>BSBM01001048.1:27345000-28771680 GCA_027924585.1 Larix kaempferi | reverse complement strand
ATGTTTCTCAGAATGCACGGCCAAATCATCAGAAATAAAAAAAAAGCCTTTAAATAAATGGCAAGCAACGTCATAGAATCTTACTCTATTAACAGAACTCCCGCTCTCAGCATATAAGCAAACAGCGACAATGACAATCAATATATATATCCCTGTTAACAATCTTCAGGAAACAACATCCATATCAGATCAGAGGGTTGCTGCTTTTATTTCAAACCCCATATTCTTACATGGCCTAACTCAATTGAACCAAGTCTAGATGTATTTCAAAATAAGAACTCTCAATGCCAAACAATGATCCACACGATCACAGATTGGAAGCTTTGCTTCGATTCACTACCACTACCAGCATTCCACCAAAGTGTGCAGGCCTACAGGCTCGCTGTTACACAGCCAAACAGAATTATGAAGTTATGGTCTGAAGACCTTGCCCAAAGCTCACCTGTTTTCACCCTCTACCTGTTTCTGCTCATCTCTGATCTTTGATCTGGTTTCTTGAGCTCTCCAAAGCTACAAGCTATCCAAAAGTTCATTAGCGATCAACGCTTTCCCAATTGTTGAGCTTCTCAAAAGCTGCTTTTGAATAGATATGCCTGTTCCTTTTATAGGCTCTTATCCTCCATCAAACCTGCTCATCATGGTTGACCAAGTCCACTGGGTCCACATCCTTGCCAATTACCATTCGCCGTGGGATCAAACCGACAAAATCATGGATTTATGCTCAGGTCTCCTTGTTGTGGTCCTCATTGCTGTAGCTATCCTCACGTTGCACACCACAAACTCGTCATCGTTAATTCTCATCATTGCTTCTACAATCTGTTGTAAAACATGTCCCATGTCCTCCATGCCTTCTTACAGTATCTTCTCTAATGCTTGTTGCACTAGTTATACCCACTTCTCGCTGCTGCAATCTCTTTGATGTCACCTCTGCTCATGGGATCGTTTTCTTTGGATTCACTTTGCATGTACACGCGCATACTGTCCTTTACTCTTTGCAATGACACTTCATCATAAGGCCCTTCTTTCTTCATCTGTAACAATTCCTCTATGCTTTCAGAAACATACATAGCTGTCCCAAATTCATCATTAACTACCCCATTTCTATACCAAATTGTGGTGCTCACCTGCCTCATCTTCCTCTTCAGGTATATCACGATCTTTGCTTGAATACAATCAAATGCTATGCACTCATAAACTCCCTGGCTATTATCCTCAAACATGACAACGTTCATATTGCCCATAATCTTCACAGCTACACATAAACTATATGCAGGCATCATTTCATCTGTTTCGAGTACATATTCAGCTTCTTCGTGGTCATATTCAGCAAAGTACTCATTATCTTTGCCTTCCATATATATTACAGAAATCAGAAGTTCCCTTGTTCACCTCCTCCAATGGTGCTTCTTCACTTTTCTGCAAATATGCTTGCATATCTTCTGTTGTAAGAGCCTCCTTAGCTTCCTTTGGCATGTATTCAATCGCATGCTCCTCCATCTCATCTGGCACGCAGTCAATCACCACTTCTTGCTCATACTTTTGACTCTCCATATCAACCTGGGGATCTTCTTTTGTTGATTCTATTTCCAGCTTCTTGTGCCCATCCTCATCTTTCACACGGTTCTTCTTCACCTTCAGTACCTCCTCCTTTCACATTTTGGTTCCCTCCCTCTTCTTCGTCTACAGAGCTTTCCACTATCTTGATGCATGTCATCTCAATCTTGTCTATGCAAACTTCACTCGGTTGGAGTCCTCAACTTCGTCTACAGAGCTTTCCACTATCTTGATGCATGTCATCTCAATCTTGTCTATGCAAACTTCACTCGCTTGGAGTCCTCAACATGATTGTTGTGAAAATATTGTTGCATATTCCCAATCCAAATGCATTAATCCCTCTGTAGTTGGAAGTCCCAAAATTCACAGGTACAATTCAATTGCTGTCTTCCTCCCAAGCTCATAATGGCTTAGGCCATCCTCTCTTCTTCTGACTTTTCTTTAATGATCTCTTATTCCCATTCATCTTCAGCATCCACATTTTCAGACATTTCTCTTTGTTGGGTCAACTATAGGGCTACCAACTGCTTCATCATCACTCTCAACATTACTATAATGATACTATCCTTCTTCTGAGCTCTATCTCTACTGCTTCCCATACAAGCTCTCTTTCTGTGCCATATTCTTATCGTGTTCCTGTGATTTTCTTTATAGATCTGAATAACATCTACCTACATATTACATACATACATGTATTATGTATGTAGATGTTATTCAGATCCTTGTTAACAGCCTCCAGGGAATAACATCCATATTTGTTGCCGTTATATAAAATCCTAAATTCTTACACGGGCAAACTCGATTGAAGGAAATCCCAGTGTATTTCATAATGAGAACCCTCAATGCCAAACTACCCACACAATTACAGACTAGAAGCCTTGCTTCGATTCGCTACCAATACCAACATTCCACCGAAGCACAGGCCTATAGTGTCGTTGTTATACTCAACCAAACGAAATTATGAAGTTAAGATCTGAAGACCTCCCCAAAGCTCACCTATTTTCACGCTATTCCTAGGCTTGTCCATTTCAGATTTACACTTTGGTTCCTGACCTTTCCAAAGCTCTGAGCCATCCAGAATCTCACGAGCGATCAGAGCTCTCCCAATTGTTGGCCTACTCAAGGTTGCTTTTGAATATATATGCCTATTCTTTTTATAGGCTCCAATTCTCATCATAGCTCATCATACATGACAATGTCCACCGAGTCCACTTCCTGGCCAATTACCAGCGGCCTCCTGGTTTATGCGTGAGTCTCTTTGTTGCGGTCTCTTATCTGCAAATAATTCTGGCCAAAGCAAACAAAAATGAAAACACGCTGAAAGAAAAATCTATCTATTAGAGTGATGCTGGGTTACCATACCTCCATGAATGCACTTGCATTAACGAGAAACCCATCATCAAAGGTAAGGGTTTTGTGAACTGTGCATTGACAGTTTCTGCTTTGAGAAAAGTGAGACGGTCTATAGCCATGGTGGAGAATTTTCAATACTTTTTGCTTGTGTCCATGTCTGTGTTCATCCATTGGCTGTGTATTTTTGTAATTTGGTAACATTTTTTTTTAAGTGAACATATAATGCATCTTATATATTTAAATAGTAATAATAAATAAAATAGCATAGATCCATCTTAAACTTTGGTCTATTTTGTGTCGAAAAAGATTAAAAAATATTTAAGTGCATACGCCGGTGAGCTGATACCAGACCCCCCCGTTCCATATAGAGCAAGACCCTTCCCATACAACTTAGCTATGCTACCAAAAAACAAGAAACAGAGGCATACCAAAGCTCCCCCGTTCCATATAGAACAAAACCCTTCCATAAAACATAGCTATGCTACCAAAAAACAAGACACAGAGGCCTACTAGTGCCCGTGAGAAGCGGAAGCTAATTCTTGACAGACGGAGGGTCGCCCACCTCGCCATCCGCACCACGCCGTTGCCAGCATCTTGCACGTCCACCGCCGAGACAGAAGAGAAGAACCCCATCTTTGGAAGGTAAGGGACACCCAATTCCTTCTCAATAGCATCTATTTTCATGTGAAGCAGATGAGTGTCCACATACAGTTCCTTCCAGAAGGCCAAAGGGATATCATCCCCTCCCAGTTTCTCCTCCCTCTCTAACAAAACCCTGACTCAGCAGGCCTTTGATAGCCCAATACAGAGTCACTGTTTTCTCATAAAGACCCTGACGAGCCCTCGACGAACCTGGATCCTGGATCTAGCTTTCAAACACCGCCTCATCCAATGTCGGAGAATTCTCCAAGACCTCTTGCTAGACCCCATTCTTCATAATTTCTAAATCGGCCCTGATGGACGGAGGAATTGAGGCTCGATAATGCCACGCAGCCCGGGTCTGCTCACGACTAGCTCTTCTCTTCTTCTGGTTCTCCGGGTTTCCCAACAGCCCCGCTGGTTCCATGGTGAACGCGACGAACACGCAGCGTAATCCGCCACCCAACCCTCCACCACCTTGCTGCTTAGTATCCCTCAGACTCACGTCTTCATGCACAGAGTCAATTACTCTCCCACTCCGGTTGTTAAGAGCCAGTTTGCACTAGCACAATGATATAACAAGAACGCAGGAGGAAGTTGTCATAAATGGTGACAGGACCATCCCATTACGCCCCTGAAATCCAGTGCAGATCCCATTAATTCCATAATTGCCTTCAGCTGCGTCCACAACCCCGTACTGCCATTATCTGCATTCACCATTCTCTGCTGCCTTCTCGTACTGCTCAGTACACCGAAAATCACCCACATACTCGTCTCCGTCCGATCTCCCATCCATCCACCTGCCCTCATTAAGACTTCGATGCAGGAGCATCGGGGCCTAGTGTCATGTCCCAAATTTGGAATTGGGTCACTATGGCCTAATCACATTAGCCATATTCATTAGAGTTTGTAAAATTGGTGTTAAGGGTCAAATAATTGCCAAGGAGGAAAATTACTAGTTTCCTAGGTTTGGGGTGGAAGCTTTGGGATTTGGAATAAGGGGGATAATAAATGATGTTTAGACATTAGAAGGGTTCAAGTATTTAATAAATAGAGTGAATAAATAAATTCAAGAGAAATCCTAGGTGACAAATGGTTTTGGAGACATATGGAGGATGTGGGACCCACACTAGCTTGATTTTTCATAATACATGGTGTCTCTCTTATGCAAATTCGAATTAATGGGAATGTTAACAGTCTTGGGTGAGTTGATAAGTCATAACACATGTCATTGAGCATCTTAGGTCGAATTGGGAAGGATTGGTAACCTCCATGGAAGATAAAGAGTCAAAGTGGAAGTTTGTGGACACTTGGGCTAGATTCCCTAGCCCCTATGACACCAATGATGGAGCATCTATGACAACTATGACAAATTGCAGACCTGGCCTCTGACATCTGACCACTATGACATGTCAGCCCCAAAAATAGGCTCAAAGAAGGCGAATTTGAGAGTTGGAGAAGCCAAAGAGACTCAAAATCGAATTTGGGAGAAGATGGAAGGTTGGAACTAGGAGACAAGTGGCAAATGTGGAATATTTCCTAAATGGAAATCTATTGAATCTATTGAGAGGATTTCGACCCTTAGAAGGCTAATGTTGGTTATAAAATGTAGAAATGAAGTATGAGAATAGCTATTGATCATTTGTAGAATTTGCAATTGCATTTGTGAAGAGGGAGAGCTAGTGGATGACTAGTTTCTTGCCTTAGCCAATTTCGAGGGTGAAAGATTCCCATCCAAGTTGGTAATTGGAAAGGCCATTCAGACCTTTCATTTGGAGTATTAATGGAGTCTTTATTTGCAGGTGTAAGCTACAGGGCAGCTCATGGTTTCTTCTATTGCAGCTCATTCCTTCAACCATTTTCAGTTTTGATGGCATATTCTTGATCCTTGAGGGAGGGCGTTTTTGGTGAGCTATTGTACTCTTTGGGGAAGATTTTAATGCCCCATTTCTTTTGTAATATGAAGTAAATACTCTGTTCTTCATCTCCAAAAAGTTTCAGGTCGAAATTCCAAGTAGAAATGTATAAATCTCATTTTTAATGGAAGAACAATGCCATTTCCCCACTACCTTGTTGTGAGCCAATGTATTGATGATGATTTCGAATGAATGGATAATTCTCTGATATATTTGTGATCAATATACTGCCATGGATGTCTTTTACAAGTTTCATGTACTGTACTTGAGCATTTGAAGCATTTTTACTCAGTTTAGTTGTATTGGGAGGTGAAATAGTGCCATTTCCCCAAGGGTCAAATTGGGGATTTTTGCAGTTGAATGGAAGAGGGTGAGAACAGTTGTAATAATCCATTAATGGTGCATATGAGACTTTAATAAAATAATTAACACATTACATACCTTTGTTCATAAATTTGAGTGGGTTTGGAGGCATTTGGGAAACCATTTTCAGTACTTACCCCAGGGGGATTTGAACCCCAAATTACTAGTAAAATTGCATAATTGGTCCAGAATCTTAAGAGAGTTTGCAGAGGTCTTTTTGTGAACATATGTCATCCATAAACATCATATTCAAGTTCTAATATCATTCATACACCTTCCTTGAAGATTTGAAGGCATTTGGAGTCAATTTGAGACCTAGAGACCAATACTAGTCAAAGGAAAATCACTAGTAAAGTTACCTACATTGATCAGAATTGAAAGAGGATCTGCAGAAGTATTTTAAAGGTCCAAAGGCATCCCTGAAACACATATTTATGTTCTAATATCATTCATATACCTTCTCAGAAGATTTGGGATCATTTGGAGCAAATTTGGGACATAGAGGTCAAAACTAGTCAAAGGTCGAACTAGGGAAAAAAGGTGGAAAATTGCAATTTTAATAAAATTCCTAATAAGGGACATTACACCTAGGCAGAAGAGTCGAAGATGAACGACAGAAGGTCGACCAGAGGGAGTGCCGACGACCACTGGTGCGGAAGTGAAGATTGACTCTCGAAGTCAATAAGTTGTGCAGAAGCTGTCGAGGTACGTCAACAGGAGGAGTAAGTCGAGAGTCGACATGTTTAAAGTTGACAGACGACAGAGTTGCAGCGAAGAGGTTGAGTGTCGACTGCGACACCATTAGGTTTTGAGGCGACTGGCAGTCGCACAAGCGGAGTAAAGCCGACGGATATGTCGAAGGCTAACGGAAGACAATATGGTCGAGGCAGTGATGGGATCGACAACTGTCAGGGAGTCAGAAGGATGCGCAGAAAGTCAAGCAGAGTACTTGGTAACCGTTCGGGGTTGCTAAGGAAGTTATGAGCAATTATGAAGGTGGTTGAAGACACGCCAGGTGTCGTCACAGGTGGAGGTTGTGTAGCACGGCAGCGGCACTGACAATTGCAGGTCTACAGGATCAGGGAGATCGGCGGACAGAGGAAGCGTGTCTCAGGAAGAGCAGCAACGGTTTGAAGACCAGTGCGAGACACAAAAGAAAAGGGATTATGGATCACTTAGATCACGAAGATCAGTTGGATCAGTCACTCGGAAGTGGATCTGTAGATTGGAGAGAACAGTCACACATCTACCGAGCGCAGAGAGATCAGAACCATAGCTCAAAGTTCCGCAGCGAACCATGAAAGGATGAAGGTCGACACACAGGGAGAACACACAGTTACTTCTGTATATTGTAATAGGCTAAGGCCGACATAGTTAGTTGTTTACATTCCTTGCATTTCGCATTGTAACCGTATTCGATTGAAGTAATAGAAGCCGGCTTCTGGCATCCTGTTTACATCCAGTTCATGTGAACATGTGTGTTGTGTGTAATTGTTAAGCAAGAACCCTTTTTGGGTGCCCTTGCATCAGACTCCCTCCCGGCACGCGTCGAGTTTAGTTTGCATGCGTCTGGAATGCCACGTCTCCCCCTTACCTCGACTCACCCGCATCCGAGGAAGAAATATTGGTATGTTGTTTGTTGTACCAGTAATTTTTATTTCTTATATTGCTTGAAACTTTCAAGCTTCTAAATCATAATGCTACCTCTTCTTCTATTTGCTTAGCTTTTTCTCAGCATTAGTCAGTCATTTAAAGTGGTTGATACCTCGATGCTTGCCTCTTTGATGATTTTATTCCTTGCTATTTTTCCTTTTTTAGATACTATTTTTTTTGTTAGATGTGTTAAAACTTGGAATTTTAACGAGTACTCACTTTTAAATTTACATGAGTAGCTGTCTGTTTTATGGTTCTTGCGAGTGGATCAATTCTGATTGGTGCCATGACAGTTAGCCAAAGAATTCCAAACACACTTATGGATTTTATCTTTACTCACGTGTGAGAACAATTTTTTTAACACTTACTCTTTTTTCTGTTTACTCAGTTCCGTTTAGGGTTTATTTTTTGAGACAACCCATTTGTACGTTTTTGTTTATTGCGCCGAGAGGCGCTCTACAGCCCAGTATGAGGGAGATCTTGTAACGTTTGTCCATGTTTGTCCATATTGTCGGCCATAAATAAAAAAGAATAATACAAAGTGAAAAGTAAATATGAGGGGAGATCTTGTAACGTTTGTCCATGTTTGTCCATATTGTCGGCCATAAACAAACAAAAAAATAATACAAAGTAAAAAGTAATAAATATTATGTCGGCCATAAACAAAAAAGAATAATACAAATAAAAGTAACGTTTGTTCCTAACATGTCGGCCATAAACAAAAAAAAATAATACAAAGTAAAAAGAAGTAAAATAAATACTATAACCGACATAAGAAATAGAAAAAATAGAAGGGATTTGATCCTCTCAGCGTTTGATAGAACCAAGGATTTGGATCTAGGCGGGTGGTATTTCATTTCAGGCTGTTCTTTTTTGTGTACTTGCCTAGTTTTTTATTTTATTTTCTAGGACTTTCCATCTTGTTATAATCTACTTGTACACCTCTGTTCTTGTATTCATTTTTCTTTGCATTCCATTCTAGGTGTGCTTCCTTGACTATTAATGCTGGCTATGGTCACTAATCTTTTTGTTCTTTGGTGGACATTAATACAACTCTCAATGTCATTTTCACAACCTTAATGATCAGAATCAGAATACAAACGACCATTTTCACAACCTTAATGATCAGAATAATAATACAAACGACCATAAAAGATGTGGGCATCTCCATTTAGTATTTGCTTTTTGCGTGAACCTGGGGCTTCCTTCTGGGATGTTTGTATGCAATGACGCCCGTAATGTGCTTTGTCTAATTGTACATTTGAAATGCGTGATTGCAAAGGTGTCAATGCTGTTACAAATGGAGTTGCTCATAAGTTATTAGTGTCACTATTTTTTGCAACAGCATTGTTTCAGCTGTGATTATTAGTGTCACCTTTTTTTGAAACAGGATTTTTAAATCTTCAATACAATCAGCTTTTTTAGATTAACTTATTCGCTTCTGTATGAATTATTGCCTCAAACATAGAAAGTGCTTGGTAAAGATATATAGAGACATGATTGTACTTTGGATGTGTATGTTTCTATCGGCAAGATTGCAGGTGAAAGTGGGCAAATTACTAGCAGGTCAGCAAACTTCTAATTTTGTACAAGATACGAAAGCAATAGCTGAAGGCCACTGACTTGGCGTCATCCAACTGAAAAAACGTTTAAAACTGAGAAGCTGCCTGTCTCTTTGTAGAAAACGACAGTCTTTATTTTAGAATGTAGAAACGGTCAATGACCCCAGCAATCTGCTTTGCAATCAATTGAGAAAATGTGGAAGACCCTACCTGTTTACATTGGGGATGTACAAAAGTCTGTATTAGAGTTTCTTACTAGAGCGTGTTACATTGAGATTACGGGTCTTGGATCTTTTGAAATCTGAGTTAAAATTAACTAAATACTAAACAGTTAATTAAGCAAATTAAGAGTTTGTGAGATCTATGGGCTTATTTACAATGTTTTGAAGCATGGTGATAATCTGAGTGAACACAGCTAAAAGATCTCCTTTGGAAGCTAAAGTTTCTGACAAGATTCCATGCCTAACACTGAAACTTTGTAGTCCACTTGTTTCTATGCCTAACACGGAAACTTTGTAGTCCACTTGTTTCTTTGCCTAACACTGTTTGCAAAGTTGCAGTCCACTTGTTCCCAAACTAATTAAGAATGAAGATTGATTGATAAAAAAAGCTTTGTTCCTATTATATCAATTGTATTAATGATGGCCTTGTTTGAACTTCACCAACATGCCCTTCACCTTTGCACAAATTTAGGAGCATAAAAAATTGCCATATTGCAAATTTTCTTGAAAAGTTTATATAACGTAGTTTTTTATATTGAAAGCTGTGAGAATCTTCCCATAGCATGTGAGGCAATCTGCACTTCCAAAAAATTCTGCACTCATCTTTATGCACTTTGTGAACATGGCAAATTATTGTATTTTAACAAGGAAAAAGCTTTTTAGGCCAGCAATGGATGTACAATGAGCTCAATGTTTTGGTAGACTCCAACATGCTTTTACTAAATTCACTCGATGGTCCCTTTCATCCTTGGCCCTCTCGTGACATGAAAATTGGAGGAATACTTTGGCCTTCTTGTCAAATGAAAATTGGAAGAATGCCTTCGATATTGTAATTATGTTGTTAGGCATTTTTTTTCCCGAAAGAGCTTGAGTAGACGATGGTCCAAACCATCAGAGTCGTCCATCCTTCAAGTTTCATCCCATCTTAACCTTCCATATGTCAACTCATATTAATCTCCTATACCTCTACAAACGAACATCTGTCATCTATTAGCTCACATTAAATTCAATCCATTTCTCTGCAAACAAACATTTGTCATGCATGCATGCCATAGTTTCTTTCCTTGTGTAGCCACGTGAGACTTTGTTGGGTTGGAGAATGCATGTCTCGGCTCTTCAAAGGATCCTTTGTCACTTTGGATTCCTTCCACCCTGGGCTGTTGTGAATCTCGATTTTGGGCAAATGCAAGCTATTGAGTCTCTCACTGAGATTGTGCCATTTCCATTTACAATATGGAAGGACATTTAACATCATCAGTGTGTAGAAAATTAGAAATATCTTATATATGTTCCATTATAATTATAACGTTTATTTATCTCAAAAAAAATTAATATAAAAATATTATATTTATATATACATGTTTTTTTTTCCAAAAGGAAAAAACATATTTCTCATTCAAGGAGAACAAAAATACATTCTACAGGTGCCTTAAGAACAACTATCTGTAGGGAGGACTTAAAGTCCTCAACAAAAAACATAATTGTATACATAAAGGTCATTTGCATATACTACCCAGACTGGATATCTATCTATTCCTTGTTTTGAAATAACAACTTAACAATCCAAAAAAATGACATCCATCGTATGACATATCAAATTGATCATAGAGTAAAAAGGTGAGTTCCATGCGTATAACAATGGATTGATCATCCTAAGTTTCTTCAATAACTACCTGTCCCATAGGGGATCATAAACCTTCCTTAGTGAATCAACCAAGGAGTCGTGTTCTCTAAACACATTTTTAAAAGAGAGGGAATCAAAAGAGCCCTGGATGACTTTCAAACTTTCAGCCAATGGTAGTAGCTGAATGTTCTGAACTTGGATCTGACCATTTATCCATGAAATGACTAACCGAGAATCATCAAATACTTGGAGCTGCTTTAGTTGCATATCCTCAACAATCTTACATAGTATCTTCAAAGCCATCAATTCTGCCTTCTTATTAGAGCAAAGACCTAGATTTTCCTTGAAATTGATATTATGAGAATCAGATAGAAAAATTGTACCTCTATCTCCACAAACTGCCTCATGCCCTTGACAAGCCCCCTCAAAGAAACTCCAAGGTCCAAACTTGTCAATAAATAATTCATCTATTGGTCAAGGGGGGACTCCCTTTCTCGGATTTTTGCAAAAGGGAAGGATTCATAAGATATGGGACGAGATTTGAAATGTTGCAAATCTTTGTCTTTGAATACATAACTGTTCTTGGTGATCCAAATGCCCCAAAGCACCAGAAAAAGGGGAGCTCTAAATTCAAAAGGCTCAGATCTGTTGAACCATACAGGAAGGCATTCATCAATTGTTTCATTTTCCCATAATTGCACCAAGTTCAATTTTTATTCTATATATTTCCAAACCTTCGAAGTAAAAGGACAAGAGATGAAGAGATGAGATATGGTTTCAGCCTCATTTCGACAGAGAAGACATTTGGAGTTGATCCCAATTTAGAACTTTACCTTGAAGCACAATCCACATTAGAAATTATGTTTTTAAAGGCCTTTAACCCCCACATCGTGGACCACCACCATATAGGTTCCTCTTCTTCATTCCAGTTTTGTAGAAGGTAGCCTAGCTTAGCAATAAAGTACCCTCCTACCTTATTCCCCCCCCACACACTCTCATCCTCAATATGATAATTTGACATGAGCTTTCCTAAGTTCACCAATAAATCTATCCCAATCCCGTGTCAAATCTGGAGGAAGTTTGAGATCCTGAGGTGACAACTAGCCCTTCCTCCACATATTAGCATTAATTGGATCACCAACTAGATTCAAAGTACATCTCTTGATGCTTTGTAAATAGCATATTAGTCTATTTGGAAAGAAAATACTAAGTCCACAACCCATGATGGCATCAACTCTAGTGTGAGCCTGTGTTCCCATACCTACCTTCCAAGTTGAGTAGGGCCCAATCAAAGGGAAGGCTAGAGTAAGGGATTTCCATTGATTTGAAACGTTGTGAGTATTCTTCCTTTCATGTCTCACTTAGTCAAGTAAATACCTAGGTGCCATGTATTTGTGCAATATGATCCTTCTCCATAGGTTGTCCTTTGTAAGGAGGTTCCACAAGGATTTTACTACAATGGATTTCCCAAAATAAAATATATTCTTAATGCCCCAACCACCATACTCCTTAGGTTTTTCTATGGAATTCTAGCTTGTCAGATGACAGCCCACGTTGTCAGTCACCCCCGTCTCTCCACCCCCCCAAAGAAAATTGAAACATTTTTTCCTACAGGTTTCCAAAATTCCTTTGGAAATGTGAACCATCAACTGCCAATAAACTGAGATAGCTTGTAAATGTTGGAATTTGTAATGATGACTTGTGTGGTATTGTTGGCATAAATAACTCTAATATTATAAAATGAAGTTATCCCACATGCATCATGTAATAAATTCTCTTATTACCATTCTTTATATAAGAGAAGTGGTAAATCATGTATCCCACATGTGTTATGGGATGTAAGTATTCCATACCTCTAGCTATGTAATAGAGTTGAAGGAGACGCTTTGGGGGTATGTCGTGGAAACACACATCATTGTGACATGAAGTGACGATGGAGTGTGAGGTGATGCAAATGTGAGGATGCTCTGTATTGTAAGATGAATATTTCTACAGAATAAGAAGACTATACCTTCCTGTGAATGTTTACCCATTTGGGGTTTTGCCTTGTATATCTGATGTATCATTTCTTTTCTCTTGTCTCTTGCACACTTTCTTTGATTATTGTTGATCGTATGGATAGAAGGCTAAACTAGTAGATTCTTGCTATTGATTTGCATGCTAGCAAACATATTGTTATATGTTCATGCATATTCTAACATAGTATCAGAGCTGGTTACTATGTTCTACCTTCTTCAATAAAAAATAATAATTCTTTTTTACAAGCAACAAGTTCTTGGGTGCTCCATATCTAGTAAATTTTCCATCAGGTATATTAAACCCTTGTGGTTATTCTTTAGATATGGGAATTTGCTACATGTTTGAGAATTTTTTTCAACCCTAACCCTCACTATTTAATTTTTAGAAAAATTTCAATTTTTTTCAAGTTTTTTTTTTAAATTTTTTTCTATAGATATAAGTTGAAATCTCTTGAATACTAACTTGCAATCAAGAATATATCTTTCTTGTAGCAGATTTGTTGTTTAATCGGCTATGGTTGTGTTTGGTCGCAGGTTTCCGTATAGGATGACGAATGGTTTCACAACTTTTCGTTTTTGGACAGTTTTAGGAAGTTTAGGGAAGACGCATGCCTTTTGTTCATAGAAAGTGCGTACACACGCACCTTTCCCACATAGAAAGCACATACACATGCACCTATTTTGCAAAGAAAGTGTGTAGGTCCTATTTTCGGCAAAAAAATAATCGAAACCTATTTATGTTCATTGTTTCTGCTATAGGTTTGTATATCCATTGGTACGTTGTTGTAGGGTTTCGTCATCAGTGATAAATTTCAATTTTATTCATTGTTTGATTTATTCATCTATGATTCTTGTCATTAGTTTCATGTCTTGTTGCATTATGGTTTAGTCTCTTAGTTTATTCATTATGTTTCTAGAGGTTGTCTCTTGTTCTTGTTTTACTTGTCTCTAACCTTCTTGTGTGTAAGATGTTTTGACATTTTTAGGGGCATGTCTCTCTAGCATTTTATCATGATGGCAACAAGAAACCAACCAATGCCTAAGACTTAGTTGTTTAATGACTATATTTTTCATATATAAGTGATATCATTTTTTATTTGATCATATTTTCCTCAATATGTCACATGGCATCTCACTCTTATAATGGTGATGATGCTTCTAACATAGTATCGTATTTTGCTCAATATTTATATGTTGTTATTAACCCTTGTTTGTGTAAAATCAATTCCATATTTCATATTCTCTATCTTTCATATATTATGTCATATTTATTGTCATTATGAGCTTATCATGTTCATTATATGCTTTACTCTTGGAAGTTCTTTTGTGTAAATTACCTTTATGTTTACTTCACTTTCTCCATAGGGGTATTTGTGAAGAGTTGTGGGACAACTTGGTTCTGTTGTTCCTTTCTATATTAAGCATATTGATGTTGTTATCTCCAGTCATTCAACATTGTTCCTCTCTACAACTTATCCTTGACAACAAAAAATTTGAAATCTTTTGTCACCTTATCTTGGATGTTCGAAGTTGTAATTAAGAATGAATGTATATCACCTTCTTCCGGTTATAATGTATATCTCCATTTGTATTATTTATCCCTAGTCATCATTAAAGGAGATTGTTGGAATATGTAATGATGACTTGTTGATATTGTTGGCATAAATAACTCTAATATTATGAAATGGAATTATCCCACATGCATCATGTAATGAATTCTCTTATTACCATGCTTTATATAAGAGAAGTGGTAAATCATTTATCCCACATGTGTTATGGGATGTAAATATTCCTTACCTCTAGCTATGTAATAGAGGTGAAGGAGACCCTTTGGGATATGTTGTGGAAACACACATCATTGTGACATGAAGTGACGATGGAGTGTGAAGTTATGTAAATGTGAGGATTCCATGTATTGTAAGATGAAGATTTATGAAGAATAAGAAGACTATACATTCCCATAGATGTTTCCCCATTTGGGGCTTTACCACTTATATCTAGTGTATCATTTATTTTCTCTTGTCTCTTGCTTACTTTCTTAGATTATTGTTGCTTGTATGGATAAAAGGTTAGACTAATAGATTCTTGCTACTCATTTGCATGTTAGCAAACATATTGTTGTATGTTCATGCATATTCTCAATATTCTAACAATACAACTAATTTTAGAAGCACTAACCTATCTCCTCTGGACAAACACCTATTACACCAAATATTAATGTTCTTTTAAATTTTGGAGATCAACCAAAACCAATCATGTTTGACACAAGAATTAGCTTGAGAAGGAATCCAAGCTATTTAAAACTCCTTAGAAATCTAAAGTATTGAATGGAAACAACTCTTTCAATAAAAGGCTTAGTTCCTCATCTAGGGCCTTATGAATTTGAATGAATTTGTTGGAGTTGATTTCTATTCCTGTAGCTATTGAAAAAAAAATATCCCTGAGTTGTACCCCTTACTCCTTAGAACCAACCCTCAACAAAAGTACATCATCCACAAAACGTAAGAGGGAGAGAGTCTCCTCCCTCCCAACCAAAATCCCTTTAATTTGCCTTTGTCTTTTGGCTTCATGAACCACTCTACGGGGCTCCTTTACCACTAGAAGGAAGAGGTAAGGGGACAATGGGAACCCTTGTTTCATCCCTCTTGTTGATTTAACTAAATATGCATTGATTAGAACAACATAAATAGTTTATTGAATGCATCCCATTATCCATTCAACAATAGTCAAGTTGAATCATGTATGAATGAGTAATAGTCTTAAATATAGCTAGCAGACATGATCATAGGACTTTAAGAGGTCCAAATTTACTACACTAGATGGAATCTGGTTGACCTTAATTGAATGAATTCCTTCCTGGATAGAGCCATTGGACTCATGAATCTGTCAGCCTTCTAGGAATCAAAATTGTTCATGGGATATGAAATTGGATAATAAATTCTTAAGTCTAACCACCAAAACTTTAGAGATGACTTTATACACGCAATTGCATAGTGATATAGGCCTAAAATCACCATAGTTATTAGGACAATCAACCTTAGGGATAAGAATGATAAAGGTTTCATGGATGGCCCCTGGATTACCAGTCAATCTAACCTCCCCCACTACCTTGGGTAGGTATTCCCCCATTACATTGAAGAATGCTAAGAAGAGTTCCACAGTCCACCCATCTAGGCTTAGACTTTTGTATTTGTCCATAACTAAAAGAATATCATGTAGCTCAGAGTTGGTGACCTCTTCATACATCATTTGATTATCCTCATCTGAAGCCAATTTAAGAAAAAGAGTTACTACTTCAAGAATCTTCCATATATTTTCTCTAGTAGGTTCCTCATAAGCCTTCTCAAAATGAGAAACCGCTAATTCAACAAGATCTTTAAATCCTCTAATCTCAAGACCTTCCTCATTCTCTAGTTTCCAAATGAAGTTCACACTCTTCTTGTGGTTGGTCATTTTGAAAATATATAGTATTATTATCTCATAGCTCAATACACAACTCTACTCTTCATCCTCCAATCCATCTCTTTTTGCATGGTTTTTCTTGACATTTTTTATTCCAGATCTTTAAGCTGTTGTAACTCCTCATCCCCAAATATTCCATTAGAATTCCCTGAAAACATAAGACTTGTTACCGGACAAACTAGCATGGCTAGTGTCTGATAGACAAATGTAGGGAGAGTGTGACCACTGTCACCTTAGCCACACCTCCAACTTCTTAGGAGTGTCATAACCTCCAAGGGGAGAGCCCTTTAGATACTCTGCAAGACACTTGGACAAAATGACTATATCATCTATACAATGATATTAGTGACCAGTGCATCAAAGTAAGGATGAAGAAACATACTATGCAAAATATGAATATTGTAGATGCAAACTAGCATATCAACCTTATTAGCGGAGCAGTGTTCACATAAATTTCATAGTAGATAAATGATCATTCATTCAATACAATAACAAGACCCATATACTGTTGTAATAGTGTTATTGAAGATAACAATGGCAGTCCTTAATGACACTAATTTCCCACTAGTGAGCAGTCCAACTATCATTCGACTATGTATGTAATCAGTCATCATCAATAAATGAGCCAAAGATATAAGTATTGTGACAGCAGTAACCACCAGTTATGATCAAAAGTCTACTTATGACAGTATTGCAACATTAAATTGTAAAGACAATAACCAAGCCAATGATGTATTCAACCAGTGATCAATCACGTTCTATGCATGCCAATCCAATTTAACTTGAAGCATTCACCTATAGCAATATTCTAATATGTATATTTTATGACATGTAAACAGTATGAAAACCAATCCTGTAGCATACATTCAAGGTGAAAATTCACTCCTTCAAATAAACAGTAATTAATGTATCATTTTTTTAACCCCTTTTCAATGTTTGTGTTGTCTTTGTCACAAGTGTTAGGGCTGCTAAGTAAGGTGACAGTCTGCTATAACATACTTCAAAAATGAAGTTAAAGAGGGCTGCTAGGGACAGTGAAAGGTTGTTACATCCTGGTAAAGGGGGTTTCCAAGGGAGGAAGAGGCCCTTAGGGAAGGAAGGAGAGGGTCGTGAGGTTTTAGGAAAGGAGGGAGCAATTGTTTAGGGTTGTTTTTAGGTTTTTTTGGGGGTTTTATATTTTTTTGGGTTTTTAGGGCTTCCTAAAATTTCGCCATAGGGTTTCTAGGGATAAAGAAGGAAGACTGAATTTGTAGGAAGGAGGGCCGAAATTTTAGGGAGGCCAAAAATTTGACTTTTTTTAGGGTTTTAGACATAAAATTGCAGACCTAATTCTAACCCTAATTCTGCCATGAAAATGAAAAATATACACATGCATATGCAAAAGTAATTAGGTAAAAAAGTGATAACTTAGGGCTTTTATGGATGAGACCCTTAACCCTAGTCCTAGAGGAAGGTGACTAGCCTTCCTCTTGGAGTATTTTATCATTGTCTTCTAAATTAGGGCCTCTTATAACAACCTCTAGAGTTCGTTATAAGAGCCTAATATAGGGAAAAATTGGAGATCCAAGGCTAAACTTGGGAAAACCTTTCTTGGGATCATTTTCCAACAATTCCAACAACTAGACTTACTTGAGCTTGTGTTCTTCCAACAATTCCTAGCATCCACCAAGCATGAGAAAAATCAAAGATAAGCATCCAATTTCATCCATAAGAGCAAGAAGAGCCTACTTCAAGAGGTGTGCATCACTTCCAAGAGAGCTATCTAGGGTAAAAGAGAAACATTGTAATGTTTTATCCCATGAGTTATGATTTAGAAATGAAGTGAGGAGTTTAATTTATAGTGCTCTCAACTCACTTTACAAAAAATACCAGGACGACATGCCAAATAAATGTCAATGTAAAAATATAACATGAAATCATCTAAAATAATCTAATTATGGCCTAAAGTAGGCTTAAAGTAGGCTACCTGGGGTATTTCCCCCCTAGGTGCTTAAAAACTGCTAAAAGTGACTGAAACTAAGCAGAAAGCTCCACTCTGAAAGGTGGAGTGAGCAGGGGGTGATCGTCATGCCCCATCTAACCCTAATAATGTTGAAAATCCCTTAATGTCCCCCCTCAATAATCCTATGGGCCTGGTGACCAAAGGTGACGTCATCAAGGAAACTGGACCAAGGAAGGAGGATGCTCTACTGGAAATGAACCAGGATGGGTGCCCAAGGTGACCGGAAGGGGAGGCAAGAGACTCAGAGCTGGAAAATTGTCACTGGTGTAGAAAACAAGTAGCAGGTCATGTTACATAGTGACCCACCCTAAGGAGCTCCGAACACCAACCTCAGGGATACAAGCTCTAGAATGAGGTAGTCAACAATGCCACTAAGCCATAGTACTCCTAAAGGAAGGACCAAAGGGTCCAACCATAACGCTCTCTCATAAAGTACTGATAACACCCCATCATGGTCCTGAAGAAAAAGAATGCCCCTTTCCTTGGGCAAACATCTGAAGGTGCACTGGTACTAGTACCACATAACAAGACCTATATTTTCATCCAATTTCTGCAGTAATACATCTCTTTTCTTATACCTATCCCTTTCCCAAGCAACCACCTGTTCCTTCAGGAATTTAAGAGCATCAACAAAATGTTCACATGTTGATTTAGGACTATGTACATCAATATGGCTCCACCAAGTCTTCACAACGTATGAAATTATTCTTCTTCCAACCACCTAGGGTTGCATTTGAAGGAGATCCTAGTTTAGGATTACCCGAGTCAGAATCTAAAATGATTGGATTATGATCTGAGCATCTTTGTGGGAGAATCCAAGACCTATTAAAATCAAACTCTTCAAGCATGCCATTTAAAATCAAGAAGCAATCTAACATTTTGGAAATTCCCTCCATCCTTGATCTTATTCCAACCACATAGGGTTGCATTTGAAGGAGATCCCAGTTTAGGATTACTCGAATCAGACTCTAAAATGATTGGATTATGATCTGAGCATCTTTGTGGGAGAATCCAAGACCTATTAAAATCAAAATCTCCAAGCATGCCATTTAAAATCAAGAAGCAATCTAATATTTTGGAAATTCCCTCCATCCTTGATCTATTAATTATCCAAGTAAGACCCATGGAAATGGGCTCTACATCCACTAAATCTATCTCTCCAATTGTAAAGCAAAGAAATATGCTATTCTATCTGGTCACACCCTTAGTACTTAGTGAGCTCTTAGAATGGGTGCCTAATGAGGGCAGCTAAACCAGGAGCCTACCTTAATTATCAACCTGGGGGATGTACAAACTTAAGAGGTGCTAACACTGTATGTTCTCTAGAGGATAGTCTTCGTTATGTTGGGGTGTTGGTATAGATCTTATATGTTTATCTAATCAAGAAGAAGGTGAGCTGAAAAGATTGTAAATCTATGAATGACAAGTCCCTATGTTAAGAAGTTTAAAATACTGAAAGCATTAAATCTACACTAAGAATTAAATCGCTAAAAACAGTAAATCTATACTATGAATTAAATTGTTGAAACTTGGCAAATTTATTCTAGAAACAAAAGACTGAAAGCTGGGATTCTAATCTAGGAATCAAATGCTGTAAATCAAGTGCATAATACTAGAAGTCTGATCTAAAATATTCGAATTCTAAAAACTAAATTCAGAATGCAAATATCTAATGCTACGAATTAACCAATCTTTATTTATTTGGGTTAAACACTAAGAAGTGATGATCATTAAATGAATGAACTGAAAATAATTAACCTCTATGATCTAAATCTGATAAAAGAAATATGCATGAGATTTCTGGATCTGAATCATTGCCTGAGAACTTAACTTAGTTGTTTTAAACTCGTTTTAATCATAAGAAATGATTCCATGATTGTGAATCTTATGCTAAATTAGTGCAATAATTTTAGACAACAATTTGATGAATTTCCATCAGTTTGTTGTAAATAACCATTGCTCTAATTTAGCATAAGCTTCACAATCCTAGAGTCCTTGTTTGTGATTAAATCAAATGATCGTTATCTCCATTTGCCATGATTTCAGTTATGTGAACTTAACTAATTTTGTTCAATTCCATCTAATCATATAAACAACTATTAATTGTACACTTGAATTATTCACACAATCGACAATTAACACTATACAAATTTCAAATAAACATACATTGTCTTCACACAAAAGTTAAATGTTGACAACAAAATTTAACAAATTAAAAAATTGGACATTATGTAAAAACACTATTTAACTTAGATAGGAGCACACCATGTACCAACATTTAACGAGTAAGCAAGGAAAAGACTTTATGTTAAACATTTTTGCAATCAATGTTAATTGACACATTGTAAAGAATATGAGAAGGTAAGACTATTATATGATATATTCAAGTAAATCTAAGATAATTAAATGCATGTACACAATTGACAATCAACAATATACAAATTTCAAATAAACATGCATTTTCTTCATGTACAAAAGTTAAATGTTGATAAAATATTTTAACAAATTAAAAAAAATCCATCATAAAATCACCATTTAACTTAGCTAGAAGAGCATACCATATCAATATTTAACAAGGAGTAAGCTTGAGGACAAATTTAAATGTCACATTTTTTCACGAGTTCTTTCAACTATTTTTAGCATCAATCAATGCATGTGCAAAATCAAACCTTACAACCATCTTGATGTATTCATTTTTCACTTACTAGAAAAATAATTCCAAGAAAAGTGTGCATCACAAATTAGATATTGATGGAGTAGGAGAAAAAAATTAAAGAATGTATATATTTGAACCCTTATTTTATGATAGAATTTTTTGGGTCTACAAGCCAACATTAAATAAGAATTCACTTGATGAAATAGTGAGTAGAAGGGGGGTGTCATGCCCCAACTAACCCCAAAATGTTTTTTATCCCTCAACGCCCCCCTTTCAAAGCTTGTAGGATTAGTTTTTGAAAGATGATGTTATAGGAAAGATCTCTTTGCTCTAGGTTTGGTCTTGCAACGTCACAACAACTTTGTGGTGTAACAATAAGCTCCAATTGCACGAGACATGCTCTCATCTCTAGAGTATGAAAACCTTTTACAATATTTTGGGTACCTATAGACCTACACACACATCTAACAACAAATACATCAAATGCATCCCGAAGGTAGACACTTCTGTCCTGCCTTGTTCAAGGAAGATTAAACAATGTTTGGTTGAAGATTCAATAAAAATCTAATAATGATAGAATAAAATATATCCAATATGTACATGTGCAATGCATAAGATGGATATAATTTGAAATATTGGTTAAAAACATCGCAATGGAAGGTCGTCCTCAATTATTCGTTCATGGTCATATTTGGACATTTTCCATTTTCTAGTTTTTTATTTTTTTTCGATGGAACTTGTATTAATTTTATTCGAGATGCACATACTAAATGACTATATTGACAACATATGAAATCAGGTTAACAATCTTGAAAGTAAATATAATTTTCAGTCATCTGGGTATGTTGAAAAAATAACCTTTTAATATGATGGATCCACCCTCTCTCATATGTAAATCCTTTGTCATTGTAGTCCTCCAATAACTTCATCTTTCTTTCAGTGCATCGCATCAAATAATATTTCACCTTTTCTTTGTTGTCTAAAGGTGCAATCACAACGAAAATGTCTCACGTACATTCAAATTGATGTCAGGGTTTTTAAACGAATTAAATTGACTTTACACATCATTTGTATTCTAGATACAATGAGGAAAGGAGGGTACTATTTTTATTTGTACATATACAGTCGATGCAATCAATGACCAAAATTGACAAATGCAAACTAAAAAAGAAATATAAAATTCATCCTTATGGCGGTGGATCAAATCTCACTCTTTATCGGATAAGTCATCTGATCCATATGAAGGAATATTCTAGTACATAAGGGGATGGAAAACAATGAACAATCAACAAAGAATTTGTACTCTATATATACATAATTTATATGAAATGAACAATCATTGTTTTTAGTTTATTACATTACCTCCTCTGACAAGATCCGAATTTTTATCGCCATCAGATGATACTGCTATTTCTTCTTATTCTAATTCTTCCAAGCTTCCAAGTGGCATTTTTCCCTTTGGATTAATCTCTGCGTGTTTCCAATGTTTTACATAGTTGTTCGTTATGTTTTCACAGACTTTCGTAGATTCAACATTTTCAATGCAAATATGACAAAAACATGATTGCTTTCTACTGTCAAATGCAAACACGTTTTGGAAGCATTTTGTTTGAATAGAATGTAAATCTATAGTCCCATGTATGGTTCCGGCCTCGTATAGGATTGATCTATCTATATCTTGGATTCCAATAAGCCAAAAGAACCTACACAATATATGACAAATCACAAAGGACAACTTTTAATGTTAGTGTATATACTTTAATGTTAGACTTGCAAATAACATTTTTTTAAATTGACAATTAATATAAATAAATAAATAAATTGTGTACATAACTGCGCACATCTTTTGAATGTTGATTATAGTCATAGCTTATATGTAATTGACACCATTCGACAACTTCTGTAGTTGAATGAAATCGCACGGAAGAATGGTTCATTTTCCATCTTCGAAGTGCTCTTTTTACACATGCTCCTGCTTCATCATGTTCACCTTTTCCATGTCCAGTTTCAAAGAAATTCCAATGATGTCTAATGTTCAATGCTTTATGAAGTCGACATAACCAAAAAAATGATAGTAAAGATTTAAATTGTCCCACACATCCATTCGACGTCCCACACATCCATTCGACCATATCCAATGTTCATTGAATTTAGCTTCACGTCTTTTTAATGATTCATAAACAAATATTTTCAATACAATGCTATACAAAATGTGTATCATGTGTACGATCATCACTGATATAAAAATGATATTATTCAATCATATCTCAATTGTCACACATGCTTTCAATGCCATCAACATTGTGCTGAGAATGTCTATATAGAACATGGACAAATATCGAAAGTTGGTCAGAATGATAGTATTCACTTTGTATCTCCTTTTGTGCAGCAAATGTGTAGCACATGCTTTCAATGCCATCAACATTGTGCTGAGAATGTCTATAGAGAACATGGACAAATACCAAACTTGGTCAGAATGATAGTATTCACTTTGAATCTCCTTTTGTGTAGCAAATGTGTAGTTTTCTGCAAAATCATCCACAAACAAAATTGTTCTGGGTGGAAAAACTTCATGAGACTGTTTGAATTGAAGGCCTTGCCATCGTGCTCTATGTGAATGCTCGGTGTATTTATAAATTTCATTTTCAAATTTCTTCAGAAAATCTGTAACACATATTTTATCTTCTCACAAATCAATTCGTCTGGAAAGTGCATCACTAGAACTTGTAGCATAATTGATGTATTCATATATTCTCCAATCAACGGTTACATTTGACAGCGACTGATCATTATCAATAGGATATTTATTTTGGAATAAAACTAGATTTCCACAATGATCACAATGTTTTCCATTGACACATTTCGTATATAAAATAGTTCATCGTGATCTCTCTCACATAGAATTTGAGATATGAATTCACGTATTGTGGGAAGAGGTGGTGAATTTGTCCAATTTTTTTTACCAAATTCAAGAAAAGTGTCACAATATAATTCAAATTCCATATGATAACAACAACATGTGTCACAAATAGTAGTAGGTCTAACATACCATGCTTTTTGTTGCACAAATGTAGTGCTTGACATACTAATTCCACGTTGATCCTCCTTGACTTTATTGAACAATTGTACTTGTGTCATTTCCATTATATGTTTTGCATGGATTTCGTATTCATTTTGTGATACTCTTCGTCATATCACATCCCTTGAATTTGGTGAAACTCGAGCATGTGCCAACCAATATTTATGTACAATATCTTTAGCACCTTCTCTCATTCTATCTCTCTAAGGTTGTCTACAAATAATTGCCCAACAAGCAAGTTCATCATTTTCATCTATTTGCAATCTGAATTTTTTATGTTTGTATAATGTCTTTCTTGAGGTTCCTATTGTTTTTTTCCAGTTGTGTTGTCAAATGTTTTTGTCTAGCACTAGCTGAAATAATTGTTGTCTAAATTGATCTACGTGCATCTTTGGTATCTTTCTTCCTGGATTTTCCAAAAAAAAATTATTGCATCACTTATATTTTCTATCACATTATGTTTGAATTTCGACTATTTTGTCACCTTGTGAATACCCAATAATGATGTAGAACCTCCTAACTTATTGGACACTAACAAACATCTCAAAATTTGCACTTGTCCTACTATTGAGTATTGTTTGAGAATATCATCATAAATTTGCATAGCACAATATCATGCAACGTGTGTGGCTAATTTTTCCCCATATTTGTCGCAATCAATGTTTTCCAACATTTCATCATCAATGGTGAAAGCACCTATACATTTTAATTAAATTTAATTTAACATATATTCAAAATTACAATTCATTATAAAAAAATGAATTTGGAAAATACATGATATATACATACCAGGGCCAATTTCTTGTTCTTGAACTTGATCTTCAATATTGGCGTCATCAACATTAGCATGTAAATCCTTATTTACATCTTCAACAATCGTCTCTTCAACTTCAATTTGTTCTTCTTGTACTCGATTTTCAATATCCATTTCATCAACATTATGATGTAAATCTCTATTTACATATTCAATAATCTTCTCTTATGTCTGTGCAACCCTTGCTTTTTTGGCATGATATCTTATTCTTTCTCTTTCCCTATGAGCATCATCATCTCATTTACGATCACTTTCGCTTTGGCGGTTTTTTTATTGCCCATGGTTGTTTAATCTGTAGAAGTTAAATTAAAGAATCAACACTTTATAGTAAAAAAAATAAAAATTTAAGATTTAAAAACAACTATTTTTTTGTTGAGCCTTTCAACCATTTATAAAAACATGAAGAGAAATTTCCTTTGATATTTTTACCTAAAAAAAGTTTATAGAAAAAAATCACCTTAAAAAAATCTCGTAAGAGTCCTTTGAAGAAAAACTCCTTGGAAATAAATCTCCTTCGAAGAAAAACTCCTTGGAAATAAATCTCCTTCGAAAAAACCCTTTTAAAAAGAAATATTTTTTGCAAAAACCCCTTAAAAAATATTTTCTAAAGACCTTTACGAAAAAAAGAGATGCGAAATTATGACTCGTTTGGTTTTTATTTTTACAAATTCAAATAATTTAATTTCTAAAAGTGGACCCCATTTTTTCTGGCCGACGAAATATTTTTGCGTTTTATCTTTCGGCCAAACAACCGTTGTTAATTTTAACGGTTTGTTAATGGAAAACTGTTATTCGGCCGAATACCTTCTCATACCTAAACACTTCACTGTTTTCAGGATTCTCCATTTTCGGAAGGGAAAAACCATCTGTTACACTGCAAATCAATTGTCAAACTTGATACCATTAGTTTAGTCATTGAATCTACTCTCCGTTGGTATAGATTTTGTTGTGTTTAGGAGAGATTTGATAATTTTAATTATTTTTTTGTTAACGTGTGTCCATTTTGGTTTCATTGCTTTCAAAATGCGGTGAAATAAACAATCCATAACTTTAAAAATACAAAATAAAAAAATGAAAAAAATATGGGGTTGTTAATTGGAGTGTCTACTTCAAAAGGATATTCTTAGATGTTTTAGTTTTAGAATAAATTGAGAGAAATGTCCCGTCAAAATAAACATGTTGAAATTCGACAAGCTTTCTACATTGATCCAATTTAGAAAAGTATAATAATTTAGTATATAGATCTATTGGTTACAAAATTATAGTCATGCCTTAATACATTTTGTGTAGATTGTCATAGCATATTTTGTTTTTACAAAACACAAGTTTAACAATGATTTCAGGCTCGTAAAAAAACATGACTATATATTAGTCCTTTCATTTTATAAGAACATACTGTCAAACATTTTCCAAATTGACTTATCAAATCTCAATAAAAAAATTTGAAAAATAATGAATATAAATCTAACATAATTCTCTAAAAGTTTTATTTTTACTGAAAAGTGAAATTCTAAACACAAATATCACTTTTGTTCGCCTAGAGTTGAAAAACATGAAAAAAACATATTTGTTTTCTCACAAGACCCCCCAAAATAGACACACATATTCATGGATTCACCCCTAACCAGATAAAATTAGAAAAAAAAAAAGAGGGAAAAGAAGTTAGAAAAACGTTTGAGATATCCAGGGCACCAATGTTTAGGAAGAAGTGATCATTGCATAATTTTAATGCCTCACAACTACAATGGGCATTGTAAAAGTTAATTATCCATGGGCTATAGAAGATCATTAGGACATGTACATAATCTAATTCAATAAGACATATTTAGACACTATAAGGCATATTTAGACACTATAGATGCTCCACGGAGTTAGGTTAACCATTGAACACTTTGGGAGAATTGTCATTGCTAGACATCAATTAATCATACTAGTGCATATGTACAATGTACGTATACGTAGCTAGTGTATACAAACTTGTGTGTGTATTAATTATAAACAATTATTCCTCTAATGCATAGTTCATGTATGTCCTCATTCTCGTCCAAGTATGCAATATAATAAATTTAAATCTCAACATCTAACAAACACAATGGGTTACAACAATTCAATACAAACGACACAACATAACCATATCCTCACACATGAGTAAAGCAAGTCCTTTAGAACATAAAAGTAATCATGTTGTTAAGTAAATAAATCAACATCTTTCTAATTTACTTCAAAACATCCTTCCTCCCTAACCTATTTCCATCTTCCACATCCTATCCTTTTCTTTGCTAGAATATATTGGTGCATCAACAATATTGACCTAACCCTAGATAGAACCCATAAGTGTAAGTGGAATTGTTGACTATATCGACTAAATCTCTCCAGCAGGAAATTGACAATCATCATCACACAACTTGGGGATTGTGTCTCTGCACAACCCTCCCATGAGTCTAGGTTTCAGAGGATACACAATGGGAAATTTATCCACCCCTCCTAATATAACTAGAGTCAACACCCTATACTAAGCCATATTGTGCAATTATTGTTCTTATAGTCGTGTGATCGAACAACCATTATGGGAAAGCTATGCATCTTGTCAAAACTACAATTACCATACAAGTCATAAAAATATTGGAATTCACAATTAAATCACGAGAAAACCGATATCACTTCATTATCCTCCTGATGTCACAGACATCTTATGCCCCTTGGAACTTTCAGGAATATAACTATCACATAGCCAATCAACATGTGGGTTGGTTCACCACTAACATAAATTTCATGTGTAAACATACCCGACACTTTCAAGTGATAATACATATCACTAAAATTACATACCCGCAGCATATATTGTACATGTTCTATATCCAAGGTACAAACTAAATTCGTATCCACATATCAATATTCCACATTCAATTTGTATGTTCAAACAAAATATCATATTCATCACCATTAATAAAATAAAGTGATAAATTCCATTTACTATCCACACAAAGGAAGCCCATACGTTCACATAACAATAGTTTTAATCAACCTAACTCAGTCCAACATATAATAATCAAATGAAAATGCTAAGCTAATTCATATTAGAGTTTTAATTAGTGAGTGTACAAATATGGGGCATTACAATCTTACAAGGGGAGAAAATGAGAAATACCTATAGGAAAAAAACCCATCTCAAATGAGAGTGAATCTAAAAAATATCCCACAAACAATTCCAAGTAGCAAATTTAAAACTCTTGTAAGTAATGATAATTGAATGCACACCATCCCCTCAAATGACATTGATACTCTAAAATGAGTCTCGACACAAAAGGCATGATTGGGTAATGATGTATAATCAAGAAAAGAAAAGAAAAAATGAATGTCCCTATGGATGCCAATCCATCTTGTCGAACTGCATGGATCGCTAGATACTGTAACACCAAGTCAAAATAGGAATCGATGCTATGTACAAGGCTCAAACTGGACAAGGTTGATCTCAATCAAAGTGGTGAAACCAATAACCCAAGGACCCCACGACTTAATGAATCGCTCCTTTCAAAGAAACAAAGAAATATTATAAGCACTCATGAAACCTGACTTTCCTTGGGATGACATGCACCATAATGAGTATTGTATTCCCGAGGAACCAGTCCTTCTATCCCCATTGGCAGACCAATTTTTCATTGAGTCAAAATATTTCATACCACCTGGAAACATTGATTGGTTCAAGAACCCAATCTCATCCCCCGACGCCTTCAAATAAGGGAACATGGAAAACATCTCTCCCACCATCCAAGTGGATATCTCGGTTAAACCTGGCGTCATGGAAAATATCACCCTAGGCGCCTCTTGCACCCCTAATAAAGACCCATCCATCGCTCGAAAGCGTCAACCGTCAAGGCCAAGATTGAAAACTTGAGCAATGTCAGTTTCATTTATTCGATTGCATATACTACCTGGGTATCTAACCCAGTCCCCATGAACAAAAATCAAGGAACCATTCGGGTCTATACTGATTTCCGCGACTTGAACTCGGGCTATCCAAAAGACAACTTCCCCACCCCTTTTATCAATCAGATCATCGATGCTTGCATCTGACATGAATTTTTATCCTATATGGATGGTTTTTCGAGGTACAACTAGATTCAGATCCTCAAAGAGGATTAGTATAAGATCGCCTTCACTACGCCCTGGGGCACCTTTTCCTACCAAGTCATGCCATTTGAGCTAAAAGACATGGAAGCCACCTTTCAACGTGCCATGCCCTATTGTTTTCATGACTTAGTTCACATTATCCTTGTCTACTTCGACAACCTTACAGCATGATCCAAGAAGCGGTCGCAGCATTTGGAGGACTTTCGCCAGGTGTTCCTTCGATGCCAAAAATACATCTGCTTGAACCCTCTCAAGTGTGTTTTTTGTGTGCCTGCGGGCTGGATTCCAGGATTCATTGTTTCCCAGAAAGGGATCACCATGGATCCCTTAAAGGTTCAAGCCCCCATCAACCTTCCCCCTCCGCGAAATTTGTGCCAGCTGCAGATTCTACAAGGTAAGGTCAACTTCTTACATTGTTTTATTCCATACTACACGATGACTGTCCATGGATTCTTACACCTGCTATGAACCAACATTCCTTTCGCTTGAAAAGAACAAGCACACACAACCTTTGACGTGTTAAAACAGGCTCTGACTTCTACTCCTTTGATATCTCCCCCATATTTCACAAAGGATTTTATCCTTTATATTTTTGCATCCAAATATGATGCCACCATATTACTAGTCCAAGAAGACGTTGCTTGTCAAGAGCACGTGATTTACTACGTTATTCATAAATTGTCAAGTCCACCGTTCAAATATCCTCATGAAGAGAAGTTCATCCTTTCCATCATTTTTTAGGTTCATAAACTACGTCAATACATCCTTTTGAAACCAAAGTAGTCTCCACTCGAACCCAATGTTGTATCTCCTGAATCGGTGCCTTATTCAAGGCCGCATTTCAAAATGGATCATTATCCTTCGACCTTAAGTTCATGACCCCCAAAAGCACCAAGGCCTTATCTTTGGCGCAAATCATCACAAACTTACCAACTAAGTCTATGGCATCCCCTATCATCGGCCACCTGCCCAATGAACATTTGTTCACCATTTCATCTAATGATACTTGGTACGGGGACATTTTGGTGTACTTACATACCCATAAATTCATCCCTCTCCTTAACTTCGATGATTGTCATCACATTCATCACCAAGCCCTTCGCTACTTACTCATTTGTGATGTCCTTTATCACTAAATATTTGACACCATTTTGCGGTGTTGCCTCACTCATGAAGAGGCCGAACAAGTCCTAAATGACTGCCATAGTGGAGCTTGTTGTGGTCATCTCTCAGGGATGGACACTACCCAAAAATTCATCTATGCCAATTATTTCTAGTCAAACCTGTTTTCCGATTGCGCTGAGGCAATCAAACACTGGCAGAATTTCCATCTTTTTGCCCCAAAGGAAAGAATTCCTCCCACGCCACTTCACCCGATTGTCACTATTAGCCCTTTTCACAAATGGGTTATTTCCTATATGGAATGCAATCATGCGTCGGCTGGTGGCCATAAGTACATAATTGTGGCCATCAACTACTACACCAAGTGGGTCGATGCCATGCCAACCTTTAATTGTACCAATCAAATTGTGGAACATTTCTTTTTCAACCAGTTCATTGCTTGATTTGGTGTCTTACGCTAACTAGTGTCCGACCACGATTCCCATTTCGAAGAAATTGTCTGGAAAGAGCTATCTTACATGTTAAAGTACGAACAGCAATTCTCCTCCTCCTATCACCCTAAGGGAAATGGACAGGAGGAGGTTGTCAACAAAATCCTTAAAACCATGCTCCAACTGATGGTGGATAAACACAAATCCAATTGGAATCATATGGTTTTTCCAGGCCTTTCGGCCTATCGCACATCAACGAAAAATGCGACGGGATTCACCCCTTTCCACCTCATGCATGGAGTAGAATCAGTCCTCCTGATCGAGTGCCAAATCATGTCCCTGCATATCGCTATAGAAATTCTACCATATACCACCACTCTGGAACAATGCTTGATCGCTCTTGAACAATCCAATGAGGATCATTTTGCGGAACTCCAAATCATCGAAGCCACCAAGCATCGATCAAAATCCCATTATGACTCTCATGTCTTCCCTCGCACTTTCAAGGAGCGAGACCTTGTCCTCATCTACAACCAATCCCATAAGAAACCTAGCAAGGGAAAATTTGAGTCCATGTGTCAGGGACAATATGTTGTCTAACATTGCCTCAGCAAGGGGGCATACATCCTCACCGATTTTGAAGGTCACCTCTTGAAAAACCCCACAATCATGGGTTGTACCTCAAGAGATTTTACGCTTAACCTAATCGAACCCGTTGTTTGTTGTATCATATATTTTTCCCTTTTTTGTTTTTTTTTATATTTTTCAAAAGAGAGACTCATGGTTTCTTTCCTTGACCTTATCAGATGGATCCTTATCCTACTAACTACGTTGATTACACTAACGATGCAAGAATATACTATCTGAATCTTGCCTCAGCTGCATGGGTACTCTATTCCCCATCACATGTCCTAATCCATATCAGTGGCACGTGCATTGGTGAAACCACTAATAACCAAGCATAATACAATGATGTGATTTGTCTCTTGACCAATTCCCTCCATGTGAGCATTCATCACCTTCGTGTTTACCTTGATTCGTAGCTGCTTGTTGAACAATTGTTACTGGCTATGCGATCCTTGCCTCTTTAGGAAGTTCCTGCGCACTAAACAATTGGTTAGACTGTTTGAAACCATCACATTCATTCATGTCCCCAGGAATTTCAATAGTGTAGTAGATCAAATGGATAACAATATTCTAGAGTGTCACATCAACCATCAATAACAAGGAAATAAAACACCCATTTGCATTTCATATAATTTTGCATACACATGTAAATAAACATCACATCCATTTCATCACATAATCAAGAGGCTCAAAATATATATAAAAAGTGTGCATCCTCATGCATATGTATATATATATATATGTATATATATATATATATGTATATAAAATTCATATGTCCAAAATACAATCGTCTATATAGAAAGGATCCCCAACAAGTCCATAAAATATCACAAGTACATTGATCAAAAAATACCCCATGCTCACAACATGGGGGCATCTCTCTAATCCTATTGACTAGTCATTAGAGTACCCTGACAACTCATCCTCAGTCTCATCCTCACTGCTATCATCAACACTACGAGTTAAACCTCCTTGCGCCATCTCCTGTATAGCCTCAATCGCTATGGAAATATGACAAATGATAGGCCACCACTCACTATGTACCTGGAAGCAAATAGTTATCAAATCCTCATCGAGGTTCTGCCATCCGTCATCCACAACACCCCATAGAATTCGCTCTATGTCCAACTGCATTACATCCAGTATCGTCTCCACACTCCTATGTCGTCGTTGTATGCAGGGTCAGGGTCAATATCCTCAATTCTGTTGCAGTGTCTCTGGAAACTTGTTGGAGGAATCGTCCCCACATCTGCACACACATATGACAAGTCATCTGTATTGATTAATATCAAAATCTAGCTATCACCTATGCTAGTATTGTAAGACACAACTGTAATCAAAATGCATACATACCATCAAGTCCCCAAGCTTGACCAGGATGGTGAGATAACTTTGGGTCTCCCCTATAGTCCATGATAGCATAGGGATAGTCCTCAATAACCATTGGGATCTATCACCACAACACAAATAAGTCTATGTCGAATACCCTCCCTACTAGGCCTCTTCCATCATTAATCATCATCTCATCCTAGGATGCATAGGCCCATCGTCTCTCGCCGCAAAATTCGGTTGCAGCGTCAGCACTCTCTTAGAGAAGAATGCACATATGAATGACAAAATTCCAAAATTCCCACAAATGTGACTGACTTGACTCATCTCTCACCGAACTGTGGTGAGGAACATCTGGTCCCAACCAGCGCCCTCTCGACAAGAAACATATCTCTGCCTAATATCTTGTGCGGACTAGTAGACCCCAGGACTCGTACTATAGCTGCGGTAATGGCACGTGTCTCCAAACTCTCAATATCACACAATAGAATGTATGACTTGTGAAGTTACACAATGCCAACATAGTGGTGATCAATTATGTCTTGGATGCTCATGTCCCATGGATGTTTGGGCTATGTGTCCCCAATTACTCCCAATATCGGGAGCCCAGTCATGAAATATATGTCCTAGAGGGTGAGATACACTCGTTCACACTGCACAGTGAAAGCCTCCTCGTCGCAATGCCAAAACTCAACTATCTTGTTGAGCAGTAATCACGTGTTGCGCATTAGAGGGTTCTCAAGGAAATTGAGCAACCAGTTCCTCGCCGGGCTGTCCCAAACAACCTAGTCCCCTCAGATATCTTTGTGAATGTTAGCCATATCCCGCTCTTTCCAATTCACTCGTGGCATCCTGTAAGTTCATAAAAGAACCAAGGATCAATAAAAGATCAAAAAATTATGTCTGCAAACTGGGTTGCACCTTTCCATGGGTTTCATGTGACTTGGGTCGTGCCTATTTGGCACAAAATAGCGACCTTGGTCACACCTTTTCTCCAAACAAGTGTGACCTGGGTTGCACCTATCCCTTGGACAGGAGCGACCCAAGTTGCACATGTCCTCCCGAAATGTGCGACCTGGGTCGTTCATTTCCCATAAAAAAAAGTGTGACCCAGCTAAAAAACCCTTGCGGGGTTTTCCAAGGTCCCTCAAGTGCCCAACTTAGAAAATGAAATAGATAAAAATGACTAGAAGGGTGAGTACCAACCTCAAGCTCGCATAACCGAAATATGATGATCGAATAGGAAGAAATCTATGTATGAATATTGGTACCCTCCACACAATTCCAACAACCAACAATGAAAATGACATATGGTAGGGTCGACCCCACCCTATTTGAAGCTTATCTAGTACCTTTTTCTTCAGAGCATATCGACCTCATATGGTGTATGTTTTTACATCGTTTGCGTCATCATAATTACAATTCCATGCTCTTCCTAATTATGGAAACCATTTTTCATGATTGCAAATATTTTGGGCTACCCTTTAGCTCGCCTCAATTTGCATGCCCTCACATAAATGAGCCAATTTTTATGTACTTGTATACTACATTTAATTTCCAAAAGCATATTTACACTCGGGTATCTTTTTTATGTGTACACGTCCAAGTCATGAACATCATTACTTTCAACCCGTGACCATTTCCTACAAGTATAATGCTTCAACATGACATATAGGTAATCCCCCTTGCAGAACATCATATGCATCAACCTTATTCATCCCCTTTAACATCTGTAGGACCCCCCTTTATGTTCGATTAAGTGGCCAATCCCAACCATCCTACATTCACCCTTACCCGACAGTAGAGCCTACCTTCCATGGGTGACAATTTAGTTCCCTTTGTCATTTGGAAACCATGTTGTTTCAATTTCCACAATATTGGGAGTCCATGTAGTCTATGATCTTGCACAAAGTCTCATATTTCCTTATCATCATAATTCAACAGCCTACCCTGTGGACTTCCAAGTTTATGATTTTTAAGGAATTCTGATGATCTACATTGCACATTCACGAGCCCACCACTCCATTCATACTACAAAAGGTGACAGTATTATACTACCATTCATCACCTCGCAAGGAGTTTACCATCATTGTCCTACCCCCATCAAAGCTCTCATTTGCAATCACTTTTCCATTTGAACCATTTGATTGATTCATTGGACACTTATCTCCTTGCCTGTATTTTTATCTCACAGAGGTGGCCTTCTGCATCAACAACCATGATACAACGGTTCTTTTAAGCACCCCCTTTTTCCATAGGTCCATGCATCTGGGAAGCTACGATTGTGAATTTCAACTCCACAACCTCTCTTCAGTTCCCCATGCATTGGAGAAACCATTTACAAATGGTGCTCCTCAACACCCTTCAAGACCACATATAGTCCATTTTTACAGCAACATCCTTAGTCTCCTTTGTTCAGAGTATTCTACGATGAGTCACCCTTGGAGTCATTTTGATATTTTCCCAAAGTCATATATCACTCCCTCACTCCTCTAATTTTCCCCCATTGTAGTCATAACTCTTGGTATCCCAATTGTGTCCCTCCCTGAGATCAATTTCACATATGTTGTCAAGTCATCCATGTTGTCATACGCTAAACAAAGGAATTTTGAGACCATATTACTCATTTTCCATCGTATCCCCTATTAGTGTCACAGTCCCATGTCTAGTTCTATTCACTTCTTGGTTGTATCCCTCATACTTTTGTCAATGAAACATCATTGCCTTGTCCGTAGCAGGTCTCCCTCTACCAACCTCAAGACAATTATTCCATAGGATATGCCCAAAGGTACCTTGTACCTTGGCCTCATAACCATCATTGATGATCCCCTTAAACCACCTGAGGGGAGACCCCAGTGCCCCTTGGAACGTTTGTTTCTCACGTGCTCGACATCAACTACATTATCACACTGATGATATTCATACAAGTTGATGGTTCCTTCACTATTTGATCAAAGACCCGGGATGTCTCTTGACTCTAGTACATTGGTGAGTCTATACAGAAACTCCCGGATATTATGTTTCTGGTGATATCCACGTTGTGTTGGCGATGGTGTTTGGAATCACTTCAGTTCGATGCTTCCTATCGTGTATCCTATTCTGATGCAAAGCATTGTACCTATTAGATTCATACTCTTAGTTGTTTGAGTCATTACAAATGTTGGGCCCCTTCATATCCAATAGCACGTCGGTTATTGTGATTCAACATTCCATGAGAATGTCATTCTTCCAGTACCAGTTCTTTAGATCAACCATGGTTGGACCATGATTACAGTCCATATTTGAGTCCATCTTGGACACTTATGATGTACACAACAGGTATCCATGTATTGATCAAGTCCATTTTGGGCCTCGATCCACCTTTTGTTTCTGAGACATTGTTACAAGCATGGGAATTCCCTCCTTGTCCATATATTTGACATTATATGCACCTCATTCATGTTGAGTATTTTATTTGCAAGTAAGGTCCCTTGTAGTCCAATCGAAGGGTGAGCTACCTCCGACGCGGTCTCCATTATCTACACCATTGTCACACTTATCTCTTGGAAAAGAAGATCCTATGATGTATGTTGTCCATATGATGAGCTCCTGACCTCACACATCAGGGGGGGATATGTTAACACCTAAATTTTGACCACCTACAATGACATTAGCCCCATCATTACAACATTTCATTTCCACCCCTTGGACCTTCATTAAAGCAAAAATCAAAGTTGCACACCAAAAAGGGCTATTTTCCAAATTAAATTTCTCAATTATCTCGAAATAAATGAGCAACCTCTGCCCTGACTTGTTTTTGATGTTTCTCTCTTTTTACTCCTCAACGAAAAGAAGAAACTTGGAATGATTTCCATGATATCCCAAATTGGATAAAAGGATCAAAAAAGTGAAAGGCACAAATCAAAAGGAAAAAGCCAAAAAGAAAATTAAAATAAAATAAAATCAAAGCTTGATCCTTATCCCAAAGCTATCAGTTTTCCTATAAATGAACCCTTAAGGTCCACCACTCAACACCAATTCTCCATTCATTTCTCTAGTCGTTACTCTACACAAATCTCCTCGAGATCCGAACTCCCTCTTGTGTTCCTTTCTCACCTTGTCAGAGATCGTATACGTGACACATGGCCGGAGAACCATGGACTTCTAGGAGACCAAGTGGACCCTCACTTGGATAGCTACAGGATCCCTTCTACTACAACTTAGAGGTGAAACTTTATTCTATGTAAGGCATTCTTTGGTTCTTTGAAATGCTGCTTGTGAGAGAATGTGGAAAAATGATTAGATTAGATTTGTTTTAAATTATGTTTTAGTTTAGCATTGCTTGCATATCAATTATTTAATTTCTACTTGTTTTTATCCTTTACCTTGAAACTCTACTAGGATTAGCACAACTCCTAGTAGGTGCACTTTTGCACGTGCTGGTGAGAAAACACCAACAACAGTCATCCCTCACAACATTGTGTAACCTTCTAGGTGAGCATATTTATTCTCCAACCCATTACATGGATTGAGTTTTTAATAGGTAGGAAACCCTCCACATCTTCCTAAGATACGCATATCACACCTCCTCATACAACCTTTACCCATATGTAAGCTTAGTTAGAAACATGATTCCATGTCCCCACACACATCTAGAGATACATTTCGAATATGACTATCCAAATCCAATTTAAAACATAATCACTTAACATTTTGATTAACATAACCAATCTGTTGACTCCATCTTGGGTCAGGGTATCCTGACTTCCTCTCAGAGTCCATATGCTTGTAATTCCTTCATTTCATACTTAGAAATTCATCAGTAGCATTGCAAAATATATCGATTCAACCACACACATCATATGTCTCCATCATTAAATAAAATCATAAGTGTATGCACCAAATTATTATATCCAATATCATCAAATATCTCTCAACATGTTCGTGATCCATACATAATTATCACATCATATAACCATAAATGATCATATGAAGCAAATAGAGGTTTAAGAAGAAATATAATGAAAATGTATTCATAAAAATAATAATATTAGATAGAATATGTAGAATCAAAAGTGGGTCATTACATACTCCCCCTCTTCATGAAATTTCATCTTGAAGTTTTTTTAAAAGATAAGGAAATCCATAACACATCAAGTCTATGTCCTCCCAAATATAAAAATTGGGATTATAACTATCCCATTGGAACTTGACTCGGTCCACAAAATAGAGTCGAAGTTGGTAATTTTGTTGGTCCAGGATATTGATTGGATCGGGATTCAAGGCCCCATCGTTTGATATCCACAAATTACTTAGATTAAGCACATGTGATGGATATAAAATATAATGATGAGGGGCGAGAGACGCGAGGCTGGAATGGAGGTAGGGTTACGCATCTGAGAAGGGTAGCTAGGAGCTACCAGACGCGGTAGGGGAGAGGTCCTTTGGACCAATCCTCTCCCTGTCACCTCAACGAAGACTGTACTGGAAAACGATGGAAGGAGGGCGTTTCTTGGGGAAGGGTTTGATTATTCTATTGTGCCTTTGCTCGTTTTGGTTTGTTTTGTCAGGGTTTTGGAGCTTGTGTCGGTGAACTGGGGTTATTGGTAGGGTTTGCAGCTGTGCTCAGGGTTTATGGATTCGGTGGAGGTAGTGGACATGGCAGACTTCTCTGTTGACCAGCTGGAGGCACATGGTGTTAAGGGGGTGCCAGGTGGAGGGCAGATGGAGGGCCTGGAAGGATACCCATTGCTAGGGCCTGTTGGTACTGATACAACCGGTTTGGGGCAGGTGAGGCCGGTTAATGGATTCTCACCCTCGGAATATTTGACATTCTCCCCTCAAAGCTTGTTGCCGGAAAACTTGGAAGATGATGGAATGTCAGTGGATCTTCTGGGTAGTTCGAGTTGGAGGGAGGCTGGAGACTTTTTTGCTCGGAACATAGGGTTCCCGGCGTCTGGTTTGCGGGATGGTTTTGAAGAGGCGGTCGGTTTTGAACTGATTGCGGATGAGGGTGTGGCTCGACAGGTACATCAGCTGGTTGGGACGGTTGGTGGTGGAACTGAAGTGGATGTGAGAGTGCCACTGGAGATTTCTGAACATCGTGGTTGTGGTAGCCCTACTGATTTTGTTGGGTCTCCGAGGGATAAGGTGGGGGGTGTATCCGGGGTCGGGGCTGCACGTAAGGGACCTAGCAGGCGTCGCAGGAGGAGTTGGATTAAAACCCGCATTGTGGGAAGTTATGCTGTAGGCGAGGATATTGCCTGGGAACGTATCCTTGAGATGTCTCGTCTGACGCTGGTGGGTAGGGTTATGGGCAGAAATTTCGCCCGACCTATTGTGATGGAATGGGTGGATTCACACTGGCGCGAGGTGTTAGGCTACACACCTGAGGTGGATATGATGCTCCGAGGGTGGTTTGCGGTGGTGCTACATTCGGAGGTAGATGTGCACAAAATTCTTCACAGGAATTGGCACTTGAATCATTCGCCGGTATTGTTGAAGCCCTGGAATCCACTCTTTGATGCTAGTCGGGAGAGAGTTGATTTGACTCCGGTGTGGGTTAGATTGCCGGGTCTTCCTCTGCATTTCTGGGATATTTTACATTTTCGTAAGATTGGGGATATTTTGGGAAAATTTCTGGAAGCTGATCTCTCCTTTATGGAGACGCATTACAAGCAGGTTGCAAGGATTTTGGTAAATTTAAATATTCGTGAAGGACTACCGGAGTTCATAAATCTGGAATGGGGGCCTGTTAGTATTCCCCAGATGCTGGATTATGAGAATGTACCCTTCAGATGTCAGTGTTGTCATGTCTATGGACACCCGGCGACTGATTGTCATCTATCGGTTCGCACTCTAGATGGGGGGAAGGAAAACCCTTCTGGTATGGCAGTTATGGAAGAACCACTGGACCTGTTGAACAAAGAATCGACTGTGAAGACGGACTCGGGGGGGACCGGATTGACGAGGGTTTGGAACCTTCTGGGCAGGAATCAGATGTGGCTCGGGACATTCTTGCTGGATACATCAATACTCCTGCGGATGACTTACTTGGTTCCGCTTCAGTAGCTGTGGCTGAAGTGCCGGGACCTTCTTTTTCGGGTATTCCTTCTTTTTCATTAACATCCTCTGTTCATTTTTATATCAATCGGTGCTCTGTGGTTGGGCTTGATTGGGTAGAGGGACTAAAACATTTATCCATTTCGGGACTTTCTGAGACTACTCCCCCTACATTTATTTCGCCACCTTGTGGGAGCTTCAATTACTCGGTGGGTGAACCTTCTGTTCACAACCTGATTTGCCTCCTCTTCTTTTGGAGGACAAATTGACACCTTTTGAACCGGATCCTGGGAAGGTGGATGTGTGTTCTGAGCCCTCCTCACCCGAATCATCTGCTTCAGGATATAACCTTCGCTCATGCACTAAGATTTCTGGAGGGGGTTTGGGAAAAGTGAAGGTGCCGGTTCGGAGAGGCAGAGGACGTAGGTCTCATTTATCAAAGGCACAGAACAGAGCCAGAATGGATCTTCGGGATGGGAAACAAGTCTCGATTGAGAGGGCACTTAGAGCAGTGAATGCCCAGACGAAGGTTCGGATATGAAGATCATGTCCTTTAATTGTCGGGGTCTGGCTGGGCCTAAAAAGAAATCAGCCTTCATGAGGGTGCTTACTCTTGAACACCCTGATGTGATTCTGCTACAAGAGACTTTAGGGTTAGGTGCTATCATCAAGGAGAAATTGGAACTTTGGTTGGCAGGTTGGACCTTTGTGACTTTGGATGTTAGGGGTCGCTCTGGGGGGTTGGCTGTGGGATGGAAGAATTCTGCGATTAAACTGATTAATGCTTTGGGGATGGCTTCTGTGTTGGGAGCTGATTTTCTCTCTGTTGACTTGGGTACTTGCTTCACTGTGGTTAATGTCTACGGGCCCTATGTAAATAGAGCTCCTTTTTGGGATTCTCTACTGCAGGATCAGCTCTTGGATGGTGAATCGGTTGTGGTGGGGGGTGATTTAAATTTCACATTGGGGAAATCAAAAATTTGGGGCCCTCAAGCACTTGTGGATCCATTGGCAAGATACTTTCAACAGAAGTTGGTTCGTAAGAACCTTTTGGACATTGAACCTATCAAGCTGAAACCCACTTGGAGGAATAACAGGTGTGGAGAGGCTCGGGTGGCAAAGAGACTGGACCGGTTCCTAGTGGCTGAACAGCTGGTGGACAGGTTTCTACAAATCAGGCAGTGGGTAGGGAGCGGAGGGGATTCTGATCACTTCCCTATCTTTCTTGAGATCAGAAGAGGACCTATCAATCCACCTAGCTCTCTTAAGTTTAATAAAAATTGGCTCAGAGATGATTCCTTTAAAAGTCTCTTTCTGGACCTATGGAGGTCGTATGATGTGGATCATGAACGTACTGGGGCATTTCAGTTCGCTGAGAACATTCAACATTTAAAAGGAGCTGTCAAAACTTGGGCTATTGCAAAGAAAATTAGGGAGGATTTTGAATTGAAACAGATAGAGGATGAACTATTACAGATCTATGATGGGGATGGAGGGGGTCTTTTGACTCTGGATTCCAAGGTTGAAATGGCCAGGCTTGAAGGCATAAGAAATAACCTTCTGATGGAAAAGGAGGAAACCTGGAGACTAAAGAGTAGGGCGATCTGGCTGGAATGTGGGGATGAGAATACTAAATTTTTCCATGCATACGCAAGGGGGAGGAAGGCGGTCAATACTATTTGGAGCTTGAAAGATGAAGCAGGCACAGAACACTTTGATTTTGAAGGCAAAGCTCGTTGCGGGGTGGGACATTTCCAGAACTTATTTAAGGCTCCAGCACAGGCCTCTATTGCAGAAGTTATTAGGATCGCTCAATTATTTCCTCGTTTTGCTGAGGAGGAGGATAACAGGAGACTGATGCGGGCAGTAACTAAGGAGGAGTTGAAGGAGGTCCTTGGAAGTTTTCAGAAAGACAAGAGCCCCGGGCCGGATGGATGGACAGTTGAATTCTTTATGGAACTGTATGAGATTGTGGGGCTGGATCTCTTACAGGTGGTAGAAGATACTCGATTGAATGGGAAGTTACCTGCATGTTTCAATTCTACCTTTATAGCCCTCATACCAAAGACTGATAATTCGGTTACTCTCTCCGAGTTCAGACCTATTTCTCTGTGCAATTGTATCTACAAGATTGTTTCGAAGGTCATTGCTCGGAGACTCAAGGTATCACTTTCTGAGCATATTTCAGCTGAACAATTTGGTTTTCTTGAGGGTCGGCAGATACATGAGGCTATAGGGGTGGCACAGGAAGGACTACACAGCATGAAGACTCGGCATATCAAAGGAGCTATTCTTAAAATTGATTTGTCCAAAGCATACGACAAGGTGAGTTGGATTTATATCCGGATTCTACTAACACATTTGGGTTTTGGTATCAATTTTATTAGATGGATCATGTCTTGTATAACTACTGTATCATTCTCTGTGCTATTGAATGGAGCGGCTACTCCTTTTTTTCATGCGGAAAGAGGCCTTAGGCAAGGCTGTCCACTTTCTCCACTACTCTTTCTGCTGGTGGCAGAAGGTTTGAGCAGGGCTATACTTGATGCTAAATTACAGGGTAGATTTAATGGCATTAGCATTGGGGAGCAGTTATTTGTTACTCACCTATTATTTGTGGACGACATTATCATCTTCTGCTCAGGAGATCGAAGGGATACTCGGGATTTGAAGGAGATCTTGGAACTTTTATCTAAAGCTACAGGGATGGATATCAATGCTGATAAGTCCACTCTATCTATCCATCTGCTTCGGCCGGATGAGGAGCGGGCACTTGTTGAGAATTTCCCATTTAAATTATCTAATCTTGATGAGGGATTGAAATATCTGGGAGTCTCCCTAAAAGCAAATGTATATTTAAAGAAGGATTGGAGATGGCTAATTGGTAAGGTGGAGAAAAGATTGAATGTTTGGAGTCACAAGTGGATGTCGAGAGCTGGCAAGCTGGTTCTGGTTAAGGCCGTCTTAGAAGCCATTCCAGTTTTTTGGATGTCTTTGTCGTGGATACCCAAATGAATCCTTGAACATATCAGGCGGTTGTGCTTTCGATTCCTGTGGAGTGGTAAGAAGGAAGGGCAGGTAACACCCTGGGTCAACTGGAAGTGGATTGCTGTACCTAAAGGTCTTGGGGGCTGGGGATTAAAAAACATCTTTCGGTTTGCTTAGGCATTGGCAGCTAAGGGAGGTTGGAGACTTATCAAGACTAACAGTTTATGGACCAGGGTTATAAAAGGGAAGTATCTATCAGACATGACTCTGGATGAATGGATTAGGAGCCCTCAGAAATCACATGCTGGGGGATCCGTGATCTGGAAGGCAGTGGTAAAATCCTTTTCACTAGTGGAGAATAACCTGGCTTGGAATGTGGGTAATGGAGAAAAGGTGAGAGTTGGCAGAGATCCATGGATCGGGAGTGAACAATTACATTTGATGCCTGATAATGTTGTTTATACTTTGGAATATAGGGGCATTATCACTCTTAATCATTTGGCTGATCAGCGACCTGATGACCCGTGGATACAACATTGGAAAACTGCGGATATGTTGGGCTTGGGGGATCCTGAGGCGGTTTATCTGAATAACTACATCCGTGGATTGAACAGGGCTGGTATACACCTCTCGAACCAGGAGGATGAACTGACTTGGGAACTTGATCCGGCAGGGATTTATACACCAAAGATGGGATATCTTGTGCTTAGTGCTGGAGCAGCTAATCGGGAGGAGGTCTGGTGGTGGAGATCACTGTGGAAACTTAAATGCCCATCAAAAAACAGACTATTTATGTGGTGTGCTTTAGAGAATCGGGTTCCGACCTGGGATATTCTGCAGAAGAGAAATTTCCAGGGCCCGGGATGGTGTGTTTTGTGTAAGATGGAATTGGAAACTGCAACACACCTCTTCATCTCGTGTTCATTCACGTATGCTGTTTGGAAGGAATGCACTAAATTGGTCGATTTTGACTGTAGATGGGAAGGAATCTCTGTGGAAGATGCATGGGCGAACTGGTGGAGACGGACAAATAATAAAAAACAGAAGACTCTTCCTTTGCTGATCATATGGGGGATCTGGCTGGCAAGGAATGGGGCCATATTTCAGGATAAACCATGTACACCGAAAATTTTATGTGCAAAGGCGGTGGGAATATATCAAGCAAGCCCCGAATATGTAAGGGCTGCTAAACAGAGACGTAACATGGAGGTGGAGATTGATAGAACATATCCATGGGGTTTTTTTGACGGAGCTGCTAGTAATGAGATTTGTGGTGGGGGAGCTATCTTATATATTTCCGATTCACACTTCTTCACACTCACTATGGGTCTTGGAATGGGATCCAATAACTTTGCTGAAGTCATGAGTTTAAAGTTACTACTCATCTTTGCTTCTGAGAGGGGTATCTCTAGGCTGGCGGTTTATGGAGATTCTATGAATGCTATAAATTGGACCAATCAAATTCAAGCCTGCAGAGTTCTTAGACTTGCAAATGTTCTTAATACTATTCAGCTGATCAAACAATCCTTTGACACATTCACATGCCGGCATGTTTACAGGGAAAATAACCAAAAAGCGGACCAGGCATCCAAAGAAGGGCAGCTCATGGTTTTCGGCACTTGGAAAGTAGTTGAATAGAATGATGGACAAAGAACTGTGTTCTACCACAGACCTTACATTGAATAAATCACTATATGAAGATGTTATATTAAAAAACATATTAACATTTTAGGCATAGATGGTTTTTGTATAAATTTTATGAAGTTGTAAAAGCAAAATAGTCCGGTGGGACAGAACTAGTTTTTTTTTGGATAAAACAGGGAAGTAACAAAATTTGCATTTTGACAGAAGACGTAACAGTCTCATCAAGTGAACCATACTTATGGATTTGGATAATTCACTGATACAGTGAATACTGAATGTAATTCTGATCTCTTTGGATGAATGGAATTATGCTTTTTTCTTTTGGAAAAAAAAATATAATGATGTAAAATAGAAACATGAAAAGCATTATGCATATAATCTAGGGTTGATGGAAAATAAATACAGAAGGAAATTGGTCCTAGTCTCTCCATGACCTTGAAAGGTTCCACAAACATGTCGACAATTTGGATTCCTTCCCAAATTTAGTGGAAATATTTTGAAGTCTCACTTGCAAGAAAAAATTATCTCGTTGTAACTTATGTTTATTATGTGCACATTTGCATGACTCTTTTTTTCTATCATATGCTTCTTTAAACCTTTATCATTGTTCTCATTTTCTTTTCCATCTATTGAATAATTTTGGGACCAACCAACCCTCTATCCTCTAATCTAACCCATTCGAGAGGATTCCTACAAGCTTTCCCATACAAAAACTCAAAGGGTGACATCTTGATGGAACTATGATAGTTATTGTTGTAAGAAAATTCCACTGAGGGAAGAAATTGTTCCAACTAACCTGCTAATCCATAACATACATATGAAGCATATCCTCTAATACTTGGTTTACTCTTTTAGTTTGACCATCTACCTTCTAATGACAGGTTGTACTGAAGTTCATTTGAGTCTCTAAAGGGCCTATTGAAATCTTGTCCAAAATATGCATGTAAACATTGATCCACATTCATTTTAAAAAAATGAATATGTATGTGGTCTCACTGTCTCATTTATAAGCACCCTAACCACTTCTAGTGCTTGGTAAGTTGTTTTTATTGGTAAAAAGTGAGCATTATTTGTCAAGGTATCCACAACTACTAAGATAAAATCATGTCTCCTCAAGGTCATAGGAAACCCCATTATGTTTTAGGAATTGCATGCTTTACTTCCTAGTTTGCTTTAGGAATTGCATGCAATTGTAGTGATCCTATCGGGTGTTGTTACTTAGCCTTCAGTTGCTAGCATTCCAAGCACTAAGCCACATATTTCTTCATTCTACCCAAAATAATAATTGTTTTAAATTTCCATACATCTCTCTCTAGGATGAGTTGCATATATTGATCAATGAGCTTCTTTGAATATCAAATTGCAAATCTCTTCATTACCCACCATAAATTTTCCTATGGAATCTCAGTAAACCATCCTCATCCAAGGAATATATGTCACACTTAGGTATTCTTATTTGTTCATTTTGCAATTAAGTTCTTACATCACCATACCAACTATCATGTTGTTGTAAGCCTCATATCCATTCTCCGATATTAGTCTTTAGAGGTAATACTAAAAATATGCAAGGCCTACGAGAGTGTCAACTACCATGTGCAAGGTTCCTTTGAATAGGATATATCAAAGTCATACTCACTTAAAATCTCATACCACCAATGTTTCATAACAATCAATTCACTCATGCAACTTGATGGATACTTTATACTCAAAACGAGAACTCTCGCCATAAAAACTCATCTTTTTGAGTTAAAAACATAAAAAACAACCTCTCAATAGAAACTTGTTGCTATCGGTAGATTTTTTTCTTTTCTTTCCAGGGCTAAAATTACAAGGTTTTTTAAATCTTGACCAATGCCATTGCAATCAAAACCATAAATCAACCTCTGAATTGAAAATAAGTACTACTGGTAGCACCCCTTTTTTTCCTAGGGATAAAATTACATATTGTTTGATACCACGGCCTTAACAACTAAGATCCATTTTTTGCAGGGCTAAAATTACATTTTGTTTGAAACCCTGGCCTTAACAACTAGCACCGCTTTTTTTTTTGTTTTTTCAGGGCTCAAATTACATATTGTTTGAAATCCCGGGCTTAACAATCGACGTCGTTGCAATCAAAACCTTAAATCAATGCCCAAATTGAAAAAAAGTGCTACGATGACACATCAATTTTTTCCTCGAGGCTGGAATTACAACTTTTTTGAAACTATGGCCTTAACAGTCGTCGTTGTTGTAATGAAAATGCAAAAATCAACCCCGAATTGAAAAAGGGTGCTACTAGTAACAACCCTTTCAAGGTTAAAATTGTACGCATTTCAAAACCACAATCTAGAAAATATATTGAAATTTGAAAAATACATCTTTAAAAACACGAAAAAAGTACAAATCAAACTAGAAAACATAATTTTTTTAAGGAAAAACATCTTAAAATTCTAAAAACAATTTTTTAAAAAATTTAAAAACATTTTTTATTGAAAATAGAACAAAATTTAAAAAATCTAAAATTTTGAAAATAAAAAATATGAAAAGTTTTTTAAAAGTTTAAAATATTAAAATTAAATCAATTATTAAATAATATAATTATAAAATATTAAAACGTTAAATTATTAAAAAGTTAAACAAAAAAATAATAATTATTAAAGTAAAATTTGTAAAATAGCTCAAAGTTTTAAATTAAAAAATAAAGATTAAATTATTAAAGTAAAGTTTAAAAAATTAAAAAAGAGATCAATTTTAAAAAGAAAAAAGAAAAAAAATATTATAGTGTAAGGTAAGGGGGTGGGGACACATAAAGGGGGAAGACTCGATTCTGGGAATCGAGTCTCCCCTCCTTTATGTGCCCCCCACCCCTCTTACATGTAAATGGAGGTCAAGGTGGGTGGAAGGAGGTGGCGCCACCTCCTTCCACTCCCCTTAACATGTAAGAGGGCGGGGGCACATAAAGGAGGGGAGACTTGATTCCCGGAATTGAGTTTTCCCTCTTTATGTGCCTCCAGCCTCTTAATTTTTTGTTTAACTGTTGTTCACCATTTTCAAGGACTGCATCCACAGAAAGACAGACACATGTTATTCATGAAGAATCAATGTATCCCCAATATCTAGCATAACATGTCGCGATCTAGATTTAAACCTAGGTGAGGAATGTCACAACCAAATCTTCGAAGAACCCAATATAAGTTATGTTAACAAGCACACCCCACCCCTACCTTACACTACAACATAATTTTTTTTTTATTTTATTTATTTTTAAAAATTTTACTTTAATAATTTACTTTTTATTATTTTTAATTTTTAAAATATAACTACATTTTTAACTTTATTTTAATCATTTTAAAATTGATTTATTTCTTAACTTTTTCTTCAATAATTTAACATTTGAATATTTTATAATTATACTATTTAATAATTGGCTTAATTTTAAAGCGTAGTCTAAAAATTCTACAATTTGAGTCGGAATTAATGAATTTTCCGGGCACGATTTTGAAAAAATCCTACCATAATTTTACAAAATCTAGGTTACAGCTATTAAATTCTAGAATTTTGGTTGCCCTAGGCAGTGTTGAAATTTGACGGGTAAATAACCGTCATTTTCCATTTTACACGTCAAAATGCAGCCAATTCAGAAATTAAACGTCATTAATGAAGTGTGAATTTTAATTTCACCCGTCATTTTGAAGTGCATTTTTATTTTTACACGTCATTAATATATATATCCCAAGCTTATATATATATATATATATTCTAATATGGTAATTTTGATTTTGTCATGGTCTAGTTGGTTGTCTCCCCTTGTTAAGTAAACTTGACTCGATCATTTTTTTTTTGGGTGACCCATATATATATATATAACATTTAATTACTAATAACTAATTAAAGATATATAACAAATTAGTTATTAGTAATTAAATGTGTTAAATATATATATAGATATAGATATAGCTATTGTTAGTGCTAAGAGATGCACTCCGACTGCGGAGAGGGCATGGCTAGCACATCTTTTTTTTTGTAAGTAAGCATCATCAGAACCTTCTATTAATAGTTTACAAAATGGTACAAAAAGTTACAGTAAAAGAGGAAAAATGCCGCATTAAAGCACTAAATATAGTTCTTCACATCAAGGAGAACCAAAATTGCCCAACAATGTCCTGAAGACCATCAAACTTCCAGGTAACAAGCTTGCTATGCCTGCAGCTAAAAAAAGGCCATTTGCAAAAACTTAAGGAGCTTGAGGTAAAGCACGAAACAAAACAGAGAAGGGGCAAAAATAAAACAACCCGTGAGAACCAGAGCTCAGCAAGTCACCGTGCTGAGGTTTCGTTGGCGTTTCTGGTTTTCTGGCTCCTTGCGCTTAGGGGGAGAGGAGCACTTAACATCTACACAGATTCCTCCAGTGTACGCATGCCAACCAGGCCTCTCTGATGGTGGCGTTTGATCTCCGCTATAACTCCTTGAATCTCTCTTACTAGCTGGTCCCAGGCCTGGATCTCACGATCAAGCAGAATGCGCCTAGCCCAGAAGGGATTTTCCGCTATCGGTCTCTCCTAGCGAGCTTCAAACTCCTGCTGGATGGATATTTCCATGTTCCCAATTTGCGTCTCAGTGGCGCCAAACGTCTCCTCCAGGTACTGAGCTTCCCAATCAAACGCCATTGGGTGAGCATCCTCTGGCTCAATCCTCTTTTTCTAAGAAGTCTCCCTGGTGGTTTTCCAAGAGCCTCTCTGGTTGCGCATTCGCATACGGGGAGCCATGATTCACAAGAAAAGAGTTCCTGACGTGAGATAAAATCCAACAACAAACTGTAACCACCGATTCTCGTATTGAAATAGAAACAGCATAGCACCCCACCATATGAGGCAACCAAATTTAACAGTTCGGATCATCCTTGAGCGTTCTAACTTTACAGCCTTTAAATCCCAAGGCCTGCTCTAGGATTTGGCCATGGTACAAATCCTTAGATTGCCATGCTCAAAAATCATTGCAATATCGTCTCTACTATGGGCTTCGAAATGAGTAATTGATGATGAGCTCACTAGCCTGGAAGAGGTTAATGCGATCCCACATGCTGAAGCCAGTCCAGATGTAATTGTTGTACTTGAACCGTCCATCCATCCTTGTCCGATCATAAAAACCTCCATCTCGCGGCATATCGGACCTAGGTTTCCGTAAGAATAATTAAGTGGTAACCCTCGTGTTGTTGGTTTCAGTTGTCCTTTCATTCGCGTCTCCACTTAACATAATAATGTCGTTTGGGTTCATGGTTAAATGAATCGGTTGATCATTTATGGGAGGAGACCTTTGTCCCATGTGTGGTTGCGTGTCTTCTGCCCCATGCGACCTTTCACCACTTTGACTTGATATTCCTGCCAGGTGGGATTTGTTAGTGGACATGATCTCCAAACACCGACATCTCAGAGCGTGGTCACAGGTGTCCTCCAATGGGCCTGCCTGGAAAGAGACACGTGCTCTTACCCCTTTATTCGCTAGTTCGTCTGCCACATCATTCCCTTTGCGACGAACATGCATGAAATGGACAACCGGGGTGGTGTGCAGGAGACATTGCAGCTGGGATAGGCTGCACTCCCACTTCCAATTTTGGGAAATATTGGATATGGCTGAACCCCGCTAAATGCGACCAACAATTGCGATCATAATCATGGAATCCCCCTCAACTGTCAAAGGTAACCAGTTCTACTGGATTTCCCATCTCAGTCCACTAACTAAGCCTTCTAATTCTACTGCATCGTTTGTTGATTCACCCATGTCTCCCCAAAAGATGTTGAGCACATTTCCTCCATCGTTTCTTACTACTCCACCAAAACCTACCGGTCTGGGATTCCCCTTCATTATGCCATCAAAGTTGAGCTTAAAGATACATGTTGGTGGGTATTGCCAAAATTTGGGGGTTCGGTGTTGAATATTTCTCCTACACAATCTATCCATACTCATAGGTATGTTGAAAATACTCCATTCATTTAGAATTTGTCTTTCTGCAGTGTTTATCTTCCTTGCTTCTGATGCCCACTAGTTATGTTTGAGTGTTTCCATCAATTGTAATTCAATCAGCATCCATACTGCCTCTGTGTTTCACTCATTTCCCTCGAACGTTCGTTGGTTCCTCTCTTTCCACATCTCCCAGACTACGAACCCGGGAACAATTCCCATATTCTGTTGAGGAGCTCATTCTTGAAGGAATGGGATAGCCAAGTAGCCAGTGTGAGGTATGGACGACCTCTGGCCCTTGCATTCTTTCTGAACCTTGCCTCTCCCTTGTCCCACATTGAATAATCTAGAGGGAATTCATCCAACATATGTTTGATGGTTTCAGTATCTTTCAAACACATGCAATAGCAGGAAGGCCCTATCATACCTTGTTTCAGGATATTTTCCCAGGTTAGGATGGGTCGGTGAATAAGAAGCTAGCTGAAGGTTGCAATTTTGGGCTAGAGATTCCCGCACCACACCTTCTTCCATTTCTCCTCCCGCAGCAGCCTATCGAATTTTTCGAGCAGAGTCACCCCCTATGCAATATTGAAGTTCCCAGTTTTGGTGTAGCCCCAATGGACTTTATCCGGTCCATCCACCTTTGGGATCTGACGGGTGCATAGTTCCTCGTAGAAGTTTTCCAGGTTCTCCTCCAGGACACAAGATTTCCACAAGTGCTTCGACTTCCATTTTCTAAAATTTTGTTCCCCCGTGGTAGGCTCCCAAAAGTCTTGGACTCTTTCCAGAGGACTGATATGAAGATATAGTTCTAGGTCATGTGTGTCCTGTCTATCTTCCAGTCTAGATGATTGTTTCCAAGCGTCCCGGAGGAAGGAGGCAGAGGCTCCATCTCTTATTTCCCAAAAACTGTGTTTCTGGACTAATCCCCTATTCAATTGTGCAACTTTCCATATATGTGAGCCTTGTTTATCTTCCCTGAATCTAATCATATTTTGCTTGGGCCAGTGAGGTGCATACTTGCAGTGCCATAACAATTCCCATGGTTCCTCATTGTACGTGGTCCATCGCCACCATATTTTAGCTCCCATTACCTTATTGACAGTTATCGGGTCTCACAGTCCCATGCCTCCTACCGCTTTTGGTGTGCACAAGGTGTCCCATTTTACCAGGGCCCATTTTCTATGCTCTTGGGTTCCTCCCCAAATAAAATTCCTCTGAATGGTGCGGATTTGCTTCAGCACACCTTTTGGGGAGGCCAGCACTGAGAAGAGGTAAGTGGGCATTGCTTGAAGCACCGATTTGACTAGAATAAGACGACTTGGGATATTAAGGGCTCTATAAGTCCAAAGTTCCAGCTTTCTCTTAATCTTTTTAGAAAGTTGCTTTGTGGAAGAACTTGGTGTTACGCTCTCCTTCTTTCAACCACTAATTCCTAGATTTTTGTTTCCATAGGATCTCGTCCTGTTGTTCCTTGAGGTTAATTTCTTTTATAAGGTTTTTTTTCTTGCTCCATTAACTCCGCAGAGTAACCCTGGGACATTGCGGCATGTTGCACCTCTTTCATTTTTTGGTCTAACTGTTTTTTCTTTTGGAAAATGTTCCCGAAGGTTTCTGAATTCCAATGCTTGATTTTTCCTTTTAGGTACTTGAGTTTTTGTTGAAAGAAGTACATCAATGTTCTCGAGATGGGAGTCGAGTCCTGCCACCACTGACGAAGTTGTTCCGGAAATTCAGGATGGAGGAGAATAATTGCTCAAACCAGAAAGGTCTTCGGAGGTTCTCCCTTATCCTTTTCCATTCCAGATTTATCGGCCAACGGTCTGATCCTACAGAGGGGAGTACCACAGCATCCAACTCCTCCCCACCCATCATGATTGACTCTGAAACTAAAAATCATTCTAACCGTGAAGCTATGCTTCTGTCCCCGACTCTTTTGTTGTTCCAAGTAAAAATATTGTTGGAATTTATAACATCGATCAAGTCCAGAGCCTCTATTACTTCATTAAATTGTTCACTAATGGGTGTAAGCGACGAATTCCTCCTCGCTTCTCCTCAAGGATTCGGATCAAATTGAGGTCTCCTCCCATGACCCAAGGGCGTGCACCAGCCACCTCCTTTAAGTTAAGCAGCGATTCCAAGAAGGAGGTCTTCTGGTTAGCTGTTGAGGGTCCATATACCTTATATAGGAAGCCTCAGATTCTCGTTCCTATCACATGAAAAGAAGCCGATAGGATAAACTTGGAATCCATCCATTCGGATATACTTACCTCCCTGGGGTTCCATAAAATGTCGATCCCCCCAGCCGCTCTCGTTGCGTCGATTTCTATAACTTCACATTTTTTCCAGGTTCGCTTCCCGAAGGACTAGAGGTCCACTTCCGAGCATTTTGTTTCTTGAAGGAAAACTATGGATGGCCTTTCAATCTCTATCTTCCATCTCAGAAGACGGGTCTTTAGAGGACTATTACAGCCTCTAATATTCCAGGATATAATCTGCATCTTATAACAATTTGGGGAAGGAAGAAGCTAGTGCCGCATTAATGGTGGGATATTGTCACCTACCCAAATTTTGAGACTATTTATTTTAATTGTAAAAACATTATGTTAAATTATAATTACAACGTTTTGTAATTATGACCAAATCTTGTCAAGGATGATTGTAATAAACATATTTTTATTATTAATAAATTAAAACAGGAGACAAACACCCAAGGGAACTGTTAAATGAGTGTTCACTGACCCACTAAGAGGAATGGAAGTTGTTAGAAGGCATGGGACAGATGTCAGCATTTGCACTCCACCACTAGCTATTGGTTATGGGACAACAACCCCTAAAATTGTGGCATTATCCCTCGGGTGGGTGGAGCAGAGTTGTTAGCTCATTAATGACCAGGTTAACCACTAAAAAGGCCTAGGCAACCTAGATAAGGAAATTCGAATTGGGCAGGGAGCTCTACATTATTTTTTGCATAAATAATTCCTCAATTGTATCAAGTGATCACTGAGAGATTCGAATAGGGAGGCTAAGTGAAAGTGCATTGTGAGGCTGCTGAAATATTTTGAGAAGGGAACCAAAGGTGCTGGTGCAGGTCTCTATGATTGCTAAGTCTATAGGACTGAATGATCCAAATTACTGCTACAAGTGGATGACCTAAAGCTTCTACAGATTCTTCTTCCTAGTGGTTCAATGAACAAGCTCGGGGGTCCTAAGGCAAGTAATTTGGCTGTCTTCGGGAGTAGGTTGGGTGGAACAGGCTCCTTGGGTTGTTTGTTTCTCCTACATTCAATCAGGTTATACTATTATGTCTTATTGTTTACGATTAAATCATTTTCTGCATTTGTAGATTTAATATTTACAATTATGCAGAAGAAACTATTTCAATTTCTGACCTAGAGATGATTTTGTATAAGGATGGTTAAGTAAATGAGATGATTGATTAAAAATCCTTTCTGCATTTTTCTCATACTGTTTTCTGTATAGTACTCTAGTACAAAGAAGTAGAATTAATATAGATGAATGATGGACAGAATGTCAATTGAATGATTAGATTAATACTATAATGTTTCTTTTAAATTCTGAAATATCAATTTTATGTCTAAACTCAGAATGTAGAACAGCCTATCATAAAACAGAAATTGAAGCAATTTTACTTAGTAACAAAAGTAAAACATTTCATTCCTACACATAAACTAGGTTTTCATTTATTGATATCTATTTGAAAATTTAGGTTGTAAATTTTATTCTTTCCAACAGTAGGGTATTATAATTCCACTTATTCCAGGTATCATATTTCCTATGAATTCAACAGCTGCAAATTTAAACATTATTTTATACAGAATTGTCACATGCATATTATCCTCATTTCATTTCATTTCTTTCATTCAACATTCATGAATTAAACTTAGCATCTTTCCATTATTTAAAACGGCCTACTATGTTCCAAAAATTGCAGAAAAGGACTATTTAGGTTTTATTTATAAAGTTTTCCATTTAGTTTTGTAAACCAAAACATTTATCATTCTGCATCAAAGGTTGCAAGACTAAACTTTCAACTGTATAAAGTTTGCAAACATCTAAAATATTCATTTTAAAACCCTAAGACTATTCTATATTCAGGTTAAGCACCTGTAATGTCCCTTATTAAGAATTTTATTAAAATTGCAATTTTTCACTTTTTTTTTCCTAGTTCGACCTTTGACTAGTTTTGATCTCTAGGTCCCAAATTTGCCCCAAATGATCCCAAATCTTCTGAGAAGGTGTATGAATGATATTAGAACATAAATATGTGTTTCAGGGATTCCTTTGGACCTTTAAAATACTTCTGCAAATCCTCTTTCAATTCTGATCAATGTAGGTAACTTTACTAGTGATTTTCCTTTGACTAGTATTGGTCTCTAGATCTCAAATTGACTCCAAATGCCTTCAAATATTCAAGGAAGGTGTATGAATGATATTAGAACTTGAATATGATTTTTATGGATGAAATATATCCACCAAAAGACCTCTGCAAAATCTCTTAATATTCTGGACCAATTATGCAATTTTACTGGTAATTTGGGGTTCAAATCCCCCTGGGGTAAGTACTGAAAATGGCTTCCCAAATGCCTCCAAACCCACTCAAATTTATGAACAAAGGTATGTAATGTGTTAATTATTTTATTAAGGTATCATATGCACCATTAATGGATTATTACAACTATTCTCACCCTCTCCCATTCAACTGCAAAAATCCCCAATTCGACCCTTGGGGAAATGGCACTATTTCACCTCCCAATACAACTAAACTGAGTAAAAATGATTCAAATGCTCAAGTACAGTACATGAAACTTGTAGAATACATCCATGGCAGTATATTGATCACAAATATATCAGAGAATCATCCATTCATTCGAAATCATCATCAATACGTTGGCTCACAACAAGGTAGTGGGGAAATGGCATTGTTCTTCCATTAAAAATGAGATTCATACATTTCTACTTGGAATTTCGACCTGAAACTTTTTGGAGATGAAGAACAGAGTATTTAATTCATATTACAAAAGAAATGGGGCATTAAAATATCCCCCAAAGAGTACAATAGCTCACCAAAAACGCCCTCCCTCAAGGATCAAGAATATGCCATCAAAACTGGAAATGGTTGAAGGAGTGAACTGCAATAGAAGAAACCATGAGCTGCCCTGTAACTTACACCTGAAAATAAAGACTCCATTAAAGCTCCAAATGAAAGGTCTGAATGTCCTTTCCAATTACCAACTTGGATGGGAATCTTTCACCCTCGAAATTGGCCAAGGCAAGAAACTAGTCATCCACTAGCTCTCCCTCTTCACAAATGCAATTGCAAATTATACAAATGATCAAAAGCTATTCTCATACTTCATTTCTACATTTTATAACCAACATTAACCTTCTAAGGGTCGAAATCCTCTCAATAGATTCAATAGATTTCCATTTAGGAAATATTTCACATTTGCCACTTGTCTCCTAGTTCCAACCTTCCATCTTCTCCCAAATTCGATTTTGAGTCTCTTTGGCTTCTCCAACTCCCAAATTCGCCTTCTTTGAGCCTATTTTTGGGGCTGACATGTCATAGTGGTCAGATGTCAGAGGTCAGGTCTGCAATTTGTCATAGTTGTCATAGATGCTCCATCATTGGTGTCATAGGGGCTAGGGAATCTAGCCCAAGTGTCCACAAACTTCCACTTTGACTCTTTATCTTCCATGGAGGTTACCAATCCTTCCCAATTCGACCTAAGATTCTCAATGACATGTGTTATGACTTACCAACTCACCCAAGAGTGTTCACATTCCCATTAATTCGAATTTGCAAAAGAGAGATACCATGTATTATGAAAAATCAAGCTAGTGTGGGTCCCACATCCTCCATGTGTCTCCAAAACCATTTGTCATCTAGGATTTCTCTTGAATTTATTTATTCAATCTATTTATTAAATACTTGAACCCTTCTAATGTATAAACATCATTTATTATCCCCCTTATTCCAAATCCCAAAGCTTCCACCCCAAACCTAGGAAACTAGTAATTTTCATCCTTGGCAATTATTTGACCCTTAACATCAATTTTACAAACTCTAATGAATATTGCTAATGTGATTAGGCCATTGTGACCCAATTCCAAATTTGGGACATGACAAATCCTCCCTTCCCAATATTGCTTGTCCTCAAGCAATTTCAAACATGGGTGTTGAAGAACCTGCTTTCTATATAATTATTTGAAGTGCCATTGAATTGCCAAACCTTGAGTCTTTGAGTTTCCATGAAGATTTTAGAGAGGAACCACCATGCTTGCTATTCCACTACTCTGATAAAAATCACTTTATTAAGTGGGAAATCCATCTCCCATACTTCTTATTTCTCCCAAAAAATTGAAACCAATGAGATAAAAATTATTCCAGGGTCCCATTGCTTGTATTGCACCCCAACAATGAAGACTGCTCTCCAACCCATATCATCAGATAAGATGATTCCTGGATCCCATTTTCTTGTATGCATTCTTCCAAACATCGTGAGTACAAAATATATATCATCAAAGTACATAACTACATAATGAAAATGTACATCAAGGAGGTGCTTCATCAAAGAATCATGAAAGTGCTTGTACCTCCAAGCAAGTAGACCACGATTTTTCAAGTGCATACAATCTTCAAGTGACCAATCAAATATGCTCCAATGACATAGGTGAGGATCCGATGTCCTATAATGCTGCTCCAAAAAGATGTGATATGCATCAAAATATTCAACCATGTATTATTTCATCCAAGAAGTGAATGAAGAATCTCCACTAAAATCTGAACCAAATAATGAGCAGAAAAAACAAGGAGACTTCAAATGACTCAAAGAAGTCTCACCCATACATCCATGAATGTGAGGATCATAAAGATGTAACAAATTATGTAGCTGCCAAAAAAAATGTTCTCCCATCATAAATCTATTCACCCAAGTGTTGGATGAAGTTCCTCTAACATCAAATGAACCCAGTGTTGAGCAAGAAAAACCATGAGTCTTCAAGTGACTCAAATCCATATCATAGGTGCATCCATGTAGATGTGAATCATCATAAAGTGACAAAATATGCTGTTGCAAATGTGAATAAGAATGTGCTCCAACCATGTCATCATAAAAGTTAAATCTAGGAGTTCCATACTCCTCATGTGGCACCATCAAAAAGAACCCTTTCACCCATACTTCATTGAGACTAATGTTGCAAAACATGGAATTGTAGGATGTAGGAGAATGAACTAAATCACCCAAATGATAAAAAAGTGCAGAAGTTTCATCATGGGAAGGATCCATGTGGGTAGTATCATGCAGCTCCTTCAAAAGTGGGAAACCTTTGTCATAGATTGGTTCCAATGTAGAGGAATCATGCTCTTCTTTAAAAATTGCATAAGCTTCATCAAGAGACAATTCAAGTTCCTCTTCCACCACATCAAGTGTTTGGATCTCTTCAAGTTCATCTTCAAACACATTAAGCACATTCAAATTTCCACATTTCTCATGATCCACCATGTCATGAGAATCCTCCAAACAATCTACCATTTGACAATCTGAAACATAGGAGGAAAAACAAGTATCTTGCAACTTTTCAAGAAGTTGCTCATTTTGAATTGTGAGCTTATGAATATCCTCATTATTCTTCAAGTATGCATCATGTAACAATTCATTAAGCTCAAACAAATAGTTTCTATCAAAAAGCAAAGATATGAAATTACCTTTGATGTGGCACATTGCTCTTTGAATCTTCTCCATGTCTTCAAGGAAGGATGTTTCCTCTAATGAAGTAGCTCTCCAACAAGAATTTGACACCAATGCTTGAGTGTCATGGAGAATGTTGAGGGACTCTTGGATCTTATTTTCATTCATCTTTAAGAACCCTTCAAGAAAATGAGGCTCTTGCAAATGAGCCTCCTCATCTTCTTCAATTTTGCTTGGACCAACTTCATGAAGCTCAAGTGGTGATGGGGAAGTTGATCTTGGTTCTTCTTCAACTGCTACAAGGTCTTCATTATCATGCTTAATGGAACTGGGGCTTGCAGCAACACTTTCAAAAGTGATCTCTATGTCACCAACATAGAGGTGTGAGCACCCATCAGTAGGTACTCCTTCATAGTTTAAGCATCCATCAGTAGATGCTCTTTGGTTCATGTCTAAGCTAGAAGGTGTCTCGAAATGATCTTCCATATTTTCAATAGAATCTTCTTCATGCTCTTGTGATGTCTCTTCACTTTTATCCTTCAAGAAAGATGATGCATTTTTCCCCTTGTTTTCCTTATGATCAATATCTTTGGAATCTCTTTTTGAAGAATTCCCAAAAGCTCTCCTCAAGTGGGACATAATTTCATGCACACATGTATGATACTCACTCCAAGGTTCTTTACAAGAAGGGTATAAACCTTTCTTTACTAATTCCACATCTTCATTTTTGGGCCTATTTTCAAAAACATGTTCAGCAAAGTACTCAAAAGACATGGCATTTTGTGTATTTTTGCTAAAAGCAAGATATTCTTGATATTTTTGATATTGTTGGGGCAAGGTTTTATATTTTGCTCTCCATCTTTGGAACTCACTCATAGAATTATCCTTGGTTGGTGTGACACACTCATATTAATCAGATTTAAAGTCATAAGAATAATCTTCATTTCTCTTGAAATTGTAAGAAGTGTTGCATGATGGCACCTCTTCCTCGTACCATTCACATTCTGCTTCATATTGCTCATAAGCATCTGCATATTCCTCATAAGAATTGTACTCATAGGATTCATCATAATAGTAAGACATGGCTGCCAATTATTCTTGAATGTATGTACCTAATACACAGGTGCAAGGACCATGCTCTGATACCACTGTAATGTCCCTTACTAGGAATTTTATTAAAATTGCAATTTTCCACTTTTTTTTTCCTAGTTCGACCTTTGACTAGTTTTGATCTCTAGGTCCCAAATTTGCCCCAAATGATCCCAAATCTTCTGAGAAGGTGTATGAATGATATTAGAACATAAATATGTGTTTTAGGGATTCCTTTGGACCTTTAAAATACTTCTGCAAATCCTCTTTCAATTCTGATCAATGTAGGTAACTTTACTAGTGATTTTCCTTTGACTAGTATTGGTCTCTAGGTCTCAAATTGACTCCAAATGCCTTCAAATATTCAAGGAAGGTGTATGAATGATATTAGAACTTGAATATGATGTTTATGGATGAAATATGTCCACCAAAAGACCTCTGCAAACTCTCTTAAGATTCTGGACCAATTATGCAATTTTACTAGTAATTTGGGGTTCAAATCCCCCTGGGGTAAGTACTGAAAATGGCTTCCCAAATGCCTCCAAACCCACTCAAATTTATGAACAGAGGTATGTAATGTGTTAATTATTTTATTAAGGTCTCATATGCACCATTAATGGATTATTACAATTGTTCTCACCCTCTCCCATTCAACTGCAAAAATCCCCAATTCGACCCTTGGGGAAATGGCACTATTTCACCTCCCAATACAACTAAACTGAGTAAAAATGCTTCAAATGCTCAAGTACAGTACATGAAACTTGTAGAAGACATCCATGGAAGTATATTGATCACAAATATATCAAATAATCATCCATTCATTCGAAATCATCATCAATACGTTGGCTCACAACAAGGTAGTGGGGAAATGGCATTGTTCTTCCATTAAAAATGAGATTCATACATTTCTACTTTGAATTTCGACCTGAAAATTTTTGGAGATGAAGAACAGAGTATTTACTTCATATTACAAAAGAAATGGGGCATTAAAATCTCCTCCAAAGAGTACAATAGCTCACCAAAAACGCCCTCCCTCAAGGATCAAGAATATGCCATCAAAACTGGAAATGGTTGAAGGAGTGAGCTGCAATAGAAGAAACCATGAGCTGCCATGTAGCTTACACCTGCAAATAAAGACTCCATTAAAGCTCCAAATGAAAGGTCTGAATGGCCTTTCCAATTACCAACTTGGATGGGAATCTTTCACCCTCGAAATTGGCCAAGGCAAGAAACTAGTCATCCACTAGCTCTCCCTCTTCACAAATGCAATTGCAAATTCTACAAATGATCAAAAGCTATTCTCATACTTCATTTCTACATTTTATAACCAACATTAGCCTTCTAAGGGTCGAAATCCTCTCAATAGATTCAATAGATTTCCATTTAGGAAATATTCCACATTTGCCACTTGTCTCCTAGTTCCAACCTTCCATCTTCTCCCAAATTCGATTTTGAGTCTCTTTGGATTCTCCAACTCCCAAATTCACCTTCTTTGAGCCTATTTTTGGGGCTGACATGTCATAGTGGTCAGATGTCAGAGGTCAGGTCTGCAATTTGTCATAGTTGTCATAGATGCTCCATCATTGGTGTCATAGGGGCTAGGGAATCTAGCCCAAGTGTCCACAAACTTCCACTTTGACTCTTTATCTTCCATGGAGGTTACCAATCCTTCCCAATTCGACCTAAGATGCTCAATGAAATGTGTTATGACTTACCAACTCACCCAAGAGTGTTCACATTCCCATTAATTCGAATTTGCAAAAGAGAGATACCATGTATTATGAAAAATCAAGCTAGTGTGGGTCCCACATCCTCCATATGTCTCCAAAACCATTTGTCATCTAGGATTTCTCTTGAATTTATTTATTCACTCTATTTATTAAATACTTGAACCCTTATAATGTCTAAACATCATTTATTATCCCCCTTATTCCAAATCCCAAAGCTTCCACCCCAAACCTAGGAAACTAGTAATTTTCCTCCTTAGCAATTATTTGACCCTTAACATCAATTTTACAAACTCTAATGAATATGGCTAATGTGATTAGGCTATTGTGACCCAATTCCAAATTTGGGACATGATAGGACCAAACAATTAAAACGTAAACATCAAATCCTTTGTATCAAATTTCCAAAACCAAACACTTTACTTTTGTCCAACTACTATATTTACGATAACTATTTATACAAGACAATTGTAGAACGAGAGTTTCATTATTATTATAAACCATATTATTTATTGAAGTGGTGTCTCAAACACCAGAAACCAAGTATCATCACCATTCTAACTCTAACCTAAACAATGCAAACTCAGGGTTTCGTTTTCGAGAAACCAGTTAACCTATGGCTCTCGGCCTTTATCAAAATGACAGTATAGTTGTTGGCTAAAAACAATCTACCATCGAAACCTACAAAGTAGGGTTTTAATTGCAAAAAGTAAGGTAGAAACCTTTGGCACGTAGCCATTTTTAAACATACAGTTTCAATACAACAAACAACAATTTATATAAATATGGGGACTGCATAGAAACCATTATAAGTGATGTTCAATGCAAACTGAATCTCATTTTACCATCCAAGTCAAAAGTATAAGTATCGTAACACAAAACCGTCTTTTTCACAGAAACGAGTAAGCCCATGGTTCTCTACTTTCACCTAAACACTGTATTAATTACTCAAACATCAACTTAGATAATTTATATATCATACAAAGACGATGTAAATTTTTCCGAATACTGGGTTTCCATTAAAATCGACCCTTTGATATTACATCATAAACAAGTCTACATTTCATCAAAAGTTATAGCGAAACGCTGCTTTGACAGGGCAGTAAAATGAGTCGAGGATTTCATCCTCTATACACACGATGTGAGGCTCTCGATTATCATCTCAATAGTTTAAACCTCTGCTAGGAACTATTCTCAGTTCTCGTCAAACATCAAGATTCGGCCAACATGCCAGGAGAACCTAGAGGGATAAGAACCACCGAGGCTTACCGGATGGCATGGAAGCGTGTTTCCCATAAGCATCAGTCTAGGTTTAAACGCCAACGGCCAACCAGCCTGCTGCTGCCGCATTAAATGGCCTGCAGCAGGCTGGATAATATTCACCTACATCGTGAATCCTTGAACAAATTATGGAATTGGGAATTGGGAAGAATTACCATTAATTCTAAGGGTCTCGGCTTTATCCCTTGTCACCAGATTGGCCTGTTTGTCTACCCCAGCATTATTATGCCTTAGGATATGGAAAATGGAGAGCCTTTTGAATGCCTTCATTTCGAAATGTATTCACCTAAAAATAGTTTTGAGTTTCATGTCTCAAGAGGTTTATGGCTATTTTCGAATCTCTCAGAATAATTAAGGAATCAATTCCCTTCTTCCTTGCAATGAGAAGGCCTTGGAGAAGCACTAAAGCCTCTACTTGGTTATTTGTTGATTTACCAATGCTCCAGGAGAATTGAATACTGACATTTCCCCGTGGGGATAAAATCTCTCCTCACGCACCTGCCACCCCAAAAAGGACATGAATACTTACCAATAAAGAAACGAATGAATAAACAAAAGCATGATTTGATCAAAAATATTCAACTCATGTCTTCCTTGAAAGTAGCATGTTTGCTTCCTTCTCAAAACATAGTGATGTGTAGGTTTTCTATTTCCAAAATGCTTACTAAGTAGCACATTTGCTTCATTGTCAAAAGCATAGAGGTGTAGTTTTTCTATTTCAAAAATCCTTACTAAGTTGACAGTTTTATGATGAGTATTTATTTTGATTATAGTGGTTTTCACTTACTAAGTAGCACATTTGCTTCATTGTCAAAAGCATAGAGGTGTAGTTTTTCTATTTCAAAAATCCTTACTAAGTTGACAGTTTTATGATGAGTATTTATTTTGATTATAGTGGTTTTCACCTATCATCGGGTAGTGAATAAACAAGATGTAAAGGGATTGTGATCTATATAGAGGGCAAGTTGGTCAAATATAGAAGGATTGTGATCTTCCATAATTTTTCATTTGCACCATAGCCATGTCATGAGATTTGTATTTATGCAAATAAGCAAATATTTTACTAAATCAACATCTATATATTTTCAAAATTACTATCACTTTCAAATCGCAAACAATGAAACAAGCAAATATTTTTCCAAAACATCAAAAATATTTTGATGGACAATCACTCTCAAAACACTAACAAAGAAACAAAATAATTCGTTCATTGTAATAAAAAGAAGTGTCTTAAAAAATGGACCGCCACAATGAAGCCATTTCCTTGCCATGAAAGGATGTTAGAAAATTAACCACCCCAAAGAATTCATTACAAAGCCTATTTCCAAATTGTGATCATATTCGATGCCTTCATAATTTGACAAAACCCACATTTCCAACTTGATGATTAAAAAATAACTAAAACACAATAAAAATAAATAAATTTAACAATAAAATAAAAACTGACGGACTTGCCTAGATATGACAATGTATATTTCACTTTTTAAAGGAATATAAAGATTTTCTTCTTCGGAAGAAAAAAAATGTAAAGATACATTCAAAACACAAGAAACGTGAAAATATATACATAATTTAACAGCAATAAGGCCGGCATGAAATATATTGTTCTGATAAATTTAAAATTCAATTACAAATGCAAAAAATGTAGATTTTCTAATTTATTGGTATATGAAGAGTAAGTTTTCATTGTTGTCCATGAAGGATTAATGCTATCATAAAAAAATTTACATCCAACTTAATACAATGACATCATATCTAATCATTACAAAACATGATTCAGCAAATTTCCAGTGACAAACTTACTTAAAATTAGAGAGCATATAATAACCATAAATTATATAAATAAATTCACAAAGTATGATTTAACAAAATCCTATTGACAAACTCAAATTAAAGAACATGTAATGAACATAAATTATATAAATAAGCATTAAGATTGTGATGATAATCATAATAATAGTAATAAACAACCTAACCAAAAACAACTCAAAAACATTGTATCAATCATATATAGCAATATTTCATATTACTTTATACAATTATATAAATATTAGTCTGTATGGATTTTAACTTATTGTCCTAAATATATTAGGAAATAATATTTTAAAAAAATGTTAAAAGTTATGTGGAAACATTAAGAAACAATATTAAAAAGAAGAGACAATGTTAAAAGTCATGTGGAAACATTAGATAAAAATAACATTTTATTTTTTAAGGTGTTTCATGAAGGAAAACATTTCAAATAATACCCTAACACTATCATTTATAAAAATGAAACATCTTAATCAATATAATCTTAACTACATTGCTAGTGTTCTGCACCTAGGTACTTACCTTCTTCATTTATTAATTTTGATATTGGGAATGGAAAGATTTATTATTTTATAGATCAACATGACATGAGTTTAAAGACAAGTGGCAATTTGGAAATCTTAATTGTGCAAGCAAAATTGAAAAAAAAAAGGGAAGGAATGACCTTAATATCAAAATTTAATTATAACTTCATAACAAAGATTTATTATATTGATGAATATGTAAAATACAAAACATTTGCCTACACACTGTATGCTAATATTTTCCAGATAAGCACCCTGGTTCAGCACTCTCGTAAAAATGATCCATGTTAACACGTATACATAGATTGTCTATATATCAATGCATTGCAGAAGGGTAACTCTAAGAAAACACCCTCCCTTGTTTTAGGAAAAATAAAATCCCTCGGTCATTCTCACCCATTGATCGATTGAAACGAAAAAGATTAAAAGAATATTGAAACGGTGAATTCAGTAACAAGATAATTTTATTCAAATAATTCATTACACTTCCCTTGTCATTAATGATCTTCGCATGTAATCCCTTTTCAAAAACAAATCTTCTTCATAAATAGAAGTAAAAATCTCAATAGATAAGTCCCATTCTTTTATTTAACGCTACTCGAAACAATTTTCCCTTTCTAACATAAAACTAAAACGAAAAAATTAATTGTTCTGTACACATTTTGCCCATACTTCAAAAGGGAGCACAGATTATGTTCCTTGTACATTCCTTCTAAATTGTAAGTGCCCTTGAGCAAAAGCAAAACTCTTTATGACATTTTGCATTCAATGTTTTAACAAAAGCAAAACTCTTTATGTCAATTTGCATTCAATTGAAAGTTCTTTTTAGCATCATTTTTTGCAATTCACTAGACAGCTAGAAAACGAGGCAGACAGACTTACAAGCACAACAAACAAGAGACAATCTTTTATGTCAAATGATCATCGACATCGATGGAGGCATGCATACTGAAATAAACTTTTAAAAAGCATTCAGAAAATCAAGCATAGAAATGCAGCTTGCATGCATGTACTGCAGCTTAAACATGGCAGATGTAGGTCAAACTGACTTTTATTGCACGCGTTCTCTTGGATATAAGGTCATTACAACATTTAAGATGATTGGCGTATTCAAAAAGTAAAAATAAAAATGCCTACTTGAAAGCTAGGAACTTTCCCCCCTCCGTATACAAGCTTCAACCACATTGAATGTTTCTGCTATTGACAAACAATGTGTGCGGTTGAGATTATTAAGAGCGTTTCCCAATGGCTCATCAATGCTAACCACTGGCAACCTTTGTCAATTCCCCTTGAAACCTTTGTATATTTTTCCGCAACTTCTCATCAAAACTGAGAATGTCTACTTCATCTATATGGGCAGACTTGTTGTTAGCTTATCTAATGGAAATAACTGGAGTACAAGATCTCCATTACTGAGCTCAAAGTTTCAAGTCGAGCAAATCGGCAAAGCCAATTTCTAGATTAGCAGAACCAATTCTACTTACTCACTAAATAGCTGTAGATAATCATTTCAGCCAGTGCATTGACCTGCTTGCATTAGAATTCTCTGTCTCCAATAATGAAAAGTTATCCGCTCATCTAGTTCACGCTTACCATTCATAAGCACACCTCTAGCAGCAAACCCCATCAGCACGCTTGGGTCCATGAAACTTTGAAGTCTGGAAACATTTCCATGATAGTGACTAATGTCATTTGCACACATATAGCCTTTTTCAGGTTCATTTCGACGAACTCCTAACTGCTGATGAAAGCCATCACTTTCTGAAGCCTGGTTTACAGACTCCGATGTGCTTCTCTCGTTTAAATTGGAAACATGTTCTCCATCTTCTGCCAGTGATTTTTGGCTTAGCAAATTGTTTGCTTCCCAGTCAACAAACTGAGAAATGTCATCCACCATTTCAATTTCCTGTAAATTGTGTGTATTTCTGTTTTGCAGGGACTGTTTATAAACCAATTCATCTAATTCTCTTTTAAGTTCCTTTAGCCTTTCTCCAACACGCAATGATATAGCATCGTAAAGCTTCCCTTCAGAAAACCCTTGCTCCTTGCTTGCCATAAACAAATCATCAACTTTGATTGGATCCCCTACCAGCACCACAACCTGCCAAAGGGATCTTAGTTTGTAGTCATCCCATGATCGCAATTTATGAATTGAAATATACCGAGAATATATATCGGGGACGGTCTATATTAAAAATGATATACAAGCCGATTCATTACTTCAACCTCCAAAGCTATATATCATGTACATAAACATTGTTCCAAAGATTATTTACCTTTTTGCTAACATGTGGAAACTGGCTTCCTATAGGCATGACTTCCTGCATGCCAGTATGCACAAATGGAACCACCAAAGGCATCCTCTCAGAATCAAGTACCAACCTATTAACAAATCCAAAAAAGTAACATTAAAATATATACTAAATACAGCCCATGTACTAAGGAATATAGAATTTAACTGAAAATAATGTAAGCACCACCTCACTTGTGGATATTTGTATCATGCCACTATTAATTGGAATTTTGAACGCATACAAATACTGAAATTCAAATTGCTCATAATTTACTTGGAGACGAGTTACTTTGATCTCACCCATTGAGTAGTTACATAAACCTTGTTTGAAACTAATGTAACAGACTACTACTAACCAAAGTTGTTACACTTGGACTCTGCTGGCCTGGGAATCGGCAAGACTCAGTGACTAAGAAAAGGCTTGGAAAATACAAAACACTCAAAATATAACAAGGGCGAGTCTAGGCAAGTGAAGGAGAGTCTTGGCAGAGTATGAGGCAAGTCTGGTGATTAAGAGCAAGGTTACTTGGGAGCGGGAGCGAGAAGTGAAATATTCAAAAGCTTCCGGTTAGGAAGCGTTCCGGAAGCATTTTTTATATATTTTGATGCATATATGTCAACAAATGCATGTAGAATGTTGAATTAGTTATGGAAAGTATAAAAACATGAAATAAACAATAATACCATATAACATCATTCATCAATCATCAATCATCAATCATTAATCATTTACTAGTGAATTCATCAACCATAGGTCCAGTATCCATGATTCCATAAGTTATAACACCAAGATTCAACCTTAAAGCTTCAAATTTTCAATATATAAACATTTTGTCATCACTAGTACTTGTAAGTTGTAACCAAAGTTACCAGGTAACCAAACTATAGTGACATAGTCTATCACAGAGAACATCAACCATAAAATGAAAGTTGAAAGTTGAAACAATTCACGAAGCATCATAGTCATTACCAAAGAGTTATAATATGCTTTTACGCAGTCAATGACTCAATCATGCAAAGTTGCAAATAGTGAACTTCAAACTCAAAGGTAGGTTCAACTTCAAACTTGAAATGCCATGTAATGTTTACAAAATATACGATAATAAATATAAAAGAGTCAATAGTGCAGAAACTTGAAAGTACTATAAACAAGAAAATACAAGAAAAGTAGATTTTATGGATGTTTTCTCTTGCCACGGGAAATTTCCATTTTCTTTTCTCGTGCTCTATGAACAATGGGAGTGGGATTATCATCCCCAGTAGCCACCAATGTTGAGCCACGTCCAAGACTCGATCCTGCACGACCCCCCCCCCTCACTGATGCAGATGGAGGTCGTGAAGTTGAACCTCTAGGCAAAGATGGTGCATATGGAAACATAGTAGAAGATGGCGGCGACATTGCTACTGCATGGTCATCCTCATCGCCCAAAAGCTCTTCTTGCAAGCGCTGTAAAGCTAAGGCTCCATCCTCCAAGTTATGCTCCTCCAGATTGTTGTCCCAAGTGACATGATCTATCAGTTTTGGCACGCTCGCAATAATGAGTCAACAACCTCAAGTTGTAATGTACATAAACCAAGCTTTCTGCTCAGTTTCTTTTCACTAAGTGGATGAAGCTACAGGTGCTCCAACACCTTTCTGCAGAGGAACTGTTAACCACCTGTGAAAGCACTCTGACAGCCAATTTATTCAAGCGTTGGCATGTTGAGCCATACATGTTCCACCATTCGATAGGAGGCGCCCTATCTCGATCTCTGATTGCATACAAAGTATCAAATGGACCAACTTCACTGAGGTATTTGCTTAATTCACTGCACAATAAGTCACATTCCTCTACATCAGGGACCAACTTGTCTATAGCATCCATTTACCCAACCTGTACCTCTGGATCTGTGTGGGGCTTTCTCCTAACCCCACCCCCAGGTGCTGGTTTAGCCAACCAAGATGGAGAATAATATTTTGGTGTTAACACATACACTAAGGCATGCAGTGGAACATTGAGATGTTCCCACCTTTTGACCACATGTGTGTGAATATGGTCATACAAAATGGGATCTTTCTGTTCAACAATATCTTTAATTTGGCCCAGCATGCTATCCATCTGCTCATACACCTCCCCAATCACCAGCTCATCTGTATCTGCAAACCGAATCATGTAATAAATGGGCTTTGTGAACTGCAAAACATACTTGACACTTGCCCAAAATTGACCATCAAGAACTGTGTCCTCCACCTCCTGAAAATCAATCCTGTCAAATGTGAATGTAGCCCTATCTTTCAAGACCTGCCATGACTCACTTGATACCATGCTAGCCAATGCCTCTCTTACCTTCAAAAGGCGCCTGAAAGTGAGGTAGTAGCTAGCAAATCTAGTCTTCGCTATCTTCAATAGCTCCAACTTTGAGTGACTGCAGAAAATGCCATGGGCATTGCTATGGTTGGTTATAAATCTTATCATGTACTTGCCCTTTTTGTACAATTCACCAATCCATTTGTAATCATTTTCCTTCAACTTAATGATGTCGTGCCTCAAAAGGTTCAATGTGTGAACCAAACACCCAGACCAAAATATGTTGAGGTATTTATCTTCAATGATTGCTCCCATTGCCTTACAATTAGCAGCATTATCGGTTATGACTTGGATGACATTGTATGGACCAATAGCTTCAATGGTTTTGAGTAGGAGTTCTACAATGTTCATGTTGGTCTTGAATTTATCTAAGTAGTCATGGGCTGAAAGAAAGACTGCACCGGTAGCAGACACACCAAGAACATTTATCAATGGCTTGCCTTTTACATTTGTCCATCCATCTAATATAATTGATACCCCATAATCATTCCAAGCATTTGTTAATTGCCCCAAAGCATTTTGGATCTTGCCTCTCTCCTTGTCAAGCCCCACAGTTCTAGCTTTGTCATACCCTGGGCTCTTGTATCCTGCTGGAGCAGTGTGAATGGCCTCTACCATTTCATGCCAATAGGGTGAGCGAAGGACATTGAATGGTATGCCACATGCATAGAGAAACCGAAACACGTTTGCATCCACGTCATCCCTACCACCTTGGTCAAGGAAATCTGATATTGTCTTGCGTGACCCAGGGGGTGAGAATCCACTACCTTGGGTGGATGGGCCTCCAGTTCTCGGTGAGTTTCAGGGGTCCTGGTCAACCCTTGATGCTTTTGATTTGTTTTGTGCTTCAAATTCTTCCTTCTTATACATGGCTCTTTGTGTTGATGGCACATTTGGGCAAACACAAACTCCTATAGTTTTGTTTTCATCACATGGCATGTGCCCACATAGATGTCTTCTCAGACGGGTATATGAACCCGTGTAAGTCCTTTTACAATGGGGGCAACCAAATTTGGCGGTTCCACCCCCCTTACTTTCTCCCTGCTTGGTGACATATTTACACAAGGGTGTTGAGTCCTCCTTGGTTTTCATTCGGTTTCCCTCCTCCTCTTCCCCTCCCTCCTCCTCTCCACGGTATGTGCCACTACACACTTCTTCATCCTCTCCCTCTCCCTCATTCCTCCTTCGGTTTTGAATGACCATCATCAAAATAACAAATGGAACCAACAAAACAAACCATAAACCCATCATCATGTTTGTTGGACTTGGAAGTTGGAAGTGGAACTAGAGATTTAACTTGTTGCCCTACAATAGAATGAGGGAGAAAGCATGGGAAAGAGTAGGAGAGGAACATTTACATTCTAGATTCTAGATTTCAAGCATTCAAATATAGATCAATGATTAATCATCAAACTTCAAGTTCAAACACAAAGTAAATCAACAAGAAAGGGTTTAGAGCCTACCTATTTGGATGCCCAATAGTAGTGAGTGTGTCAAGCAACCAACCTTCTTCAATCTCCATGAAAAAACCAAGCTTGATGGCACCTTCTCCTCTTTTCCTCTTCTCTCCTCTCCTCTCTTCTCTTCTCAAGCAAAGCAAAGTGAGAAATGGAGTGTGGAAGAGGGATTTATCCCTCAGAGCCCTATTCCTCCCCTCCAAAACCCCAACCGTGGACCCCACCCGCTTGAAATCCTCTTCATTTCCATCGATTGACGCGAAGCATCTAATACGATGGTACCAGTACGAGCGCACCTGCAAAGGTGCCCCAGGGAGAGGGTGTCATTTTTCTTGCCAGGAGGGGTGTTTAGCCAGCTTTTTCTGAGTAGGGAGTATGGCCAGACCCTCTGATTTCTCTCTTGGAAGTACTATGGCTTAGTGGCATTGTTGACTGCCTCATGAAAGGGCTTGAAGCCCTCAGGTTGGTGTCTGGGGCTTCCAGGGGTGGATCATTGGGTCACATGACCCCAACTCTGTTCCACCACTCCAGCGACAGATGTTTCAGCACTGAGACACATTTTTATCCTCTAGAGTGTTAGAATTCATACATCCATAGCATAATAATACAAATGCATAACCAAGATCACTAGAAGAAAGACAAAGCACAAAACAATAACACAATTTATCCTAGGAAACCCAATTGGGAAAAACCCAGCAACCTTCACATAGAGATGATAATCCCGAGATCAGAGTAAAAAGATAAAAGAGAAAATGTGAAAATGTCTTCCACAAGTAGAAACCCCAAAACAGCTTCCTTCTCTAGCTTATGTGAACTTCTCTCTCTCCCAAGTAATGTGTAAATGTGAAGTGAGTGAACGTGATAATGAGGTGCACTTTACCTCTTATTTATACAAGTGTTGACATGAAAAATACCCTAACTGCGCCGACTTCACCTAGGGGCAATAAATAATTTATTTTTAATAGTTTTCTTTTGCTTATTTGCACCCCAAGGTTTACATTGATTCTTTCATGTGTTTACATAATTAATTACATCATGTTCATCTCCCTTAGGAGGTATAATCAAGTACAATGAAATACAGTAAATAATATCTTCCGAAGTTGCACAAAATCCAACAAAGAGCATCTCCAGTACCCTCCTGGCCCTCCAGCTCAGTAGTGCCTGTTGAAATATTGTAACTTCAAAGAATATTATATTTGTACTTTATTATTTCAGAGATGTTTCATTCCTCCGTAAAGATCTTATTGTATATCCGGAGATGTTTATTCCTCCGTCGGAATGTGGTAACTTGGGTTATTAGACTTCCCTAGTGGGGGTCGGTCCTGTATGTGTTATGTGGGTCAAAGGGTTGTTAGACCACCCTAGTGGGGTCGGCCCAGTCAGTTATAATAGGGTATTTAACCTAATGGTTAAATACGAGCCTACATGTACTTGTGTAAAAGATATGTCAGAGTAGTGTATAAATAGAGGAGGTGTGTTCCTCATTTGATACACTCACTCACTTGAGAGAGGCGCACTTATGGAGGAGAGGTCTGCTATGGTGGAGGAGGAGATCATGTCTTTGGTTTGCATCTTTGTATATTGCTGGTCATCTATATTGAGGAAGCTTTACTGGGTTTTCTACCCCATGAGGGTTTCCCAGGATAAATCTGTGTCTCTTGTGTTTATGCTGTGCTTGTTGTTTCTTCAGTGATCCTGTATATGCTATTGTTGTGAAATGGAATGTAATGCTGCTATTTTCTGTCTTAGCATATTAAATTTAACATGGTATCAGAGCTAAACTGAAGGAAGGCAAGGTATGGCACTTACGACACTTGCTTTACTTACGACAATTTGAAGGTTAGGGTTTTATATAGCAAAAACCAGTCATCGTGGAACTTTCGCTATAAATCCATTTTGGCGAAGGTTCACGATCTGAAACCTTTACAGGTCGTAGATAACATCTCCAGGTATCTTGTGTCCAAAGGGCACCCTCAGATTCGTACTTTGTAAGTTATGATCAGTACAAGTTAGGGTTTCTGCCTCTTCCAGATCTCAGTCAAAATCAGGTGACCTAGGCAAAAAGGTCATAACTTGGGCTAGGAAGCTCCAAATGAAATTTCGTAAAAAGTGACAGGTAGTGCACAGACTGTACTATCTCAGGAAACTTTTTCAAAGGTCGAAACTGAACCAGTGACACGTGGCACGCCGTACAAGTTCGCTCTCCTGTTTTATCCCATAAACAGGTCACGTTGCGACACTTGGCATAACTCTCTCTCAGAGAGTCCAATTGAGGTCAGACCTGTCAGGATGGAAAGATAACAGGGCGAGCTATCTCAAGAAACGTTTTCCGAGGCCGAAGTTCAAACAGTGACATGTGGCACGCCGTACAAGTTCTCTCTCCTGTATTATCCCAAAACAGGTCACGTTGCGACATTTGGCATAACTCTCTCTCAGAAACTCCAATTGAGGTCAGACCTATCAGGATGGAAAGATGACAGGTCAGGCTACTGCAGAAAACGTTTTCAGACCCTGTGGAGCGAAAATTTCGGAGTTATAGCAGAAACAATCAGGTACATATTTCTGTCAAAACAGAATTATTTTTGGAGCACCTTTATTCATGGCTTCCGGAATTTAGGGTTTCGAAGAAAGTTAGAATTCTTGGAATCGAAATCCACAGCTAAATGCTATTCAGGAAAATCGAAATTTAGAGACCAAGATCGAATTTTTTGGTTGAGTAGAAGACCGGGCTTGATCAAACCCTAGCTCGAGATTTTGATCAGAAAGATGAAAAATTAGGGCTTCAGCAAAAGTTGGAATTTTTGAAATCTGTAACCATGGCTGGAAGCTCCTTAGAAAAATAAGAGTTTAGAGCCTTGGATCAAACCTTTTGATTGAGCAAAAGGGTGGGCTTCATCAAACCCTAGTTCGGGATCCTGTCCAGAAGATCCAGAAGTTTCAAAGGCAATTTTGAGGGGTCAAATTTTGGAGATTTCAAAATTGAAGTATGCTAGTTTGATCAGCTCAGCAAGACACATCCTTCCATTCATTCGGAAGTGTGAAAGTCAAAGATTGAATTTTTAGGGTTTCTCTAGCAAACCCTAATCAAGCTCCAGATCAAGTTTCAGGGGGAGTTGAGGCTAAGGCCTTGCATAAGAAGACTACAAGAAGTCTCGACAGGTATGACTTAAGGAGGTTCAGGTATGTCTTGAAATCTGATTCTTGATTAAGTTCATAATGTGTTTGTCTTCATGTTATTTATTAGTACAATCTTGATTAATGTTAGAATTGTCTTATCACCCTAGTAACAGTATGAATGTATGTGAATGATCGAAGACATTCATTGATTAGGGCTATATGATTGTACTAATGCATTATGGTGTTGTGTGAGGTTGATGTTGTCTGCTAACAAGATACAGGTACATCACAAAAGACAAATCAAGTTCCATGACCATGACATCATGAAGACAAAGACTCATCCATAATCTTTGTTCTACTTACGAGGTATGTTGTACATAACTAAGCAGGTATACTAATCCAGGTATGGTTTCCTATGTCATGTTAGAATCTTACCTTGTATTAGGATCCCTTATATAAGTATACTTGGCATGATTAGATATGCTTATTCATAAAGTTAGTAATCAAGGGATTATGCATATTATGTCTTTTATCTTGATTGATGATACGCATGAGTAAAAGAAGTCTTCCCTGAAATCTTGAATACTAATGTTTATTATTTATGATCGTGACTATACATATTCAAGACTATTTAGATGTTTTGATAATGTTTATAATATACTAATGAATGTATGTTTGTGTATGAGATCATGAGGATAACACTACTGCACACTTGAGCATGCACAGTGGTATAGAATGAATAGAAGTTCAAAAGACATTTAGAAGACCAAGCGAGAGGCAACCACACAAACATAAAAGATAAGTATTTGAGTTGTTATTTAAAATAGTAAATGATATTGCTTGTAATAGATTGTATGCATATTTAGAATATATCACGCTGAGTGTAAACATTCATAGAGCATTGAACAGTATACTACTAATATGCATATGATTGGTAAGTTGGACAAACATTCCATTGTAGCTTGTCTAGAATGAAACCTCTTTGCTGACATACTGAGAGTTGTGCACACTCTCGATAGTATGTTCTGGTAGAGATGGAAGGCATCTAGATAGCCACTGTATGCATACAGGATATGGGAAATTGTTGTGCCAAAGTATTGGTCAAAATAGTTGCATAACTATGTAAATTATATCTGTATGCATAATAGGTTATCATGTCAATATGATTTGATGATTATGAAGTATTACTAATCATGTACTTAATTTTGATTTGTAGGAAAGATCATGATGAATGATGAACTCTGAACAAGCGATGGATGTTCAACAAAAGATTTACAAATCAAACACACTATAGAAGGCTTGTGGCTAGAAGATTCTCTTAGAAAGAGGAAGAGAATCATGATGAGATGTTTGCTCCAAGTGGGCTAGATAAGACCATTCTCTTAATGGTGTAATTAAAGAAGAAGTATGAATCAGGTTCTGTATGGGTACCCAGGATCGATAGTCAATTGATGAGCTTAATGGGTGATGTGGATCACAACCTTTGCTACAAGGTTGAATATGGTTTCAATACACAGATGAACTGGATGCAAGAAGGAACTCACCACAGAGTTCGAATGATGTTGAGGCTTATATCAGTAGACCCATCTCACAAGAGATGGCACAGATAGATGGCTGCAGAAATGAAAATAAAAGATCTCAGATTGATGCATTACTTCCTAGGTTTGGAAGTATGAAAAGGCCCAGAAGGAATCTTTCTCAACCAAGGAAAGTATGCTGAGAAATATTAAAAGGACTTGATGTGTTGGTATGGCCACTCTTGAAGTTGTTAGCAGATGACTCATCAAAGTTAGTGGATAGAACTCTGTACAGACAAAATATTGAGTCATTGATGTGTCTAACAAATACTAGGTCATATATATGCTTTGCTGTGAACACCTTGAGTCAGTATCTAGTGGAAACTAGAGGTGTTCACCTGATAAGCTGCAAATCATGTGATACGGTACCTAAAGGATACAATAGACTTTGATCTATGTTACCTTGGAGATCATGACTTCAGATGGCTACACAGATGTTGATTGGGCAGGAAGTGTATCAGACAGGAAGAGCACATCGAGAGGATGTTATTGTCTGGGATCAGCCATGATCTCGTGGTTGAGCAGGAAACAATCTAGTGTGGCTCTTAGCACAAGCAGAATATATGGCTGCTTGCTCTGCTAATTGTGAAGCGGTATGGCTTCAGAATTGACTTAGAGATGGTCCCAACTATGATCCTATGTGACAAACAGAGTTGTACCAAAATGGCAGAGAATCCAGTGTTCCATGATAAGTCAAAGCACATCGAGATCTAACATTTCTATATACAAGATATGGTTAATGTTCGAAATCGTAACAAGTTACCAATGCACTAACCAAACCTCTACCGATCCGATGTACTAACCAAACCTCTACCTCAAGTAAAGTTTTCCAAGACAAACTTAAGATAGTTAAGAAGGACCCTCCTCGAAAGGGGGAGTGATGTGATCACTTATGATGAGATTTCCCGCATCGACACTGAGGTCAATGATGTGGTTACCTATATTGGTGATGCCGACAGAGAGGTTGGTGGATGGTCCTTAGACAGGGTCTAAGGTGAAAAGGGGATTGCATCATCCTTGAACACATGTTCTAAAGAGAGTCGTAGACGTATGTCTTCGAGAATGAAGTCCTTGGTGGACATGTGAGGATTGGATCATCCCTGGACTTCAGTCCTAAAGTGAGCCGTAGACGTATGTCTTCGAGAATGAAGTCCTTAGTGGACATGTGGGGATTGGATCATCCCTGGACTTCAGTCCTAAAGTGAGCCGTAGACGTATGTCTTCGAGAATGAAGTCCTTTGTGGACATGTGGGGATTGGATCATCCCTGGACTTCGGTCCTAAAGTGAGTCGTAGACATATGTCTCCGAGAATGAAGTCCTTAGTGGAAAAGTGAGGATTAAGCCATCCTTGGACGTGGTCCTAAATGTACGGTTGAGGATTAAGTCATCCTTAGACGTGGTCCTAAATGTACGGTTGAGGATTAAGTCATCCTTGGACGCAGTCCTAAATGCACGGTTGAGGATTAAGTCATCCTTGGACATGGTCCTAAATGAACGGTTGAGGATTGGATCGTCCTCGGACTTTGGTCCTTTGAATTGAGCCGTAGACAAGATGTCTCCGAGAACAAAATCCTGAATGAACAGGTAAGGGGATTGTATCGTCCTCGGACTTTAGTCCTGTGAATTGAGCCGTAGACAAGATGTCTCCGAGAACAAAATCCTGAATGAACAGGTAAGGGGATTGGATCGTCCTCGGACTTTGGTCCTGTGAATTGAGCCGTAGACAAGATGTCTCTGAGAACAAAATCCTGAATGAACAGGTAAGGGGATTGGATCGTCCTTGGACTTTGGTCCTGTGAATTGAGCCGTAGACAAGAGGTCTCCGAGAATGGAATGATAGGAATGGATCGTCCCTGGACTTCGGTTCAAAAGGTACATGATAGGACTGGATCGTCCCTGGACCTCGGTTCAAAAGGTACATGATAGGACTGGATCGTCCCTGGACTTCGGTTCAAAAGGTACATGATAGAACTGGATCGTCCGTGGACCTCGGTTCAAAAGGTACATGATAGGACTGGATCGTCCTTGGCCCTCGGTTCAAAAGGTACATGATAGGACTGGATCGTCCCTGAGCTTCGGTTCAAAAGGTACATGATAGGACTGGATCGTCCCTGAGCTTCGGTTCAAAAGGTACATAATAGGACTGGATCGTCCCTGAGCTTCGGTTCAAAAAGGTACATGACTGGATTGCATCATCCATGGACGTATGTCCTAAAGAGAGCAGGATTGATCACCCTAGAAAATGTTGATCGTGTGATGACGATGCTGACGATGCTGATGATCGTGTGATGATGATGTTGATGATCGTGTGATGACGATGCTGATGATCGTGTGATGACGATGCTGATGATCGTGTGATGACGATGCTAATGATCGTGTGATGACGATGCTGATGATCGTGAGATGACGATACTGATGATCGTGAGAATCCAGATGTTGATGTTGTTGTAGCTGTTCGAGTGCTGCAGAAGATAAAGACTCAGTACTGAAGATGTTGATGTTCCAGTATTGAAGATGTTCCAGTAACTGCTTGAGTTACTGATGATGTTGAGAAAGCTTCCAATGATTTATAGATGTATCATGTATGATGTTGATGACTCCTTGCTCGTGCAGATACTGTTATAATATCCTTCTCGTTAAAGGGGGAGTGTTGAAATATTGTAACTTCAAAGAATATTATATTTGTACTTTATTATTTCAGAGATGTTTCATTCCTCCGTAAAGATCTTATTGTATATCCGGAGATGTTTATTCCTCCGTCAGAATGTGGTAACTTGGGTTATTAGACTTCCCTAGTGGGGGTCGGCCCTGTATGTGTTATGTGGGTCAAAGGGTTGTTAGACCACCCTAGTGGGGTCGGCCCAGTCAGTTATAATAGGGTATTTAACCTAATGGTTAAATACGAGCCTACATGTACTTGTGTAAAAGATATGTCAGAGTAGTGTATAAATAGAGGAGGTGTGTTCCTCATTTGATACACTCACTCACTTGAGAGAGGCGCACTTATGGAGGAGAGGTCTGCTATGGTGGAGGAGGAGATCATATGTCTTTGGTTTGCATCTTTGTATATTGTTGGTCATCTATATTGAGGAAGCTTTACTGGGTTTTCTACCCCATGAGAGTTTCCCAGGATAAATCTGTGTCTCTTGTGTTTATGCTGTGCTTGTTGTTTCTTCAGTGATCCTGTATATGCTATTGTTGTGAAATGGAATGTAATGCTGCTATTTTCTGTCTTAGCATATTAAATTTAATAGTGCCCTCTCTCTGGGCCGTCCTACAGAAGATGACATCATCCTTCTGGGCAAACTGTTATGCTTGATAGGGGGGGCGTTGAGGGATATTCACTTTTGTTGGGGTTAGTTGGGACATGACGACCCCCCCCCCTCCGCAGTCTGGCCTTCAAAACGGATCGATTGGCTCATTTTTGGCCTTTTTAGTCATGTGTGGGTCAAATATGGGGAAAACACCATAATTTACCCACTACTTTGATTATTTTATATTTTATTGTTTTAATTTTAAGTTGACATTTCTAATTTCAAATTGACATTTTAAAAAGACATGTCAGCCTAGATTTTAATTATTTTTGTAAGAGTGGGTGTGAAAAGTATAAATAACTTTTCCTCACTTCATTTTTACACATCAACTTTATGGGATTACACTTTTATTTCTGATTTTTGCCCTAACTAGAGCTCTTTGAGTGATGTGCACCTCTTGAGGATGATCATGCTTGCTAATTTGGGGACAAATCTTTGATGTCTTTGCTCTTGTTTATTTGCTAAGGTGATGCTAAGAGTTGTTTGCTTAACACATGCACAAGAAGGTATCTAAGTCTTTATCTTGATGTATTTTTGTTAAATGTTGGATGTATGCTTGTCTAAAGTTGAATGGTAGCCATTGGTGTTGCATTTTTCCCTTGCATAAGTAATTTTATAGCCTTTAGTTACCCTAGCATTGTTATCTTGAGTTTTAGGTCTCCAAAGTTTGTCTTAGCTAGGGCATCATCAACGAACTCTTGAAGTTGTTGAGGAAGCCCTAGTTTTCCAAACTTGGCAAGCACCATCTTAAGAGGAGGGCTATCCTCATTGATGCCTAGGGTTAGGGTGAATTTCTCATGAAGACCCTAAATTGTTCTACATCATTTAACCTAAATTTTACCTGCATTTTCATGTGTAAATTTGCATTTTCATGGTAGAATTAGGATTAGAATTAGGTCTGCAATTTTATGACAAAAACCCTAAAAATTAAAAATTTATTTTTTTGTAAGTTTTGGCCTCCCTAAAATTTCGGCCCTTCCTCCTATAATTTCGGTCTGCCCTATTTGTCTCTAAAAACCCTAGGGAGAAATTTCAGGAGACCTAAAAATCTCAAAATTATCAAACACTCCCTCTTCAAAACCTAATTTTATGAGTTTGTAGATGTTGTAAATATTATCTTAGCTTTAAAATTTAATCTTTTTTTATGTTATTTTTAATTATGAGTTATGTACATTTTGCAATTATGATTTTAGATTAGTTTTTGCATTTTTATGTTAATTTTTATGTCATTTTTGTAAATTTTAACCCTAAAAAAGGCCTAAAAGAACACTAAACAACCTACCTCTCACTTCTCCTTCCCTTCTTTTCCCATCTCCTCTGCTGCCCTAGGCCGTGGCCCCTCCTTTCTCCATTCCATTTCCTTCTACACTTCCCCCTTTACCCCTCCTTTCCATCCCCTATCCATCTTCCACTTCCCATCCTCCATCATCTCTTCTCCATTTGGGACCTCCTTCAGCCCTATCCGAGCCCTTCTGCTGCCCTAGCACAGGTCTGCAATTTTATTGCAGACCCTGTGCCCTCTTCCCTTCCTCCCTTACCTGCAGCATAAAACCAAAGCAAGTTAGCACAGCTAGGGCCTGACCTTGTACATTTTTTTTGCTAGCAGTTAGGAGCTTTTTCTGTGCACTTTTCAGAATATTTTTCTGTGTATTTATAACTCACAATTGTACCTACAGTAGATCTGGAAAGTTCTCTTTTACATACACTGTTTCTCTTTTTGGTTTATTAGATTATCATTTGGTGTAAGCTTTATTTCAAGGCCTTATTGGAGTTAGATTCGACATCTATTGGAGAGTATCTAATGCTGATATATATGCTTCTTTAAAATTAATATCAAACTGAAGTTCAGATCTTACTTTAGCTACTTGTGAATTTTAGCTCTTGAATGATACTTGATCCCACATTAACCTTTGTTTACACTTGTTTGAACTTGTTTAAACCTAGTTACTGAATACGATATATCTCATTACATTGACCAATTGATACATACTGGATATTGATGATAATTGATTATTGGTGAGGGTTGTTGCATACTGCTTCTTTGGTGAGGTGTGCCTATTGGATGCTAAGGAAATATTGACATTGCCATAGACTCATGACACATATTTGCTTAAAAAGTGTTGTTGAATCACTTTCACAATAGCATCTTAAATTCTCTTGAACTTGATGATCTTTCATACACGTTGATGAGTGATCTTTGCTCACATGTTCTTATCTTTTAGATGGTGTTATCATTGATCATTGTGTTACAATCTTTGCATGTCTACTTGATATATCTAATTGATGAATGTAATGATATTGTACTTTCATTGAATGATTCTTGCAATTTACGATTCTAGGGTCTTATGTCTTTCCTAAGTTGCACCTACTTACATTGCATGATTACTTATCCTCATATTGACTCCATTTAGGCACTGGTCTAACTAACGATTGCATAGAGAACATAGTATTTTGGTTGTATCAGTGTTCTACAGGGTTCCATAAGGATACTTCTCCTTGGAGGTTATTGGCTTCCGAAGAAGTTAGGATTGTGATCGAAGTGACATTGGATCACTTTCCTTATTTTTGCTTATCGGGAACTAGCCCTGCTAGTTTTCTCGATAACAACATCCAAGGAAGCCACGAGAAGCACTGAAGGGAGCTACGGGAAGCGTTTTTTAACGCGTACGGAATCGTTGGGAAGCTAAAATGGAAGCTCTCGGGGAAGCGGAGCGAAGCGATCAAGAAGACAAGCTTCTAATCACTTCCTCAACGCTTCCACACAGTGGCAAGGAGCGTTGAAAACTCACCGGAAGCAAGCTTCGGAAAATCGATTCCGGACGGAAGTGAAACGGAAGCGCGACTCCGGTTAGCTTCTGGGTAGCTTCGGCCGGAAGCTAGCTTCCGAAGCAGGGGCGAGGGGGGGGGGGGGCTTCCCCGCAACATAGTACCAAACCATGGGTCTTGAGCCCAGTTAGACCAACACCTTTACATAGACAAGTCCAAACTTGGCATTTTACAATGGAAAAAGACTCCTTCACTCCAGTATAACCTGAAAAGCACACTGCAAACAATTTGGGGCATACAAACTCCAGATGACCATCTCACCCACAAAAATTACAATGTATCTTAGTCTTTTTATCTTTTGATTTAGTTCATTTATCACCATTGGGAGTAGGGGCTAGCTGAGATGGTTTGAGATCCTTGTTTCACTTATTCTCCAAGAATGTTAATTCTTTAGATGCTTGGCCTTATCATTCTGTTGTGCCAATAAAAATTTGTTAAATGTACTTGCAGTGTTGATCACTTTATGATGCAAGAGCTTATCTTGCTTTCTAATCAAATAATCACAAAAAGCTTCAAGAGAGGGCATTTTGTAGGTAGTCCCTAGAGTTTATATGGTGGAATAAAATGTGGATACAAAAATAGAATAGGCACTACCAAGCTTAACAAGAATAGCATATATGAGTTGGTCATCCTTCTTTGGTATCTTACATTCTGGAAGTAAAAGAAGTGTTTTAAAATTAGAAAGATAATCTTTAATGCAAAAGAAACCATTCGTATTAAAAGCAATAAATTGGTTTTCGAGCTATTGGGTTTAAATCTCATTGCATTTATTAGACAAAGTTTCCAGCTTTTTCCAAGCTACATCTGGTTTGTCAATTCCTTGACTGTGAAACCATAGATCACTAGAGATGGATCACTACAGATGGACATTCCAATTAATCCACATGCTTCGCCATTTTTACTATCTCATTTGGCTTTATTTGATGCATCAATTGGGGCAATTTCTTTTCCCAAGGTAATCCAGTAAAGTCCTTTACTTCCATTGTAAATCCTCCATATGGGATTTCCATGAAAAGTAGCTTGAATTGTTAAGCAGTAGATCATTGAGATTAACCATATTATAATATGTAGATAAGATGGCTTCAAAATCAAAAACTAACAATTAGATGGAAAGCTCTAAAAAATAGGCAGTTTCAAAAAAATGCCACTAAAAATGAACTCTAGATGTCAAAGTTATGCCCTTTTCAAGAAGGGCATAAAAAATCATCAAAGTACCACATGGCAGGTAGAGGTTGGACCACATGGTGTTACGTGCATGATAAGGTTGTTGAATAAAAAATATTCCCTTCCTTCTCTAACTTTGCTTATAAACCCACTTCTACAAATTAGTTACTTATGCAAGTGACCCACTTTTATAAAACAAATGAGAATCATTTATACAATGAAATGACTTTATAATTTAAAATTGCATGTAAAAAGTAAAGAAAAGAACAATAAAGCTACTTTATGAGTGATTCGGTTTTATAATTTAAGTGGAATGCAATTTACAATAAAGTTACGATATAACTTAAAGTTGCATGAACTTTTTCAAAAAGTAACTTAATAAAAAAGTAAGACTTGAACTCAAGACCTCTAATTTAATAAAGTTACTTTCAAGTTTCAACTAGGTGAGCAAATACAAAATGTATAATAAATGTTATGGAGAAGGGGGACTTTTTTTTGCTTTGCCTTAAATTGTGTGCTTACCCCAAAAACCTTTAGTTTTGCTTACAAAAAGATTCAACACATCGACACAAAACAAAATTCAAAAACAAAATTCAAAACTTCGTAAGCACGGGGTTAGATCTCAAGTTTCTGATTTGGCAAGATCATAGAAAGCGTAGGGAAAAAAGGATACGCAAAAAAGAAACACTTTCTGCTCTTTCTTTTTTATTTGTCAAAACCGCACAAGGCACATGGAAAAAGAGCATATATGGACCGAAAAGCTAAGTTGCCAAAAAACGTGGGTACAGGGACGAGGACACCACTTTTTGAAACAGGGTACTTGAGTACGTTGGGGCTACTGTAGACATATATATATGTGTGTGTGTGTGTGTGTGTGTGTGTGTGTGTGTGTGTGGACACCACTTTTTGAAACAGGGTACTTGGGTACGTTGGGGCTACTGTATATATATGTGTGTGTGTGTGTGTGTGTGTGTCACAGTCACATCATACATGCATATTTCAGATTTAGTATAGGGTTTACAATGTCCATTACATATACCCAATGTTTCACAAGTATCCGGAATGTGCCCGAGCATTGGGAACATGGACACGTGTATCCAAAACGACTAGAAGTTTCACCCGAATTTACAGGAAGCAACAAATTGAGAATGACAACAATAATATATTTAAAAATGAAAAATGTACAAAAATTTAAATCATATAAAATTGAAAACATATGTAATTTTATAGTTAATAAAGTTTACAAAATTAAAATTAATGTTCTAGAAACTTCCAGTATGGACTAGTCTCTAGGATATAACATTAAGAATGATATGATAAAGACTAGTCTATTGACTAAAGTTAAAAAATTAAAATGTATATAAAAATAAAAAACATGCATAAGTAGTTGTATAAGTTAATAAATAAAGGGATCGACCTATTCATGTTGTTAATAAATAATGGTATTTCCCAAATAAAATAATATCAGTGATAGAATCCCCTTGGACATGCAAATAACATAATCCTGGAATTGTATGTACAGAGATAGGGATTTTGTCAATGGCTATTGCACAATGGAACTCCAAACTAAATTTAGCAGATCTTTTCAATCTAAGCTGAATTATAAATTTGACTAAAATTCGAATTATAATGCCTAAAATCTGGCCTACTAGCTTCCTATCGTTGTTTGATTTCAGCCTTGGTCTTGCCTCTAGCCCTCATTTTGATATCCAATTTCTTTGTTACTAAGTCACCTGACACGAGGACATGGAAATATGAGTGTCCGACACGGACACGGTGAGCCCCGGAATCAGGACACAGAGGACACGTTTTATATATATATATATATATATATTAAAAATATAGACATATAGATCCAAATTTTTTTTAAAACTAAAACATTTACAAATATTCAATAGAGATTAGAATCAATACACATTAGACATTCACAAATCACTATGAGACAATGAAATCAGCAGATCTTGATCCCACATTATTCAAAGATGAATCATCTTTATATGGTTGCTATACTTCTGAAATGTGTTGCTCTTCACTTCCACTGCTGGCTTGCTTTTCACCAAAGCCCAGAGATGAAAATGACTTTGATGCTTCAAGCAAAATTTCAACAAATCAGATTTATAAAGAAGATGCATCAACAAACCCTTAGAACATTTATCACAGAATAATATAATACAGAATCAATCCTAGACGTGATTGATCTAGCTTTGAATACAAACTATACTTCTCTCTACTTCTTGATAATTTATAGAAATTTTTCATGGTCTCCAAAACTGAAACTTTTAAAAAGGAGAAATGGGAGCAGTAAAAAATGTTGGGAAAGGAATGGCAAGTAGAGATATGGACTCAGGAGCAGCTACTTCGATGTTATATAGATCAAATTGCTAGTAAGAAAAAGAACCATATCCTTATCCCAAATCACAATGAGACACATTATACATTTCACAAATCAGTTTTGACCCCTGCAGGATCTCATTTCTGCCTTTTTTCGTATCCTGGCATCAGGACACGGTGTTGACAGTGCGGGACACGATGCAAAACCGTGTCCAACACGATGACACGGGACACGAAGGGGGTTTAGGACATGCTCGGTTTCCTATCTTTGTTATTGTTTTTTTTTGTAAGTACCCACAGGGATTTGAACTTGTGACCTTCCATTTACAACTTCTCATCTTAATTACTCATTACCAATTGCTCTAACCCCGTGGTCTCAATTTCTTTGTTATTGTTACATATCAATTTAAAATTCATTTTTTTTAATTTCTCAGATTAGGAACTACTTCCTAAATATCAATTCAACGGAGGAGGGCGCATTTCAGTAGAATTAAAACCTGTATTAGTTACCAGTGCCCGCATTAATCGTATCCATTAACATTACCCGTATGCATTCTGTTATCACCCAAAACTGACATGTGTGTATTGAAGCCCAAAAATAAACACACTAGCTCGATGACAACTCTCAAGAGAGAAGCCAATATCACCACACTCCTCTCTTCCTCACTTCAGGTTGGCTCTTCTCCAACTTAAGGGGGGTTTCCCTATGGTAGGATCACTAAGGCAGGTGCAACGAAGGGCAAGGTGAACTGAAGAGGCTGCCTTAGAGAAACAGTTGTAACAAAAAAGGTATTTTGATTGAGTGATGGGAAAGACGAGAGGATCAGCCCTGGAAGAAAGGCCAGTGCCAATATACCAGAAGGGAGAATGGAGTCAAAAAAGGACTCAAGGGGGCCGTGCGTTTCACACAAGTGAGATTAGTCTAGTACATTCCATAATCAAAGACAAGGAGAATATAAGTATAACCGACTACAGTCTATTACCCCTAAGATCTTTTGAAAACATAACGTCGACAAACAACTTGACAACTGCAAATGCTTGCCCAATGGACTAGAATGTAGCCTTCTATGCTAGATTTATTCTACAACTTATAATGAAACACGCAACCATGAAAGAGATGCCCAATATGTCCGAAAAACCCAGCATGATATTTTTCATTAATTTCAAGGGAAAGAAAAACTCCCCAGTTTTTTCCATTCGTTTACAATGGAGGCTGACTTTTTATAAGCCCAAAAACCCCTTATTCTAAAAAATAAAATAATAAAAACAATGGAGGAAAAAGTGGAAAAAGTAAATCCTAGATCCACTTTTTTCTCTCCATCGACAGCATGATCAATTTTTATTTTATTAAATGAGACTACTACTTAGGTTAATGGTTCCAATGTTTAGCAAGAGAAAACAAAAACCATCAAAAGGTCGACTCATCAGCGATACAACTGGCTGCTAGTGAAAATGCTTGATACGTGGAGAAGCTATCAACAAAAGGCTACCACATGTGAGCTTTTTCAAACACCCTGGTTGCCATTTCTGTTCTCGACTGTCAATAGCGTGACCCCTGGTTACCAAGAAGAAACACGTGCCCAAGCCACGTGAAGATATACGCCCAGTCTAGACCTTGATGCACTCGGCAATCAATGGCGTGACTTCCACTGTGCTGGCTTCTTTGTTGAACACCGAGTTCATGTTTAACAGCGGCCCGGCTCCAAGACTTACGGCCACATCCTCAGCGAATCCATCTCGTAACTCTAATAGCTCTGTCTAACCAAACTCGACTCGTCAAAAGAAGATTCCCATGCAACTGGCTGTCAAAGGATTTCCGCGGCTGATCCATTGGTCACAATCCCACTATTTAGTGAACACCATCGAAAGGTGGAAGCTCCATTTACAGCAACTAATCCACGTGACAACCAGGGTTAGCACCATCTGTTTTAATCCTGGAGTGGGCGACAAACAGACTCTCTCTCAGATCGCGATTTTGGACATGAGACCGGAGATCACCATGGATTGAATCATAGCCTCATAGCTATCGTTGAGAGACTGTGTTGCTTTCCTCAGAAGCTCAACTGTATCTTTCACAACAGAGTCCGAACATACCTTAGTTGTTTACAAAAATGTGTATTGGCTCCACCATTCTGCCCTCACTTTCAGACTCCAGCATAAGTGCAGTGTATTTCAACTCTGCCAGAGACCTTTCCTTGCCTCCCCAACAATAAGAATGCCTGCATTTCTCGGAACATGAATCTCTCTTCATCAGTTATTGTCTCTTTATCTGAAGCTAGTTTGGCAGGCAACAAGAACGCCTCTACTTTGGCAGGCAACAAGAACGCCTCTACTTTGGCTAAAGCCTTCTCTGCTTTAGAAACATTGAATTGGGCAAGAGCTAGCCTCCTCTCAAGCTTTCTAACTATCTCAACCTTTCTAGCCTTGGCTGCTGTTAGTTTCATTTTCTCCAACTCTTCACTATCAATGTGCTTTGACCATCGAGCTCTGGCTTCTAAAGATTATGCTAGAGTGCCAGCAAAACTGTGTTCTGCTTCAGCTTCCTCAGTTACAACTGGAATTTCTGAAGATGCTTTCACCCGTGCCATCTCCCAAGACAGATTGATCAACTGTTTCAAAAGACCCACTTCCTGGTTATAAATGGTTATCTTCTTTGAAAACAGATCCTTCAAACTCACCAAATGTCACATCAAAGTCTTCAGCCATATGCTCATCAGCCTCATCCTCAAGGTATTCTACTGTCAGTCTGTGACCTTCACAAGTATCTCCTACATCTTCTTTTATTGAACTACTTCGAGCATTGAGATCATGAGCATCAACCTCCTCTTCATATCTGTCTAATTCATTTGAGGATATTTCATCTGAATCAGAAGCAATTTCGCTTCCAGATTCTTTGTTCCTGTGTATACTATATTGATCCTTCTGAAAATGAACTCCTGTTTTGTTATTCTTTGGTAGGCTACCTCCTTGAGTATAACTATCAATTATATCTTGAAAATCCTCTTTATAAGATGATAAACAAGAGGTATGGCTATGATGCACGGTGTACATGAAGCCGCAGACTTGACTGAAGACCCTGCCACCTTTCTCAGCCCAATTCGAATACTGTCTCCATGATCTGGAAGAGCTTAGGAGGGGCCAATCCACCTTCATATGGACCATCTTGTGACTTGGAGGGTTTTGTGCAGCAGTACTAATGTATTTTGATGAGTCACTCCACTTGAATCGATGTCTGCACACTTCTGTTGGTTTCCTGCTCTACGCTGTTGGGAGCGGGGAGCGGGAGCGGGAGCGAAAAGCGAAATTTTCAAAAGCTTCCGTTTCGGGAGCGTTTTTTATATAATATATATTTTAATATATTTTGATGCATATAAATTAAAAAAAACATGTATTATGCCAAATTAGCTATAGAAAACATGAAAACATAGAATCTAGATATTCATATAACCATTTAGTACACATTGATATAACATTAATCATCTAGGAGCTATAACTTATAACATTGTCATTAAATGATCATCATCAAATCATCAATCATCAATCATCAACAACATGAACCTTCAAATTTCAACATTTAATATTTGCCATCAAACTAGGCCATAATGTTTACAAAATAGGCCAAAATAAACATGAAAATGAAATACAAAGTACTATGAATCTATGATACTATCTACTAAGCTTTCCGCTTGCCACAAGAAACTTCCAATTTCTTTTCCCGTGGTCTAGGTGGAATAGGTGCTGGTGGCAGTGATCGTGGAACATGAGAAGAAGATGAATGGCCCCCACGGGCTGAACTTGGACGTTGTGAAGCTAAAGGAAAAACTCCTACATCCGGAAAGCTGCTTCTGCTTGGGGGTGGCATCTCTGTACGGGTACCTGTAATCTGAATTGGATCATCATGATCACCCAATAGTTTAGCCTCCAATCGCTCTAATGCTATGGCTCCATCCTCCACATTAGCCTCCTCTGGATTGTTGTCCCAAGTCAAAAATGTTCTATCATTCTTGGCCGCCTCACAATAATGGGACAACAACCTCAAGTTGTAGTGCACATAAACCAAGCTTTCTAAACGATCTACATTCAGACTGTTTCTCTTTACACTGTGGATGAAGTTGTAGGTGCTCCAACACCTCTCTATAGAAGAGCTATTAACAACCTGTGATAGCACCCTCACCGCCAATTTATGCAAATATGTGGCTCCAAAGCCATGCATGTTCCACCAACGGATAGGATCCAATCTATCTCGATCTTTGGTTGCATACAGGGAACCAAAGGCTCCATGCTCACTAATGTATTCGCTCAATTCACTCCGTACTTGAGCACACTCATCCTCATCAAGGACCAACTTGTCTAATGCATGCATATACCCAACTTGCACCTCTGGATCTGTGTGGAGTTTTTTCCTAAATCCACCCCCAGGTGCAGGTTGGGCCAACCAAATTGGAGAATAGTATTTTGGGGTGAGGACATATGCAAGGGCATGGAGTGGAACATTTAGATTATCCTACCTTTTGACCACATGTTTATGTTGGATTTTGTACAACTTCGGAAGATATTATTCATTATATTTTATTGCGCCTTCATTGTACTTGTTTATACCTCCTAAGGGAGAAGAACCTTATGTAAACACATGAAAGAATCAATGTAAGCCTTGGGGTGCAAAAGGAATTAATAAAAAGATTAAAAATAAAATATTTATTGCCCCCAAGACAAGTCGGCCCCATAAGGGAATTTCCAGTTTCGCACATGTATAAATATGAGGCTTGTGCACCTCATTAGCATCATTCTCACACTTGAGATTGGCGCATCACTTGGGAGAGGAGAATTCCGCATCACCTAAAGGAGGAGGCTGATTTCTAGGGTTTCTATTTGTGGAAAACATTTCCACACTTTATATCTTCTCATTTGTACTCTGATCTCAGAATTATCATCTCTCTGCGAAGGTTGCTGGGTTTTCTCCCTATTGGGTTTCCCAGGTCAAATCTCTGTGGTGTTGTTTTGTGCTTTGTCTTACTTCTAGTGATCTTGGTAATGCATTTTATGCTATGAATGTATGAAATTTAACAGTTTATGAATATGTTCATATAAGATTGCATCTCTTTGCTCAACAATGTCTTTGATTTGACCAAGCATGCTATCCATCTATTCATATACCTCCCCAATCACCGGCTGATCTGTATCTGCAAAACGAATCATGTTATAAACTGGCTTGGTGAACTGCAGAACATACCTAACCTGTGACCAGAAATGACCTTCAAGAACAGTGTCCTCCACCTCCTGAAAGTCATTTCTATCCGATGCGCTTGCAGCTCTGTCTTTCAATTCCTGCCATGGATCACTTGAGACCATACTAGCCAATGCCTCTCTTACCTTCAAAAGCCTCCTGAATGTGAGGTAGTAGCTAGCAAATCTAGTCTTTGCAATCTTCAATAGCTCCAACTTAGAGTGACTGCGAAAAATGTGGTGGGCCATGCTATGATTGGTAATAAATTTGATCATTTTCTTACCTCTCTTGTACAAGGCACCAATCCATCGGTAATTAGGGTCCTTCATCTTAACAATATCATGCATCAAAAGGTTCAATGTGTGAACCAAACACCCTGACCAAAATATGTTGGGATACTTATCCTCAATGATTGCTCCTGCTGCCTTACAATTAGCAGCATTATCAATGATGACTTGAATGACGTTGTATGGCCCAATCTCCTGAATGGTTTAAGTAAAGGTTGTGCAATATTAATACCAGTCTTGTAGCGATCTGAGTAGTCATGGGCTGAAAGGAAGAGCGCACCGCTAGCAAAAACGCCAAGAATATTTATCAATGGCTTGCCTTTAACATTTGTCCACCCATCAGATACAATGGATACCCCATAGTTGGAGCAATCATTTGTGAACTTTCCAAGAGCACCATTGATTTTGGCTCTTTCCCTGTCAAGTCCCACGGTTCTAGCTTTGTCATACCCAGGGCTTCTGTATCCTTGAGGGGCACCATTGATGGCTTGTACCATCTGCTGCTAATCATGGAGTAAAGCTCACTTTAAAAGATTTAATCTCTGTTGTCTGTGAACACCCCTGTAATAGTGGGGAGGTAACACATTCTAAATATTAGTGCCCACAGTATTCAACTTCCACAGGGTAATATCTAATTAATTATCCAAGGTATTCAAGACCCTAGCCTTCCATGCATTAAAGTTTGAGGCTCCTTCAAGCCTATCTTCTGCCTTTACTGAGTTAGAAGCCATCTCAAACCCTTATAGTCAACTTGCCAAGTACACCTGTAAACCTTTAGTCAAGTTGACACAAACCCTTATCTCAGGATCTATGTAGATTTTGTTAGCCTGCAAAAAACAGAGTTAGCTACAAGACCTAAGTTCTGATACCATGTTAAATTTTTGGTTGAGTTAGGTATGTATGCAGAAGAATAAAAAAATCAATACACTTTAATGCAAAATTACATTTAATAAATAGTACAGCAGTAACTCTAACATAATTTTCATCTCTTTCAACTTCTCACCTTTAACACTACCAATTTGGTCATCATGTTACAGTAATCTTCAGTAACATGCAATCAATAAAAATAAACAACTTGTTTAATTAGCAATAAATGAGATAGGTGAAGATACTTACCTGGGTGTGGAACCTTTCCTGTTATATACTCATAAATGTTACTTTCAGAAAAGACTGTGCCTCTCAAAGGCCAGTCAACACTAGGAACCAAGTGACCCTATTAAAGGGTTAGTACAAACCTGAGAGAGAGAGAGAGATGATTGGGTTGAGGTACAGTCAATCAGAAGTGGTCAAAGACAGTCAAAAACACACTGGCAGTACCAAGACTCAAAACAAGAGGTCTGATCAAGAAACTCAGTACAAGATGTAATCAAACAAAGTCACAACACAGGAAAATTCTAATAAGTAATAATACAAAGGAACAGACCTCAACAAGGTCTCAGTACAAAAACCAAGTCAAAACAAGTCTCAGCAAACTGGATCAAGTTTAGGCTAAGTTGCAGGAAACTTGGTATTAGGCCCCGTACCACTGCCGTACCAGGTAGGAAACTCGGAAACGCGTTTGGTACTCCTCTGAAACGCGTTTCTGACCATGCCACCACGTTTCACGTGGACGAAACATGGGTGGTACGGCTGGAAACCCATTTCCGTGCCGTATCCGCGTCCATATGGCGCGTTTCCTCCTCGAATTCTCACTTTTCCATCCAAAAAAAGAACCCGTTAGCTTAATCAATGGGTTAAGTTGTTTCTTAATGGGTTAATGATGGTTTAGGATACCTCTATAAGCCTCTAAAAGTCATTTTTTGCATAAAAGGAGGATTTTACTTCCCCCGTCTCACACGATGATTTGAGCAAGCAAGGGTTACTTGAGGAACCCGATTTGAAGACAATCTACTACGACACTATGCAAATCAACTTATCTTATGTTTTAGTTCTATGTTGACTATTCACATTTTGATATATGTAGCATTGTAGCCTCATAAATAAAGGCTGATTTTGAAATTTTGAATATATTGTATTGCCAAGGTTGTTTTTGGATATTACTACTTGGAAACTTGCATTATGTAATCATCTATGACAATTATTAATGATACAAAGATGGACTTATGAGTAAAATGTGATATTAGATGTTTGAAATTATGATTTATCACTTGTCATTTATGTTTCGCATTTAATTTTTAATGTCCTTGCTAATTTGCATATATATATATCGTGTTTCCCCGTTTCCTAAATTTTGCGGGGTCGCGTTTCCAGTGCGTTTCCGTATCGGATACACGTTTCCGTTTCCCCGTATCATGCAACTTAGGGTTTAGGGTACTTCATAAAAAACATAGAGCAGACCTCAACAGCTATGACCTTCAAATAAGTACTCAGATCAGTTCTAGAACAAGTTGGTTGATCACTATAAATTTCTGATCATATCCCAGGGCTCACGGCCTCCACCAAAATTGACTTTCAGGCCTCACGACCTACAAAAGAAATACAACTAGCAGGTTAAGAATAAACTCAAAGGCCTTACAGCCTCCACCAACATTTAGATCTAGAGCATATAACTGAGTCTTAGGGTCATGGGTTTAGAGTCTAGCAGAATTCAAGGAGATCGGAGCTCATAAACAAAAGATCGAACCAATAAATAGCAGATTGGGTCTCACAGAAACAGTTCAGGTTTCTACATAGGTAGATCGAACTTGAAGAAAGCAGATCGATACTCGAGCAGGCAGACCGAACCTTGCAAACAGCAAATCTGAGCATAAAGACTCTTTCCAAGTCTGCTAGGGTTCACATCTAGCACAGGAGGAGCAGATCGGGTGCTTTAAAAAAAGAGATCTGACTTTAACCAATCCTCAGCAGGTGAAATGACTTGGATAGACCAGAGCTGGAAGATTACGGCCTTGTCTTAAGCAGCAGAAAAATATACTTTAGATCAGATCAGAGTTTGAACAGGTGGAAGCCCTAGACAGGTGAGCGAGCTGCTGCAGGCTGCAGCATACGAACTTGGAACCCCTTGACGTCATCAGAATTGAGATGGATAAGATGATAAATGATAAGTAGAAGTCTTTAATATATAGGAACAAGATCTTCTAGAAAGTTCAAACAATATTTAAGTTCGGGTTCCATCAAATTAGGAAAGTACTACCTTTAAACAAATAAAATCATAAAAAATGTAAAATAACATGACTTGGGTGGGTACTAACTTTTAGAGTTAAAAACGAAAAATAATAGTCACATAACATAAAAATATAAGTAGGGTGACATTAGGTGGGTACTAGGGTCAAGAGGGTACAAGGACCAAATATATAATAACATAAGTGTGGGTAAATGACCCATCATAACATAAATGTGGGTACATGACCCAATACCCTTAGGACCAAGGATAAACTATAAAGTGGTCAAATAACCATAGTACCCATAGGATCAAAAACATCAAGGTATGAATCAAGAAGCAGCTCAAAGTGGGTAGAAGACCCTACTAACCACAAGTCAAAGACAAAGTTACCACAAGATCAATAAACAACATAGTGTAAGGACCAAAAGTAAAACAACCAAGGTGGGGAAGGTACAACCAGTCATCTCTCTCTCAAATGTACAAATGTTCCATATAACCTGAAAGTTCATCATCACTGTATAAGGAAGGGTCCACACGGATGATGTGATCATGTGGTCCTCTAGACTGCTCCTAAGGTCAAATGTTAGTGGCTCCATCAAGGGGTGGCCAGTCCCTTGAGAAGGCCATCTAACTCAACCATCTCAAAGACTTAGGAGAAGAGAAAATCACACATCATCATCTTGGTAACTGACCAAGAACCTCCATTCTCAAGGAATGGCTCTCAGCCCCAGGCTGAGCTTTCAGTCCTAGACTGAAACCACCTACAGGACCTACTTGGTCCTTGTGACCAAGAATCTGCCTGGTCCTAAACCAGGATGTCTCTGTCTCAACCTGCAGGATCTGCTTGGTCCTCGTGACCAAGAAACTATATGGTCCCAGACCAGAATACCCTAGAGACAAATAGGGGCCCTAGCCACATGCTAGGGACTTTGCCATGGCATCAACCTGCTTGGTCCCTGAACAAGAACCCTGGGAGACAGCTGGGGGCCCTAGGATACCTTCTAGGGTCTTACTCTCTAGTATGCTAGGTTTACATGACCAGGAACCCTAGTTAACTGACTAGGGTACCATCCTCTCTGAGAATGGGTCTCGCAGCTGCACAAAAAAATAACAATAACTCAATCACACAAGCACTTAACATTATAGGCATAGTTTTATCAAAAGTTATTGAATCAAGTAAGCATCCCCCAACTATCTCTTGCATGTATTGCCATTTGATTGGCAACTGCTCTAAATCTGAGGAAGGAAAACATATTAGAATCGAAAAATATATGTATATATTAGGTAGACACCAAGCATGTTTTAGACTTTTAGTGATGCAGAATAATATATCAGAATGAAAAATGTGTTATTGTTGGCAAGATGCATACTCTGCTTTACAATTAAAGGGTGCCATTATGAATCCAAAGGGGTTCAATACATTCAACTTTCATGAGATAGCTTACGAAAGTTTTACATTAAGTAAAACAAATCCATAAATATTTGGTTCAAGAGGAATAAACAATACAATAGGAAAATGCAAGACAAAATGAGTGTTCTAACTGGCATATATTGGCAAGGCATCATAAGTGCCTCTTAAGAAGGAAGCTTCAGCTCAGCATCCACATCAGGAAAATTTGAAACTTATCTCTTTGTATCATCTTTGAGTTACACTTTTCAAGTCTCATTTTTACTAGGCATTTGATCCATATACATGTTTGCATGTGTTGCTCAGCTATGCCAAATTAATCTGCTTAACTGTACCCCCCATGTTTTAGTGACATAAATAACAGATGAGAACAATCATTGATCGATCTCTCAGTGAAGTACTAACCGACTAAAATTGAACACTGCCACTGTGAATCAAAAGCGATTAAGTAGATTCAACTTTCATATTATAGGTTAGTAAAGTTCTGCATTAAGTAGGAGAAATCTATGTATATTTCGTTCAAGGAGAATAAACAAGGCAAGATGAGTGTTCTACATCTATCTTCAGCATTTACTGTCAAGGCATTATAAAGTGCCTCTTAGAGGCACTATCAGCTCAATATCCACATTATCTTAGAAACTAATTTCTTCATCATTAATTTGGGTTGCAACTTTTGAGTCTTATTCTTCTTTGTGATTTGATCCATACATGTTTGAAATTTGAACCACATTAGTCCCACATAAGTTTTATCAGCACACTGCTCCAGAAAGGACTGTAGCAATAAATAATTACAAGCTATGTAATTGCCTGAACACTCATCTATAAACTTGAATAGAAAACAAATAAAAATCAAACAAAATGTACCTTCCAATTCCTCTCTTAGCAGTTCCGATGGTCTTGCCTCCATCACGAGAACGACTACCTTCTGGAAAAATATGCACCCAATCTCCTTGGTTCAGCTTTGATAAGGCCATGTCCATACCCTGTACAAAAAAGATGCATGGCTAAAAATAGCTACCCATACATCCTACTACCTTTGATAAGCAAACCAAATCATTAAAATTGATGCGAGCTAATTATAACAATATGTACTAGATCCTTTTCTAGTGCAAACACATGGTCAATAATTGCCACAATAAGCTCAATATGTATATATTAGTTTAAAAAAATTATGTATCATGTGATTACTATTTGCACTAGAATTGAACTTTTAGGCTTTTTTAAGTTGACATTTTTTTATACCCAGAATTATTTACACGCTATTATTTTTAGATATCATTGTTTATACTAAAAGCATGTTATTTCCATCAAGAAATATGTTGTTTTATTATGTAAGCATAGATCTTCATTACTACAGGAAAGTTCAATACTTCTGAAAAAGAACATCAATACTCATATGAACATACTATACTAAAATTATATTTAAACAATTAAGTCAATATAAAATGTACTTTGATGTCTATTTAACATTGTTTATTACTCAGGCCTAATTACAATGTTTGCATATTACAGTGTCTCATAATCCAGGATTCCATATTCTCATAAGAACCAACCTTGTTTAGAAGACTTAGACTTATCTCCTAAAAACTGCAAGGGGCAAGAATGAAAGATGGGACATGGAAAGAGACAATTTTGAAACCTTTGTCATACATACCCCAGTACCATAGGATTGTAAAATTGTTAAAAATTAAAGATACATGAAAGAGATGAAATAGAAAATATGGTTACATCTATTTATTTATGATTTAGGTAGTTGCTCTACCTGATCATCCCTGACTAGAGACTAGCACTTATCATTAACCTAATTGATTACTTAACACATGTGACCTTTATTACTTGTCACTTTATTATATTAGGCTCTCAATATATTTTATTGAGTGTTACATATCCTAACACGGAATACTATTTAAAATCAAATACTTCTGAAGATTATTAGATTCAACAATTGAAACATGATTATAAAAAATTGTATAACGTTTTTATTTGGTCTTCAACAATGCAATGTAAGTATAACATTTTTATTCGGTCTTCAACAATGCAATGTAACTCCAGTTCTAGCACTTTTCCTGGTGCTCCATCTGACTACCCTCTCTTTGATGGTACACTTCCATTTGATTCCCTAGAGAATCTTTCTCTCGGACTACCATAACCCTCTTTCTTTGTAGGTAGAACCCAATTGGACTCCCCTAGCTAGTCAATTCACTAGGTATCCTTCCTAAGTACCTTGCTGATGATCGAAAGAAAAGGTCATCATCATCATATTCATCAACCTCTTCATTGTTGAATCTTCATTCTCTGAATCTCGTACCATATTGCAATTCTATTTTTGTTTTACTTTATCCTTGATAATTGATTACATTGGCACATTGGATTTTGTAGTTATCGGCACTATGGGCTATTTTCCCACAGCAGTAGCAATTTTTCATTAGACACAAATATCGCCAGATCCCCTGGATCGTATGTAAAATAACTCATTAGGCACAATGGCCCTATCACCACATGAAAATCTACGACGGTTCACAGACTCGGGGATGGCTTCAACATCACGAATTGGGATGGGATGGATATCAGAATTGCATTGAAGTTGGGGTGTAACTATCCTTGAGTTCCTATTAGGACGAACCGCATCAAACCTAGGAGGTCCACCCTCTAAAGGAATGGATACCCTACCAATAAGGACTTCCTGAATCACTCTTCTCCTTGGATGTTCATCTCTCGGTTCTTCACTCTGTGGGTGAATGATATACTTAGGAGTTTTTCCCATTGTCCAAAAATCTCTGATGACAACCTCATCTTCCTCATCTTCCAATGGAGATGGTATGTTTTGGTTTTCAATACTCCTACTACCTTCTCCAGTTGAGATGGGAACAACCATGTCTTCTAAAATTGCTAGGTGGTTGGTGGGAAGTGACGAATGACTTGAAACCGTGCTAGAAGCATTCTGAGCTCTCGTGTTCAAAGGTGTTGGTGAAGGAGTAGGAATGTGAGATGCATCAATAGAGTGCATACTCTCTTCAGCAATAGGTAACTCACGGGGAAAAAGAAAATTAGGGATGTCCCCAAGTAACGGATAACGTATAGACAACTCATCCTCATTGGTTGCAACGTTGGCATGAGGCTTCTCCTGAAAAATAGCTAGGTTGTTCAAAGAGAAATCCCCTTCAGGAGCATCATGTATCAAAGCATGTTCTTGCCAACTCATAGAGTTGTCATTTACTTGCCTCAAAACACCATCTTCCAAGGACATATGAGATAAATGGTCTGGAACATCAGAAAAATGATATTCATTTGGTTCTTCATCATTCCCCAAAACAAGGGAAGGATGTGTTCCTTCAATGTTGTTTTCCCAAGGAATAATGTGATCAAGCCCTTGCCTTTCTCTTTCCATATTATGATCAACCAATGTAATCCATTCATTAACCGTCCTAGGTATACGCTCACCCCTTCTTATTTGATCTAAATCAGTGTCAGAGTTGTTTGTTTCAGTGATGGGCTCAAGTTGATCGATTTGTGGGTCCACATCACTAAGTTGGTTCAAAGCTCTAATTTCTTCCGACACTTCTCCACGATGAAGTTCAAGATTTATCTCTCTAGCAAAAATAGCTCTATCCCTCTCTTCCTCAGAAGAACTATCATCTCCAAAAGATCTCCAAATCTCTTCTCTTCCTGTACTATGATCCTCACTATGGCTACCCATGACCATAAATATGCCCTCAGGCAACAATTCTCCCTCACCATATGTGTTCCTTACACCATCCTCATAACTTTCAAGGTGACCATCGTAAAATGGCTCCCAATATATCCTAACTAGAGACCCATCAAAGTTAGGAATAGTAGTGTATGACAAGTCCATTTGAAGATGTCCCCCTAGTCCAGCAGACCACTTTCTACACAAAAGCATCCCGTAGACTGGGGGTAGATCTATGACTACTATGTCCATTAGCATGGATATATCAAGGCATGAAAACAAGAAAGCTCTCAAGTTTTTAATTAATCCAAAGACTTGAACTGGTCTTGAGTCAATTCCAAACACATTCCCATAAGGCCTAGTTATTTTTAACCCCATGGCTTCCATGACTTGCAAAGGCATGACATTCATGGAAGCTCCAGAATCTAGCATACAGTTATGAAGAAGGGTGTCACCTATGTGAAGTGTATGATAAAAGGGTTGATGACCACCATTCTTCCTTTCATACAGTGTTGTCTGGATATTGATGGGAGGATCCTCTTCTTCTTCAACCATAGCACTAGGTGCCAAGTCTGGAAGAAGTTGATCCCCACCATAACTAGTGGTAGGTTCACGGATACTCTCGAAAAATTCTACCACTTGTTCTTTAATGGATGGGATTTTCATAAGTTCAGTAAGTGGGATGTTGTGCATAACTTTATCCAATTCCTTCTTAATGTTAATGTCTAAGTCATACTCCAGGAGAGGAATTGGCTCACTCACTGGGCTAGGCACCTCACTATTCTTTCTTTCAATGAAAGGGGTAGGGTTTTGACCATCCTTTCTTCTTTGATAGACTCTAATAGGAGCTTGGCCACTACTTTCAGGATGTTCAGTGGCATAAACGGGAAAACTAGAACTAGGACTCTCTTTAGACTCTTCTTGGTTGATCAAAATTCTTCCAAAGTTTTTATCAAAATCCAAGTTATCGACCCAATTAATGTTCTTAGGATAATCTTGAGTATCCTCACTGTGAGTGGGATATTCAGGATCTTCCTCTTTCTATTCTTCTTACCAATTTATTCCAGAAGGTTCAGGAAACGTTTGGGTCACAGGGTTTCTTCTATCATTCTCATTATTAGGCCTCTTTTGAGGGTTCCAATAAGGTTTTGGGCCATAAGGTTGCCTATACCTTTCCAACTCTTTACTTTTAGCTAGATCCCTAGTCAGGAGAGTCAAGTTTTTCATCATTTCTTGCATACTCTCCATCATATCAATGGGATCTTTCACTGGTTCTTTTCCCTTCTTGGCTTTGGGCCCATATCTAGAGGACGAAGCACTAATTGAATCAAAGAAATTTTGCTTCCCCATAGAGGCAGCATTTGCTTCAGACCTTCTCGCATTCTCTTGAGCGGCTTTTAAGTCTTTAGGGTCTTTGTCTTTGAGATGGTAGCCTAGGTAAACCTCAAATGAATTGAGGTAATGAATCAACACAGCTTGCTCTTTAGGCCTAATGTCATCAGGGATATTGGCCACTATCTTGTCAAAACGGATGTTGAATCCATGGACAGATTCATTTTCTTTCTTCTTTACTTCAAAGAGTTGGTTCAAAAGAAAACGTCCATCCAACTTTACTGACCACTCATGCTTAAGTTTTTCTGTGAAGTCATCATATCATGTGACCGATGATGCAGGCAAACGGTGAAACCATTTACGAGCATCACCTTCCAAGGATGCAAAAAGACCCCTCATGTAAACATCTTCTTCTTCTGCCCCATAAGCCTCCATGTGTGCCCAGACATTTTCATGCGATCCTCAATGGAGGTCGCACAATTCCCATTGAACTTAGGGATCTTTTCGAAGTACTTGTCTGGCATATCATGGGGTGAACCAGGGATTTGGGAAAAATCTAAAGGTGAAACTTTGGCTTTGTTTCCAAATCTACAAACGACAGGCGAACTGGTTTGAGGATTGTTTCCTGGAGGAGTTTGATTCGTTCCAGCCATTTGATTTGTTGGACTTAAATTATGAATTGGAGATGAAGGAGGAACCGAATTAGTTGAAGGAGATCCCAAGAAATGATTTGGAGAATCGGAATCAACGATTTTCCAAAAGAAGTTAGATGATTGGAATTTGGGGTCTCTTCTATGATAAACAAGAGGGGTTCCTTCTGATTGATTTAAATCAGCCCTACTTCTAAGATCGTAAGGATGTCTATGAGGTCGTTCCTCAGCAAAGTCACGATTAGGAGTCGCCAGGTAGACTTAGGTTATTTTCTACCAAAAGATATGTCGTGAATAAGCAGGGAGACATGAGTGAAAATGGATGGTTATGAAAGATTTAGGAATATAAATGATAACCATCTAGTTTACAAGACCGGATGCGATAAGATATAAGTTACGCAAGGATACTCGCAGACACCTGAGGTAAGCCTCTACCTCCCCAGCAACAATGCCAAAAATGTTATCACACAACTTGTAGTTGTCCCTAAAGGTTATCCTATCCAGGACAGTAGAGATGTTGGACAACTAAAGAGGTGACCCAAGAGATGCCACAGTTCCCAATGCAATTGGGTGTCACATTAACCGAGGCACTCTTCACTTTAGATCAAGCATAAGCAAGACCAGGGGGGAGACCCTAGCTTAGCCAATGAAGGCTAGCGAACCCAATCAAGACCTCCTAGGGAAATGTGATGATGATAAAGGAGAAGATCAAGATAGGATTAGATCTAGATCTAGAAATGATAAGTGGACCCAATGAGTTAGGGCTTGGTTGAAGAGGCTTAAGGAAGGACAAATGTTTAACCAAAGATGAATAAGGGTCACTTATAGGTTTAAACATGTAGATCTAGATGGATATAATGCCAAGTAAAAGTACCCAAGTGGGGCCCACCCTTAAAATATGGAAAATGGTTCAAATGGGGCCCACAAGGTCAAAATCAAGATGAATTGGCACTAGGGGGTATGCTATGGTATGGATCTATGGATTTGAGAAGAAAAGAGCAATACCCACAAATGGGATCTAGCAAAAGACTACTCACCCAAGAAGTGTTCTCCGGTGAGAAACCATTAGTCAGCCATCTCAGGATATTTCGCTGCCCAATGTACATACACATTCCGAAGGAGAAGAGGATGAAGCTAGATCCTTCAGGAAAGAAGGGTATATTCATAGGATACAGTGAAAGTTCGAAGGCCTGCCGAATATACTTCCCAAGATTCAAGAAGATCGACATCAGCAGAGACTTGACATTTGACGAAGACTCATCATACAACAAATCCAGAAAGTTACCTATTGAAGACACTAAAGAACCTGAAGTTCCCAGGATTCGAGATGCAGTAATGGAAGAAGCAATTCCAGAAGATCATGAAGACCACGAAATGGAAGAACCACAAGAACCTGTAGATCTACCTCGTGAGAAGAACTCCCACAAGAGGAAACCATCATGGGTAAGAGAAGCAATACAAGATGCAGAGAAGTATGGCACTCCAGAGGCGATGCACAGAGAAAGCAAGAGACCTAGGCCGTACTCCAGCTATGTATCCCTATTGTGTGACATCATTGACAAAGAACTTTCCAACTATGAGGAAGCGACAGAGAAGATTCCAACTATGAGGAAGCGACAGAGAAGAAAGAATGGAAGGATGCCATGATCAAGGAGTACCAATCGATTATGAAGAATGATGTCTGGGAGGTAGTTCCGAGACCAGAAGGGAAGTCTGTTGCAACTCCAAAATGGATCTACAAGATCAATCATGCTGCAGATGGTAGCATTAAGAAACTCAAGGCGAGGTTTGTAGCACGTGGCTTCTCCCAGAAGGAAGGCATAGACTATGAGGAGACATTTTCACTTGTATCCAGATACACTTCCATCAGATCTGTACTTGAACTGGCTGCAGTGCTGAAATGGAAGGTACACCAGATGGATGTCAAGACAGCATTCTTGAATGGTGTAGTAGAAGAGGAAGTGTACGTGGAGCAGCCACTGGGATTTGAGACACATGACAGGTAGACTCATGTGTGCAAATTGACGAAGGCCTTGTACAGATTGAAGCAGGCACCCAGGACGTGGTACGGCAGGATGGATAGTTTCCTGATGAGCTTGGGCTTTACCAAGAGTAAGGCAAATTCCAACCTTTACTACAAGGTTGAGCTGGGAAATCCAGTGATACTTCTACTCTATGTAGATGACTTGTTTGTAACAGGGGAGGATAAGCTCATTGCAACTACGAAGAGGAAGCTTGTCGCAGAGTTCGAGATGAAGGACTTGGGGATGATGCATTATTTCTTAGGCATGGAGGTGTGGCAGAGTGCGGATGAAATCTTCCTTGGACAAGGGAAATATGCAGTGGAGATTTGGAAGAGATTCGGAATGATGAATTGCAAGGCTATGACCACACCCATGGCATCAAAGTTGAAGCTACTATGTGATGCTTCATCAGAGTCAATTGATGCCACAATGTATAGTCAGATGATTAGTTCATTGATGTACCTGACGAACACGAGACCAGACATATGCTTTGCTGTGAACACATTGAGTCGGTTCCTGACGGATCCGAGACATGTTCACCTGATTGCTGCAAAGCATACATTGAGGTACCTAAAGGGTACAGTGGATTATGGGCTCAAGTATGACGCGAATCAGAAGATTAACCTACAAGGTTATGTTGATTCGGATTGGGCAGGCAGTGCCGCTAATAGGAAGAGCACTTCGGGATGCTGCTTCAGTATGGGATCCAGTATGATCTCCTGGTTTAGCAAGAAGCAATCGTGCATGGCACTGAATACAGCCAAAGCAGAGTATGATGCAGCTTGTTCGGCCAGTTGTGAGGTAGTATGGCTTAGGAAGCTACTGTCTGATTTGTTTGATCTCCAGTTAGAGGCGACTTGTCGAAGCACATTGAGATCAAGTACCACTATATCACGGATATGGTGCAAAGAGGAGCAGTCAAGCTCCAATATGTAGCGACAGACGAGCAGATAGCCGATGTGTTGACCAAGCCGTTAGCCAGAGTGAAGTTCGAATACTTCAGAGAGAAGCTTGGTGTTCTCCAGATCGAGGTTACTCCCAAGAGGAAGTGATGAGACCGGAAGAAGCAAATGCAAATGGGCCATTCTCACATGGTGGTAGGAAAGTCCTCCCATGGTGGTAGATGTAAGGGTCAAGCCATTCTCGCATGGTGGTAGGAAAGTCCTCCCATGTTGGTAAGATGTAAGGGCCAAGCCATTCTCGCATGGTGGAAGGAAAGTCCTCCCATGTTGGTAGATGTAAGGGCTGAGCCATTCTCGCATGGTGGTAGGAAAGTCCTCCCATGTTGGTAGACGAGGTCTCATATGGTGGTAGGTTTGTCCTCCCATACTGGAGAAGTCCACCGGTCATAAGACACTGTGTGTGCGCCTAGGCAGGATCTCGCATGGTGGCAGGTTTGTCCTCCCATGCTGGTAGACACAAGCTGACCATTGTGGGACATGTGATGTGCATCTGGGATGTACTCCGTGTGATGATGAGATGATCTAAAGACGATGAGGCGATAGTAGGAGAGGTAGGTGTTTGCAGTGGCAATGTAATGATTGGTCCTGGTCTGTACCTACTTGATGGCTTGCTCGCAAAGATGATGAAGACCTACATGAGGGCTAGGCCTACATCCATCATGAAAAAGGGTTGGTTCTGTAGAACTTCCTATGACGAGTAGATTCGAGATATGTCACCAATCGATGATCAACATGATGAGGATTGCAGCAGCAGCGACGATGATGATCCAATATTGATGATGATGTTCCAACATTGATGATGATCCAATGTTGATGACTGTGGCAAGAGAATACCTTCCTAGTTAAGAGGGAGTGTTGATGTAATTGTAACTTCAGAAAATATTCACTTGTATTTTATATTGTTATTATTATTGTATTTTATTTGTACCTCCGACGGAGATGCTTATTCCTTCGGTCGAGGATGTCTTTATTACATTTGGTCATGTAAAGTCATTGAGGTAAATCCTCCATTGTAAGTCGGGGCATTAGATCCCCCTAGAGTCAAATGTATTAGGGTTATTGAGTCCCCTAGAGAAGTCGGCTTAGTCAGGTTTAGTTGGGGCCGACCTAGCTAGTGAAAGTAAAGTACAAATAGAGAGCTGGGCTCTCTCATTTGAACACACTCACTCACTCAAGTTCGCATCAGTGAGAGAGAGAAGACAAGTTCGCATAGGAGAAAAGAGAGAGAGCTGCAGAAGACTATCTTGTTTTGGGGTTTTCCATTTTTGTGATATTGTATTGGTGACGATTCTATCTCTGAGGAAGTTGCGGGGTTTTCTCCTTTATGGTTTCCCCGAGGAAAATCTTTGTGTCTCTTGTGTTAATGTTGTGCATGTTATTCTTTCAATTAAGATCCTAGATAATATTGATTAAAAGTAGAAAAACTAACACTGGCATGCTCACAAAACAAGAGAAACATTGGTTGTAGCTGACGAGCTTCTCAATTACCAGAATTTCGCCTTCGCCAATAGAAACCACATTTTATCCTTCAATTTTCTCGCATTTCTCAAAGCACGTTTATTTTCAGCACAATAAAACAGCTCTACTAACAATCAAAAAATAACTGTAGCTCCTTGTTCATATCTTCCATAACATGTATTGAATAACTGCATTATATATATATATATATGCAACCACCATTATTGCACTTCCTATTTATAACCCTTCTAATAGAATTGTCTTCAAGTAGCATCTTACAAATGGCCAACTCAAAACTTTAAATAATGCAGTGCCATCATTTTCTTATCTACGATCCCAGAAGACCAAAGCCTACCTTTGAAATTCACAATTTTCAACATTAAAATGCAGAAAACCACACCAGTATTTCTTATTAAAAGAATATCAGATATATTGAATCGAACCTGCTTGTAAAGAACTTCCAATGATGTCAATGGCACGTCTATGCATTCCATCAAACCAAATATTATTTGAAATGATATAATCTCTAAGTCACCTGACATGAGGACACGGAGCACGGAGGACACGGAAATATGAGTATCTGACATGGACACGGCGACCCCCAGAATCAGGACACAGCAACCCCCGAAATCAGGACACAGAGGACATGTTATATATATATATAGAGAGAGAGAGAGAGAGAGAGAGAGATCCAAATTTTTTTAGAAACTAGAACATTTATAAATATTCAATAGAAATTAGAATCAATATACATTACACACTCACAAATCACAATGAGACACATAGATGATAGATCATGATGTCGGTTGTCAAGACTTAGAACTATATTTCTCATTAACTCATCAAAATCAAAATGTATTACATAGATATAGGAATCAATGTTGCACGACACTGACTCGGCAAAGACTTGGCTGGCATATGACTCGTAGACTCGAGAAAAACTCGGGAAAGACTTGGGACAGACTTCGCAAGACTCGACAAATAGGAAAAAAAAAATATTGTACATTTTTGGCACAAAAAAAAGGTTAAAAGCATTTCCAATCCATAGAAGCTATAAAACTACAATTTATGCAATAATTCATAACATTGTCTCATAAACTATGTCTATACGACATAACACAATCCATTTTTGTATGCAAAAATTAAATAGCGATCAGAAACCATAGTGTTCATAAACCATAAATCATAACCATAAACATAAACCATACTGATTTAAAAATCAGATTGGTGTAAGTTCAAAATGCAGTCTCATAACTTAAATAGAACACCAAAATAGACAATGTCTCCATGTACTCAAGTCTCATGCCTAACCACAAGTATGCCTACAATAAGTCATCGAGGAGCTAGTGCCAACATCGGCAGACTGAAGCAACTGTAAAGCAATTGTATTTGGAGTTTCCATTTGAGATGGCAGACTAGAGGGATCCTGAATCTCCTCGTCAAGGCAAGCCAAATCATTAGGGAACTCCTCCACAACCCACTCAAACTCTAAATCAATATCTTCCAATAAAATTGGATCTAGATCCTTCGGTTGCATTTGTTTTGTGAGCATCCAAAGGTTGTAGTAGATGAAAACCAACTTTTCCAACCTCTCATGCTCCAACCTGTTCCGCTTTTTGTTGTGGATGTGTGTTACATGGTACTAGTACCAGCGCACGTTCCAGAGGCACCCCGGGGAGATGGCAACCTATTTTTTGACTTGGAGGGTGCGACATAGCCACAGTTTATGGATGGGATCATGGCCAAGTTCTCTCGCTCCCTCCTGTGGGTACTATGGCTTAATGGCACTGCTGATTGCCTCATAAAAGGGTTTGAAACTGTCATGTCCCAAATTTGGAATTGGGTCATAATGGCCTAATCACATTAGGCATATTCATTAGAGTTTGTAAAATTGATGTTAAGGGTCAAATAATTGCCAAGGAGGAAAATTACTAGTTTCCTAGGTTTGGAGTGGAAGCTTTGGGATTTGGAATAAGGGGGATAATAAATGATGTTTAGACATTAGAAGGGTTCAAGTATTTAATAAATAGAGTGAATAAAGAAATTCAAGAGAAATCCTAGGTGACAAATGGTTTTGGAGACATATGGAGGATGTGGGACCCACACTAGCTTGATTTTTCATAATACATGGTATCTCTCTTTTGCAAATTCGAATTAATGGGAATGTGAACACTCTTGGGTGAGTTGGTAAGTCATAACACATGTCATTGAGCATCTTAGGTCGAATTGGTAAGGATTGGTAACCTCCATGGAAGATAAAGAGTCAAAGTGGAAGTTTGTGGACACTTGGGCTAGATTCCCTAGCCCCTATGACACCAATGATGGAGCATCTATGACAACTATGACAAATTGCAGACCTGACCTCTGACATCTGATCACTATGACATGTCAGTCCCAAAAATAGGCTCAAAGAAGGCGAATTTGGGAGCTGGAGAAGCCAAAGAGACTCAAAATCGAATTTGGGAGAAGATGGAAGGTTGGAACTAGGAGACAAGTGGCAAATGTGGAATATTTCCTAAATGGAAATCTATTGAATCTATTGAGAGGATTTCTACCCTTAGAAGGCTAAAGTTGGTTATAAAATGTAGAAATGAAGTATGAGAAGGGCTTTTGATCATTTGTAGAATTTGCAATTGCATTTGTGAAGAGGGAGAGCTAGTGGATGACTAGTTTATGGCCTTAGCCAATTTCGAGGGTGAAAGATTCCCATCCAAGTTGGTAATTGAAAAGGCCATTCAGACCTTTCATTTGGAGCTTTAATGGAGTCTTTATTTGCAGGTGTAAGCTACAGGGCAGCTCATGGTTTCTTCTATTGCAGCTCACTCCTTCAACCATTTCCAGTTTTGATGGCATATTCTTGATCCTTGAGGGAGGGCGTTTTTGGTGAGCTATTGTACTCTTTGGGGAAGCTTTTAATGCCCCATTTCTTTTATAATATGAAGTAAATACTCTGTTCTTCATCTCCAAAAAGTTTCAGGTCGAAATTCCAAGTAGAAATGTATACATCTCATTTTTAATGGAAGAACAATGCCATTTCCCCACTACCTTCTTGTGAGCCAATGTATTGATGATGATTTCGAATGAATAGATGATTCTCTAATATATTTGTGAGCAATATACTGCCATGGATGTCTTCTACAAGTTTCATGTACTGTACTTGAGCATTTGAAGCATTTTTACTCAATTTAGTTGTATTGGGAGGTGAAATAGTGCCATTTCCCCAAGGGTCGAATTAGGGATTTTTGCAGTTGAATGGGAGAGGGTGAGAACAGTTGTAATAATCCATTAATGGTGCATATGAGACTTTAATAAAATAATTAACACATTACATACCTCTGTTCATAAATTTGAGTGGGTTTGGAGGCATTTGGGAAGCCATTTTCAGTACTTACCCCAGGGGGATTTGAACCCCAAATTACTAGTAAAATTGCATAATTGGTCCAGAATCTTAAGAGAGTTTGCAGAGGTCTTTTGGTGGACATATGTCATCCATAAACATCATATTCAAGTTCTAATATCATTCATACACCTTCCTTGAAGATTTGAAGGCATTTGGAGTCAATTTGAGACCTAGAGACCAATACTAGTCAAAGGAAAATCACTAGTAAAGTTACCTACATTGATCAGAATTGAAAGAGGATTTGCAGAAGTATTTTAAAGGTCCAAAGGAATCCCTGAAACACATATTTATGTTCTAATATCATTCATATACCTTCTTAGAAGATTTGGGATTATTTGGGGCAATTTGGGACCTAGAGATCAAAACTAGTCAAAGGTCGAACTAGGGAAAAAAAGTGGAAAATTGCAATTTTAATAAAATTCCTAATAAGGGACATTACAAAAACCCTGAGGTTGGTGTCTGGGGCCCTCAGGGATGGGTCATTGGACCACATGATTCCCCAAGCACTTTTACACTAGTGGCATGTTTTCTTTCAGTGCTGGGGCCTATGTCATTGACCCAGGCCTCCTTCTGCACCCTCCTGCTACTCCAGCACTCCAGCGCCATGCCTCCCTGGCCTCCACAGAGGATGACAACACCTTCTTATTGGCTGCAGTATGCTTGCTTTGAAGGGGGGCGTTGAGGGATTTTCACTTTTTTTCATGGGGTTACAAGCACTTTTACACTAGTGGCATGTTTTCTTTCAATACTGGGGCCTATGTCATTGACACAGGCCTCCTTCTGCACCCTCCTGCTGCTCCAGCACTCCAACGCCATGCCTCCCTAGCCTCCACAAAGAATGACGTCACCTTCTTATTGGCTGCAGTATGCTTGCTTTGAAGGGGGGCGTTGAGGGCTTTTCACTTTTTTTCATGGGGTTAGTAGGGGTATGACGACCCCCCTCCGCATCTCAGCCTTCAGTTCCGTCCGATGTGATCATTTCAGTCATTTTTGGCTTATTTTTGCACCTAAGGGGAAAAATACCCTAGGTAGCCTACAATAGGCCATCTTTAGATTATTTTATATTATTTTTGTTATATTTTTAAGTTGACATTTTTAAATATTATATTGACCTTATTTTGTGTAAAGTGAGTGTGAGATCATATAAATAAGATCTCCTCGCTTCATTTTTAGACATCAACTTTTAGGATAAGATCATTATGTCTGCTATTTGCCCTAACTAGGGCTCTTTGAAGGGATGCACTCTCCTTGATGAAGGATATTTTGCAAGTTTGAAGCATTTCTTGGAAATTTTACTTTTGCTCATGCCATTACTAAGGTGAGGCTAGAGTTGTTTGCTTAACACATGCACTTGGAGGTATCTATACTTTTTGTTTGATGTCTCTCTGTCAATTGTATGAAAGTGATGCTTGTTAGGGTTGGATGGAAGCCATTGTTGCTTCATTTTGTCTTGATTCGCATGCCATTTTCGTCATTGATCACCATTGCATTCAAGCTTGAGCTTTAGGTCTTCAAGTCTTGCTAAGCTAGGCTACCTCTACGAATCCTAGAGATTGTGGAGGTGAGCCCTAGTTTGCTAAGCTTGGCAAGAACCATCTCAAAGAGGGGTGTTCCTCTCATTGATGCCCTAGGCTTGGTGAGTAGTCTTCTATTGAAACCCAAGTTGTTCAACTACCCATTTAAACCTAAATTTTGAGGTATCTTGTAAATATTATGTTGGTTAAGCTAATTTATTTGAATTTTTGAGTTAGTTGGTTTAATTACATGTTAAAAACCCCAAAAATCCATTTTTTGGCCATTTTAGGGCCTCCCGAAATTTCCGGCCCCTAAAATTTTGGGCCCTATAATTTCGGCCCACCTCACCATCTGCCTCGCCCTTCCCTCTTCTCCATCCTCACACCTTCGGACCCCCTTTTCATCAGCTGCCACCTGCTGCAACCTGCTCCTCTGCTGCCCTAGCCACAGTCTGAACCTGCTGCTGCCCGAATTTCTCCATCCTTCCAGTTCGCAGTTCCCTTCCCTTCCCTTCCTTTTTCCAGTTTGCTCGCTGCCCTTTCTTTCCACTCCTATTCCCATCCGGGCCTCCTCTTCGCTGCCCTAACACAGGTCTGCAAAACTTTTGCAGACCCTTTGTGCTACCTCATCTGCAGCCCACATCTGCACACATAAAACATAAAACAGCAGTTAACAATCAGGTTAGATCAGTTGTCTTTTATTTTAATTAGCATTTTGTTGATTTATTGTGTGTTTATTGAAGTAATATCATCAGCATTTGTTCATTTTCTGGAGTGGTTTACTGTGTGAACTTAACTCAGAACTTTACATACTGATCAGGAGTTAATATGTCAAGTTAGCTTATAAAACTCATGCTTTTATGTTAGTTTCTTGCATTCTAAAATTCATATGTCTTGTGCCTAATTACATTTCTGCTGCACTTTCTTTAGACACAGATCTGAAACACATTTGGTTACTAAGTGATTAATGCTGGTTGTTAATTTGAATGCAAGTCATTTATTAAATATTGAAGAGTGGAGAAGTCTTGTCGCTGACCCAAATTGAATATTATGGTACTCTGTACTTACATACAGACCTGAAAATGATAACTTAAACATTAGTTTTCAGTGCTGGCATAGTAGTTGTGTGACTCTTTAATTAGATAGCACATTTACTGGTTCATATGACAAGCTGGTCCATTTGCAATTTCACTTATATATCTGAAAGTGGTTTGTCAGGGTGAGTTAAGTTCTGTGTCATTTACTTAATTACTGTGGTTACTTAAATTTGCTTTGCTAAAGCTGGAACGTTTGGGGTCTCCTAAATACTTGATGCTTATGATGTTATTGATGACCTTTATACACCCCATAATTGACTACTGAGACAGATCTGCACTCATATACTTGGCTAATGATACATATGTGCATTAAATCTGATATCTCATCACTAGAGTGAATATTTGTCTTATTTTCTTATTGAATGAATACATTTCAATTACTTTGCCACTGCTGCTGCGATTGCATTAAATTGAATGACATTGACCATTATCACTTAATGCATATTTTGTATATTTGGTTAGTGTGTTAGCAATACAGTCTTTTGATCCAGTATTGGTTACTTTTGCATGTGTAAACGCTTATACATTTCACTAAATGAACAAACTATCATTGGGTGAAGTTGGATATACTTGACTCCATTAGGCACTGATCTAACTATAATTGCATAGAATATAGTTTGGTGTTTGTTCTAGCGTCTTGCAGGATCCTACAAGGACACTTCTCCTTGGAGGTTTCGACTTCTGAAGAAGTTAGAACGGTGACCAAGGTGACATTGGGTCACTATTCTTATTTGTGCTTACTGGGAATTAGCCCTGCTAATTTCCCCGGTAACAGATGTGCTCAAATACAGACCAATTGCGCTCACATCCTGAAGCGTTGCAGGGTTGACTCAGAACTTTGATGGCGAATTCTTGTGATTGTGGTGCTTCAGAGCCACAATCTATCCACCAATGGGTTGTAAAAGTAAAAAACAACGAGGATTACAAGTTTTGCAATGGAAAATTTGAAAAAGAGAACGAGCAAATTTACAAGATAAGTTCTAAGTCTAACAATTTAGTTTTTACAAATTGAATCTTACATGGCATTTTCTTGTCCTTGAGTCGTTGGATTGAGTTGAATCCAAACATGCCAGATCCTTCTTTGTACATATCACGTTGCAAGTTGATTTTGTCCTGAATTTCTGGATCTGGGAACATCTTCTCAATGCATATCATGACACCTCTCATCACCTCCTGATCTCTTTGAATGCTAGAATCTAGATGATAGAATAAACTTGGATTGAGATATGCTTCGGCTGCATGCAATGGTGAATGTAGCTACCTATCCCACCTGGAATCAATAATTTGCCATATAGGAAGATATTTTGATGAATCCCCCTTGTAGAAAGTCTCGATGGCCTCTTTGGCCCTATCCATGCCCTCATAGATGTATCCCATTGCAGGTTTCTCTCCATCCATGATCCTCAAGACTTTTACAAGTGGCTCAGTGAAGCTGACAATCTCAGTGACTTTCTCCCATAGACCATCTCCTAAGAGAGACAACTTCACAACAGCTGCATCTGGCTTTGTGTTATCTTTCCAAAATATCCATTCCTAGCTACAAAACATCCATCTCAAAGCTTGGTACTCATTCAGAAGACTTTGGAGGGAAAAAAAGGTTGTGGCAAACCGTGTGATAGTAGGACGACTCAGTTCACACTCTATGTATCCCCTCATAAGGCTCAACACCCAAGCATGGTTATAAATGATTTTGGTTATTTGTTTGCACCCTTGCACAACTGCTTGCACCCATTATATCTTCCCAAAGCCCTCCAGCATCAAGTCTATGCAATGGGCAGCACATGAAGTCCAAAACATGGTGGGGTATTTTGCAAAAAGCAACCTTCGAGCTGCCACATAATTTGCAGCGTTGTTCGTGACTACCTGGACAACATTTATTACCCCGACTTCCTCCACAACATCAGACAACAATGATAAAATTAGATTTGCATCCTTTACATGTGAGGATGCATCAAATGGATCTTAGAAACATGGTTCCTTTAGGGCAAGCTATAACAAAATTTATGATTGTTCTCCCCCTTTGATCAGTCCACCCATCAGACAAACTGTGCAACCTGTAAACTTCCATGACTTTTTTTTGGTCTCCAATTGTTCCTTAACACACTCGAGCTCCTCATCTAGCTCTTTCCCCCTAAGTGCATTATAGAAGGGGGCTTTGTATCCAGGGCCAGCAATTGCAATGGCATCTACCATGGGCTGATAAAAATAGGACTTGGCATAGTTAAATGAAAGGCTATTATGATACCAAAACCTCCTCACTGCCATATCTACCTCTTTCCTCTTCTTTTCATTGAAGCTCTCCAAGCATGGCTGAGATCCTAGAGTTGTGCGAGGAAGGAAGAAAGAAGAAGTTACACTTCTATTTACTGTAGCAGCTGAAGTGGACCCTCCTGTACTTGGACTTGCATTCGGTGGTGCTATGGTAGATCTACCTATCATGGAAGTTTCAAACTTTTATCTTGCCCTCTTTTCACTCTGCTCTCTAATGGCATCCAAAGAAGCTACCATTTATGTTGTGACTTCATCGGGGCATTTCTCACAAACCGCCACATCTTTGCAAACAATTCTTGCTAGATGGTATTTCATCATGTTTATGCCCTCGGGCATTTTAGAGGGGCAGAAATTGCAAATAATCCTGTGGTCTTCATCGAGATTCAACTTGACACAATATTTCCATGCCGGATCAAGAGGCCTTCTAGCCTTATGTGCCATGGAATCTAGATTTGGATTTAATTTTTTTAATGATTTGATGAATCATTGAATTTTTAAAAAAACATGTGGCATTGAATCATTGAATTTTTTAAAAAACATGTCGTTGTGGCTTTGTAAGTTATAATTTACAAAATATATAATTTATGACAGAAATAAAATTTAAATATATTTATAATTTATAACATAAATAAAATACAAAGTACAAAACCATAACCAAATAGAAATTACAAAATATATAAGTTTAAACTTTATAACATAAATAAAATAAATACAAGTTATATAATTTATAACATAAATAAACTAAAAAAATATATATATGTGATTTATAACAAAAAGAAAATGAAATACAAAATATATAACAAAATTGAAAATACAGCAAATCACAAAATATAATAAAATACAAAATATTAAAAAAAAAAAAAAATATATATATATATATATATATAACACAAATCTGAAATAGAATAAAATTATAAATTACAAAATAAAAAACAAAATATAACAATATACAAATTTACAAAACATATAACAAAATTAAAATAAATATTAAATACAAAATATATAACATAAATTAAAATGAACAAAAATATAAAATAAAATTATATATAATAAGATTATAAATAACAGAGTGGAACCTTGAATGTTAACGGAGGGGGGAGGGGGAATCGAGGTTCTGCAACTAGGGTTTGAGTCGACCTAGCGTGATCTCGGCAGCTATGGTTCCTTCCATAGCCGCCATCCCCTTCCTCCCCTGTGCAGCTATCTGTCAAGGATGCATGATTTCCTGCGCTTGGAGCGGTGGTGGAGCCTTCACGGCGAATTGCGGGCTCGTTCTGCTGTGGCGGTGGCGGTGGTTTCATTGCAGAGGGGAGCTGAGGCAAGGCGACCTTGGCGTTCGACTGGCGGCCATCTAGCAACGACCTGTCAACTGTGGAGCAGTTTTCAGGGCTCTTGAAGCGAGCACCTGCCTTCCTGTGGCGGCGGTGGCTAATCTTTGCGGATGTAGCGGTGTTCTTCATTACAGCTTTCAGCATATTCAACATGGACATGGCTGGTAGCAGCAGCAGCAGCATTCAAAGGAACGGTGGTGGCAGCAGCAGCAGCATTCAAAGGAGCGGTGGCAGCAGCAGCAGCATTCAATGGAACGATGTTCTTGATTACAAGCCTGGCAACGGCGACGACGGATGGTATCTTGTTTCCCTCACTCTGCGCCATGGAAAGCTCGGCATCCACTATGAAAGATCTCCAGACAAACGAGACAAGCTGTTGGATTTGGCCGATTTCAGAAGTCCGGAGCATCTGTATTCAAAGTTCCGTCATCCATCGACCCAGCTCAAAGATAAACAGTGCAAGAAAGCGATACCTATGGTCGCTTATCCACCACGAGCTGGTCGTCCAGACCCTGGAAAGATCTGTGAGCATTCCTAATAGCACTCGGTATTTCGATGCTTGCGTTGTGAAGGTCTCCCGTGCTCAGCATACACAAAGTGAAAGCATGTGCATATCCGATCTATGATCCACTAGTGACCAAGGATCAGATCTGGAGGGATCTTGCCAATTCGATTGGGATCACCCTCAGCATCTTGTGCCCAGCAGCCCCACCGTTGTATGGGATGCTTATGAGGCTACCAAGAATGCTCATGGGGTCTGTACAAGAACCTGGATTATGGTAAGATCTATGAGAATATGGAGAAGCCTGCCTTCGTCTTCGATGGTCGCAGTCGATGCCGAGAAGCTGAGGAATGGGTTTATTGTGTACTCTGTCGGGAAGCTTCTGGATCCATGGATCAAGGATCTGCCTGTTCTGCGGATCCTGTGCCATGAACATCAACGGCTGCAACGGCCTCGCCTGCCTCACCAAGATCGATGCCGACTCTGACTACGCCACCACCATCACGCCCTTGCCGCACATGTTCGTCGTCCCTTTCATACGGTAGAGGCGTCTGGGGATTGATTTCAGGGACGCTCAGCTTGCTACGGCGGACTGCTCCAGCCAAAATGGGGTTTCTCTGGCTGATTCTTCATCAGGGGTTTGCTTGCTGGCTGTTTTTGCCGGTTTGGGAGGTCTACCGTGTCTGCTGCTCTGTCCACAGACATGGATCTTCTGCTTCCTCCGATGAGGGTTTCGGTTTTGACGGATCTATATCTTTCTGTGGAGAGTCTGCTGCAATGTGAGCTGTGGATGGTCATAGCTTCTTGTTCTTGTGTGGCTATGGTGGATTTGAGCGGGTTTCTACTCACTCTTTCTGTAGTATGTTCAAGATTTATCTGTTCATCTCTCTGGGTTTCTCTTTTTTTTTGGTTCAGCTCTTTATAAGCTGTTGTTTCTGCTTATATGGGACAGAAATATGTGAAAATGTAGGGATCCTTGTTGATTCTACTACATGTGCAATATGTAATTTTGATCATCTTTTTGAAATAAAATTACGGACTTTTTCCAAGGAAAAAAAAAAGATTATAAATAACAGAAATAAAATAACTGCAAATATTAAAAAAACAAAATATAACAACAATTAAGTAAATAATAATACAAAATTGAAAATATAAAACCCAATATAAAAAAAAATTAAAAAATATTTATATAAAATATATAACAGAAATAAAATGAAATATAAAATATAAAAAAACAAAATATAAGAAAATAAAATATATATATATATATAACAAAAAATTAATAAATTTAAATTTAAAACATATAACAGAAATTAAATAAAAAATATATAATAAAAAAATTTATAACAAAAAATATAAATAAATAAAATATCTAACAAAAAATATATAATAAAAAATATAAATAATAAAAACTACATATGTCATATATATTATATATAAAATATATAAAAAATTAAATAATAAAAAATTATATAACAAAAAATATAAATAAATATATATATATATAACAAAAACTATAAATAAATAAAAAAACTATATATTATATAACATTAACAAACCAATATTAAAAAAATATTACGTAACATTAAAAAATAAAAAATAAAAAATAAAACTACTGCACAGCACACACAGAGGAGTCGCAGACTTACCTGGCCCAAAGTCGAAGAAGCAACTGAAGCCCAGCCCGAACAAGCAACTGAAGCTCGACCCGAAGTCGAAGACGCCAAACCACTAACTCGACCTTCAACTACAACTACAACCCGGCACGAAGTCGAAGTCGCCAAAGCACTGACCCGACCTTCAACTGCAACTACAACTAAACCTTCACCGCAACTGCAACTGCAACCTTCACCGCAACTGCAACTGTCATGACCTTCACCGGCTCGATGGTGTGATGAATGGATGAGGGAGAGGTTGTTTAATAGCCTTCTACCCTCTTCGTTTCCCTCCAAAACCCGGAAAAATGGCGGGCCAGAACCCTCAACCCGCGGCCATAATATTTGGCGTCCATACATCAACGGTCGAGTTCCACGAGTCAACAATCGAGTCGCTTAGTGTATGCCGATTCCGACGAGTGGGGCAAGTCCACGAGTATGCTGCCAAGTCTGTGTCGGTTACGCGATGTGGGAGGTCGCTCGGGGAGACTCGCAAGTCCCCGACGAGTGATGCTTCATTGGTCGGAATGCCACTGCAAATAGTAAATACAAAAACGGGTCGATCAAGATGGAAGAATCTCATCTATCAATAGTTCTCCATGCATGAATCAACAAACTCATCACTGCTCTCTTCTTCGTCCTCTTCCTCCTCCACCTCTCTGCCCATCTCAGGATCTGCATCTACTGGTGTGAAGGATGACCCCTCCAAAGGATCACTATCATCAAAAGTGATCGTCTCTAGCACTTGATCATTAAGATCCATGTTGGCTAATGCCAACTCAACACTGTTGTTCAAACCCATATCATCAGGAAACACATCCCACATCTTTGTCTTTCCCTTCACCCACACCTCCCTCTCAATGTAAATAAGACGAAAGTTGGTGTGCACATACACCATCGTCTCTGCCCTAGACTGCTCAAGCCTGCTCTTCTTCAAACTGTACAAGTTCCCATATGTGCTCCAATTACTCTCACAACTAGAGGATGAAGTAACTTGAGAGATGATCCTCAAGGCTAACTTCTGTAGAATAGCGCATGTTGCCCCATGAGTTTCCCACCAAGCATAGGGTTTCTTAACCCCCCTATCTCCAACCACATCATAGCCTCCAAATCTTCCACTAGCAGTGGAAAACTCTACAAAGCCCTCCTCCACCTTGTTACGCACTAGAGCCGTTGCAGCATTCCAGCAAGGCTAAGCCTAGAACAAGGGGTCAAAAAAAATTATTGTACAAGCCAAAGTGGGTTTTATTGTATGGATATTTGGATTCAGGGTTGTTTACCCCCTGGATTGGTCATGGCCAACGCCCTTGGTTTCACACTCATAAGTACTTGGCTTAGTGGCTTTGGTGACTGCCCCTTCGGTGTGATGATATCTCCACCATGCAGGGATTTTAGCCCATGGGTTGGTGTTCCGGGGCTTCTGGGGGTGATCCACTGGGGCACATGACCATCCTGGTTTTATTTATGCAAAGGTGATTGCATGTTGTAAAGGGTTGTTATCCACCCACTTGGACCTATTTTCGGCATCTAGAAACCCCTACTCTAGTGCTACTAGCATATGACGCCATCCTTCCAGCAGGTTAGCCTACAAGCCCTCGAAGGGGGGGCATTGAGGGACAAGCATCATTTTGGGGTTAGATGGGGCATGATGTCCCCCCTTGGCTCACTACTTCATCCAGTGAAGCCTTTCTCAGCTTATTTTAGCTTATTTTATTATTTTTGCCTATTTTGGGGTAAAATTCCTAAATTGTGTAGAATTTCAAATAAAAATATTATTATTTTATTTTTAGGACTAGGAGTATTCCTTGCTCCTACATCCCCCCCAAGATCGTTCAGCTTGACATCTCGGGGGCTCCCAAATACTCCGATAGTGATGACGAGCAGGTGCCCAGATCGCCCGCATCGCCATCGGGTATTCGACTCAGATGTTCTTGACTTCATCAGCCTCACTGTTTGTCTCCTCCTACATCATCGTGCCTTATCACAGCTTTATACATGTTTATGAGGACGTCTCCCTGCTTGTATCTTTCTTTCTTTATTTTACTTTATTTTAGGTTTTAACTTCGTCATTGTATAGGAGTTGCGTTTGCATTCCCACATTTTACTCATATTGTCTATATCCGTTCAGTCCCATTGACCTACTTTTGTGATCATTCGTTGGACATTAATAAAATTATCTTATCTTATCTATTTCATCATTGTAAAATCATAAGACAAGGGTTCTAATATGAAATTATTTATTTTTCTCCTTCTCTTTGAGTCTCTTTGGTGATGCTCTCTTCTCTTGGGATGATCTTCTTTGCTTGATGGTGGATGGATGATTGATCTAGGGCTTCTTTCTTGCACATGCTATGGTTGATTCTGGGCTTGTTGGAATAACACATGCACAAGTGTGACCTAAAGGTGTCTTCTTTGCTCATCTCTTATTGAATGTTGGCGAATAATGTTACTATGTGGATTGAATGGTAATTTTATGTTGCATTTTCTCTGAATTAGGGCTTTTTACCAATATTCTATCAACTTTGTATGAAGGAAACGTCTTGCATAAGGGTTTCCTATTTCTTTTGGGGCCTTGGACTTCTCCATTTGCCTTAGTTAGGCTCACCTACCAAACCCTATAGGTTGTTAGGCGATGCCCTAGCTTGCAAGTGTTAGAGGAACATCTTAAGAGAGGGACGTTAACCATAGATCTCTCAATGCCCTAGGGATTTAGACAAAAATCATATCCCCTTTCTTGTCATTTTTACTCTATTTTTCAACATTTATTGTATTATATTTGTGGCTGCAATTTTATGTATAAAAATCTGAAAAATTCCAAAAACCCTAAAAATTAGAAAATTCATAACTCCAAAAATAGCCGTGAGTTTGTAATTCTGGTCCTCCCTACAAATTCGCCCTAGTGGATTTATCCATGGATCCTGAAGGGTGTCATCATTTCATGTATAAAAAACCCTAATCATATATTGTCAAAAAGGCCCTAAAATTTACATAAATTCAAAAGCCTAAAAATATTCGAAATTTGCTAAATCTGGTCTACCCCTCAATTTCGCCCTAGGTGATTTATCCATAGATTCAGAAGGGCGTCCTCATCATCCAACCTACCTTGGGAAATGAGAAATCGTCATATCTTCAAAACCCTAGGTAGTGTTTTGCATATGAGGCCATCTGTGACCTCGCCTTGACCTCCTTGTCCATCTCCTCCTAAGGGCGCACTTTTCTGAGGTGTCCCTTGGGTTGTGTGAAATTCATTGGCAAATGTGAAATTGCACTAGAAATCATTGATATTTGTTATTTTGGGCAAGTAAATGTTTGCACTAACTCCTCAGTAGATCTAGTTGTCCTTTTATCTCATTGTTTGACTTCATTTAAGGCACTGATCTATGCTATTAGGTCATAGAAAGGTATATGTTTGTTGATGATTGCAGGTATCTTAATAGGGCTCTCCCCTAGGTTTAGGAGTTACCCAAAGCAATTGAGAGACTAAGCTGAGGTGACATTGGGTTTAGATCTCTCCCGTGCTTACCATTCACTAGCTTATTGCATCACATTGTGCTACAAATCCTAGATTGCTAGTTTGAGCGGTAACACACCTCATCAAGTGAGTCTCTATCCTAATATATAACCATCTAAATGTTATCGTCCTCCCTTGTGAGATCTCTCCATCCATGTGAGGACGGACTCTGTGTAAGGGCCCACCACTGAGCCATTCATGACTGTAGAACTTGGGATTCAGTGAATGTGCCAAGCAATGCAAGGGTGTGCAATTCTTATCCCACCTAGAGAGAAGAATATCTTGTATGGTGGACCATAAGCTCTTTGTCGATGTCTCATACTCAAGACACTCATTCTCCATAACAATGATCTTCATGGACTCAATCATGGAATCCCACCCCTCATAAACATCTGCTAGGATGAGCTGGTCTGTGTCTAGGATGGGCTGGTCCATGGCTAGGATTATGTTGCCTCCATACAGTGAACACCTTACACTTAGCTGGTTGATAATGTTGAACAATCAACTAGAAATAAAGACTACATATATAGCATATACCTTCCTTGTGATCGGAGCAGTTCCTTCTAGAATTCAACACTCTTTGATGACTGTAAATTAGTTCTCATCAAACACTCCAAGCATGCATCAACAAGATTCTCCTATTTCATCATTTAATCTTCCTAAACAACTCCAAAATGAATATCATTTGTCACCGTCTTTAACATGCCCTTGAATATTTTCGCTAGCTAGGGTTTTGGAAAGCTAGTGGATTGGTTTTCCTAGGCTAGTGTTTTGGAGAGCTAGTGGATTGTACTAACCTTGTGATAAGGCTATGGTATACAGTTATAAACATGAACTTCATCTTATGCATATTAATGAATTTTACAGCTATCCAATACTTGTGTAAATTGCAGATTTGATTTTCAACCATCTAGATTTGATTTTCAATCATTTATGTTCTTCATGGCTTGTAATTTCCAGATATATATGTCTAAAGTCTGCTGATTTGACAAAAGTGAAGGGTAATTATGTTAAGTGATTTAACATTATAACCAGCATAGATCCATGTTAAAAGGGGATCTACCAAGCCAAGAGGGATCAAATCTCTCAAGGCGCAACGCCGCAAACCCCTTTTTAGAGTGCAAATGTTGAGGAAGGGTTTTAATTCATCTAATTTCTGTAGTTTTATATATATACCGTTGTAAACGTAGATGTTTTAAATCTAATTTGAGCAGACATTTTATTTTTTATAAATTTTATTATTTTTTAAAAAGGACACATGTCAACTCCAGGATGAGCACGGAAGGAGTTACACATCCCCCTACTGGACTGTAGAATGCACCTCTTCTTCGGCACAATTAAAGAAGATAAGGGCTGTTTTATTGTTTTATTTACTGTTGTCAATAAGAGTTTTCAGATTTGGTTTATGCATGATAAGATTGCCCTAGGGAGCTGAAACTTATCCAAACACTTTGGTATCTTTTCTGTTCGATTGCATAGAAGTTTGGAGTTGTTAAAGATTAAAATATTGCCCGTTGTTGCTGCTGTTTTGTTTATATTCCACGGCATCCCTAAGGTTGAAAATTCACAGGGTTAGGATCCAGGAATCCTCTTGCTAAGGGGTAAAACTTTTGTTTTGCGTTAACACCTTGAGGTTCATAATTTCCACAACTTCTTAGATAAGATAAGATAAGATAATTATATTAATGTCCAACTAATGACCACAAAGTAGGTCAAAGGGACTGCGGATTACAATGATGTCCGTACAAAGCGGGAGAACCAAACGGTCTCCTATAAAAAGATACAATGCACGAAGAAAGAAAGAAAAGAATGAACAAAAGTGAACAGGAACAGGGCTGAAGTATGAGAGAGCTTTGACTGCAGACGTGAATCCAGAAAACCCACAATGAGGCGGAGATGTCCTAGTGGAAAAGATCCAGGAGCGAAAAGGTCTGAGGATCCGACCCATCTCTCCTAACATCCGAGGCTAAAAGAAGAGGACTGAAGAAAACTCAACAAAGTCTGTTGTCCTGATGAAGGGCTAGTAGAGAGTGCGGATTGCCCACAAACTCGTTGCCCGGAGGGGTCCGTACATTGCTGAGGTCTGGAATATCTAGCCCGTCTCTCAGGACGGAGTCTGCAATGAATCTGCTGCTGGGATCTCGTGGGTCAGGACGAGGTCCCACGGATCCTCACTGATCTAGAGCCTGGATATGTACTAGGAAAATAGCATCAACCTTCTATTAAGTAAAATACCAAACTCTTTAAAAAGAAAGGCTTCGTCATTTTGGTATATGGTATTTAATAAGAGGCATTTTGCATCAAATAAACTCCTATTATTTCATCTTGTGACATGGCCTTTGCATCATGTAGGAGAATGTTATCAATCCATTTTCTTGTAAAAGAGATATTTTTCTTGAGTCATTGTCCTTATATGATAGTGAATCTTGAATCAGTGATATCATCACCACAGTGCATGTTATGTTGTGTTGCAGACTTCCTACGTTTTATTACCAAAAAACAAAACTGAACCACTTTAGGTGAGTTGTGAACTTCTAAACCCCGGTCTTGGCAAAAAGAATGGAAAGACATGTTCTTTAACACATTTTTACACCAATTGGTGTTTATATCTTAGAATTTGGGGTGGACTACCATCTATGCTTCTCCTAGATTGAAGGAGGATGGGACAAGTGTACTGTCCAGACTGACTTTATGGTCGTCGTTCAAAATTCCAAATAAACAATTATAAAAAAAGAAATATAAAAAATAACTGGTAGCTAATGCATGGATAACTCATATCTCATGCATGGATAATAGGTAACAGACAACCGGTGATTACAACTAAACATGGAGAACAAGTAACAGATAATTTGTTCATAACACTTAACTTGTGATCTACCGGTGTTCACCGGCCACAAGTTAAGTGGCTGTGCTAGTTGTATTGGTAGAACTAAAATTGTTTGTCTGGTCATTTTTAGTTTAACTCCCATACAACTTGTTCATCAATTCAAGACTCAAAAGTCAAAAACTTATGAATTTGAGAATATGAACCAACAGCTTTGTGCAGTTATGTACTAAGGTCCAATATAGAATAATTATGACATGTGAAAGAATGATATTAGAGCTGCATGCGATCAGAAGAGCATAAAAGTGAAAGTCACATGCAGTTTATGTGGTAGCTGTAGGAAACCATAGAATGCTCAAGCAAAACTTATAAAGTGGCCAAATCTAAGAAGTTCCCCCTGTAAGAGCAAGATGGAATAGATCAATCAATTGCCTAAGTTTATCCTAAATACCTAAAAGAGCATAGAAAAATAATCACACTAGAATCATGATGCATAACATAAAAATAGCTTGGCCAACCCATGAAAGTCTTGAGGATATTAATTATTTTACCTAAACAAATAGTATCCTTTTACATTAGGAATTTTGAGCACGAAAGCCATCAGATATTGAGTTTCAGGAAAAATCAGACAGAAACAGGAAATATTACCTTCTGAAAAATCCCATCTCCACGAGCAACAGGTAAAACTTTCACACAACGGAAGAATGTAGAGGTCACTGGATTGGTGAAACACCTGTCCGTCGCACAAAGTGTCCACCTTATACTTTTGGCATCTAACAACAACCTCGGTGGGAGAACTGATGATATGACCAAAGGATCATCCACAGATGCTACATGATTGCTAACCTGAAATAAAGGAAAATGTTTCAACTTTGCTTTGAAATCTCCAATTATCTCTGTAACATTCTTTTTCTTTTCAAAGTGCATTTCCACAGATAGAGACGCTAATCAAGAAAAGTAGGACAAACCTGCAACCAGGTAAATGGTTCACTCTTGAATCTCACAAAACCTCATATAGAGGTCGAAAAAATGTTTGAATGAAGAACTTACAATTACAAAATGAGAAAGTTCTACATCCTCAATTACATGCTGGTAGACTCTACTCCACAAACAGAAAACCAAAAGCATTCAATATTCTCATGCAATTGCTTATCTGCATCATAAAACATATAGCCAATTGTATTCTTCAAATATAGAGTCCACAAAGAAGCTGTACAAGGCACAGCTGGGAATTGTTCCCGGCCATAGGCCAACACTTTGAAAAACCAACTCAAAAGAATTAAGATTTGACTTTTATTTTGCAAAGATTCTGGAAACAATGATCCCTTCAATCAAAGCGATAGAATAACTACTGGAACAATTTATAATTCTATACCATAAAAGCATGTAACAACAGTTACATTGCAGGGGATTCAAACCTATGAATCTAGAAATGATGATCAACAGGTTGAGACATGTTGCCATCTTAGACAATATAGACGGAACTGAATCTCAGGGTACTGCATTCTATCCATTTTGCTTACAGGTTCTACATAATAGAAATGTAAACATGAGTTGCAGTGCAATATTTCAAAAAGAAATTTTAACAATATGAAATAAAACTTACACAGCCACCAGATTACCTTATGTTTAATTGGTAGGTAATAGACATCGACCGAAACCAATTTTGGAAGAACTAAAGAATTATATAGTGTACATTTATGGATCTTTCTTTCTATTCAATTTATGTTTAGTTACTAAATACTAAATATAAGCCTCTTTATAATATTTACCACATATAATCCTTTCAACATAATGCCTCCTTACCAGTTGGTAAAAATCAAAATTTACAATATTCAAAGTTGATAGCTAAAATCACTGTGTAACAAATTGGCTGCATTATTTGCCACATGGACTATGTATGCAATGTATTCCGACAATTATGCTCCACAGAATGATATACAGTAAGCATACAGTACCCCAGTATATATTCTCTGGAATGCACACGCTCTCCTAGAGACAGCTCTCCAGTTGTTGTCTTATCTACATAGGATTTTTTGCATGGAAAATATAACTCAAGGAGGTGTAGATATCCTTATTTGGCAGAATGTAGCTCTCCATAGATGGGGCCCAAGACCAAACATCTTATCATCTTGTAACATGCCCAGGCCCGCCACCCTTGGCCATCAGGACACTCCAATCAAATTTTTCTTCTCGTTTGCCAGTCAGATTTACCAACTGTGAGTTTGTTTATCGTCCAACAGCTCAACATATAAATCATAGGCAAGTAAAAGCAGAATAATCATTGCTTAACAGAAATAAACAACAGAAACCAACCAACATTGTTTGAGATGCATAAATAACCACATATCCATCATTAAGAGCCAGCCCATTAACAGATTTCATAATAACAAGATTAAATGACAGAAACGCACATATATATGCATCCACATCATTTTCATCCCCAGCATTTTACCCAAAATGTGCATGAACCAGTGACTCTAGGACATTAATTCCAATATGCTGATATTATTAGAAATCATGTTTGCTTTCCTTCTCCCATTAACATGCATAACCAATTTCATGAACAGATCTCAGATAATAAACAGAATTCCAGATTTAATGAATAGATATGCAAAACAGACATCATCCACACAGTGATAAAGACAAAAAATTATCTTTACTCTCTCGTTGCCCTCTGCAATAGCCCCCCACTTTCTCTTCTTCCTTTAGTATTTATCAGTACCTTTTAGTCCCATTGACTTAATTTTGATGTCATCTTTTAGCCATTAATAAAATCATCTTGTCTTATCTCATATTATATTACCTCCACCACTTTTGAGATGTGAACACAAATTTGATTTCCCTACTCCGACCTCCTCCCTAATCTCCAAGGTGACCACCCCTATTACCAACAACCTCACTCTCACTTAAGTACTTGAGGGTGGTACAAGATGTTTCCAAACATTTCAGCCCAAGGAGTTAGCTCAACAAATTGTCACCAGTGTTATTGGACGTTTGGCTAGTATTGTGCCAGCAGATGCCAAGTTTGAGTCTCCCTAAGTGAGGTGCACTATTTCTATGCCAACGGGTTTACTAGAGATGCCATCCACAAATGCGGAAAAGCATCCCTTGGGTTTCCCCATGAAGTTTTCCTTGGAAAAAAAATATTGATTCTTTCAAAGGTCACAACATTTGTCCTCAAATCACTCTAATGATTCAGACAAGGAGCCATCCTCTCTCTCTCTTTCTGCTCCACTTCTTGCCCCAGCATGCCTTGACAGCAGCTTTGTATGCCTGATATGGTTTTGTTCTTGGTTTTGTATCTGCACTACTGCTTCTTGTGTTTCTACTGACTAGTTAGTTAGCTCTTTCTCTGCTTTTAGTAAAGTAGTGATAGGAGTTGCTTTCACACTCCCATTGCTGTATTTTCGAGTCCCATTGACCAACTTTCTGGTCACCTGTTGTATGTTAATAAAAATAACACTTACCTTATCTAATGTTTTGGGTTGTTTGACAGAGATTCAATAATCAAACTAAGTACAACTTCCTATCACATAGCATCTATATTGCTTACCGTAATAAGTGGCTGCCCTTTAGGTCTATTTTTAATTGCCTCTTGAAGCTTTTCTGCACCATAAACCTGAACATCACCGAAATTGTGTCAGCCATGCACATTATCAATAAAAGAGTAAACAACATATCCATTCCATCTTAATTCTTAAAATTAACATCTTTCTGGAGAAAGTATTGTCTCTAGATATGGCCTAATGATTCAATCATAATTTTTAAACAATAATTTCTAAATGCAAAACATGTATCCTGTAAAAGGAAACAATAAATATCAATGACCACTTTTACTGATTACTACATCTTTGTAAGCCCCGAAACAGACAGATTCATCCACTTCGATTGCTATTTAGTATTGACACAAACAGCAGAACACTTTCACAATCACCCAATTGAATAGACTAAGAACTGATTTTGCAAAATATTTATAAGGCGTCTGAAAAAAATGTCCACTACATCTACCTTTGACATTGAAGATAATTTACAGCGGACTTCAAAATGTGGCCATTTGGGTTGTTATGGTTGATTAACCAACAGACAAAACCAACTTCATTGACCACCAAAGTTAAATAGACGCAGGAATTATATATTTCTAGATTCTAAATACCTCGGTATAGTTAAGACCATGCATAAATGCATGGCAGACATTTCCTATCAAAGGAACAGCAATTGATTGGAGCATGCGGACCATACTAGAGTCTCCAGCGTCAACTATCTCGTGATCTGAAACAACCATTCAAATTGAGGTCAGTATTAGAAGAATAAAATATAGAAAGTATTAAATAACCAAGCAAATTAACTATTAGATTATACATATCACTCATCCAGAACATGTTTAGAACTCAATCTAACACCTAGTATCCCACTGACCTGGCTTTCTCTACATTTCATAAAAAAAGATTGAAGATTGATGCTAGTTAATTTCAATAAAAAAATTTCTATGATGCCTTGAATATTTTGATCAGCAAAGCTGTCCAAATCTCAAACATATTGATAATATTTTAAGTTAGACAAAAAAGTTGATCCATAAGGGTGGAATATATCGGCATCTAGTTTAAATGCAATAACCATTTGACAATAAACTACTGAATCCGGGTTAGATAAGCAATGGGTGATGTTTTATCATTGAAGTTTTATTCCATCACATTTGGGTTAAAAATCATCTTTTTAGCCCAGGGGTAAAACAAAATTTAGGGAAAAGGCTTTCTGATCAGGAAAGAATTCAATTGTTCTGACAGAAGACACACCGTGGAACTTGAAAACTCTTGTAAATCAAAAACATGATCTGGGATTAAAGTCTATGCTGAAGAACTTAATTAAATGCTACACAGGAACACCTCCATGGCCCTATCTAAAATCACAAACTAAAAAGACCGAGGTTGAAGAAACTGCTATTGGTCACTTTCATTTTGTAGTTTGATTAGCATCCAGTCTATTGTTGTGTCTCCTGTAGGAAGTCAGTTTCGGTAACTCAGGAAAGAAGAGTATATTTGAAAATTACAAGACTAAGTCCTCTGCAGTGTTATAAGGGCTGGCCAGTCCAGAGTCCACACCCTTCAGCACCTGAACCCAACCCAGACCGGATTACTGAACCAATGAGTTCACAACAGATTCAGACTGGTGAGAAGAGCAGTTGTTTTGGGGGGTAACTAAAAACAAGGGAAAAAACACAAGAAAACCCCTCCCCGATCCCTCCCAAACCTAAAACAAGCAAAATTTACATATTTGATATTTAAGGTTTGATGAACATGAATATAATATATATATATTTTTTATTAAATGATACAGATTTGAATATTGTATGTATTTTTCAATAGACCAGTTCACAAACCAGTTCACACACCAGTTCCAATTCCGTACCAGTCTGACCACTGACCAATTCTGGTTCTGGTTCCAGTTCTGATAATTTTGCTCTGAACACAAGCAATATGCAGCACATAAGCGTAAAGGGCAGGGTGCTTATTGTATCTGTCAATTCTGCATTTATTTAATCACTTTGTTTCCATTATGAAAAGAGAGATCACAATCTCCTCAGGACAGACACCACCATCCCAGCAGACAGATTAGTTCCAGGAGATCCCAGAGTCAGGCTACCCCACAGAGAGTTAGTACTTGCTAGATCGGGTCGTGTAGGCAGTTTTCCATCCAGAGTTTCTTCCCCACCACCTTGGATGTTAGGAAAGATGGGCTTCCTCGCCCTTGTGCTCCTCCCAGGATCAAGCAACCAGGTCCCCTCAGCCCTGCCCATTTTCCAGATGACATCAACCAACAGTGCATCGGCCCGTTCATGGTGACAGATGACTCTGATGAGGAATTTGTTTCTTGGCCATCTCACTCAGCTTTGGCACCTAGTACCTGCAGATTTTGACATCTTCTCTTTTGTACTGCGCATAGATTCATTTTGTTTTAGCATTCTTCATTTTTCATATACATTTACATCTTCTTCTAGCTATCTTCTTATATTTTATGTCTTTAACTACAGTTGTTTTAGGAGATGCTTTAGCACTCCCACTATGTGCATACACTGGATGAATTTTTAATTTTCAGTCCTATTGACATACTTACAATGGTCATTTGTTGGATATTAATAAAATTATCTTATCTTGTCTCCTGGAATGTGATAGCATACAACAATATACATAACAAAAAAACAGGTTCAAATCTTACTTAACAATACATTTTGCAGCTAGGATATGGATTTTTATAAAAGAAATTTGTCATGAACTGCCTTGAAGTTGAAGCCAAAGCTGACATGCTCGTCCTTCTTGTTTATATGGGAAGGGTCAATGCATAAGCCTATATTCTGGCTGGAAATGTAAAATGTATGATGATGTCCTCTCCCTTATTGTTTAAACTTTATATAAAGAAGGTAATTCTCAAGCCTCTTTTCTGGCTGGCAATGTAAGATTGTATAATGTATCTTGTTGTGATATAAAATGCATTTCAGTAAAATATATATATATATATATATGTGTGTGTGTGTGTCAGGCTGTGGTGGAGCAGCAACTTGGAGCAGTTGTTGTAACAATGACCCAGGTTCAATTCTTGGTAAGGTCACTTTACACCTAGGTTTCTATTGTTGACTCTATGCTGTAGCAACATAGCCACAATCTTGTCACGGACTCACCTCCATTGATGTGCTTTCCAAATTGCTACCTCATATATATGTGTGTGTGAGAGAAAGAGGGAGAGAATCAGATCTAACGATTTTGCTGAAGTCCAGGGTATCACCACAACAGTGAATCTAGCATTGGACAATCATCTAACATCATCAATAATCTACTCAGATTCTCAGGTTGTCTGCAACAGGATGAATCACAAAATTAAAGCATGGAACATTCATTTGAGATCATCCATCACAAAGGCTCTCAACCTTGCTTCTTCCTTTCATCGGTTACAAATCAAGCACACCTACAGGGAGAACAACACCGCAGCAGACACCCTTGCCAATGAACCCTGCAACATTCAAGAGGGTCTCATCCAGATGGAAGAAATGGATGAGTATGGAAACAGCTCAGCCTGAGTAATCAATCTCATCTAAGTCTTCTCTCTTTGTGATAATTTTGTTTTACTTCTGCATACTTGTTTTTATAACAAGCTAAGCCTATGCTTGAGGCTGATGTTCAGCCATCTCTCTAAGTCAATCAATGATGTAGCTATGCTTGAGGCTGCTGTGCTGCCATCAAGCCTTGAGGCTTCATTTTAGAGGACATTTTGCTAACCAAGCCAAACGCTCAATGAGACTAGGTTACAGTTGTCATAATTGTTGTAACTTCTCTATTTTTCTGGAATATGAAAGTTAACTGTGTTTTCCATTCTTTATATATATATATATATAAAAGAGGAGAAGTTGTGATAACTTATCGTCGCCACCCAGGTTCAAATCCCACCTGTGACATGTTTTATCCTCATGGGCTTGGCAAGGTACCAGCAATTCCACTCTCACTCAATTGCTTGAAGGTGGGACAAGATGTTTCCAAAATCCAAACATTTAAGCCCAAGGGTTGTTGCCCAGCAACCCCACACTCACTTAATTGCTTGAGGGTGGGACAAGATGTTTCCAAACATTTAACCCCCAAGGCATTAGCTCAACCGGTTGTTGTCAATGTTGCTAGTTTTTTTCTGTGCCAGAAGATGTCTGATTAGAATCCGAGGATAAGGCATACTAGTGTCCACCAACAAGTTTACAAGAAAGACCATCCATCCATGAATGTGGGGAACCATCCCTTGGGTTTTCACAGGAGATTTTGGATAGCAAAATAAAAATAAAAATATATATAGGTATATGGAAAATGTCAGATCAGATATTATATCATCCACACATGATTAAATACGTTGAATTATTGCCCAAACACAATATGGTTTTGGTTAATTGTTAAAACATGCCCAATTGGGGGATCGAACTAGTCACTTTGGAAATCAACGAACCTTTCGTAAAAACTATAATCAGAACACACACCTGAATTCGACTTTGTAGTCAGGGCTAAGCTAGAGGTCACACTGGACTCGGCATAAGCAGCAGCACCAGCGCCACTCTCTGAAACGGGTGAAGCAGAAACCAGAGCTCGCAAATTGGGGAAATAACTAGAGAACTTGGCCATCTTGTCTGCGCATTCCTGCTTGGCCTTGCTGTGTATGAGACGGGAGAAGACGACATTGCCTTTAAAGACCCGGGCGACCACCAGTCCAGTGGCAGTGGCTTTCAGGGCAGTGGAGCTGTTGAGCGAAGGTATGTGACCTCCTTGCCTGAGGGACCCATAGGACGAAAAGGCCGCTACGCGGACTCGATCCTTGATGCGGTTTCTCATGGCTTTGAGATTGGTCTTCCATTTACTAATGAAAGATGTTCTTTCAGTGGACGGTTGATGCTTCTGCCACCGATCCATTTGCCTTCAGAGCACAGCATTCAAAGCTTATGTGTAAATTGTATAAAAATAAAGCAGGGAGCGGATTAATGGGCTTTTTCGAAGCTTAAAACCCTTGGTATTCAAAGCTTGAAAACCGTGAGATTTTCTCTAGAATTGATTGATCTGAAAGCTGTAACTCAGCTCCTCTAGCTTCTCATGGCTACTCGTGCAAAGAGGGTTTATGTTAAGATTTAAATTAAAAATACTCTTTGCTGTGAAACCTGTAAGGTTTTCATAAACAAACGATAGTTGAGTAATGAGATTTTGCTCATCGGTAGAAACCTCTACCGGGTTGTTTATTATGACTGAAATTAATATGGACACTAACGTTCTTATTCAAATCAAATAGGGCTCTTAATGAAGTCGGTGACAAGTGTATGTTTGGTCAATTTTGTTATTAGTGGAGGTTTTTTTATTTGTTTAATTTTGTAATTAAAAACTTAGGAATCGCTCAAATTATGTTTTGTAAAACTTGGTCAAGGTATCTAGTTAAATCCATAAATTTGAGCTTTGACCAAAGGGTGTGAGACTCCTCACACCCCATGGTTGGTCTCAAACCCATTAGGCTCTAAATGGCATGCCGGGAGGGAGCATGGGGATGTTTGGCTCTGTAATATGTGTACTAGTCATAACATCTATATGTTAAAGTTTAACCATTATTTCTAGTTGTACCTTGTTTATTTCATAGTGTTGGAAGGGCTTAGGAAATTAAACCTAATAGAAATATTGAGTGAGATGAAAATTTGTTGTTAATAATAATAATAAAATCACGACTTAACCAATATTAGTGGAAGTTTATTTTAGTTATTCCAAGTTAATGATTTTATGTATAGTTATACTCAAAATCATCCAAGTTGCAAAATATTAACCATAATTTGGTGCTTGTGCAATGGGATCTCATTGTAAGAGATTTTATTTAAGCAATTTGTCAAGAAAGCTTTGTCAATTAAGGTATTGTTTTTCCTCAACAATATTTAAATTCTCATAGGATCATGTTCACCCCTTTTGGGCAAGTGGATCATTTGATACATTTGGAGCCCAATGCAAGTTTTGGGTGACTTTTGCAAAATAGAGACCTTCTATTGGCTACAACTTAATCAAATAATAGATTTGATCATGTGTGAGAGGTCTATGCTTCATTGTACTGTCTCATGTTGGATAGTATCACTTGCTTGTGTTCATTTGAAACATCTATCCCAATAAAATAAACAACCTATTTTTTGCCATGACTTTGCAGTGTTATGATGACCATCACAATGTATATCACTTATGGTTTTTATCATCACAATCTCAATGATTGAGGATATTATTGAACCATCCTTTGTAAAGGGCATATCAACTAAGAGGGTGTGAACCTTATTATATGGCATACCATCTCTATTATTTATTGCATCAGGAGGCGCATTCTACAATCTAGTATGAAGACGTGAGATGTCTCATCCCTCTGTGTGATGTTGATGTGGCATGTGTCGATAAAAAAATTACTTAAAAACCCAAAAACAATAAAAATATAAGGTCAAATCAAATATCTTGAAAAAACATATATATAAATACTAACCTATATTTATTGTAACCTTGGATCTATCAAACATTAAGAGGAATAAAATTTGATACTTTGAGGATTTGATCCCTTTCAATGTTTGATAGATCCAAGGTTGATGTGTGTCTAGGTTGGCAACTATAGTAGTTAACCCTTGACCAATAGGTGTGTAGGAGTGTAAGCCAACCATTTGGATATAAAATCCAAGAGAGTGGAGTTATGGTGTTATATGATGGAAAATGACTTTTTTTGTTCAATTCAACAAGCAACGTTTGTTGATTGATTGATTTAATATTCAACCAAATCCTCCTCTTTGATAGTATAGTATTGTAATTATATTTTATTGTTATTTATTTATTATTTGACCAAATCCCTCTTGTTTTGATAGTAATATAATATTATTATAATCATTTATTTCATTTTATCTAGACTTAACGACTACTTTCCTTCTAAACCTATTTAATCACACTAGTGTCTCACTCTTTTCTATTATTCAAAGTTGATTTGGAATTCCTTAATGAGGAGTGAAGTGTCCAAACGTTTCTAAATTAAAACACAATTTAAATCCATAAATTATTCTATAATTAATAATTTGTCGTTCTCCCAAATGTGGTGAACATGCTTTATTTGGAGTGAATACAAGATAATGCCCCCCTAAAAACCATGCTCTTTGTTAACAATCAAATTAACACCCTTAGTCATGTGACATAAGAAGCATATTTTTACTATGCTCCCGCAACATGAAGACAGAACACAAGTACATTCATAGACAAATCCTCTCTGATCTAATCACTTCTCCCATAAATGGAAGGGTTAAGTGAAGAAAGAAGGAGCCTAAAGAGAAAAGGTTCAATTATTGAACTACTCATTAAAAGCTCGAATCTAAGCTCCACCAGTCACATAGTGAGAAGAAATGCACACAAGTGCATTAATTGTACTTAAATATGCTAAAGTTGTGACAAAAGCCTAAAAATGCTATGGAAAGTGGGTTTTTGAGAGAAAATAATCAAAAATCATGAAAAGGTATTATCCCACATTGAAAAGTGAAACTTGAGAGTCCATTTCCCAATGCTATAAAACAAAGGCATTTGGGGCATGGTAAGAGGAGGAAAAAGGAAGAGCAAAGGAATACTGGAGAGATTTGGAGGATTGGAAAGCTTGGAATCTTCATCGAAGGCAAGGGTGGAGAAAGGAAAGTTCATTGCAATGATTATGTTCCTCTTGGGCTCTAATCAACCTTTCATTGTCTGCTCTGCAACTCTACAGTTCCACCCTTAGGCTCCTCATGGTTTCTGCAATGTCTGGGGGAGTTGCTTGGTTTCTTCTACCGTTAGATTATGTCTCTGCATTCTCAACCTGTACATTCTCTCCCATTGCGTCTGCCTCAACCTCATAAGGATCATGTGCATCCTCCATGATGATACTCTTCTTCTTGGTCCAACCAAGATCAAAAATTTCCCAACTGCACTAGACTGTAATGCTGACCCTTAACTGTCACTAATAGGATTCTAAATCTGCAAAAGTGCTTATAAACACATTTGTTAGATTTATTACAGTCTTAGAAAATTATAACATTAATCTTCATGCAACCTAGGAACAACCCATATTGAAAATTTCTATCAAATCACAGAAATTTCTCACACTCAACGACATATGAGGGGGACGACGGGGGTCAAGGGGGCTTGCCCCCTTGTGGCACCACTGCAGGGCGAGTCGAGGACAACGCTCTCATTTTTTTTTGTAAATCCTTTTATTTTGCGCAATTTGGCGCATAAGATCGATTGCATTTTTCAATTTCGGGCACCCAAAATTCGGTTGTGAAAAATGTCGTGTTTCCCCTGATTCGCACCCTTCAGATGCCACCTACATTACCTTATCATTTTTAGTGATAAGTGGTTTTAGGATCTAGGAAGAGTGGTTTCCGAAAACTACTTTTGTGTGCCTGAATGCACGAGAGAGCGACACGTCATCGAGCGGTTTACCACTTTAGGGTCACGTAGCTCTGTTATCCTTCATGCATGTTCAAGGCCCTGAAACACTGTGAGCCATTGATATTAATCTATGCAATCTCCCACAACTGACATTAGTGACGAGGATCCCACCCCTTCTGACATTACTGTCAGTCACATCTCCCCATGTCATGTCACTCCCTATTGGACCCAAAACGTGGTTTCAAGCTCCACAAGAAGCGGTTTCCTTGAGACCACTTTTGCAATCCTGAATGCACCAGAGGAAGACACGTGGATGCAGTGATTTTCATTAAGGGCCGCAAAAACAAATTAATTCTCGTGCACCTTCTCGAGCCCGAATCACTCTTGATCGTCGATCTGCCTTGTTGCTCAATCGTCGGATCTTATCCGCCTTCACACTCCATCCCTTACGGTCACCTGCGCACACAGATCTGATGTGGCTGGTCCACATCACACCTTCTGCTCACTCAGCTCCTCCACATTAGACCTCTCGCCCATATGGCTGATCCACATCACCCTGCCACCTGGAAATGGTGGGGCCCAACTAAAATTTTCCCAATTTTCAAAATTTCGTCCTTATACAAGGTTTTAATTGGTCAATAAGGGGGAAATTTCAAAATTGATTTTAGACTTACTCCAAGCCCCTTAACTGTCATTTAATAGAAACTTAACCCTATATAGCCATTTCTGATTCTTTTGCCTATGAATCGTGATTTCTGGCCCATATAGCTCTGGTATTGCAACCATAAGCTCTGATACCACTCTATAACGTCCCTCTCACCCAATCCGACCATCGGGAGGGGATGCTAGCTAAATACATGCTCTCAAATTTCACCTCAAAACCATAATATGATTTGTAACAAATAAAATGTGTGCAGAAACTTAAATAGACATGCATAACGGAATTTAAAATCTATACACACACATCTAGCATGCAAATACAAGCATAAACATTACATGCATAAAATAAAAACATTTCAGATTCAAATGCATGAGAATACTTATCTTTATCCAATGCAAATCCAAGAAACTGGCTGTGTAAGAGCGATTTTCCACCCAACCATAGGCACTCCATCCAGCATATACTCTTTATGTTGGGAGGCCACCCCCAAACTGGGCTATGAGGCCACCAAGGTGAAGGAAACACCTACTAGCTTCTCTCTTTAAGCCCACAACCCATTCTGCTCTCTATGCTTAGCCAAATTCTCATAAAGAGCTCTACAGGGGTCTCACTCAGCCCTCACATCCTTGGCTTCCACAATACCTGCCCCACACAACACCCTTCTAGCTCAAGCATCCCTTTCACCAATCCATGGTTCTCTTGGGCGATCCATATTGCTAGGTGCTTCTAGTGTGTGCATAGAAGAAGTCCAATCTAATATTGGATGCTATAGAACCACCTGTAGCCTCAATTCATGGCTTCGCAAGCACCTACGAGCAACAGAACTCAATGGGTAAGGGTTCCTAGCTTGCCTAACCTCTCTGCTCACCTACAACCAACAATTTTCACTTCCAAATCTGCAGCATGGTCTCCAAATTCGAATTTATGGGTTCAAAACAGCATGGTAAGTTCATGGAAAACAATGGAGAGCTTTGCATAGTCTAAATCTGCATGAAATAAAAAAATGAGAAAATGAGGATTGACTCCAAGGGATATGAGAAAATGGTGAAAATGCAACTGACATAACTTTTCCAGTAGAAGAGAGGACTCCTGGCAGCTGCAGACTGACTTCTGTCATGACAGAACTATCACAAAAGTGTAGTCAGTCCCATGCTTCAATAACTACACGAGGTGACTTTTCCCACCAACCACACACATGCATTAATGATTGGAAAATGGTTAAAAAAGGAAATAATTGGCTTATTCAAGGCACATGACATAATTAGGTGTGAGTTCTAAGGTTGACACTTGGCAACAATAATTTAGTCACTCATGGGCCCCCTTTCCTCTTCCGCTATGGTGGAATCATAACCCCTTTGGTGCTCTTTACACAGCCATTGTTGGACCATTTTATTATTTTTTGCATATAATATTTACATAATATTCTAAATCAGCATAAAAGCCAACCAAACAGTCCAAATAAAATATAAACATCATACATGCCTAGACATTCACTAATCGGGCCTTGGCCTTGAGCTCCGCACTAGCATATTTACATCATTTACATAAGTTTGGATAAATACATTCCAAGTCAAAACTAGGGGTATTACAAAAGGACAATCGACCATCTGATCATCTAGTACTATTGCAGAGATCCTTCTGCAAAGAAGGATGGGGTGATTAAAATCACTTGTATCTAGGATTTGGTGACTTGGGCGATCGTCGTTGTGGTGGTCAAGGTGCTAGGTGCCACTGCGACCCAGCAAATATTTTGGGGTCAATCGTTATTAGCAAAGAAGGCCGTTGAGGGTGTAGAGATAACATGCACTATCATGCCACTAGCTAACCATGCAGATTTCACTAAGTAAGCAATATTATACCACATGGGTTCATATTGGGGGATTTAATACTAAAAAAAATGGAAACAACATATTTCCTAATATATAGGGGTCAAGGTGTATTTTTAATATATTTAAATCATATGTATATTATAGGGTTTATAAATATGTATTCAAAGATTTGAATAGTGCCTTGAGGGTTTTGAATAAGTTCACTACGTCTAAAGTTGGTGTGAATTTTGTTAAAGTTACAGCATCATGAATCATTCTCCAAGTCAATCTTGTGTATCAAGATCGAGCCTCATGTGTTGAGGTAGTGCCTTATAGGAGCCTGAGTTGGACTCAGGAAACTTGGAGAAGAATCTTGAGTTGTACTCAAGAATGAATAAGCCTAATGTGTTGAGGCAAGTGCTTTGTATGTCAAAGTGATGGTGTTGTACAATCTTGTTTGTCAATACTAAGGTCTTGTGTTTCAAGACAGATCCTCATGTGTTGAGGTGGTGCCTCATGTGTCGAGGTAAAGCTTTGCATGTTGAAGCTTGAATGGTGTGTGATGTAGTACTAATCATGGTTGAGCTATTAAGTCTCCTCTATATATTGGCCACCTTTATAGTGAATTACTTTAGCATATGACCACTTGGAACGATAGTAGAACAAGATGATCACATCATTGGAAAAATCTCCTTAGTATATTTGATATGATAGACAAATTAATGTTGGCACATGTGGACCATGCAGATAAGACAATAGATAAAGACAAGATGTGATCAGATAAGAGAGAAATCATTTTGCTCACTTCAGTAATGATAAAGACTTCGGTTAAATAAGAGATAATTCAAATTGTTAATTTTCGGTGATGTTAACGAGAAATACTTCAGTTAATTAAAGGAGAAATTGAATTGTTCACTTCAGTGACGTTATCAAGAAGGACTTCAGTTAAAGGAGTTAACTAAGTGTAAATAAATGAGATCTAGTTGACTAAAGTGTTTTGCATGTCAACACTTAAGTTGAATTAAAATACATCACCTGAGTTGCAACACTTGAGTCGCGACACTTGAGTTGCGACACTTGAGTTATGATACTTAAGTTACGACACTTGCATTATGACACTTGAGTTAGCCACCTAACTAGGTGATCTAGCATCCAGATGAAGCCGGAGTTCATCCTGAAGTCAGAAGATAAAAATAGAAGACAAAGCATGAGAAGTATGGTATATATATGTTATGCAGGATTAATGAATTCAATGTGAGAGTGAATTCTCTTCTCTCTTGAAGGAAATTCGCTTTCTTTTTGCATGTGACCAAAATCAATGAATTGGTTTTGTGCAGGATATTATTATGAGTTATATTCTTCCATCTTCTCTCTTGCTATGTGATTGCACCAAGGATGATTGGTATTTCACTCTGATGATGCACTAGGGGTGCTTGACATAATCTGCTCATTGTAAATACATTCTCTATTATGTATCAATATACAAAGGAAGATTTTGCTAGGGTTTTCTCCCTCAAGTTATAGAGGGTTTCCCCGATGTAAATTTGTGTGTCGAATGCTTATGCTTATGCTTATGGTTGTTCATTGGTTTCAAGTACTATTGTAATTATGAAATTAAAGGTAAAAAAGTAACAAATTTGACTATGTGTGAAGTAAGAATCTGTAATGTCCACATTCAAATAATTGCATAGTAAGACAATCCCATCAATCTTACTAGTTTCCTAGATTGGATGGGCACATGTGGAATGGTAATAAGGAAGCAAATAAATGATGTTTAGACATTAGAAGGGTTCAAGTATTTAATAAATACGGTGAATAAATAAATTCAAGAGAAATTCTAGGTGGCAAGTGGTTTTGGAGACATATGGAGGGTGTGGGACCCACACTAGCTTGATTTTTCAAGGACACATGGCATCTCTCTCTTGCCAATTCGAATTTATGAGAAGGTGAACACTCTTGGGTGAGTTGGTGAGTCATAACACATGGAATTGAGCATCTTAGGTTGAATTGGGATGGATTGGTAACCTCCATGGAAGATAAAGAGTCAAATTGGAAGTTTGTGGACACTTGGGCTAGATTCCCTAGCCCCTATGACACCAATGATGGAGCATCTATGACAAATATGAAAAATTCCAGACCTGACCTCTGACATCTGACCATTATGACATGTCAGCCCCAAAAATAGGCTCAATGAAGGTGCTCATGGGAGTTGGAGAAGCCAAAGAGACTCAAACTCGAATTTGGGAGAAGATGGACGGTTGGAACTAGGAGACAAGTGGCAAATGGGGAATATTTCCTAAGTGGAAATATCTTGAAGTTATGGATAGGATTTCAACCCTTAGAAGGATAATGTTGGTTATAAAATGAAGAAATCAATTAGGATAATGGATTTTGATGATTTGAGACAAATTGCATCTGTGAAGAGAGAGCTAGTGGATGACTAGTTTCTTGCCTTAGCCAATTTCGAGGGTGAAAGATTCCCATCCAAGTTGGTGTTTGGAGAGGCCACTTAGGTCTTTCATGGATCTTTAATAGAGTTTTATTTGCAGGTATCAGCTGCAGGGGAACTCGTGGTTTTTTTAGTGCAGCACCATCTCTCAACCATTTCCAGTTTTGAAGGCATATTCATGCTCCTTGAGGGAGGGCGTTTTTGGTGAGCCCTTGTGCTTCTTGGGAGAGATTATATTGATGTATTTCTGATTGTAATAGCATTATATACTCTATTATTCACCTTCAGAAATTTTTAGGTCGAAATACCATGTGGTTGTATGTAAAACTAAAGATTAATGAGCAAACAATGTCTATTTCCCCACTACCTTGATGTATGCCATTATAATGATGATGATTTCGAATAAAAAAATGTTTCTCTGATATATTTGTGATGAATGGACTGAAATTGATGTGTATTACAAGTTTTTCATTCAGTGCTTGAGCATTTGAATCCAGTATACTCAGTTTATTTGCATTTGAAGAAGATTTGGTGCCATTTCCCCAAGGGTCAAATTAGTGGTTTTTGTTGTTGTTTGGGAGAGGGTTGGAATAGATCTTATAACTAATGAATGATGAATTTGGGACCTTAATAACATCCCTGAAACATCCCCTACCTTTGTTCAGAAATTTGAGTGGGTTTGGAGGTATTTGGGAAGCTATTTTCAGTACTTACCCCAGGGGGATTTGAACCCCAAATTACTAGTAAAATTGCATACTTGAACCAGAATCTTAAGAGAGTTTGCATAGGTCTTTTGGTGGCCATATATCATCCCTGAACATCATATTTAAGTCCTAATATCAGTAATACACCTTCCCTAAATATTTGGGACCATTTGGACCAAAATTGGGACCTAGGCATCAAAACTAGTCAAAGGTCGAAATTGGGGAAAAAGTGGAAAATTGGGCATTTTCTTAAAATTTTGAAAAAGGGACATTACAGAATCATGTTTGAATAAGTATAATATATGTGTGAAGGTGGTGTAAATATGGTTGTGTTTGCATTTAGAGTGGTGTTTGAATAGGTATGATATATGAGTGGGGGTGGTGTGAAATCGATTAGAATGGCTGTGTATTAAGTCGACCTATGCTTAGGGGGTTATTCCCTATCCTACAATATATGCTCTTACTAAGATTTCATATTTCACCCTAAAAGGTTTCCAAGGGTTGTAATACTTGTGTCATGTTACCTTACTAAGGGTGAAAGCAAAAGGGCGTGTTAAAAATGTCTTGGAAAAAATGGATACTTGGGATATCTAGTAAAAATAACGTTTTTTTTTTTTAATTGGATAGGTGTATTGGGAGGGGGGTTCGACAAAAGGATTTGGAATTGCTTAATATCTAGTGAAATTAGGGGTATTATTTAATATCATATGAATGCATATGCTAGCCATAGGTTCATATAGTGAACCCCTTGAGTGGTCAACATGTGATCTTAGCTAATGTGTCGTTTCTCGTAGGGGTGTTGAGGATAGTTCACGTATAGGTAAATCGTGTGTGCATACTTCTTTGAGCGCTTCTCGACACTGAGGATGGGAGTTGTTGATACTTGTGTGGGGGCCATGAGAGGCCCAGATGCATATATGAGGGATTTTTATGCCCTCGAGAGATGGAGGTGAAGTCAAGCAGGTCTTCATGGCACATTTTATGGAGGTGTGGTGGCATTTAGTTGAATTGTCGGAGATGTACCCATACCGGGACATCGATCTGAGGGAAAACCAAAATCTAACTCATAGGCAGGTAAGGGATGGGGGCCTATAGGTGAGTAACTATAATCCCTATCTTTTACATGCGTTAATTTATTATTATTCACATACTTCGTCTATGATGTATATGAGGTATTCACATACTTTTTTTATGATGTATATGAGATATTTACATGTGTTAATTTATGATTATTCACATACTTGTGACTTGGTTTGGTTGAAGTAGATATTGGATCGATGCCCCCATCAGTTACTATGAATACTTCACTAGGGGGAGTAGTAGTAGGAAGACCTTGGTCTGTTGATGTAGTGGCAGAGGGGCAGGTAGGGGATGGTTGGAAATGACATTGTCGACATGATGAGGTGGACACAACGACCCCGATAAGGGGTGATTTGGCCACGATTTTGGTAGAGTTAACAACATGTTTTAGCATGTTACTAGAGGGATTTGTGATCACAGATGATGATGACAGATAGCTAATAGCATGGGTTGTGGCTCTTGAGGGCACTAGTGAGGAGTGGAGACATATTTTGTGACAAGTAGCCATGGATAGATAGGTGTCCCAAGATCTAGCCCCAGGGTGTAGAGCAAGGGGAGTCGTACACCATCTAGCCAAGGATGTAGGGACCCAACCATTGTTCATCCTCCTCCATAAGAATGAAGGATATTTTGTATGAATGGACCATGGGCCCCATTTTGTACACACATTTTTTATAGAACCTATGGGTGGTAATTTTTCATGTACCCCCATAAGGCCATTTTGTATGTAGCTCATGAGGTGCATGTTGTATATTCCATGCACACACACACATACAATGTTTTTGGTTTATGACTTGTGTTCTTTACATGAAATGTGATTTCATTGGTGTGATGATTTATATGTATGGGTAATGAACTTAACATAGAAAAGAAACAACAATTCCCATGTGATGCAAAGTGTATTTAATGTAATAAATATCAATCCAAAATTTCATTTACAATGTGATCTACAAATGCATCAAAACTCCTAGGGACATGGATGGAGGTGATGACATCAAATTGTTGGGCCAAGAGATACACAAGTAGGAACTTTTGAAAGAGACATGGATCACGAATGCAGAAGACGTTGAACTATGCAACAAGAAGTTGAGAATCAAGATGTATGTGGAGGTAGTGAATGTGGAAATGAACTACATCAACTAAGAGATCAATGATGGGATCATAATATTCTTGATTGTTGGTGGCTAGTCCTAGGAAAGCACAATTAGTGTTGAGTAGCATATGCAAAGGAGTGTAATAGCCCAAGCAGTGGATGCAAGATTCTATGACTAACGACATACACTGACAGTGAAGCCAACATAGCAGCTTTGTATTTGAAGGCATATGTAAAGGGAATCAATTTTTTTAGAAATCACAAGTCAAAAATGGTTTTGATAAAAACAAAAAGTTAAGTAGAGAAAAAGTGTGGTTTATATGCAAGGTAAATGTGACTATGCAAGCTAGGGATATAATTTATTCAAGTGCAACCCATTGACGTGGATGTTGACAAGTCCTCCTCCTGGGAAAGCAAGCACATATTCACCTTTGGGGAAGCAGAGTTTGATTATGGACCCCAAATCTGCAAAGTAAGACCTGCCCCTAACATTGGCCATACAAGCCAATTCATCCAACATTTCCACTGAGAAAGCACCAAAATATATGAAAAAATATATATCAATCAATTTCATATCATTTTCACACCATTTGACAATGTGAATGCAATCATGAAAGAGCAAAGGCCAAAAATGGTTGACACTCAAGATTTAACGGGTTGTGGTCAGTCTAGATAAATAGTCATCATAGGCTACACCATGGCAATCATTAAGGAGTTGTTTGACCTCATCATGAGATAAGCATCGTTGTAAAATGGTATTTGATTAAAAAAGCATCATTTAAGCCCCCAAACAGGCCTCAGAAGGTTTTGGAACCCAAAGTTGCAAATTAAGATTGACCCCTAAAATGGACCCTACAAGCCAATTAATCCAATCTCCCCACCCAATAAGCACCATAATATATGACAAATTATATATTGATCCATGTCGAATAATTTTCACACCGTTTGATGGCGTGAATGCAATCATGAAAGAGTGAAAGCCAAAAATAGTCGGCACACAAGATTTTTTTGGTGGTGGCCAGTCTAGATAAATGGTCATCATAGGCATCATTGTAGAAATCATTAAGGAGTTGTTTGAACTCATCATGAGAAAGCACTGTCCTAAAATGGCATTTTATCCTTGTCAATGGAGAACATCTTGAAAGAGGAGATAACGAGGAGCTTTGTGATGAATGTGACGACAATCATCACGTGAGAGATGAGAGTCAAATTTATGTGTACGAAGAAGTGAGAATATTGTCGTACTAAGGGTCTATAGTATAAAATATGAAGAGGTGCTCATAAGGAAACTGATTTCCCACAGGTGGTCCTATTGTGTATGTCAAGAGGTCAGTGATGAACTCAGTGAGGTCCATGGCCTACTTGGTTTTGCGGGTTACAAATTCAACATCAAATTCTTGGAGAATGATGATCCATCAAGCAAACTTACCATTGATAAATCATCATCCTAGTATATATTGCATTAGGTTTGAATTTGCAATTTCCTTAGTTTTACACAGCAAGATGTAATGGCAAATTTTTTGAACTAAGAGGACCATATAAAAACGCCAACTTCATGTCATCATTATAATTGAGTGGGGGTCTAGATAGGGTTTTACTGATGTAACAGTTGACATATTCACATTAGTCCTCCCCAACTGTACTAAGACACTAGTGACTAAGAAGGAATACGCTAAAATGTAAAGAATAAAATCCTTGTTGAAGTCGGGTGGAGAGATTAAAGGAGCATATGTGAATGCTTTCTTTAATGTCTGAAAGGATTGTTGAGTGTGGTGATACCATTGAAAGATGATGTCGTGACACTGGAGATGTAAGAACCCATGCGCTTTTGTAGCGTAATTAGGGACAAACCAATGAATAAAGTTTGGTTTTCCTTAAATGCTCTACAACTGGCGTCGAGTCTTTAGTGGGGGGAGTGTGAGAATGGATTGAACTTTGAGGGTATCAACGATGATTCCCTTCCAAGTTACGATGAACTAGAGTAAACATTTGATGGTGACACAGAAGACACCCTCAAGGGGGTTCAAGCGTATTTTGTACTGTTGATGTTGCAGAAAGATGGTGGGAAGGTCAGTGAGGTGGTTTGAGTGTTTATTGGGATTGGTTGTGAGATCCTTAAGGTAAGACAATATTATGCATGCTATTCCATGGAGCACACGTGAAATATCACATTGATAAGTGGCTTCAATCATTTTTGAGCCCAAATGACATGAAGTGATAGGTGAAAGTCCCCCAAGGCATGGTGAAGGAAATTTTGTATTGATATTGTTGGCGGATTTGAATTTGGTTTTACTCAAAAAAGTCATCCATGAAGGACAAGACTGCATGTCTGACATAGTCATCAACAACTTGGTCGATGAACAAGGTATGGAAGTTGACTTTGAAGCAAGCCTGATTCATGTCTCTAAAATTAGTCCATACATTAATAGTGTCCTTCTTTTTGTTAATGGGGGCATGATTGGATACCCATGATGTGTAGGTGATGGGATAGAAAATCCCTACTTGATGAAGCTTCTATATTTTCACTTTGATAGCGACTGCTTTGGATGGATGATAAGGTTATTGCTTTTGTCATACCATAGAGGCATCAAGTCATGTGTCAATATGATGTTGGACAATGGTGGGTTCAAGTCCTTTTATTTATGAATATGTACAGGAAAATATGTTCCAAAATTATTGGAACAATGCTTTGTAAGCAGTAATTTCCCGTTGTGAACAAAATGATCAAAGTAAGATTTTCTAGGTGACATTGAGAGTGATAGAAACATATACCTTGATGTTGGGTATGTTGGTCATGTTTTCTTCTTCGAAAGCATCAGAGGTAGGAATGGGGTTTTTAAACCAATCGACATGGTCAAGAGGGATAAAACCCTTGGTTTTGGCAATGTATTGTTCAACCACCTTGGTGTATTTGAAGGTGTCCTAAGGTAGAAAGCAAGAATGATGCTAAGGTGGAAAGCAAGAATGATGATGCATATTGTCCCATGGAGTCTTAGGCATTGTCCTGGCTTCAATGATGTCCTCATTTGAGTGGAAGAGGTGAGCAAGGAATTTAGTTGGAGAGTTGGTTCCAAGAGTTGTAGGGATAGGGGTAGTTGTTTCCGTATAGGCTACATCATATGTTTGAGGCATGCCTAGAGAGATATAGGAACCCGTGGAGGTTGAGACAATACATGATGAATGTGTCTCTACCCATGGAAGTGAAGCACAATTGTGCACACATGGTGTGTTGATGTAAATGTCAAATGTTAATGATGAATGGTATATGTGATGGAATCAATGGACAGTGAGGTATAAAACATGTCAATATGTCCAGTTATATCTTGTGATGGGGGTAGAATCTCCTCTTGAGGTGGCACTGATGGGTTCATCATTGTTGGAGATGTGCAATGAGTACTTATTTGGTAGGCACGAGGTTGACTTAATTGGTCAAGGTGATTTGTTCAAACTGTTCTCAAGGTGGGGCATTGAAATGGAAAATGAGCTAATAATCCACAATAACAACATGAGCGGATAACATGTGATGTGACCAGTGTGGGGGAGGCATGGGAGAGAACGTACGAGTTCCTCTAAGAGGTATGTGCCTATAGGCATCGAATGACCACTTAGCTTGCATACATAAAATGGGTGAGTGGTGGATGTTTTGATTGATGTTGAAATCAAATTGATAGAAATAGGCTCAAAGGAGGTTGTCTTGGGTGAAAGTGGTATTGAACCATTGTTGGGAGTGGGGGATTGGTGAACAACAATGAGGGTAGTCCAGAAATCTAAGAGACATGGCCAATGATGTGTATAATGAATTAACTTAGAACATAAAGTGCATGCATGATTGATGCATGGTGATTTGTTATGTCTTTGTGGGATCTACTCGAGGAGTAGAGAGAATGCCCCCATAGTATGGGCTCCAATGAAGGATGCACTTGTGGGGGGATTCAAAAGGTTCCTGAGCTCATGTAGGGATGGACAAATGTTAGTGGCATGACATTTTTTATATCACCTAAAGCACATGGGCTAGTGAACTCAAACTTGGAGGGTATTTGGGGAAGTTGTGGTGTTCTCCATTCTGGGCTTGGTGCCCCCAGTTGTTTGCAGTTAAGATGGGAAATTGAGTGGGGAAATTTGACCTTGGAGCCTCTAAAGGTGAGGCATTTGCAGGAGGACTTGGGATGAAGTTGATGTGAGCCTAAGGTTTTAGGGTTAATTATGAGTATGGAGGGGTTAAGTACCATACAAGGACCTAGAGGGTGAGACCTCACAAAGTGAGGGTAGCCATGATTGGTGTACCTTTTATGCCAAGGGGAGGAAAAAAAGGCACTTATAAAGGAGGGGGAATGGTTTGTACTTTAGGACAAATTTAAATGGTTGATGAGGATGTAGACATCAAAGTAGATGATGGTGGTTGATCTACAAAATATAATATGGTACACATGAGGGCATCATTTGATGGTGGTATGACCAAAGGTGGTCCTACATATGCCCCAAGTAATGAGGAACCATTGTAGACCCTTGGGTCTATCTCACTATAAGAAGGGAGTTTGGCATCCGCATCGACTGTTGGTAGGACATTATCTAGTTGTCGATGGTGCAAGGCTCGTACTATGTAAGTTGGTAAAGGGTGTTGACTTTCCCAATGTGGGGGAACATCATAGTGTAGAAGACAAAGAAAGTGGCCACCTTCATGGCACAACTACAACCAAGGAGGATGTTGTAGACAAGTTGGGCATCGACGACTTCTACTTTGAGGAGAACCATCTTGCCCCTTATCTCAATAGGGATGTTTCGGTAAATTCCTTGTGGTTGTGTAGGACAACAATCATATGCACGAAGAGTGATTTCAAATGGAATAGATTAGGAGATCCCGATAGTTTCCAAACGGTGGTTGACGTGACACAAGTAGAAGTACATTTGTTGACAATGCATCGATGAATAATGCTATTCTTGATGGTGAAAAGGATTTGGAATGCAACGGATGAAAGTAATTAAGTCTTGCTAGTATCTAAATCAAAGGTCATGAGGTGTGAATCAAATGGATTAATGGATCCTAACACTAATAATAATGCCTTATTTTGAGAAGGGAAAGACTGAAGAACTTCGAGAGTGGACATGGCAGCAGGGCATTTGACCAAATCATCTATGATGATGTAGATATGAGCAACTCTCACTTAATTAAGGGCTATGGGAAGTACATTGTGAAGGTGGCTTTGGTACCCAAGGGGTAGGGTCATTAATAGAGCATGTGATATGAAAAGACCCACTAGTGGAAGTTGGGGCATACTCTTGCTATTTAGGAGGGGAGTTTGGCATGCCATAGACTAGGTCAAATGTCTACATAATTCATGTAGATGTTTTGGTAGGAAGAATTCCTATCCCAATGGCGGGGGGTGGGGGGTTGTCGAACTTCCGTTTATTGAGATATGGCCCCTTGTTGAGGAAAAGGGTTTTGTAAGACTGCTTTCTAGGGTTGGGTAACATTATTTCCTTGGGGAGGATTTACGCTTGATTGAGCCTATGTTTCCAATATACACTTACAATCAACATTTTAGGGCAATGGTGAGTGAAATGGAAAAAATCATTGCAAATGGTGTAAGGGAAATTAGTCCAACGGTATTGCTTTTTCCTTAGGTGGGTTGTTGTTACCAGTTTTTTGGTTATGGTTCTTGCCATTACGATTTTGGTGGTTGGGGGGGATTTCCCCTGCCCTTGAGGCTAGTTTTGTTGTTTGTTCTTCCCTTTCTTCTTGCCCTTATTTTGTGGATTAGGGGTGTTTGTTGCATCCAATTGTTCGAAAGATTGAACCTATTGAACGAGAGAATATTAAACAAAATTCACCCTTGCATGTACGTGGGGTTGGAATCGACTGAAATACCTGGGAAAGACCAGAAAATGGAAAATATGGGTTGAGGGGGCCATATGAAGTAGAAGTGTTGTTTGGAAAATTGCTATAATTACAAGTTGCATTATGCATATGAGGGGTAGCGTATGAGGTAATTGCTTACATGTTCATGTTGGGGAAAGTGGGATTGTATGATCCATGAGTAGGTTGTCCATATGGAAGGTTAGGTCCACTTTGTGGAAAGTTGACAGCCGAAGGTGAAGGAATACTACGATAAGGTTGATTTGGGGGGAAGGATCCATAAGGGTTTGTCAAGGTACCCTAGTGAGTAATGGACCCAACAAGCCCATTGACAGTGTGAGAAGTGTTGGGGGTGGTTTGCTTGAGAGACTAATGTCAAGGGTAATAAAGGATTGATTGTATATAAATACCCTGTATGGGTATAAATTAGACCAAACTATTGATTTTTCAGGATGGCCTTATCTTCGGTTGTTGGCATGGTAGTTGTAACATCCTTGTTGATAATTGGGAGGAGTAATTTGAGGAACCAATCAAATAAAAATTTAGGATGTATCTTAACTTTACATAACATTCGTTAGTGGAAAAACGAGAGCTGAAAATAAGTAAGGAAAATAATGGCAATTGACTCAAAGGTTGCATGCGTGTTTATAGGTAAACTGACATACCATTTAGTGGTCATCCCTGTATGAGTTCTTTGAAAAAGTCGAATATGCATGATATATTTGACTATGTTGTTTGATGAACACCATAGTTGAAACTCCATTACATGGTTAGCGGGATTGTCTCCTTGTTTGACCTCAAACTTATAGATGTTTGAAGGTAACTTTATCGATATGTTGGGCCACGTTAGATCATGGCAGATAGGATCATTGATGAGTTTTGATAAATTTGGGAAATTTAATCTAGCCACAATGACAAGGTTGCCTGGGTATCATTATCCCTGCCCATGGTGTGTGACTGGTGGATTAGGTACAACTACAAATAATTAAGTATAAACCTTGGTAGTATAGTAGGGTCTCACTCTCCTCACCTCCTAAACCCAAGTAATAGTTTCCATCTCAAGAAGGTCTTCGATAGTGACTGGGGAATGAAAAGGCCTTGATGCAGATTTATATCCTGCTCTCTTTCATTTTATAGATAGCTTGATTAATATCCCTATAATTCCCAAAAGTCTCCAAGTTCTTCCATGTTCTTCATGAACATAAATCAACTATGAACACAATGGCTAATAAACGTATCATTCATGACAAAAAAATGATTATCGTCAATGAAAATGGCATGGTCCAACTCATTACTCATCCCCATCCGTGACCTCTCCTCATTGAATAGAGATTCCCAAGTCTTATAATACTTGGGGAATTGTTAAAATGTTTCAAAGGAGGGATCATCCCCACCCCATTTTTGTCACACCAATTTAAAAGTGGAGGGGATCTTATCCTACCAAATTCCCCCATCCCATTCGAAGAATTTTTCTCTAGTGGAGAGTCAACCATCCTTTCATGCTCTTCCTCAAGTGTCTCCCTTGTTCTCTTTCCCCTCAATGCATTTGTCTTGGTCTCTCACCACTCCCCCCTAATCTTGGTTCTACACCTTTGGTTCTTTGGGAAATCTGATAGCATCCTCATTTGGTCTGCACCTATCCTTCACACCTTGGGTACCACCATGCCTCATACTTACAATCACTACTGTCTATAGAATGAATTTAAATCCCTTTGAGCTCAAATAAAGAAACGTGAAGGAAATTGTGAAGGCACTGCCTCATATGTTAGTTTCTTAGTTGTTGGTTGGCAATCACAGCTAGATGCCTTGGAATTTAGGGGAGAGGATCATTCCCACACCAATCTTGCAACAGTATGCAATGCCATTTTCAACAACTCCAAACATGGGAAGCAAGAACTCGCCTTCAACATTTGGTTCATGAGCACATAACAACATTTCAAGTGGCGCTCTAAGATCTCGAGTATCTAAAACAAAAATTGGACACCATTTAGTGTTCATGTCCAACCTTAAATGTTAGCGTTGTTTTCAAACTCTAAGATTCAAAATTTTATAATTAGTTCCTGTGAACCCTTTTTTAGGGAATGGATAGAGCTCAAAAAGAAGAAAGGGAAAATAAGTATGATTGAGAACAATGTTACTTGTTAGATTGTGACACCTATTTTTGACACATTTTGTTTATCTATTAAATATTTAGAATGATATGGATATTATTTTTTCCAAGAAAAAAAGTATTATCATTATTCTATTTAGAGCAAAAATACATTCTTAAGTGCCTTTCGACTATTGCAAGAGCCTAAAATAGAGTCTAGTGATCAGACAATGTCATTACAGACACAAAAGGCAAAATTTTTGATCCTACAGGATCAAGAGATGCTTCATAGTATTCATATCATATTTCTGCATAAGGAATGATCTGGTTATTAACAATAGTGCCTCCTTGAAACTCTTCCAAATGAAGTGCTCCAGCATGAAGTAGTAACCCTCGCTTGGATAGAGTCACCTTCCATGTTGAACTCGCGTCGAGTGTGAATGAAAGTGATATAATGAAAGGACTCCCTCACAATTTTTAGTTGATTAACCAAATACAAAATCCCATCATGATAAATTTTGGAATTCCCTTGCAAGGAATTGATCACTAGCTCAAAGTCACCCAAGATTTGCAAGTTGAGAATATTCCTCCTAAAAGCCACCTTCAATAGAAAAAAAAGTGCTTTAAACTCTGCTTGATTGTTGGTTCCAACGCTGAAACCACCCCATCCTTTGTAATAGTGCTGAGTGTCCATAAACATAATGAATCCAAAAGCACTGACCAAATTATGATTCTGGCTAGCCCCATCAAAAAAATCCCAGGGCCTGCCTTTATCAATCACCAGAGCCACAAGTGTTCTAGATAAATTGGGAGAGATCAATGACTTGAATGCAACGAATAATACAACAACTTGGGATGCTACTTGCAAACTAGAAAAATATTTATCGCAGAATATTTCATCATTTCTGGCCAACCAAACCCCCTAAGGCACAATGATAGGGAGGCTCCTATACACCTTGCTTCCTCTAGATCTAAAAGATGCCTGAAAATAGAGATCGACAGAAGGTCCATCCCACTAAATAGGGCATCCCGTTAATCTACCAACCTCCCCCAAAACAGACCTAAGAAAAGAACATAGAACAAAGAGATACAATACAGATTCAACCTCCATTCTACACAAGTAGCAGATTCCGGGACCCTAGAAGCTAAAGCATTGGAGTTTATCCCAAGTTAATACTTTGTTTGACAACATTAGCCAGAAACGTAGACTACTCTTAGGAGGGATTTTAATCTTCCAGATCTCCTTCCACCACCACTGAGGCTTAAGATTCCCCAGAAATAAAGACTCATATCCCAACCTGGCGCAGTAATCTCCACCTAAAGGATTATAACTCCAATAGAGCTCGTCCTCCTCCCTACTGAGAAAAACGCGACCTTTTGTCAGCATAGAAATGAAATACTCCTAGCTAGCTTGCCATATGCCCGAAAGAATAAGCTCCTTCGCCCCCAACCAATCCTGTCTCCAGATGTTGTTCCCCACAGACTTAGCAACCCCGTTCAAGGTGGAAAATCCCCAACTCCGAAGATGAGCAATTAGACTATCTAGCAGTAGATGCTCATTGGAATGCCTGAATATGGCGTCTTTCCCGATCCTCACCAACTGAGCATTCCCTACCGTCCAATCCAAGTGGCACCCCAGTACATTAAAAGCATAAGATAACACTTTCCACTGATTGGAGCACTGTGGTACAGTTTTTGACATTCGTCTATTCTGGTCCATCACTGAACCAGGAGCTATATACTTAGCCACCAAAATCCTCTTCCACGGGCTATCCTTCCGCAAGAAATTCCAAAGGGTTTTGGCAGCTAAAGCATTATTAAATAGAAAGATATTCTTCAACCCCCATCCTCCCAGAAGTTTGGGGGCTGATAAGACCTTCCATTACACAAGGTGAAAAGAATATCCATCCCTGTCATTTCTCCAAAGAAAGTTAAATCAAATCTTTCTAATCGAATGCATAGTACTAACAAGAATTTTATCTAATAGATGCCAATAAACCAAAATGACTTCAAGTACAGATTTTACCAATACCAAACGACCTCCCCTCGAGAGCCAACAATTACACCAAAAATATGTTTCTCTAGCTACCCGCTCAACAAGCCAGATCCAATCCTTGATCCCATAGTTGTTAGGTTTTAATATGAATCCAAGATAGGGAATACGCTCTTCCATAGTGTGACACTCGTATGGAAAATGGATGTTCCAGAAGCCCCAGGAACCCATATGATCTTCCAGCATATACAGATCCGATTTAACATTACTGATTTCCATACCTATCCCCATGCAAAATCCATCTACTATGTCTCTTAAACGAATACATTCAACTTCTTCCTTTTTAGAAAAATAGAAAAACATCATCCACAAACATCAGGTGTGTAAGAACTGTTTGATAATTAAAGGAAATACCCTTGAGATTCCTCCTGGATCATTCATGAATAATGGACTGATTTAGCCCTTCTATAATAAGAAGAAAAAGATATGGAGAGAGTATGAGTGGCTTTGAAAAATGAAGTTCCATATCCATTGATTAACACCGAAAAAACAGGAGAACAAACACACCCCAAACTCTAGTTGGTCAAGTCTAAATTGAACCCAATATGAAACAAAACCAGACGAAGAAAGAGACAAGAAGCCTTATCGTAGGATTTCGAAAGGTCCAATTTGATAGCTGCCACCTACAATTATTTAGTTTTAATGGAGTGCAAACCTTCTTGAGCAGCTCCCATCGCCTCATGAATGAGTCACCTCTTCAAAAAACCAAACTACTCGAGATATATATATTTTGAGAGAAAAGGAGTCAACCGAATAGCCAATATTTTCGTTATTATCTTATTAACTCAATTGCATAGAGAAATAGGTCTGAAATCCACAAAAGTACCTGATGTAGAGTTCAGAGCTGAAGGAACCACTCCAGAAAGTCGAAATTCTTCAACCAGAGTCAGTAAATCCTCCCTAAATAATTCAAAAAAGTCCAAGAAAAATTCAGAGGGCCATCCATCTGGCCTAGGACTCTTATCCCTATTGAAGCACCGCAAGGCACCATATAATTCCTCTAAAGTAACAAGGCCGAACAAATCCTCACTATCTTCCACATAAAACATTCGAGGGAATTTATGAATAACATTTAACATCCCCAACATATCACAATGAGCCAACTCCGAGTAGAGACTATGAATATATGAGACAACCTCCTCCGCCAGTTTGGTGAACCCTCTAAATGGAAGTCCATTAGAGTAAAGAAGGTCCTAGATAGAGTTCACATTCTTACGATAGGAAGCCACTCGCTGAAAATACTTGGTATTCAAATCTCCAGCCTCTAACTAGAGTGCTCTACTCTTAAGGCACCATTCCATATCCTCTTCCTCTAGAATCTTCATTTTCTTTAATTCCAGACATTAAATTAAATCCTTCCTCCCCCCGTTAGAGAAAATGAGCGAATCAACAAAATAAAGTTCTTCCAATTCCGACTCCACCCCCATCAAAGCTTTATCCTTAGAACGTTGACGATCCAAATTCCATTTCCTGACACTGACCTTAAGAGTTTTAATAGTCCTGGAAAATTGACAGGCGACATGCCCCACCTTCCCCCTCAAATGGACCCAAGAATTTTCAATCAAAGCTCGACCAGCTAGAATTATATTTAAATGGAGCACCAGGTTTGACCATCGGGGTACCAACGTCCAAAAAGATTGGGAAGTGATCCGAAAATAATCAAGGCCCAAACCAAGATCTGAAAATGTGTCTATCTTCAAACAAATTAACATCAAGGATAATTTTAGGGGCGAAATTTAGCCCATGGGTTATTTTTCCATGTTTTTTTCCAAAAAACTATTCGCCAATTTGCATTTTTTGAAGCCCTGTTTCACCCAATTTTGATGGGGTAAACTTTTTTCACTCTAAAAATCACCAAATTATTATATAAAATCCTTAGAAATTGAAATAATCTTAGAAAAATATCGCCAAATATTTTATAGTTGACATTTTAAGAATTGGTAAGATTCGCCAAGGTTTATACACTTTTAAATAAGTATGAGTCCTTAAAATTATCCCTGATTAACATTCATAAAAAAATCTATCAAGGTGTTTAGAAATACCTTAGTCTCCACTTCACTTATTAGACCAGGCTGGTTTGATTTCAATCGGTTTAACATCAATCTAGCCATGCAACTCGAACATGTCCCTAAAATCTGCAGACTGAGAATCTTCCCTCGCCGAGCTGCCCCAAGACTCCTCCACATCCAAAGTAAGATTCATGTCACCACCCATGATAAGCGACCCTACTTGAATGCATTCCATAGTAAGCATCGACGTCCATAAATCAAATCTATCCTCATAAGGCCCATATATGTTTAGTATTAAGAACTTATGGTCCAATTCCTGACAAAGGGATTCGACCCCCATAATTGAACGACCACCAAAGGTATTGAAAACCTGCACCCTCTTGGAAACCCCATAAATGAGGCCTCCAGATCTCCCACAAGCATCCACCAAAAAAAACACAAAGAAGGAAACATCTTCTCTAGTTTCCTAACAACTTCCAACCCCGAAGTCATCATCTCTTGAAGTAAGAAAAGATCGAGATTCTCCACCGCAACCAATCGCTTGAGGGCTAGCAGTTTGGCCTACCCCCCAAGGCCTCTATTGTTAATGGAAATAAGTTTCATCAGGGTTCCCCATCCCGGGGCTTACATGCTCTAAGGACCCCTGATATTTGAAGTTGACGACCTTGCGAAACCTCATGCTTGGATTTTTCTTTAGCATGGAACATAAGAGATTTCCTTCCATCTTTCTTGGACACAGAATAAGGGGACTGTTGCATATCAATACCTTCTAAGACCCCCGTATTTTTCACATAGGAGTAGAAAAAACATGGGCCTCGACTACCACTGCTAGAAGCACTACCTCCTTCATTCGAAAGATGGGAGACAACCAAAACCCCACCTTTTATCGACTCCTTCATCGACACACCTCCCGATGCATCAAATTGACCACCACGATTTGGAAACATGCAAATGGAGGTTCCACCACCTTTCATACAGTCAACACCACCACCTTGTCGTCAACCAAAGCCCCAGGTGTCTCATCAACCACCTTACCATAATCTTCCCAAAGCTCCACCATTTTCACTAGTTGACTGCAAGAAAGCTCATATCCCTACAACAAAGACTCAATGGCCGACAAATTATCATCTATCTTTCCAGGCTCCGAGGGAAGAACAAAATCCCTAATGATCTCGTCGCCAAGCCGCTCCTTCTCTTCCAAGTGTCGAACAATCTCCTCGTTCGACTCCGATTTCAAATATTGGGATGAACTTTTGTCCCCACCAGGTACCTCTTTACATTTCCAAATTTTCTTTACAAACTGTAATTCACAATTAGCCACAACATGACCATATAAATGGCAGCGAGCACAACGAAATGGTACATTGAGATAATCCAATAGTTGTGAGAATATGTTCTCACCAACAACCAAGTCCAGGGTCTCAAAAAGCCCTTGGCTCGCATCCACCTCCACTAAAATGCGTGCCACATAACGCCTCTAAGTTTTGAATAGATCTGCATCCACTACAATAAATTTTCTGATAGCATCTTCGATAGCCTTAATTCCTTCCTCATACTAGAATTCCAATAGGAGAAATGGCAATTTAACCCAGATAGGAAAGGAAGCCAACGAATCTTTGTGAGGATCAAACAAGGGGTGCCATGGATTGATAGCTAAGGGACTTTTTCCTAGTAACCACACACGATGCAGAATGGCTTCCGCATCTTCCACCGATTTGAATTCAAAACCATACCACCCTCTAGGAAAACCAAAAACCTCCGGAGTAGAAGAAATCACCTTAGGCCAGGTATTAGAAACCCATTCTTTAACATCGACCTTAGAGAATTTTCTACCACAAAATCTTACGATAAGCACTCGAGACATGAATTTTGGAATCTCCATAACCAAAATATCTTGCCCAACCACTAGCTCCTTACATACGCCTTTCGAATGCAAGACCTTTTTTTCCTTCGGCTTACCCTGAGAACCCAAAATACCAAGCCCCAAGTTCCCCATAAATTTGACAGATCGACCTTCCAATTCTGCCGGAAGGAGATGACTTCTAATGAACCCACCACCTTTAAGTTCTTCCGAAGAGCATGAAGGCAACACAAAGGCGCAAGCCATGAAATCATCACAAACAGGTTTAGAAAAAGGACACTTACCGGAGATCTGTGGATCTGACAACCCATAATGAGTGGTAGTACCTACCTCCTCATGGTGGTTAATGACCGTTCGTCCGACCCACACCGTCGAAGGAGAGGTGTGATTCGAGCTGGTCGTAGAATTGGGGATCACGCCAGTAGGGAGAGTCTGATCCGCATGTGTATCCAGATCTGGACCATCAAGCCACTTCTTCGAATAAAAACTGGGGAAAGAGTCCACCACAGGGGGTACAATGATGTCCACATCCAGCGTACCCACTCCCAACTGAACCAACGGGACTGGTAATGATCCAAAGCAAAGTGGAGGGACAAGGTTTGACAACTCCACCTCCCCCCTGTCAGCCATCGTAAATTCCCAGTTATAGCCATTGGATGGATTGCTCATATCTTGAGATGAAGATACCCCCCCACTAGAGCCTTGTTTAGAGTAAACCTCTAAGTCCACCAAGAAAATACTAGAACCAGAATTGGAGTCATATGAATCATCAACTAGAGTCCCACACACCTCTTCCATGATGCCGGATAGAGGCCGAAGCCCGCGCACCGGGACGAACCCTAAACTTCAAACCCTAAATGCCTCCCTCCCCAAGGATTTATTTAGTTATAGGACTACATCAAATGATATGGATATTTATGAATGCTCTCATAACATTTGCAAGATGCAACATATTTTCATCTATTTTTATTTTTATAAACAATTTTAACTTTTATATAATAATAATAATAATAATAATAGTTATAATAATCTATTTTTAAGGTCACAACCAAGCCAGATCCCACTAAATTGGTGTATGAGACCCCCTTGTTTGTGGGACAAGGGACCCCCCTTTGCGCAACGATATAACTGCTAAAGTCTACAGAGGTGTACATACCTTATCCCTGGAGGTGACCTTCTAAGAGGAAACACATGTTCTTAACTGTTAGGCTCACTTAAAACATTAGTAAACACATTCTAATATATTTATATTTATGAAATATCATTTTAATAACCTGCATGCATTTATTAAAGTTTCACAATATATACCATGCAATAAACAACAACTTTAAACTCAAAATTAAATATATAAAGAAAATTAATCTCATATATATATGAACTTGTCTTTTTTACAAATGCTAAACCTAGAAATAGGTTTGACTTACCCTTATACACTTGTGAGGAATAAGGTTTATTGGCACCTTCTCAATGCCATACGATAACCATTTTGACAAAGCCATGCAAGTGAGTAGTATGTTTACTATTGAACTCGGGTCATGGTCATAATAACCACTCCAAGTTGTCGCCAAAATTGAAGGACAAGGGGTGAGTTTTGGTCTACTTATTCATACATAGTCACAAGATCATTTAATGTAATCCCTCTAGATACAACTACATGTTCAACCACTGCCTTAAGGTGACCCGATGGGTCCAAGGGTATCCTTCATGAAAATTATAACTTGCCCAATGGTGAAAACCTCAAATAATTTATATTACTCATATATCTTTTATTAAATAAATTCTACTTAAAAATTTGTATAGTTATGTAATTGCACAATGACACTCCTTTTTCAAAGCACATGCTAAGATAGTGTGTACAATAAAACTTTTCCAAAAAAATGCAACGTCATTATTTCAAACTATCATAAAGAATTTAAAACATTTAAAAAAATATAATGATAACTAAAAATCATTAAATTTAATGGTTAAGAACATGTGTTTCCGATTAAGAGGCTATAAAATCACCTAGAGGGTATATGGTATGTACTCCTCCATAAACTTTAATAATCAAATTATTGCACATAAAGGATCCATCCTCCATAAACTTTAATAATCAAATTATTGCACATAAAAGATCCATCATTCCACAAACAAAAAAAAATCTAATATATCAATTTGGCTATAACCTTAAAATTATATTATTATTGTTATTATTTTACAATATATTTATTTTCTTATTACAAAATTGAATATTAAATATTAGTAGAACTTGAGTTTTTCTTTACAAATGTTATATTATTCTAACCAAAATTAATTAACCACAACCTAATATACAAGTGATTTCATAAATTTAAAGTGTGAATTAAGATCCTTTTGGCACGATATTATTAGTTTCGCAATCTAATATACAAGTGATTTCATAAATAAAGTGTGAATTAAGATCCTTTTGGCACAATATTATTAGTTTCAAATATCTATATAAGAAAATAATTTAAAAACGCAAGTAAATAAAAATTATAGTGAATAAACTTTATTAAAATAAATATTTAATATTTTTCAAAATTAATGTATATATTTTAAAATAAATTTTTTAATAAAATAAAACTGATATAAACAAAATAAATATTATTTTTCAAATTTAATAAATATTTTAATATAATAAACATTATTTCTATATTATTTTTGGATGGTATCATCTTTGCAAATGATTTAAATTTAGAGGAATTTTAGTATTAATTATTAAATGTTGAATTTTCTTAATAAATTATATAAAAGAAAATATATTATTTTATAACTTTTATATGTAATGCTAGACTTTGATATTTTGTTTAGGAATTAAGGGTCCGTCTAGCCACCTGAAATGGACCCAAGACCTAGGGGACTTAATCGCCACAAAGTACCGTTGCACCACACGGTCCAAACTTTGTTCTCTTGTAAATTAATTTCACAATCTCCACATTATATTCTATTATAACTTTTCACAATCTTGACATGTTATAGAATATCATATAATTTTTTTATATAAGTATTTGAGTCATTTTGAATTTTATTTTTTACCCTTCTTATTGAAGTGTGATTTGAGTTGAAAAAAAGTTGTTACATTCCCAAAGTCTATTTTGTGACATGTTTGCTTTGAATGAATTGATTGTTTATGAATAATATATAATATATTTTTAAGTTGTTAATGTACTCTCGTGTCTTAAAGATTTTAGGATTTACCTTGAATACCATTATTAAAATGGGAAAAAGTTGGTGCCTAAATTTGATGTTCATCCTTACCCATCAAACAAAAAATCCATGATGCTACAATACTTGTATTGCCTCCCAATTTATGTTCACATAAATTAATAACTAGTGACTTCTACTTTCACAAAAAATACATATTGTAATTAAAGATAAATAAATAAGTAAGAGAATGATGATTAGTTTCAATGGCCTATTTAAGAGAATGATGATTAGTTTCAATGGCCCAAAGTACCCAAGGATGGGGTGGTAGGGAGGATGGGGAGGGCCATACAGGGGTCAAGGAGCATACGATCAAACTCTTAGCTCAATCATGAGACTGATTTTGAGGCGACATGTGGCAACATGTATGCACCATATCATCATGTAGGGCTCAATGGAAGGGACTTTTGACGCCATGTGCAGTTATTGTTTCAAGCAGGGGAGGGATATGGTGACCTCCTACAATAACAATCAATCGACGTTAGAAGGGTTGCAAAAGATCAAAGCAATCATGAATGGATATGGAGGTGGATATGAACTAAGAGAACTCAAATGGTAGAAGGAATCTCTAGTGGAGGAAGTCAGAGACCTTTCCCTAGGAATGTTTCTTGCTAGAGTTTAGCCTTGATTCTTAGATGGTGACTATGTTGAAATACAAGGATTATGTGAGAAATAGGTACCAATCTTTATCAGTACCCCTGGTGACTAGTTGTTTGAAAATCAAGATTGAACTAGGTACTTTGCAAGAAAGGGTTGCAGGTCCATGCAAGGAATACATTATCACCATGGAAAGGCTATCATTCCTTTCCCTTGGATTACATAGAGATTCGTTGAGTCTACCTCATCTTATTGAAGTCTTACCCCTGCGACACTTCATAGGATAATCGAGCATTCTGAGGAGGAGGTTAGGGTTCAATGCAACCTCACTTCCAATGATGAGGTAGACATAGAGACACACCAATGGGTACCGGACTCAAGCAACACTTGAACCTAGGACACCCAATACCATCGAATGGTTGACCTTTACTGGCATACAAATGCTGTAATTGGAAAGCTCTTAGGGATAAAGATCCTGCTAGTGGAGAAGTCTTGCTGCAGGTCAAAGATATAGAAGCACAACTTAAAACAATGGATACCGAGATAAACATACTAGCCAAGGTAATCATGAAGATTAAGTTCATGGAGGAAGACTATGAGATATGTCCAAGTCATGAGGTTCCTATCACAATACCTTATGATGATGAACAACCAAAATAGTATCCTTCCATATCTGGATGCCAAGTTTTTGTTTTCATTCATGCTAGTTTTGTTATAGTTTGTCTTAGTTATTATTTTTTGTAATGCCCAACCTTAATCAATTGGGCTCAAAATGTTAGGAATGACAATCTCCTCTTCTGTTGATGGTCTGGTTTTCCCTGTGGCGGGCCAACGACATCAAACTTTGTATCTTCACTCTATATATTCTCAGTTAAAGTGATACAAAAATTCTACTAGCTTAAAAAAGGTCTAAAGTAATATAATAACGAAACCATTTAAAACATATTTTCAATGTAAATACAAAAAAAGTAAAAATTTTACGTTATAAAATAAAAACTACTATTAAAATTTCAATATAAATTATATACTCAGTATAACTAAATAAAAAATATCCAAATAAAATTTCATGAATTGAAATAAAATTGCTAATACATACTATCTCGAAAAAAAATTGGCCTCATAAATGCTTCTTGATGTTGTAATGCCCAACTTAATCCCGATCTAAAATTATGGATGGTTAGACAATGTTTAATCCATAAATTCATTTAAAATTTAATTTTATACATATATATAGGGTGGGAGGAGTGGGTGTCAAAACCCAGAAATTTCCGAAAAAATTTAAAATTTTTAAGATAGCAATAATTGTTATTAAATGCAGTTCTTGATTTGTTTGTCTTTGTTAAGTGATCATAATTATGTCTGAATGACCTGTTACTGTACTTAAATTTTAATGTGAGCTTTTAATTGCAGTTATTGATTTTTTTCTGTTCTCCAACCTCAAGGGGAGTAATTTCCATGATCGGCTGGGCTTACTTAGCTTCCGAGCTAATGCATCGATATGTCTTTCTCTATCAGATTTATAGGTACCGTACGAGTTTCTAGATTTAATCTTTAAAGTATGAAAGTCAATTAGCTGTACCACTTTCTTCAGTAACAGCATAAGCATACTAGTCAAGTTATCAGGTAGCATTCGTCCTATGATCTCTTCAAGGTTCTACTAATTTTAAAAATTATCAGTTAATTAGAGATTATGACAGCTATGCTTCCTTGAGCTCAAAAAGAGTTAAAAATTCTATGAAGTAAATTCTCTTTGATGGTATTATCGCAATGCAAGATATAATTTCACAGTTAATACATTGTATACTGGAACTAGTGGCTCAATGATCGCTATTCTTCATCTTTCGTGTCTATATTATTTGTACTCCCTTTATAAAGGATCTGGAACATTTCCTCGTATACATTACTTATTGCTGGCATTGTTTGATGTTCTGTCAATTATTGGTTCCAACGATGGATGTGACCTTTGTTGTTCTCATGAGACTGGAGTTGAGATAAAATAGTTATATGATGTTCTAACCATTTATAGTTTATAATACATCATTATCTTCATACCTTTTATAATGCAATATGCTTGTTCCATGCCTACAATACTTTGTTCCTTTGTTTTTGAACAGCGTTCATTTGTATGGAATAATAAGTAAGTTTATATCATTATATCACAAGAATTATAGGTATTGTTCCTATGTTTGATTGTTAAAGAGGTGATGTAAAAACTATGATAGTAATACCTTTATGGATAAACTATGCATCAAACTATATTTAGCCAAGGTAAGATTTTATTTTTACAAACAATGATGAACTCTTGTCGTAACTTGACTATACAAAATTCTATTTGTTTGTAGGGCAAGGTATTATGTCCACTAGGAAGCTTCGATGGCAAGGTTCCAATCATGCATTATATGATGGTTATTTGATAGTGTCTCGATCATAGTAGAATATCCCTACTATGATTATAATTTATCCATGCGATGATTTAAATTTGATAAGCAAATAATTCGAAATACAGCTTGGACTTTGGAATGTCGACCCATGGCAAGTTAAAAATTTCAAAGGCTACGTGGATAGCTCTCGTCCTTGTATTGATGATATATAAATGGTTTGTCTGAAACCCTACTTGGTCATTCCCTCTGCCTTCGGGCTCGGTGACATGAGAAAACCCTTCTGGTCTGAGTTTGCTCGTTGTGGTATTGTAAGTTGCAGCTTCTCATGCGGCTACAGTCATGGAGTATATCCCTCGTGTTGTTTGTAAATCTGTAAACTCTGCTAAAGGCGTTCCCTAAGTTCATTGGGCATCTCGGGTTATCTTGCTGCTGTTACTGAGGATTATCAGTCGCATGCTGCTCCCAGCCCTCATACTTATTACTTGTGTTGATTTAGAGTCAGGGTCTTCCTGTTGTCGTTACCTATGAAGTAGTTATGTCCTGGGGTTTATATTCGTGCTTCCCATACTGGTCCATCCATGGCGTGAGGGTATTGTTCTGTATGTTTCCTGGTCACAGCTTTCATTGTGGAAGGAAATCTTGGAGTTTCCTAGCCCATTCTTCTGGTGATCATGGTGAGGTTTTTCTACTTTGCTCAACTCGTGGCTACAGGGTCGTTCACTGGGTTTTGCTTCCTCCAAAAATTGCTGGTATGAAATATCATTTGTTTCGTTAATTTCAGTTTAAAAGAGATTGCTTATTTTAATAAAAGTTGGCCACTAAATGCCAACAGTGGTTTGGTTCAAAAGATAACTCTGTGGATACGAATTTTGAATGAGATGTTTAATCTATTGTTAATGTAGGACTCTTTCGATACTGTGCATTTGCATGAAGAATTGAGCTCGATAGTGAGCAAAAGAAATACTGTGATGATGAAAATATTTTGACAAAAAGGAAATGAAATTACTATTTTGTATAAACTCGGCCTCGAGCCGGTTATTGTTTTTGTCTTAAATTCCTTCTGCTCTAAAGTTAATAGCTAGGTCAAACTGTGCTGCAAGTTTCTTGTTTGTAAAAACGGGAGAGATAGATCTTAATAGAACTTCTTCGCCACGATTTTTATTTTTGTTTAAAAGATCAATTGTTTTGTTTTGGCTAAGATTTTGTCGAAAGAAGAAAATAGGTAATGAGTTGAAAGATATGGCTATACTGTTATTCGAATCCTATAATGAGTCAATAAAAGTTCAGCCAGTCTTCTCGTATGTTCTAACAGTAAATAAATAAACTTACTAACTTAATTTGGTTCACCCATTCTTGGTACAGATAAAGACCTGTATACTTGTTTAGCTAGAGTTTATACCTGCTTAAACTATCTATGAAAATATTTTACTGTGATTATAAAGTTTTCTATAATTCTGTTTCTATAATTGTTTTAACGCGTTTAATTTCCAGGAAATATTTACTGTATAAGTAGCCTATACTTATCTATTTAACTATTGTATAAACAAGTGAAAAATCACAATAACATCCTATAACTTGTAATAATAACAAAGCATATTATGCATAAAACAAATACTTGAACTGTAAGATAATAGTTATACTAGGGAATTTCTAAGACATATTAGTTCTGCAGATTCTATCTACTAACAATTCAGAGATGCTAACTTTACTGAATTAAATCCTGTTCAGAGATAGAGCAGATAGTCATATTCTATATTCATATTTACTCAATAAACAGCAGGAATAAGTGGCAGAACCTGTGTCAATTTTAGACAACAACAACAATGGTAGACTGTTCCTCCCTACCAATTCCTGGAGAGTGCCCAGACAGCACTTCTCAGGACCCCCGAGCTTGCTCTGGTCTCCCTGGCTGGAACTAGGTGCAGCAAAACAATTCACTCAGTTAAACAACTAAACTGGAACCAAGTTACTGCAGCATCTCATATCAAAACACTTCCTTACTGTATTTTCCCTCTTCCTTAATGGGACTCCTGAATAGCATTCACCTGAATGTATTCTCCCTCCATAACAATGTTGAACCTCAGCTCAGTTCATTGAGTACTATTTAAAAGATTGCCTAGGTCTTAGTTGGGTTAACTGTCATTAATGAGCCACCTGCTCAGATTCCACTTTCTTGGGGAATCATGACCCCAAAATATAGGGAAGTTGCCACCTGCAACTTAGGAAGTGTTTGAGGATGCTGCCACTTGTCTTTTGCCTTTCCACCTAGTTCCATCCACCAGTTAGACCAGTAACCTCTTTTAACAGCTCTCCCATGCTGTTGTCTCCATAATTTATTTATTAAATAATAAAATATTCAGAATTACATTCCAGTTCTGGTGACTCTGCTGAGTCATCAATTCCTACTTAGCATTAAATTTAACATAATGTCTCATGAATATAATAAAATAATTACATTATTTTTACAGAATTGGGGTATGTGACAATGGGAGGGGTTCTTATTAACCCTAATGGAATTGTTGTAATAACCTTTTCATGGGAGTTAGGAATAACCTCAAATTAATAATCAAGCAAAACTCTATGCTTTTTACCTTGGATATGAGCTTTTGCAGGCTTGTCATGTTAAGAAAGCTTTAATCCTAGGAGACTCTCTCTTTGTCACTAATCAAATGCACAAGAAAGAGAAAAAGGAGGAGACCCATTTTTATAGAACCTTCAAAGAGTTCATAAAAATATGGAAGGGTTAAATGATATCCAATTTTTCCATGTTCTAAGAGGAATTGATGAAATGGATGATAACAAGGCTAATGAGGTGGTTTTCTTAGACAGGGGGGTCCTAGTTAGAAATGGGGACCCCCAAAATGGTTCTAGATCCCTAAGGTATGTAATGAATGGAAACATTGAGTGTCAAAGTCTCACCATGTATATCAAATCTGAACTAGCATTTGGAGAACCCACTTGGCATAACAACAACATGCATAAGGATGCAAGTTGCCTCATTAAAGGACCACATGAGGGAGATTTAATGGCCCCTTGTACCTTTTGCTCCTTCGTTCTCATGCATTACATTTGCAACATAGATTATTTTAAAATCCCTATGTGAAGCCTCACCTACAGAGGTGGGATTAATTGCTAGAATTTTTTGGTGTGTAGAGATAGTTTAATGGATGACTAGTGTTTGGAGGCATTTGATTTGTGCTGTGAACAATTGAGACAATGATTTGGGTTTAGAAACATGCTTGAATTCTTGTTGGTATAATTTTCTCCATCAACAAGGTTTTGAGACCTTAGATTTGAGAAAGCTATGAAATTTTTCATTCTCTAAGGTGACTTTTCATTTTGTCTATTGTTTGGCTTGTAGTTTGAACATGGATACTCAGAGTATTGTAGGCAGTTTTGGCTTGGGTTTGCATTTGCTGGAGGGTATGGTTAATGTTGTTTGGGTTGTATATGATGCATTCTTTGGACTTAGAGTGAGCATCCGGGCACGATTACCTACTTTGTTTGGTATAATGGCACAATCGTCCAATGCTCGATAGAGTGGGGGTGATAGTATGAAAGTGACTTACATCTAATTTAATTTTACTCTTTGCTTCTTCCATTGATATATATTTTAGCTCCTTTATATGAGTAATATTTACTATATAATTGGCATAGTTAATGTCTTCCTCCTAGAAATAAGGACGTAATCCCTTATATTGGATCATGCAATTTACCATTTCCTTTAATGTGCAAATATTTCTCTCAACAATACCATTTTGTTGTGGTGTGTATGGAACACTATGTTGTATTTGAATGCCCTATTCAATGCAATATTTTGTAAATTTAATGTTTACATATTATCCTCTATTATCTATTTTAACTTGTCTATTTGATGTCCAATTTTTTTTTTCTACAAAGGCCTTGTAGGCCAAAAACATGTCAAAATATTTACTCTTGGTGTGTGCTTATTAGTGTCATAAGATGAAAATAAAGAATTTGTACTAGTCATATGATTATAATCACTAAAATCTATAATCCATTCCACAAAACAAGAGGATTTACCTGTGTGAATAGAATAGGCATAAAGAGCTACCTGCTATTCGTTGGAGGATTTCTTCTTGGCTTAGCAAGTTCAAGTCTTCATTTAAATAAAATCTTCTCATGGTGGTTGATTTTTCCACATTACTTATAAGGATTAAAAACTTTCTTTTCAGGAGCATCATTAGAGGCATCATTAGAAGAGTGATGGGTTCATCCCTTAATACATGTGGTTTAGGGATCTTATTAAAATCTTTAGGACGATTCTTTTTACAATATGCCATTAGAGCTTATCAATAATTAATTGACTTGAAGCAATCAATATATCTTGCTCACCAATCAAACCTTTACAAAAATATTCAAAGGAGGGTGTTATTGATCCCTTAGACATTTCAATGGTCCTATTCCTAGTTTGGATGAACAAATCAAAGGCATAAGATATTTTTTTCTATGCAAGAATGATAAGTGCATTATCATTTTTCTTGTAATATTTACCAAAGTTGTTTAGTTTTTTAATTATAGGTTCTTATTTCAACAAGAAATGATGCAATCCTATCAAAATATTTAGGATCTAACTCATGAATCTTTTTGTCAAGATAATAAGTTGAAACATCATCAGATTTGTCATAAAAAAGCTAAAGTTTTCCATACCTCAACTGGGCTATATTCAACCTCAATATGTACCTGTAAACCATCTGAAACATTTTGACCAATGAGTCCTCTTACTTGATCACATCGAGCTTCCCATAGACATAATTATTTAGCATCGGTAGGTTTCTTATGTTCACCATTAACCAAGAGCCATCGATTCTTACTCCCGAGGATATCAATCATCTTTCTCTTCTAAGCAAGATAGTTAGTACCATTTAACTCAGGAACATAAACTACCTCTAAACACATGATGAATAAAAAGAAACAAAACTAAACCCTAATGCAAAAAATACAAGAGCAAATGTATTGAATAAATAGTGAATAAAACCAAAATTTCTCACCCATAACTAAACCCTGTAGTACCAAACCGATAGTTCTGCAAACCCTTTATAAAAAAACAATGAAAAGAATTGACTTACAATGTCGTTTTCGCTTCAGAACTCGGTGTATGCACCTTTTTTGAAGGCTGATCACATACGCACGTGCCTTTTCCATATGCAAACCACGTACTTGTCTGTCACTACCCTAAAACTGTAGATTTGGGAATGTCGAATCCGTCTAGATGGAAACCTATGAAAATAACAACTAGAATCAGAAAAAAAAAAACTAGGTATGTTGTTAGAGAGATAGATCATTGATAACAAGTTAGTAGTCAATGGATTTCAACTTAACACATATTATTAGAAAAACCAAGTAAGACTTGAAAGCAATTTGAAAAATTAATAGTAAGGTTAGGATTTTGAATTTTTTTCTCAAACATGTAGAAAAATGCCCAAATATGAGGAAAAACCTCAATGGTTTTCCATATCTAATGGAAAATCTACTAGATAAGGAGGGCCCAACAAAACAATTGAAGAATTTGGTGCTTGTAAAAAAATTTAACAAAAAAATATTGAATGAGGTAGAGCATAGTAATTAGTTATGATACCATGTTAGATTATTGAGAAATATTCATAAACATACAATAATAACTTTATTAGTAGGTGAATCAATAACCAAAATTTAACTAGACTAGCCTCCCATCAACAAAAACACTAAATAATCAAATAATAAGAGTGAAAAGGGAAAAGACATAGAACCGGGTATACATGGTAAAACCCCAAATGTGAAAACATCCATAAGAAGGCTTGATCTTCTTTATTCTTCATAAATCTCCATTCCTATGCTTGAGCACCACCCACATCTGCTTATCAAAACTTTACAATATTGTTGACAATATTTTTCCAAAGGGTGTCCTTTACCTCTATTACATAATTATAGGTATGGAATATTTACATCCCATAATACAGGTTGGATAAATGCTTTTCCACCTGCCTTATATGAAAAAGTGTAATAGGAGAATATTACTCCATGATGCATGTGGGATAACTCCTTTTACACAAGATAGAGAGAATTATGCCTTCCTTTGCTAGATAAGACATCATAATATCTTACAACATCACACTAGACATTATTACGCTTCCAAATTAACACTCCACATTCCAACATTACACATATAACACATGAGATGATCTAGTATATTCCTCGTTATGTGGATCAACAATACTGAATTTTCTTTTCTACTTTGAATGTAATTCAATTGGAGAGAATCTTTGGAACTTAACTAAACTTAAAGGGCCATTTAAATATGGACTTTGTTTTTGACGCTTATTGCAAACCCATTTATATTCCTATTTCCGAGTTTGAAGAAATGTAAAACTCTAGTGTGTTGACATTGTGGTATAATGGTCAGACACACTATACAACTTGATGATAACTTTATACTGAAAACATTAACACTAGCCATAAAACTCATATTTTTGCATCAAAAACACCAAAAACAACCCCTAAATAAAAAAGTGTTGCTACCAGTAGCAATTTTTTTTTCTTGGCTAAAATTACAACTCTTTTGAAAGCTCGACAACAGCCATTGCAATCAAAATCGTAAATTGACCCACGAATCAAAAAGGGGTGCTACCAATAACACTTTTCTTTTAGGCTAAAATTACATATTGTTTGAAACCCTAGACTTAACAATCGGCTTCGATGCAAATTAAAACCCTAAATCAACTGCAAATCAAAACATGGTGTTACCTGTAATGTCCCCATTCAAATAATTTCATAGTAAGACAATCCCATCAATCCTAGTAGTTTCCTAGGTTGGATGGGCACATGTGGAATGGTAATAAGGAAGATAATAAATGATGTTTAGACATTAGAAGGGTTCAAGTATTTAATAAATAGAGTGAATAAAGAAATTCAAGAGAAATCCTAGGTTGCAAATGGTTTGGGAGACATATGGAGGATGTGGGACCCACACTAGCTTGATTTTTCATAATACATGGTATCTCTCTCTTGCAAATTCGAATTAATGGGAAGATGAACACTCTTGGGTGAGTTGGTAAGTCATAACACATGTCATTGAGCATCTTAGGTTGAATTGGGAAGGATTGGTAACCTCCATGGAAGATAAAGAGTCAAATTAGGAGTCTATGGACACTTGGGCTAGATTCCCTAGCCCCTATGACACCAATGATGGAGCATCTATGACAACTATGACAAATTGCAAACCTGACCTCTGACATCTGACCACTATGACATGTCATCCCCAAAAATAGGCTCAAGGAAGGCGCTCATGGGAGTTGGAGAAGCCAAAGAGACTCAAAATCGAATTTGGGAGAAGATGGAAGATTGGAACTAAGAGACAAGTGGAAAATGTGGAATATTTCCTAAATAGAAATCTATTGAATCTATTGAGAGGATTTCGACCCTTAGAAGGCTAATGTTGGTTATAAAATGTATAAATCAAGTAGGAGAATGGCTTTTGATGATTTGAGAAAAATTGCATTTGTGAAGAGAGAGCTAGTGGATGACTAGTTTCTTGCCTTAGCCAATTTCGAGGGTGAAAGATTCCCATCCAAGTTGGTGTTTGGAGAGGCCACTCAGGCCTTTCATGGTGCTTTAATGGAGTTTGTATTTGCAGGTATCAGCTACAGGAAGTTTCATGGTTTGGTTTAGTGCAACACTTTCTCTCCACCGTTTCTAGTTTTGAAGGCATATTCATGCTCCTTGAGGGAGGGCGTTTTTGGTGAGCTCTTGTGCTTCTTGGGAGAGATTCTCATTATGTATTTATGATTGTAATAGCTTCATATCCTCTTTTATTAATATTCAAAAAGTATCAGGTCGAAATACCCACTGGTTGTATGCAAAAATATTGATTAATGAGCAAACAATGTCCATTTCCCCAATGCATTGATGTATGACACTATAATGTTGATTATTTCGAATGGATGGATGATTCTCTGATATATTTGTGATAAATATACTGCCATGGATGTCTTATACAAGTTTAATGTACTATACTTGAGCATTTGAAGCATTTTTACTCAGTTTAGTTGTATTGGGAGGTGAAATAGTGCCATTTCCCCAAGGGTCGAATTGGAGATCTTTGCAGTTGAATGGGAGAGGTTGAGAACAGTTCTAATAATCAATTAATGGTGCATATGAGACCTTAATAACATACTTAACACAGTACATACCTCTATTCATAAATTTGAGGGAGTTTAGAGGCATTTGGGAGGCTCTTTTCAGTGTTACCCGGGGGGATTTGATGCACAAATTACTAGTCAAGATTGCATATATTGGTCAGAATATAAATCAAGTTTTCAGAAGTATTTGGAGGACCATAAAACATCCATGAACCTAATATTCAAGTCTAAATATAATTCATACACTCATACAGAAGATTTGGGAGCATTTGGGTTGATTTGGAGGTCAAAACAGTAAAACTAGTCAAAGGTCGAAATTGGTAAAAAAGTGGAAAATTGGGCATTTTAATAAATTTTGAAATAGGGTAATTACAAGTGGTATCAGAGCATGTTCTTGGCACCTGATTGTCTTAACAAGAAGTCAAAAGAATAATCCACCACCCTTTGAACCAATAGTTGAAGAGGTTTTTGTTGAAGAAGAGGTAGTAGAAGAAGAGGAGTCTTTTGCTGAAACCATGGGTAGAGAGGAGGATGACAAATTAAAACATAAGGAGGAACTTATTGCAACCTTAGATCCATGTTTCTCTAAAATTTCAACAAATATGGAAAGGATAGGTAACAAATTGCTGCAAGGATTCGAATTGTTGATTAGCCAGCTTCAAAGCAAAGGGGTGATAGGAGATAATAGTGGTTCACACTTAGGGGAAAAGATGAAAGGAAGTGAGCATATTTTCTCAAGTACAGGACCTCATAATAGACCTGATGAATTTCAAAGCACACAAAGGCATACCGCACCTAAATTTCTCTCACCTAAAGAAGAGCCCCGATATTGAAGTAGATAATAGTAAACTAGCCAATGAATGGAATGATTTGAGTGAAGAATGTAAAAGAGATCTACCATTTAGTACATTCATCGATGCTATCTATAAAATGAAGAGGAAGGACGACCATAGGATTCCATACCAAAACAGAGAATTAAATGGTGCTATTTGTAAAATGTCAGTTCCTACTTTTGATGGTTCTTCTCCAAATTTTGCTAATACTTGGGTGCAAAAATTGGATGTGTATTTTCAGCTGAATCCTATGTTGGAAGAAGATGCATTAAAAATGGCCATTTTGCACTTGGAAGGAGATGCAAATGAATGGTGGTTCCATGGATTGAAAACCTTGGGTCATGGTCAGGTTAAAACATATGGAGAATTTGTTGACAGGGTACTAGAGAGATTTGAACAAACAGATCCCGAATTGCCTTTCAAGGAATTAGCTCAATTGAAGAAAACTGGGACCCCTACTGAATATATGTTGGACTTTCAAAAATGATCAGTCAAGGTGGATGATGTCTCTATGGGAAGGTTGGTATTGCTGTTCACTGAAGGTTTGGCTGAACCCTTAAAAGGTTTGGTCAAAGCCCACAAGCCAACTACATTAAAAGATGCAATGAGCTTGACTAGAGATCTCCAAAATGTGCTTCCTAGAACGAGATTTCCTCCCAAGCCTGACTTCAGAATTGAAAAGAAACCTTGGCAAAGAGATGCACCTGATAAGAAGCCATGGCAAGAAGATGAATATGGAAAGGATAAGAAAGAGGAACTAAGCAGGGAAGAGCTCAAAAGGAAGAAATTGTGTTACTCATGCTTCCAACCGTGGGTACCTGGACATAAATGTGCTAAAGGAAAGGCCCAATTCATTGAAGTATTTTGTGATGAGGGATATGAAGGGGGCATGGAGGAAGAAGGACATAATTCAGCCCAAGAAGAAGGATATACTACAGCAGAAGAAGGGAAACCAGAGGTGAAGCATCCCTCACCCACCAAAGTAACAATGGCAGTACTTTCAGCAGTACCTCGCTATCATACTATCCGATGCAAGGGTATGGTACAAGGACAAAGAACTTCAATTTTGGTAGATGGAGGAGCCACCCATAACTTCATTGATGTAGAGATGGTGGAGAAAAGAAAGATACCTATTGAACCATTCGATGGCTTCACAGTTGTCATTCCCGGTCACAACACAATGGAGTGCAAAACATGGATTCCACAACTGCAAGTCACCGTAGGTAACTATATTTATGTTGATAGTTTTTATGTGGTTGATATTGCTGATACTAATGTTGTTTTGGGAGTGCAATGGTTGTATTCAATAGGAGAGCATACAGTAAATTATAAAATTCCTGAAATGAAATTTCAAGATTCAAAAGGAGTACTAAGGATTGTAAGAGGGCAACACACCTATCCGAATCAGGTAGTTTCTTCCCACAGCATGAAGCACCAGAATAGAAAGATTTTGGGAGACATTACTCATGGAAGGCCACCTGATAGAGGAGGGACAAGTTTGCAGCATGGTAAATTGAGATTGCTTGAGGGCAAGCAATCTTGGGTGGGGAGGACTGTAATGTCCCCATTCAAATAATTTCATAGTAAGACAATCCCATCAATCCTACTAGTTTCCGAGGTTGGATGGGCACATGTGGAATGGTAATAAGGAAGCTAATAAATGATGTTTAGACATTAGAAGGGTTCAAGTATTTAATAAATAGAGTGAATAAAGAAATTCAAGAGAAATCATAGGTGGCAAATGGTTTTGGAGACATATGGAGGATGTGGGACCCACACTAGCTTGATTTTTCATAATACATGGTATCTCTCTCTTGCAAATTTGAATTAATGGGAAGATGAACACTCTTGGGTGAGTTGGTAAGTCATAACACATGTCATTGAGCATCTTAGGTCAAATTGGGAAGGATTGGTAACCTCCATGGAAGATAAAGAGTCAAATTGGGAGTTTGTGGACACTTGGGCTAGATTCCCTGGCCCTTATGACACCAATGATGGAGCATCTATGACAACTATGACAAATTGCAGACCTGACCTCTGACATCTGACCACTATGACATGTCAGCCCCAAAAATAGGCTCAAGGAAGGCGCTCATGGTAGTTGGAGAAGCCAAAGAGACTCAAAATCGAATTTGGGAGAAGATGGAAGGTTGGAACTAGGAGACAAGTGGCAAATGTGGAATATTTCCTAAATAGAAATCTATTGAATCTATTGAGAGGATTTCGACCCTTAGAAGGCTAATGTTGGTTATAAAATGTGTAAATAAAGTAGGAGAATGGCTTTTGATGATTTGATCAAAATTGCATTTGTGAAGAGAGAGCTAGTGGATGACTAGTTTCTTGCCTTAGCCAATTTCAAGGGTGAAAGATTCCCATCCAAGTTGGTGTTTGGAGAGGCCACTCAGGTCTTTCATGGTGCTTTAATGGAGTTTGTATTTGCAGGTAGCAGCTACAGGAAGTTTCATGGTTTGGTTTGGTGGAGCACTTTCTCTCCACTGTTTCCAATTTTGAAGGCATATTCATGCTCCTTGAGGGAGGGCGTTTTTGGTGAGCTATTGTGATTCTTGGGAGAGATTCTCATTGTATATTTCTGATTGTAATAGCTTCATATCCTCTGTTCTTAATATTCATAAAGTCTCAGGTCGAAATACCCACTGGTTGTATGCAAAAATATTGATTAATGAGCAAACAATGTCCATTTCCCTAATGCATTGATGTATGACACTATAATGTTGATTATTTTGAATGGATGGATGATTCTCTGATATATTTGTGATCAATATACTGCCATGGATGTCTTCTACAAGTTTAATGTACTGTACTTGAGCATTTGAAGCATTTTTACTCAATTTAGTTGTATTGGGAGGTGAAATAGTGCCATTTCCCCAAGGGTCGAATTGGGGATTTTTGCAGTTGAATGGGAGAGGTTGAGAACAGTTCTAATAATCAATTAATGGTGCATATGAGACCTTAATAACATACTTAACACATTAAATACCTCTGTTAAGAAATTTGAGGGAGTTTAGAGGCATTTGGGAGGCCCTTTTCAGTGTTACCCCGGGGGGATTTGATGCACAAATTACTAGTCGAAATTGCATATATTGGTCAGAATATAAATCAAGTTTTCAGAAGTCTTTGGAGGACCATAAAACATACATGAACCTAATATTCAAGTCTAAATATCATTCATACACTCATACAGAAGATTTGGGAGCATTTGGGTTGATTTGGAGGTCAAAACAGGAAAACTAGTCAAAGGTCGAAATTGGTAAAAAAGTGGAAATTGGGCATTTTAATAAATTTTGAAAAAGGGTCATTACATTACCATAGCACCGCCATTTTTTTCCAAGGCTGAAATTACAATTTTTTTTGTAACCATGGCATTAATAGCTGGCGCCATTGTAGCAAAAATACTAAAATCAATCCCCAAATCAAAAGGGGTTGCTACTGGGTTGCTACCAATAGCAACCCTTTGTTTTGTGGGGTTAAAATTAAAGACATTTTGAAATCACGACCTAAAATATGTATTCAATTTAAAAAAAATCACTTTAGAAACAATAAAAAAGACAAATTTGAGCAAAACTGCAAATCTTTTTAGGAAAACTTTTTTTTTTAATAAGACAAATTTCCAAAGAAATGCTAAAAAACCATTAAAAAAAAATTAAAAATTTGAAAGTTTGAAACTTAAAAATAAATAAAAATTAATAGTTAAAAAAATAAAATAGAAATGAAAAGTAAAAAGTAAAAAGTAAGTTTAAAATAAATAAATGTATAAAATAATAAATGTTTTAAATCTGCGATGGAGCAATTGCGGTTTTACAAAGGATTAGGGCTTTGGGTAAACGAATGTTAGATTGACCTCATCAAGTTAAGTCGATACCTATCTCTTTAGATCTTTTACTAAGGATGAATATGGAGGAAGAGGACAAGTTAGTGGATTATGGTGTGTGATAACTGGCACTCAAATCGCTCCCTGTCGGCGATGGAAAATTTTCTAGCGAGGCACAGTTCCATCCTTTCTCGTTTTTTTTTTGGAATTTCGACGATCTGGGTCGTATTAAAATGGGCCAAAACCTCCAAGGGTACAGTTCCATGGCATAGTTCCACAGGGAGCTGTACAAGGGCTAACTAAAAAGCCCCCGACTCCCCGGAATCCAGCAGAGGATTTTTTTTTATTTATCAAAATCACAATTTGGAGTGTTCAGATCGCAATTTCGACGATCTGGGTAGTTTTAAAATTGGGCAATTAGTCTATGTCAAACAATCCCAATTTCTAAAATTGAAAAAATACTATAATAGCAATTTCCAGCAATAATTTTTATTGGTTTTTATCCCAAAATCACGGGAAAAGTGGGGCGTTTTGGTTGTTGTTTATCCTACGCAGTTCCACAGTAAATGGGGTGGAACTACGATTCCGTCGATTTTTATAACTGGATCTAGGGAACAAATCGCCAGAAAAGCGGGGCGATTTGAGTGCCAGTTATCCCACGCCATGGATTATTCCTCTGATCCACACAAAGGCACAAATATTTGGGATTTTCCACTTGGCATGAAAGCGATGGGTTGAGAGGTCGACGTAGACTTCGGAGGTTAGATGCTGCAGGTTAACTTCTTTGGGAAAGTTAGTGTTCCATTGGCGTCGGTTTCAAGCTGTGGTTTATTCCTAGCCCAGAACCTACAAGGCCGGTGTCAGAGATGTTTCCAGAATCTTAACATTTAGCATGATCCACATCAGGATTGGCTATGAACCCACCCTCTACAGCTGGGTCTACACCGCTAGGGTTGGACCCATACTAGGATGCGTCAGAGCCTGTGGGCGTTTTTGGATCCTCTTTATTGTTTGTCAGTGAGTTTCTTTTTCCATCTTCATTAGAAGTGGGTGGTTTTGTTTCTTCCCCTCTCTTCATTGAACCCCTCGAGGAAGTTTCTATGGATCCAAATGATTTTTTAGCACTATTTGGTGATCTTCTTGGTCTAGCCGTTATTTTTTCTCGTAATCACTTTTCAGATAGGGTTTCGTTATCTCAAGGAGAGGAGGTTCAAGGGTCCAAGGCTCAGAGCTCTGAAGAAAACCATGATGACGAAAAATCCCAGGAGCAATGTACCATCTCGGAGTCAAAAGAAGGTAGGAAAAAGCTGAAGTGCTTAAAAACCAAGGTAGAAGTAATAAGATTATATTGGGAGAAGATATCCGAGAAGATATCCAACTTCACAGTGTGGTGGATATGGTTGAAAAAGGCCATCACTAGAAGGGGTCACGATTGCATATTTTGTGTTAAAACCCTTACATATTGGACAGAGATGTCATGGGAAAGAAATTAGGTTACTCCTCGAAGGTTCTTTTTTAGAGAAGGGGTGGTTTGTTTTTCTTTTAAAGTATGCAGAGAATGTGCAATGGATATTGCAAAAAAATTGGTGTATTGGATTTGCTCCAATGGAATTAAAGTTATGGTCTCCTCTATTTGATGCCAGGCAAGAAAACTTAGACATTGCTCTGATTTGGTTTCATCTACTTGGTTTGCCTCTAGATTATTGATCGTTGGAGATTTTTAGGAGTATTGGGAATTCTTTGGGAGAATTCCTTGAAGCTGGTATATCTTTTGAACAATCGGGGGAAATGACAATGGCGAGGATTTTGGTCAGGTTGGATACTCGAGAAGGGATAGAAGAGGAAATGGAGATTGAGAGGGGCCTCATTCTGCTAATTAAAAAAACTAGACAATGAAGATGTCCCCTTCCATTGTCATCGTTGTCATCAATATGGTTAGCTTGTGGAGTTTTGTCACATTTAGTTCAGGATGAGAGCTGAGTCTAAGGCCTCAAGGGATTTAAACAAACATATTTTGGAGTTGGAGCCAGTGGAGAAATATGGGATTTTTGTGAAGAATGGAAGATTTGAAGGATCTAAAGAAATTGAGTCAGAGAACATGAATCTATTGGGTCAATCATCCTATGGGGGTGGTCCTTTATCTCCTGTGAATATTATTAGACCCACGGTTCTTGGTATGCATTTGGAAGTAAAGAGAAGTCAAGAAGAGGCAGTGTCAAAATATCCATTATGCACAGTATCAAGTATGATGGTTTCAACTTCGTTTTCTGTCCCTTCTTGCTATCCTTTTCAAGATTTGATCATTTCATAACAACACATTACTCCTTTTCTTGTGGGTTCCATGGATTCTCTTTCCCTAGGTCCACGTCTTAGCTTGATTTTATGTCATAGTATTTGGGAGGATTGTGCGGTCCTACAACCCTTTTTTTTTGGGAGTTTGGATCTTCCAGGGACATCAAGGAGGAATCTGCATGATATAATTTGAGACTTATGACATCTTAGAATGAGGTTTAGACTGTTTCAGGGGGATTGGGCTTAAATCCTATCAGTCTCTATGTGGGGAGAGGGAGGGGCCAAAGATCAAATTTATCAAAAGCTCATGGACAAAGCCAGGGTTGATATGGAAGTGGTAAAAAAAATCCATTGATGGGGCACTTAGAGTAGTGAAATCCCCTAGCAGGGTTTCCAAATGAAATCATCTCTTTCAACTACAGGGGTTTGGTGAGCTCGTCCAAAAAATCGCCGCTTGGGATTTTCGTATCCACTAATTCTCTAGATATCATATTGCTTCATGAAAATTTAGGAGAGGGGGAATCAATCAAAAGGTATTTGACAGGTTTATTAAAGGTTTGGCAATTCACAACATCAGATGCTCAAGGTTGGTCTAGTGGTCTCGCAATTGGTTGGAACCTTAAATATGATAAGGTCATAGACTCATGGGATTTTAGTGTTGGTCTCGTTGTTGAAGTCTTTATGGTAGAGATGGGTTTGGAGCTATTAGTTCTCAATATTTATGGTCGATATGGGGAAATGGTATCCTTTTGGGATGACTTGTTGAGGAAATCCTTCATAAGCTGCCCTTCTTTAATTTTGGGAGGCGACCTCAACTTCACTCTAGGTGCTTCAGAATTTTGGGGTACAAAGGCTTCCCTTGATTCACTCTTGAACTTTTTTATCATCATTTTGAGGAAAAATGTCTCCTGGATATTCAACTAGTAAATATCAAGCCGAGTTGGAGAATTATGCGGGTGGGGGAAGATCAAATTGTGAAGCGGTTGGATAGAGTTTTGGTTTTAGCTTTGCTTATGGAGAGATTGATGAATGTGAGACAATGGGTTGGGAATGGTGGCACGTTAGATCACTTCCCTATATTTTTGGATATTAAAGGTAGGGGGGGAAATCCAATTCCTTTCAAATTCAACATAGGGTGGCTAAAGGAAGAAGCCTTTGTTTCTATGATGAGAGAGTCCTGGCATCCCTTAGATCCAAACTCAAAAGTCTCAGATTGTATTCATTTTGCCACCAATTTAAAGAATTTGGAGCAGGCGATAATAACATGGGCACCTCAAAAGAAGCTTTGAGATGAGTAGGAAGTTAATTCAGTTGAATATGCCCTATAGGCTATTTATGATTCTAAAGGGGGGGATTTTTGTCAAATCATTCGAAAGACCGCCTTTACCAATTAGAGATAGAGCGAAAATTTCAGAAGATTAGGAAGTAGTGTGGAGACTGAAAAGTAGGGCACTTTGGCTCAAATGTGGCAATGAAAATATAAAATCATTTCAAGCTTTTGCAAAGGGACAATTTTTAAGGAACATGATTTGAAGTATGCCCAATTAATATGGGAGAGAGGTATTAATTTCAAAATTATCAAGGAAAAATTCAACTAGTCTTCATAGCTAGTTGACTTTTTCCTTGATAATTTTGAAATTTGGGGATAGATTTGATAAGGGTGGTGGAGGACTAACATGTTTTAGGGAAGATATTGAATTCTTTCAATTCTACTCTTATCACCCTTATTCCAAAAGTAGACAACCTTGTCTCTTTTGATGACTTTAGGCTGATTTCCCTCACCAATGGTATTTACAAAGTTGTGGCAAAAATCATCGCAAAACATATAAATGTGATATTGTGCAAGCATATATCTTGTGAATAGTTTGGGTTTTAAGAAGGAAGGTAGATTCATGAAGCCATTGAGGTATCTCAAGAGGTGATGCATAACATTAAATCAAGAACTACCAAAGGAGCTATAATCAAAATTGATCTCTCAAAATCATATGACAGAGTTAATTGGATCTACATATTGGGTTTGAGGTACCATTTATAAATTGGATTATGAATTGCATTACATCTGTTTCATTCACAGTTCTGATTAACTGGTCGGTCTCTCCTTTCTTTAGAGTAGATCAAAGAGGTCTTCGACAAGGATGCCCCCTCACTCCTCTTTTATTCCTATTGGTTGCAGAAGGACTGAGCTATCCCTTGGAGGAGGATAAATGGTGTGGTGGTTTTAAGGACATTATAATTTCTGGAGTCTTATCCATCTCCCACCTCCTTTTTGTCATTGACATTCTAATATTTTGTGATGGCTCTCGGCGGGATGTTGAAACGCTGGCAATGTAATACCCCGGTTGTTAAGCCCCAGACTTATGGTCTTTTATTTTACTATGACTTATGTTCTATTTGTTAATGTGACTATGGAATTATGCTCATTTGTTTGATGATGTGATTATGGACTTTTGCATTATTATTATTAATGCTAATGATGTTATTGTCATTATTGTTATCATTGAATGTTGTTGCTATTAATTAAATAAATAACTGGCTGAGCAAAGGCAACTAAAAGAGTATGGGAGACCATGGATCTCACAGTGTGAGGGGGAATGTGGGACATCCCTAGCACCTTAGAACTTGTTGTTGAATAGTAGTTGTTCATCCCAGTTCATTTTGTGCCTTGGTGACTTTAATAGTGTTGGTCACCCAAACATTGTACAACGGAACTCATTTTTGATTTTTTATGAACTATGGAGTTATTATTACACCTTATACATACTTTAGTGGGCCCCTCTTTCCTAGTGTGCCTTCCTTGGGATAAATTCCCTCCTATTTGTGTGTTTTTTTTCATTTATGAGCCCTCTCCCTAGATTCTATGAGTTGTAAGATAGAATTTAGCTTCCACCTCCTTGATTTGTGCCTCCACCTCCATAAGTGCACCCCACTCCTCCATTCATCCCTATTTTTGTGCTTACATGATATTTATGACCCTATTGGATCCCTTCTATCACCTAATCCCCCCCCTGCTTCATGTTTTGTAACCCCACTTATGCATTAGTGCACCTCCTTATGCTCTTCATGGCTCCACCCCTTAGTTTTTGGTAATTCCTCCTTATGGTGATAATATGGGAAAGGGAATCTCCTCACTAGGCCACCACTCCACTAATTTGAGTTAAGTATCCATGATGAAGCCCAACCACACTCAAACCCATTCTATTTGGACACCTTGGGTTCGAATTTACCTCCTTAAGATATTTCTACATGTGCTCTCTCCTTGTTGAAGCTAATCTTGATCTTTGGATCACTTGACTTGTGCTATCTCACCATGTTGGGAATTTCGATAGTATTGAGAATGTGTTGATACTTTAGAGCTAGTTTAGTTGTTTCCATTTGATACCATTATATCACTCTATTAGTCCAGGTTCTCGCACAGGAAAACATGAAATGGGTTGGTGAGAGAAGTCACATCCCATAGGCAGTGGAGACGGACATGAGAGTAGTAGTGGGAAGAGTTGCAGTTCTCAGAAGGGGTAGTTCCGAGATGTGCTAGAGTAAGTGTGCCTCTACTCGTGGATCCATGGTATCATCTTAGGGGTGACTTGTTCAAGTGATTAAGGCTTGAATGTGCCTACGACTGGGAGGAAATTTGTCTTGATGCAACTAGTTGCCCTTATTTTGAGATATGTATTGTTGTTATGTTTCATTTTTATTACATTATTTTATTTGGTATATGTACAATGGTGCATGAATTGGTTGTCTGCATGTTCATGTATTGAATTCCAGGATCTATATTCAAGAAGGATGAATTTCATATAATATGTTGCCACTCTCCTTACCTTCTTTCTATTCTTCTTCCTGTTAATTAGAAATTGTAATTTTGGCTCGGTGGTATTGAGAGGGGCGCAACCATAGGTTATTATTAGCCCATTTATGATAATTTATGAGTCATGAGACCTATTAAATTATTCCTAGAACATCATTTCCAGTAAGGATCATCTTTTGATTAATCGAAAAAGATTTTCGGATGACCCTGATATGCATGTTTTGGTCCGACAGTTTTCTGGTGCCAAGATGAGCGCACCTGTCATTTGATTGTAAAAGTTTTGTTTACAAATCTGTTCTTTGTTGTGGATCCGAGGAGGATTAATGTATTTTGGATGTAAAAGTGATCGATGGATGGAGGGTGGCAGCCATACGATCTTATTTTTATTAGTGAGAGATGACTGTAGGGGACAGTCATCGTGTGCTGATTTTGAGGGCTGTAGTTGCAGTCAATGTTCTCTGTTTGCTATGGTTTCGGTGTGGCTGTAGATTGCAGCTTATGGATGTTCCGTGATATGTGGTTTTCCTTACTTTAAAGCCTCACTAAAAACACACACATGACAACACTGGAAAATAGATTAATTTGCAAATAAGTGATGACATCAATACTTGGTTATTTATAAACTATGTTATCAAACAACAAAAGTATATGAATTAATTATTCACATTGAAGATGATGTTTATCATGCCTTAATCATATGATTGTTGTGATTACGATCCTTATATCGCACTATTGGAAGTTATTAATTAAGTTTCGTAATTAATTATTTAATTAAGTGTTGTAATTAAATAATTAAGTGTTACAACTTTAGTTATAAATCAACCTCTAGAGATAAAAGTTTTAATTATTGGGTGAATGGTTAGTTAGCCTAGCCATAATTTATCTATATCTGTTGTGATTAAACTTAACCGAGTCTTAATATTATCACCCTTAACCTTGTTTAAGGGTTAGGGACACTACAAAGTGGTATCAAAGCTGAAGGTTTCAACAATGCGGTTGTTGGGCCTTTTGCAAAGTTACAAGTCACTATGTAAACATGCATTTGCATTAGATAACTTGGATGCATGCACCTTAATATAGTTTCTCATGTGAGTTAGTTAATTAAATTGTTAGCCTGGGACGGATATGGACTTGATGTCCAGGTGGTAAAAAAAAATCCTTGAAGGATTTCTAACTCCCCTTGTCTAGTTAGGCAGATTTTAACATAGAAAATTTAGCTTGTTACTTCATAAATAAGAAGAAGAAGTAGCTTGAATATTAATGAACTTATGCCAATATGTAGCTTTCTAACAAATGGTTGAAATGAACACATTGTAGTTCCCAGTGAATGATTGAGCAGTGTGGACACTAAACTAAGATCTTACTCAAACCTGTGAAGACTAGAGATTCAACAAGTATAAGTTCAGTAGTAGGAAGTAAGGGATCAGAGATGGATTTTGAGGAAGGACATAGACCATACAACCCTGAAGAGGAGTTTGTTGAAGGGAAGAAGGTCAAATAGGTATAAGAGGAGCAATGAACCATTAAGCTTGGAGGAATCAGTGAGTAAGTGTAGGGAGGATAACGAAAGGATAATTCATACCCAGGAGCCACATACTTGCATGCCACCAATATTGGGCTTGTATGCCACCATTTATTTGGGCCTGATAGAGTATCTTTGGAATATGTATTTCAATTTAAAAAATGGAATGAAAAAGGTAACTAGTATTTAAAAATTTATATTTAAAGGTTGTGATTTATTGATTGATATAAAAAAATCTTATATTAATTGATATGAAGATTTTGGAAATTAATACATAATGTATTTGAAAAAAATTGAAAGAAAAGTTATCAATTTCTAAGACAAAGTCTCATTCATCAACATCACTCCCACTCTCAACATTATGCTCCATATATTATGATCCAGATGGATATCGATGGCCACCCACCTATTCCACTGGCTCAAAACAAATTTTCCAAATTGGCAATCATTTTACGAATTTTTGTGTCCAAAACTTCTGGGGCCGTTTTGAGGCCCTATACGATGTTTTTTAGGCGATGCCATAGTCCAAACAAGGTCTTGATGGGATAAATGTGTACTTATCAGCTAGAACTTTCCAACGGGCTATCGAGCACCCTAAACAAATATTGTATGCAAAATTTATGCCCCGGGGAGTTCACACATCAACTAACCACACCGAAGCCCGCAAACCTTTTTACGGTTCATCTCCTAGGGTTATTTTTTGGATGTTTAAGGTTTGTTCCTTCATTCTTATGATAAGAAGGCCCTTCGACCTCATTTTCTAATGAACTTGTGACAAATGAGCATAGCTGCCCCATATCTTCTCAGAGATAAAGCTACTACCAATCTAGCTACTTTTATTTTACAGTTTGTTCTATTTCATTCATTTAATAGAATCTAAGTTTATTGTATCATTGTATTCCTTGCAATATATATGTGTATGTGGTTCTATATATGCTCTTTAATTTCGTTCTCACATAAATCCAGATCAGTGGTATCAGAGCATCCTGCGCTTTTGTTATTTCTCCATGCATGTCCCCGACAATGTCGGGATATAGACAGTTGGGTCTTGAACTAGTTGAGATTGAGAAAGATCGCCCTCTGTGGCCCAAGCCACCTCCCATGGCCAAGGAAAAGAGAGAAAACGGAGCAAGAGATCCTATCAATCTATTGCTTGAGGAAGCCCTCGCACGAAAGAGGAATGAGATGATGGACACTTTCACCAAAATCCTTCGATAGATGCTGCTAGCAATAGAGGGATCATCAAGCAGTCACTTCAGAGGAACCACACCCTTCAAGGTACAAGTTAATTTTGATATCCCTTTATTTGAAGGAAAGATCGATGTTGGTGCCCTAGATAAATGGTTGAGTCTGTTAGAAGGGTATTTCTCTGTCCACAATTTTTCCTACAAGGAAAATATCACCTTTGTGCTCCTTAAGGTTGTCCCCCATGTCAAAAATTGGTGGGAAACTTATTGTGAGCAAATCTTAATAGATGAGTCTAGAATGTTTGAGGCCAATCCTACTTGGGCCTCTTTTATAGATGTTGTTAAGGAACAATATTACCCTGTGGGAAACTATGACAACCAATACACATGATAAACCACACTACTTTAAGAGAGGGACCAAACAATGTCAGGATTCACAAATACCATCCATTCCTTGCACACCAAGTTGAGTATCAAAGACTCCAAGAGGCATCTGGTTATAAAATACCATGGGGGATTATATAGGTACATACAAACCTAAATGGAGTTTTTAGAAATCTATTCTCTGGGAGCTGCTTATCGATATGTTGTTAAGATCGGACAAAAATTCAAGTAGAAGAACAAGTGGGAGTTTGGGCCTGTGGATCCAGTGCAAAAGCAAGGCAAGGGTAACCCTAGTTCATAGAAAAAATGACCGAGTAAGGACAATCAATCCAAGCCACAAACAAAGAAGGGGAATAGGGAAACAAATAAAGACATTGGAAAATGGTGCAAGTTCCATAAGATCCCTTGGAACAACACTGATGAATGTCGCTCAAAGAAATCATTGGTGGCCAATATCAAAGGTTCAGGGTCAGATCTTGATTTCGACTCTAATTCAAAACCCAGTGCTGTAGTCGTAAACATGGGGAAGAAGATCATTGACGCGGAACCCAATGTCACCATCGCTACCACAAAGATCAATCCCAACAATCTAGAGGAGCCAAAGGAAGGTGAGTGCCTATTCCACTCGCAAATGTGGGTAAATGGAAATCCACTACATTTCATTGTTGACAGTGGAAGCCAAAAGAACATGATTTCAACAGAGGTCATCAAACGGTTGAAAATGCCAACAACACCACACCCACCACCCTACAACATTGGGTGGCTCAGCCATGGATGGTACATCCACTTCATTCAACAATGTCACCTACCTTATGGAATAAAACCCTTCAAAGATGAGATAATGTGCAATGTATCCCCACTTAAAGTTTGTGATGTTCTTTTAGGACAACCATATATGTGGAAGCATCATGATGTGTATGAATCTAGACCTCCTAGTGTCATTATTACACTGGGCCATCAACTCTACAAGATACCAAATGAAATCCCCCTACTGCAGTGTCTCTCATCACAGCTAAGAATTGTAAAAAGGTAATATCCCAAACTGGGAAATTTTTCATCTTCATGATTCACTCTAAAGGTGAACAAAAGATCACAGCAACATCCAACGCCTCCACATGAGGTCTCTCTATATAGCAGAAGTAGGTGTACAAGATCATGGAAGAACACAGAGACATCCTCACCACACCTGTTGGGGTGCCATCACATTGTCAGGTCAAAACCTCAATTGATTTGATACTAGATCTGCATCAACCCTTTGAAATTGAGATAGATGCTTCTAACTATGCTATTTGCACAGTCCTCACTCAGCGTGGCCATCCAATGGAATATCATAGTAATACACTCTCAAATGCAGTCCGTAAATACCCCACCCGTGATAAGGAAATGTATTGCATTTCCCACGCTTGCTGCCAATGGAAGCATTACATTATTAATAAATAGATGGTCATTCACACTGATCACAAGCCCTTGTAGTTCATGCAAATAGAAGGGAAGTTGCAGAATGATCACCACCAAAATTGGTCCACATAATTGCAGCAATTCCACCTAAGCATCAAGTATAAGAAGGACAACACCAATCGAGTTGTCAATTGCCTCAATCAACCTACAGTGGCAGCCTTGACTACGGCGTTCAACTCCTGTGGACATGAGACCTCCAAGTGGCCTCAACTATATGACAGTGACCTCAATTTTGCTTCCACCTATCGAGCATTAGGTGTAGGCACACCAGTGGTAGACTTTCATCCCAAGGAAGGATTGTTATGCCATATGGGCCATCTTTGTGTTCCTTCAAGCAAGCATGCAAAGTTGATTGGGAAGTGCATTATAGTCAGGTGGCAGAGTAGTTTGCACCATCGGAATTGAACCCTGACTATTTGGATCAATATACAGTTGATCGGATCATGGATACATTAGTGAATGGCACTCGCAAACAACGTGTTCAACTCTATTGGGTCACCAAAGTTGGGCAGTTTATTCACTAAGGCAAGTGGCTCACTAGGAATCAAATTCAACAAAATTTTCCACATCTGATGTGGAACTTAACGTAATGGAGAAATTGATTCCTAAGGGGGGGAGTAATGATCTAGAAAGATATCGATGGCCACCACCTATTCCACTCACTCAAAACAATTTTTCTAGTTTGGCAGTTTTTTTAATGAATTTTCATGTCCAAAACTTTTGGTGCCATTTTAAGAACCTAAATGATGTTTTTGGCGATGCCATAGTCCAATCGTAGTTGTAGGCAATTTGGATGGGTGAAATGTGTACTTGGATAGACCTTTCCAACGAATTGTTGAGCACACTAAACAGAGATCGTATAAAAATTTATGCCCTCGGGATGTTGACACATCAACTAACCACCTCGAGGCCTGCAAACCTTTTTACGGTTCATCTCCTAGGGTTATATTTTTGGATTTTAGGGTTTTTTGTTCATGCTTATGATAAAAAGGCCCTTCATCCTCCTTTTGTAATCATCTTGTGACGAATGAGCATAGCCATCACATCTCTTCTTAGAGATAAAGTTATCACTAATCTAGCTATTTTTATTTTACATGTTGTTCTATTTCATTCATTTAATATAATCTAGGTTTATTGTATCAATGTGTTCGTTGCAATATATCTGTGTATGTGGTTCTATATATGCTCTTTTGTTTCGTTCTCACATAAATCTGGATCATATCATTATTGTGCTTTATTTGTTGCAAGGACCTTCTAAGTTATTTTTTATTTTTTTCTCTTATCTACCCCGCCCTTAGTGACAAAGCCTATCTCATTTTGTTTCATTCATGCCGTTGTACCTTCAAATTGATTAACGATTTCAACATCTAAGAATGAACCTATATTGAAATCCACCATTTTTTATTGGTCAAGATACAAGGTTGCCAAGTTGTAACTCCAATGAGCAATTGTCACAAGGAAAGAAAAGTTACTTCACCAGCACACCAAATGAAAAGGATCCCCCAAAATTTTTCCTTCAAATGAATTATTTTCATCTACATTTGTCACAAGATCTATTGCAATGCAATTTGAACTATCTAAACATCTGTGTAACAATCTAACTTTTGTAAGAAGAAAATAAAACCTAGATCCATGTAAAATATTTGTATCTTTGCTATTAGAATCGACACCAGTGACCTCCTTTAACTCAACATGTTTTAAAGAGAAGTCAATGTCGTTAAAAATTTGTGATGCATCCCATTCAATATAATCACCTTTTCTTCTTACAATTTATATGCACCTCTTGATGCACGAGGCAATTGAATATCTTCATAAAAATCCTTAGTAACATTTACAAGAACATATCCTTGTTTGACATCATTGTTATGTAATTGATTTCTACTTGGGAAGGTATTATTTCAACAACTTTTAATCCCTTAAAAATCAAGTCCACATGTTGTTCTAAACCTAACATTCCTTAAAAAGACATTTTTTCTCATCTACAAGACAATGATACAATAAAAAATCCATATAATTCAACTACAGTAGACATTAAATTATTATAATTTATCAAAATAAACTATATTCTACAACTTGAATATAATCATTGTAATAGAAAAACATAAATGAACATAAACCAGTATTTGATATCATAAGTTAATATTAACATTAAATTCAATAATTTTATACAAATTTATACAAGTAATATCTGTAATAAATAGATCAAGAATGAGGAGATGCAATAAAATAAAAACAAGTGACAACAAACATTGTATTCAAGAGTTGTACACTCTATTAAATATTTAAGGGAACATCACTTAATTAAAGTCTCATTCCTTAGCACCAATCTCGCTTTCAACATAATGCTTCATATGTTCTTGTTGTGCCTTAATTGCTACAATGCCCTTCTCAGTTATTTTATTTTCTCTCATGTCCATATTGCCCTTGGTGATCATGCCCATATGATGTTATTAACATCAATTAACATATTTTTCTCTTAACCAACAACCAATCGTTGGTTTTTTTAAACAATTTCTATACAACTATGTGAGGGCCTTTAATGTTCTAGTTGGCTTCCATCATCGAGCATCCACTTTTTAAGACTCTATAGTATCATTTGGAGATCAGTAAACACCTATGATTTCCCTACCCAACTATATCACAAATATTTCTTTGTTGATTGTACTATGAGCATTTGTTCTTCTACAACATCATCAATTGTGGAGACATTTTCCCTCAGTACACTTCCATAACGTCATGTGAGGACTTTATAAGAGCATTATTTCTTATTTCCTACATTGTGGATGGCCATAAATTAGTTTTTGAGTGATCAATGTTCTAGAAGGCAATGTCCAAAGTTTTATATATTCTCCCAATAAATTATATTTGGATGTCAATATTGTTCCCCTCCCTTATCAATCCTTTTTTTCCTAGAATGAAATATATGTTCCTAATCCCTTTTTTATTTCATCCATGTCATAAGGTATCCTTACCTGTAGATTTAACAATTGAGGTTGCCCCTAGTTTTCAATTCCCCTATAATAAAAATAATAATAATAAAATATATCATCCAAATGGGTGATAAGGAGTGCGATAACTAATCTATAATAAAGCATATTGCTCATCATGACTTTTTGATAAAACTCTACACATGTAGTGGTTTAGGCATGTTGCACATCCATGAACCTAATGAGGATGATACATTCAATGAGGAAAGGTCAATCACCCATTATCCATTCTCCCCTTCCATAAGAATTTTATGGAAGAGGAAGGGTCGTCCAACACTTGCCATGGATTTCCCGTATGTGAAACATTTCCTTGAGGATGGGTCAGTCAATACTTCCAATGAATTTACTTTATGTCAAAAAATTTTAGAGGATGGGTCATCTAACCCCTTCAACTTGATATATATCGATGCGAATAACAAAATTCAGGAGGTGGTAGTTGTCCACACTCCATTCCAAACCTTATTGAGAAAATTTGTTCTAGAGGAAGGATTGGCCAACCCTTCCCATGGATATCCCTTATAAGAAATAGTTTTCAAACGATGGGTCGGGTGACCCTTCCAATGGATTTAAATTATGTTAATTTTTTTGTAGAGGATAGGTTAGTTGACCCTTCCAATTGTTATCACACAAATAAAATTGTACAGAAATTGGAAGTCATCCCTTACGCAGGCTCCCCCCTTACCTAAACCTTTTGATTGAGGAAATATCATCCAACCCTTCCACTGGATAAACCATGAGGAAAATACCATCTTTCAGAATATTTATATACACTGCTCTCTTCACACAATTCATGAGAATTTTGTATTAAATACAAACCGTCCCAGGTCACTAAGCTAAACTAAAAATGTACCTGAGGAAGGATCATTTAACCCTTTCACTAGGTAAACCATGATGTGAATACCATCATTGAGGGAGAACACTTATATGTGGTCACCCGGAATGAGAATACCATATTTGAGGAAGGTAAACCGACCCTTCCTAGAGGAAAGGTCATTCAACACTTCCAATTAACACCCCTCAAAGCGAATAACATAGTATAGGAATGGTCAACCAAACCTTCATATGGATATTGCTTATAAGATAAATTTTTAGAGGATGGGACAAGTGAACATTCCCATGGATTTCCATCATGTGAAAAGTTCTCTAGAGGATGGTTCAATTGACCCATCCAATTGACACACCTCGAAGAGAATAACATAGTTCCAGAAGTGTCAGTTGACCATTCCATAACACTCCCATAACTAAAAAATACAGTTGAGGAAGGATCAGAATACCCTCCCACTATGTAACACTTTACATGAATACCATATTTAAGGAAGGTGTAGTCAATCCTTCTTCGAGGTCACCACGATTGAGAATACCATCTTTGAGGAAGGATCAGTTGACCCTTCCACCATTTAAACTGTGACGTGAATACAATATTTTAGGAAGGTTCAGTTGACCTATCTATGTGCTAACCATGAATGATAATAACATCTTTGAGGAAGGGTCATCCGACCCTTCCTATGGATTTACCTTATGTGATTTATTTTCTAAAGAAAGGGTCAGTTGACCCTTCCCATGGATTTAATCCTTTATTTGAAAATGTTTCTATAGGATGGAACGAGAGACCATTCAAATTGACATCCATTAATGTAGGTAACATATTTAAGGAAGTGTCGATCAAATCTTCCCCTATACCCCCCTTATGCAAAAAATGTGCTTGAGTAAGGATTAATTTATCCTTTCACTAGGTAAGTGGCGATGCAAATACCACCTTTGAGGAAGGGTGATGCAAACCTTCTCCATGGTCACTATAAATGAGAATACCATATTTGTGTAAGCATCACCCTACCCTTCAAATGAATTTCCCTTATGCATTTTTTTTAAAGGATGGGTCGACCAAATTTTCCCATGGATACTAATTGTGAGAGATTTTTTTTAGAGGATTGGCAAGGTGAACATTCCCATGGATTAACATCATGTGAAATTTTTTCGAGAGGATTGTTGGGTTGATTTATCTAATTGAAATGCCTCAAAGAGAATAACATAGTGGAGGAAGTGTCAACCTGTTCTTCCCCAGTATGCCCTTACTCAAAAAAACGCTCGAGGAAGGATTGACCAACCTTTACAAAATGGAAACATCAAATATAATACCATATTTAAGGAATGGTTGGACAACCCTCCTCTGAGATCATCGTGAATGAGAATACCATCTTTGATTAAGGGTCAGCTGACCCTTCCACTATGTAACCATGACGTGAATACAATATTTGAGAAAGGGTCAACTAAACGTTATCCACACTAGCCATGAATGAGAATAACATCTTTGCAGAAGGTTTGACTGACCCTTCCTATGGATTTCCCTTATTCAAAACTATTTCTAGAGGAAGGGTCGGTCAACCATTCTCATAGATTTACTTTATGCACAAAAAATTCTATAGAATGGAACAAGATACCATCTAAAATTAACACCCATTGACGTGAGTAACATAGATAAGGAAGTGTTAGTATAACATTCCTCAATATCACCATTTACGCAAAAAATGTGATTGAGGAAGCATCGATCGACGCTTCCACTAGGTAAGAGACAATGCAAATACCATCTTTGAGGAAGGGTGATCCAACCCTTCTCCATGATCATTGTTAATGAGAATATCATCTTTGAGTAAGGGTTGGATGACCCTTCAAATGAATTTCCCTTATACAATTTTTGTTGCTGGGGATGGGTTGGCTGACCCTTAATCTTTATACCCGTTAATGTGAATAACATAGTTTAGGAAGCAACATATTTAATTTTTTCATCCTCCCAATCCTTGAAAATTATATACAAGAGGAAGGGTCGACCAACCAATCTCGTGGATATCCCTTATGCGAGAAATTTTCTAGAGGATGGGCCAATTAAACCTTCCCATGGATATTTCTTATGTGAAATTTTTTCCAAAGGTTGGTTGGATCGATGCATCCAATCGACATTCGTAGAAGAGAATAATATAGTTCAAGAAGAATCAAATGACCCCTCCCTAGTATCTCGTTATGCAAAAAATATGCCTGAGGATGGATCAATAAACCCTTCCACTATGTAAACTATGATGCTAATACCATCTTTGAGGAAAGTTTGGTTGAACCTTCTCCATGGTCATCATGAATAAGAATACCATCTTCAAGGAAGATTTGGTCCACCCTTCCATTATGTAAACTGCAATGTGAATACAATATTTGAGTAAGGGTTATTCAAGCCTCTTCCTCAATAACAATGTATTAGAATGACATATTTCAAGAAGTGTTGGTCGACCCCTCCCATGGATTTCACTTATGCAAAAAAAATTCTAAAGGAAAGGTCGACCAAAAGTTCCAATGGATTTCCTTTATGTGGAAATTTTTTAATAGGATCGATAGAATGAGAGAATTTTCAAATTCACACTAGTGCACGCGAGTAACATAATTAAGGAAGTTTCAGTCTAACCTTTCTTGGTATCCTCATGCAAAAAATATGCTTGAGGAAGGATCTACGACCGTTCCACTAGGTAAACGGTGACATGAATACCATCTTTGAGGAAGGGTCAGCCAACCTATCTCCATGGTGACTATGAACAAGAGTACAATCTTTAAGTAAGTTTTGGACGATGCATTACATGAATTTCCATTATCCAATTTTTTTATAAATCATAGGTTGGTCAACCCTTCATATTGATACAACTTAATGCAAATAACATAGTTCGTGAAGTAGCATCCATTATTTCTCCATTCTCCCAATCCCTGAAACTTCTATACTAGAAAGATGGTCATCCAACCCTGACCATGGATGTCTTTTATGAGACAATTTCTAGAGGATGGGTCGATTGAACCTTCCCATGGATTTTTTTTGTGTGAAATTTTTTCAAGAGGATGGTTTGGTTGACCCATCCAATTGAGACACTTAGACGTGAATAACATAGTTCAATAAGTGTCGTTCGACCCTTTCCCAATATCCCCATATGAAAAATATGATTGAGGAAGGTTTAACTAACCCTTCCACTATGTAAACCATGACAAGGGTACCATCCTTAGAGAAGGTTTGTCTAACCCTTCTTGATGGTCACCATGAATGAGAATACCATATTTGGGGAAGGGTCGGCTGACCCTTCATTTATGTTAACCATGATGCAAATATCGTATTGGAGGAAGGATCAGATGACCCTTCTCTGCAATAATCGTGAAAAAGAATAACATCATTAAGGAAGGTTCAATTGGCATTTCCCATAGATTTGTCTTATCCGATAATTTTTCATAGAGGAAGGGTCAATAAAAGAAAAATAATTAAGTAATTGTAGGATGACCCTTCAGTGTTATCCCCCTTATGTGAAAAATATGCTTGAGGAAGGAGCGGTCAACTCTTCCCCTTGGTAAGTAGTAATTTGAATACTATCTTTGAGGAAGGGTTGACTAACCCTTCTCCGAGTGTAATATCCCCAACTGGATATATAGTGAATTTTGAATCAATTGCTATGTATTTTTGGTTTAGGACTTTCATCAAACACTTTGACCATTATTGTTCAGATACTATTGAATGCCCGCACATACTACTGATATGAATTAATGTTGACTGCTAATATATTTTAGTGTATTTTGGGGTTTAGGATTTTTTCAAACAATTCACACATTCACAAGGTTTGGCACGTAATGGAAATTTAATGGCCCCAATACCAGAAGACAACAATACATTCAATCATTTACAAGATTTTTGCCCAACTATTATAACAGAGAATTAAATCAACATGTATATAATCAAATGGACTTATGTGTCGACTTGTAGATAGTCACTGTAAACTCCACTCCTTTTGTGTGTACATGATGTAGGTGACTGTGGCTTTATAACTATTGTAACAACAACACTTTATAACAATATTAAGCATGAAATTACCCCAATAATTTGATATGTGGACAATATTGTGATTGCAGCTATGTTCTTTGGTAGTGAAACAACCTCTTGGAGATACCATGTCTCTCTTGCCTTTGGTATTATTCAAGGAAAAAGGAAAGGGAGAAAGGTAGGATTATTTTTAACCTCTAGAATCATTTTCAATGGTACTTGTTACCCCCTTTTCTCAACAATGACAACAACGCTATAAATGGAAAGCAAATGAGAGAGAATTTCACCCTCCAACTAGAAAACAACCACAGTTTAGTAACCATGACCTCCAATGGGTGATAGCATCCTGATGACTGAGTGCACCCTTCCTCTTAGATGTTAAACTCATAAAATAAGAGAGTCTCCCTCCCTCAAAATCTTACAAACTGTCAACCAAAGGTTGCACCCTCTTCTCTTGTCAACCCACTCAACACAAAATGATAAATCACCCTCTATCTCAACTATAGATGGGAGCAATATGAATAAATTCCCAAACCCCCTCCTAGGCCAATGTGCCCTTCACCAAATCCCCAAAAAATGCTAAAAATATTCATAGATCTGCAACAATAAATTGAATCTCTTCTCCAACAATGAAGCACTATGAAATACCTAGATGATATTTCCTCTCATAATCAGCTAGGGTGGATAGTCTCACCACCGAAACCGATTTTCTTGTAGGGTTTCCATCCTAAGAGCCAAAAGCCACAAGAACTCTCCAAAATCTCTTTTTCGAAAATAAGTCATGAATGAATGAGAGAATGAGATCTCATTATACGTGTATATCCATTTTCCTTTTTCCCTTCAAGTTACTTTTTAATTTATCTTTAGTATTACCTCCAAATTCACTTTATTAATTTATTAGTCCTTTTTACTCCAAAATGGTGATTTATCTCATTTAAAAACATTTTCGGGCACTAGAAGTCACTTTTCATCCTCCCAATATTTAAAGCTCCCCATATCGATTCCAACAAGCTATTACACCAAGGTACTCCTCTTAGATAATTTATTAAAATGACAACCTTAATAAAATCCATTAAATAATTTCCAATAATACTCCGATTTTATGGGAATGGTCGAAAAGCATCGAAATCAAATCTGACAGCATAGGAGTGATACCAATTATGAAATATGATAAACAGACCTTTGAAGGTATCATATAACTCCTCTAAAACATCTGAGGTTGCTGTTAACTTCAAATTACCCCTATGACCAAGCTGACATAAACCCATAAAGTCATCTCCAACTACAGAGCAAGGGAACCTGAAAATGGGAACATTACACCGAGGTCACCCTAAATGAGAATATGAACTTTGAGGAAGGGTCAACTGACCCTTCTAATGGATTTCTCTTATGCAAAACATTTTCTATAGGATGGGTCATCTGACTCTTTGAGTTGACACACCTCGACACAAATAACATCGTTTAGGAAGGGTTGACCTACCCTTCCAATTGACACACCTTGAAACAAATAAAAAGTTTGGGAGGGTCATCCAACCCTTCCTTGGTGTCTTCCTTACGTGGAAAATATGCTTAAGGAAGGGTTGGTCGACCCTTCCACTAGATAAAATCTAACACTAATACTATCTTTGAGGAAGGTTCGGCCAACCCTTCCACTACATAAACCACGATGCCAATACCATCTTTTAGGAAGGACCGACCAACCCTTCCACTAGATAAACCATGATTACAACACCATTTTTGAAGAAGGGTAGGCTGATTTTTCTCCGAGGTCATCTTGAATGAGAATATGATCTTTGAGGAATGGTTATCCAACCCTTCTAATGGATTTATCTTATGTGAAATTTTTTCTATAGGATGGGTCAGTCGACCATTCCAATTGATACACTTCAACGTGAATAATAGAGTTCAAGAAGGGTTGGTCGACCCTTCCTCTGTTCACCACATATGAAAAAAATATGCTAGAGGAAGGGTTCGTCAACCTTTCCACCAAATAAACAATGACACCAATACCATAATTGAGGAAGGGTCAATTGACCCTTACACTGGATAAACAATGACACCAATATCATATTTGAGGAAGGGTCAACTAACCCTTCCACTAGATAAAGTGTGGCACCAATACCATCTTTAAGGACGGGTCAACTGACCCTTCCACTTGATAAATCACAATGATAATACCATCTTTGAGGAAGGATTGGATGACCCTTCTTCAAGGTCACCCTGATTGGGAATATCATGTCTAACGAAAGGGTCAACCAACCCTTTTCATGAGTTTTTATTATGTAAAGCTTGTTCTAGAGGATGGTTTGGTTGACCCTTATACTTGACAAAAATTAATGTAAAGGACATAGATTAGGGAGGGTTGGTTAATCCTTCCAATTTCCACACCTCGATGTGAATAACATAGTTGAGGAAGAGTTAGTCGACACTTCCCCAATGACCCCCTTAGATGAAAAATATGCTCGAGGAAGGGTCGATTGACCCTTTGACTAAATAAATTGTGACACCAATACTATATTTGAGAAAGGGTTGGTTGAGCCTTCCAATAGATAAACCATGATGCCAATACCATATTTGAGGAAAGGTCAAACCAACCTTCCACTAGATAAATCGTGATGCCAATAACATCTTCAGGGAAGGGTCAACTAACCCTTATCTGAGGAGACCCTAAATGAGAATATGATCTTTGAGAAGGGTCACTCGATCTTTCTAGTCGATTTCTATTATGCAAAACTTTTTCTAGACAATGGGTCAGTCGACCCTTCCAATTGATACACCTCAACACGATTAACATACAACAGGAAGGGTAGGTTTACCCTTCCAATTAACCCACCTCAACGTGAATAAAATAGTTTAGGAAGGGTCAATTGACCCTTACCTAGTGCCTCTCTTATGATAGAAAGTATGCTTGAGGAAGGGTCGACCAACCCTTCCACTAGATAAATTGTGATGCCAATACCATCTTTGAGGAAGGTTTATACAAAAGTTCTAGTAGATAAATCATGAAACCTATACCATCTTTGAGGAAGGGTCAGTCGAACCTTCCACTAGATAAAGCATGAGGCCAAAACCATCTTTGAGGAATGGTTGACCAACCCTTCCATTAGATAAATCACAATGCCAATACCATCTTTGAGGAAGGTTCTACCGACCCTTCTCTATCCTACCACTCCATGTGAATTCTATGTTGGGGAAGGGACCCTTCCCCGAGATACCGCTCCATGAAAATAAAATGTCAAAGGAAATAAAATATTACTTGATATAGGTTTTAAATGTTATGAAACCTCATTCTATGGTGGTAATGTCACTATGACGTCAGCCAACCTTGGGATAGGTGGCATTGAGCTAGATTCATATGCTAGAAGGAATTATGATAATTCTACTATTGTTGTTTATCTCATGAATAATGTCATTCTAGATAGACATACTCATACATTATTTTTGAAGGCAACTACATCTTGCTTGACAATATTGGATCAACCCACAAATTGGGAACACTAAAACATGGGAATATAAATGGTTTTTCTAGCTTATCAAGAACAAATTCCATAATTAAATGTCCAAAACATACCATTCTTCAATGTTTTGAATCCTAGATTTTAAAGCCTACAACAAAACCTCGTGTAGGTTTACCGTGTTATGTTTTATGGGGTTTGTGGTTGTCCAAAATAAAATTATTTTTGAATGTAAAATATGGGATCCTCTCACTGTGTCACATAAAATCGATATTTCTTATAGAGAAGGGACAGAAGACAAGGAAACAGATTCTTTTAAGAACCTCATTGAACATATAATTTGCAAAAATAGATTATGGGGTTCTTTCAATGTGGCTTGTCAAGGGTAGCTAGGCATTTATAGAGCTGCAACCATACTTTTTCTTAACTCCAATAATTTCTTCACCAAAAAATATGGAGCAAGGCGAGGCACAAACAATATAGCTAAAATTATTTCTCTATGGATTCCCATGAAATATGCAACTGAAAGAGGAATCAAGGAACATATTATGTTATTCAAAAATCAATTAGATGACCAACATAATCAACAACAGAAATTTGTTCAAGCTTGATCGTTATTGATATCTTACCCCTCTAGTAGTGGGTAAATTTCCCAAATAAATACACCACACTATATCATTGTCATGCAATTCATGGCCAAAGGATAACAAACATAGATTCGGGTCATATATAATTTTATGAGAACCCTCTCTCATTTTTTATAGGCTGCATTTTGTGGTTTTTTTACCCCGGATGGAAAAATGTTGCTACTGGTAGCAACCTTTTCTTTTTCAAGGCTAAAATTACAACTTTTTTGAAAGCCCGATCGATGCCATTGCAATCAAAACCATAAATTGACCTTGGTATAGAAAGGGATACTATCAGTAGCACCCATTTACACCCCTTTTCTGAAGCATAAGTCGACTCTCTAATCGAAAATGGGTGCTACCAGTAGCACCATTTTTGGGGGGCTAAAATTACATATTGTTTGAAACCCTGGACTTCACAACCGACGTCGTTGTAAATCAAAACCCAAAATCAAACCCCAAATCGAAAAGTGGCGCTACCATGGCACTCTTTTTTTTTCTTCTGATGATGAAATTACAACTTTTTTGAAATTGTGGCCTTAACAATCAGCATAGTTGCAACGAAAATACCAATATCAACCCTCAAATCGAAAGGAGGTATTACCAATAGCAACCCCTTGTTCCGTGGAGTTAAAATTACAGATATTTTGAAACGATGAAGTAAAAAATGTAATCAAATTTAAAAATAGAATGAATCACCTAGAAACAATAAAGAAGACAAATTTTACCAAAACCAAATTTTTTTTAGAAAAACAATTTAAAATGTTTAACAATAAAACATTTTTGAAAGAATTTTTTTAAAAAGAAGCAAACAAAACATTAAAAAATAAAACAAAATTTTAAAAATTAAAAAGTTTGAAACTTAAAAAAAAAACAAAACATTAAAAATTTTAAAAGTTAAAAAAAAGTAAAAATTAAAAAAAAATTAAAGTTAAAAAAAATTTAAAAATTAAAAAAATAATAATTTAAATGGGACTGGTCAAGGAAAGATGGAGAGGGGGCTAGATTCTGGAATGGAGTCCCCTCTCCTTCTCTCCCTCCCCCACTCTCCATTCACATGTAATGGAGGTAAAGAGGGTGGCCCCACCCCCTTCCACCCACATTTACCCCCCTTACATGTGAATGGAGGGTGGGGAGGGCTAGATGGACAAGGTGCTCGATTCTGGAAGCAAGCCTCCACTCCATCTCACCCTCCCATCCCCACATTTACATGTAATGGGGTAAATAGGGGTAGAAGGGGAGCACCTTGTTTACCCCCCCCCCCCCACCTTACATGTAAATTTGGCAGTGGAGAGGGAGAGATGGAGTGGGGGCTCGATTCTATAATTGATCCCCCGTCTCGCATTCACATGTAATGGGTTTAAAACACTAATTACTATTTTTTTAAATTTACTTTTAACATTTAAAAATTAAATTTTTACTTTTTTTATGTAATGAATTTAAAACATTATTTTTATATTTTTACGTGGAAAAAATACTAATTTTATTATCTTTGTGCAGAGTACAAAGTTACATTGTGCATATATATGCCTAAGCATATATTCAAAAAATAGATAAAGCTCGAAAAAGTTCCAAGATTTTCTCTTGGATTCTACATCATAATATAGCTTAAATATATCCTTAACTGTTGTCAACAGTCCATCAAAATTGTATGTGTATACAATAGTTCCATAAAGCACGTACACTATTATATAGCCATTGTGGATCAACTGATAAAATTGATTAAAAAATCTGGAAGATCATGATTCAGGCACTGAATGTAATACCCCAAGCCCTTCGAGGAAAGGCCTATGATAGTACCGGAAAAATTAATCGTTGTTGTATCCCACTACCCTGAACTACCCTTTATCCAATTGAAGGACCTCTTTAGAAATGGCATATGCATCCCTGTTTCGTTCCCTATAGACATGTGTACATGAAAAGAAGTCAAAATTTAATTTGGTGTTTATAATTTCTTCCAATAATGAGACAAATTGAGTATGAATACATATTTGGGTTCCTTTTATCCAATTTATGACCAACATTGAATCACTAAGAATTTATAGGTTCTGACATCCTTTTTCTAGAGCAAAGAGAATAAGTATTTTTAGAGTAAGCAGCTAAGCATAATTGTTTGATCCTTCCACAAATCCTAGTGAAATTCTAAAAAATGAGAGTCCGAGAAATATAAATGGCACTACCTCCACATAAGGTTTGATCCCTCCGCAAGGCACCATCAAAGAAGTCCCACTACATCAATTTGTTAGCAATTACATCCTTAATGTTTCCTATGCCCACCCCCCTTTTTGTTGAGGGGAAAATGACAGATTTCAAATACCATCTGAAGCTACCACCTCAGGAATAATCATATTCTCCTAAAAATTTGATTTATTTCTTGCGATCCAAATCCCCCATCCAAGAAGACGAGGAAGAGCCTTATATGGGAAATTCAAGGGCTTTGATAACCACCTTTGCAAGGCAATTTCCACTGAGCCACCTTGCCATATACATTCATGACCCAACACCCTTGAAACCTCATGCCAAACTATTTTAGTGAAAGGACAGTTCAAAAAGAGATGGACCGTCGATTCCTCATCTACTTTGTACAATGAGCACCATCCACTCCCTTATTTTTTACGCTTTTGAATATTATCCCAAGGGGGATCTTTGTTTTCCAAAATGTGCCACATCAATAATTGGTACTTTGCAGGGAATTTCAGCTTCCATAACTGCTTCCACCACCATGACAACTCTTTATTAAAAATATCAATGTTTATTTGAATATAACCCAACTTGGGAGTATACATGCCATAAGGAGCATGTTCAAGATGAATTCATCATCTCGGTCCCTTATGTGTATGTGTGCTTCCTTTAGGGCATTTATATATGAATTCCACATAGCAACTTCTTCATTTTCTAAACCAAGTAATTGAGTTTTCTTCCAACCCAGACACCACAAAGAAGTGGATAGCAAATCAACCTCTTGATTTCAGGTGAAATAAACCCACTCCTATAAATGTTTATCAATGTTGGGGGCAAAAGATGTAAACCCCCTAAGGATTAGCACGACGTTATATTTCGAGAGTTTTTTTCTTAATTGGAAATTTTCTATTTTTTTTAATAGCGAGATGAATTTTATGTGGTATTAATAATAGTGTAGAATCATTTTAAGAGTTATGTAACTTGAATCATGATCCCTGTGAAGTTCTCTCTTGATTCTAGGAAATGGATCCCCTGATCCTAACCCAGACCTTGGTCTAGATGAACCCTTCCATTTTCTTATAGTTGGTTTTAAGGAAAAGAATATGCCCCAATATTGTGATTGCTTTGTGAAAAGATTGGACACCCCATAAATAAATATATCATGTATCTTTGCCAAGAAGAAATCCATCGGCTTGTCTGAGCGAGGCTTGGTTGGTTTGTTTACTGGTATCTGGCCCTCCCCTAGGGCCATGGAGGTATGGATTAATAAAAATTGGCAACCTCTTTTAAAAGGAAAATGCAATGTTATTTTTGTGGGAAAGGTTATTACGTTTTTCTTTTTGAATTTAAAGTTGATTGACATCCTTATTTCATGGGATCTAGAGGCATGCATTTAAATAGTTGGGATTTATATTTTGATCCAGAGAAAGATATACCTTTAGTAGTTCTTGTTTGGGTTAAAATTCCTCATCTCCCACTCCATTTTTGGTTTGATCAAGTCCTTGCATCTATTGGGAATACCCTTGATCGATATATAGATAAATCTGAACCAAAATCACCCATGTTCTCTTGTGCCAGAATTTTTGTTGAAGTGGATTTGGAGAAGGGCCTTCCAGAGGTCGTAAATCTTGTAATGGACAACTGGGTTCATGAACAGAAAGTGGATTATGATCAACTACTATTTAAGTGTAAGAAGTGATATGAATATGAACAATTTTCCAAAAATTGCCCAAAAAATGAAGGTAAGGAAACAAAGAAGGCAGGCAATAAAGAATGGCAGAAGGTGCAAAAAAGGAAAGGCTCTCGTAACCTCAGTGGAGTCAGTGCCTCTAGAAGTATCCAATAAGTTTCAAGCCCTTTCATCTACTATTTTGGATCAACCAAAAATTCAAAAAGCATCAGCAGAAAACGCAAGCATTCAGATAAACCTGTCCCTTGTTCTTGAGGAAATAGGAGTAGAATATCGTGGCAGTGGACCTCCAGATCACCCTGTTATAGAAATTAACTCCATATCACCCTGTTATAGAAATTAACTCTTAGCAAGAAATGAGTCAAAAGGAGGGATTTGATGAAGAAACTGGATAACCATCTTCCTTTGTTCAAGGAGATTCCACTAAGGAATTGGAGGAGGAAATAGTAACAAGCAATAAAGTAGATAGAAGATTAAAAAAAAACATGAGGGAAGAAGAAGTTGAAAGAGAAAAGCAATTAGGGAAACAAGCCTCCTTGTATTCTATACTGAAGGGTTCTGTCTCTAATAAAAAGGGGAAAAAGGGTGATGCCAGAAATAAGTTTGGTTCTCAAAATAAAAAATAATGCAACCAGTCTCCTGGAATTGCAGGGGTTTGGGAGGAAAGCAGAAAACTGACTCAGTGAAGCAAATGATTTATAAATATCATCTTTCCATCCGGCTTCTTCATGAGACTAAAATGGACTCCGTCAATGTAATTCAGATATTTCAAACCCTTTGGAAGAAAGGGGTATGTCATGCCAAAATCTCGTTGGGTGCCTCGGGAGGTTTAGCAGTGATTTGGGACAGCACTAAATTCAATCTAATTCATCAAAAACAGGGGTGACACTGGATCATGGTTGAATTGGAGTCAAAAGAGCTTCATGAAAGGTTTAGTATATGCAATTTTTGTGGCCTGGTTTTGTCTATTTTAAAGCAGTGTTTCTGGAGATCCTTTCTTACTCTTGAAGGATTTAGATATATAATTGGGGGAGATTTTAATGCCAATATTTCCATGAAATAAAAAAGAGGGGGGTCTCTTCTCAGATATCCATACGGAGAACAGATGGAAGACCTAATTAGTTCGTTGGATTTAGTGGATATTAAACCCGTAAGAGGCCTCTACACTTGGTCTAATAGGAGAATTGGACCTAGACATATAGCAACTCGACTCGATCATTTGCTAGTGCATAGATCCTTATTGTCTAAGTACTTTGTAAATTCTAGCATTCTTCCTTATGCAACTTCGGATCATAGGCCAATCTATTTAAAAATGGACAGAATTGAGAATCAAGGTCCAATTCCCTTTCGTTTTAACCCTTTGTGGTTATCACATGCATAAGATTTTCAAGTCATAGATTCTGCTTGGAATACCCTAGTTTATGTTTTTCCTTCCTATGTTTTCGAATCAAAACTCCAGGCTACAAAGTTGGCTTAAAAAAAATGGGCTAAGTCCAATTTCAATCCTCCCAATTTAAAAAGAATATGTTGCGAAAAGGATTTGGAACTTCTTCAAGAGAAAATGGATAAGGTTGAGATAACTCCAACAATTTTGTTTTGGGAACAACAAATAAGTGTTGACTTAAATGTTGCCTTCCACCAAGAAGTATAGACTTGGAGTTTAAAATCACGAGCTCTATGGTTGAAATATGGTGATCGAAATACTACTTTCTTCCATGATCAGTCCAAGATCCAAAATCATAATAATTCTATAAATGAAATCTTTATTGTTAAGGGATTGAAGCTTACAGACCATTCTGAAATCAAACAGGAAGTGGTAAGTCATTTTAAGGAATTATATATTGAACAGGGAATGGACTATAGGGATTCTAAAGACGATCTTCTTGATTTCATTCCCTCTCCAATTTCAGTGCATGAAAATGATTATTTGTATTGATATATAAGTGAAGAAGAGGTTCTAGCAACAATCCACGGTTTAGGGGCTAATAAATCTCCAGGCCCAGATGGGTTCACTATTCACTTTTATAAAGCTTGATGGATGACAATAAAGGTGGATCTATGCAAAATGTTGAATTGGACAAAAGGAAAAGATAAAATCGGTGGAGCTACCAACTCCTCCTTTCTGGCCTTGATACCTAAAGAAGCTCATCCCTCTTCCTTCTACCATTTCAGGCCTTTTTCCTTATGTAATTCATCTTATAAAATATTATCAAAAATTCTAGCAAACAGAATTAAACCTTTGCTTTCCAGGTTAATCTCTGAAGGACAAGGCAGGTTCGTCAAACACCGACATATTGTTGACAACATTATTTTACTTCAAGAGGCAATGCACTCAAGTTATGCTAGAAAAGAGCAGGGTATGGCTATCAAATTGGATATGGGCAATGCCTTTGAAAGAGTTCAACACAGTTTTCTTTGTGAAATTTTGGATAGGTTCGGATTTTCCTCCTCATTGATTAAATGGATAAAAGATTTCATTTCCCGCTCCTGTATTTCTCCCATGATCAATGGACATCCTGCTGGATTTTTTCAAGCTTCTCATTGTCTTCGTCAAGGTTGTCCTTTGTCTCCATTTTTATATATTCTGATGGTTGAGCTCTGGAGCGAAAAATTATACAAGAAAGATATGAAGGAAGGCTAAGTGGCATATGAATAACAAGAGGAATAAAATCAGTAAACAATGCTCAATTCGTTGATGATATTGTCATGTTGGGAGGTGCTTCAGTTACAAATGCTAAAGGGTTTTAACAGGTTGTATATTAGTATCTCGATGCTTCAGGCTGTCTGGTAAATAATGGTAAATGCAAAATTTATGGATGTAACACTTCTCCCATTACTCTTCATCGTATCTCTCAGACATTGGGTTTCTCTGCAAGTTCCAGTTGGACGTCCTTTAAATATATTGGAATCCCCATTGCTTTGAATAGAATCAAAAGTTTGGAATGGGAGCCTATTCTTCAAAAAATTAAAGATAAAATGCAAAGTTGGGGCTTGCGATGGTTGAATCCAGCAAGAAAATTTGTTTTAATCAGGTTCGTCCTCTCTTCCGTTCCCTTATTTGAATGTTCCTCTCTTTTGGATCTGAAAGGTATTATGCAAAGATTAGAGCAATTATCTCAAAACTTTTTATGGCAAGGAGGAAAATCCAACATTAAAAAATTTCACTTGATCAAATGGGATCTAGTTGAAGCTATGAAATTTTTTAGAGGCCTTGGAATTCGTGATACTCAATTAATGAACCATGATATGGGCTCCAAAGTTGTCTGGAATCTAGTCTCCGGGGAGAAATCCTGGTGGAAAGATATCATTTGGAAAAAGTATCTATCTCATTCCAAGCTTAGGTGCTTGGATACTTGCTCTTGGGATAAAGAGGGATTGAATATATGGTGAATATATAAAGATTCAAGGGGGATAATTAAGTGGTTTTGTATTGGATTCCTAGAAATGGGAAGCAAATTGATATAGGAAAGGACTACATTCTTGGTGCTCCTCCTTTTTCTAGACAAGTTGAGCTCCTGGAATTATTACAATGGTTGGATTCTAATGGAATTAGAACTCTGCATGATTTATCTAAATGGGATTCAACAGGAAATTGTTTGACTTGGAAAAAGTTGGGAGTCCCAGAATTTTTTATTGGTCCGCTTCATATTATTTTTCGTAATTTTAATGGTGTTGCTCCAATCAGCTTATCCTCTAAGGATTCAAGAGGGTGGGGTAAAAAGGGAACTTACATAGTGAAAGAAGGGTATGCTCCCTCTTCAAAGAATGTCAACAACAACCCTTCTCTTAACATTGGAAAAGGATATGGCATCGGGATGGTTTGCCAAAAATCAATATTTTTTGCTAGATTATGATTGAAGACAAAATTTTGACCACTGAAAATTAAAAAAAAAAATATTGCAAGGCCTTCTTGGTGTGTTTTATGCAGAGAATTCGAAGAAACTAATGAACACTTGTTCTTTCATTGTTGATGCACAAAAAATATGTGGAAGTTCTTATTAAAAGATTTGGTTAATCCTTTTGCTCTCCCAGGTAATTGGAATGGGTTTTTTGTCAATTGGCATTCCTTTTTTCTTGGCTTCCTAAAAGGGAAGCTTGTCCTATCACGAATTTGGTCTACTCTTCCAAAGTATGTCTGCTAGAAAGTTTGGGCAGCAAGGAATTATGGTATTTTTCAAGATAAAGTGGTAACAACAGAAGATTCTGCAATTGCAGCCAGATCTCTCTTGTGGGAAACGCTGCATCAAAATATTAGTGAGAGTATTCGTGATGATATTTGGAATGAAAAATAATCAGCATGGGAAAAAAAATTATATACTTCAACCTCTGTTCCTATGCTTGGGATAAAAGCTGTCAAATTATCTTGGCAATTTGACATGACCTCGAAAGAATTTCAAAAGTGGCAACAACAATCCTTATCCTATTTTTTGTTCTTTGATGGATCTTCGAAAGATAACCCCGGGGTGGTAGGTGCAGGAGGGGTGATTTTCGACCTTGGATCAAAGAACCAGGTAGAAATATATGCCTTGTTTCTTGGTCTACAATTGGAATTAGATGTAAAATCTCATCCTTTAATTGTGGTTGGATATTCTTTGATCATTTTGTCTCAAGTAAGAAATGGTCAACCTATCACAGATCCTCTAGCCTGTCATCTTCATCAACGCATTTTGAGTATCCTTCCAAGGTTCTAGTCCATCAAATTTTATCATGTGAAGAGGGCATTGAACCCTCTCGCCAACTCTTTTGCAAATCAAGCCTACCTAATTTATCAAGGGTAATTAAAGACTGATGGGGGGCCTAGTAAGATGTTTTATGTCCCTTAATAGCTTGTTAATGAATTTTATCTATTTCATCATTAGATGGTTCTCGAGAATCCTCCACGTCTTCTCTCCTTTGGATAGCGGAGTTGGTGAGCTGCCCTCTCCGTATGAAGGTGTTGTTTCAATTAGTTGCAGTAGTTATAGCTTGGTAAAGGCTTTCCCCCTTGGGTTTGGGATTTCATTCTTGTTGTTTCCTTGGAATGTGGCTTCTGAGAGTTTGGACGCGGACGTTGTTGGTTGGGGTTGCTCATTTGGAATGGTGTTTGTGTCAGTGCCTCTTTTACCCTTCTCCTTTGTGCGAGGAGTAAGGCTTCCTACATCATATCCTCAGGTAACTCGTTTAAATTCCTCTTTGGCTTTGCTCTGGGAGGTTTGGGATATTGGTCTAAGAGGGCATGATGAAAGTTTTGTTTCTGGTTTTAACCGTGAAGGAGTAATATTTTATATCTATGAGAAGGAAGTATGTGAAATCTTTTATGCTGCCTCTTTTTCTGTTGTTGTGGATTCTGTAATTTTTTGGTTGCATCCCCTTGGGCCCTTTTTCTCTGGGTTTATAAATATTCTGCCAATGGATATTGAGAAGAGATTCGAGCATCTCACAGACCAAGTGAATATTATGACAGCCAATGTAAATGATTTCAAATCTCATTTGAAATGGATGAGGGACTGTGTTGAAGGAATTTTTCAAGCTGTAAACCAGATGGTTTCTCACTCTCCTGCTGTGGATAAAAGTTTGCATCAGTTAGAAAAAATGTACCAGGATTTAAATGGTAATTTGGAAGCACGTCTTAACAAATTACATGATTATGTTAAGAAATGTGCATAAAAGGTGTTTGGAATGGTGGTTTTGGTTACCAAGCACGAAGAATGGATTGGGGGTTCACATTCCAAAATTGAAGAGAATAGTATTGCTCCATTAGGGGATGATATCTCTGTGCACCAAGCAGTATTAGAGGGTTCCGAGAAGGTCAGAGAAAACTCAGGGAACCACGGAAATGAAGCTAATACTATTGTTAATGTAGTATATTCAGACCATGATGAGGACATTGAGGTTGATTTAGATGAGGACTCCGAAGAGAAATCTGGTTATGCTTTAGAACCCGGTTCAGTTAGACAAATGGAAATAGATTCCTACAATATTGAGGCCGATGACGAGGATGATAACACTAATTCTCCAGCTAATAATTTATAAAGTGATTAAGATGAAGAAGTTGATGCAAATTCCCAGGTTTAGAGGTCTACTAGTGATATTAGTAACTAGTCTGTTGTAGTCATGTTTCATTTGTGTATCTTATTACTAGGACATTTTGTGAAGATATTCAGTCATTCAGGATTCCTAGTTTTTTTGAAAGCTTATGGATATTCAGTCCTTTGATGTCAAACATCTCATGCTACTTTGATGAACTATATTATTACTTTTTTGTATCTTTTTGATGAATTCGTTCAACCATTTTCAATATAAAAATATATGTTCTTGTTATAAAAAAAGATGTAAACCCCTGCTCCCAAGCCAAGTGTCCAAACATATCCTAATACTTATGTCATTACCAATTCTCCATGCAATACCATTACCAGTGAGATCAAAGGATTTGACCATAGCTTTCCAAACAATTGAAACATTAGCCTATATCTTAGTAGGAGATCGGACCCAATCAATAATTGAATCTGGAGCAATGTACTTATGTTTGATTACCATTGTCCATGAACTTTTGGTGGACAAGTCTCCACACACTTTTGGCTGTCAGGGCTTTTGAGAAGAAGAAGACATTTTTTTACTCCCCAGCCACAAAGGGACTTCAGAATTGCAATCCTCTCCCACCTGACCCAAGGTAGAACAAAACATGGAAAATTTTAGGGGCTAATCTTAGCTCCTGGGCTAACTTTAGGGGTTTTAAATTTTTAATGGGTTATTATTTTTTTATTAAACACCCATTAGGTATGATTATCCCACATTTTATTTATTTATTTATTATGATAGGAGGTTAGCCCCAACGAATTTAAAAAGGGGATCCAAGATAAAACAATTTAGCCCCTCTAAAAATTGATATAAACCTCTATTCGCCCACAAAAATAACTAGGCAGCTCCCATTCACCCCTGATTTCCAGAAATGGCAGTTGCTAGGGGATTTTTCGCTTTCTATCAATAATGGAAATTGAAGTTGGAGTTACAGTTGTTTAGATTTTATGGGTTGAATCTCATTTTGCAAGTTTCTTAATGTACACATGAGAAAGGCAGTTGATATTTACTATCAGGTCTTATTTCGACCCATTTGCAGCTACGAGAGTTCTAAATACCATCACCTTAGATCCAAATTTTCCCCAAGAAACATGGGGATTGTGAAGCTTGCAATTAGTGATGTAGAAATAACGTTTTTGTCAGTGTTTGGGGCATCATGCCATGGGGTTGGGATATCATTCATAGCCATGTATTTGGGCATGAATTACCAAGGAGAAACTTGCCAAAAGATTCGTCAAAACTTCACAAGGTTTTATAATTTAGTGAAATATTTGCCAATATTTTACAAGGCTTTGTAATTTAGTGAAAGATTCACCAATATTTTACAAGATTATATAATTCAGTGAGATATTCGTCAAAAAATTATATATACATAATATGACATTGATAAAATAACATTCATATTTTCCTATAAATCATGGGGATTTGCCCATTTATTATATATAGAAATTTAGGGGGCGTTCTTAAAATTTTCCCTGGAACAAAATTATCCCTATGGCCTCTCCATAAAAATATGAAACATATTCGTTAAGACTTCTCCGTAAAAATTTTTGGAATTAAAGACATCCAATATACTGGGATGGCCTCCATAACTGATTCAACCAATACTAACATGCCATCCCTAGAGACTCATTTATAACACCACACTTGGATTCTTTTTTCTAGTTTGGAAATCAACCTCAACTAGTCCTTTTTCTGATAATTATTGGATTTTAATTGAAAACCAAGATATATTATTGCAATATAAAAATCAATCAATTAAAAAGAGAAAATTAATTGATAATACCTTAGATCATCTTCTTCCAAATTAACACATGAGAGCGAAGACTTTCTTTCATTAATTAGCATCCTAATAGCTCAGCAAAAAAGATATAGAATACTTGCATGTAGTGTCCCTAACCCTTAAACAAGGTTAAGGGTGTTTATATTAAGACTCAGTTAAGTTTAATCACAACAAATATAGATAAATTATGGCCAGTCTAACTAACCATTCACCCAATAATTAAAACTTTTATCTCTAGAGGTTGATTTATAACTAAAGTTGCGACACTTAATTATTTAATCACAACACTTAATTAAATAATTAATTACAACACTTAATTAATAACTTCCAATAGTGCGATCTAAGGATCATAGTCACAATAATCATATGATTAAGGCATGATAAACATCATCTTCGGTGTGAATAATTAATTCATATACTTTTGATTGTTTGATAACATAGTTTATAAATAACCAAGTATTGATGTCATCAATTATTTGCAAATTAATATATTTTCCTATGTTTTCATGTGTGTGTTGTTAGTGAGGCTATAAAGTAAGGAAAATCACATATCATGAAACATTCATAAGCTGCAATCTATAGCCACACCGAAACCATAGCAAACAGAGAACACTGACTGCAACTACAGCCCTCAAAATCAACACGTGATGATTGTCCCCTACAGTCATATCTCACTAATAAAAATAAGATCGTATAGCTTCCACCCTCTAGCCATCAATCACTTTTACATCCAGGATACATCAATCATCCTCAAATATACAACAAAGAACAGATACAATCAAATGACAGGTGTGCTCGTCTTAGCACTAGAAAACTGTCGGACCTAAACATGCATATATTGGTCATCTGGAAATCTTTTTCAATGAATCAAAAGGAAATCCTGGTTGGAAACGTTGTTCTGGACGCAATGGAAAAGGTCTCATGACTCCAAAATGATCATAAATGGGTGAACCAAAACCTATGGTTGCGCCCCTCTCAATACCATCGAAACAAAATTACAATTTTTGATTAAGAGGAAAAATAATAGAAAGAAGGTAAGGAGCATAGCAACATATTACAGATCCTGGAATTCAATACATCAACATGCAGAAAATCAACTCATCCACCACTACACATATACCAAATAAAATAATGTAATAAAAATGAAACACAAGAGAAATACTTATCTCAAAATAAGGGCGATTGGTTGTAGCAGGACAACTTTCCTCCCAGCTGTAGACACAGTCAAGCCTTCCTCGCTTGAACAGGTCACCCCGATATGAGACCATGGATACACGGGTAGAGGCACACTTATTCTAGCAACTCTCGGAACTACCTATTTTGAGAACCACAATGCTTCCCACTACTACTCTCATGTTCGTCTCCACTGCCTATGGGATGTGACTCCTCTCACCGACCCATTTCCTGGCTTCCTGTGCGAGAACCTAGACTAGTAGAGTGATATAATGGAAGCAAAGGGAAACAACTAGACTAGCTCTAAGAATCAACACACTCTCAATACTATCAAAATTCCCAACATGTTGATATAGCACATGTCAAGTGATCCAAAGCTCAAGATTAGCTTCAAAAAGGAGAGAGCACATGTATAAATAGCTTAAGGAGGGCGATTCAAACCCAAGGTGGAAAACTAAAATGGGTTTGAGGGTGGTTGGGCTTCATCATGGATACTTAAGTCAATTAGTGGAGTGGTGTCCTAGTTAGGAGATTCCCTTCCCCATATTATCACCATGAGGAGGAGTTACCAAAAACCAAGGAGTGGAGCCATGAAGAGCACAAGGAGGTGCACTAATGCATAAGGGGGGTTAAAAACAATGAAGGGGGGGAATTAGGCGAGATAGGGGATCCAATAGGGTCATAAATATCATGTAAGCACAAAAATAGGGATGAATGGAGGAGTGGGGCGCACTTATGGAGTTGGAGGCACAAATCAAGGAGGTGGAAGCTAAATTCTAGCTTACAGCTCCTAAAATCTAGGGAGAGGGCTCATAAATGACAAAAACACATAAATATGAGGGAATTTCTCCCAAGGAGGGCGCACTAGGCAAGAGGGGCCCACTAAATTATGTATAAGGTGCAATAATAACTACATAGTTCATAAAAAATAAAAAATGGGTTTCGTTGTACAATGTTTGGGTGACCAACACTATTAAAGTAACCAAGGCACAAAATGAACTAGGATGAACAACTACCATTCAACAAAAATCTCTAAGGTGCTAGGGATGTCCCCCATTCCCCCTCACAACTTGAGATCCTGCAGCAACCGTATCCGGTTGTTGGGTTAAGAAGCGAATCCGACTTCCATGTTGAGAAGAATTATATGAATAATATAATGATTAATAGATATATGATATCAATATTGCATTTGTGGTCCCCTATTTATATGATTGGGGTACCTATTCGAGGAGTCGTGTCCTCTTAAGTTAATTATTTAATTACTATATTTAATTATTATTTAAGTGTATTATTTACTATTTGTGTTTGTAGCATTGCCACCCCCTTTAAGGGAAGCTTTTCCCTCAAAGCTGATTTTATTGATATTGACTTGATTATGGATTTGTGATGAAGCATTAACTTGCCAGATGTGTATTCTAGATTGGTTCCTTTCTCTGGATGTGATCCCGAACCTTCGTGTTGTAATCCTTTCTGCTTGAGGGGTGAGTTTTTGAAACAATACAATTTGTAATTATTTGTTTTCCATATCGTCTTTTGGATTCCATTTATGAGCAATTGTGGATCGCCATTACCAACACATTTGTGTTGTATCAATTCTTTCATGGCAATTGGTTTTAAGGCTAAAGTTCTATGTTCATGCTCTTCCTTCCCAAAAGAGAATTCAATTATATTACTTCCGCTTTGTGTACTAGTGGAGGGTACAACATTGGGTGTCATAATAATGGAGGCATTTTTAAGGGATACCCTTTGATCTTGGAATTCAAGGTGATGGTCATTCTTGAGTGTTTGGAGTTTGAAAACATCAATGTGATCTTTCTCACTTTCATCAAGCCATATTATTGTATATGTCTTAATCCATCTTATCATCTTAGTGATTGTGCACTCTAATTCTAACAATTTCAAGGATGTGTGGCAATTTTCATAGATATGATGCACATCTGAACCGACATCAACCTTACCAAAAATATCTAGGTATTGTACTAGTTTTCTCTGAATCATAGCTTCCATGGTTTCTTCATCGAAAGGAATTTTAAGAGCCTTCATTCTTGATTCCCACATGACTGCGTCCAAAGTTTCAATTCGAGAGCAACATAAATGTTGTTCATCTCTAGTAACTTGATAAATAAGACTTCCTAGACATGTGGATGTAATATTTGCTATGTCATTTTGTTTAGCAACATTAGGTCCACTATCATATTCGTCATCATTGGAAATGGAAGTGACAGTTGGCAAAGACAAAAATTCTGCATTACGATCTACACTTGTGTTTGTAGAACCATCATTAATCCTTCCAACCTGTTTAAGCAGATGTTGACTACTTCCATGGCTTCCAAATTCATCAATCAGATCAATAGATTGATTTGACAAAACTAATTGGGAATGATGTGCAAGTGTTTTTTCTTGCTTCTTATTGTTGTCGTCTTTTTCTTCAATCTTTATCATGTGGTTTTCTTTATTTAATATTCCTCATCTTCTGTGCATATGTTTTCTCTTGGATACGTATCAACAACACTAGCTTGACTCTCATCAAGGTCATCTCTTCCTATGCCAATTCCATGGGAGACATAGGTATTAAATCTTTTCTCCTCAAAACTATCATTGTCATCATAAAGAGCGACCCAATCTTTTGGATACTTATCATAAACACCAGCTTGACTCTCATTAAGGCCATCTCTTGTTCTAATTCTACGGGAGATGATGGCTTTCCATCTCTTCTCCTCATAACTTTCATTGTCATCATCGAGTGTGGGTGGATTTGGAGTGACCAATATTTTATCTTTCTCCCTCTTGAAATGCTCAAGAAGCGTTATCAATTCTTCATTTGATGACTTCATGATGCATGTAAAAAATTGAAAAGAAATATAATAATTATTATTAAATAATAATAATATTATATTATATTCTTATTTTTATTATAAAGTTTTTAAAACCATAATAATAAAATTTATTATTAATAATAATAATTTTTATTATTATATTATAATTTTTTGTTTTGTTTTGGCAGGGTTTACGTGGAGAGAGGCGTAGGAAGTGGTTGGCGTAGAGCAAGAGGATGGAAGGGAAGGCGTGGGAGATGGAGGTGGAGGCAGCTGCAGGAGGAGCAGCAAGGGACAGGCACGGGGACGGGGACGGTTGTGGTGGCGGCTGGAGGGAGCTACGGGAGGAGCAATGAGGGGGCGGGGAAGGTTGGCATAAGTGGGGGAGCACTGAGGGGAGATCGCATAGGTAGGGCGCATGTAGTGTGCGGTGACTATGGAGAAGGGAAAATGGAGGCGGGCGAGCACGTGGTGAAGAGGATGGAAAGGGCGTCTTAAAGAGGATGGTGAGGGCACTGCGAGGGTTAGGGAGAGGAGTGTAGAAGGTGGGAAGACGTGGAGTGTGAGGGAGTGCGCAGAGGGCGTGTAGTGGTGGATGGAGGGTGGCTTGCTGGAGCGAGCAGCGTGGAGTTGCGTGGGGCGGTGGAAGTGTAGGGTTTGTGGACTAGTGGGATGGGAGATGGGGGCTATACGGAGCCAGAGGCTGGGAGGGAGATGGGGGTTGTACGGATCCAGAGGCCGGGAGGGAGATGAAGGCGTGAGATGAGCAACGGAAGGTGAGAAGGGGTGGTGGAAGAGTCGAATCCGAGCTTTGAGGGGAGGAGTGAAAGCTCTGATACCAAATGCAGTAACCGTATCCGATTGTTGGGTTAAGAAGCAAATCCGACTTCCATGTTGAGAAGAATTATATGAATAGTATAATGATTAATAGATAGATGATATCAATATTACATTTGTGGTCCCCGATTTATATGATTGGGGTACCTATTTGAGGAGTCGTGTCCTCTTAAGTTAATTATTTAATCACTATATTTAATGATTATTTAAGTGTATTATTTACTATTTTTGTTTGTAGCAGATCCATGGTCTCCAATACTCTTTTAGTTTCCTTTGTTCAGCCAGTTATTTATTTAATTAATAGCAACAACATTCAATGATAACAATAATGACAATAAAAACATTAACATTAATAATAATAATGCCAAATTCCATAATCACATCATCAAACAAATGAGCATAATTACATAGTCACATTAACAGATAGAACATAAGTCCATAGTCAAATAAAATACCATAAGTCCAAGGCTTAACAATCGGGGTATTGCATCCCCCTCCCCCTTAAACAATGCATTGTCCTCGATGCACATTTATTACATACATGTAGTAAACACTAAACTTTCAAAATAGATGAGGGTATGCTTCCCTCATAGCATATTCCACCTCCCAAGTCGAATCCTTGGGGCTATAGTGGGTCCATTATACCTGTCTGATTTCTCGATTCTGAAGCAACTTGACCTTGCTTCCCAAGATGGAAACAGGTTGTACTGGAAAATCCCCTTCCAGATCCACCTAGATCATAATCCATTCGATCACATGATTAGTACCATGTACATACGTGTATATAAATATCAATAAAGAAAAATGAAAGCACTCTAATTACCTGTATCACATGCCAATCAATTACATGGTTAGCATCAAGTATATACTTTTTCAATAACGACACATGAAACACATTATGTACTCTGATGCAATCGGGTAGAGCCATCTCGTAAGAAACAAGCCCTATTTGAGCTAAGACCTCAAAAGGTCCACAATATCTAGCAGCTAGCTTGGAGCAATTTCCCAAGTTTAAGGAACTCTTCTTGGGTCTAACTTTCAAAAACACATGATCTCCAACTTGAAATTGTCTGGCAGTCTTGTTCTAATCTGCATAGCTTTTCTGCCTATCTTGAAATGCCTTTAGATTTTGCTTTATCGTAACCATATGATCCTCCATATCCTTTAATAATTCTGGTCCAACAATGACTATGTCTGTTAGGTTATCCCAACCGATGGGAGTATTGCACTTCCTTCCATACATGGCCTCCGAAGGACTAATCTTCAAAGAGGAATGATATCCATTATTATAAGCAAATTCCACCAAGTGTAAATAATCTTCCCACTTACATGGTCGATCTATCACATACATCCTTAACATATCCTCAATCACTTAGTTAACTCTTTATGTTTGTCCATCTTTCTGAGGGTGGTATGATGTACTCATGTTTAGACTTGTGCCAAACCCCTGAAAAAATCCTTTCCAAAAGTTAGAAGTAAATTTCGAATATATGTCCGATACTATAGCCTTGGGAATACCATGCAATCTGGCTACTTCTTTCATGTAAATATCTGCAATGTTAGTTTCTTTGTGAGTTGTCTTTACTGGAATGAAGTGTGATTCCTTAGTCAACTTATATACCACAACCATGATAGCATCATTTTGCAATCTTGTCTTAGGCAACTTGGTGATGAAATTCATCGTCACTACATCCCATTTCCATTCTGGTATTGGCAAGTGCTACAACAATCCCGCTGGATTTTGATGCTCAATTTTAACTTTTTAACATTCCATGCACCTAGCTATATATTTTGCAACATCATTCTTCATCCCTGGCCAATAGCATTGTTTCCTTACTGATGTTATTGTTTTATGATAACCCGAATGTCCAGCATAAGGAACATCATGCATTTCCTTCAAAACCATCTTCCTTATATTTCCGGTATTGGGAACATAAACTCTATCTCTGTGCATGAGGATCCCATTTTCTTCCAACTTATACTTATCAAATTTCCATGGAATTTTATGTTGTTGCGATCCTTCTTTTACCTGTTGATAAAGTTCATCTGTAACACTGGCTTCAATGATCTTATCCTTTAAATCTAATGTACTAGTGCTTATAGTTGCTACCTGCATCACATGTATCTCCTTACTAAGTGGATCAGCTACCTTATGTTGCTTACCTTTGATATGCTTGATGTCAAAGTCATATTCACATAATAACTCCATCCATCTCCTCTGCCTTGCATTCAAATTAGGTTGCTCAAACAAGTACTTTAACCCATCATGATCAATTCTTAACTCAAAATTCTTACCCATTAGATAATCTTTCCACATCTTCAAAGCATGGATGATAGCTGCAAGCTCTAAGTCATGGGTGGCATAGTTCTTCTCATGTTCCTTCAAATTTATAGATTCATTACTGATCACATGTCCATCATGCATCAATACTCCACCAATGCCTTGCTTACATGCATCTGTGCACACAACAAAGTTTCCTTCAGGATCTGCAATCTTTAGAATGGGTCCACTAGTAAGCATTTCCTTAAGTCTTTGAAAACTATCTTCACACTTAGGATTCCAGTCAAACTTCACACCCTTCTTCTGCAAAGATGTGATAGGATGAGATAACTTCGAGAATCCTTCGATGAACCTTCGGTAGTACCTAACTAATCCCATGAAAGATATTACTTCTAATACATTCTTAGGTGTTTTCCATTCCATAATGGCTCTTATCTTTTCAGGATCTACTGAAACACCTTCTTGAGATATGATATGTCTTAAGTAATGAATTCTTCCCTGATAGAAAGAACACATGTTTAGCTTGGCATACAACTGATGTTCTCTAAGCACTTGCATTACTAGTCTTAGATGTTCTTCGTGCTCTTCTTCTGTCTTGGAATAGATAAGGATGTCATCTAAGAATACAATCACAAATTTATCTAAGTATTTTCTAAAAATCCCATTCATCAAGCTCATGAATATTGCATGTTCATTTGTTAACCCAAAATGTACCACAGTGAACACATAATGTCCATACCTTGTTCTGAATGTTGTCTTACTGATATCTTCATCCTTAATCCTAATCTAGTGGTATCCTGATATCAAATCTATCTTTTAAGACACTTTGGCTCCTCTCAACTGATCAAACAAGTCATCAATCCTTGGAAATGGGTACTTGTTTTTAATTTTCGCTTTATTCAACTGTCTATAGTATATGCAAAGTCTTAGAGTTCCATCCTTCTTCTTCACAAATAACACAGGAGCTCCCCAAGGTGAGACACTAGGTCTTATGTAACCTTTCTTTACTAGATCCTCTAACTGCATCTGCAATTCCTTTAACTCTAGAGCACTCATTCTATAAGGTGCTTTAGATGAAGGTATTGTTCTCGGCACCAAGTCAATAGAAAAATCAATATCCCTCTTAGGAGGCATTCCTGGCGGTTCTTGAAATATGTCTGCAAACTCTTATAGTACTAGATAATACTGCAATTCTGGATCTTTTCCTCCTTTTGACTCTTCCACGTGAATTGCATATAAATGGAATCCCTTTCTGAGAGATTTCTTCAATTGTAGAGTTGTGACCTACCTTAGGGATATGCGTCTAGGTATACCTTTGACTGTCACTCGGTTTCCTTCTTCATCCAGACAAGTATAAGTTTTATTATGACAATCTAGTATGGCATGGTGCACATTCAACCAATCCATGCCAATCAATAAATAATATGACCCCAAGGGTATGTTGTTTAAGTCGCAAAGGTTTTCAATCCATTCATTTCTAAGCGAAACACTTTTACAAATTCTGTGATTTTCCTCTTGGATCATGTAGCTAACTGTACTAGACTTGCTGTTTCAATTTTACTTTTCTTCAAATGACATTTCTCAACTAGATTAGCTGCAATGTAACTATTGATAGCTCCAGAGTCATTCAAAATAGATATGGTTTTATTAGCAATCTTACATGTTATCTCAATCATTCTGGATTGGTGATCAGCTTGCCTCTCATCCAAGGCTGCATAGATCCTATGAACACTTCCATCTACATCTCCAACGGTTGAAGCCTATTGAATGTTATGAAGGTTATTTTTCTTGCATGGGAACTGATTGGAAAAGTGATTTTCATTGCATATCCAACATTCCATAGGTGGTCTTTTCCCTGAAGGCTCTTCCCTTGGATGTCCTTGTTGATAAGAATTATTGTTTCTGAATTTTGAAGGTTGGAAACATTTCTTTCTCTACTCCTGTTTGTTCTTATTCATATCCTTCCAATTATTTTGATATGGGGCCTTGCTCTTATTCTGCTCATATAAGTGTTTTTCCTTCCATATGGCATCCTTGAGGTTCTTTGGTCTATCATACTAGATTTTGTCTCTGTAAGATTTATGAAGACCACTTAGGAACGTTTGAATCTTTATCTTCTCATCTTTGATGAAGTCCCATAATTCAAAGTTCCAGAAACTTCTTCTCATAGGAATCCATAGTCATGCTCCCCAATTTGAGCTCAAAGAACTCTTCCATATTTTTGTCATAGTAATGCTCAGAGAGGTATTCCTTTTGGAAGTACTTTTTAAATTTCTTCCAAGAGATTTTGTCTTCATCGATGTCTTTTAGCTTAACTAGTTGATCCCACCAGATAGATGCCTTACCTTGTAGATGGTATATGGCTACTATTTCTTCCATACTAGGTGTATACTGATGCAACTGGAAGAACTTCCTTAGTCCTAACAACTATGCTTCAGCATATTCTTCATTCTTTACTTCTCCATCAAAAGTTAAAGGCTTGATTCTTCTCAACTCTCCTACTAGTTCATCCCGGGTAGACCTGCTCTCTTGTATCTCACCAAAGATCTTTCTGGACTACTCTCTGTATTGCTTGATTCATACCCCTTCCTCCTCTCTAAGTGATGAGGTCTCCTTGAAGATGATCTAGATCTCACATAACCTCTTCTATGACTCTTTTCAACAGATCTTTGGATGGTCTTCAATGATTTTAGACCATTCATGATCTGCTCCTGGGTGGCAAGTACATATGCTAGATAGGCTTTTTGAATTTTGAATAACAAAACAAAAGATGCATCTATATATATTTCAAATTTTGTAATACTTCCACTATAATAGATATAGTTTGTGTGCTAAATGGCTCATTGGGTAGAAGGAATTGAGGTTTAGAAAGTGTAAATTAATCTTGGGTTTATATATTATACAAACATTAAGAAAAAAATCAAAATATTGAAATCAAAATACACATTGTTGAAATTAGATATTGGCACTTTTCTAATCGAAAATCACACATTTTGGATTTGAAATTGACACTTTTGTATTTCAAAATTAACATTTTTGAAATTAAAAAATGTCACTTTTGGAATAAAAATTTAGGAATCGAAAATCACATTTTTGGAATAAAAAATCTCAATTTTGGAATAGAAAATCACACTTTATAGGTTCAAAAACATTCGAAAAAATGCACTTTTGGAAACCAATACTACCACTTTTAGAACCTAGTTTTGTAAATTAGAAAAGTTGATATTGACACTTTCAAAATCAAAATTCATGGCTTTTTAGTCTAGATTTTTCCTTCTCAATCCAAATTTAATGAAATAGGTTTTAAAAGCGGAATTGGATAATTAAACGATATTGCACTTCCCTAAGTGTAGGCGATGTAACGCGAAAACCTATTCTTTGGCATGTTAAATGAAGAAAGAGAACCCAATTGGGTATGCTAGTAAGATAGACGTGAGCAATATAAATAAAGAGATATAAATGAAATGCAATAGGATAAAGCCTGCACAGGGGTAGATTGAGTGGTTGGGACTCCCAGAGATAATGCCACTCACCTCGGTTCGATTCCCCTATGGTAGCCCAAGACGCGTCTGTGCAAGCCATACATGAAAAAATGGGTGATAGTGGCAGCCATGAGATTTGTTCCTAGAGATCGTAGGAGTAATTCTTCACAGTTATCAATTCCCCCATCCCTATATACAAAAAAATAAAATAAAATGCATTTGGATAAAATAAAGATTTAGAGATGTAATGCTAGTACTTAACAGAGCACAAGGCCTAATGATATGGGAGTTTGTTGAAGCCAATGAAAAATGTGGATGTGAGTGTAGTAAACTTAGTTCCAAAGCAATTATGTACTTGGAATACAAGACTTAAGGGTTAGCTCAAAGTAGACAGGGGAAGATGACACCAACTTCCAAGGCACCAACTCCCATGGAATGATAGGAAACATGAAGTGTAGGATGGGGAAAAGGAAGGAGGTGACTACACCAAGGAAGCCCTAATTAAGCCAAGAGGTAAGAGGCAATGATTATAGGGACGAATAAGCAAAGGAAAGATACAAAAGTAGGTGATGCGAGGATAGACTAGTGAAGGTAGGTGGTGAGAAGTAGCAACGCTAATGAAGTACTAGTGAAGGAAAGAGGTAGAACACTAGGGAATAATTAGTAGAGGCAAGAGGTGAGAGGTGGCTAAGCTAGTGAACCACTATCATAAGCAATGATCAAGACTGTACAATGTTAAGGTTGAACTAACAAAGGCAATAGTTGAGATGAAACGATGCTAGGGTAGAAAAACTAAATCCAAGAGGCAATTTTTCTAGGGTAGAAATAGTGAAGCAAAAATAGGTGAGAGGCAATGATGTTGGGTAAGAACTAGTGAAGGAAGACAAGATGAGAGGTGACAATGTTAGGGCACACCTAGTGAAGGAGGGAGGAGTGAGGAGGGAGATGTTGAAGAGATGGTAGAAGCATAAATTCCATATCTATAGTCTACATGATGCAATAATCAAGACCCATTTCTTAGGGGAGAGATAGAAGAAAGGCTGTGGTGATAGTTTCCAACGAGGAATAAGTCATCTCCATCTATCCATACATAAGGTAACATCCTAAAGGAGCCAATTATCAACAAGGTAGCCAAAAAGGGAGGAGACAAAAAAGAGGATAAAAGAGACTGCCTCTAGTGAGTCATATTAGGGGAGGAGGACAAAGGAAAAGTAGGGACATTAGTGGTCTCTTCAGGTAAGAAGCATCCAACGATGACAATAGAAGGCTTGAGTTGTTACTATAAAGGTCTCATTCCGAGATAGTGCTTCATTCATCTTGGTGAATCACATTAAAATATGGAGACCTTTCGAGCTTAGTACAACTACAATATTTCTTGAGATACTAATATAAGGCTAGGAATAAAGGAGAGGCTTAGCACAAGCATCTAAGGAACATAAGAAAGATGATAGGAACAAGGAGAAAGGGAGAAAAGGAGGTCACACAAACTAGGAGAGAGGAGAGGGGAGTCTACCTTTAGTTAATCAGGGTAGGAAATGGGAGGAATATGACCTTCCCTATGCAAAGAAAGGGAGAGAAATGACATAGACATAAGACAAGAAATTCAAGAATGATGAACAAGGGCATCACACAAGAGGAAATTCCCAATAGGTTGGGGAGACAACTTTGATTTAGGGAGAAAATATGGGTCCATTGACATCAATGAGACTAAGGGCCAATTCTTGATTAAGTTGATATGGAGAAAAACCTAACATGTGTATCAAGAGGATAATATCTAGGTTAATGAGGTAAAGGTAGAATCAAATGATGGGTAACCCCTTTTGTGGCAGGAGAAAGAACTCAAATATGGAATTAAAGGAGGTCGATGTTGAATTTTTTTCGAGGAAAGATCAGGAAGGACATTTTTTTCTTTTGAAATCTTGATTTTCCTTTGTGTCACGGCTCTTGTGCTTAAGATACTTACACCACTTGTTAGGTTTTCTAAATATGAGTGGATCGTGATATGAGTGGCTAGAGAATGTATAGGATTTTCTTAGCATCGATTAGGGCCAAAAGAAACAAATAAATGTCATAAGTGTCATTGAACAAGAGTTTGAATAAGTAAGTAGTCACGTATGACAGTGCAAGGTAGAAAGAATGTGAGTCTTGACTAATAGAATACTATTCTTTATCATGGATGAAGAGTATCTCTTCCAAGAAGGTGCATGGGATGGTAATCATGGCATCAAGATGAAAAGTCCAAAACTATGGAAGTGGAATTTACTCATCTCCATGATAATAGGTTAAAGAGTAAACTTGGTTGGAACACATTCAAAATAAATATTCTAATATTGTTTGATTTTATGTGTTAAGAAATCCAACAAACATACCTTAATAGTCAATACATATATTTCATTGTCATTATTAGATAACCAAAAGATGTAAGCCACAAGCCAGGTTGGATATAGACAAAAGATATTTAACTAGAGACACCATTTTTGCATGATCATCAATGGCAACTCTTTGGACAATTTGCTATCCATCATGACAGATTTTATAACTGAACTACATGGCCCTTTGTAGCTTCCTTTCAACCTAAACTAGCTAGTCACATTTATTATTTTTTCCATCGCATAATTTAGAGCCCATGAATTGTAGAGATTGCTGCATTAGTTGATCCTACAATCATCAATCAATGGGAAATTTTAGTAGGTAGTTGTCATCATCCATCAAAATGATGATACCTTGAAGAAGGGTTTTTAACGAGTTTAGAATCAACAAAACCAAACTATATTAAACATTTAGAGGAATATAATGCCATTGAGGATGATGATAACCTAATGAAATTAAATTGAAATGATATGCAAAAGGAAGAAAAAAATGATTTCTATTGGAAATGCCGAAGGTCAAGGTACACAAAATGCCTTTTTTGTCTAATCTTCCATTTCCAAGTAAAAAAAGGTATTTTTGATGCACTCCAAGTTCTTTCTAATTACTATCTTTACTTGAGAAGGGATCTTTTTGTTTATGTTTTATATTCCCTCCATGGTTGTTTTGAGGCTAATGGGGAAAACTATATTAGTTTTGGTGAAATGTTGGAATACAAATTGTATAGAAATGAAGAATCAAGTCAATAATAATTTCTCCAATCTACCTAAAGACTACACAAAATCACGTTGATTAGTTTCATCCAACAAGCTATGCCTCATTTGGAATAATGGGGAGGCGCCAAAGGGAAGCATTTACTAGAAATGAAAGATTGTTTGCAAGTTCATAACCCATTCAACTAGCACACATATGAATGAACAAATGTTGTATGTTAGGGTCTTACCCTAACCCCTCTACTTTGAGGATATTTTTCTCTGTAATTCCAAGGTAAGTACATTACATTGTAAGGGGATCAAGTTTTTCCAAAGGATTAGGATCATATAGGCTAATGAGTATGACTATGAATATTAAAAGAAATCTCCAAATCCCTTAGACCAAAGAGTATTCCTAGTCCCACTTTTGATATTTTATTTGAAAATGGAAACCAATGTCTCCAATCCCCTAGGCCAATGATTATGCTTAGGTATTCTTTTGATGCTTAAAATCAATGAATTGAGCTTAATTATACCAACAATGATACTTGAAGTAAAATTAATTTTATAGATATCTCCATGAATAAATTGAATTTTATAGATATCTCCATGAATAAATTGAATTTTATAGATATCTCCATGAATAAATTGAATTTTATATCTATAATTTGGTAGCTAAGCTTAATTGATCACATGTCATTATTTTCACTGTAAGATATATTTTAAGCATGAAAATAATAGCAATAAGTAATTAATTAGAATCAACATCACTTGGGAAGTAGAAAACCACACCAAGGATAAAAAATTTGCGAGTATCTTATTATAATCACTTGTAGACACCTCAAAATACAAAAATAATATACATTATGATACAACCAAAGATGTGTAATATATTTGAATCAACAAATACGATTCAAGTTATTGCTATGTGAATAATGATCTGTACAAATCTCTATGTTATCCCCAAATATTCCAAGCTTGGGCTCCATTTATCACCAACATAAAATTTCCATTTAATGCACTTTTGAGCTAAGCTAAGGACTCCTTCCAATGCCTAAATAAATACAATCACAACAAAAAGCAAGAATGAATTGTCTCAAACACATTCCAAAGGATATGTTAACATTTTTTGTTTCTTAATAGACCAACTTTTATTCATAAACCATAAGAACACTTGTTTCACTGGCACAATGGATGTCAACCAAAAGAATTTTGTCCCTTCATATCCAAGGGAATGAAGTCTTTTATAACATTAGACTTACACGAAATCATGATTGAATAACAAGGGTATATGATGGATTGATTAGGTAAAATAAGCATGCACAAAATCATTTAAGATATTGTAAAAATGCTAAAGGGAAATACCTAAATCATTGAGGCAACGCATAGTTGGCAATAACACATAAGATGGACAATGCTTCAGTAACAACCAAATGTAATGACTATGAAATGAGCCATGATTGAACACCACTACTTAAACCTACAATGAAAGCCCTCAATATTAACTACTATCCGATTTGATATGCATATGAAAAAGAAGAAGAAAATATAAGAACTCAATGAAAACCTAATTATAAACTATTTAAGGGTTGAGCTCATTAATTTGTTGATGCTATTACGGTTTTGTTACTATTTTGAGCTTCTTTTGGTTTTGAGAATGCTTTATTCTCTACCGACAAGGCCAACCAAGAGAAGGTGGAAGCTCATATGTCTCCTCCCCCACCTTACATCAATCTCACCCCCCCATACCCAATTTAATTTATAAAAAATGTACAAACATATCATAGTGGCAGAGAGGCAAACAAAAAAAAAATATGTATAACAATGTTAAAGGTGTCAATCAAATAACATTAAAAGTCATCAAATCACATATGTATATATCAAAATGTGTCAATCAACACGTTTGTTTACTACATTATTTCCTTTTTTGTTTTTGTTTTTTCTAAGGTCCACAATTCTAATGTTGGCATTTTCTTCTTCATGCTCTTATTCTCTCTGTTCAGGTGGTCGCTGAAGATACAACTACATCTTCATGCATGTCATTAAATAAGACCCATATCTACAATTAAATTAAACCATTTATAAGTCACCTCATTCATATTATATGAACTTAAAAATATATAATTTTAAACCACATCATTCATAGTACTTGGTGTAGTACATGGTAGTTTTTAAGGGTTCAAATAGTATACTTAATTATAGTATTTAGGTGATTGTTTTGGGTTGAAAAAATTATACATATAGATATGTAGACAAATATTCAATAAAAAATATAGAATTTACTATTAAAACTTGTTAAATTGCCTAATATTATCAATATAAGCATATTTCATGTAAATAACATGTGATTTTTCAAAGTGAAAATGATCAACTGACAAAATTATTTTTTGAAAAAAAAGTCCAAAAACTAGTTAATTGACGAAAATTCACCCCTAAAAAATACCTTGGTGTAGTAGACATGGTGGTGGGGTCAACCTTTGGTTGGTCACCACCAAAAACCTTGAAGATGAGTGTTTCATCCTAAACAACATATTCATGTGCTTCCAATAATACTTATAGTTATCTTATAGTCCATAAACCCTAAACACGTTTATAATTAACCATTCAAAATATATTTATTTATCTCATCACTAACAACATAAGTATTATGTGCTTTGTCTTTGTAATGTACATAGGGATCCTAGGAGATAATGCTATGTATTGAGGCCATTTTTAGTAAATAAGGCTCTTGTACTTTGAAAAACAATAATTGTAAGGCTTGCTAGAAGGTTCTACCTACTAGAAAGATCCTTTTATGGAAAATATGTAGAAACTTCCACCTACTAGAATGTTCCTTCTCTAGAAAGTACCTAGGAGTTTGGATAGAAACTATATAAAGAAGAATGTTCCTTCTCTAGAAAGTACCTAGGAGTTTGGATAGAAACTATATAAAGAAGTAGAAGCAATGGAAGGAGATGTCTTGTGAAGTATGTTAAACATATAGCTTGTGGAGTGATTCCTTCTATAAGGAATAACTAATGGTGTTGCCCTATTATAAGGGTTATTTTCATTTTTATATTCTTGAGTAAATGTATTTTGGTTATTTTTGAAGTTTAAGGGTTCTATTTCATTGTTGTGATTCAATTTCTTGGTTGAGGAACACAACACCATGATGGAACAATTTAAAGAAAAAGGAGATTGTTTCTTATTCTTTTTCCTTGAAGATAGGCCTTTAACTTCCTATAGCCTAGTGGAAGGATTGGAATAGGAACATGGACAACTCAATTAAGAAATACAAGTCTAATTTTAAATGTAGGTGGTTCTACCATAAGCCTATGCTACTAGTTAAACAAGTTGTGTTGGCGTAAGTCCAAATAACTCACTTGGCTCTTTTGATTATGTTGTGTATGGAAGCCTTTAGTTGAGCCTCTAGTTTAAGGGTTCTATTTCATTGTTGTGATTCAATTTCTTGGTTGAGGAACACAACACCATGATGGAACAATTTAAAGAAAAAGGAGATTGTTTCTTATTCTTTTTCCTTGAAGATAGGCCTTTAACTTCCTATAGCCTAGTGGAAGGATTGGAATAGGAACATGGACAACTCAATTAAGAAATACAAGTCTAATTTTAAATGTAGGTGGTTCTACCATAAGCCTATGCTACTAGTTAAACAAGTTGTGTTGGCGTAAGTCCAAATAACTCACTTGGCTCTTTTGATTATGTTGTGTATGGAAGCCTTTAGTTGAGCCTCTGAAGGTTTTCTTGGCTTGGTCCCTTATCCTCAAAGGCCTAGTTGTCAACCATCCACTAGTTCACCTTGGCATCTTACAACCCAAATGTCTTTTGTGTGGTCACTCAAACAATGCCCATCATCTCTTTTGGTTATATACATATGCCAAGTTTATTAGGAACTTGGTCACTCAATGTTGTGGTCAGCTCCTTCCTGACTCCATTTCCCAAAACATTGCCCTCCTAGGCGATAGATTACCTTGGGGTTGTTGAGTTTCAGGCACCCCAATAGCTAATTTAGATTTTAGCAGTTAAATCATTGCGTAGAGGGGCTCCCTTGTCCCACAAACAAGGGGGTCTCATACACCACTAAACCACTAAACAAGGGGGTCTCACAATCGAAATGCGTCCAGGCTAAACCACTTCACAACATGTTTACAGAGATATATCTGTACTTGCATCAACCTTATGTGAAGGTATATTTCTTATATAATCGCTTTCAAATTTCAGTTAAATTTATTATTTGTGATGTGTCTTAGTTATGTCATCGCCACAACTTCTCTGACACAATCATTTACATGTTTCCTCCAAAAATCTTGTTAAGCAAAAAAAAATAAAAATGAGACATTCATAGGATAAATACAGACTCAGAAACTAGGTTGAAATCTTATATATATCAATAGTAGGCACTACAGACAGCAGATATGAGAAACTCTATTATGTTATAACAACTGTAGATGAGACATTTTCCATGTGCATCACGCTTTTGTAATAGCAGGAAGAAAACAATCTCTACTGAAATATTTAGAAGGATGACTACTGCAAATTCATTAAAAACTAGTTGCCCTATAGATCAACAAGAATCTTTTTTTTTTTTACAAACTTCCTTTTTCTGGGCCAGAGTGGGGTCAATCTCTGGGATGTGTCACTTTGGGGATGCTCAGGCCAAGCCATATGATATGCACTTTTGGGCTATAGTGGGGTCAATCTCTAGAATGCCACTTTGGGGATTATCAGGCACAGCCATATGATATGCACTGAGAATGGTAAACTTCCATTGATCTACCACTAGCCACAGCCAACCGAACCTTTACAGCAGGCTGTGAAACATCCCTTATTCATCAATTCAAAATTTATTCTTTCAACTACTAAAAATGATTTTAGATTGTTTTCTTTATCATTTTGCAGAGGCAAGCTCAGTTCGCAGCAACTTGGCAGATGCAACCATGTTGGTCAATGCTGGAACAACCTCATCATACTTCCTGGTTTTTAAACCACAATCCGGATTTACCCATAGGATATTTGTCTCCAGCACAGCAAGTATCTGCCAGAGCAGAAAAATATTAAGGAGAGTTAAACACCAAAACACAATACAAGGTGTCTCCTGAGCCCTAAGTATGATGACTTGTTTTGTCTGTTTGAAAATGCACCTCATATATCATTACTTGGGAAAATTGACTAGTAAAGGTGAAGATAAGTACTATTAAGTGAAAACATAGTGTGACACAGTACCTTACGGATACGGTCTGCAATTTCTTCAGTGTCTGGAATGCGAGGAGAGTGTATATCATAAACTCCAGGACCGATTCCGGCCCCATATTTCACACCCTCCTGGAAAACTCTCAGTAATTTCTCATCAGAGCGGGAATTCTCAATGGTAATGACATCGGCATCCATATCAATAATGGAATGAATGATGTCGTTGAAGTTGGAGTAACACATGTGGGTATGGATCTGAACAAACAAATACCATATTAGGAGAGAAAGGAGAATTGATATTTGCAAGACTTGTAAAATACTGAAAGAATCAAACAACAGTTCAACTCATGTCCACTGGTTGCACATTTATGCTACAGATAGAGATGAAAGAGGGCATCTTAGAAGTTTAAACAAACCTGAGTTGTATCCTTTACACCACAGTTGGTGATACGGAAACCATGAACAGCCCATTCCAGGTAGTGAGCCTGTTCTGCCTTGCGCAAAGGTAGCCCTTCCCTCAGGGCTGCCTCGTCAATTTGGATCACCTGGAAACGCAGAATGATTATAGTTCGGTGGTAAATACTAATGAAGTTAAACAGAAGGGCACTACAGAGAAAACAAGCAAGCTGGCAATATTTTAGACTGAGCAATTGCAAAGGCAAAAGCATACCTGAATACCAGATGCCTCCAAATCTTCAACCTCCTCTTTGATGGCTAGTGCAATTTGCATGCTGGTTTCCGACCTACAACACATATATAGAGAACTTGAATCAAAATGTTGAAATCAGGGTCTAACAATTCAATAAAGGAGGAAATTGAACTGGGGATCACAAGTGGATCAACTAGAAAAATATCTAGCAATTGTGATGAAAAGTTGGTCACCCTTACCTGGGCTGATCATCTCTTACAAAGGACCAATTCAGAATTGTCACAGGACCTGTAAGCATACCCTTCATAGGGCGGGCAGTCAAACTCTGGGCATACTTTGACCAAAAGACAGTCATTGGTTTTGGGCGGCTGACATCTCCATAAATAATCGGCGGCTTCACACAACGAGAACCATAAGACTGTACCCAGCCATTAACTGTGAATGCAAATCCTTGAAGTTGTTCCCCAAAATATTCCACCATGTCATTTCTCTGCGGAAATAGATAAGACAAATAATTAGCTTCCATCATAACATAAAATGATGTTTGATGGTTTCACTCAAATTAATGCAGCACGCACCTCAGGTTCACCATGCACTAGAACATCAATATCGAGATCTTCCTGCATTTTAACAACTTTGGCAATTTCCTGCTGAATGGCCTGAATATAATCTGCTTCTGAAATCCTGTTACAAATAAAAAACGCATACCATCATAGACATGCATTTTGACAGACGATGGGCTAGTTATTGGAAAAACATAATTGTTTGATCTAAGCATTATACAATATAGTTTGCAAATTGTCATCTATCAAACAAAACATACTTGTTTGATTTGTATTCACGACGAACTCTGCGAAGTTCTACTGTCTGAGGAAAGGACCCAATTGTGGTCGTTGGAAGAATTGGGAGGTTCAATTTTTTTTGCTGTTCATCCAAACGAGCAATGACAGGTGTAGCTCGCCGGTGATCAGAACCTTCGAGAGCTTCAGCCTGTAATTTTCAACACACCACTTAAAATATTGTACCTAATGGTTGGCAATTAGCCACCTACAGAATGTTGAAAACTTGAAGGTAATGTACTCATAGATCTGAAAAATATCCTTTTAGTACATTAATAAAAGGGCTTACTGTTTGTAGACATGCTATATCAATAAGTATAAGATAGCCAGAGAGAAAGGAAACTATATAATTAACAAATTGGAGATAATAAGCCAAAAACTAAGAACAGAGCATTAGTCAACATACAGCTTTTTGGACTGCCTCATTGTTCACTCTAGGAGAGGTCTTTCTTGAAGATATAGCAGCTGCATTAGCAGAAAAATATGCCTGCAAAAACATCACTATGTTTAGATAGATTTTCGAATAAAAGGCTCTAGAATACAAAAAACATCAGTATGAAAACAATAGTCAGATGGAAAGGGGCAGATTTTAAATGCAAGTAACAACCAACTCCTGAGTTCAAAAACCTAGACTGTAGTTATACTATAGTCCATGGCCTTCATGCCAAGAGGAAATGTACTCCAGCTTGTAATTGCAACTAACGTTGTCTTCACAAATAAATCTAACGGTAATCAACACAGTGCAAGTTCCAAAAATGCCAAGAATCTTTACCTGATCTGCTTGACCAATCAATGCTTTTGCCAGAGCTACTACTTCAACTACTTTTTGTGCAGCAAATGCAAGCCAGGATTTAATCTCATTATCAAGCTTTGTCTCATTTACTAAATCCACAGCTGTATGGAGAAGAGAGCAGGAGGTGGAGACAACTAATTTGCCTGCAATGCAGACAGATGGCATTCTCAGATTAACTAGGAAAGCATATGGAATTTCTGAGTCCAAAAGCACCTCAAGCAAGGTAAAATAGTGTGCATAGTGCACACATACCTTTACCAACCATCGTTTCAAGATGCTTTAAAATGCTTAACGATGATGCCAAATCATTAGCCCAGATGTTTCGCCCATCAATTACTCCAGCAAAAAGGTATTTGTCTCCAGGAAAACCAACAGTTTTGACAAGGCTGAGTGTTTTAGTTCCGCGTTTTAGATCCAACCCAATAGCAGATATAGCCTTCAACTGGATGATAGTCCTGAGGTAAATGGTATATTTCACAGTATTAGAAAATTTAGATTCCCAATCCTACACTCTTTGACTTTAGGAATTCGAGTACTATCTAACTGTTTTCAAGAAATTGAATGATGGTCCTGATGCAAATAGTGTATTTCACAGTATTAGAAAATTTAGATCCTTAAACCTACACTATGTGAGTTTTGGAGTTCAAGTACAACCTACCTGTTTTCAAGCAAAATGCAGTATCATTTTTATCTTGTAAATAAAAAGTTCAAGCAAAATGCAGTATCATTTTTATCTTGTAAATAAAAAGAAAGGTATCATCTACATAAGCAGATACAAAGGATGCCACCTTACCTATAGGTCTCAACAGGAATATCAGCAAAGTATGTTTCTACAAGCAATTTGGTCCCAACAAGTACTTCTTCTAAGAAAGAATAAGCCTTAGAGAAGGCATCGAGGTGACGAGCCTCAAGGTCCATTACAAGAGAGGGTTCATCAAACTGTATCCATGTTGCCCCAGCTTCTTTCAACTCACCTAAGACCTCCCTAAATTAATCACAACACAAAGAAAATAAGTCTTGTCAGATTGTACCATTACTTGCAATATCAAGTGCCAGAATCTGTGATCTAAGGAGGCTTCTACATGAAAACTTACTTGTAGACCGGCAGAATTGCATCAAGCAGAGAAAGAAGGTCAAATGTTTTAGGAACACCCTTTGCAGGCTTTGATAACAACAAGTATGACACAGGACCTATGATGACAGGCATAGTCTCAATACCAATCTGCATTCCAAAAAACAAGCATTAATTATATATCCTAAAGTGGCTAGAATCTCACAGAATTCACCATCCAGAACTTTCATGCCAATGAAAAGTGGAAAATGTAGGGATCTTTCTCAGTCAAACAGCAAAAAGTGAATGCTTTTTATTCTCAGAAGCGAAGAACAACCCACAAGAAAGAATGCTTAAAATGCAAATATTATTGTAGTAAAATGAAGAATAAGACTAACCTCTTTGGCTTCTTTGTATTCATCCACAGCTTTGTGCGAAGAGTACTTGAATTTAATTTCTGGTCCCAACTCTGGAACGATGTAGTGGCTGAAAAGGCCAACCTTATCTATGTTTAAAAGCCTCTCAATGAACAAAATTTCAGAAATATATTTAGCAAAATCAGGGTATTCACAGCATGCTCCAATTTGTAGAGCTGCACTTACTAGTTGGTGTCAAACCACTTGGTCATCTCCATAGCAGGAAGCTTAGCATTTCCGCGTGCCATTGAGAAGTAAGTGTCGAATCCAATCTCGCCACCAGTCCACCCATATCGTGGAGGAACAGCACCAACCATGGCAGTTGTGTCAAGGACCTGATCATAGTAGGAGAACGTGTTGCTTGGGATGTATGTTAGACCGGCATCAGCCATCTGCTTCCATGTTGCAGCTCTCAAATTCTTTGCTACATTCTGCAACTCGGCTGCACTGCTCTTGCCCTCCCAAAAGGACTCAAGTGCAAACTTGAGTTCTCTCTTGGGAGCAATGCGGGGATAACCAACCACATGGGAAGCCATGAATTAAGGACTTTGAATCCTGCTCAAGGGACAAATAAAGGATACTTGTAAACTCATAAACAAGATCATAGCTGGATTCTGAAAAATATGTAAGACACAAGCTTTTTAATTGTGTAAGCTGATAAGATTTCAACATCCTAGTCAGAACCAAAGAGGCCTATAAGACCATAACATCGACCAGCTAGATCAAGGCTATTAAAATAAACTTTAACATAACATAACTGTATTTGAGTACTACTTTTGTTTTTTAACAGAAACACCCCTTATTTTTTGGCCGGAGTAGGGGACTTAGATCCCCAAATCCCCCTACAGGAATCTATTTGTATCTATCGGCATTGGGCTTCGAGACTTGGAGTTAATGAATTATCACTCCTAGGACATGTCACTCCACTGTAGGAATCTATTTGTATCTATCAGCATTGGGCTTCGAGACTTGGAATTAATGAATTATCACTCCTAAGACATGTCACTCTGAGGATTCACAGTTTTAGATGCCAAAAGTACCCTCACTCTGTGGATTGAACATCGGCACTCTATGGATTGAACATGGGCAGTGATGGAAAACTCCCACCGATTTACTGTACCACAGCTCAGCCGACATAACTGTATTTGAGAACTGACCAAAGGCTTGAGCTGTTGAATCATGTCCTGGACAGTTGTCCATATTACAGGGTGGAAAAATGTTCAAACTCATTGGTAATACATATTATCATACCCAATGCATATTCGCAGGCTATTATTCATCTAGAAGGACAGATCCAGGTATTCTCTTATAGTCTCTCCTACTGCAAATTCATACTCACCTAATATACAAAAACAACATGGGAATGCAGGACTGTCTACATATGCCTAGAAAGTAGTGCACAGCTAGAATCTAAAATTTTATGAGAAAAACCTTAAACAGCTAGACCATGACAATTGAAAATTAGGGATGGATTGAAGGATGTTATAGCATTTGATTGGACTGCAAGGTTCCAATGCTTGTGGAGAAGAGCCTACTCTCACCATATCAGTGGATAAGGAAATTAGGCTGAAGCAGGCCTAAGACATCTTTACCAGATAACACAAAAAGCATAGGCAACCAAATGATGCACACAGAGTTGATAGATCACCCCACACTTGTAAGCGCTGTGGATCGAACGTGGGTTCTACGTGTGCAAAAAATAAAATGATGAAGGTTTTTCAACTTCACCTTCTAGAGTACAAATTAAAAACATGAAATGGCATTAGAATAGAGAGCTGACCTGCAACGAAAATGGTGGCAGAGGCTGCAGAGTGTATATCCTCTGCTAAACTTTCAGAAGCCTTGGGTGGAGTATAACTGTGTGGACATGCATATATATATATGGAGAGTCTATGGTTGTCAAGCAAAATCCCAGTGGGTGGTTGGTAATGGGATGGTTGCTTTCTTTTTACAATTATGCATGCTGGTTAAGGCTCCATCCACAAGCACTGTGGGCCCCCATGTGGTCTGATCCAACGGTCGAAAAGTTTAGGAACATGATTTCAATCACTATTCTCACGGTTGGTGTGGGTATTTTCAGCGGCCACCTTTGACCTAATAACCATAATTTGTCTTTTTTTTTCATATATCGTCACCAACTCTCTTCATTGTCTTTCATTATCATGAATTAGGTAAGTCCTTGTCCTTTGCTTGGTTGGTGATTATGGTTGGTGCATAGGTTTGGCCTTTTATGCATGTAAAAGACTGCAATGGTTCATCTCCACTACATGGTTGAGGTATAACCTTAGCAAATTGTTTTCCTTATGTGAACACTTTTTGGTTGGTGGAGAAGTTTCACCTCCTTAGATTTTAAAAAGGTGAAAGCGAAATAGGCTAGATTTGGTAAAATATTTTATGAATAGTTTATAATTTTTTCCTAACATGGATAGTTTATAATTTATTTATTTAGTTTTTTTTAAATTAAAAAATATATATTAATTTTAGATGTATGAGAGTCGATTTAAATAGGATGGAATAGATTAGATAGACATTGTAATCTCTTCCACATTTGTGATTTGTTATAGATTATCTTTATAAACAAGTTAAAAATATAATTCATAATAATTAAATAAGAAAAAAGAAATAAAAAAGATACAAATATCTAATATTATCGTGTTATTTATTAGATGCAATTATTGAGAAGGAAACAGATAATTAAACTTAGCAAGAGCTATAGACATTCCATGTGTATTAGTTGTTAAGTACATCTAGAAAGTACATATACATTCTATGTATAAAAAAATAGTTTTTGAAATTCAAAACATCAAGATCCATATGTGAAACTTGTGTGACAAAATGAGCTTCCAGAAATAAATAACTACCCAAACCTAAAGTTGCCCCTTGCTATGAAAAGAAGATAAGCCCAAAACACGATGCTTCATAAAGAAATGGTTGAATCATGGTTTATAGTAATGGGAAATAAGGTCGACTCTATGGAGCCTTTTCCCTTGGTTGATAGTACCACTCACCTTTAGTAGTATCATTGAAACTAAGAAAACATGGGAGCCCTATTACTAAGTAAGATGTTGGATACTAAGACTTGGTTTATAAGCCACATTTTTCACATGGACCTCCACATTTTGAAACTAAGAGCCCTTCTATTGTAGCATAATGTGAAGGATATATTGTTAAAATGTTGGACACTAAGACTTGGTTCATAAGCCACATTTTTTCACATGAACCTCCACATTTTGAAACAAAGAGCCCTTCTATTGCATCATAATGTGAAGGATATATTGTCAATGAAGGTTCTTTCCTCTCAAGTACGATTGTTCTATTTCTAAACTATCCCAAGGAGAATGATGATCCAATTGAAAAGGAACATTTGGGCTTTGTTTGATATGCAAGATAGTGTTAGTTTTAAGAGTCAAATTATCTAAAGGGGTCTCTTGAAATTTGAGAAGATACCAATCAAGTTTTGTTTGATTAATTTGTTGACCAATTATAAGTTTTAAGAATGGTTTATGAAGATGGAAATCTTAAGCCAAGGGATTGTTCATTGTTGACACTAAAGAAATGATGATCCTACTTAAAGAAGTCTTAAAGGAAGGTTTATGATATAACCCTTTGAAAGAAGAGTGAGTGGACAAGAGAATTTATGGCACATGTGCCATTTTGATGCTTGAGAACTTCTCCTCTATCATTTAGAGATAATGAAAAAACAAATAACCCATATAAACAGACAGTATGTGTTATATGAAAAGTATACCCACTGTAACATTTCATTTTCATTATTTTATAAAACAACAAATAACCCATATACACAATGTGTGTTATATGAAAAGTGTACCCAGTGTAACATTTCATTTACATTCTTTTATAAAAGACAAAATTCTTCTATCATTTAAAATATGTTTAAAGGATGAAATGTAAAAGTTTTATATTGTAAGTTATATTGGTAAAAGAAAAGGTCAAAGGCATAAAGCAAATATGTAATAGTAATGATAGGTTAAGCATGTGGTAGTTAACATATCATGTAAGGGTCAGATGTCTTTAACATGCTTGAGTTAAAAAACTTGTCTCTAACAGGTTTGAGTTAAAATAATTGTTACACCTAAATCTCCTAAATCTCGTCACCATGAGCCATGTGTCAACTTTGTCCCTAATCCCTGAAGTTCCCTTAGCTAAAGTGCATTGAGTTTGGGGTTTTCCCTAGGTTTTTTCCTTCTCTAAGTACACTGGTGCTCTTTTCCTTCAGACAAGGTGCGCTAGCACACTTTGTACACTGACAAGGTGTGCCATCGACACTCTTTCCCTTCATGCAAGGTATGCCATCCCTCACTAGGCGCGCTGTCTCTTCATGCAAGGTGCGTCGAGGGTATTTATAGGCGAAAACTCGAAGCTTCAAGACCCTTCTGAAGCTTGTTGAGGTGGAGGGTCATCCCTAACTTCTAGGTGAGGTGGAATTTCGGTTCCTAACCTAATGGGAGGATCCCTTATACCTCTTCCCCTAATCCTCAACCTACTCTATCCCCTTTAGCCTTATAAATACAACCCTCCTCTCCATTGAGAAGGGAGGAAGGTCGATGGCACTCTTATGCTGGTGAATTTCTATGTGGTCCCTATCATCATTTGGGAGACATCATTCTTTGGAGGCTTGGCATGGAGTGTTGGATGGAAGGTTGCAACGTTGAGGCTTAGGTTGTAACATTCTTTCTCTATGTATTTCCCTTCATTACAGTAATACAAGTTCTTTCCATAAACATCGTTGTGTTGATAATGTTTATAACTTTCTTCCTTAACCGTTAGTTTAGATCAATTTACATCTATATATGCTTGTATCATTTGTTTATTTCCACTTGCTCTATAGGGTTTTGCAGCTCAAGATCTAAAGGCTCTGGAGCTTGGATCAACATAGAGGAAAGGAATTCGCAGACTTCGGGTAAGTGATCTATTCGTTAACTTGCATCTCTATTGATCTAGGAAAGAAGGTTGTATTTTGTACTTCAATTGTTCTATACCTAATTATGATAGGGAGATCTAGCTCGCATCTGCTCGAGTAGATTGTCCAACAACAATAATTTAATGTGATGTTAATTATGATTTTGGGAGAGTTTATTAATTTTCACATGAAGTGTCGTGTCATAGTATGAGTTGGTTTCTTGTTAGGGTACCATCCAAGTTATTTATGCAAATATAAATATACATGGGATTAATGGAAAAGCATAGCGAGTTGTGAATAAATTTTTATAATTTTTTAAATTGTTGTACTTATCATGTGTGTGTTCTACTATTCTCATTTTCATAGAAAAATATCACTTGGTATTAAAGAGAGGTCAACTTTAATCTTGTTGTAAAGAGGAAATGAATTCTATTGAATCTCTGTGAAATTCTATGTCACGACAGATCTAAAGAGCCGAGGATACTTCACAAAGAAAGAATGAGCAGAAAAATTGAATAAGAGTGAAAACTACAGTAAAAAAGAGTAGAAGAATAATAATGCAGCATAACTCAGATAGGAGCAGAATAATATCACACTACTCAATTATCAGTATAGTGAACAATGATAATACAACGGAGAGAATTCAAATCACACAGGAGAATTCGAACCTCAGTTGGTCTAGCATAGGGATTCTCACCACTGGAGTGCTCCATAAGACTCAAAGTCAATTGAACTGAACCTAAAATCAGTTAACTGACTAAGGAGGGTGCAATAGTGAGTCTATCATGCATGCCAGTCAGAAAAGGGTGCATGAGGCCACAATCAGTGCCATCCAGAGCTCTAACCCTCCACAAGAGTCAGATAACTCAGGTGGACTGCAATGGAACACTCAGTAGGTTCCTATAAAATAGGGAACTGACTGAAGTGGTCCTAAAATGATGCATGCAGGTCCCAAAAGGTGGTAGATGGATCCTGGATGACATCTGCACACCACTAGGGGGAAAATGACATCATCAAAAACTAGGAAAAATAAATAATGCTAGGTAGGACAAGGATGGAGTATTGAAATATCCTAACACCCCCCCTTAATCCATACTTTTGCATCCTGGGCCCTGGTTACTAAGACCAAAGGTCACCCATACAATCAAAGAAATGATAAAAAATAAAGAACAGTCCATGAACCAAGGAAATGGGGAAAACCTCATGGGAAACCCCCCCTCAAATTGGACTGAAACACACCAAAAGATTAATTGCTCCAAACTTCAAGTAGGTGTGATGCTTGATCGTATGTCTGGAGGTATCTTCCTCTTGGGAAGAAGTGGATCATGCTCCAAAAACATATGCTTGTATTCTCCTTTAGTGGATGCAAGCGAATATGGAGGCTTTCTAAACTTGCTCTTTAGACCGAACATGGTGAGAACAAATCCAAAAATATGAAGATCATCTTGGAACCTGTGATTCAAACCAGCTGCGGTAGGATCAACTCCAGGAATGTGTAGATAGTTCTTTGATATCTCCTTTGAACCAACATAGGTGATATCATAACCAAATGAATTACGACATGATGGTGGTGGCTTGTAATTCAAATAAGCTCCAAGAATTGATAGATGGTTTCTTGTGATCTCCTTTGAACCAACAGGGGTGAGATAAAAAACAAAATCACCAAAATATGCTTGAGACTTGAACCCAAGAGAATGGTAGTGTCCTCCATATTCAGAGAAACTCTGAGAGCATGTGCCAATGATCAAATAGAAGTTCATAAGAAGCATGTGATCAAGGAGGGCGAATGTATCACCTGCAAATCATTCAATAGATCATCATTATGCACACCATCAGACTCATGTGAAAGAGAGGATTTAAGAACCTCTTTAGATTCTAAAGTATGAACTGGCCTATCTTGCTTAGAATTCGAAGTAGAAGATATTGAGAACATGAGTGTTGAATCTGCAGCTTCTTCTTCATCTTGAACAACTTTATCATGAGATATGATTGAGGTTGAGACATCATTAGAGAGAACACTTAATGAGGTATCACTGGGCTTGTTTTCCAAATAATTTGCACCAATCTCTTCATTCCATTTGCCAAATGCTTTGTCCAGTTGGGCCCATAGATCACTTGGATATTCAACAATTTCAATGAGGTAGGGCATACTAGGAGACATAGCAATACACATTGCTCCAAAGGAACTGTCATATTCATTTAGCCAATCATTCTCCTCTTCATAGGAAGCAAAATATCTCATAACACCAATACACATATCAAAAAGACCCTATCTCTTCAGATATGCTATCATCTTTGGTTTCCACTCATCATAGTTGAATGGAGAGAGGAGGAATTGCTTTCATATTCATGGAAGCTGTTGTAGAATACCTACAAAAACAATGGAAAATATCTGCTACTGCTACTGCAACATAATTGTTGCAACTGCAGAAAACTGCACTGCAACTGCTGCTGCACTCAAAAACTTCGAATAACCTGCAAAAAAATCTCAATAATGGAGGTAGAATACTATTGAGCACTACTTTAGGACAATAGGAACTTTTATCCAGATCCTTCGCACCTGGCTAGACCTCATTGGATTTCTCCAATGAATTCAATGCAATGGCACCAGGATTTGTTGTGGAAATCCAGAGGCTTTTGGTGCACTACCGAAAGCATCTGCACAACTTATTCACTCCATGGCTCTGATACCATGTGAAATTCTATGTCACATCAGATCTAAAGAGCTGAGGATACCTCACAAAGAAAGAATGAGCATAAAATTTGAATAAGAGTCAAAATTGCAGAAAAAAGGACCAGAAGAATAATAATGCAACATAACTCAGATAGGAGTAGAATAATACACACTACTCAATTATCAGTATAATGAACAATGATAATACAATGTAGATAATTCGAATCACACAGGAGAATTCGAACCTCAGTTAGTCTAGCATAGGGATTATCACCACTGGAGTGCTCTAGAAAACTCAAAGTCAACTCAACTAAACCTAAACTCAGTTAACTGAAGTCACAATCAATTAACTAACTAAGGAGGGCACACTAGTGAGTCTGTCATGCATGCCAGTTAGAAAAGGGCGCATGAAGCCACAATCAGTGGCATCCAGAGCTCTAACCCCCCACAAGAGTTAGATAACTCTGGTGGACTGTACTAGAACACTCAGTAGGTTCCTATAAAATAGGGAACTGACTGAAGTGGTCCTAAAATGATGCATGCAAGGCTCAAAAGGTGGTAGATGGATCTTGGATGACATATACACACCACTAGGGGGAAAATGACATCATCAACAACTAGGAAAAATAAATAATGCTAGGTAGGACAAGGATGGAGTATTGAATTATCCTAACAATCTCCATAGGTACAATTAATTGTAGAGTGAGGGTAGATAATTATATTTAAAAAATGGAAAAGTCATGTTAAAGAAACAATGCTTTGATTTGAATATGTCATTAGGTAAAAGCAAAGCAATACATGTTAACAAGATAAAAGCTTTGATGAATCAACATGCATGGATTTGAACTCTAGTAGATGAAGATGATGCAAAGGTGGTCCCATTGAAAATCATGACACTAAAGTTTAACAATGTGGCATTCAGCCTTGGAAATCTACCATCATAAACACTAGGAAGTATGATCATTACTTTCCTAGAAGAGGAAAGGAGATTGAAGAGTAGTTGTGAGAATACCATTGATAATCATTTTTCTTTATATGCGAACAATTCCAACTTAGAGAAATCCAATGGATCAAGTTTTGATGCAATGAAAAGGAGAGGCGAGTGTTTTGTGGTAAGCCAATACATACTATGTGGAGCTATAGAAGAAGGGATGCAAATTTTCTTAAAGAGAGTGGAACCAATGTCAATTGTTGGACCCTTGATTTTTGTAAGATGCACAACATGGCAGAGTAAATATAACACAACACTTGGATGATCCCAACTACGCCACACGAAATTAAAGGAAGAATAAAGTCAAATGTGAAAAAGGACAAGGATATCAAAGGAATCCCTTAGTTTGCAACTTAGTTCGACTAGTATTTATTTGATGTAATGACATGTATTTATGTAGCCAAATAAGTTAGTTAAATTAGGGTTTTGATATAGTCAAAGATAACCACTGACCTAAAATGTATAAGTATTCCCTCGGGGATATGGGTAGAGGTTGTTGCTGACATTTTGTTCTTTGATTGATAGTTAATGGTTCAATGGTTGTTTCTTTGTAAGATATAGTTGTGTCATTGTACTGTTTCTAATGTTATGGTTGAAAAGCATGTTGTTAATACTGGGGACATAATAATGTACTAGATATTCATACCAGATTGGAGTAATAAAAGACCCCTTGTTATTTAAATGGTGACTCTTATCTTTTATGTGGATGATTGGTACATGAGTAGTTATGTTTACTTCCTTATACAACAATCTGTAGGACCTACTTTTTCTGCTTTTTAGTGGATAGGATAAAGCTAGGTGCTTTTATGGACTTAGAAAGCTGTCTAATTTTTGGCCAACACATCGTCCATATTTCTCTCTCCAAAATCCATCATCTTACTTATTTTTCATCACTCATTAGCTATCATATATGATTTCGCTAATTGGTGAGGTCCTTGACTAATTTGGAAAGTGATGTTGCTACTATTGGGTTTTTATTGCCTTTTAGTAAGCCTCATTTTGTGAGCTTTTCAAACTTGCCTCCAAGGCACTCGAATTATCTCTAAGATATGTATTATATATTGTATGCTAATTGTTGAACAATACAGAGATGAAATTTTCATGAATTGAGTTTTGTCTCTCAATGTTCTACTTCAATATTTCTTCTTATTTTTTCATATCTCTGAATAAATTATTGTGAGGACTTCTTTGTTTTTAGATCATGGCCCATTAGAATTCCTACATGGTATCGGAGCTTGTAGCTTGATAAAATTAGTCTTCAAGTATAATATTTCAGAGAGTTTGTTTTGTGGGTACTGAAGATCAAATAACATAAATCTATTGTTGAAGAAGAACTCATATCTTTCCATCTCTTATCATTGTTATCCTTGCATACTTCAGATACTGAGGGTTTTGTGCAAGATAATGATCTAATGGTTACTAGGAAGTTCAACATGCAATATGATGTTGTTAGTTGTGCTCTCACTTCCATTATCCAGGATTCTAATTCGAAGAGTATAAAGATAATCCACCAGTTGTTGCAGCTCATTCACACTTAGAGCCTCTCTTTGGTTCACTTTTTTGTGTGTCATTGGATGCTATAGAGGCAAAATTACAATTTGGAGTGGCTGGATTCGCTCTTACTATCATGCTTCTGATCCACTGCATGATTATGATTGGCACCTACTATCAAAGTTGCATAGAAGATGGAGGACATCATCAAGACTCATTTGGACCTGATCTCAGGAAGTTCAAGTCTAGCGAGCACTTTCCACTTCTTCTCAAGAATAATATTCCTCCAAAAATTTGACCAAGTTCTCACTTGCTTGGAGTTTGGAGAGATTTATTATGGTGTATTCCATGTTGATTATGAGGGGAGGTTTCTTCCCAAGTGGTTTTCCTTCTTTCCTCACTTACATGGACTAATAAATTTGTGTAAAGGGTGACCATAGTCCATAATTGCATCGGCCCTCATCATATTTTACTCACACTATGTCAGCTTAAGGGGGGGTGTTAGAATATTAAAAAAACCCATCTAGACTTAGGATATAAAGTATTATTAATTTTTGATACTTTCCTAGGTGTTTGACTAGGTAGTTGGCGCCATATTGACATTTTAGGCTCACAACTTGTCACCATTATCGACAGGAGTGCCCTCAAATAGATTTTGGATAGATTTTGCTGCTTTTAAAATTGTTCAGAATGGTAAGAGCGCACTTCTTTTTTTTACACAATTTTGTCCTAATTTTTTTGCTTTTTCAGTGGATAAGGATAAAGCTAGGTGCTTTTGTGGATTTGGCAAGTTGTCTAAATTTTGGACAACACATCCTCCTAGTTTTCTCTCCAAAATCCATCATCTTAATTCTTTTTCATCACTCATTAGCTTCCATATCTGATTTAGCTAATTCATGAGGTCCTTGACCGATTTGGAAAGTGATATTGTCAATATTAGGTTGTTTTTGCCTTTTAGTAAGCCTCCTTTTGTGAGATTTTCAAACTTGCCTCCAAGGCACTCGAATTATCTCTAAGAAATGTATTATATATTGTATTCTGATTGTTGAATAATACAAAGATGATATTTACATCAATTGAGTTCTGTCTCTCATAGTTCTGCTTCAATATTTCTTCTTATTTTTGCATATCTCTGAATAAATTTGTAATGTCCCCATTCAAATAAATTTCAAAAGAGGAAATTCCACCAATCTACTAGTTTCCTAGATTGGGGTGGAAACATTGTGATTTTGAATAAGGGAGCTAATAAACCCCAAATGGAAATTAGATTGACATAAATATATTAAAAGGGGTTAAATAAATATTTATGATAGGAAAATAAGGTGGCACTTGGTCATGGGGACACATTGGTGGTGTGGGACCCACACAAAGCTAGATTCCTCATGCTACATGGCACTCTATTCTCACCCATTCGAATCCAAGGTGGAGTCTAATGATATTGGGGAGTTGGAAGGTCAATATACTTGGCATGAATCAATGAAGGTCAAATTGGAGTGGAAGAGTAACTCCCATGGAAGAGGAAGATGCATTTTGTAGCTAGTGGGACACTTGGACTAGATTCCCTAGCTCTATGACAACAATGATGAAGATGCTATCACACCTATGACACAAATCAAACCTGAATGCTGACATATGACATATATGACATGTGAGGGCTAAAAATATCCTCCAAGAAGGCTCCCAAGTGAGTTAGGGCAGCCAGAGAGACACCAATTCGAATTTGGTGAAGGAGGAGGCGAGAATTGGAAGGACAAGTGGCATACTTGGGAATCTCTTCCCAAATTGAGTTGGCATGAATCTCATGGATGGAATTCGAATTGGGGAAGCCTTAGGAAGTTTATAAAAGTTAGGAATAAAGAATAATACCAGCTTTTGATCATTGTACATTTTTCATTTTGCATTTGGAGAGAAGAGCTAGTAGAGAGCTAGTCTACTTGCCTTAGCACCAATTTCGAGGGTGAATGATTCCCATCCTAATTGGAAATTGGAGAGGCCATTCAAACCTTTCATTTGGAGCTAAAATGGAGTGTTTAGTTACAGGTTGAAGCTACAGGGAAGCTCGTGGTTCATTTAGATACGACACATTCTTCCATCTCTTTCACATTTTATTGCATATTTGGGCCCCTAGAGGAATTGCGCCCTTGGTGAGATGATGATCTCTTTGTGAGAGTCCATGAATCTCCATTTATTTGTATTATGATACATATACTTTGTATTTATTGCTCATAAGACTCTCAGGTCGAAATACCAAGTTAAGTTGTGTAAAAATACCAAACAATGCATAAATGATGCCATTTTCCCTAGATCTTGTTGTTGGAGCTTGAAGAGACATTATTTCGAATTGTATCAGTCATTATATTTGATTTTGTTGATGTATGGAGTGTCATTAAGGTTCTGAAGAAGTTTCATTAACAGTGCACAAGTCCTTGGCACCTAAAATTCGAATTTCATAACATATGGTGAAAATTACTAGCTTTCCCCCCTATGCGAAGGCAATGGATGAAAGAATTTATGTCACAAAGGAGGAACTTCATGTAATGGTGGAAGATGAGGTACATGTTGATATTCAGGTGCTTGAATATGCTACACTCAAACAAGAAGAAAGAAAATCACTTGTCTTTGTTTAGAGGGATTATGAGTTTCCTCATGGAGAGAGTTGCAAAGCCTTAGAGGAGGCACATGATCTCACAATAGTTGGACCAGACAATTATGGAGAATATGAATTAAATATTTCGATGGGTAAGAGTTGTAAAGATTTAAGGTTGGTTCATAGTTCCTCACCCCCTACTTCTTTTTTCAGCCACATCAATTGGGGATGAAAAATGGGTGAAATGTTTTTTTCTAATGGTGCCACATGAGGGGTATGAAACTCCTACCTCTCCTTTTGATGATGACATGACTAGAGCACCTTATTATTTACATTGGCATAAACATCCTTTGTTATTTATTGATGATACACATATCCATGGATGCATAAATGGTAGTTATGTGAGCCCCTTGAAGGCTCATTGTTTTCTTTGCTCCCTACTTGGTTCAGATTTTAGTGGAGATTCTTCATTCACTTCTTGGATGAAAGAATACATGGATGATTGTTTTGATGCATCTTACATATTTTTGGAGCATCATTATAGGACATGGGATACTCACCTATGTCATTGGAGCAGATTTGATTGGTCACGTGATGCTTGTATGCACCTGGCAAATGGTGGTCTACTTACTTGGAGGTACAAGCACTTTCATGATTCTTTGATGAGGCACCTCCTTGATGTACATTTTTATTATATTGTCATGTACTTTGATGATCTATATTTTGTACTTATAATCTTTGGAAGAAGGCATACAAGGAAATGGGATCCAGGAATTCTCTTGCCTGATCGGATGGGTTGGAGAGCACTCCTAATTGTTGGAGTGCAATACAAGCAATGGGACCCTGGAATAATTTTAGTCTCATTGGTTTCAAATTTTTGTTTTGTAAATAAAGTAGGTTCTTCAACATCCATGTTCGAATTTCTTGAGGACAAGCAATATTGGGTGGGGAGGATTGTAATGTCCCCATTCAAATAAATTTCAAAAGAGGAAATTCCAATAGTTTCCTAGGTTGGGGTGGAAACATTGGGATTTTGAATAAGGGAGCTAATAAACCTCAAATGGACATTAGATTGAAATAAATATATTAAAATGGGTTAAATAAATATTTATGATAGGAAAATAAGGTGGCACTTGGTCATGGAGACACATTGGTGGTGTGGGACCCACACAAAGCTAGATTCCTCATGCCACATGGCATTCTATTCTCACCCATTCGAATCCAAGGTGGAGTATAATGATCTTGGGGATTTGTAAGGTCAATATACTTGGAATGATTTAATGAAGGTTGAATTGGAGTGGAATAGTAACTCCCATGGAAGAGGAAGAGGCATTTTGGAGCTAGTGGGACACTTGGACTAGATTCCCTATCTCTATGACAACAATGATGAAGATGTTATGACACCTATGACACAAATAAGACCTGAATGTTGACATATGACATATATGACATGTCAGGGCTAAAAATAGCCTCGAAGAAGGTGCCCAAGTGAGTTAGGGCATCCAAAGAGACACCAATTCGAATTTGGTGAAGGAGGAGGCTATAATTGGAAAGACAAGTGGCATACTTGGGAATCTCTTCCCAAATTGAGTTGGCATGAATCTCATGGATGGAATTCGAATTGGGGAAGACTTAGGAAGTTTATAAACGTCAGTAAAAAAGAAGAATACTAGCTTTTGATCATTTTACATTTTGCATTTTGCATTTGGAGAAAAGAGCTAGTAGAGCTAGTCTACTTGCCTTAGCACCAATTTCGAGGGTGAAAGATTTCCATCCTAATTGGAAATTGGAGAGGCCATTCAGACCTTTCATTTGGAGATAAAATGGAGTGTTTAGTTATAGGTTGAATCTAAAGGGAATCTCATGGTTCATTTAGCTACAACTCATTCTTCCATCTCTTTCACATTTTATTGCATATTTTCCCCACTGGAGGAATTGTGCCCTTGGTGAGATGTTGATCTCTTTGTGAGAGTCCATGAATATCCATGTATTTGTATTCTGATATATATACTCAGTATTTACTGCTCACAAGACTCTCAGGTCGAAATACCAAGTGAAGTTGTGTAAAAATACCAAACAATGCATAAATGATGCCATTTTCCCTATATCTTGTTGTTGGAGCTTGAAGAGACATTATTTCTAATTGTATCAGTTTTTCTGTGTGATTTTATTGATGTATGGAGTGTAATTAAGGTTCTGAAGAATTTTAATTAATAGTGCACAAGTCCTTGGCACCTAAAATTCAAATTTCATAACATATGGTGAAAATTACTAGCTTTCCCCCTATGTGAAGTATTGCACATAAACATCTGATTTAAGTGAGTTGCAGAAGGCCATAGGAACTAATTAATGATACAATGGGGAGATCATTAAAGCCATTTATTAGTACCATACCTCTTTTCAGAAATTTGGAAGTGTTTAACAACATTTGGAGAGCTATCTTTGTCCACTACCCTTGGGGGTTTTGAAGCTCGATTTGACTAGAATTATTCCCTACTTTGTCCATATTGTAAAACAATGTTGTAGAAGTGTTTTAAGGGTTTTTAAGCATACATAAGCCTAATTTATATGTATTAATACCTTTCAAATACCTTCATACCCAATTTGGAAGCATTTGGAGTCATTTGGAAGCAGTAGTGACAATACTAGTCTAAGGGTCGAATTGGTCAAAATTGGCAATTTTTCCTAATCTGTGCAAATTCTTAAAAGGGGATACTACAAGTGGTATTAGAGCATGGTCCTTGCACTTGATTTGGATGACCATTCATGAGGAAAATAAGTCAAATAAATCATCCCCCACCATTAGAAACTGATACTGAAAGTACTTTGGTGAAAGGGAAGAAGTAGGAGAAGAAGTGCATTCTTTGGTAACCATGAGTAAGGATGAGAGAGGAAACTTAGAGGAGAATGAGGAGTTTAGAAAATTTCTGAAACCATTCTTTGAAGACATGAAAAAACAACTAATGCAAGGGTTCTAATTGTTGGCTAGTCAATTTGGAAGCAAATTGGCAATAAGAGGGAGCAGTGGTTCTCCTTTCGAGGAAAAGAAGGCAATCGATGAAAGAATTTATGTCACAAAGGAGGAACCTCATGTAATGGTGGAACATGAGGTACATGTTGATATCTAGGTGCTTGAATATGATACACTCAAACAAGAAGAAAGATAAGCACTTGTCTTTGTTCAGAGGGATTATGATTTGCCTCATGGAGAGAGTTGCAAAGCCTTGGAGGAGGCACATGATCTCACAATAGTTGGACCAGACAATTATGGAGAAGATGAATTAAATATTTCGATGGCTAAGTGTTGTAAATTTTTTTGGTTGGTTCATAATTCCTCACCCCCTACTTCTTTTTCAGCCACATCAATTGGGGATGAAAATTGGGTGAAAGGTTTTTTTCTAATGGTGCCACATGAGGGGTGTGAAGCTCCTACCTCTCCTTTTGATGATGACATGACTAGAGCACCTTATTATTTACATTTGAATGAACATACTTTGTTATTTATTGATGATACACATATCCATGGATGCATAAATGGTACTTATGTGAGCCCCTTGAAGGCTCTTTGTTTTCTTTGCTCCTTACTTGGTTCAGATTTTAGTGGAGATTCTTCATTCACTTCTTGGATGAAAGAATACATGGATGATTGTTTTGATGCATCTTAAATATTTTTGGAGCATCATTATAGGACATGGGATACTCACCTATGTCATTGGAGCAGATTTGATTGGTCACTTGATGCTTGTATGCACCTGGAAAATGGTGGTCTACTTACTTGGAGGTACAAGCACTTTCATGGTTCTTTGATGAGGCACCTCCTTGATGTACATTTTTATTATATTGTCATGTACTTTTATGATCTATATTTTGTACTTATAATCTTTGGAATAAGGCATACAACGAAATGGGATCCAAGAATTCTCTTTCCTGATGGTATGGGTTGGAGAGCACTCCTAATTGTTGGAGTGCAATACAAGCAATGGGGCCCTGGAATAATTTTAGTCTCATTGGTTTCAAATTTTTGTTTTGGAAATAAAGTAGGTTCTTCAACATCCGTGTTTGAATTTCTTGAGGACAAGCAATATTGGGTGGGGAGGACTGTAATGTGCCCATTCAAATAAATTTCAAAAGAGGAAATTCCAATAGTTTCCTAGGTTGGGGTGGAAACATTTGGGATTTTGAATAAGGGAGCTAATAAACCCCAAATGGACATTAGATTGAAATAAATATATTAAAATGGGTTAAATAAATATTTATGATAGGAAAATATGGTGGTACATGGTCATGTAGACACATTGGTGGTGTGGGACCCACATAAAGCTAGATTCCTCACGATGCCACATGGTATTCTATTCTCATCCATTTGAATCCAAGGTGGAGTCTAATGATATTGGGGATTTGGAAGGTCAATATACTTAGCATGAATCAATGAAGGTCAAATTGGAGTGGAAGAGTAACTCCCATGGAAGAGGAAGAGGCATTTTGGAGCTAGTGGGACACTTGGACTAGATTCCCTAGCTGTATGGCAACAATGATGAAGATGCTATGACACCTATGACACAAATCAGACCTGAATGCTGACATTTGACTTAATTTACTTGTCAGGGCTAAAAATAGCCTCCAAGAAGGCTCCCAAGTGAGTTAGGGCAGCCAAAGAGACACCAATTCGAATTTGGTGAAGGAGGAGGTTAGAATTGGAAGGACAAGTGGCGTACTTGGGAATCTCTTCCCAAAATGAGTTGGCATGAATCTCATGGATGGAATTCGAATTGGGGAAGAATTAGGAAGTTTATAAACGTCAGGAACAAAGAAGAATACCAGATTTTGATCATTTTACATTTTGCATTTTGCATTTGGAGAGAAGAGCTAGTAGAGCTAGTCTACTTGCCTTAGCACCAATTTCGAGGGTGAAAGATTCCCATCCTAATTGGAAATTGGAGAGGCCATTCAGACCTTTCATTTGGAGCTAAAATGGAGTTTTTAGTTACAGGTTGAAGCTACAAGGAAGCTCTTGGTTCATTCAGCTACAACTCATTCTTCCATCTCTTTCACATTTTATTGCATATTTGGGCCCTTGGAGGAATTACGCCCTTGGTGAGATGATGATATCTTTGTGAGAGTCCATGAATCTCCATTTCTTTGTATTATGATATATATACTCTGTATTTACTGCTCATAAGACTCTCAGGTCGAAATACCAAGTGAAGTTGTGTAAAAATACCAAACAATGCATAAATGATTCCATTTTCCCTAGATCTTGTTGTTGGAGCTTGAAGTGACAGTATTTCGAATTGTATCAATAGTTCTCTGTGATTTTGTTGATTTATGGAGTGTCATTAAGGTTTTGAAGAAGTTTCATTAATAGTGCACAGCTCCTTGGCACCGAAAATTCAAATTTCATAACATATGGTGAAAATTACTAGCTTTCCCCCCTATGTGAAGTATTGCACATAAACATCTTATTTAAGTGAGTTGCAGAAGGCCATAGGAACTAATTAATGATACATTGGGGAGATCATTAAAGCCACTTATCAGTTCCATACCTGTATTCATAATTTTGGAAGTGTTTAACAACATTTGGAGAGCTATTTTTGTCCACTACCCTTGGGGGTTTTGAAGCTCGATTTGACTAGAATTATTCCCTACTTTGTCTAGATTGCAAATGAATGTTGCAGAAGTGTTTTATGGGTTTTTAAGCATCCAGCAGCCTCATTTATATGTCTTAATACCTTTCAAATACCTTCATACCCAATTTGGAAGCATTTGGAGTCATTTGGAAGCAGTAGTGACAATACTAGTTTAAGGGTCGAATTGGTCAAAATTGGCAATTTTTCCTAATTTGTGCAAATTCTTAAAAAGGGACACTGCAAGATTGTTGTGAGGAATTATTTGTTTCTAGATCCTGTATTATTAGAATTCCTACAGGTCTGTCTTCTAATTCACCTTCAAGTTTTGTTGTCTGAACATCCTAGAAAAAAATTTATAGCGAAAATTCCAAGATTATGTGTTTTGGAAGCATCCAATCTCTAATACCAAATGTTATGCAAAAAATTCCCCCAAAGAGCATAAATAGACAAGAAAGAGTAATCCACATGTTAATAATGAAGAAAATAGATGAATATAAAGACTCTTCGAGGGGGAAACCTACTTATACAATGTACTAAATGCATAAGACAATACAAGATGATTAAATGAAAACATATCCTTGATATATATAGGATATAAAGAGGTACAATTACCACTAATGGAATCAAGCCGATATCAATATTATAAAAATACTAATATAAAATGCCCAATTTAGGGGGGAATGGGCCACAATTTAAGGCTTAAAAAAACTAGACATGAAAGAGTGCTAATTCTTAGAGTCATTAAACATTATCACAAGGGGCACCTCATATTTCTCCTTCACTACATTGCTTTTCCCGGACGAGACTCATTCTTTAAATACCATTCTAGTGGTATCCTTTGAAAACACATTCAGTTTGGCCTCTAGATTGATTTGAGCATTGGAACCAATTTTAGGGTGGATTCTATTCCTTTGATCCTGGCTTGAGTATCCTGTTCCTGAAGTTGAGCAGCCTACTTCTATTCAACTTGATCCATTAAATCTTTTAGTAGAAGGATTTTGACCTTCCAGTAAGGAGTAAGAGTCTTCATGAACTTCGTTTCATAGGTTCGAGATGGACTAACATCCTCAAGCATTTGCGCAAAGCTGGATTGGATGTCACCCGAGTTTATTTCTTTTTGCTTCTACAAGACCAATTCTCCAAATCCCTAATTTTCTATTGAGTGAAGACCAAAACCATACTGTTGTAGGTTTCTCTGGTTGCTCGATTTTCACCTATGACTCTCAGCATATGCATGTGGTGTCCTTTGTTGGCATGGCATAATCTAGACGATGAATATGCAACAAACTCTGTAGGAGCACCACCCAATTGGCACCCATTCCTGCAGAGAGAGCCATGGTGGGACACGTTGTCCGAGATATTTCCAGGGGGACATAGTTCCCATATCGTGTCATCCTCCAATTGAGGGGGATGGATGAGATAAGTAGATTAGTGGGCCCACTAGAAAAAATGAGAGATAAATGACCAGGCGACCAAAAAATTTGGTCACCATAGTTTTTTCAAGGTATAAATGGTCAAACTTGAGTGAGCCAACTAAAAATGACTAGAGGAATGACCAATTGGGTTACAGTATAAAATATATGACCAGATAACAAGTAAAAAAACTACAAATGACCACATAACAATAACATTAAGAATATGAATTGGTCATTTATTTGGTCATTGTTAGTTGTGTGACTCCGACAATGGAAAATTGCAATTTTGACAATGAATTTGTAGAATTTACTAAATTTTAACACTGCATATGCATTCAGAGACCCCCTTAGAACCCCTCATGGATTTAGTGGGTTATTTCCTCATTAATGTTAGTTGTGTCACTATGACAATTACGAAAAATTGCAATTTTGACAATGAATTTGTAGAATTTACTAAATTCTAATAGACCCCCTCATGGATTCAGTGGGTCATTCCCTTATTAATGTTCATCAACTGGATCATTGAGCAATAATATTGTTTTCAAATAATATATGACACCATATTTTTTGTTATTATAATCATCGAATATGGTTCCGCCTCTCAAACGAGTACGCCAAAGTTGTTTGTTATCCCCTCTATAACATCATCCTAGCTGCAATTAGACACCAAATATTTGATTGTGACATTTCGACTAACGCCATTATACCCATCAACATATGTCCCCATAGCCATAATTTTGTTATAACCTGCAGTATGTATAATTTCAATCGACAGAGTCACATGTACCTAACTCCCACAACACCTACCTTCGAATGACACAATTTATATATATTTCATCAATACACACACACACATATATATATATATATATTTGTTTATATATTAATTCTCTCTCTCTCTCTCTCTCTCTGTATATATATATATATATATATATAATTTTAGAGCAAAAATGACAAGTGACTTTGAGAGGATAAACATGAATTTAAGGCATTATTTCCTTGGCATGGAGGTTAGTCAATTGAGTTATGAAATTTTTATTTCATAAGGAATGTATGGATTTTATTTAATTGATGGAAATAACAAATTATAAGAAATTTAACACACCATTAAGCTTCAAGCTTGGGTGAGAAAATTCTTAAGTATGATGGCACCAAGAAACTTGATTTTATAGTTTATAGCTTGGCATCGATTTATTCAATTGACTGATCACATTTGTAATTCATAAGGAGTGTATGGAGATTATTTTCTTGATGAAAACGACAAATTGTAAGCAAGTTAACACACCTTCAAGCTTCAATATTGAGGGAGATATTAATTAATGATGGTGGCACCAAAAACATTGATCATACAATTTATACGATGTCAATGGGCATTCTTGTGTACCTCACAACCACTGGACCTAGTATAAATAATGTAGTGATTTTCGTTTCAAGGTTTTGTTGGGTTCGACTTGTATAAATAATGTAGCTAGTTTAGTTTCAAGGTTTATATATGATCCAGATAAGACACATTGTCATGATATAATATTGATGTATGTTAATGATACATGTAATTTTGATATTATGTAGACCTCATATTATTTGGATACATAAATAGTGGTTAGGTAGGTTCCTTTAATGGTCATAAGAGTACCTTATAGCATGATTTGATCTCAATGGGACCATGTGTTAGAGTCATGGTTTTTGAAGAGGAAACCAACAATTTCCTTGTCAATTGCAATTTCAAAATATATTGCAACAATGCATGAGCAAAATTTACTATGGCTACATGTTATGCCCATTATTCAATTTACTATGGCAACATGTTATGTCCACTATTATTCATTGTGATAACAAGTCTACTTTTTTTCACGATGAAAACTTCAATGTTACATGGCCTTACTAAACACATATATATATTCCATCACTTTATGAAAAGAAATTATAATATATTATCGGGTTGAAAATAATTTTTACATGCAAATGCATATTACATGTTCACCAAATGACTTGCAAGGGAAAAATTGAAAAAGAGTGATGACCTTCACCACTTTAATTGACATTGTTACACCCAAAATATACCCATCATGAGATTTAGTGTATACACCCCTGAAGATGTCTTGACTGAGCAATTAACCTAGGAGGATTTGTACCCAGTAGTACTAGGTTTTGAGAGGTCGTCGTAGGTTGCACTCATGCAACATGCGACGTCGCAGCTTGCTTCACTGCAGGGTGCGACGAAGTCAGTTTATGGGAAAAAATAGCTTCTTCCAGGTTCTTCTCGAAACTTGCTGACTTGGGGGCTTATCCCTGACCTATAGGGGAGTTGGTACTCGATTCCTAACACCTTGGGAGGATCCCCTATCTCTCTCCTACCATCTCTCAACCTATCCTATCCATACCCTTTCCACTTAGTCCTATATAAGAGAATCTCTACTCCTCTCCAAAGAGAGGAAGTCTATGGTGTCTACATGCTGGTGAAATCACTCTTGAGAGATCTCTACTAATCCTTGAGAGACTCAATCTTCCTTAGGAGGAAATGGAGAATGGCTATGTTGGAGAAGGGTTGCAGCGTTAAGCCTTGGTTGTAGTTCTATATCTATGTACTTCCCTATTTTTACATTAATACAAATGCTTTCCACCAGTATTGTTCATGTGTGTAATGATATTGAGCAGTTTACCTGCTTAACTGTTTACTTAGATCGCTTATTGTATAGATTCCCTTCACTTGTTTCTCTTGTGTCTTGTCTTGACAGGTCTCGCAGCTTGGATCTGACGACCGTAAGACATGGAGCAGCATTCAGGAGAAAGGATAGCGAAGTGAAAGGTAAGACATCTAGTACTCGATCCTTAAGTAGATCTAGGAAATGCATTCATAGTCTGTTTTATTTGTTCTAGACTCACATTGATCTAGGGAGATCCTGCTCGCGTCTGCTCGAGTGGATTGTCTGGTAAACAAATCTGGCGACCATATTGGGGAATTACATGCCTAATTCTGTAAATGTCTAAGAGTCATTTTCAGTTGATTGCTTGACACAAGCCTTCTATTTGTCATTTGCTTCGTGAGTTGATTTCACTATCAGATCTTCATATTGAAGATTCTGATCTGCTTCCTCTGAGTTTATACAACTCATTTTCAAACCATTCCATGGTTCATTGCTGGGAGATCTGATTCATTTTTGAATTTAGACCTCGCCCGTCGCACCTTGTTAGTGGAAACAGAGCGACACTGTGTCATTTCTGGTCTCTGTTCTTTACCTGTTAGCCACTCGTCGCATCCCTTTATTTGGTAAACTGTGACGTCGTCGCACTTCCCGCATTGGTGAACTGCAACGTCGCACTATGTACAAGCATAGAGTGCGTCGATTTGTCAAAATTTGGCATGCAGGCATCCCCTCTCCATTTGTCAGACTGAACTTTGGTTTGCTGTATGAACTCCCTCTATGCTGCAAGATCCAGCAAGAGATCCCACCTTTGATTTGTGTGTTGAGTGTTTGGTTTTGTTTGGATTGATTTTGGGTTCCGTTCTGGACAAGTTTGAAGATCGGTAGTGGTGGATACTCTTGTCTCCTCCACCTTCATCCGCTCACCCTTGCATTCCCTTCCTTCCATTCTTGATCTGATCGTTACATTAGATCGGCTTCCAGACCTCGCTTTCATCATTGTTTGAGCTTTGCTTGCTTGGTTTGCTTGCTACTGCTTGATTTTGAGTTAAGTGTGTCTTTCAGCTTGATTGAGTGCTTATCTTTTCTTGAGTTTTCTGAGTGTACTAGTGCTACAAGTAGTGTTTTCTTTTCGTTCATTTAGATCTGAAAGCTTGATTGTTATCAAGTTTATTCTTTGATGCATCTATCGAAAAGTTAAAAAGTGCTTCTTTCCCATCATTTCTTGAGTGTTTTTGAAAGAAAAACGTTCTTGCATTGGATTGTTTCGTTTATCAATCTTTTGGAAAATTGAATGAATGTATAATCATTTGTGTTTTTCTTGAAATATGAATCACTCATCTTCTTGAAAGACTCAAGCTACACTTCCGATTTTGCAAAAGTATTTCCATGCTATGGAAAGATAAGTGCATTTTTTAATTATTTTTCATCGCTTTTAGGCCATTGAAAGTGAAATTGAAAAGCTTGCATACTCCATCTTAGAATTCTCTCTTTTCATTACCTAGTGTCGTTTTGCTTTGAAAAGAAAAAGAAAAGGAAAAATGTTGTGATTTGGATAGTAGTGTTGTGATTTTTTGTGTTTCGTTGAAAAAGGAAAAGAATACTTTCATAGTCAAGTTTTGTTTGAATTGGGATTGCGTTGCATTGTGATTGTTTTGTCAATATTGTCGGAAAGAAAAAGATTTCTCCTTCCCATAGCTAGAATTCATTGAAAGAAAAAAATATTTCGCGCATGTAGCTAGGACTTGCATTATGCTTCCAATTATGTACTCACCTCATGCATTCACCTAGCCGTCCAAGATAAAATTAACGGTAGAACTAGGTAAAATTTTTAGCAACTTGTGTGTAAGTTAGAGACGTGTTTCGACGTCATTAAGCGTGGCAGCTGTCGTTGTTTTCCAGCACTGTATCTCGGGGGTATTGTAGTCTTCCACGTACTTATCGGTATATCGAGCTCCTTCACGTACCCACCAAGTACCATAATTCGTACTTGGCGTATATCGAAGGGTGTATCACGTACTCGATAGTATATCGAAAGGTCTCTTTCTGAACGGTTGTGCATTAGATAGCACCACTACGGATTTGAGCTCCCACATACCTTGCGTATATCGGGAGACACCATTAGGATTCCTGAAACCAACTGAGTTAACCATTTGGCCGTCTTGGCAAAGCAATACACTGAGAATAGCACTCGGGGAGATTAGCACGCACGTACTGTCCAGGTAATCGGGTATGCAGGCAAGGGTATGGTCCCAATCCTCCTTGTTGTGTCATATTGTTGGACCCTGCAGTATTTCGCGGTTTGCGATGCCTTGATAATCCCGTGAGGTTCCAGACTTTTGAATCCACTCTGTCACATAAGTCTGCTTGTTACCTTAGTTTGAGTAGGTTTTTCTGGACTGCTTTTCTTTTAGCTTTCCCTTAGGAGAAATGTTGTTTCAGCCACTTTGGCTGAATTTCCTAACACTCTGGAGGATTTTTGCTGGAGAAGATCCCGTAGGATCTTAAACTTATCACCCGAATATCCCCTTATTCTGGAGGTTATTTCGAGGGTAAGGATGGATCAACATAACACGGTCGTAGTTACTGAAGTGGAAAACCCCACTCTGAACGTTGGAGGACTTTTGTTTCCACAAACTCCTCCGGATTCACTTGCCTCTGATCCCCCGCAGGATGAAGGAGCACAAATCCCCGCTTCACAAGACCTTTCTCCTGTCATATCGGGAGAACCTGGATCATTGGAATGGATAAACAATCCCTAGGACGACCTTGCAGTTGTTGGTCCTTCAGCAGCTTACTGGACATCTTCTACTGGGCACCCAGTGGCTCATTTTTCCATCGCATCACCACCCAGTGGGACTACTCTGGACGACCCTTTAGCCTACTATCGTGGCCAATTAGCTCACTTTCATTCCATGGTTGATGAGTTTCGGCAGTCAAGTCTCCAATGAAGGGTTGAAGACCCATCGTTACCCCCTTACCGACCCATCCCAGATCATCCGATATCTTTTGGATCACCGAAACAATCTTCCCACCATGTGACCATTAACGAGACTGGTCAGCCCTCGCAAGAGTCCAGTCCTGCACCTCAAGTGAACCAACCGGTGGAAGGACAACAATCCAACACACCTATCACTACCACGGTTACTTTACCAGTTCCTCCCCCACCTCAAAATTCAAGGGGAGGATATTCCATTCCCACAGATTATCCCATTGGTAATGTTATTATTACGGTAGCTAGTCAACAACCTACGTTGGTTTAATCTTCGAATGGTGGTCATCCTGTCATGTTTAGGGGGCAACCCCTGTTTCCTAACCAGAACGTAGGTAGTGGAATCCCCAACGGACCTTCCGTCGGACCCCCCCAACCCGCTAGACCATCCACCATGGGATTATCTCATGTTGGGGGCCCATCCAATGTAACCTTACCCTCATGGAGTCAAGCGTATCCAGGTTCTGTTAACCCTTCGCCGGGCCGATCTAATCCCATAAACGCACCATACGAGATACCTTATCCTGGGAATCTGTACACTCTATAGGGGAAACATCTTGTGTTGCACCACGGACCCCAACCAACTATCCCTCAAGCACCACCACCCTCGATCGGTCCTCCCCCACCACCTGTTGGGGGTGGCGGGCCCCCACCTAAATTTGGTGAAGGCCCACCTCATTCTACCAACAATATCCCTCACCCTTTTGGCGGTGGCGGGAATGGTCCACCACCCCCTCCAGGAGGAGGCGACGGGGGACCACCCTATTATGGTGGAGGAGGACATTTCCCTTCGGGTGGTGGAGGTGGTCCACCACCCCCTCTAGGCAGAGGCGGTGGAGGACCTAATTACTATGGTGGCGGTGGTGGTGGTGGAGACCCCCATCCTTTCGGACGTGGAGGCGGTGGGGGCCCCCATCCTTCTGGCGGTGGAGGTGGTTCACCACCCCCTCTAGGCGGAGGCAGTGTGGGCCACCTTATTATGATTATGGACCCCCACCTCCTCCCGGTGGTGGTAGCGGATCTCCACCTCCTCCCGGTGGTGGAGGTGGACCCCCACCTTATTGGAATAAACCACCTTATGGTTGCAGACCCCCTTACGATCTGGGCGGCACACCCCCCTAAAACTAGTTTCCTCCTGGTACACCTTACGGTCATACCGGTCCTTACACGCCTTATCCGTATTATCAATATGTGCAGCCTAATCCACAACTGCCCTTTTTGGCTACCTTAGACCTACCTGACCTATCTCGTTTAACCAACGACCCCATTTACTATAGAACTAATTGGCCACCTATTCCGGTGAAACTTCCATCTGATATCCCAAAATTTGACGGTAAGCCAGGTGAAGATCATAAAAACCACGTGATGACTTACCATTTATGGTGTTCATCTAATTCCTTAATGGACGATTCAATTCGTCTTAGATTGTTTCAAAGGACTCTCACCGGTTCGGCTGCCAAGTGGTACATTGAGTTGCCACCCCACTCTTTTCCTGATTTTGGTTCTCTTGCCATGAACTTTTTGACTCATTTCCAGCTGCCTGTATGGTATGAAACTGGTCTTGAGGTTTTAACCTTGCTCCGTCAGAATATCGCTACTCATATTTCTGATCATATCCATGAGTGGCAAAGGAGACGTCGTCTCATTAAAGCTCCCATTCCAGATCAACTCCTAGCAGACTGGTTTACGAAGTCACTCATCCCTGTCATAGTAAGAGATGTCGCCATGCGAGGTGCTGTCACCGAAGAACAAGCCATTGCGAGTGCCCATGTACTAGACCTAGTCTACACTCAATCTGGCACTTTGTTCGATATTCTTCCTAACGCACCCCGTGACGTTAATGATCCTGCAAAACCACTGAAGGGACCCCAAGCTGATGGCATCATCAGATACCTTCACACCCATCCTCCTCATCAAACTGTTGGTTCTTCAAACCCCCAGGGTTCGTCCCCATTACTAACACAGGATGGTCTCGGCACCACCAAGTCATCTGCTCCTGCTACTACTAAAGAAGTAATTATGTCTCATCTGCTTCACCTCAGAAGACTGGTAGTAAGAAGAAAAACAAGGGAAAACCTAAGAAATATTCTGCCTAGCAGGAACAAAAGAGCACTCCTGATGACGCCAAACAGAAACGGAAGCTAAAATATCCTTGTTTACTATGTGGAGACGATCACTTCTCTAAGGAGTGTCCCCATATAGACGAAGTCCAAAAGTTTCTTAGGGGCAAACCCACTCTCGCAGTCCTCAACGATCCGTTTCCCGCTCAAAACCAGCAGATGATTGCTCAACCTCCCTTAGCCCAGGGGGAATCATCTAATACCGCGCATGTTCTCATGGTGCGAAATGAGATGATCAATTTGAACAATCGCTCGCGATCATACGACACGGTCCCTTTGAAGGAACCTATTGGGAGTAATGTTGAAAAAGCTTCCAACTCCTTACCTGATGTCACTGTTCCATCAACTTCTCTCACCATTGAGAAGCCATCCTTTGATTCAATATTGTGATTGCCCAAGGGAATGATTAGAAAAGCTGTTTTTAATCCTAATGCTCGGGCAGCATAGAATTACAATATTGTAGAAGACTTGGCACAAGCCCCTTGCGCCATGTCCACGCTAGAAGTTTTGCAAAATTGTCTCAATCAAAGCAAAACTCTCCTCGCAGCGATTGGTGTAGTTGACCCTGATTCTATGAATACCATCATGTTCTGACTTGACCATTTCAAGCCGAGGCTTTCCCATCAGCTTGCATTTCAAGTAGCTGCAAACCTCGCTTGGAAAATTGTCCATCGTACCCTTTTAGACAAAGGCGCCTCTACATCTGTCATGTCGATTTCCTGTTGGAGAGCCATCGGCTCTCCCGAATTGAATCGCCCTCCCACCACGTTGAAAGCATTCAACGGGCGTGGATTTCAACCTCATGGGCTCTTACAAGCTCTCACAGTCGAGCTAGGCAGAAAGACTGTAACCATCAATGTGGAAGTGGTCTCCGCCACAATAGACTATAATCTCTTGCTTGGTCGCAATTGGTTTTACGCCATGCAGGCGCTAGCTTCTTTAGTCTTCCGCACGGTGAAATTCCCCCATGAAGGATGAATTGTTACCATCGACCAATTATATTTTTGCACACCGGATACTACTACTCATCCTGGTGACCATGTTCCTTCTACTGGACAAACATCAAAAAAGTATGAGAGTATAGGGGTTGGCCTTTTGAGAGATTCATCTCTCATGGGCGTTTTTCCCATTTCGGACCCCCCTAATCATGTTGCCTCGGTGAACATGATCTCTGCGGAGATTTCATCTGGCTCTACTGATACTTGGTTTGTACCAGACGAAGCCACAATGCACCTGATTGGAGACGCAATGCCTCTTTCACCCGCTGAACGTATTTACGAGGCTATCCAATCAGCACTTGAGGACCACCTAACCATGGCCTCCCCATCTTGTTCTCTACAATGGGAATCATCCCTACCCGACCTCTTACTTCGGACTTTTCATTCAGATGAGTCCATCATGGAAGTTATGGATGTTGATATGGCCCGTGGGATGACCTTCACCAAAGGTCCTCTTTTCTTCCACCTTTGGAGTACATAGAGAACAACATTCACGCCATCTTTTGACCAAATATCTACCCATTCCCCCAGTCCCTCGTACTTACATGTCTTTCGGACACTGAGGGTAACTTGGACAACATTGAGCCTACCACCCCGATAGACATCTCGGTAAAAACTGGTGTAGTGGAACACATTCGCATAGGCCAGAAGGGTTCCCCTGAAGAAATAGCTATGGGTACGACCTTATTCAAGCGATTTCGAGACGTATTTGCTCGGTCCTATGAGGAGATGCTTGGGATAGACCCCGCGATTGTCCCTCACGAGATAAAGACCTATCCCGACATCAAACCTGTACGAGATAAAGACCTATCCCGACATCAAACCTGTACGTCAAAACTTGCGATCGATACACCCCCGTAAGACTGCAGCGATCAAGGTAGAAATTGAAAAGCTCTTAAAGGCTGGTTTCATTTATCCCATCCTGTTGACGGATTGGGTCTCAAACATCGTCCCTATGAACAAAAAACAGGGCACCATTCGCATTTGTGTCGATTATCGAGACCTTAACAAGGCTTGTCCAAAGGACAAATACTCGACCCCATTCATTGACCAGATTATCGACAATTGTGCCGGAAGCATCATCTTTTCATTCATGGATGGCTTCTCTGGTTACAACCAGATTGAGATCAACCCAACTGACTAACATAAGATGACTTTCATATGTCCTTGGGGGACATTTGCATATTGCAAACTCCCGTTTGGCCTTAAAAACGCTGGCGCCACGTTCCAGCGAGCCATGTCGTATGCCTTCCATGATATTAAGGACTTTGTGGAATCTTACCTAGATGATCTCCCTGCTCATTCAAAGCAGCGTGAGTTCCACATGGATCATCTGACGACCATTTTACTTAGATGTAGACGGTACAACATCCGTCTGAATCCTCACAAGTGTATCTTTTGCGTTGAGTCCTGACGCCTCTTAGGATTTATAGTCTTGAAGGATGGGATCCGCATTGATCCCTTAAAGGTGGAGGCCATTATCAACCTCCCACCTCCCACCACTGTGACGGAACTTCAAAGTCTCCAAGGGAAGGCGACTTATTTAAGACGTTTTGTTTGCAATTTCGTGGAAAATAATAAGGGGTACATGAGATTGCTTAAGAAGGATGTCCCGTTCATTTGGGACGATCAAGCTCAAAAATCCTTCGACAACATTAAACATGCCATCACGCATGCCCCCGTAATCCAACCGCCAAATTATTTCCGAGATTACATCTTATATCTCGCTGCTTCTGCCACCAATATCGCCATGGTTCTGGTACAGGAGGATCAAAACACCCAAGAACATGTAATATACTATGCAAGTAAGGGTCTCACTGACATTGAAACTAGATATTCACATGTCGAAAAACTTGCTTTCGCGTCGGTCATCGCCGTCCAAAAGTTCTGACACTACATCCTGCTCCGCACCACCACCATCATTGCAGACTCGAACCCCATGTACCACGTACTGACACGTGAAGTGCTTGGGGGCAAGTATTCACGCTGGATCGTGATACTGCAAGAATTCGATCTTCTTTTCGAGAAAGCCAAGTCCAAAAAGTCCCTGGTGTTTGCTGAGGTAATTTGTGACTTTCCCTGTGCTGATGTAGAAGTTGAGCACAATGACTCCTTTCCAAATGAGTCACTGTTTCTCATCAGTATGACCGATCCGTGGTATGGAGATATTTCTTTATATTTTCAAACCCAACGCTTCAACCCTCAACTCTCTCGAGATGACCGTTGTCGAGTTCTTCACCATGCAAAGTATTATTTGATCATCAGTGATACTTTGTACCGCCGTGGCATCGATTCCATTCTTCGACGATGTCTAACTCACGATGAGGCTGAACGCATTCTGAATGACTGTCATGCTGGGGCATGTGGCGGTCACTTCTCTGGGATGGCTACAGCCTAGAAGATTTTGCGTGCAGGATATTATTGGGCTACTATCTTCAAAGATTGTATTGAGGCCGTAAAAAATGTCCTCCATGCCAACACTTCCATATGAATAAGCGCACCCATCCCGTCCCATTACACCCGGTTATTGCCATGGGCCCCTTTGCAAAATGGGGCATTGATTTTATGCATTGTAAACCTACCTTGATCGGGGGGCATAGTTACATCATCATAGCTGTGGATTACTTCACAAAGTGGGCCGAGGCAATGCCTACATGCCAAAACGATGGTAGAACTTCCGCACTCTTCATGTTCAATCATGTAATAACGCGGTTTGGAGTACCTCAGGCTATAGTTACCGATCATGGTTCTCACTTTCATAACCATATGGTTGATGAAATGAGCGATAGATTGGGTTTTCGACATGAAAACTCAACACCTTACTACTCGCAGTCCAATGGACAGGTCGAGGCCATTAACAAGGTTTTGAAAACTTTGGTCCAACAGATGGTAGGTACGCACAATTCCAACTGGAATAATATGCTCTTTTCAACATTATGGGCCTATAGAACCTCCGTTAAAACCACCACAGGTTTCACTCCTTTCCAATTGGTGTATGGATTGGAGGTCGTCCTGCCTGTAGAGTGCGAAATTCCATCTCTGCAACTCGTTGTCAAACTTCTTCCTAACACTACTGCCGAGGAAGAACGTTTCCCGTACTTAGCAAAACTTGGCGAGTCCTGCCGAGATGCTGCTATTGCTAATGAAGCACACAAGAAATGCATCAAAGCCCATTATGACAAGTCAGTTGAACCCCATATCTTCAACGAGGGTGACCTGGTCCTCACATACGACCAGAAGCATGACAAACTAGGCGCAGGAAAGTTCGAGTCCATGTGGCATGGACCTTATATCGTCAAACGTGTTTTGGAAAAGGGAGATTACGAGCTTGAAGATTATGACGGAATATCTTTGGGTGAACCCCGTAATGGGATTTACCTGAAGAGGTACTATGTCTGACCCTCTTATGCATAGATTTTTCTTGTATATACTATACATGGCGTGCTTGTGTGTTTTTGTGTGGTGTGATGCACTTGTTTCTGAGTGTTTTTTGATCTTGTTTTCGCTTCTCATACCATGTTCTGTCTACGTGTGCAGATGGCAATGTGTTATGGATTCGCGGACGGTGCCAGCCGGCATACCCATAACCTTGCTTCGACAGCCTAGGTACTGTATTCCCCAATAGGCGAACTCATCAGTTCAGGAGGAAGTTGCCTTGGATTTGCAACCAATAATGCCGTAGAGTATCTGTCGGTAGTTGGAACCTTAACCGATGCAATTTCCTTGGGTATGAACCACATTGTCATCTGGATTCTCAACTGGTAGTTTCCCAGCTTAACTGGGTTTACGCTATCCATGATCCTACCCTACTCCGTCTCTTTAGATGGGTTCGTCTTTTGGAAAGGTCATTTGAAACCATTCAATACCTGCACATTCCACGAGAGTTAAACATGGTTGCTGACTCGATGGCCAACTTCATTCTAGATTGGTACATCGCACACACATGATACTCATAACATGTAAAAGCATTCACAACATGTAAATAATGCACTGAATAGAAGCAAACATATAAACAAGATCACATCATTAATTTTTGAAACACATAATGTATAAATCGTCGGACTGTCTATATATATATATAATCACAAAAAGGTAGTGCTGATACAAAAATCTGAAGCCTGATAGCTTTCAGTAAGTCTCTACAAAGTCTGAAGCTTCGCAGCTTTCAGTAGTACAAAATCTGAGGCCTCTAAGCTCTCAGTACACACACAACGACAACATGTGGCCTATCGCCTGGCCCATACAATCCTAGGTGGTCTAACAACCCTAGCCGGCTGAGTCTGGAAATAGTCCACTGCTCTCGCAACCTTGCGAAGCAGTGCGTTGAAGAGCGCAGTCGCTCCAATCGTGTGCACCTGCATGGGCCGCGGCACCTCATCTACCGTCGGCTCAGGAACAACCAGTGTCAACCCACTCAGGTTGGCGTAGAATCTGTCCATCTCCATGATGGAAGCATGCATAGCTGGATCTACCATCTCTCCCTCTCCTCTATCTCTCCTATCCAGAAGAGAGGTCCCCACTGGTCGTACAGGCACCACATCTACACACACATGTTGTTCATCTATCAGCACTATATAAAAAAAAATCATAAATGCACAAAACTAAAAAAGTTCAAGGGTCATTTTTTCTTACCGAGGTCTCCCCATGCTGCTCCCTCAGGCAGCGGCAAGTCTGGGTCATCCGTGAAGTCAGTACCACTATATGGAAAGTCCTCCACCATCAGTAACTGGCTTGGTAGCTAAGTGAAGAACTCAGGAGGGAATCCGATGATAGGACCTCCACCATGTCGAGCCATCAGATCGGTCCACCTAGACATGTGTGGATCTTTGAGGTCCCTATCCTCTAGCGGTACCTAGGGATGCAAAAGGGGAACCCGTTCCAACAAGAACGAGATCACTATAGAACCATAGCCGAACTGCTTAAGCTCTCCTCGCTGACACTTTGTCAGCTGATCTTGTACATTTGCAAGGACCCCCTCGCACCAGTTGAAGATCTTTGGAGACAAACAGTTCTTCGCATAAAGCATCTATGCTCTGGTGGATAGGTGAGGAGATTGACTCCCTGCCATCCTCGTAATGGTAAATAGAATGGCTTGCAATGGGCGCTCATGTACATTTTTAATACAAATCTTCCCGCTAGATGCACAGGCGTTGGGAACACAATGCCGTTGGATCAAATCTTCCATGGTTTGATCACTCCCACGTGATCCAGTGAGTGTCACATTGTCCCCCCTTCGAGACAAACCAGTCAGAAAATAGATGTCTTCCACATCTATGTGAAGCTCATGCTCATCGATGATGAAGTACTGCTGGGCCGCATCCCAACATTGGAGCATGTGGATCAGTAGTGGAAGTTGGGATCTCATCCCCTAAATGCGAAAGAACTTGAGAAGCCCACAGTTTCTCAATTCTCCCACACAATTTGGATCGTTTGTAGCTTGTTCATCATCTAATTCATGTTCCCTTTCCTGCCATTCTAGAACCATTCTTGATGCTTGGAACCTGTCAAAAAGGAGTTTTTAACAATGTTAGGACTTGCTTCACCCATTGAAAGTCGCTCTTTTGAGTTTCGTTTGAGTTTGGGGATGGATGTCGCTGTCCTCGCACCCCGTTTTTGCAAACAGGGCGACGTCGTCGCAGTCCATCTATACTCCATTAGTGACAACTCGGTCTCATCGCAGTTCCTGAAAAGGCAAACTGCGATGAGTCGAGGGTGCAATGGCCTTTCCCAAATCAACTCAAAACCCAAAAAAATGACCGAAAATCAAAATTGTAAACCACTACGATTTTGCTAGCTGAAGTTTAGGGTTACCTATTCCTGACGACAGGTGAAACGACTGATCGTAGCTCCCGGAATCGACAAATGAAAATCTGGCAGCAAATGGCACTATTCCTCCCAAATTTGGCAAATAAAACAATGGTGACTATATTTGGTTTTTATTTCTATTCATAGAACAAATGGAATATTCCATTTTCAAATATTTGATGCCGTTATGCTATTTGCTATAGTTTGGATCAGTTTTATCATATTTGAACATTCGGTTGACTATTTGACCTAGTTTCCGAGTGTGCAGGAGTTTTGAAGTGCCTTTCTACTCCATTTTCATATTGGAACGGTCATTTCAGGTATGAACACCCCTTGTGAGTTTTTGTCGTTCACCCATTTTTTCATAGATTGTAATTAATGAGCTTACGCTTTGTTCTTTCTCGTGCTCTTGAAACTATGACAATATGTTACCGAGTTACCATTTAACACTTTTCAGGGCTCGTTAAACTCCTACGGAAAAGGAACCCCTCCTGAGTCTATCATTAAGCTCTTTTCAGGCTCTCAAAATACGAAAAGATTGCCAATCGAACTTTTCACATTCACGCTTGTAAAAGAATTTGAATGGTCGTCTCCCTGGTGATAGTTTACCCCTTTTTCGGACCAGGGGGCACTAGTTACGAAAAAGGTATACTCCAGCCGATCATGACTGGAAGATTCCTCTCCCGCGTTGTTTTACCCTTTTTCGGGCGATGAGGCTAACTTTACGAAAAAGGACCGTTGGAGTCTTCTTTAGATCTTTTCAGACTCTCTAAACATGAAATGACGACCGATTTTACCTTCTATGGACTCGTTAAATTCTTACATTGAAGGGCCCACCATGGGATGAACCCCTCCTATCCTAGGTTCGTAAAATATTTAGGATTGGACTCATCTATGAGATGAGCTATACCGATCATCTGGTTACCCTCATCAAGCTCGTAAAAAACACATGAGGTACTCATCGTTCATGATGGGGAAAAAGGAAATTTTTTGTGTTATGTACCTTGTTAGTGGCAGTATGTAGTCATTCTTGAACATGGCACTCATTTGCATTTGCATACAACACTTGGATCATCTGTTTGTCCTCGAGTTCCACTTATTTCTTGAGTCTTGTTACTCCCTTGAGTCATTCAAATAAATCTTCCCTCATCAGTCGCGTTAGGGAATGGTGTCATACTCGTCATGTCAATACTGCCAAGTCATGACATGCCCATGTTCAAGAATATGTCCATCACTTATCATCTGCAATCAGTACGCCCGCCATCATATCGGTCTACTCTGAGTCAGTCTTGCATGTTACTGTACCATCCGATCTACTCTATACATTTTTGTCGTGTTTCATGTCGATTGATGGGGGATTCATCATGGTCCTCCTTTGACAGATTCATCCTTGTCGACTTCAAGTCATCATCCGAGGATTGAATCTAGAAACCAATCATGTACCTTGGCCTTGCATGCCTCAATGGCAGGTTACCTCGCTTTCAACGTGAGTTTACATCATTGACTCTTGATTGAAAGATTTCGTCTTGCGTTTGACTTCAACTCATCTATTCACGCTTGATGATATGTACTGTGATACCTTGGGAATCATTGACATCAATGGTGATTTCCCTCGCATTTGTTAATGGTTTACATCAATGGCCAGTAATCAAGTGGTTTCTACCATGTTCGACGTCAAGACATTTGTAATCACATGGATAGATTCGTATCATTGTGGGTTCAACTTGAAGACCCTGGGGAGTCATGTTTTACCCAGGTTGCGATGGAGTTTGTATTGAGTTATATCACACGGATCCACATTTGTATTGGTCATGGCTGTGTTATCATCTCATCATGGATCTACGCTTGTGTCTGAGTAGCCATGATTGTGTTCAATCGCTCATTACTACCATGGATCTGGATTGTATTGGTTGGCAGCCATGTTGTAATTCATATGAGATTGTTAGTTCAGAGTCAGTTGTACTGCAACAGTGTCCTTCGTCTGACAAGTCGATTTCCATTTATTCTATCAAAGCACTTCACTTGTCTATCTTCAACAACTTCATGCTTTGGGGGGAATTTTGTTACACCCAAAATCTACCCATCATGAGATTTAGTGTATACACCCCTGAAGATGTATTGACTGAGCAATTAACCTGGGAGGATTTGTACCCAGTAGTACCAGGTTTTGAGAGGTCGTTGCAGGTTGCACTCATGCAACATGCGACGTCGCAGCTTGCTTCACTGCAGGGTGCGACGAAGTCAGTTTATGGGAAAAAATAGCTTCTTCCAGGTTCTTCTCGAAACTTGTTGACTTGGGGGCTTATCCTTGACCTCTAGGGGAGTTGGTACTTGATTCCTAACACCTTGGGAGGATCCCCTATCTCTCTCCTACCATCTCTCAACCTATCCTATCCATACCCTTTCCACTTAGTCCTATATAAGAGAAGCTCTACTCCTCTCCAAAGAGAGGAAGTCTATGGTGCCTACATGCTGGTGAAATCACTCTTGAGAGATCTCTACTAATCCTTGAGAGACTCAAGCTTCCTTAGGAGGAAATGGAAAATGGCTTTGTTGGAGAAGGGCTGCAGCGTTAAGCCTTGGTTGTAGTTCTATATCTCTGCTATGTACTTCCCTATTTTTACAGTAATACAAATGCTTTCCACCAGTATTGTTCATGTGTGTAATGATATTTAGTAGTTTACCTGCTTAACTGTTTACTTAGATCACTTATTGTATAGATTCCCTTCACTTGTTTCTCTTGTGTCTTGTCTTGACAGGTCTCGCAGCTTGGATCTGACGACCGTAAGACGTGGAGCAATGTTCAGGAGAAAGGATAGAGAAGTGAACAGTAAGACATCTAGTACTCGATCCTTAAGTAGATCTAGGAAATGCATTCGTAGTCTATTTTATTTGTTCTAGAATCACATTGAGCTAGGGAGATCCTGCTCGCATCCGCTTGAGTGGATTGTCCGGTAAACAACATTTAATTGATGAGGAGATAAAGGTTGGTCATTTTAAATAAAAAAATTGTCTCAAATAAAATTGGATTAAAATTATGGAATTATTTCATATATATATATATAACTAAACATTAATATAATAAATTAAAAATTAAAAACATAAAACAACAAAAAAAGCAAAATATAAAACAAATAATATAAGAAGTAAAACAAAACATAATGAAATATTTCTTGTCCATTTGAACCCTGGACCGCATGAGATTAAGCTCGACCTCGACGCACCAATATTAGGATCCTTGAATTGGACTTCTCGAAGAAGATCAAGGAGCATGTTGGACAGGGAGACAACTAGCAGACCAATCGAACCCTGCTTGTGGATCCAATGCTCCATATGTAAAATATGTTTTCTAAGGGAAAAAACCTTGTAAGTACACCATAAACCCCCACTATGTTCAGGATTTGATTCTAGATCTATGTTATGTTTAGGGTTTGATTATGGATCTGTGTTATATTTTTTATGCCCTTTAGGTTTTTAATAGCATATAAACTGTAGGGGTTTCAAACCTTGGTAAAATTTATGAAATATTTGACAGGGTTTGATTCTGGATCTCTGTTATATTTTTTATTCCCTTTAGGTTTTTAATAGCATATAACCCGTAGGAGTTTCAAACCCTGGTAAAATTTATGAAATATTAAACATTTAAACAACATTGCAAGGAAAAACAAAGTTAAAACGAACATTTGGTTGCCTTTGGATTCAGGGTTTGTATGATTATCTTTTATTGGTAAATATTTTGAAAGTAAGTGCAAGTATCTCTCTGTTACGGTTTCTCTCATGTTTCTTTTTTCCATTTATTTTATAATCTCTTTTCCACCAGATTTATCTCCCTTTCCATTTGAAATAGATAGATCACCAACCCATGAAACTAACCAACTTGGATCTATGTTGTATCCTTCCAAGATCGAGTCCTTAACACCAGTCGTGCTAGAGATACTAACATTTAGTTGCAGGGGTGAAGGCTAAGCCACAGTCTAGCCGATGGCTATCTAGTCACTAAGATTGTGGTCCTCAAGTAGTGATCAAGCTCACGAAAGGGAAATCTCAAGTTATGAACGAATTTGAATCCTAATTTTCTTTGGTGGGATGGCCCTAGAAACAACAACACTAACAGGAATCGTGTTCCCCTCGTTATAGTTGGATGGATATTGCAATTGGGATTGGGGCATCATCAGCTTTACTTTCCATTTTTTTTGCTTTGGGTGTAGTCACAACCTCACGTAATTGCATTAAGAGAAGTATTCTTAGGATGCTGAGAGACCTATAAAACCAAATAAATTGCAAGTTTTGATCGGCATATGATCATATGGCAGAATATGATGCACTCATAAGATGGAAAACAATTATTGAATTAGTTTCCCACAAGTTCAAGTTCAAAGGATCATAACCTACAACTAACATATGACTCTTCCTATTCACCCAATTAGGATAAAACAACACTCTAGATCACATAACAGTTCTCAATATGAACTGACACTCATGTGATAAATCCCAATGGTTCATTTGAATGGAGGATTCCCAAGGTAATTTGATAGACGAAAACACTATTAAAATCAACACACACAGATTGATTTATGATCCCACATAGTTGTTCCATCCTATTAAAATTAATTCAACATGTACTATGCATTGAACATACTGCTAAATTCGTTCATAAAAAAAGCAAGTCTCGATTCTAGATGCCCAACAATTCACTAAATAGAATAGTAGGGTTTCATTGCAATTGAATCAACCAATAGTTAAAGACATTCAACCGAGATCTAGGTATGTATATTTATATATTATTTTACAGTTTACTAGTGCTCATGTAACACAACCATGTATACTTGTTTCAACATCTAGAAATTAATAAACAATTATACCCAACCGATCTTAAATATTATAAATAGAAATAGAGTTTCTGAAAAAAATTAACAAAATTATTATTTTTCAACGTGATAGATAGATAATTTTAAGGATCAATACTAATTTAACATATTTAATTTAATGGGAATATCCATAATAGAATTTATTCACATTGTGCCCTTCTTATCAGGTAGAGGCCCGACTCCACAGCTATTAAAGGAGGGATTTTGGAGGCTACCTCCGAATGTCCATGGTAATTCCTTGTGATTTACTCCATATACATTAATATTCATGCTGGTGTAGATAATGAGATATATTTAAATGATTTGGGTCTTCTCTTCTAGTTTAGAGCCATAGGTGGTTGTAGCTGTCTAGTTAGAGACCTCCATAATTAATTAGCGTTATTTATTGGTGAGGGATTGATCTCCCTTCTAGATCTTTGGTATGGTTGTGAGATCAATCTCTCTTATATATTATTCCGAAAGGAAAATATCCATCACTCTAAATAAAGAGTGATCATTAACTGCCCATGACGAGCTATTCAATCATATTCAAGAGTTTACATTATCTTACAAAATTCTATCCAACTTGGATCAGAAAGCTTCCAAAAAAGGCTTCTCTTAACTTCAAATCCTAAATTTCAGTGAACCAGCTACATAGCCTTGCTCCATTACATAACAAAAATACATCCTTTCACCTAGAAAATCAACTTCATCCTAAAGGGCGATGAAGTTGAAATTTTACTTTGATTTCTCCAGGTGGAATTAGCAGAGTAATCTCTCTCTCTTATATATATATATATATATATATATATATATATATATATATATATATATATATATATATATATAAGATGATAGTAGGAGAAACAATTCACATATGGAGGAGTATTAATCATGTATTTGTGTGCATTCACTTCAACGAGTCTGCGTAGCAGTGATCCCCTTAACTAACATTTGATCTAAATAATTACTCTTTGCTCACCATGATTTGGTCTACATAGTGGACATCATCTTGTGCATGACTCAGTCTGAGCAGTATGGGCCCAATCCACTAGTGGAGTGGTTCGATCTGCCCACATTTCGATGGTATATGAATTCTTCTTCGAGTATACTCATACTGGACTTGATCTAGGATCGATTACTTTGTTCCTCTTCAGAATAGAGCGAGGGTATCCTTTCTTATATATATCTCTCTCTCTCATATACTCATACTGGACTTGATAGGTATCGCTTTGTTATTGTGTGAACATGGGAAACATTTCACCATATGATATTTTTGACTGTATTTTGTGTTGACAACAGTTTTGTAACCTTTTAGGGATACCAGATTTGGTGGGGGTGGTGAAGCACTGGATACCGATGATATAATAATAAAAATAAGAATAAGAATCTTTTAAAGAGATTTCTGCAAAAAAATATCGATATACCAAAGTGTCAGGGATTGGTATTAATGATAACATTAAATAGTTTTAAAACACACGGTTAAATATATCACAAAAGAAAAGATGATGAAAGAAAACCAAAGGAACCTTTACCTTGACTTTGACTGTAATTATAGAAAATGGTTTTTTAGTTTTTGATAGTTTAGATTTTCACAATTTGACATGGACATATTCGATAGGTACATATTGACATATTGTATAATTTTTTGTATTGAACTGCCTCATTCCGTGATGCCGTGATAGGTACATATTGACATATTGTGCATCCTTTTTTAGTTTTAATTTATTGCATGAGAAAGAAGATGCTGTTAGAGCTTTCCATGGTTTTACATTTCTATTCTTGATTCTGACATTTATAGTATTGTTTTTTAGGATGCTACTGGAATTTTCTGGGCCAATGATAGTTTGGATGCTCTCTTGGCCCTTGAGTTGAGAGCTGATCTTCTAATTCTACTGAGTGATGTGGATGGCCTTTACAGTGTCCCTCTAAGTGATCCTCGCTCAAAACTTATACATACATATATAAAGGAGAAACATGACAAGACAATCACATTTGGTGATAAGTCTAGGGTTGGATGGGGTGGTATGACCGCTAAAGTGAAAGTTGCTTGTCATTATGTTGAAGCATGCATTCCAGTTATTATTACCAGGGAAGGTTTTTGTCATCCATTCTTGGTTTCTTTTGCACTCCCACATTGTACTCTTAATGGATGTATCCTCTAGTCCCATTGACCTACTTTTGTGGTCATTCAGTGGACATTAATACAATTATTAAGCATTACTTTGTCTCATGAATTTTTGTAAATGTCTCAAGTTAGATAAAGAGTCTTCACAACAATGCTTTAAGCCACAGGAGAGCATTTCTAGATATTTATTTTTCACTTTTTTGTCTTTGAGAAGCAACACTACTATTTTTTTTCCAGGAAAAAAACTCATATTTTCATTACCAAAAAAGGATATAAAAATACAGTCTTAAGGTGTTTCAGCACTGAAACATATATGTTTATATTATGTTCGAATATCATAATTTTATAAATTCTATCACTGTTCTACTCATGATATCTATTAATGCAATAATAATACTATATTTTTCAATTGGATTCTACTTTCCCACAAAATTTTAAACTATCTTGAATGTTGAACTTTTAACTGTCCTCCATTAATGTTAATACAATCATCCAAGGTTTAGAATAAAATATCAAATCAACTAAATACCAGGGAGTCCCTTCTCTCCAAAGTAGTACCATCCTTTGTTGTAATACAGATTATAGTACCCGGAGGCAGCAACATACCATCTTTTGAGAGATTATTAGCCAAAGTGTTCAAATGTCGGAAAACGTGACATATCCTAAAGGAATTGTATGCAATTGCTATATCCTTAATATTGGAGTCGATGCCCTGGAGATAAATATTGTTCAAAATCTGATTTCCATGCATCTAGTTTAATGCCAACACCGATTCACCAAATACATGAAGTTCATGTACTTCTAAATCCAAATCCGACTTGAGTAATGTCCTAAGGGCTAGTAATTTGGAAAGGTTGTTTGTTCAACAATCACAATTTGCTTTAAATGTAATAAATTGTGCCCCATAAACTAGTGTATCATTCTGTGATGCCTTCATTGCCTCTTCTACTAACTATTGCACATCGCTAAGTTGGTATATTAATTTTGTTCCCGATTCTGATAGTGTGCAACTAATTTATGTTGATCGGTTTGGGCAGTAATATTTTATTTGGTTGAAGCTTCATTGTTGTTTTTGAATCCGTTCTTACATAAAGGTTTTGATTTCTTTGGAGTTTCCTTTCTTTTGGATTCTGATGAAGCCTACTGTCAATATGGCACTCTATATCTTGTTTGAAGTTTGCAAATTATAGTTCATAAAGCATTACACTAAAATAATAAGATATAATATTTTTACAGGTGAAAAGTTAGCAAGTTAGAAACTAGATAAAAGCTCCTTAGGTTGTAGGTTCCATTCACACTAATTTTGAAAGGGGATTTATTTGTGCAGAGGTAATTTTACATCGTTTTTGTGTGTGTCTATGCTGGTATCATCATGCCATCATCAGTGTAGAAAATGTTTGGTTATCCCATTTGAAGGAGTTGCACAAGTTAAAGTATACGCCTGTTTGTATGATGCCACATTTTATTCAACATATTAAGTTTCCTGGTTCTGGAAGAATATATGTAGAAGAACATCCAACCTAGCAACTGCCAATTTCACTACAACCATGGAGACATGCATTTAACTAATTAGTATTGATGATTTTTCTATATGATTCTAAGTCTGTTATGCTTGCTATAAGTTTCTTCTATTGAGCATTATTTGAGACGATACATGGAAAACTTATAAAGATCTATAATTGTTCCTATGGCTAAGGTCTTGGTAATTGGTATATAATGTGTGAGATTTTGCAATCAGTTTAAACTTGAAATATATTTTGATTGCATACACTTGTCCATGTATGAACTTCTTACTTGTTATGTGTTACTTGAATTTATTCATGTTCATGTTGTTAATGTAATTGAATTGGTATATGTGTATTCTTGTTTACAGTATATAATGATGCAATTTGAATTCAATTCTTAGAATATGATTCTTCCAAAAGAAAGTGTAAGGGTATTTGTTGTTTGGGTGCGTGCAGGTGTCCAAGGAATCTAGGCACTAAGGATTCATCTAGTTGTTCAACATTCAAGAAAAAGGATTGAGAAGTCTTTCACAGGTAGTCTACACCCCTATAGTCTAGTATTTTGTTATTTGCATATTATGAATATTTTCTACAGGGAAATGAATATTTGATATTGTATATTATAATGTTTTTGAAACAGGTCCTGAGTGACTTATAATTTATTTTTAAGTTTTGCATGTAATATATTTTTATTTAAAGGGGTCAAAACCATATGGTTTCTCCATATTTGGACTTTCAAATTTTCAATAGTAATTTCGGTATTTGTTGTGGCCTTTCTAACTTGTTCTTTATGTTCTTTCCAATTGTTTTGATTCTTCAAAGGTCATCATTCATTAATTTTTTAGTTTACTTGTTCTTTCAGGGAATGTGCCAACATGATGCAAGTGCATTATCATCAACCGAAGGTAGGGGAAGACATGAGTATTTAGAACAATTTTCAACAGAATGACACCCAAATGGAGGTATGATCTAGGAAGTCAATTGTATAGCTAAAATAATCTAGTTCTTTTATGGATTTTGTACACTAACATATTTGTAGCTGTGTAAGATCCATACTTACTATTAATTTCATGGTTAGTTAAAAGTTTATTTAGATCTAGATTTTAGCTTCTATGGAGGGTCAAGTAAGATTATTGCCGTAAATGCACCTCTTCTTGTGTGATATAGTGATTTTTAGTTTGTTCTTTCTTTGTTCCAAAAGGAAAAGAAAACCTTATATTAACATATACAATATGACTTGTTTTCCTACGAGTTGCTATTGGATTTAGGTTCCATACTTAGTCAAATAGAGTGCTCCCTTGACTTTGTTGTGAACTGCATAGAACCTTTTGAATGAGACCATGCTTGTGTCTTAGATCAATAATGTAAAATTATATAATATATTCTATTTAAGGGTGCTATCTCAATGGAAGAGCACCTGCCTTATAGGTACGAGGCTGGTGGTTCGATTCCTATGTGCCCTATATATATTTTGAAACCACTAAAAAGAGATAAATGACAACTACAAAAAATAGAGATAAATGACCCAAAATACGACCAAAATCCGCATATAAATGACCACTGGTGGAAAATTAGCGGTCATTGATCACACCACAAAAAATGTGGTCATATTTAGTTTGGTCTTTTATATCTTATTGAGTTTGGTCATTGATCACAACTTGAATATTTGCAGGAGAAACAAGAAAACTCCAATCCACTTTTGATTGAAAACACTTCTGCAATCAAGTTGGAAAAGAACCCCAGATTTGATGATCAAACCAAACAAATCAACACAAATTATCATTTGATTCGACATCATGTAGAGGCCAAAATAGTTCATTTATGTCATTGTTCCACGAATGAGGTAATTGCAGACATATTCACCAAAGCACTTGGAAAAGAAAAGTTTGAAATGTTTAGAACCATGCTCTGACTTACAAACACCCCTTCGGATTAAGGGTGGGGGGGTGGGTGTTGGAAATCTAATCCTCTGTGATTATGATTTCATTTATATTATAAATAATGGAAATATGTAGACAATTACAATAAGTGGAATATGAGGAGTCTTAGATACTCCAATGGATCTCTTGGAATTTGAAGCCCAAGAGACACCTATCCAATGTATAAATAAGGACTCCGATGAATGAAATAGGTGAATATGGGAGTTATACCTGTCAATATATATATAATTTTAAACACAATATATGTTAATATAAAAAAGTTATTTCATAAATCTAACTTATTTATCAATGAAAGAAGAGGCAAGGAATAGGTATAAAGTTTGAAGGGAGAAATTAATGAAGAGTTAGTGGGAAATGAGGGAGAAGAGGATCTTCTGAACTCCATTTTTATTTCGAGAGAAGAGATGATGGAGATATGGAAAGGTTTTAAAAGGGTCTTTAATGAAAATCTAAGCAAGGGATATGTGAAGGATTTATTGCTCGATATAATTATAGAAATATCATCCACTTGTTATAGATTTCAATAGAAGTAGAAGGATATAATACTCAAATCCATAGGCACAAGACTTTAAGGCTCTAGTACACTAACATTAGAAGGAAAGTACATAACATTTACATTGTAAGGCTTGGAGAGAGCTAGTAGTGGGGAGGCAGATATTGGAACTATTAAGGAGTCATCCTCATGGTGGAGATGGCCTAAAAAAGTGAAACCTTGATTATTCTTTCTTTGAATGTGAGAGGGGTGGGGGTGCCCACAAAAATATTTCTCAAAAGATAATTTTTTCTAAATATAAATCAGATGTCATATTGATTTAGGAAACAATGTGCGAGTGGAGTAAAACAATGGCAATTATATCTTCTATTTTGAAATATTGGCCCTTTAACTCCATAGATTCCTAGGGAAGATTAGGAGGTATGATATAAATAGGGTGGAAAGGTTCATTATAAATTATTTACTCATTTTATTTTAATGCATGTATACATACAAAATTTAAGTCCAAGGAATTGGAACAAGCTATAAATATTATCAACCTTTACGACCCATATGGAGAGAGAAAATAATTTTGGATAACTTCAAACTCTAGGGATTTAAAAAAGACAATGTAATTCTTGGGGGTGGAGGATATAAATTTGAATTTAAAGGTTGTACAAGTGTGGGGAAATAATGCTAGTCAAGATTCCGTAGTAGATTATTTCTCTTAGTTGTTTGAGGATATGATACTATGTGATATAGAACCTATTTAGCTGGTGCCTACATGGATGAATTTCAAAAGTGGTAGAGACGTGGTTTCAAAGAGGCTAGATAGATTTTTGTTGGAAGAGAAAATCACAGAGGGAACCAGAAGGTTGAAATATTGGGTTTGGGAAGGTGGATATTTGGACCAACTCCCTATCCTAAAGAAAGATGGCCAAAAACCATTAGGTTCTTTTAAATTCAACCATAATTGGTTGGAAGAAGAAGGCTTTAAAGAGATGATTATGCATAGTTAAAGTAGGTGTGGTCAAAATATAAGAGAAATAATGATGACGTATCGGTTCGGTGAATTTGAAGGATGCAAAGAAAATAGTATTGGAATGGGAAAACATGAGAGTAAGGGAAGCTTGAATAGAGGTTATTAAGGCAGAGGATTAAATCAACCAATTATTTGAGAGTAATGATAGAGATACTTTTATAAAAGAATATTGTATAAGGCTAATATCTCTAACAAGAGCCACATGGTGGTAATGTCCTCGACATTGTCACCAGCTTTGCGATTAGTTATGGGGAGTTTTTTGCAACGGAAACAATGGTTGAATATTGCAGTTCTTTACAATGAGTGTAGATAAGAGCCATTGACAAAAAAAAAATAGAGTATCATTAATAACGGAATTAAACATGATTTGAACATAATTATTTGGCTTTTTTCATGTTTTAATAAACATAATTATTTGGATTTTTTTAATTTGTTATTTATGATAAATATTACATTCACAATGTACACCACATAAAATAAAACAATAAATAAATGATAAAATTGAGGCAATGGGAAAAATTCATTTTTAAGGGAGCCTTTGACAGGACAATCTAGGGTTCTATTATAAAGAGAACAACAATTATAACATGGCACAAATATTCAAGCCCTACATAATAAGAAGAAACATGGTATTAATGTTTGATGGAGGAAGCAAGCATTTTATATTAGAAATATGTTTGGAAAGCAATTACTAGAAGCATAAGATCAAAGAGATGTTTGGGAAGCAGTGACTTATAAATTTAAAACAATAATTCTAAGTCATAAAGATACCATGCTACTTCTAGAAAACTATTAAATTATACATAATATAACTAATACAAAGCCATTGTTTACTTACATAATTGAATTATAATCAAATTAAAAGTACTTTATCATAAAAATAAATAATTGAAACAAGTAACCTAAACTATGAAAAAAGGAAGCCTCAAGTACGAGAGAAAATTTAATCAAAATAAATAATCCAAACAAGTGATTTAAACTATGAAAAGAGAAAGCCTTATGTATAAAAGGAAATTTATTATTTTTCGATCATAAGATTAAGAGAGTTTGTTTGCCCATGCTCACTACAACATTTAGCAATTAAGAAATCATCATAAGTAGAATTATGAACAAATATGATTCATCTTTTGGTTTTATTAGGAAAAACTTGGGTTTTGAAAACAATAAAAAAATTATTCATTAAAATTTTTATGAAAGAGTTTATGGGACAAGGGACCCCCCTCAATGTATCGATTTGACTGCTAAAGTCTCTGGAGGTGTACATACCCTATCCCCCCCGAAATTTGTACATATGACCTCCTAGGAGGAAACACATGTTCTTAACCATTAGGCTCACTCAAGCTATACCACGAACAATATAGTACTCAAATGTTGAGAAGTTATGCATACAATCATAGAATGCCTTACATGCCCTTGCACATATGTTGACAAAGCATTAATTATAAGGTATGTTGCAAAACAAATTCAAGTGTGCTTCAAATGCCACTCATTAATCCCCCCCCCCAAAAAAAAAATGGAGCACAAACTCTTTACTACTCCATATACTCACATAGCTTGTGTTACAATATTATAGATCCAAGGAATGTTTTTAATTTATTTCTCTTCTCTAAATTGGAACTGATGTCAAATTGCCAAGCAGTGCATTGTTGTGAGGCCTAATGTGTTTTGATATCCTCTATTTGTCATGGAGCCTATGGTCTCTAATTAACATGAGATTTGACTTCTTGACCATAACATGTTCATGTACACACATACCTTCACATAGATTGTGTCTCTCTAAAATTAATGGCTAGACTGATAGCAATGGTTTTAAAGATGATGCATTGGTTGTTAATGGAAACATGGCATCTCATCCATTGGAGTTGAACCTAGGGAACTAAAGGAGGGTGGCTTATGTGAGGTATATATCACGGTGGAATTCATGATTGAGAGGTCTCTTGAGGATTTTGATTATGATTTAACACTTTACAATGGACAATGGATAATCAATTTATCTTCTCACCGCATTCCAACAAACCCACCATTCAAACTCTTTATCGTCCATGCTCACCCTTCTACAACTAGCATTTTACATATGTCAGAGCCTAGTTAGCAAAACACTCGATCTCATTCTCATTCATCTTTTAGGTTAACTTCTTTTCTCCCATTAAATTAAGGACTCAATCTCATGATGTCATTACAGAGTTAGTGTATGTCCTGTCATCGGTGGAGTTGGTTCTAAAGATAATTGGGGCCAAATGCCTAGAACACGCCAAAGGATTATGGAAGAATGTATTTGTAAGTCCTCACTTTCACTCCACATCATGTCCATCGATTTGTTTTTCCATTTTTCCCACTTGTGGTTGTGGATTCACAACTTTAAAACAAAGTTGGAGGACAATGCAAGAGTTATCCTATGTGAAGTCATGTAGATGCATAGCATAATATTTTGGTGGTGGACGACAATGGCTAGAAGGCAATCAAGTGATATAACATTCTTAATTGTATTCATTAAATACCAAATGTGTAAGACTACTACAATATTATTTTTCTATTGTTGTGACAATGCATAAAATTCTTGTCTATCAACATCAATTCTCTCTAATCCCAAGCTTCACAACCCAAAATTGAAATCATTTTGGTGAATCCATAAACAATGGTTTTTGCATTAGCCCTATGTGTTGCCATAAGGGTTTATTATGTAACATTTATAATGGTACATTGTTTTGCTCTTTAACAATATATTTAGAGTTTTCTATTTATCCTGATTATTTTTTTTTAAATTGAATTATTGAAAATCTCACCTATTTTCCAATGATTTTCACTTAAAAAAACTTTTTTTAACATAATACCATAACTAAACAAATTTGCAATTCCTATGATTTAGCTCTAGAAGACTTTTACATATAAACATATATATTATAAACATTCTATATTTACTATACACACGTCTTATCTAAACATGTGTTAGCTTTAACTAGTTCATATACTAAGCTTTACCTATCCTATCATAATGTTACCATATAAATCAATTCTAAAATGTATCCACTTTAAAGTTTGACTCAACTTTATATTATTTGGATCTTGCTCGCATTTCATAATAATACAAGACATTCCTAATCGTATGCTTTATTTAAGACTTGAAAACGTTCTCCACTCATTTATATAAATATATACTCCTATCCTATGTTTCATAATTCTTTTCATTATATAAACATTATTTAACACATCTATATATATTTGTGCGTAAATAAATAGGCCACTATCCAATTTCTTTATTTGCATTTTACTAAGAATAAACTTTATTATACAAAAGAGATATGTCTATATAGTAAAAGAAAAGGAACCCTGCAACAGCCTCGGACTGCTTTTAGATTTATCTGCATATATATATATATATATGCCATTAATTTTTAAGGGTAACTTAAATACTCACTCAATTAGATGAGATTTTGATAGCCTCGGGCTTTCTTTACTCTTACTACAGGAGCTTATTTATTGTCTTACGCGAGGAGGGCCGGCTAACTGATTAATATTCCAATTTAGCTAAATGAGGACTAGTCACTTTTTTTTAAGACATTGTTATATACTTAGTTTTTTTTTAAGACATTCCTATATACTTAGTTCTTTCTTCATATTTATATAATACTTTCCTCACTATACATATTATAATTCAATATATCTCCCTCTTACTTAATTCTGATGCTTCTTTGTAAAACTTCGAAGTAAATACTATGAGTCGTTGATTTTTGGCTACCATGTCTGCTGCAGTAGGCCAGTTCTCACATTTTTGGGCATTCTCGACACTGGAAACCAGTAGTTTTTCAGGCCAGCTGCAGTAAATACTTTGGTTAGGCCATTGGGTACTCTAACATAGTCTTCAATGAATATGGTAACAATTTCAGAGGGATGTGCAGCCAGGAATGCCTCAATCTCTTTCAGTGCACTGATAGCTGGTTCCTGAAAGATTGACACAAGGTCACAAGCTTGCTTCTAGTGATAATGTATGCCAGCCAGAAAATGAAAAAATTATCTGTTTACTCACATAAGCTGTGATGTTATAACAATTTCCTCCAAATGAATGACAGAGCCAAACATCATTCTCAAAATCATACATGTCTAGCATGAGGCCTCTTACACCATTCTGCACAAAACCAAGCAGAATCAGGCCTTGTGACCAAATTAACCTACTAAAAACAGAATAGACAAAAACAATGTCTTCTACTACAGTTCCAAAGCCTCCTTTGATTATATCTATTACAACTGTAGATTTAGATGCTCAAGACAACTAAAGATTGACGAAGAAAGATCATACATTGAGCTGACTTGTAATACTATCTTGTTGATTTGAGGGTAACAACCGTTGAGTACCCGTGTAAGATCGTTCTCCGAGAATAGCAAATGAGTTGTGAGTAGTTAGCAATGAGTACTTCTTGAAAGGTAGACTCCCCATCTGAAACAAAAACAAAACCAGTAAAAAATCTCTAAATTCACATTTCCTCAATTTCTTATCATCCCCTGAAGCCTAGCTTCGATGTTTTCAATTAAAAAATCCTCCAATTTCAAAATCCACAAAATGCTGTTATGTTCTTAAGAATGCTTGCTTATGGTGCAATTTACACAAAATGCAAGTGTTTTACATTTCAAAGCCTCTAATTAGAAACTGCATCAATCAGCTATTACATTTTGAAGCATTTTTATTGTTCTGTCCAGGTACTATCAGCTGAATGAGACTTCTAAGTTCTATGTTGTTTAAGATTTTTAAAGTCGTAAATTACCGTCAAATTCCATGACCATTTATGTTCTCTTCTGTAAAACTCATGTGCTTTCCTTCGACACATATAGCTTATTGCAAAAGAGACAATGTTAGTAAAGTACCTTAGCCGTTGGATTTACGGACTGTATATGAGTGCACCTTGGAAGCAAATTCCCTGCCACAACACAGGTTTTGAAATGTAACCCAGCTGCACAGTCTCCATTCACCATGCAGACATCATGAACCTGGCAACTCAAACAGGAAATTGAAAATTCATAGCTTGTTGGCTTGCTAAATTTCCTCAATGGTATATACGTATGTGAAGCAGATGAGAAGAAGGTATGTGAAGCAGCCTATTGCATATTTCCAAATCCTTACCATTGTTGAATTTGCAGCACGGAAATAGAATAGAAAAGCAAGAACGCAACAGAGAGTAAAGGGCAGCCGCCTGCAAGGCTGGCAGGCACCCGCTGTCATTATAGTAAATTAATTAATTGTGTCCTGCAGGCAGCTCAACGTACGAAAACCCTATTCAAAATTGATACACGAATTAAATGCCATAACACGCGAGATTATCAATGGCGGTAAAAAACTGCAAGGGCGTGTCAGCCCATTTAATCCACACAGAGCTCTTTAATGCAATGCAGGCTTACCTTGATTGAGACAAGACCATTAAAAATTTGCAGACGGATGTACATTGAAAACTTGGAAAACGAAGAACACATTTAAATCAGAAATTAGGATGACATAGATCCGCCCCATCTCGAGAATAGAAAAACGAGGACTACCTCATCCTGTTGCAACCAATAAAAATTAAAAAAAACTAATTTTTAAAATTTCTATTTGATATAATACATTTCAAATTATAATTCAGAGTATAGTTGAGGAAAAATTTATAGCCTATTTATAAGTTTTAGCTGCAAAATAATAGGTTCTTCCCGATATATATATATGTTTCTCTTCGGGGACATAAAAAGGAGTAAAAAGGAAACTATTGGAGAAAGAAAAAACAAAATGGAGACTAAAGAGTAGAGCCATTTGGCTAAAAAAGACAATGAAATTATATTAATTTTTTTTAGAACTTTGCCAAACATTAGAATAATATAAATACCATTTGGGAAATAAGGAAAAAGGGAAGATCTAAAGCTAGAACTTTTCCAACAATGGAAGGAGGAATAAAATACTTAAAAACTTGTTCCAAGAACCTCCTAGAGATTTTGAAAGTGACATTCAAGGTAGATATATGAATAATAAAATGAGAAAATAGAGGTAGAAGAAACTAAAGATGAACTTGATGCTTTTTTGGATCTTCCTTTATTAAGGCAAAGAGCCTAAAGCCAAATGGTTGGATAACTGAATTTTATTTGGGATTCTTTGATTTATGGGGAGAAGATATATTAAGAGTAATTAAGGAGTCTAGAACCTTTGGTAAGGTTCTAGGAACCTTAAAAGCAAATTTTATAGCTCTAATCCCAAATAATAATGATTTTGATTTCTTTGATGTCTATAGACCAATTTCTATATGGATTTTGGTATACATAATTATTATGAAGATATCAACTAATAGATTGATGAGAATTTTCTCAGGGTTTATCTCAAAAGAGCAATTTGGGTGTCTTTCCATACAAAAATTCGTGATGTTGTAGCAATAGGATAAAAAGGTTTCAATTCAATAAAGGTGAAAACAATTTTAGCATTGATAATGAAATTAGACCTATCTAAGGCTTATGGCAAATTTCATTAGCTATATCTTGGATTGTTTTTTATTCAAATAAGAATAACCATTCAAGTAGTGAACTAGATAATGTGTTGTCTTTCATCCTCATCTTTCATAGTGATGATAAATGGCTCTCCTTCAAGGTTTTTCTTTTCCTTTATAGGACTTAGGTAGGGATGCTTGATGTCCCCATTCTTATTCTTAATTGGTTGCTAAGGGTTTGAGTAGAATGATTGAAAATAAAAAAGGGAGGGGTATATTAAGGGTATTAAAATGGGGAGGGATTTATCCTTGACTCATCTCCTATTTGTGGATGACGTTATGTTGTTTGGTACGAGAATACCTAAAGAATATTTTTTTAAAGGAAATTATAGATTTGTATTGTAAACTTACAAGGATGGAAGTGAACACTCACAAATCCTTAATAAATCGAGTGGGTTGGAGGAATATTTGTTTAAGCTTACACAAACTATTCCTTTCAATTCTATTCAATTTGACAATAGATAAAATACCCAAGGCTTTATCTTAAACCCAATGATCACAAATTCAAGGATTGGAATTGGCTTTATGTGAAAATAGAATGGAGTGTGACAAATTGGTGTTATAAATGGATATCTAGAGGGGGTAGGTTGATCTCGATAAAACATGTCACGGAGGGGATCCCTATTTATTGGTTATCTTTAGCATATCGTTTCCTAAAGGAATGCTAGAAAAAAATAGAATAAATTTATTTAGCTTCCTATGAACTAAGAAAACGAAAAGGAAAGGATACCCTTAATCAAATGGAGGAAACCGACAAATCCAAAAGATGCAAGAGGGTGGGGTTAAAAAGCATTCATTAACTATTTTTTTTGGATAAGAACATTATAGAGAGTGTTATGCTAGAGAGATATTGAGCACCCACTTGTGCTCATATGAAGACACAGGTGTCGTCCCTTTGAATCCAAAGAGAGAACTTACCCTTGATGCCTCTGGAGTATGGAGAATAATCTAGATCATTGATCATTGTTCTCTCTTGCACTCTTAAATATTATTGTTGATACATATATTTGATTTGAGAATTGTATTGATCTAACTATTAACATTTAGATTTCATTACATGTTAGGAAATTAGTGGTTTCTGGTTACTCTTTTGTATATATGACTATTGCTAGGAGACCATTGGATTTATTTCTCCTTTTACTATGCTTCATGGAGATTCAACTTTTGAAACTTTTAAAAAGCATATATGTTATATTTCTTCATTTTCTTGGAATTCAATTTAAGACTTTAGATTAATGTACTAAAAATAAATTGTTAATAGATTAAATAACCAAAAATTGAAAGTCGAATTGATTTCATAAATATGTATCTACAATTTAACTTTATCTCCAATATTTATGCTTGTTTAAAAGGAATTAATTATCTAATTAAATAAATCAATCAATAATTCAAAATATACATAAAAGCAAAGAAAATTGCACACCTGGAGGAAATTTAGGGAATTGTTAGATATTGAATATATCTACCTTATCACTAATGTGGCCATGGCCATTGATAAATATAAGTATGGTCATTGAATTCTTTATAGCAACATATAATGGACAACTCCTTTTCACCTCAATTATTGGATATTCTAAACGATATGAAAGCAACAACATCAATGTAAAGTCAGACTTGTCATTTAAAAAGAGTTTCACATTGTCATTTACAAAGTATGAAAAGGGCAATGATGTTGCTTATGCCTTTAAATTATAACTAGCATTTGCCCCTTGAGGGGAAAAAATGAACGCTGGTAGGAAAAGAGAAAAGTTAGAAGGAACAAAAACATAGGCATAGGAAGTGAAGGATACTGGTAGGAAAAGAGCAAAGTTTGTAACAATGTCATATTACAAAGACATAGATTTAAACATCACACTTGGAAAATTCTGGTTTAGGGGAGAGTGGGAACATGTAAGTTGAGCAGCAGAATGGTGATGATGAAGAGAAGGAGGATCCTCTTGCCAATGAGAAATATGGTTATCCAAAAGCAGAGTCAAAGAAGTGGGGATCTTGGATGAGAGATTTAGATCCCAAAACTGGTGAAACTACATGCTTCTTGGCACTGCAGGATAATGAAGCTACATTTAGCATTTGCTTTGTTACTTTTCATGACAAATGACATGGAACTCTCGTGGCCATTGGAACTGCAAAGGATTTAGAGTTTTGGGAAAAGAAGCATTGCTAAGGAGGTTTTATTCATATCTATAGGTCTATGGATCATGGCAAAGCCCTGGAACTTGTGCATAAAACAACAGTTGATGGAGTACCTCTTGGATTATGTAAATTCCAAGGCCGCCTATTAGTTGGAATTAGACAAGTGCTGAGAATATATGACTTGGGCAAAAGGAAATTGCTATGGAAATGTGAGCATAAGCTCTTTCCCAATACAATGAATACCATATGCTGTAGGAATACCATGAATAATCAACAATAACCTGGATGAGTTCTCCAAAACCAGTGATATCGTAATCATATTATAGGCGGTATTGGGATTAGGAAGGTGTTTTATAGGCATAGCCCATTATGTATTTGCTCACTATAATTTTATTTACAAGTGCATATATGTATGTGTATGACTCATTGAATATGACTACTTTTATACTCTTACCCTGGGATATTATTGTCTGTGCATGTCTACATACACACAATGATAGAGACAGAGACAGAGACATAGACAGAGAAAGAGACTTTTCTATTTCAAGTTGCAATACATAATACTAAATACAGGGAAAGTGTGTGTACCTCCATAGCTCTCTCCTGTGATGTAAAACTATATATTGTTTTTTTGAGGGAATCTTCCCAATCAGTTGAGCAAGAAGGTGAGTGAATATTCAGCTGCAATTACATGGTCAAACAAAGTTTAATCTATTTATTTGGCAAGTATCAAATACAAAAGGATAAATGGTAAATGCAGATCAGACAGTGACTCATTATACTGAAAGCTTGCATTTTTTTGAAACTGTATGAAATACTGAGAAACTTGTTGTTTCGAGGATAAGAGACTCGACATTTGTTGTAACATTGCTGGACCAAGATGGTACTTGTTGATTTGTTTGTTTTGAGTTAAAATGAATCTCCAAGAATCAAGAAAAGCAAGAATTTTGATCAATTTGCCTAAATTGTGTTCAGTTTCTATAGAATGCATGAGACAAAAAATATGAATGTTAGAAAGAAAAATCTAAGAGAAATTAAGGGTACAAGACAAAATGTGTTTGAACTCACATGAGGATTCAAGTAAAGAACGCGGTTTTATATTCTCCTTGCAATTGTTTGAACTGTTAAGTTCAAATAGTGGAAATAAACATGATATTGAGGGAAGAATTCCATTGTTGGCCTATACTTTGAAGAGTTGTTTCCAAGAGTTCCCTTGTTCGAACTTGGATACAAACAATTACCTTAGGGAAAAACTAGCATTGTAGGCATTGTAGACATAGAACTTATGTATTGATGATGGCATTTAACCAAAAAGGAATTTACTAACATGTAAAGATTGTTACTCTGTAGGAGTTGATAGTACTAAACAAATGATAAATTTACCAAAGTGTAAAGAAATGATAAACATACCAAAGCATATTCCATATCGAGAGCACAATGCATTTAGAGTTAGCATTTGTGTGCATTACTGATGTTTTGTGGATACAATGTAAAGCTAAATAATATAATGAAAAACCACAGTATGATACCATAATAAAGCGACCATTTTGAAGTTGACTTAGCAATACAAGTAGGAAAATCTAGTATTGCATAAGATATTTCGTTAAGGCAAGTGAAGGTGCAACAAAGCAAAGTTGAATTAATAGTTGCAGAGGAAGTACTAAGCAAATTAATAGGTGAACAACTGAGAAAAGTATAAAAAACAAAGTGTGTAGAAATCAAAGATGGAATTATATATATTGTCTTCAATAGTATGCTAATATAAAGAGTTGACACATGTTATAAGGTATGTTGATTGTAGAAACATTGTGTACATTCAAAGTGCTATAAACATGGTAGATAAGAAAAAACTGTACAAATGCATACAAGGATCCGCATAAGGGGGATGAAATCTAATGAGCATAGGAGCATAAGTTTGTTAGAAAACGCTACATCAAAAAATAGTAGGAAAGTGTCTAGAAGACCAAAATCTAATCATGTAGTGCAAGTCAATCATATATACACCAAGAAAATGAAGGGAGCAAGACGTGGATGTCGTAGTACCAATTTTGCTCGTAATCGTTTGATTGCATATCTTTCATGCAGGTGAATAACATGTTGAAGCAAGTCCTTCAATTCAGAGAGCAATTTAATAGTTGGCTGAAGGCGAGTAAGTGGAACCAAATTTGGTGGTTGGAATCGTGTTGATATTCGTTGCAAACCTTCTTGTTGTTCCTTTATTTGTTGAGAATAGTGGGAAAGTGTGGTTAGGAAGTCCATATCCATTTATGCTTTGCAATAGGCAAAAAAGACAATGCATGCAAAAAATATTACATTCTTTGCATGTTATAAGCAAGAAACGACATGAGCACATGTAAATTTGACTTGTTTGAAAAATATATTAAAACATGCTATATAGCTAATGCAACACGGACATGCTGAAACAATTGATGCTAGCATATTGAAGTATATATATGGGACATTTTATATTTGTTGGGAAAAAGAGTAATATGTCATGAAATGGTGAGTTTGATTTTCCTTTTGAAACAATAAATGGCAGCACGTTGAAGTAAATAAGTTTGGTGCTTATGAATCCCATCAGAGATAGAGATTCGGAAGCGGGCGGTTGATGAGACAAACAACTTGCAGAAGTGGGCAAAGGTCAACAACACCATGCAATAGAAGTGAAATGACATTTGCGGTCAACAAAGTGTCCATAATGTAGTAGTGGCAAATAGATGGACTACAAATCTAAGCTGCAACAAAAGGGAAACAATTGGTAGTAAGTGTAAAGAATAAAGAGATTGACTTGGAAAGGTTTGCATCTCGAAAAGTAGAAACCATGAAGAACTTGAATATTGCATAAGTTAAAGGAGACTACTAAAGGAATGAAGTATTTTTGGGTTTTGATCGATCTAGTTTGAGACAAATGGATGCATTTCAGTGAATGGAATCCAAATGCTTCACCATTCTAGAAAATTTCCAAGCTTTAATTTTAAGAAATGAAAACTTAAAATTATGAATAATGAGAGCAGTCACTTGTTGGATATCACTATGTGACAATGATTTTCATGCTTTAATTTTGAGAAATGCAAACTTAAAATTATGAATAAGGAGTGCAGTCACTTGTTGGAGATCATTATGTGACAGTGACTTTTAAGTGGGTCCTACTAAATCCTAAATTTTGGAAATTAACAACACTATATATATTGATTGAATGAGTGGTTGGTGTACGATCAACAACCATGACCACATTGAGTGGTTTTATGTAATACCTGAAGTAGTTGATAGGGTACTGGTAAAACGCAATTGAATGAGAAGTGTATCATCTAGATTAAGGTTTTATGTAATACTTTAAGATAATGAGAAGGTATTGGTAAAACACAGAGTAGCAATTTGATTCAATTGTGAGGAAAGAGAAGTTTATAATCTAGTTTAAGATTTTATGTAATAATTTAAGTTACAGATATGGTATTGGTAAAACATAGAGTATAGCATTACAACATTAATCACTATGTATATCAAAACTTACTGACATGTTGTAAAGTTTATGTATCAGGTGAGGCAATGTGTTACAACAATAAAGACCTAATCTAAGTTCAGATATTGAATGACATTGAGTCCAATCAATACAACAATTTCAGTTTGCTAGGTTGACTTGAGTGATTAAGTGTTGTAAGCATAATGCAAGAGGTTTCATAGTTGATTTTCCGATTGGATGTCTCTGATGCTCTAGACCTCACTCCATAAAAAAACTCTCTCATGCTGTAGACCTCACTCCATAAAAAATTGGAGGTTTTCTTGTGCATTTTTTTAATAAGATATTATATCAAATTTAGTAAACATTACAAACAGTACAAATATTCTCTAGCTGACCAATCATAAATCTAGAATTAAGATGTGGATAGAAAGGGAATTTGCCTTATATAACTTCTTTATGAGTATATAGTAAAAACAGACAGAAGGATCAAGCTCACATTAAGATGTAAAGCACCCTGTTTATCTAACTGTAATGTGTGATGAAGAATTCAACTTTTCCCCAAGGTTAAAATTTGAGCACTATTGAAAATGCACCTTTCAGTTGGACACATTTAATCGAAATCACTATGGATATATCAAGTATGAGAACTATTGTGAAAATTTTACTTTAGTAAAAAGAGGCAGCTAAATAAGCAGGTCAAAAAGGTGCAAATAAGCGATTTAAAATTCATATGTGGTTGAATGGTATGGAATTTTGGTTGGTTCAAGTAGGGTTGTAGATTACAGGAAGTGTGCTTTACTTGTGAATGGAAATGGAAGGTGCTCAAAGAAGTGCCCAAAGTAGAGCTAACCCTACAAGTTATCAGGAACCAAGTACATTAATTTTGTGACAGTTAGGCAAGCATGTTAGCATTTTTAGGGGAGATGTCATTATTCAGTTGAGAATCCTACAAACATGGACCTAGATGAGATTGATGCTAGTGCCATTATGCATGACAACAGTCAGTTTCCAACATAAGTGCAGAGCTTAATGGCAGGTCAAATTTGTGTAAAATTACTTATGTCCATTATAGTTTGAATTTGTGAAACTGGACAACTACTTGTAGTCTACCTTTTCTCTCTTTCAATATGGACTTCATTTGCAAATGAAGTATTTGCAAAAACAACATGTTCCAACATTGATTTATTTGCCACAATGAGTTAAATTGATGGCACTCTTGGAGAAAGTAACGATTTGTTGAGGTGATTGAAGGGTTCCTTAATTCAAGGATGTTTGTTCCTCATTTTGATTTCTCTGGGAGAGACAATTGTCAATGACTATTAACAAGAAACTCTTGAAAATAGGAAGGTTTTTGTAAAAGGAATACAAAAATACTTTGCACTATCATGCTGGATAAAATTGGGCCAAAGTTGCAAGTTTTTAACATGAGTGAGGAGCCTATTGTGTTTGAGTTTGATGCGGCTCAAATCCATGCTAATTATTATGAGGAGAATTTTTTGTTATCCCTCCAGATACTTATTGGGTTCAAATTTGGGTTAAAACTATGCAAGTCCTAGAGAGTATTGGGTACAAAGTTGTCATAGTGTGCTCTCCTTTTGAAGGTTTCAAAAGAGAATTCATGAAGAAAGCATAAATATACATTAGAATGGCGAGTACGAATTTAAGCCAAGGTACTGCGTGCCTTGGACCTTGATTATACCTAATATTTTAAGGTTCAATGTTCTTTGTTCTACATGATTCTATGTTTAGCTACATCTTTCTACTAAAGCAATTTTTTTTTCAATTATTTTGTTCATATGAATGTATGTTTCTAGGACTTGCACTCATGCATGTATTCTCCTTTTCGTTTATGTTTTAGGTTGTGGGAACACTTTTAACGGTTTATTTTCCTTGTATGGCTCTCTCATTTTGAAGGTGTCAACAAAGACTTGACGAAGAAAGCATAAATATACATTAGAATGGAGAGTATGGATTTCAGTGAATCTATTGTGTGCCTTGGACCTTGGTTCTCCCTAAATATTTGAAGGTTCAAGGTTCTTTGTTGTATAGGAAGTTATGTTTAGATACATCTAAACTACATCTAAGATGTCTTAAACTTATGATATAATAAATGGGGGAAAAGTCGAAGTGGTGTATTAAACTTAAGACATCTACTAGATATAATAAATAATAATAAAACTGAAATTTACATCAAAGAAGTAAGCTTGATAGATTGAATTATCAGGGTTGTATGTTTCTTCCCATCCTATATTTTTGAAACTATCTGTATGACTCCTCAAAATATGAAAAAAATAGTGCAATCTCATACAATCCTCAAATGTGCAAAAATTGTCCAATGTCTTAGTCTTAAATAAGTAATTTAAGAAGCTTAACATAACAAGCAACTAATAGGAAGGGAAGTAGCGAAATTGTATCCCAGTAACCCAGTAAATTTAGTTGCTAATAACATATTGACAAATATGAATTCATTAAATGGTAAAACTATACAGAAGGCTTGTCCATACATACTAAAAGATGAACTGATTTTGAAATTTTTTTATCTTCATTATAAAAAAGGTGAACTGATTTTTCATATATTTAGTAGCTAATGCATAGAAATAAGGTAGGAAAAGTCTCTTTAGTACAGTATTATGGCATTCCTTTCTATAGTAATTTTCTATTATCAACATATGCTACATGAAATTTATATCATCAAGATTTAGAAAACTAAACTTCAAGGAGGAAAAAGGGTTGCATCATAGAAAGAAAGCTCATAAGTTAGTTAGTGCATTGATTGAAGTGAATTATGCAAATCTTGTATAGCTACGAAGATCGTTGTCTATAGCACATTGAAGGTTTGAATATGTTCAATGATAAATTCTCGAAATAATTGAAGTTTGTTTACTCCATAGCCTAGGGAAAAGGCATTCATATACTTGAACTCATCACCATATTTCTATTGAAACTATTAAAATTCTGTTTTTCCATATTTGATAATAAGTATTTGGTTGTAAGGGCAGCTAGCAATCCTATTGGAGAAACCACTGTTTTGCTGGAAAAGAGCTAGCCTAATGTGAGGGAAGTGTCCACCAAGGTGACAATGGGTGGAACTTCAAGTTACCCTAGGTTTGCATATTTATGTTGGGTTTAAGTATTTGCAAGTGCACCTATGTAAGGTAACATAAGTGTTCCAAGTGTAACAGGAATTGTTGTCCTCGATGGGCACAAATGAGTCCATTGCAAGTCCTAGGTGGTTTTGACAATAGCGATAAGTCCATCATAGCTTGACATCTTATCGAAATGGATTTAGTAAGGAGTATTCCCCGCCAAAGTGTTCTAAGGACCCAAGGGTTGACTTCCATAAAGAGGCGTTGAACATCAAATACAGAACCTGCCCAATTCACCTATCCCCACCAAAGGATTGTGTAGGAAATACTTTATTGAAAGGAATGAAGTGAAGAAGTAAGTCCATGCTTTAATTGAGAAGCGATTTGTTAGGCCAATTAATGATTTACTAAATACATGAATGTGTTTCAAACGCTATCATGTTATTACCAAGGTTTTGATTTTGATGTAACCATTTCTATATATTTTTATGTTTATTTCTTTACAAAGATAATTACTAATCATTGTTACAAATTTTATTATATCCAACCCCATTTCTAATGATACTATATAGTTACATTGTGTGTGCTTAGGTTGGTGTCTAAGTTGGAAATGCTGACTGTTGACTGGAGTATGTGTTTGAAAATATGAAATTCATTTGACATATTTAGACTCTATGCTCTTTGTCTAAGAAGATACTTCGAAACAATTTGTAATGATCCTACATTTATTTATTATAGACTTATTGTGCCATTTAAGGCCTCTGTTTGTGCATCAAAGCACAAAAAAATATACAAATAAAAAATGCCTTTTTAGGCCTTAACAACAACAGATAGCCTTCTATTTACAAAGCAATTTTTTAGTACCTGTTTTCTTTTTTATGTTTAATCCTTAGCTCTGCAATTTCTAAGATAGTACATTTGATGAGGTCAAATTTGATATGATAGGGTATAATAGGTTTTCAGTAATTTATGAAGATTACTATACTTCAAGTTTTCATGTTGTTTATTAATTCTGAAGCATTTCCTTTCCAGGAAGGGAACAAAGAAAGACTTTAGTACTACAATACTTGAGTGTAAAAAGTCTCATAATCGGTCAATTGTGGATGAAGCCATAAATGATGAGAATTCTATGGTGGTTCTTAATTCAAGAACGATGGAAACGTGATATCTTTTCTGGGGTGATACCATCCTTATTAAGGATTTTCTTACACCCTTTTAGCAAATTGTATTTTTTATTTTATTTGTTTGGGTGGAAAATGTAGTTGAAAAGCTTAAATTCTTGCCAATTATTCTTTTAAAAATAAAATTTCAGAAGGTTGATTTATTGTCACAATGGCGGGGGGGGGGGGGGGGGAAGAGAAAGGATACAGTTTGCATTGTTCTGGTTGATGATACTTGTGAAAAGCGTAAGAGAAAAATGAACAAAGTTGTTAAGTCAAATCTAAGAGTAAGATTAGGGGATGTAGTATCTGTTCAGCAATGCCCAGATGTTAAGTATGGGAAGTGTGTGCATATTCTTCCTATAGATGACACAATTGAAGGTGTTGTGGGAATAGGATGACTGTGAAGGAAAATTATATCAAGAAGCTTCATACTATAGGAAAGTTTGGACAAAAAAAAAATTCACATATAGGGCTAAAATAACATTACGCAAAAGTGACTAACATTGATACCATATATTAGCCATTGGATTTAATGACTATTATTCTCAAATGACAACCATTATTTTCAAATGAGAGCTCACTAACATATGATTACCGACTCTCACGTCTTCCTCTAAAACTTTGATTATAATTAATACAGACATTCTTACCTTCATAGACATTCTTACCTTGGAGGGTTTTTGGTTGCATGTTAGGAGAGGACATGCTATCGTGTGCTTCCCTGAAGACCATCACAAAGTTTTACCCCATGGAAAACTTAGCTGATTTTAATGTTTATCTAAGGTTTTCACTTAGTGGAATCCACATTCCACTTGCCACCTTTCGGTCACATCGTATTAATTGAACATAGGAATGCATGGGTGACTCACCCCTACATGGTCATTGGGATTGTTAGGAATTCCAACTCACAACCATGAACTCCTCATTGCCTCATTCGATTTTAACTTGGGAAACATGACATTGCCAACACAGATGAAGGCTCGACCATTTCTCTACACACGTCCTCCATGGTAGTTATTACGACGTGACTCGTGTCTAAACATTACAACAATTGGAAGGATTCATTAAATGTGTATTGATTTTTGTTTTCCTATCCTTTGGCATAGTCCGACTCATTAGTAATTTTTAGTCTTTTGGTTCGGGCCGATGGGGCTCTCACCTCCATCCTCACAGGTACTCAGAGATCGAATCTCCTCCTCTGTAGCATATTTTCCTTGCATGGTTGCTTGATAGCTTTGGTGTGTGAAACTATTATTCTCTGCAACACTCATTAGTTTTCTTTGCAAGATTTAATGGTTGTCGGATGGTTTTCATAGAACTCATGGTGGACCTTTGTTTTGTGAGGTACCCACCAAAATCAGTCATCACCTCCTCACCGTCTCAATTGATAAGGTAAGACTTTCCATTGGTAATTGTTTTTGTACATTCACATATACATTCATTATAATTGGTCTTTGATCATTCTTGTGTTTTTCATTGCTGGAAGTGCCTGTAAAGTATTGGGAAGGCGTGATGGCTAATGCACTAGGGTGTGCACAAATAGTCTTTCGCAGGAGAAAAAAAATCATCAGTGGGTGCGACTCTACCGGTTATTGTGTTGATATTCCTGGTCTTTGTCAAGGACAGACCTACTAAGTTTTTCAACATGTCCGAGTGGTTAAGGAGACATACTCGATATCTGTTAGGATTTTCCTGCGTAGGTTCGAATCCTGCTGTTAACGCAGATGAAGTGCTTTATTGTGCAAAGAAAGCAGGTATAACACACATACTAAAGGCTGGTGGTGCTCAAGTAGTTTCAGGCATGGCCTGAGGAACGACATCATGTCCAAAGGTGGAGAAAATCCTTGGTCCTGGAAACCAATATGTAACAACTGCAAATATGATTTTGTAGGTATGCTTAATGTGGAGATGTTCAACTTTATTCTTTTCTAAGTCTGGAAACTGTAAATATGTAGTCTTTGCTATTATGCACCTGCGAATAATGAATCAAGACTTATAAGCCTAAAGTTGGTTTGATAGTTGCTATTTCTTTTTTTGTATTGCCCGAGCTCCTCCTCTCTCCTGTGCATGTGTGTGGTGTCCTTTGCTATAAAATAAATTGCTTGAATGGATTGCAAGTTGACCTTTTGACTGCAAATGCGTGGAGACAATGTTGGTATGATTATGGAACTTTTCATGAACCTCAGTCTTTTTTGTGCCTCGAGAGGTTATGGATTTACAACACACAAACCGCACCAATGACTTCTCTATTTCAGCTGCTATACTACGTACCTAGACTGCTGGTCAATGAGATCGCTTCAGCTAAAACAACTGTGTGCTGGTCATATTGCAAACCATGCCTTCAAATCCCTTTTAGATATGACGTGAGAATTGGAAAAACCATGTGATCATTATTGTTGAGTTTGCAAACCATTGACATGGTTGTAAACTTCAAAATTTGAATGGATTTGCCCAAGTTTGGTGTATATGAAATCCTGAATTTATGAGAACAAGTCGAGCTTGGGGCTACTTGGATTCATGGAATTGGAGGAAGCTCTGTTTATAAAATTTCCGAACGGATTGGTTCTCTGGAGAGCGAGAAGCCCTGGGAGCATATGGACAGATTTTGGGAGTGGAGGGGAAGTGGCGATGCGAGGGAGCAGCAGCAACGGGTTTTTTTTGGCAGCGATGGAAGGGTGGGCAGCGATGGGCAGCAAAGGCAGAGGTGGGGAATGGAAGATGGTAGGGTGGCTGCATAATAGTGGATGGCGCGGTGGAGGGAGCTGTGTGGAGCATCAGCGAGGGAGGAGACGGGGGAAGCGACGCTGGGTGGAGCAGCAGCGAGCTGCTTGGAGCAGGGAAATGGGGAGCTGCGTGGAGCAACAAGGAGGGAAGAGACGGGGGTGGAAATGGGAGTGGAGGTGGGGAGGGGCGATGGGAGTGGAGGGGAAGTGGCAACGTGGGGAGCAACAGTAGCGGATTACAACACCACCATCCACGTGGCATAATTCCATTTTCTCTATGAGCAAGGAATCTAGTCAACGTGGATGGTTAACCATCTCGTTGGTGAAACGCCTACAACGCAATTATATATATTTTTACTTTTTTAATTTAGTTTTGGTGTAAGGTTGTTAATTAAATTTAGTTTTATTTTGATTAATAGAAAATATAAATCTATTGTGATGGATTCAGAAGACTCCTTTTCTCAAATTGTAAAGATAAATGATTATATATTTGATTTAAATTCAAATTTTATTTATGACAAAATAATTTTTTATGAATTAATTATCTTTTATAAATTAATTATTTATTACGATTTTTTCCTATTATTTTTTATGAATTAATTATCGATTAAGATTTTTTTTCTAATAAATATATAAATACAGATAAAGAAAAAAAACTTGAAAGAAAACAAAAATCAATTTGTTAAAGAAAGATTAATTAAATTTATTGTAGTGTGTGGTAGATAAAATAAATTTGTTAAAGAAAGATTAACTAAATTTATTGTGTGGTAGATAAAATTTACTAAAATAACATTTAAATGCAATGAATGGATATTTAGGAGAACAATAATGGGATTATTTACCTAATGGTTGTAAGATGGGGAAGATATTTATTTATAATGGAGTAACTTCACTTCTTAGTCTTTTTTAATTGAATAACTTTGTTCTTTGACGTTCAATGGTTAATGTGATGCATATGAGTGAGCTCATCTACCAAATTTTTAAAATTTATGTGCATCATGCTAATAACAATAAGTAAATATTGTTCTCCCTTTCTCATAAACATTATGTAATTAATCTTGCTATTATTCTCCTGGGCAACCACCTTCCACACATTACAAGTGTATCAAATCTTTCTCTAATGTATCTAGTGTTACTTATACATATCTCCTCTCTCCTTGCTTCAATCTTATGTTTTTGTTTAGTTCTAAGTTACCTATATCATTTTCATATTTTTTTTTCCAAATTTAAAGTGTGAATTACTTAATTCTTAATATCCCATGGCATGAAAATTAAGTGATAATAATAATAAAATTTTAACATCGTGGTGTAGAGAGACACCAAATTGATGTATAAGAATGCCTTTTATGTGGAAATGGACCCCTTCATGCATTTATTTGACTACTTAGTTACAGAGGTGTACATATCCTATCCTCTTTCATATTCTAACCATGACCCTAAAATACATGATGACAAAACTAAGAATAAATTCACATAGGTTGAAATGTGAAATAAGAAGATGAGAAGAACACAAAGAGTCCTCAAGAAAAAAGGTTATGTTGAGTATGTCAAAATGAGGAGGTAGAAACCGAACAACACTTTCTCTTACATGAAACACACTCACAAATTAGAGAGAGGTCAAACTTACATATTAGAGACTAGGATTCAACATTTCAAGAGGATATAACAAGGTATAACAAGGTTGGCTAAGAAAATGATGTAGGCAAGAAGTAGATGGTTAAGAATAGAGTCAACAACAAATGCATAGTGAAATGTAACAAATCTTATTGAATCGATCAACTCTATGATTTGGGTCCTATCTGTATCCACTAACTTTGGGTTATCATAATTTCTTACCTTTTTTTCCAAAAAAATAATTCACACATTATGTAAATTTTGTTGTTTTTTATGATCACTTAATCTTGTGGAACGTTTAATCAAATATATCTATATTTATCTATATAACTTTTTTCCCTTAATTCTATAATTTTTAGTTAATTTAAATTTATTTATTTTCTTATAATAGAATTTTAATTATTTCAAAATGTTTTTATTATTTTGATCTTAATTTGAGCAACTTCTTATCTTTCGTTCTCAGTAATATTAATATTTTTTTTTCATTCGATGATTGGGAAGAAGCATTACTTAAAACTTGTTAAAAGAAGGCTACATGAGTAATGAAGTCCCTTCTCAGTAGCCTATATTTATGTTTGTAATGTGTAACCATGCATGAAGTCCCTTCTCAGTAGCCTATATTTATGTTTGTAGTTTGTAACCATGCTTTTACTTATTGGTATAGACATCATGGAAAGGCCGACAACCAATTATTCAGTTTGTTGCTAAGCAATGCCCACCCTCTTATTATTGTTTTAAAAGTGCTTATGTTGTGCATGCTACGGTGTCATTCTCGGTAATGGTCGTCATTCTTTCTATTCATAATTAAAAGTACGCTTTAATTTGAGATCTTTAACGGTACATGTCTATTGAAATCAACACTATATATACAGGTAGCACTGCAAGGAAAACACCCTTTAGTTGAGGATTTTGTAGAAACTCTTATAAAAAGATCCCAAATATTTGTTTATAGTGGAGGTCTCTAGAGGAGGCGATTAGGCAAAGGTTTTGGCAGATGTTTTTGTATGGTGCTTTTATACATACAAAACACACTAGTGCACCTTAAGCATATACACACCAGTGTGTTATTTAAAATAATGCATAGGTGTCAAGAATCCCCATTCAATGGGGAGAAAAATATTTCTTTTATATTTCAGTGTGTTTGATACATACTTATGCATCAGTGCATAATTACACTTAACGCACTAGGATTATCCAAAAAGCCCTCCGCCTAAAAATATATCTATATTTAAAAATAACAAAAAAAACAACAAATATGGTGTTTTTTATATATCTTAAAGCACCAATGCATTGTTTATATTAGACCATCGATGGAAAAATGATTTTTATATTCCTAGACCCCTCACCCGTGCATTTTGTTGTTACAACAGCACCGATGCGTCTTGTACTTAAGGGAACCAATGAAGTGTGAAATTAAAACAATTGTAGGACATGAATTTTTTATATCCTTTATATTCTTTAATGGTGCATTTATATCTTCCAAAAGCATCAATGTGTCGTATATTTGGGAGTACCGCATTAGGTTAAAATTAAAAAACCCAGTGAGAATTTTAAAAATAATTTAATATTCGTGCGTGGTGCATTTATATAACTAGAACACATCGATATATTTTATAGTAGAGAGCATTGTGTTAGGGTTAAATTAAAAATTTGTGGGTTTGATTTTTTATGTTTTATATTGAATATCGGTGTGGTTAGTACTTCAAAATGCACTGGTGCATCTTGTTATCGGGCACATTGTAATAGGGTAAAATAAAAAAATTACCAAACGATAAAATTATTTTTACTGTCTTCTAGTGTTGTAGACCTCGTAAGTGTTAGGATATTCCTATACTCCATCCTAGTCCAACCAGTATTTTGATCATTTACATTTTCAGTCATGCATGCACCTTTAGGGTTTGCATGCATTTTGCATGCATCCCAGTCATTAGTCTAGCACCTAGCCCTCAATTAGCCAGCCCCAGGAGCTTCTCACTATTCAGTTTTAGCCCTCCAGTTGCTTAATGCGACCTTATTCCTTGATTTTAGGGAGCAACTCGCCCTTCTTCACCTACCAGACCAGTTGTCTTCAGTTTACACTCAGTTACAGTCGGTTACACTCAGTTACACTGAGTTACACCTACCAGAGTTAGTTTGACTGATGGTTGACAGTTACTTGAGCATTGATGACTCCACTGATGATGATGAAGACTTCCAGTTGTGCTCTGATGATCATGAGGACACCTAGTTGTGCTCCGATGACACTCTATTGATCTTATGATCACTCTGAGAGGCTAATTCGAATTGCCACCTTGGGCATTCGAATCCTCTCTACCATTGTACTATTTATCTATCCATATTGTGATTAATTAACTAGTGTGTGTGAAGTATTATTGCTTATATCTGAGTTCTACTGTACCATATTATTCTGTTGCTCATTATACTGTATTGACCACTCTTCTTCTATTTTCTTGCTTAATCATAATTATTCTCCTGTGAGGTATACATCATCTCTTAGATCTGCTGTGAGGATTTTCACAGTAAGTACTGATGCTACTCTTCCCTCCCTGAAGTGCCCTTCCATCAGTATTTCCCATGATTGAATTTCTCCCATCCGTTGCTCATTACGTGGCTTTGGGATTTTTCCAAATAGTGGGAAAATTTGGTTTGTTGGTCTACATTGCAACCATGCCTCCCCAACGTGCAAATTTCCCGGTAATTTCTTTGTTACCTTCTAATTTAAACTTTTAGTCGATTGAAATTAAAAGTTCACCTTAAATGTGCATACTTAAAAAAAAAATTAAAAATTTATGTGTAGTACGTTCAACCTGTTCAGCTTGCATTGTGATAACCGTGCACCTTGAAAATTTACAGGTCTCACCAGGAATAGGGAGACCAATCCTTGTAAACTTTACAATGCACCCTTATTACAATGCACTATATGATAAATAATGCACCACATGAACTACATTAAAAATCACAACAATGTTTCTTGTGCATCGCGTTTATTGGTGCACCGGTGCTGATAGGCACAAAAAAAATCGGTGCATGATATTATTTTCAATGCACTGGTCAAATCGTAAATGAAAACAAAATGATATATTTCACAACATCGACTGGTGCGTTTAATAAGTACATCTGCACTATCAACGGCGTTTCATTTTGTTAAATGCATTGGGCCTATTGTTGAGGAAGCGCATAGTTCATGTTGATGTATATGTAACTTCGGAATGTATTTCATCTATGTATTTCATATATATTTATCGTACCCTTATAAGAGATGTGTTATTCCTCTATAAGGAAGTGTCGTCATGTGTATTGACAAGTGTCACAAGTGTGTGTACTTGGCAACGGGCTATTAGACCACCATGTGTGGGGTCAGCCCTGAAATATATATTATATTGTGGATGTACCTAGCTAGACAAGTCGGCCCCATAGTGTAATTGGGCAAACAGGTTAGTATAAATAGAGATCGGGAGATCTCTATTTTCATCACTCGAAAACTCACACTTCTCTCACTCAGAAAGTGGCGCACTAGTGAGGAGGAGGATCATCTGCTACTAGGAGACTATCTCAGTGTATTTTGGTTGAGCCATTTCTCTCTCTATCTCTGAGGAAGTTGTGGGGTTTTTCACCTTACGGTTTTCCTCACGGAAACTCTGTGTCTCTTGTCTCTCATGCTTTTGATTCTTGTGATGCTTGTCATGCTTATTGTGATTGTTATGCATTGATATACTGTATATGTTATTCTCTCAGTAAAGTTCCAAGAGTATTGTGAATTAATGCTCAAAATTTAACATGGTATCAGAGCTAACCTGAGAAGAAGACATTTTGCAGTGACGGAAACTTGAGTTTCTTGTTTATTGGGTTTCTATCCATAGGTTTTGGAAAAGCAGTATAGTAGATTGACTCTACTCATCAAGGAGAATCTATATGTCCAATCAGAATTCAATTCTGAGCATTTTCAGATTTGGCCCTAAAAATTAGGGTTTCCACAAAAATAGGAATTTATGAAATGTGAAGACATAGCTGGAAGCGCCTTGCAAAAATCGAAGTTTAGAGTTTTGGATCAAGATTTTTGGCTGGGTAGATCTGCGGGAAACTCAAACCCTAATTTAGGGCTCTCCCAGTGAATCCGGGAGGACAAAAAGGCAAATCTGAAGGGTAAAGCTTTGCTGATCTCAAATTCCAAATACACCAGGATGATCAACTCATCAAGGCGCATCTTTCTATCCTTTCATAAAGTTGAAATTCACATTTTGAATTTTTAGGGTTTTTTCGACAAACCCTAATCCGGGACGAGATCCAGTTTTTAGCATTTCAAGTGGTAAGACCTAAATCTTTTCTATTTCCATTTGAAGTACTCTTTAAGATGTCTCACCACACCAAGCTTGAGGATAAGCTTGAAGGGGCTGATAACTTCCGAGCTTGGAAGTATAGGATTGGGTTAATCCTGGAAGAGAATGAGTTGGACTCATATATAAAAGAAGACATCCCTATCCCAGAGGATGAAGAGGATAAAGTATTGCATAAGAAGAACTTGGTCAAGGCAAAGAAAATGATTGCTGATTCTATCAAAGACCATCTTATACCCCATGTGTCTTCTCTAAAGACACCTAAGGAGATGTTTGACTCTTTGACCAAGCTATTTGAAGGGAAGAACATAAATCGGAAGATGACCTTGCGGAACCAATTGAAAGGAGTAAAGTTTAAGAATGGAGAAACCATTCAATCTTATTTTTATAGGGTCTCCCAGATTAAGGAACAACTGGAAGCGGTAGATGAAATGGTGGAGAATGGTGAAGTTGTCATGACCACTCTAAATGGCCTACCCAGGTCATAGGATTCCTTTATTCAAGGAATTTGTGCAAGGAAGAAGTTGATCTCCTTCAACAAATTGCGGGAAGAATGCTCTCAAGAAGAAGCAAGGCTTGTGGCAAGAGAAGAAAAGATGGGGAATGAAGATCAAGCTCTCATAGCTCACACTAAGAAGGGAAAGTTCAAGAGGGAGCCAACCCATCACAAGAAGAAATATTCTCATCATTATCACAAAGACAAGAAAGATCTAAGGTGTTTCTCTTGTAATGAGAAGGGTCACTTTGCTTCAGAATGTCCCAAGAACAACAACTTCAGCAAGAAGAAGAAGGGTATTAAAAGAAGGTACCATGCTCATGCTGTCGAAGATGATGAACCTCCAAAGAAGAAAGCTAGGGAAGAAAGTGATGATGACTCATCAAGTGAAGAAGAGTATGTCCTAATCTATGCTCTCACAGGTACAATCTCCCATGTTTGTAATGATTGGTTAATTGACAGTGGGGCTTCTAAACACATGACTGGGTTTAAAGAATATTTTGTAAATCTATCTGAACATGAATCACCCCATAAAGTGAAACTTGGGGATGATTATCAATACCCCATCAAAGGAAGTGGTGAAGCCTCCTTCAACCTAGAATCTGGAAAATCATTAAAGATGAAATAAGTCCTTTATGTACCTGGGCTCAAGAAGAACCTACTCTCCATCTCTGCATTGGATGCAAAATGTATGAGGGTTGCATTTGTAGATGGCCAAGTCCTAATGTGGCCAAAGGGTAAAACTATTGATGATGCAGTGGTGATTGGAGACCAAGAGGGAGGATTGTACAAATTGAAGGGACAACCTGAACATGCCATGGTGACATAAAGAAAAAGATTCATCCATAGTCATGGATCACATAGAGGTATGTATAATTTGTTTTTGCAAAAGTTAACTAATGAGTTATGTAGGTCATTGAAGAGAACAAGAACACATTGCTAGACATAACTAGCAAATATGGTGACTAGGTATGTGTTTCTTATATCATAGGATCTATTATATAAGTATGCATGACATGATTGATGATGTTTATTCATGAAGTCATAGGTTTGAATAATCATGGGTATATGCATATTACGTGTCTTACCTTATTTAATGTTATGACTAACCAGAAGAGTCATAGGTTTGAGTAATCACAGGTTTAGACATGTTATGACTAACCATAAGAGTCCTATATAAACCTTGAATGCTAATGCTTATTATTTCTGTTTGAAATGATCATGACTATACATGCTTGAGATTATTGTGTTTTGATAATATTAAGATTATACTAATGAACATTTGATTATGTATGAGACCTAGAGGATAACACAATGATGATACTAACAAGCATGCATAGGGATCGAGAATGAATATAAGTTCAAGAACAGGTAATCCAGAAAGCAAAGATCAAGAGGGAGTACACTCCAGTGGTTTATGCAAGGATGAAGATATTCAGAGGGAGTTGACCATCTCTCTACATTCCACAACAGAAAGGTGTAGAAGAAGCTACTTCAGATTAGGAATCCAGCATCTCCTGCAAAGAAGCAAAGACTCAGAGGGAGTCCACCCAACAAACAAACAAAGATAAGTATTTTAATTATAATTTCTTGCATATTTGTTTGTTTAAATAAAATTGTTCAATGATGTATATGCTCATGTTCCTAGACTTAGGATATGTATTGTGCATATTAGAATGATTGCATTAATGAACAGTATACTACTAATGTGCGTGTGATGGGTAAGTGGCCTATGGCACTATACAACATTCCAGTGCTACTTCTCTAGAATGAAACCTCTTTGTTGACATGTTGGGAGTAGTGCAAACTCTTAACAATGTTCTGGTAGAGACTGGAAGGCATCTAGAAAGTTGTGGAACATGGATAAATGTTGTATTGAAGCATTGGCTAAGATAATTGCATGACTGTATGACATATTTCTTTATGTGTAAGAATTTGTCTGAAAATTATGAGATGTTTCTAATCATGCAATTTAACTTGTTTTGTAGGAAAGATCGTATACCTTCACCTACAAAAGAAGGAATACAACATTTGTTCAAGCAACAAAATTATCTATTGAAGATATTGAAGTTCTCAGGATACGGGAAGAATGCCATGATCCATCGATCATGAAGAACGATGTTTGGGATGCGGTCCCAAGAGCTGAAGGGAAGTTTGTTGTTACTTCCAAATGGATCTATAAGATCAAGCATGCTGCAGGTGGTAGCATAGAGACTTTTTCTCCTGTAGCCAGATACACTTCTGTACTTGCTCTGGCTGCAGTGATGAAATGGAAGATACACCAGATGGATTTCAAGACAACTTTCTTGAATGGTGTAGTCATATATGTGTGCAGAACTTGGTAGGATAGACAACTTTCTATCCAGTTTAGGATTTACCAAGAGTAAAGTGGATTCCAACCTTTACTACAAGGTTGAGGAAGGCAATCCAGTGATACTACTTTTGTATGTGGATGACTTGTTTGTAACAGGTGAGGATAGATTGATTGCCAACACGCAGTGGAAGTTTGCTGTTGAGTTCGAGATGAAGAACTTGTGGATGATGCACTATTTTCTAGGTATGGAGGTGTGGCAGAGTGCATATGGGATCTTCCTTGGACAAGGGAAGTATGCAGTAGAGATCCTGAAGAGGTTCGAGATGATGGACTGCAAGGCTATGGCCACACCTATGGCATCGAACCTAAAGCTTCTATGTGATGCTTCATCTAATCCGGTTGATGTCACGATGTATCGTCAGATGATTGGGTCCTCTATGTACCTGACGAACATGAGACCAGATATTTTATTTGCGGTGAACACATTGAGACAGTTCCTGACGGATCTGAGAGATGTTCACCTGGTTGATGTAAAGCATATTCTGAGGTACCTCAAGGGTACGGCTGATTATGGACTCAAGTATGATGCGAATCAAAAGTTTAACTTGCAGGGTTATGTTGATTCAGATTGGGCTGGCAGTGCTACAGATAGGAAGAGCACACCTAGATGGTGCTGTAGATAGGGATCATGTGTGATCTCTTGGTTTAGCAGGAAGCAGTCCTGCGTAGCACTAAGTACATCCGAAGCAGAGTATGCTGCAACGGATGAGTAGGTTGCAGATGTATTGACCAAGCCGTTGGCTAGAGTGCAGTTTGAGTACTTCAGAGAGAGGCTTGATGCACTTTAGATCGAGGTTCCTTCCAAAGGGAAGTGATGAGTCTGGAAGATGCAGATGCACATGAGCTTTTCTGACATGGTTGATGTGTTCTCCCTTGGTCGTGATGTAATTGTTGAGCCATTTTTCACATGGTGGTAGATGTGTTCTCCCATGGTGAAAAAGTAAGGGCTGGAGCCTTCCCTGAATGGTGGTAGATGTGTTCTCCCATGTCGGTGGTGTAAGTGCTGGATGATGTGCATCTAGGATGTGCTTCATGGACGATGAGATGATCTGAAGAGGACGATGCTATGATGATCAAGAGGATCATGGATGATGAGCATCAAGACGATTCTCTAGTTACTACTCTGTATATGTATATGCATCATGTTGGATGCTTGTTATGATCAGTTGGATCATTTATATATATATGCATCATGTTGGATACTGGATATGATCAGTTGAATCATTTATGTATGTATGCATCATGTTGGATGCTGGATATGATTAGTTGGATCATTTGTATGTATTTTGTAAATGCATCATGTTGGATGCTTGGACCATGTATCTGTATATGTATCAGGAGGATACTGAGATCATGTATGTTGATATGTATCAGGTGGATACATTGTGTGGATCATGTATCTATGTATGTATAAGGTGGATACATTGTATGATCAAGTAGATCATGTATGATGATATGTATCAGGTAGATACTTGGTATGCATCAGGTGGATGCATTATATGATCAGGATGATCATGGATGACGAGCTTCTCCAGATGACATGCATCGGGACGATGCAGTGATGATGATCAGGATGATCATGTGTACATCAGGATGATGTATAGTGAGTATTAGGATGATACTTTGTGGCCATGGATTAGGTTGTGCAGATGAGCATGTCTGGGAGATCATATAGGTCGGAGTTGTGTACCCGTAACAGCTTGGGATGCTCTTTTGAGACATTGCTCTGGGAGGACATGTAATTTGTGCCCTGGGAGATCTTCAGGTCGGAGTTGTGTACCCGTAACATCTTGAGATGCTCTTGTGAGGTTTTGTCCTATGGCATGTAATTTTCTCCTGGGAGATTTGGACAGGATGAAAAAGGCCTCAGATGCTTCAGCCAGGTTTTGCCATGACCACATGTAATTTGCTCATGGGAGATCTGGACAGGATGAAAAAGGCCTCAGATGCTTCAGCCAGGTTTTGTGGTGGACCACATGTAATTTTCTCCTGGGAGATCTGGACAAGATGAAAAAGGCCTCAGATGCTTCAGCCAGGTTTTGTGGTGAGATCACATGTAATGTGCTCCCGGGAGATCCAACAGGTAGAGCTGTGTGCTCGTAACATCCTGGGATCCTTTAGCCAGGTTTTGTGATGGGTCACATGTAATGTGCTCCTAGGAGATCCGATAGGTAGAGCTGTGTGCTCGTAATAGCCTGGGATGCCGTAGCCAGGTTTTGTGACGCACATAATAAGTCCCAAGGATTCCACAGTATGGTCAGTGATGATGAAGACCTGCAGGTGGTGGGCCTACATCCAGTATGAAAAAGGATTGGCTCTGTAGAACTTCCTATGAGGAGTAGAGTCAGATATTGGTTGAGATAGCAGTAGTATTGACGATGATGATGATGATGCATCGATGACAATGATCCCGAGAAGAAGACCTGTCTAGCAAAACTGTGTTGAGAAATACCTTCCTAGTTAAGAGGGAGTGTTGATGTATATGTAACTTCGGAATGTATTTCATATATATTTATTGTACCCTTATAAGAGATGTGTTATTCCTCTATAAGGAAGTGTCGTCATGTGTATTGACAAGTGTCGCAAGTGTGTGTACTTGGCGACGAGTTATTAGACCACCATGTGTGGGGTTAGCCCTGAAATATATATTATATTGTGGATGTACCTAGCTAGACAAGTCGGCCCCATAGTGTAATTGGGAAAACAGGTTAGTATAAATAGAGATCGGGAGATCTCTATTTTCATCACTCAGAAACTCACACTTCTCTCACTCAGAAAGTGGTGCACTAGTGAGGAGGAGGATCATTTGCTACTAGGAGACTATCTCAGTGTCTTTTGGTTGAGCCATTGCTCTCTCTATCTTTGAGGAAGTTGTGGGGTTTTTCACCTTATAGTTTTCCCCACGGAAACTCTGTGTCTCTTGTCTCTCATGATTTTGATTCTTGTGATGCTTGTCATGCTTATTGTGATTGTTATGCATTGATATACTGTATATGTTATTCTCTTAGTAAAGATCCAAGAGTATTGTGAATTAATGCTCAAAATTTAACAGTTCAGACAATGCATTCATTCTTATAATATGCACTGACCATGCTTTTAAAATAAGCTTCATCCTGGTGCATTAAAAACTATTGTGTACACCATTCGTGGTACAAACATGTCTTTATAAAGCACTGGTTCTCCCTACTTCTGGACGCACCGTCATAAGAGTTATAAAAATATTTTGGACTATGCATATTAGAATCATAAAGCCATAGTTACAGTGCTTGTATTAATACCCACACATCGATGTGTATCTTTTATAAAGCGCACCATGTATAGTTATTTTAAAAATAGTTGTTATGTATCTGGTGACTTCATGTTCTAGTAGTGCTCCAGTAGAGGTTCTTTGTAGATTTCAAAGCACTGTGGGAAGTGCTTCATGTTTTTTCAAGTGCATCGCTATGGAAATTCATGTTTTTTATGAAAAAAATATTACACAACATTCACCCAGGTGTATTATTAATATGTATGCACCGTAAACAGTGAGTTCAATCTTATAATATGCACCGACCCGGGTTTTAAAAAATCTTTTGTCATGTATACCTTCTTATTTTCACACATGGTCGCATCGGTCCCAGTGCATTAAAAAATAGTGTGTGCATTGTGCATGGTGCATACACGTCTATATAAAGCATCGGTGCTCCCAACTTAGGGATGCACCATTAGAAGAATTATATAATTGTTTAGTCATTTTTAAAAATAATTGTTGTGTCTTCGGTGCATTCGTTATCTAGTAGTGCATCGTTAGTGATGCGCTGTATATACAAAATCACTGCGGGCGGTGCTTGATTGTATTTGCGGCACACTGCTATCATGTTTTTGAGAAAAAAAGTTCTTCATATTAATAAATAAAATGACCATTTAATAAAAAAAGTTATTTTATATATATACATGTCTATGTCTATGTATGAGACTAATGGAAGTTATATTTGAATCAAAGACATTAGTGGAGAGAGAAGCAACAACAACTGTAGGTGAGAGTGGACCTATACAATGTTGTATGAGAGTGGGAGGCTAGATAGAGGGAGAGAGACTTGTATCCCCGACCCATTACCACAAAGACATGATACCTATTTAGGGTTAGCTAGTTCTATCAAAATGATACACATATAAAGGGAAACTTAGCTAATAAGTTTTTTATGCAATTGATCCGTTGTTGGGAATAACGTATACAGGCCTTTCGAATTGGTCATGATCTATGGTTTCAACCCATAGAGGAAGGCATCTACTTCATCATTGGGCTATCCAGGATAGAGGAGGATTTTCCCTAGTTCCTTGATGTCCCACTTGGTGTCATAGTGGAGAGTCAAATTGTGTAATCTCAGATATATACTAGTGACCAGGTCATTAACCCTACTCTTTGTCAGGTTTCTAGAGGAAAGTTGCATATTGCTTCGTTTAGTGTAGACGAGGTTAGGTGCCTCTCTCTTTTTCTTATGACGATGGCGCACTCCACCACTAATGGGAAACACATTAGTTTTCCTCTATTGTATTATGTTGATTCTTTAGTGCAGAGACCTAGACGCATTAGGTGGTATGCCCTTTTTTTGGTAGTTTTGTTTTTCTCTGTATCGATATCGTGCATAGTTTGAGGGGAGGGTCAACTTCCCTTTTGCTTTAGATATTTTTTGTTTATTTTTTGAGAGGTTTCCATCCACGAGGCTTCCATTTGACTGCTTCCATCCTAGGGAGATGATCAAGGTGAGGATGCATATGTGGGGATTGATGTTTCTCAAGAGGGGTCAACCAAAGTTCCCAAGGAGGATCACCTCATAGGTATTGGAGTTATTAGCTAGTGAGGATGATCATACATTATAACTTGTGCTATATACTTACACAGGGTTGGATTGGAGAGGATTTCACACCATATTTTACACCCCATGACAAGCCATCATATGAAAAATAGTAATATTATATTTATGTTTAAATTAATCTAGTTGCATTTTATTGTCTTACTTAATGCAAATGATTTTTTTCTAACATTTTCTTTAAATTGTTTAACTATTGTTGTGTACTATTTATTTTACATATATTGGCACCTATGATGGGGAGGGGCCTCCACCACTACAAGAAAATGAGGATATGGAGGAGCCTGAGTTGCCTCAGTTGCCCAGACTTGGTCTGCGACGTAGGACAAATGATAGGTTTCAAGAGGGTGTGGTAGACAGGTTATCTTCATTATTGGATTGAAAAGGAATTCTCCCTATACAGGTTTAGGATATCATGCGAGACCCCAACCTAGTAGAGTTATGGAGGATGCTTCTTCGTGATATGAGGAATTTGATGCAGTATAACGTCGATGCATCCCACCTTCTAGGTTTTAGGAGGGATGACCATTCTACATATGATGAGGGTGGCGATCCTCCTGCTTCACCTCCTCCTCCATCTCTTCCTTCTCATCATTGAGATGAAAGAGCATTGACATCTCATCCAACACCACATCATGATGATGACCAGTTGGCCCACCACCATCTTCGATTCATCTATAGATCAATTGACCAACCTCTCCTCCTCACTAACCCAACCATCCACCATCTACTACTCCACCCATATCACTTCTAGATAGGATGGTCACAACGGGTTAGATACATCATCAAGGAGATACCGACTATGCTTCTCTCTATGTTTATTTTTTTCTTTTCTGTTAGAGGTATTGATGCCTTTGGCTTTGTTGGTGGATTTTTCCATGCCTCTAGTTCCGTAGGTGGACTAGCTATCTCATAGTATTTATTGGACTTGAAATGTATATTTGGCATGTATCATGAGTTTGGTATTTTTGTTCACATATATATATATATATATTGAATTTTTCATGTTGATGGTGTTGTTATTATTGATGTATGTTTATATGTTGATGGTGATCTGTATGTTAGGTTATGTTATATATGTTTTCTAGGTGTTCTTAATAGATGTGTATGTTAGATGATGTTTGTTAGATGTGTATGATGGTTATGTTAGATAATGCAACTTGTGTTTTGTTAAATGTTATTATTGGATTTGTGTGTTAGATGACGCTTAAATATGTTAAGTGTATATGTTAAAGATAATGTTAGCTAGTTTACATGTGTATGGTAGGTAATGTTTGATGTGTATGTTAGATTATGTTAGCTATTTTTTATGTGTATGCAATATGGTGCTTATGTTTGATAGGTGATGATAGATGTGTATGTTAAATGATGGTTATGTTTGTTAGGTGGTGATGATGAGGATTATTGTATGCTAGATGATGTTAGGTGATTTTATATATAATTAGTAGATGTTTATCTTAGATGATGTTAGGTGATATTAGATGTGAATGATCATGTTTGCTAGATGTGTATGTTAGTTGTGATTGTTAGATGTGTATTATCAAAAACAAATTCCTCCAATTTTATATTTTGTATAAACATCATGCATATTAAATTGTGAAAAACATCATGCATATTTATTTTGAAATTTTTTGGGAGGTTTTTATTAAAAAACATCAATGATAACTTTTTCCTTACAATGCATTTATTGTCATATTATTAAAATTAATGTAAACACTTTTGTGAACTTATAATATAAAATAAAATAGAGAAAGATTTCACATCTAATATCTTAATTATATTTAAATTAATTAAATTTAAAAATTATTTTAATAATACAATGCATTTCATTCCCCTATAAAAATATTTGTTTATACTAATTTATCATGAAATTCTAATTTACATTTAATGCATATTAATTTTACATGCAATTAAGCTAAAATTATAGTTAATCATGAAAATGGATTGTTATTATCACAACCTTGAAACATGTTTGAATTAAATCATTACTAATAATAATGTCACTTCTATAATGATAAAACAACACAACAAAATGGTATTACAATGCAAAAAGAAAATAAATGATGTAATGTCGACTAAAACAATGATAAACATGATACACACTAACTTATATTTTTAAAATATAACCCCTATAAACCATATAACACTTACCTATAAAATATATAACCCATAACAATTAATAACTATCAATCCCTCAACATAACCCTTACCTATAAAATGCCCAAATCCATGCCGATATCTCTAGTTTATATGACATTGTTAAATATGTTGCACATATTCATCTCTTATGAAATTGTGAGTGTTTACAAATTTGATTTGTAGATTTTATGTAGCCTTTGTAGATTTTGTGTGGGAATTTCTTTCTTTTTGCAACAGATAACATTATTGAAAAATACAAATATTTATTGTTTTTCTATAATTTTGATTTTATCAACCACATTTAAAAAAAAATTATATGTTACACTACTACAAACCGAGATTTACACACTATTATTTACAATAAAAAATGTTTTCTTTTTTCCTTGGAAATAAAAAAATGTTTTCATTATGTTAAACTCTTCAATTGTTTCATTCACATTTGATGCAATTAAAACCCCTCAAATGTTTCAATAACACTTGATGGAATCAAATGAACTTATTTAACTTTAGTAATTTAAATAGCCATAAAAATATCTTTTAGAAATTTGTAAAAATAAGTATGAACTATTAAAAATTGTCATTTCTATTTGTGCATTTTTGTTTTGAAAAATTACAACATTTAGGTTCTGAATTGATGTACTTATATGAAAATATGATTTATATTTTGTAGGGGAAAAGAAGATCTTTGCATTATAAAAAAAACATGATTTGTGTATAGTTATACAACTTTTTATAAATAAAAAGTATATATTCCTAGATATAATTATAATTGTCTATTCCCAAATATATATATATATATATATATATTCACATGTGGTTCACAAACCCCCCAGCGGGGCTACTACGTCCACGGTAAGAAATCACAGAGGGCCCACCCGAAGGAGCCACACCTTGTTCTCTCTAATTACGGAGCTAACCCGTGGGGACATTAAGTGAGGCCCTTATATAGCAATGTATAGCCACCCGAGGATTTGCTCCCGAGACCTTCTTCTCACAACCTACAACACTCAACCACTTGAGCTATCCCACAGGGCTAATTTTCTATATTTTATATTGTTACAATATGTTTAAAATTTTGTGTCAGTGCCTCAAACCATTAACCTTATTAATATTTACTATTTGGTGAGAAACAAAAGAACCATCAAATAAATATGTAAAATGCACTAAAACATCAAATTACAAGTTCATCGAATGTTTTTAACAAATATTTCAACATTTATCAAACCCCTATTGCAATCTACTAACTGCCCAGTGTATGTTTCTTCCATGTGGAAATATGTCATCTTTACTCCTATATTAAAGTAGGGTATCATATTCTTAATTGGAATTTGTGTCATCAATTTTCAATTGGAATTGGTATCAAATTGATTTGAAAATTTAAATTAATTAAAATTCATTATTGATAAAATTATTTACATGTAATCTTAAAATGAAATATTTTTTCTATTTAATATTAAAAGTCGTTTGATTTGGAAACTTATATTGATCATAATTCATCAATGATAAAGATGTATTTTTTAAGTGTAATTAATTTGTAAATGAACTATACATTTTGAATTAATATTAAAATTCATTTATTACTCACTAGTTAATATTAACATAATTAGTATAAAACTACTATTTCCATATTGTTAGAAATTCATATTAAATATAGACACACATATGGTATACACTGACCTATATTTTTCAATATCGACACACATATGATGCCATAATAATGGTGCCAAAATAATTCTAATATTTTATACTAAATATGCAACGAGATATAAATACGTTCAACTAAAATAAAATTCATTTTAAATCAATCATTCCATACAATCACAAATTACTTGATAGACAGACACATTTCGCATCATATTGATTGTTAACCAACTAAAATTGTTTAAAAAAATCCAGTAATTAACTTTCTATTTACACCGTCATAACATGAAAACAAATATAATTAGAGAATTAAAGATAACAATAATAAAATGATACATCAACACTATGAATGATGAAATAAAACATGTACATATCACTCTATGTTGCCATCACCTTGATTATCCTCCTCAGTTGGCATGATAGCACTATTGTCCTAAAAAATATATTGTGTAACATGATCTTCCACCAAAAAGAGCATTCATAGATTTTGCTTTGTGCAATCTTGTACTTCACTTGGTGTTAATGAACCCTACGTTTCTATCAACTAATCTTAATATTTTTATCAATATATGGCGATACTATCAATATGAGGGCAATATTGATTCATATTACATTAACCATGCACTTTTTCTCCACCAATCTCAGGTTTTTATTATTATCAAATTATGAGGAGACAATCCCTTTGAGGATAACTTTGATTCATAGTACCTGTAGTCCAAGTTGAAGCATGCAATGAATATTTGAATGTTCAATGAGACAAAGTAACATAAAAGTTGACAACCTTGATGAAGATAAGGCTGATTCATACTACTTGAAGTTACACTTCCTAACCATTATTGTGCAAAAGTAATGTTGTCTCTACACAATACAACATACAACATACAACATTACAGAGGTACCACTCCGCTAACATTTGAATTTGCTCAAACCTTTTGTAAACCACACACACAAGTCCAAAAAGCTAATTTGAAACCAGGTTTGGAAATGTCAAAAACAATTTCAAAACAACCAAGTGAGAGCATCCTTCACGTTTCTTGCACTACAAGGAAAAGTCCCTATAGATAAGGTTTTTAGTATTACAATATTGGTAAAAATTGTCAAAAAAAATTCCATTATAACCTCCGCCAATGGTATCAAATGTTTTAGCATATATTTTTATGAAAATTTATTATAACTAAAAAAAACTCGGCGGTCATAGGCTTTAGCAGATGTTTTTTTCCATCGGTGTGCTCTATTGATATAAGCGCACTGGTACTAACAAATGCCAAACACACCCATGCCTTTAAATACAAACAAGCACTGACACCCAAAAAACTTAACAATGCCATTTATTTATAACATTATATGCATTGGTGCTTGATAATACATATAGCACCTTGTTCATCCTTTGGAATTTTCATAATCTTCCTAAAAATTTAAAATGACATCAAACTATTTTTATAGTGATATGAAAAGTAAATAGATTAGAATTAATATTAATAAAGGAATGCTTTGTAGTATTAGACACATATATTCTATACAAACATGTTTAGGAATATTACTTTTTGAATGATTATTTTTTGTTGTTGTATGTTTTTTCTATTGCAAGTCTGGCAGGTCTCATTGACCATTGCTCCGGAAATGCCTCTTGTAGTTTAGATATAAATTGATTCTTAGAACCATTGGATTGATCTATGTATTGTAATTGGAAAGGGTGTGGAAAGTACGGCTATACGTTCTTTCGACTATATCTTTCATAGTTTTATAAAAAAATTCCCCCCTTCATTAATTTTTAGCACCACTCTAGATGAGCTAAGGACCAATTCATCATCAATTATAGCTTCCTTATTTTTTTCTTCTTATGTCGGCATTCCCTTCTATTGTTTTCAGTCCCTACATAACATTCAATAAATGTGAAATAGATTGTTTGAAATATGTTAGAGAATATTATTAAGTATAGTATTATTAAAAAATCAAGAAAAAATTCATATTGATTAATTTTTTATTCACCTGAATCTTCCCTCTGCAACTTTTCCATCAAGGTTTTATGTTATTCTACACTTAGATTTCAAAGAATCTTATCGATCTTCCTCATTTTTTGGCTCAACATGCCACACATTAACCAATACATATTAGTTAAATTTACATATAATTCAAACATATTAATTTAATATAGAAATTACAAAGAATTTTGCTTCTTAGAATTTTTCAATGTGCTGCCATCATGCCAATTAAAATCATTGTTCATTGTTCATTGAATTCTTATCACACAATTTCTATAAATAAACAACCTGGACCATTAAATAGAAAAGTTATTAAATATATTATATAAATAAATTATATAACTTCCAGATAAAAATGTAGTCTTCCATTTCAGTGCACTTCAATAATATATATGCCCTAGTGCATTTACAACTGGAATGCACCTGTGCATCGTAGTTGAATGCACCGTTAATGAAAAAATAAATAAACAATTTGAAACACGTTTTTCAATGCGATATATTTAATCTAAAGAACCAATAACAAATTGTGTGCTTTTACTACAAGTGCACTGGTGCGTTATACGAAAATGACCACACTGAAAACTGTGAATGCAGTTTTCAAAAAAAAAAAAAAAACTGACAGATTCGACAGGTTTTTGGATTTGACACAATAATTGGTCACATTGAACCCAATGCCTTATATATAAAACCACAAACCCATTAAATCTAAAGTGCCTAAAAAAAGAAAAAATCATAATTGTAAAATAATAGAGGGAGTTAAACCATAATGTGAAATTTTGCAACAACATAAAATGAAAGGAAACAACTAGAAAACAAGGATTCCAACGTTGAAAGTAACTATGAAATATGTTTTTTTTAATTTATTTAAAATTTTAATAGGAAAATAGTAATAATTTACATACTTGAAATTTCTACTATGCAGGGTTTTGTGTGATTCACCATACCTTACAAATTCTGATCTTCAAAATAATATGGTTGCTCCAAACTCCTCCTCGGTAAGTCTCTCTTGTGAAATTCTTTGCTCAAAATTTTGACAAAACATTGTAATATTGATTAAGCTTCTTTTAAACACTTTATAGAATTAATTTAAAAAAATTCCAGTTCCTTTTTAGTTTATGGAAAACAAAATTGTGGGTTTTTTATTTTCAATTTTTCGGACATTAGTGTGCTCATATATATAGGTGTATTGGTGTGACATTACAGACAATTCACCATTAACATATACTTTCATTTAATTTTTTTTGAGCATTCGGTGCGCCAACAAGATATGCATGCACCGGTGCGTTTTATTTTTTATAATGCACATTATTGGCATACAATAGAAAAATAACAAATAAGAATTATAATCCACCGGTGGGTATGAAAAACATGAATGCATCAGTGCACTTATATATATTAAGCGCACTTATGTCAATAATATTGAAAATTGCATAAATAAATATCTTCTATCAAATCTAGCGGATATTTTCTTTTGTGGATGTTTCAATACAGTGCGTACATGACTTAGACACACTAGTGCATTCAATTTCTTAGGACGCACAGGTGCAATTGTATTAATTAGGCACACTGGAGTAATTAAGAAATCCATATGAATGTAAATTTGATTTAAGAATGAAATATTCATCTCAAATCTTCTTTGAAGATTCAACCACACCTATTACAATACTTCGTAGTATACATATGCTGCTTAAACTCACTTTATTCTTAAAAAGTGGTTTCAAAATTATATTGGAAGTTAAATTGTGATATGATTCTAAAAATTTATTTTAGGACTGTAGACACGTATTGATTCTTGATTGGCTCAAATGCAGGGAGAAAATGTTATAATATCAAACGACCAATTCTTCAAATTCTAGCTCATTCCATATTGTTCAAAGTTCATCGAGTTCTCCCTTTCCATCTCCAGTAAGTTAATATTTTATTTATATTTTGATTATCTAATTGAATCGATGTTATTAATCCAAGTGAATATGACCAACAATGTGCTCAATTTTTTAGGATCCCGATTTAGGATCAAGTTTGGATGCACAAAATATTCTACCAGTTGAAAAATGTCGTAAGCTCTTATCAGGATCAAGATACCACAAGCAGTTGATAGATGAAAATGGATTGTCGATTTACCCCGCCAATTGTAACATGCCATCTTCCAACCACAATCCTGGGTCATCGACGATAATTCATCATGAATTGGATCTCTTTTCTGACACCCTAATAGCATGTGGTTGTTCAAAATGTCAAGGGTTGAAGGAGAACCCTTGGTGTGTCACGCTAACCCATTATAATAATGATTAAGTACCGAATGTTGACGATCTAATACTTCCTATTGTAGTAAAAAATCCAATAGGTTATATATAAAAGACACGTACGAACACTTCCCTATGCCCATTTTTGGAAAATTTGGAAGCCAAAACAACTATGTTTCGTCCTATATTGAGCAACCCCTCTGTTTCTGTTCAGTCAACTGAAAGTTCTAGTGAACCAAAGTATGATACCAATACCACCCAAAAAATCTCTATTGGGAGATCCAAAAAGTTGTATCAGTTGGGAGAAAAAATGTCCAAGTACACACCAAGGTTGGTCCAATTGTTGGAGGGTAGCGATGAGTTCTCTCTTCCCATGCATTTGCAAAGTAAATACCAAACTTGTTACAACTGCACGTTGTATGGCGCTTAGCCATCTTCTCTTCCTGTTCCTGATGTTGGAACTGAATTCTCCTTTTGTGGTAATAATTTTATGATTCCCAAGTCTAAGATAGATGCTGCAAATATTGTGTTGTTTATCATTTCACATGTACTCGTTCCTCCCAAAAAATTAGTAGCACTTATGCCATTTTGCGGTCCTATTTATGGTTAGTTCAATTCCTTAAATATTGTAAAATAAAAACCTAGCATTTCCATGTATAGTATGTGCATGAATGGTTATTCTTATGGAAATATTATCAGGAAGAACTTGTTGTATACCAATGGTCTTCCATGCACTCATGGGAACATTGCAGGGTTCATAAATAGTTCTAGGTGCTCTTTATTTTCTGCAAATTGTTCATTTGAGTAACACTCCAATGACCATGATTTCTTTATGAAAAGGAAAGCATCTAGATTTGTTGTTGTGCATGCAATGCATAATTTGTTTCCTGGTGACGAGTTTATAATATACTATAACTTTTGTATACCACCAACCGCTCGTCAAAGACTCCTTGCATTGGGACTACCTTTAGACATCCCCTTGGGGTGTAAGACAAAAATCATTGATTAATTGTTTTTTTTTAATTTTTAATTTTAATGGGATTAATGTAAATGTATTGCTCATTTTAAACTTTTATTTTATAAATTGCTTGAGGTTGGACATTTACTATTGCGAAAAATTCTCATGCTTCTATGATAATTTTTTGGTATAATGTTTGAACAAACAAATTGCATTGTGCTTACTACTATTATCCATGTAATGTTTAATATTTTTGAAATCGGGATTTTGATGATGAACAACCTATCTACCATCTTCCTTTGCACCCCACTACAATGTCAAATCGAGAGAAGGTTGCAAAAAGAGAAAAAATCAGAGAGGAAGCATACCAAGCATGGTTTAATCAACCACATATTCAATTCCCACTACGTCTAGACTCACCAATTAGGAATGCCTATAGTAACAATAGTTCTTCACATGTCGGCAATGGAGGTAATGAAATAGAGGTTGTTATGGATGACTTTTTATGAGATACAGGTTCCATGGACACATTGTTGTTAGATGCATTTCAAGACAATGATCTAGGTGATGATGCTCATATCATTGATACCTTCTTCGAAATCCTTAAATTGGTTTCCACCACCCCTCTCTTTTGACCTGACTAGTCCAAGTTGCAAGGACTCACTCGTTGAGCAAGTGATTTTTTTTTTATTTTTTTTTAGCGAGCGTATGTCATACTTAGCTATGAGACAATTGTCACTACCCAATTCAATTATTACTACAAGACAAGGATGGCGGCAATGTAATTCTAAAATAAGTATTTTGGAATTCTAGCTATGAGACTTTCTAAATACAAGTAAATCCCAACTATGAACATATTAAGAAATGTATAACAATTCTCACATTCCAACCTTAAACATATTAAGTATTTTCCATAATACTTACATTACATCCTCAAAGAAATAAATGTAACCGTGGTATAAAAATATAATTGTAAACCTTTAGTCCTTTAGAATTCTTCAAATGTACTACAACTCAAATCATAATAAGTCAAGAATACACCATAGTATTTATGAACTAAATGGAGTACAAATGGGGTTTTAGGGATTCAATCAATTGTGATTCTAATCATAAGAAAGTTTGACATAAAATTAAACATTGTATTGCAATTAATTCAATTCCAACTTTTGAAACATAAACAACCTAGACGAGGCTAAATCGTTCCAACATCTAGATATAATAAAATAGTGGCTGTTCGTCTAAACATATAGTATGAATATCCACAGTTTATCAAAATAACTAATGGTATTATCTGACGACTCTTCCTTCTGGTAAGTAGATCGATCTAAAAAGGAAAGTCATTCATTTCGAAACATATGTTAACTTAGTAATAAGCACCATATTCGAATTCACTGCAACAAAGTTTGTTAATACAATTAAGGGTATAAACAGAAATAAAATATGGGGAAAACATACAGGAAACTATTCTCCAGGACATAGCTACCGCAAGGCAAATATGCAAGAGTAAAATCCATCATATCTTCAATCACTTATCTATCAATATATCTAATTCACTACAACAAAGTTTGTTAATACAATTAAGGGTATAAACAAAAAGTAAATTATGGGAAAACATACAGGAAACTATTCTCCAGGACATAGCTAACGCAAGGCAAATATGCAAGAGTAAAATCCATCATATCTTCAATCACTCCTCTATTAATTTAGATTAGAAGGAAACTAAACTTGACTGCCAATTTAGATTAGAAGGAATGCGATTTCATATCTACAATACAATATCAAACCACATCTCTTGAGGATCGAGCTCTGTCATTGGTGGACAGAGTCATCCTATAATTTCCCCACTAAAACTTGACTGAGATTTTCAGATCAGAAGGAATGCGATTTCATAACTAAATACAATATCAAACCCTATTTCTTGAGGATTGAGCTCTGTCATTGATGGACAGAGTCGTCCTATATCCCTCCACTAGAACTTGACTGAGATTTTCAGATTAGAAAGAATGCCATTCATACTTAAAATATAATATCAACAGAATTATTATTAATAACTAAATAGACATCTCCAGCATGAAGAAACCAGATCCGTAATCTATAACCCATGTCTCTGAAGACAAAAATACCACTACTGATTTCTGAGATTTTCTTCTTTTGTTTACACAGAAATGAAATAATTTGCAGAAACAACAAATCGTCACAAAAATTGAAATACTGCCCCGAAATAATAAATTACAGAAATAAAACTTTTAAAGAGCTTTGAACCTGATTCGTTGGTCGAACCCAAGATGGAGTAAGTTGTTGTAGCAACGGGTGATCCAGCTGCCCAATTCCAATCCCGACGAAGATACCGACAACCCGTCGGTTGACCACCCTACCGTATCGAGGTTAATCTTCTTCACCTCGAACCCCGAGCTCATGGGGTCGTAAGAACACACACAAATAGTCTCCCGAAAGGATCTCTCAATCCTCGTTCCGGCTAATCCCAACTCACAAGAATCAAGAATGTAATCCAAGATTACGATGTCCGTCCAACATTAGGGAGCAAGAGAGAGTCTTCTCTCCTTCTCCTCCCTCATTATATAGCAAAAGTCCGGTGTGCCATGTGTCTGTCCATGCACTTAATTAATTTAGTTTAATTATTAAATTTTCATTATTCTTAAATTATACCTAACTCCCTAAATCAATGGAAGTTGGATGTAGAAGAGTCCCACTTTTGTTTTAGTTCCTACTTAGTTTACTTAATATCTTTTTCAGTAAACTAATTGTTTTCTTTTTTTTTTAAAATAAATTTAGAAATAATATTTATGAGAGAATTTATCTTTTATTTAATAATATCTAATCTATTTTATTTAAAAAGCTTTTAGAAGATTAAAGATGATTTATATATGTATATAAATATTTTATTCAATTCTTCTATTCCTTAATAGAATACTTTTATTTCTAAAAGAACTTCCTTACTAAACATTTAGTTTAGTTTTAGTTTCTCAATTTTTATAAAGTAGACAAGTACTTTAAACTAAACAATTTGTTTTGGTTTAGTTTTTTTTTCTAATTTTTTAATACTTCTTCTTTTCTCTTTAAAAAAAATATAAAATAAAATAAGGAATATTATTTTATTTTAGTTGCCTTTTAAATCACAGTCACTTGCATTTATTCTGACAAGTTTTTAATTTATTCAGGTGTTAAATAATCATCATCTTTTCTTGTCTAGGTGTCTCTTTGGCGGGCCCTTCTGACGGTTCTATTCTTTTCTTTCTTATGGGGAGTATTGCATAGCGACCGGGAATCGTTACCGCGATCTCTCAACTATGCTTCTTGGAGACTAAGGGATGTTGGGGGATGAGGCTCTCCTCATTGCGCGCCCCTCAACTCATCGTATGCGACCAAATCGTTATGGTCTCGCCCATACGGCATACGCTTCCCCGGGTGAGCTGAAACGGCTTCGCCCGTGCGTGAATTGTTAATTCGGGGTCGACAGTCAGTTGTCGTACCCCTAAGTGTTCTTTCCGTTCTTACGACCCTGATATTTCCATTGTGGGTTAGTCGTTAAATCGTCTTACCTGCCACTGCACACACTCAAACGCATATTAGTAGCACTGCACTAATAAACATTTCAACATTCATCATTTTCATTTTCTCAGTCAGTCAAGCATAAACAAATCATTATTTTTCATTTCAAGTAATTCCAATATTCATCATTTTCATTTTCTCAGTGAGTCGAGTATATCCATAAATCATCATTTATCTAACCACTTTCATTTCACATATAAAGTCTAAAGCAATCATTCATGGTCCAAGTTCTATAACTCCAGGTCACTTCAAACCAGTGCTCTCAAATAGTCAAATCAGCCGTAGGTCTCAAAATAATCTGGTCAATCATAAGTCTAACATAATCAAAATCGAACACAAGTGCTGAGGCGGGCATTACACAATTATACCCAACTGGGGACAACAATGTTACTATACAATTTAAAAGCAATGTATGGCATTCCAAACACGTGTTTCTTAGCACTTTTGAGGTAGCTGACCATCAAGTCCCTTATATTTTGAGGAATTTTTCCACACAATCAACATTAAAAATGGTCAATTTTATGAACGTTAAATTACATTGTACATTTATATTTCCCACTAACTACAGGTTAAAGATAAGGTACTTCCGAGTGATAATGTCTTTCCTAGAAGTTGCGAAGAGGAAAATAAAATGTTGAAAATGTTGGTTGTTGAGTACATACAATATAATGCATCTTTGAATGATTGTATTCTATATAGAGGCGAATATGCAGAAAAAATATATGTCCAAAATGTGGGCATTACAAGTACCATAAATCAAGAAACAAGGGTAAATCACCTGGTCCTCCTCATAATATATTGAGACAGATGCCTATAATAGGAAGGATTCAAAGGCTCTTTTGTTGCAAAGAATTAGCTATGTTGCATGGATGGCATGCCTTGCACTGAAGTGAGTCGGGAGTTAAGAGAATCCCAATGGATTCAATAGCCATGAAGAATATAGAGGATACATGGCCTGATAAATTTAAGGATGAAATACAGATCCTTCAATTAAGAATAACCATTCATGGCATCAAACCATATTCCCTCCAAATCACCATCTATTATGTTTGTCCTGTACTAGTGATCAATAAAAATATCGCCCCATGGTTGTCCATGAAGAATGAACATCTTATGCTAGCTAATATAGTCCTTGGTAGAAGACAAGTGAAGAATATGTTTGTTAACCTACAACCATTTATTGATGAATTGAAGGAATTATGGGAAGGGATACAAGTATATGATGTATCATGAAGACCCATCCCAATAGAGAGGAGTTTTACATTGTATGGCATATGTGCGTACACCACACATGATTATCTAGGATTATGAGTTTTCTCTAGTAAACATGTTGATTGATTTGTTTATATTCGTAATAATGTTTTCTTGCATAGTTAATTAAGTGTGATTGTATTGATCTTCAACGCTAACGTGCTATGTATACCATAAAACCAAAGGTCTTGTAACAAGAGGGTATCATGGGTGTAAATGTTGTGGACCTTCTATCAAGACTATGTGGTCCATCCACATACAAAATATGGTGTACGACTGCTCAAGAGTATTCCTCCCAGAATACCACCCTTATAGAAGAGCACTATATGCTTTCAATGTTAAACCAGAGAGAGCCCAAAGGCCTAAAATAATGACACTTATTGGCTTAAGTATTGATCTAAAGGTTTCCAATATAGACCCAGTTTCTTTAGCGATTCGAGGAACCAACAAAACCCCTTCTCATTGGCCCTTTCGGCAACAGCCTGTGAACAGGTTGAGGTCTCACCTGAGGTGTAGCTATGGGGTCATTGCGGAATCATGTTTCCATAGTGAAGTGATGAGTTGTTCGGACATGAATACTACGCAGCGCACTATCAGACCTGCGCTGCGAGCTGAGGACTGCGCGATGATAGACTGTTTCGTGGTCCGCACTTCTATGAACTAACCCCTCACGCAACCAGCGCACCCAAGGATTGTGCAGTTCGGGCGGGATTCAAATGGTAGGGCATCGCAACTGACTTATGTGCTTCCTCTTCACAACTTAACCACTATAGACCTTATTTAACACTTAGTCATTCATCTACTACCTTAGATTAATTAGCTTTATAACAAATGCAAGTAGACAAAACATACAATGCTGCGCACACCCGGTGTTGTGCATCGAAGAGTTATACAATCTGAACGTTACATACACATATGATTATTTGATGAATTGATACTTTCACAGACATGGAATACTGAGCATTCAACATTCATTCATTCCATCAATACTTAACATATGACTCCCATCTTTCTCCTATGGCGAATACATATAAAATCATTAACACACCAACTGATAAATAAGAATCCAAGCATCCAACGTAAGCAAATAGGTAAATGAAAACACACAAACAATCACACTACACAGTATTTAGCATGGTTCACCCCCCGGATGGAGGCTACGTCCACAAGAACTGTTGTTATATTAGTCTTTGGGAAGGGTACAACAGTTCTTTGTCTGTGCACTCATCTGCAGACTCTCTTCTCTCTCAATAGGCCTCTGTGCACACAACTTGCAGAGCCTTTACAAAATGTTCCTCACAGAGAACTTTATCAAATCAATAACAAGAACAACACAAAACAAAGAGTAACCCTTTCCCTTACAAAATATTCCTTATTTATAGATCATGCCCGTAGGTCATGTCTTTACAATTTGAAGGCTAAAACCCTTAGGTTTACAAAACTGGCGTGGCTAACCGCCAGCTTGGCTGTCGCCATCGACAACTTGCTCCGCCTATTCCAGGCCATCCTGCTGGGCCACTCGTGGTTCACACTCTCTTCTGACAGCCGCAGTCATCAAAACGGTTACAATTGCATCGTGGCTTGTCCCTTTCCGCACCTTCTTCCTGCCTGTCGCTGTCGACGTAGTGGCCTAGCTTCTCAACTGCTTATCGCCACTTCTGACAGGTCCTTTCCATCTGTCTTCGTGCCCCAAAACAAGTCACTTTCTCCGCTCGACCTTTCCTCACATTCTTTACATGAAATGGCCGTTGCGTTGGCACTGCACACTAGCCTACTGCGCGATCCTGCCTTAATCGTTGCCGCCACACAACGAGCACAATTCTCAAAACTGCCCCTATACCTTGCCACAGTGCGCAATGTGTGATTTCCAAAACTTATGCATATTTTCCAACTTGGGCCACTCCAAACAGGCCCCTAGCACTGACTTGTGGCTCGTCCCGAGCCACTTTCACTTGCGGACTATGGTGCCGCATCTTTCGGTGTACCTCGCTTGGAAGTAAAGTTTTGCAGAGTAATTGCTAACTCTACAACCGTGTCCTTGGCCTTCTTCTCAAATCCTCGAAGTGTCTCCAGAGTTTCCTATGAGATCTTTTTCTTGGCCACCTGCTCTTTCATGGTGCCTTCCGCGGCCTGAAGTTCTACGAACTTCTCGTCGAATTGCTGCATCAATTCAAGGCCTTCTTGTTTAATAGGATGCAACCTGGTAGATGTAGTAGCTTCTTTTTCTCTAAGCGCGAGCATCCCTTTCTACAGCTCCTTGACTACATTGTACTTCTGGACTTTCTCCCTGGCCGGTGCAATTCTTAACTCTACGGTTGCAGCCTCTACCTGTTGCTGTGTCCACTGTAGATCCCCCTGTATGTTTTGAAGCACGAGGTCCTCATTCAAGCCTGTCAATGCTGTCGTTACTTCTTCAAGTAAATCTTGGCATTTCGCCACTTCAGACGAAATGCTATCCATGGTTTCTTGTACTTCCTCAGCTAGAGCTGTGCACTGATCTGGTGGAATAACAATGTGCCTAGCCTCCAGGTCTGCAATCTTCCATTTGTAGGAAGTTTCCATCTGTATCATTTCTGATGTGAGGTGTTCTACCTTGGCCCCAATTTTCTTTATTGTATCCTCTATATCGTCCTCTTCTGCACATTCCTCAATCTTTGCGCAGACCGCTGAAACTATCGCTTTTAGCTTACAGTCTTTTTCTCTAGCTTCGCTTAACTCATGTATATTGCGAGCTGATTCTTGCTTCAGCTGATTGATGTCTTTAGTTAACTTTGCGCTTTGATCGTATGAGGTAGGGCCTCTCTCGTGAATCTCTTCGAAAACTTGCATGTGTAATTCGGTCAATTCCTCGAGTGACAAAGACCCAATGTTGAGGTCAAAATGTGCCGAGTTTTTCGCCACTTCGCGCACATTATCGTTTGGGAAGATAAAGTGCATTGGTTCTATATGCACAACCCTGGGGTAGGGGATTACTATATGAGGTGGTTGCTTCCGTGCACTCGTTCCTCCTATCCTCCCTTCGGAGTCTGATGACTGATGGCCTAAGCTCAACTGGGTGACCATAGTCTGCACTGTTTCCATTGTTTGAATGAGGCGGAGTTGCATCTGCTCTTTCCTAGCCTATTTTTCTGCTCGGTTCTTGTCCCATGCTTCCTGCACTTTGGTTGTGATTGTCTCACAATCGTCTGGATGTAGCTGTGGACCGAATTCGGGCCTCTCAGCCTTCCTCTTTTTACGTTGGACTTTCAGTTCTATGGGGTTTTCAGTGGTGTTCCTTTTTCACTCTGCTATCTCCATAGGCTTACTTTGCACAACATCCTTGTCCTCAGTAATGGGAGTACCTGCAGGTGGCTCCGGATTCTATTCTCCCTTGTCCTCTTCTCTTTCTTCGTTATCTTCTTCTGTGTTTTCATCATCTGTGTCTTTTACTTCAATTTTCTCCGAAATGGGTTCTACGTTTTGTTCATAATCAGATCCAACATCTAGTGATGCAGGAACTTTCTAGTCGTCATCCCATTCCTCCATCATCTCCTCGATCTTCTGTTGATCCAGCCGAAAAAACCATGGATACCACAATTCTGCATCTGCATCAGCCCTTGGCTGAATGTATGATCGATGCCTCTTTTCCATAAACCTCATGATTCATGTATAGGTGTCGGTCAGTGGTCTTGCGATTCGTGACGTTTGAAGAATCGCATCGCGTAACTGGTGATTGTAAACATAGAATACTTCATTTATTTGACGTTGTCTGGACGCCTTCGAGGTCGCCCACAGATTAGCGAAGTGCGTTCCATGACCCTATCCTGTTAAGGTTGGGACACCTTGATACCCATCCGGCTCTTTCCAGCCTACAAAGGCTATCAATATGAGCAGCCAGCTGAAATGGAATGATGTTCCATTATCCTGGGTGTCCTCAACGTCTGCTAGAAACTCATTGAGTAGATATTGGCACCAATTATAATTATTTCTGCATGATGTGTTAGAGGCTAGCTCGATCGCGAATGTGGGTACCTCAGGTGGCCGACACTTGCGTAGTATCTTCCTTGCGAGCAATTGGACGATAAATTTTGTGGCTCAGTCATTGATATCTTTGGTCAAGAATCCACGCCCCTTCCAGATCACACTGAATTCTTGCACAACCTGGTAAGACAAAGCTCTATCCTGTGCTCTCTTTATCATTAGGTCGGCAGGGTCATCGCCTCTCTTGTTTAGGTTCGTGATATAATGTATCCTGTCTATATTGATGTCAATGCGCTCATCCAACCATAAGTATCCTTCGTGTACGCAAGTTAATAACAGGTGCACCACCGCCACAACCTCAGGGCTCTTAGAAAAATGTGGAAGTTGCAACAGATTTAGCAACCCTGATGGTTGAAGGGCCTTTATCCAATCTTGGACCTGCGGACTTTCGGCACCACTTTGGGCATCCACTATCTGGCTGATGTATCCGTCGGGTCGAAACTGTGCATAATTCTTTGGCTTTGCTAACATGTTCTCCAGTAGGTCATGGTCCTCGAATTTGCAGGTCGACACGCTGCCCAATAGGTTTTCCACAACCCTCACCTGAGTAGAAATAGTTGGGATCAAGATTTCATATACAACATTTTTGTCCAAGTGCACCGATGTTGCGTCGTCTTTTCATGGGGGGATATAGTCAGGCACCTGGTGAATGGGATGTTCACGATCTGTGGCCGATTTCTGCTTCGTTAGTGCTTCTGACCCTCCCTACTCTGAAAGTGGTTTCTTTCCATTACTTGTCCCTACAGACTGCCTTGCTGAGGTTTTGGACGAGGCTCCCTTTGCTGCCATCATAACTCCTAGAATTCCTGATTGCCTAAACAACTTCACCACTTCCTGCTAGTCGACCTGTTTGTTCATACACTACTCAAGTCGCTTGGCTCTCTGGTAGCTCCAACATACACTCTCAAATTCTTCGTAAAGCGGATAAGTGGCTGGGTGAGTTCTATTTATAGCCTCAACTGGTTTGCAACATGGCCTTTGGTGGTTCCGAAGCATTTTGATGCCACATTTATCGTCCAGTCCTCGCCTGAGGTCTCGGTCCTGCCATATGACCCTCATCATTGTGCCAACTAAGTTTCCTTAAATGCAAAAAGGTGCTGGGTAGGCCAGGGTGTCGACACCATCAAGTCAGCGTTAATTGCTCATCCTGCCACCCGGATTCTGGTGTTGTGTTAGTCACTTCGGTCTTTATGGCACTCCAAAGTGTCACATCTTCCCTAAATGTTGAAGTTTTCTAGTGCCGCCAATTTGGTTAACGACCTCTTAACTGGCCGACGATTGTCATGATAACGGTTTCTGTCGTGATGTGCTGGAGGTCTCGTACGAGGGTCACTTCCAGACGTGCATGCTGGTTGCTCTACTGTGCAGCTTTGGTTCCGCCATGTGTCTTATGCCGCCGTTTCCTATTCATCACGACTGTTCTGTTCTGCCTTGTCTGCGCGACTCGTATTTTGAATTGTGCTGCACAACTTCTTTGATTTTTTTTTTTTTTTTAGTGCATAGCTTCAGCAGTGCTGCATAGTATATACATGTTCCTCCTCATATATCGTGTACAAACTCTTCCCTATTTCCAGTGCCCACTTTCAACTATACTTGGTAGTTAGAAATTTCCCTCTTTTGGATCATCATAGGTTCTGCAAAGTAGGACTATTCCGACAGGGTTTTAGTCTGCTTCCATTGACTAGGCCTGGAAAGTTATCTCCTACTAATGTGGCTAACTGGACTGTACTGCCATTAGTTACATGTAAAACAGTATATAGACTAAGCAAATGCATTTTAAACTTTCCAGGAAATTTCATGAATTTACCATCATACAAGAGGACTAGATCACCTACCTGGAAAGACTTGTTCTTGATGTGGCGATCATGCCATGCTTTTTCTCTTTCCTTTTGCACTTGTTGGTGAAATCCTGCAATGAAGCAATCTTCTTCTAGACCAACCAAGTGTAGAAGCCTTTCTTCCAGCGCGTCGCGATCTTCCATTCCTGTAAACGCAGCTAATCTTAAGCTGGGAACAATGTACTCCATCGGCATTATTGCTTCCTGTCCATAGGCCAGCCTGAACAGTGTATGTCCCATCAACTTCTTGCATGTGGTCCTATACACCCATAACATAGCGGGAATGCGCAGGTCCCAGTCATCCCTATTCACATTTCATACATTGGTCAGCACATTCTCCAATACTTTATTGAATGCTTCAACTGTTCCATTCGCCTGCGGGTGATAAGGCGTACTTCGTTGATGATGAATGCGGAATTCTTCTGTCAATGCCTCAATGGTTCTGTTCAAAAAGTGAGTTCCTTGATCACTCATCAAAATATTTGGGCATCCAAACCTTGTAAGGATGTCTTCAAATATGAACTATGCGGTAGTACCTGCGCTATAGTCCTTTACTAGCTTCGCTTCCACCTATTTGGCGAGGTAATCAGTTGCAGTAATAATGTACCTCGCACCGGTTCTCTTTCCCGGTGGGTTTATAGGTCCCACAAAATCAATTGCCCATTTTTCAAATGCTTGTATTATCAACTGTGGATTCAATGGCATCTCATCTCTTCGTGATGGCCTTCCTGTCCTCTGACAGACATCGCAGCTTTGGCAATGCTCTTTCGAATCCTTGTGAATGTTAGGCCACCATAGCCCTGCCCTCAATATCTTCTGCGCGTAGTGGCTCTTCCTGTGTAGTGACCTCCGGCTGCTCCTGAATGTGCGTCATCCAATACGAATGGCCTCTCATGCTCCAATACACATCTATGCAGTACTTCATCCGGTCCCAATTTGTATAACTAACCTGTGATAATGGTGAAGTTTGCTCCTCGCTCTACCAGCTGCTTCTTTTGTTGCGTAGTGAACTCCATGGGTGCTAATACAGTAGTCAAGAAGTCTATGATGTATTTATAATAATCATCAGCTATCTGGAAAGCAAACAACTGCGTGTCCAACATATTGTCTTCAAGATTGGTAGGCTCTTCTCCTGACTCGATCCTTGACAAATGATCAGGTCCCAAGTTTAATCTGCCAGGTTTAACAGCTATTTCAAAATCATACTCCTGGAAGATTAATAACCATCTGCAGATTCACCCCCCTAACACTGGCTTGTTGACCAGGTATTTCAAAGCGGAATGGTAGGTGAACATAGAGAAGTGCGCACCCAACAAGTAGTGCCTGAACTTCTGCATCGCGTAGACCATGGCTAGGCCTTCTCTCTCAGTGGTGGTATAATTCTTTTCTGCAGATGAGAGCTTCTTGCTCGAAATGCGATGGGATGGTCAATACCTCCCTCTCCTGGTTGTGCTAAGACAACCCCCAAGGCTATACATGATGCATCAACATGAACATGGAATGGCTTCTCCCAGTCTGGACAAACTAGGATCGGTGCAGTGACCATTTTCTCCTTCAAGGTGTCAAACCCTTGTTCACACTATGCATTCCAAATGAACAATGCATCTTTCTTCAGCAGCTTCTCCATTGCTGCGGTTATCTACGCATACCCCTTTATGAACTTCCTGTAATAACCGGTATGCCCCAAAGTAGTGCACAACTGCTTGACTAAATATGGTGTGGGCAGGTTTATGATAACTGCGATCTTTGCAGGATCAACCATCAAACCCTGTTTATAGACAATGTGTTCTAGTAGAATTCCATAGGGAACTGTTGATGCCTCGAAAATCATAGCATCAATCAGCAAGGGATTCTCCCCGGTAAGCAAGCCCAATTACATCGCTCACCGTTTGGTGTAGGGAATCCGTCCGGTTAGCGGTTCCGGCTACCGTAAGATTTAAAGATTCTTGTTCTTTGCACCGGTTGTGGCCTGATCCACCATTTATGTATTTTATTTTAAAGATGATATGCAAGTGCTCTAAACTAAATGCAACTAATTGAGAAGAATTAATCTAGACTAGTGTAAGCAAATCTAATCTATCCCTGTAAGGAGCAAACTTTAAAGATGAGTAATAAACTGAAAGAAACATCTAAAGATCAAACAGATAGCTATTTAATGATAAAGATGCATCTACAGCAGAATATAAAAGATATTAAAGATAGCTTTAATTTAGTTAATACATTCCATTACTCATTTGAGAGAGACATCTTTGCACATAAAATAGGAGAATCATCCATCACACAGAAATAATTCATAACAGTAAGGAAAGATCTCACAGTAGTGTATAGATGATACAAGAGTAATCCAACAAACATTTAACACAGCTTTCAGGCAAAATGTGGTCTCCCAGGCTTTCTTTAGGTAAATTCGAATTTCATATACATGCAGTAAAATAGTTCACGTACGAGACAGAAAATGTCTTTCACCTGCAAAAAAGTCCTTGTACTATTCTCTAAACAGCTATATATAGCTTTACAAAATGCCTCTAGGGTTGCCACCTGTCTCCTCCCTACAATTTTTAATTTTCTTTTCAAAAATCTCTTACAAAAAATAGAGTAATTAGTGGCCCCTTTTATACAAAAGACAAAAAGGACAGTTGTCCCAAACACTTGACGACTTAGCAATAGAAAGGGGAAACTCAGTGTATCATGGCTGCCACGTCAGCTGGGTGGTGCCTCTGCTTCAGCTCGAGCTTGCGTCTTAGAGGGCGCTTCTGTCTGAACTTGTGCCTCTGTTGCAGATGGTGTGCCTTTGTCGACTGATGCCCTTGCTGTTGCTTTCTTATCTTCTTCTGCTCTATAAATGAACCAAACACCTGTGTCTTTTATAACAACATTGGCAGGGGTATGGAGAAGGATTTTCTTAGAAGCCATATGCTTTTCAAGCTCTGCCTCAATGCCATGCATTTCTGCTAGTGCAGTCTGGTGGATTTCATGAAACATCTGAGCGTGTACTGAAGGCAGCAGGATGCATTGATGGAGATCATCTGTGGTTAACACATCAATTCTCTTCACATATTCCATTTGAATGCTCAATTCATCTTTTAAATCGTACAGGCGTTGTTCTTTACTTGGAAACTCTTCAAGAGTCTAGGGAAATGCAACTTTGCACCTTTCATGAACTTCTTGAATCTTTTGATAGAGGCTATTGCATTTTCCCATCGTTACCTGGATCACAACGATCAATTTTGCACCGCAGTTCCTACAAAATTCCATGAAGGTCACGTCTTCCTTAAAATCAGCTACAGATTTGAACGGGAGGTGCTTGGGGAAATCCACTTTCCCTTCTCTCCACTCCATTTGTCTTAAAATATCCGCTTTTACCCGTGTGTATTTCTTAGCCTAATAGCTTCAGAGTTGATCTCCTTCATTCTGTCCACCATGGCCTTTAGCCTACAAATCTCTTTAGTAAGCAGTTCTTGCTTCTCATGCATTTGCTTAAGCACATCACAGAATTGTTCATGAAAGGGAGTCATGTCCATTGCTCCATTGTTTGCTTATTCTAGCTGCTCAACCATCAACTGCTTATCCTCTTCTAATTGAACAACTTTAGCTTCATAATCATTCTTTTCTGCTTCAAGTACCATCATTTGGACTGCCAGGTGTTCCTTTTCCTCCTCCAGGTGTTGGTATTTATCTAACAACTCCTTATGATCGGATAAAACGCGACTGTATTTCTTCACCACGAGTTCCCTATAGGACTGCTCATTGGCCATGGTGTGTTGCAGTATACGAGCCCTTTTCTTGGTTGACTCAAACTCCTTAACCATTTCGATTACATTGTCCTTGCTTGATATTGATGCCGCTATAGTAGTAGATGCCATAGCTACATGAGCCTTCTTTGTGTTTTGCATAACAGCAGTTTCCCATTGAGAAACGATGTCCAACTCAAAAGGTATCTTTAACCTTGTCTCTGACTTTAGCACAATGGAATTCCTATTCTTGTTGTACACAAATCTATCCCACTTAAACAAAGTATGATCCTTTGATGGGGTAAAAGGGATCAGTGGAATATTTTCTATGGGGATGTTCTCTTTTGCGGGTGGGGTTTGGACCACTTGGGATGAGTCTACATCCATATCCTGCGTGTTAGAACCACCAGCTTGTATGTATTCATTAGCTTTATTTTCTTCCTTGGCTTTAAGCCGTCTTTCTTCTTCTTCGTCCCTTAGCTGGTTCTCAACCGCCTCCCTATCTTCTTGCTCTTTAGCAGCTTGCTGTAATCTTGTCTCCTCTAATTCTTGATCTCGAAGTCTCCTGGATTCTTCTTCTTGCATCCTAAGAGTTTCTGCCTATTGAAGTTTAAGAGCTTCTTCCTGCTGAAGCTTAATAGCTTCCTCCTGTTGAAGCTTGTCCTCTTGCTCCTTTCACATCTTATCGGCAGCTTATTTCTGGATCCTCTCCGCTTCCTCCTTTAGCCTTTTCTCCTCATTGGTTAGGGCTTCGGATACTTCCTTCTCTTTCTGCAGTCTGGCCTCTTCGACATCTTGGACAGTGGTAGAGCTAGAACTAGCTCCACCCTTGTGACGACAGATTTGCAATTTAGTCATGTTACTGATTCCCCTATATACCTCCTCATCTTCATCATAGTAATGAACACAATCAAAGCTAGCATGGATTTGCCTGCAATGTTCTGCAGCCTTGTTCCGTTGGTCATTTCTATGGAAGGGAATTTCCCCAAAGTGAAAACCTTTTAACTCCTGGATAAAATCCTCGGCCGATGCGATTTTTGAGAACTTATAGGCTTCGACACAGAAAGGTATAGGAGGAAAAGAATCCTTTTTCGCTCTATTCAAGCATCCACCAACTCCATCTAGGAAGACTTGCCTGACTGCCTCCTTTAGGACTATGTAATCAGTAGCATATCTAGGAAAGATATAAGGTGGCTTGGAGCCTCCATATGTTATGATATAAGTACCATTCTCTGAAAAGTAGAAATCACCATAGTTCTCCATAACTTCCATGGCATTCTCTGATAAGCAATTTGGTTCTTCGCTAAACATTAGCTCTTACAAAGGTATGATGAATTCTTCACAGAGGAGTTTGTAGTGCATCCTGTAGTTCTGGGCCCAAAGAAATTTATAAGCAGTGTACACTGGGGTGTTGGCCTCATCCCAAACGCAACCTAACTTTGGGAAAGGAAGCTTTGAAAGAATACAGTCTATGAGAGATGAAGCCATATAAAATTATGACTTCTTTAGGGCCAGTCCTTCCTTGGCAGTGGCTATGGTGGATGCAAGACTGTCCGATAGGATAGTTGCCCAATCAAAGACCGTTCCCTTGAATGCCATGTAATGAATTATAGGAGCCCATTGTATCTTGTAAACAGTTCCATCAGCCATGCCAAAAATTCTGCTTAGCATAAGGGTGATCATCCGGAAAGGGGGTCTCAAGTTTTGGACCTCATACTCATCACTATCCCTTTTCGTTAGTTGTTTTCCTGTGATTAACAGCTTCTTGGCCATTTCAAAATCGTCCATCCTAAGCTGCCCCAACCATTCATCATTCAGTGGCTGCTGAGGACGCGGTAATTTGTAAGCAGCTGCTATGTAGGCTAGATGAAATGAGGCAAAGGCCTCTCCATTGCTGTCGGACATAACTCTTGTTTCAGGGTTTGCATGTTCCAGGATCCAACCGATCACTCACTTCTGAGCAAGGAAAGAGCTCAAGGCGTGTGAAAGATTTAGATATACCAGAGCTTCTAATGTTTTGGTATATGTGCTCTTCTTCCAAGAGTGCTCCAGGGATATCTTGGTCTCTCAACATGCGATATACAACTCCCCACTTGACTTCAGGAGGAACGCCTGTGACTGACTTGGTATCCTCGAACAAAGTTTCAACTCTTGGTTCCTCATATTTTGGTTCGATCATCTTAGCCTTCTTTCTGCTACCCTTCGGCATTGTCGCTTAATCCTATTGACGAACCGTTACACCAAAGCCCCGAGGTGTTAGTGAATTAGGCCTCCCACTAGGATCTTAACATCCCACCACGCTCTGTAGTCCAAACTCTTGGCTGGATGTGTGCCCATTCGGTGGTGTCCCCTTTGTGTTGTATGAGCCCCGAACGAACACTGCAATTTCGACGTTGCCACCCGCTCTATGACTTGAACCTGGGTGGAGGCTCTGATACCAAAAGATACGAACCGTTACACCAAAACCCCGAGGTGTTTGTGAAGGCCACCCACTAGGATCTTAACACCTGTCCAACAACCATGCATAAGTAGACATAGAATATAGTGAAACACAAGAGTGGAAATATTGAATTATCATAACAACACAGCTGAAATATGTAACAATGTCAAATAATAGTGTATTGTGAAAATAAAAGCAGGAATGAGGAATTTTGATAAAACAAAACCATACTCCTAGGCTGATAAACGGTTTCGGGAAGACACTAAATGAGCGTCAAAGGAGACCGGGTTCAGTATATCTTTAACGAAAGCATGAGTGAGGTGGTAGGTCAGTGCTGCCTAGGAAGGTTGAGTTTTGCAGGCTCAAGGGACTAGGAGAAAGTCGTAAGGGTCTACAACTACGAGTTTTATGTTTGGAAATGGCTAAACAAGAACAAAAACAAAATGTCTATCGGCCATGCAACTTGACGATGATAGTGATACTGAGATTGGCTTGATAGTAATCGAAAAGTTAAAACAAAGCAACGTTAGAATCACCTACCTGGCAGGAAAAGGTTGGTCTGACGATGGTTGACTTGGCGGCAAACGGGCTAAGCTGGAGCAGCTTAACACGGTCTTCAAACGGAGTTTGCATAGCATCCAATTCTACCAATGAAAACACTAAAACCGCCTAAACCCTCTATAAAAAGGTTGGCATGTTGGGCATTCAATTGGGTTGGTGGGGTTTTAAAACGGGGTTTTTAAAATGAGTACGGAAGGGTCACCTCGGCACACTTGGCGTTAAATGCGACCACCGAAAACGGAAGGAAACGGTGAGTTGGCCCGACAGTTCGCGACGACAACTCGCGAATTTCAAGCGATGTTGCGGATGAAAAGATTAAGTCTGGATGCCTGTTGCGGTGAGACTTCACAAGTTGATCCAATGGTTTATAGCTTCGGGCCTTAGTAAAAAGGATCCGCCAGTTGCGGCAAGACTTTATGAGTCATTCCAAACGTTGCAGCGGAACTCGGCGAGTTCACCCGAAGTTGCGGTGGGACTTGCTGAGTTCGCTTGAAAAAGTGGCTTCGTGCCTTGGTAGGAATTTCAAACCTTCCACCCGTTGCAGCAAAACCTTTTGAGTTGTTCTGCCGTTGCGACCAGACTCGTCAAGTTCACCCGTCGTTTTGGGTGAAATTGGTGAGTTTGCCCGAAAAGTTACAAGGTCAAAAGATTTGACAAAAGAGGTGCCTGTTGTGGCAAAACTTCGTGAGTTCTTCCACCATTGTGGGTGAAAAGGCTGAGTTTAGCCATAGTTTCAGATGAAAAAGTTGAGTTTTGACTTAGAAGAAAAAGACCAACAAACTAAAAAAAAATAACTTCTCTAGAAAACTAAGTATAAAAGACCTTCTAGGGAAAGCTTTAGCTCCTAAGTAAACTTACTAAAAGAAAGATAATAAGGAGGGACCCCAATATTTACAAAATTTTTTGGGGGTATGTTGCAGCAACAACAATTGGCGATTCTCTTGCGAACGCAGATCTTTGAAAAAGAACTCTCCTTAGGGGTAGAATACTTACAAACTGCTAATTTATATTGGTGACAACATGTCTTCATAGCTCAACTTCCATGAATATAGTGATCACTCTCATCATCATGGTCATTTTGGGAAAGGGCAACTTAGAATCATACTTCTTCTCAACTCTCTCAGAGCCTAAGCATGGAGTTCATTTTGGAATTCTGCCTCTTAGAGATCAACTTAAGAAGACTCCATAGGATCGTAACAGTATCTCACAGTCATATTCGTTTGTTCCTCATTCCCATGCTATTTGCATCCTTTTGGATATTTCTTGATGACTTTTGTCATTTGAGTCTTCCAGAAATGAATTTCTTCAACTTGCATATTTGATTTTGGTTCTTCAATACATAATGTCCTTTTGTGTGAGAGATAAGTTTGTTTGATTATCAAGCTTCATGGACGGAGAAGAACCTTGTTGGGATGATTTATTTGAACAACTTTCTTGATTGAATGTACTTTGTATTTCTCTGTCGTGCTTTGATTGAGGCGAGAATTTATGGAAATCAAACTCTTTAGTACAAGCCCTTTTGGATTTCATTTGTAGCATGGAATCATTTTGAATGCCATATATCTGTGAGACATGCTTCCTTTCCATGGGTTTAATTATAGTGAACTCCTCGAGACAGATATTTATGTTAAAGTGAATGGAGCCCCAATAGAGTAGGAAAGAACTGTTGAATCTTAGTTATTAAAACATGGTTATTTCGACCAATCAGAGAAAGGATCTCTAAATTCCTGAAAATTCAACATTGAAAACAAAGTCACAAAAACATTTCTTTGTAACTAGGTTTCAACCTTATAGGATTATGAGTTTTGCTTGAAGATCTATCTTATACCTTTACCAAAAGCTGAGTTGGGTTTTGTCAAAGGATAAAGAAAATTCTGAACATAAAGAAAGGTAGAAAACAAAACAAGCTGACTGAGGAAAAAGATAAAAGACAAAACGAAACAAACACGCAACCAGAAACAAAAGAGTTTATTTATGTACAAAAGGAGTCCTCAAAGGACTAAGAGAAGTATTGTTTCAAAGTGAGGCCATTAAGAGGTAGGGTTACTTCCTCTCCTTGTAAATCCTTTAGCTTGTAGGTAGTCAGGTCAAGTTTTTCAGAAATTTGGTAAGGGCCTACCCATAAGTGTTGAAATTTTCTATGCATTCCCTTACCTTCGTGTGAATGGTCCCATTTCAGAACTAAGTCACCTACTTCAAAACTTCTTTTGCCATACTTCCTTTTATCGAAACACCTTTTGACTATGTCTTGGTGTTGGTGGAATCGGTCTTTGGCTTTCTGCCAAGCTTCTTCAATTTTCAACGGGGTGTCAATTCTAGATTGTAAAACCTAACTACTGGAACCTCGAGAGGCTTGGGCCAATTGAAAAGATGGAAGTATGATGTTGGGAGGGAGGATGGCTTCTTTACCATTGAAAAGGGTATACGGGGAAACCCCTAAAGCATTATTTGGAGTAACCCTATCTGCCCATAAGGCATTGGGGAGAGCTATGTGCCAACTTCTCTGATTTTCAATTACAATTTTCTTGAGAATCTGGATGAGATTTTTGTTTGAAGATTTAGCTAATCTGTTTCCTTGGGGATAATAATTGGCTGAATAATGTAACTTAATTCCTCTCTCATAAAAAAATTCATTTATTTTAAAGGACGAAAAATAAGTTGCATTATCAAAGACTAGGGAAATTGGAACCCCAAACCTGATTATGATGTTTTCTTTTAAGAAACTGATAATTGCATCTTCGTTGATTTTGTGTAGCAGGATAGCTTCTATCCATCTTGTAAAATAGTTCATGGCCGTCAGGATATACCGGTGCTGTAGTGAAGAATTTGGTTTGATTTCTCCAATGACATCTATGCCCCATTGTTCGAAAGGTACTGAGATAATAACTAGTTGCAACAGTCTTGCTGCTTTGGGTAATTTCCCAGCACTCCTTTGGCATACATCACAGTTCCTAGCATAGGCGTGAGCGTCTCTGAACAAGGTGGGACAATAGTACCCAGCCCTCAATATTTTGTGAGCTGTCGTATCTTTGGAATAATGTCCCCCAGTAGGGCCATCGCGTAATTCTTTGACTACTTTACTTGCATCATCCTTATCTAAACATCTAATAAAGATGCCATCATAATTTTTTCTGAAGAGTACTCCTTCAATGATTTGATAAGTTGTTGATTTCAAACGAAGTGCCCTTCTCTGCTTAGAACTCCAGTGCTATGGTAAGTATCCCTGTTGCAAATAGTGCACTAGGTCTCTATACCAGGATTCAAGAGCTGTAAAAATAGGACATACCTCAACCATGTTCATTTCAGCTTCATTTTCCCAGCTTTGCTCTTAATTAACTGGATGTTCAGTGAGAAATTTACATAGGCCCTGACCTTTAATGATAGTAGCGGGTTTAAATTCTAAATTATATTCTTGAAGAGCTGTGACCCAATTTCCTCTTCTTTCTCCCAATTCTTTTTGAACGAAGAGAGATCTAATAGTCGGATGAGGAACTACAACTTTAGTTCTATTCTTAAGGATATATGGCCTGAACTGCTTTGCCACTTTGAACACGGTGTATGCTTGTTTGTCAACAACAGGATAGTTCAGTTCAATGCCTTGCAGACCAATGCTCATAAAGGAAATTGGGTATTCATCTCCTGATTCTACCTTTTGAGTAAGCACAACTGTGAGAGAATCGTCTGAAGCGAAAGTATACAAAATAAAATCTTTGTCAAAATCTGGATTTCTCAGAGAAGGAGCATTAGCGATGGCTGCTTTGATATCCTTAAATGCATCCTTTTCCAAGTCTGTCCATTTGAACTGTACTCTTTGTTTGACCATTTGTTGCAAAGGTTTAACGGTTTGTGCAAAATCAGGAACAAACCTTCGAACAAAATTAATAGTGCCCATAAACGATTGCATAGATTTTTTGTTGTGAGGCATGGGAATTTTGTTGATGACTTGCACTCTTTCTTGATCTATCGAAATTCCTTTCTTTGAAATGATGTGACCCAAGAGTTTACCCTCAAGAACATCAAAAACACTTTTCTTAGGGTTTAAAGAGATACCATACTTTCGGCAGCGATCAAAAATATGTTTCAAATGGAATACATGGTCTTCTCTCTTCTTTGAGAAAACTGTCACATCATCTAGATATACTACGACACAATGACCTCCCAATCCTCGGAAGGAAATGTCCATTGCTTGCTGGAAAGTAGCTCTTGTGTTTATTAAGCCGAACGACATTCTTCGGTATGCAAATGTTCCCCACTTAGTGCGGAAAGTAGTTTTATGACGGTCTTCTTCAGCTACTAATACTTGATTGTAACCAGAGAAACCATCTAGGAGAGAAAAGCTCTGACCTGGATACCATCTGCAGAATTTGTTCCATTGACGGAACATGATAGTTATCTTTATTGGAGGCTCTGTTCAAGTTTTTGAAATCAACACATAGCCTTATTTGTCTCGACTTCTTTCTTACGGGAACTAGATTAGAAACCCATTCCGAATGCCGGACTTTAAAAATGATCTTAGCATCTAGTAATTTCTTCATCTCCTTTTGAATTAGAGGTTCGAGAGTGGGATGCATTCTTCTTAATTGCTGTTGAAATGGTTTAGCGCCTACCTTCATTGGTATGACATGCTGAATGATACGAGTATCATATGTTTTCATATCTTCATAAGTCCAAGCGAACACATCTTTATATTGCCGAAAGAGCTTAATGAACTTATCTCTTTCACCCAGCGAATAGCATTTACCGAGGTTAATATACAGTAGGTTCAGCTCTTGTGCCCAGATTTATCAATTCATGCTGCATAGAAGAACTATGATCTTTAGTATTTGCTGGCTTCTTGAACTTGTTCTGAAGATCAAACAAACTTTCAAGTGATCTCACTCCTTTGGGCATGAAATTCCCTTTGGCCACGTCTTTATTTTGCATATCAACATCATGTTTTTCTTCATCTATAACTGCTTCTTGAAACATGTTTTCATTTGTAAGGAAACTAATGATCTGATCGTCATCATCGAACACCCTGAAATTTGTGATATTATCTGGAATAGAAGGCTTGAAAACCAATTCAATAGAACATTTATTATTGGTAGGCACTAACCTAGAAGCAGAGGTGGCTAATAAATCAGCTGCAGCATTTTGTAATCTAGGAACATATTTTATATTAAAAGCTTCAAAGTGCGTAATTAAATCCCATACCTCAGCCTGATAACCTTTCAAATGTGTTGAAAGACAATGAATTGTATCTCTCACCTGTCTGATGACTATTTCCGAGCCCCCAAAGACTTTTAGGTATTTAACATTCAAACCAATGACTTTATTTAACCCGTGAACCAAAGCTTCATATTCAGCAGTATTGTTAGTACAATCGAACTCTAATCTACAAGACAAGAAATATTTGTTGTTTTCAGGATTAACTAGAACACAACCAGCTCCGAATCCTTCTTGAGTTTTGGAACCATCAAAGTATAGAACCCAAAAAACATTTTCTGATCTAATTATGTTAGTATGTTCATCATCTAAGTCAGTGACCAAGCTAACTATGTTACAGTCAATATCATCAATCCGAGAAAATTGAAGGAGATCGGACTGTTTATTTGATTCATGGCTAACATTCTCTGATTGATAGTTACCCGGATCGATTTCTAAGAAATAATTCCCCAAAACGGAAGATGAAAAAGCTACAGCTTCATTCTTTTCTTCTAGCTGAGTTACATTCCGTTTCATGTGCAGTTCTCTTAGCACTTTAATGTGATTTTTCCTATTCTGATATGGTAACCACAGGTGAGACCAATCGGTTGCGAAATAACCATTTAGTTTTGTAGACTAGTCTTTGCTCAAGATCAAACCATAAGCTTCAGGAATATCTAATACCATTATATCAATAAATTGACACACTCTACGATCTGCTGAAAACCTAATAAGGACATCTTTCATTTCCCCAATGACTTTAACAGCAGTTCTATCTAGCTGGATAATCTGAGCTGGGGATGGGATTGGCTGCCCATTAATCCTTTTGCAGATTGACAGTGGCATGACATTCGAGGAAGCTCTGGAATCTACCAAACAGTTATGCACATTGTGATTGAAAATTTCAAAAGTTAAAAGGAAAGGCAATGCTTGAGATTTGGATTTCCCGCCAATAATAGCTTCATTTATTTCAGGATCTTCCTAAGTATTTTCTAACGGAGAGCTAGATTGGGGTTCAAGAGCTTGTAACAGCTTCTTACGTTGCTGAGGCAAAATACACATGTCAAATATGGAAACATTTGCTTTTACTTTCTTTATGTCTTCAATTATATCATATCCCATGTCACATTCCTTTGTAACTTTGGGTTGATTATCTGTCTTGTTTAAAGTTACTTTTGGTTGCTGCGTTGTCTCTACGTTTGGTTGTTTGGTAGGTATCTGGTTAGCTTTGGACTGTGGTGGAATAACCGTGATGTGCCTTTTAGGTGTTTCTTTGGCGATTTTAGGCTTGGGCATAGTCGAGCTTTGAATCGAATCAGCGATTGGACCTTTACTACGAGTATTGTTGTTTACGGCTGAGACTTGGCTTTCCTCAGGATTATCTTCAATTAACTCAGTTAAAGGCACCCAGTCCCATAAAACCATAGTGGTGTCTGGAGCGGGTTCCTCTAATTCGAGAGTCTGTTCTTCTGGAGGAAAGTCTTGATCTAGAATTTGTGAGTCCAGCATTTGGTTCATTACCAAGTTCATTGAATTTATCCATTGCAGACGAATTTTTTCAGAGTGTGGTTCTTGATGAAAGGTACAGAAATGTTCCATTCCTACTTCATTTAAATTCAAAACAGGAGAGTTATTCATAGGTGGATGAGGCTGATCGTTTTCTTCTCTTTTCTTATAGAAATGTTTAAAAGGATTCCTAGATGTGCTGGCTGCCTTATCCTTTTCAAGATCTACAATTTTATTGGACAACTTTTGCATCATTTTGACTACATTTTCCATATCTGCTGATGGTTCATCCTTATTCCTAGTAAGCAACAAGGTTTTCTTTGTAGTTGCTGGTTTTTCCTCCACGTCTACAGAATGTTTAGCAATGTTGTCTGCATCTTCCTCTGCCTTCCTAGCTTCTTCGAAATTTTCTATCAAGGTATTTTTCTTGGTTCTTTTGACAAACATTGTTATCAGAGGATCAAGGGCTGTAGTATAATATTCAACTAAGGATTCTTCAGCTGGTCTAGCTACTGCACTAAAGTTATTTAATAAATTGGTGAATCTTTGGTTGAATTCTTGAACCTTTTCTTTCTTTTCCATTCTCATGGACAACAACTCTTTCATGAGTGTAGCTACAGTTTTTTGGTTCCCATATTTCTTTAAAAATCATTTTTCAAATTCTTCCCAATTCGATATTGAGCTAGCCTGTAAACTAAAATACCAGGAATAAACTTTAGGTTCGAAAGTGTATGGAAAAAGCCTACAAACTACATCCTCATGCTGTACATTTAAAAGGCTCAGAGGTAAATAAAAGCTCTTAAGATGATCTTTAGCATAGATACCTTTCCCAGGATCATACTTAGGAAAAACTTTCTTAGGATTCTTAGGCAGATTGTGAAAAGGTCCAGCCCAATTTAATGCTCCTCTTGCTCTCCATGCAGGTACAACCATGGTTCCTTGTGGAGAATTAGGCAGAGAATCGCATGGAGTATGAGGTGGAGAATTCTTTGGAGTGAAAGGTTCTTCAAGATCTAAAGGATTTTCAAGTTCAATTTCTCCAAGAGGCTCTGTGATTTCTTCTAACGATAAGTCTACAAATTCTTCAAAATTCTGGACCAGAACCGAATCACATGTGTAATGTCTTTCTCTTCTAGGAGCTCTTCTTCTAGGGAGTAAGGGAATTGCATTCAAACCTTCAAGTTGCTTAACATAAGCACGGGTATGTCTTCTTAAGTTTGCTACTTCAGCGAAAGGTATAGCATACAACATTTCTTGCTGTTCAAATTTAGAATTAGGATTTTCTTGATTTGTTATTTCCAGATCTAAATTGCCTGGGATTGTTGTTTCAAGCGGGTTTCTAGTTGGATCTCCTCTTAAAGAAGAGTTTCCTTTATTAGCCATGCACTGGTGGCCCTCCTTCAAGCGCCCAAAACTGTTGATGCCTCGAAAATCGTAGCATCAATCAGTAAGGGATTCTCCCCGGTAAGCAAGCCCGATTAGATCGCTCACCGTTTGGTGTAGGGAATCTGTCCGGTTAGCGGTTCCAGCTACCGTAAGATTTAAAGATTCTTTTTCTTTGCACCGGTTGCGGCCCGATCCACCGTTTATGTATTTTATTTTAAAGATGATATGCAAGTGCTCTAAACTAAATGCAACTAATTGAGAAGAATTAATCTAGACTATTGTAAGCAAATCTAATCTATCCTTGCAAGGAGCAAACTTTAAAGATGAGTAATAAACTGAAAGAAACATCTAAAGATCAGAAAGATAGCTATTGAATCATAAAAATGCATCTACAACAGAATAGAAAAGATATTAAAGATATCTTTAATTTAGTTAATACATTCCATTACTCATTTGAGAGAGACATCTTTGCACAGAAAATAGGAGAATCATCCATCACACAGAAATAATTCATAATAGTAAGGAAAGATCTCACAGTAGTGTATAGATGATACGAGAGTAATCCAACAAACATTTAACACAACTTTCAGGCAAAATGTGGTCTCCCAGGCTTTCTTTAGCTAAATTTGAATTTCATATACATGCAGTAAAATAGTTCACGTACAAGACAGAAAATGTCTTTCACTTGCAAAAAAGTCCTTGTACGATTCTCTAAACAGCTATATATAGCTTTACAAAATGCCTCTAGGGATGCCACCTGTCTCCTCCCTACAATTTTTAATTTTCTTTTCAAAAATCTCTTACAAAAATAGAGTAAGTTGTGGCCCCTTTTATACAAAAGACAAAAAGGATAGTTGTCCCAAACACTTCATGACTTAGGAATAGAAAGGGAAAACTCAATGTAACATGGTTTCCATGTCAGCTAGGTGGCGCCTCTGCTTCAACTCGATTTTGCGTCTCAGAGGGCGCTTCTGTCTGAACTTGTGCCTCTGCTGTAGATGGTGTGCCTTTGTCGAATGATGCCTTTGTTGCTACTTTCTTATCTTCTTCTTCTATATAACTGAACCAAACACCTGTGTCTCTTATAACAACATTGGCAGGGGTAGGGAGCAATATTTTCTTAGAAGTCACATGCTTGTCAAGCTCTGCCTCAATGTTTTGCATTTCTGCTAGTGCAATCTGGCGGATTTCGTAAAACATCTGACCGTGTACTGAAGGCAACACGATGCATTGATGGAGATCATCCATGGTTAGCACATCAATTCTCTTCACATATTCCATTTGAATGCTCATTTCATCTTTTAAATCAGACAGGCGTTGTTCTTTACTTGGAAACTCTTCAAGATTCTGGGGAAATGCAACTTTGCACCTTTCATGAACTTCTTGAATCTTTTGATAGAGGCTATTGCATTTTTCCATCGTCACCTGGATCACAGCGATCAATTTTGCACTGCAGTTCCTACAAAATTCCATGAAGGTTACGTCTTCCTTAAAATCAACTACATATTTGAACGAGAGGTGCTTGGGGAAATCCACTTTCCCTTCTCTCCACTCCGTTTATCTTAAAATATCCGCTTTTATCGGTGTGTACTTATTTCTTAGCCTAATAGCTTCAGAGTTGATCTCCTTCATTCTGTCCACCATGACCTTTAGCCTGCAAATCTCTTCAGTAAGCAGTTCTTGCTTCTCATGCATTTTCTTAAGCACATCACAGGATTGTTCATGAAAGGGAGTCATGTCCATTGCTCCGTTTTTTGCTTGTTCTAGCTGCTTAGCCATCAACTGCTTATCCTCTTCTAATTGAACAACTTTAGATTTAGAATCATTCTTTTCTGCTTCAAGTACCATCATTTGGACTGCCAGGTGTTCCTTTTCCTCCTCCAGGTGTTGGTATTTATCTGACACCTCCTTATGATCGGATAAAAGGCGATTGTATTTCTTTACCACGAGTTCCCTATAAGACCGCTCATTGGCCACAGTGTGTTGCAGCATACAATCCCTTTTCTTGGTTGTCTCAAACTCGTTAACCATTTCGATTACATTGTCCTTGCTTGCTTTTGATACCCCTACAGTAGCATATGCCATAGCTACAGGAGCCTTCTTTGTGTTTTGCATAACAGTAGTTTCCCGTTGGGTAATAATGTCTGGCTCAAAAGGTCTCTTTAACCTTGTGTATGACTTTAGCACAATGGACTTCCTATTCTTGTTGTACACAAATCTATCCCACTTAGACACAGTATGATCCTTTGCTGGGGTAAAAGGGATTAGTAAAATATTTTCTATGGTGATGTTCTCTTCGGCAGGTGGGGTTTGGACCACTTGGGATGAGTCTACATCCATATCCTGCGTGATAGAACCACCATCTTTTGTGTCTTCATTTAGGTTTATTTTCTTCCTCGGCTTTAAGCCGTCTTTCTTCTTCTTCGTCCCTTAGCTGGTTCTCAACCGCCTCCCTTTCTTCTTTCTCTTTAGTAGCTTGCTGTAATCTTGTCTCCTCTAATTCTTGATCTCGAAGCCTCTGGGCTTATTCTTCTTGCAGCTTAAGAGTTTCTTCCTGCTAAAGTTTAAGAGATTCTTCCTGCTGAAGCTTAATAGCTTCCTCCTGTTGAAGCTTGTCCTCTTGCTCCTTTCACATCTTATCGATAGCTTCTTTGTGGATCATCTCCACTTCCTCCTTTAGCCTTTTCTCCTCATTGGTTAGGGCTTCGGCTACTTCCTTCTCTTTATGCAGCTTGGCCTCTTCGGCATCTTGGACAGCGGTAGAGCTAGAACTAGCTCCACCCTTGTGACAGCAGATTTGCAATTCAGTCATGTTACTGATTCCCTTATATACCGCCTCATCTTCATCGTAGTAATGAACATAATCAAAGCTGGCATGGATTTGCCTACAATGTTCTGCAGCCTTGTTCCGCTGGTCATTTCTATGGAAGGGCATTTCCCCAAAGAGAAAACCTTTTAACTCCTGGATAAAATCCTTGGCTGATGCGATCTTTGAGAACTTATAGGATTCTACACAAAAAGGTACATGAGTAAAAGAATCCTTTTTCGCTCTATTCAAGGATCCACTAACTCCATCTAGGAATACTTGCCTGACTGCCTCCTTTAGGACTATGTAATCAGTAGCATATCTGGGCAAAATATAAGGTGGCTTGGAGCCTCCATACATTCTGATATAAGTACCATTCTCTGAAAAGTATAAATCACCGTAGTTCTCCATAAATTCCATGGAATTATCTGATAAGCAATTTGGTTCTTCGTTAAACATTAGCTCATACAAAGGTATGATTAATTCTTCACAGATGAGTTTTTAGTGCATCCTATAGTTCTGGGCCCAAAGCAATTTATAAGCAGTGTACACTGGGGTGTTGGCCTGATCCCAAACGCAACCTAACTTTGGGAAAGGAAGCTTTGACAGAATACAGTCTATGAGATATGAGGCCATATAAAATTTTGACTTCTTTAGGGCCACCTTCCTCGACAGTGGCTATGGCGGACGCAAGATTGTCCGATAGGATAGTTTCCCAACCAAAGGCCTTTCCCTTGAATGCCACGTAATGAATTATAGGATCCCATTGTATCTTGTAAACAGTTCCGTCAGCCATGCCAAAATTTTTGCTTAGCATAAGGGCAATCATCCGGAAAGGGGGTCTCAAGTTTTGTACCTCATACTCATTACTGTCCCTTTTCCTTAGCTGTTTTCCTGTGATTAACAGCTTCTTGGCCATTTCAAAATCGTCCATCTTAAGCTGCCCCAACCATTCGCCATTCAGAGGCTGCTGAGGATGCGGTAACTTGTAAGCAGTTGCTATGTAGGCTGGATGAAATGAGGCAAATGCCTCTCCATTGCTATTGGACAGAACTCTTGTTTTAGGGTTTGCATGTTCCAGGATCCAACCGATCACTTCTGAGCAAGGAAAGAGCTCAGGGCATGTGGAAGCTTTAGACATAGCAGAGCTTCTGATGTTTTGGTATATGTGCTCTTCTTCCAAGAGTGCTCTAGGGATATCTTGGTCTCTCAACATGCGATATACATCTCCCCACTTGACTTCAGGAGGAACGCCTGTGACCGACTTGGTATCCTCGAACAAAGTTTCGACTCTTGGTTCCTCATATTCTGGCTCGATCATCTTAGCCTTCTTTCTACCACCCTTTGGCATTGTGGCTTAATCCTGTCCAGCAACCACGCATAAGTAGACATAGAATATATCGAAACGCAAGAGTGGAAATATTGAATTAGCATAACAACACAGCTAAAATATGTAACGAAGTCAAATAACAGTGTATTGTGAAAATAAAAGCAGGAATCGGGAATTTTGCTAAAACAAAACCATACTCCTAGGTTGATAAACGGTTTCGGGAAGACGCTAAATGAGCTTCAAAGGAGACCGGGTTCAGTATATCTTTAACGAAAGCGTGAGTGAGGTGGTAGGTCAGTGCTGCCTAGGAAGGTTGAGTTTTGTAGGCTCAAGGGACTAGGAGAAAGTCATAAGGGTCTATGGCTACGAGTTTTATGTTTGGAAATGGCTAAACAACAACAAAAACAGAACGTCTACTGGCCATGCAGCTTGACGATGATAGGGATAGTGAGATTGGCTTGATAGTAATCGAAAAGGTAAAACAAAACAACATTAGAATCACCTACCTGGCAGGAAAAGGTTGGTATGACGGCGGTTGACTTGGCTGCAAACGGGCTAAGCTGGAGCAGCTTAACACAGTCTTCAAACGGAGTTTGCACAGCATCCAATTCTACCAATGAAAACACTAAAACTGCCTAAACCCTATATAAAAAGGTTGGCACGTGTGGGCATTCAATTGGGTTGGTGGGGTTTTAAAACAAGGTTTTTAAAATGAGTACGGAAGGGTCACCTCGACACACTTGGTGTTAAATGCGACCGCCGAAAACAGAAGGAAAAGGCGAGTTGGCCCTACAGTTCGTGGTGACAACTCGCGAATTTCAAGCGATGTTGTGGATGAAAAGATTGAGTCTGGCTACCCATTGCGGCGAGACTTCACAAGTTGATCCGATGATTTATAGCTTCGGGCCTTAGTAAAAGGGATCCGCCCGTTGCAGCAAGAACTTATTGGTCGTTCCGAATGTTGTGGTGGAACTCGGTGAGTTCGCCTGAAGTTGTGACAGGACTTGCCGAGTTCGCCCGAAAAAGTGGCTTTGTGCCTTGGTAGGAATTTAAAACCTTCCTCCTGTTGCGACAAAACCTTTTGATTTGTTCCGTCATTGCAGTGAGACTTGTCAAGTTCTCCCGCCGTTTCGGGTGAAATTGGTGAGTTTGCCCGAAAAGTTACAAGGTCAAAAGACTTGACAAAAGAGGCGCCTGTTGCGGAAAAACTTCGTGAGTTCTTCCGCCATTGCGGGTGAAAAGGTTGAGTTTAGCCGCAGTTTCGGATGAAAAAGTTGAGTTTTGACTTAGAAGAAAAAGACCAACAAACTCAAAAATAATAACTTCTCTAGAAAACTAAGTATAAACGAGCTTCTAGGGAAAGCTTTAGCTCCTAAGTAAACTTACTAAAAGAAAAATAATAAGGAGGGACCCCAATATTTACAAAATTTTTGGGGGGGATGGTGCAGCAACAATAGGAGCACAGAAAACACATTTCTTCAGATTCAAAGAGATCTGATGCTGTATACACTTTTCTAGCATCATTCTTAGGTTTGTGCAATGGTTCTTTAGCAAACCGAACACTGTCCAATCATCAAAGTAAGCTTCTAAAAACTTATGCATGAAATCTTTGAATGCTACGACCACAACTATGGAAAAGATGGCAGGTGCATTCTTCAGACCAAATGGCATCACTATGTATTGGAATGATCCCCATTCTATAGCAAAAGTAGTTTTTTGTCTATTTGTTGGATCAATCCTGATCTGATGATATCCGAAAAATCCATCCGTGAAAGAGTATGCCTCATTTTGTCCAACATTATCAAGTACCTCATCAATAAAGGGAGTTGGAAATGGGTCATGCATTGAAGCATCACTCAACTTTATGAGATCCACACAAATCCTGATCTCACCTTTTGTTTTCTTATCTTGGATAACCATAGGGCTTATCCACTCAGACTCTTCGACTGGTTCGATGATCCCTACATCGAGCATTTTATCAAGTTCTGCCCTGACTCTTTCTTTGTATTGCGGGTTTAGCCGATATGGCCTTTGCTTAACAGGCTTTGCACCTAGATTAAGAGGTATTTTCATAACTCCTAAGTCCCCCAAAATGCCCTTCATCTCTGTAAACTTAGTCAGGAATAACTCTTGATATTTGTGGAGTGCATCTGCAATCTCCGCAACAGTCTGATCGTCCCAGTAGTCTCCAATAGATGTGAACTTTGGCTCTTCACTGGTGCCAATGTTCACTTTCCTTGTTTTCACAGGTCCACTCATATCTGGGATTTCCAGCGGAGGTCCCTCTACCTCGCGCGCACCTTTGGAATCAAGTATCTTAATGTTGCGTGGGTCCTCCTCATCACCGTCTTCTTTTTCTTCAATCTCTTCAGCTAAGTTATAACATTCCATGGCATTTTCTACCTGTTCTTTCCATTCTGTCTATAGGCATTCAGGTATGCTGTTAGCTCCAAAGAATTCCTGTAATGTCATGTTCTTATGTGGACATTCTGATCTGAATATTCTTTCCTTAATAATCTGCAGCGCATCATTTATGGCCCAATCCGTGGTTCCTTTGCGCAACTCCAAATCTAGATACCATTTCTTTGCTATTTCTTCTTCCAACGTGTGCACAAATAGATGTACCCATTCTATCTTTGGTCTTTCCTCCCATGCTTGTGAACATACTTCAATATGTTGTCTTGGATATGTCTGTCCATTATATTTCTCAAAAGGGAGGGTAACCTTATCAGCAAACTTGATCTGCATCTTAATTCTGCATTGATCCCATGTGGTTAATGTCTGCTTATGCGCAACCCACCATCTGGCAGGTGTCTTGCATAGTGCCATGTCTAATGCTGGTAAGTGATGTTCATCTGCAATTGCTGCAGTATAATCTTTGATAAAGGAATAAACATTAGCTAAACCATCATAAGTAGGGATTGGGATTACCTCCTTTCCAATCCAGTGCAATGAATTTGTAACCTGTGCGCATCTCCTCGTAGATACTTCATGCATGCGACTCTGCCAATTCTCCAGTCCTGCATCAGAGTTTGAAATGCAAGAATTATCGCATCTCCAACTGAGTGTTCCATCAACAGTGGGATTAATATAATCATCCTGGTTGGCAGTCATCTTATATAGTCTGTCCAAATCTTGAGCCCTGGATTCCTCCTGAATCAGCTCGCTAAATCTGTCTCCATCCGTAGGGTCCAATGGTGCAATGACCTTGAGATGCTTTCCTTCAAAGATCATCTTCTTTGTCTTGAGGTGTATGATGGCGAGGTTATCGAGAGCCCAATCAATTCCCAGCAGCATAGGAAAAGGATGACTATCATCGACAATCTCAATAACCTCGAAATCTGTGTGACTCTGTACTCCATCAATGTCAACAATCACGTTGGCTAACCGTCCAAAGGGTATGACTTTTTCCTAATTGTCCATTCTCAACTGGATAGGTGACCATGAAAACTTCGGTCTCCCCATCTGCTGCCATGTCTTCTTGGTTAAGACATTTACTTTTGATCCCAGATCAAGAATTACCTCATCCATTTCATAATATCATATCTGTGCACTGAGTCTCATTTCTCTGTTCGTTCTCTTGTGTTTCTTGATGTGATGAACTGGGCTATCGGTAGTTTCATTTTCGCTGCGCGGTTCATACTAGTCTAACACCTTCTACAACTATGCTATAGCATTTGGACTCTTCAGTAACTTCATGCAGCTCCTGAGGAACTGCATAATAGAGATGCATGTCTCTGTTGCGGTGCTTGTTCTGTCGTACGCAGCCGGCATATCCTCCATATGCGGTCTTTTGCTGCGCAATGAGATTCTTGGCAATATAGGTGCTGATTCTTTGAAGATATCCCGCACTTCTACAAAGACTTCTCTGTTTTTGTTTAAGTCAAAAGCAGGTGCTTTCCCAGCAGCTTTCCTTATCCAAATTGTTTCTAGAAGAGTCTGCTTAGTATTAAAATATCCAGAAGTCGAAGCTTCTGCTCCTCTATCTCTCCCTGTCATAGCGCCACTTCACGTCACTATGTTTATACTTGGATCCGCAAGTCTCCTTTCTGCTACGATCAACTGGATGTTTGGTGTTAGCACCTCTAGCCATTTTCTTTTCTGCATTTCTACCTCTAATACTAGGCAGTCTTCAATAAAATTGTCAAATGATTGACAATAACTACAGGTAGTGCATGGGTTGGTACAATCTCTAGATACATGGCCTTCTTGGCCACAGTTATAACAAATTACTTGACCTCGGCCTCGTCCTTGCGTTGGGCCGTTATTCCTTCCTCTCCCGCAGTATCCTCCGCGGCCTCTGTATGCTCCCTGATCTTGCGGTGCATTTTCTTGTTTCTATGGAGTCTCTGCTTGGACTCTGTACATTCCTCCATACATATGCTCAATATCTTTCTTTCTTTCTAACATGAGCTCATATGCGCGGCAATTGGGCTCGTCATGCCCTACTAACTTACATAAATTACAGTATATGTTTTTAGGTGTTCTTACGTATTTATGTATCATGTGGTAGTCTTCTAGGCGATGTCCTCTGGTTCTGCAAATTTCACACCATGGCCCTGGGTGCGGATTTAATGGGTTTGGTCCACCCATGTTAAGGAAGTCTTGGAATAAAGGACAATTATCCTTAGTGTGTCCTTCTCCCTTACAGCCTGTACACTAGACTTCCCGTCTTTCTTGCTTTCCCTGCTTGATATCTTGTAGCTGCAATGTCATGGTAGCTAACTGGTTCTGGATCTGTGACACGCCAGTGCTAGTTTTTCCTATGGGTGAAGCTTCCAGCTTCATCGCGATCTCCAAGGCTTCTGCTTGCGAATCCACTTTCTACTGCATCAACGACTATCTAATATGGGGCAACAGGGCGGCTGTAAACACTCCTTGTGCTGCTACGGGGCTATAACAAAGCTTACTTGGTCAAGCAGTGTCTTGAACTTCTGGTCAAATTCCCAAACCATTTCATTTGGTCTCTGTTTGATCTCTTTCAATTGTGTGATGCACTGTGACTCTAATTTGGCTTCTTAAATTTTGCTAAGAGCGCAGCCTTGATTTCTACCAGGGTTCTCGGCTGTCCCTGCGAATATTTCATGAACCAATGCAAAGCTCTGTCTCTAAAGGTGGTGACGAGCTGTGCTTGCTTAACAACATCGTCCTGTACTTGTTTAACACTCCAAATGGCTTCACATAGAAACCAGTGTTTATCAGGGTCTTCTAGACCCATTCCTTTGAATATCAGTAGCTTAATATCCTCGGTCATGCTTCTTCTAGGTGGTGGAGGATTTTGCGCAAGTTGCTAAGCAGAAAAGATAAACGGAATGGTCTGAGTGCTAGGGATATTCACAATAGGGGGGTTCTGGACTGGCTGAGTTTGTGCAATGGAAGGCACGGTGTTCCCACCTGGTAGATTCTGCAGAGTAATAGGCTAGTAGGTGGAGGATAGAGGTGCGGCTTGGTTATCAGCTTCGTCTTCTGAGTCAATGTCTACGTGGAGTCCATGTCCACTAGTAGTCTTCTTAGGTGTATATTTATACCTTTTCCCACTTTTCAGATTATGTGTCTCTTCGTCAGACTCACTAAAAATACTATTGACCATGACAGATGCAAAAATTTAACTGCATTCTAAAAACACCTTTCTTAGCTAAAAGCATTTTAATGTATAAACTGAGGTTGTTCAAATACTTACCTCGGAATCCCTTGAAAAATTCTCTTTTGGCTGCACTATAGGACTTTAGCATGTCCACAATGAACTCTGTCACAAAAATTTGCAATGTACTATTGACCCAAAAGTCGACTGCTCATACGAATGGACTATCTAGTGCTTTGAGCCTTTCAATAAGCTCTGGTGTCCACTTGGTCGGTGCGCTTCTCGGGATACAATTTCTATGTTCTCTTGACAACCACTCGTGTAGTTCGTTCCCAAAAGATGCCCAGAAAACTTCGTGCACGTCTTTCCACGAGTATTTATTTCACCACTGAATGTCAGAGAGATGTGGGTGTTTGTTTTCTTTCCTTGCGAAATCTCTAAATGTCTTGTCACACCAAGCCCATATTTCTTTCTTGTCTGGATACCAGAAGTCGACGCCCAGCTCAACTTCTTCTACTTCGCACATCACGACTTCAACTCATCATAGATTCTTGTCCCGGCAACGGAACCATTTTTTGGCTTAAGTACTGATCTAAAGGTTTCCAATATAGACCCAGGTTCTTTAGCAGTTTGAGGAACCAACAAAACCCCTTCTCACCGACCCTTTCAGCAACAGCCTGCAAACAGGCTGAGGTCTCACCCCAGGTGTAGCTATGGGGGCACTGCGGAATCAGGTTTCCACAGTGAAGTGATGAGTTGTTCAGATAGGAATACTGTGCAGTGCACTATCAGACCTGCGTTGTGAGTTGAGGACTATGCGACGATAGACTGCGTCGCAGTCCGCACTTCTACGAACTAACCGCTTGAGCAACTAGCACACCCAAGGACTGTGCAGTTCGAGAGAGATTCAAATGGTAGGGAAACACAACTGACTTATGCGCTTCCTCTTCACAACTTAACCATTGTGAACCTTATTTAACACTTAGTCATTCATCTACTGCCTTAGATTAGTTAGCTTTATAACAAATGCAAGTAGACAAAACATACAATGCTGTGCACACTCGGTGATGTGCGTCGAAGAGTTATACAATCTGAACGTTACATACACATATGATTATTTGAAGAACTGATACTTTCACAGACATGGAATACTGAGCATTCAACATTCATTCATTCCATCAATACTTAACATATCACTCCCATCTTTCTCCTATGGCGAATACATATACAAGCATTAACACACCAACTGATAAATGAGAATCCAAGCATCCAACGTAAGCAAATAGGTAAATACAAACACACAAACAATCACACTACAAAGTATTTAACGTGGTTCACCCCCCGGATGGAGGCTACGTCCATAAGAACTGTTGTTATATTAGTCTTTGGGAAGGGTACAACAGTTTTTTGTCTGCGCACTCAGCTGTAGACTCTCTTCTCTCTCAATAGGCCTCTGGGCACACAGCTTGTAGAGCCTTTACAAAATGTTCCTCACAGAGTTTTATCAATTCAATAATGAGAACAACACAAAATGAAGAGTAACCCTTTCCCTTACAAAATATGCCTTATTTATAGATCATGCCCATAGGTCATGTCTTTACAATTCGAAGGCTAAAACCTTTAGATTTACAAAACTGGCACGGCCAACTTCCAACCTGGCTATCGCCATCGACAGCTTGCTTCGCCTGCTCTAGGCCATCCTGCTGGGCCACTCGTGGTTCACACGCTCTTCTGACAGCCGGAGTCATCAAAATGGTTACAATTGCATCGTGGCCTGTCCCTTTCCGCACCTTCCGCCTCCCTGTCACCGTCGACATAGTGGCCTAGCTTCTCAATTGCTTGTCGCCACTTTTGATAGGTCTCTTCCCTCCATCTTTGTGCCCCCAAACATGTCGCTTTCTTCACTCGACCTTTCCTCACATTCTTTACCCGAAATGGTCGTTGCGCTGGCACTGCGCACCATCCGACTGCGCAATCCTGCCTTAACCGTTTCCGTTGCACGACGAGCGCAATTCTCTAAACTGCCCCTATACCTTGTCACAACGCACAATGCGCGATTTCCAAAACTTGTGCATATTTTCCAACTTGGGCCTCGCCCAACAACACCATATCACTAGTTGAGGGCATATGACAAAGAGAAGTAGAAGGAAATTGTATAAATGTTTGATTCAAATGGGTAATCTATGTTCGATGATCTTGAATTCTTTGACACCTATGTTGATAAAATTCCCATTGGGATGAAAAGGAAATCAATATTTTATGAGCTCCCATATTGGGAGCATCTTAAGATTGTCCACTTAATAGATCTCATGCATATATTTAAAAATGCTTCATCTTCTTTATGGAGGCACATATCATTGAAACAAAGTGACACATTGGTTGTCAAGAGATCATATCTTATTTCTTAAAATACTTAAAAGAAGCATTGGCTAAGACAAGAAAATAGAGGAGAGGCTAGCCCCTCTTGGTCTTTTAAAGAAGGTGATGTCCCATGGGTTTCGGAGACAAATGATCTTTCTTTGGAAAATGAAGCTATATTGGGTGTGAAAGTACCTTATTTATATGGGTCTACTCTACAACATTTCTTCGCTATAGATGAGCATTTGTTGGGTTTGAATTCGCATGACCATCTAAACCTTCTAAGGGTACAAATGTCAAATTTTTTTTAATCAATTACCCCACATGTTAAAATTCAATTAAATTTTTATGTGTTTACTTTGTAGTGCCATTATCCTTTACTTGTGCGTGGGTGTGTGAACCATGACTTTCCTAAGGACCTATTGTGTGCCATATCTAAATTATCTACATTTGTACGGTGGATCACATCAAAGGAGAATCATATGGCTAGCATTCCATAGTGGCATCAATAGATAGTTGAGATTGTTTGTATGCTTGAGAAGGAAATACCAACGAGTTTCATGGATTTGAAGGTTCATCTTCTAATTCACCTAGTTGATGAGGTTGAATTAGTAAGGATGATATCATGTTGTTGGATGAACTTCTTAGAGAGGTACATGAAAAAATTGAATGGATTTGTTCGACAAAGGGAAAAAATGAGAGGTCTATTGTAGATGAGTACATAGTATATGAATCGTACTATTATGCCAGTGAGTACATCAAGAAAATCGACCACACACCAAGCACACACTAGTAAAAAATGAGTGATACGTGGCTAAACAACTAACTAAAAATGGGTGATAAATGACTAAATTTGGTCACGTGACCATTGGTCATAAATTAGCAGTCACTTACCACCCAACCAAATTGGTCATTTATCACTTGGTCATAAATTGCCTGAATTATTTCATGCGTTGGTCATCAGTTGGTCATAAATTGCTTGAATTGCTTCATGCGTTGGTCATATATTTAGTCATTTATTTGATCATTAATTGTCATTATTTGGTCATTAATTAACGATGTTTGGTGGTAAATTTAGTTGTTTATTTAGTCATTGATTGGTGTTAACTGGTCATTTATTTAGTCATTGATTCTTGTTAACTGGTCATTTATTTAGTCATTAATTTATGTAGATAGGGCACTAAGAAATCGAACCACCAATCTCCTGCTTGTAAGGCAAGTGCTCTTCCATGGAGCTAGTACCCTTAAATAGAATTAAATTTCACACTAAATTGGTGACACTGAGACAACAATGTGAAAGATGGAAGAAGCTATGGTTTACCTGGTGCCATGTAACCGAAAGTACCAAAAACATATTTATTAATAAGCAAAGAGCTAATATCCATGAGTTGGGCAATCCCAAAATAAAAAATGTGGGGTTCCATATCTGAATCCAGCAATATGATTTTGGGATCGATATCTCTGTGTATGATAGCATTACAACTATCACGATGAAGTTATGGGAGTCCATGATCCGTGCTAATGGTGATTCTGTAACAAACATCCCATCCCATCCCAACAATGGAAAGGGTTGGAGGGGGTTTCATCTCATGCAATACATCATCCAAGCTACCATTGGGAATATACTCACACAGAAAGAAACCACAGTGTCCAGTCTAGTTAAAACATTTTCACCAGATTTCTAGGGAAAAAAGTGGAAGAAAAACTTGATAATGGAATGAAATTAGTAAAAAGAAAGTAGGAAAGCTTGATTAGCCAATTGGAAAAAAAATAGAATTAGATCATAAAAGTAGGAAAGTTTTCCTAAATTTTCCTCTCTAAAGCAGTACATTTGCATTAAGGATAGGAAAACTTATTTTTTTTGAATTTTTTTATTCTTAACTTTTATGGTATAGCACCAATCACAATTGAGATAAATTATTTTGTAAATTAAAAAAATTGAATCAATGCTTTATAATTGTTGAAATATTGAATTTACTTTTATGCAATTAATGGAAAAAAATGAAAACAATAGTCTTTGCCTAAGGTAGAGACTAATAATAAAACTGATTAAAGAATGGAAGAACTAATAAAGACAAAGAGTTGGAATTCTCAACTAGTAATATCTTATATCAATTGCTTTATAGGGATAACCTCTGTTTTATCACTGCCAAATAGATAACTGTTATACAACAACTGCTATTTTATTTGTCAATCTGGTAATTAAGTAAACATTTATATTTCATTTTAGCAGAACTTACTTTACAATCAAATACTGTCACTTGCAAATACTAATATAAACATAATATCATACTTCTCATCTTGGCACCCTTAATGTATAACAAATGCAGGAGCTTATCTCATAAAAAAATTGCAACCAATAACTCACAGATGATTAATACATTTAAGCTTATCCTCTGCCAGGGAGTTCTCAAGATGAGATTGAACTGACTTCAAGTCAGATTGCAGGCTACTGATTCGTTGAACAATGCCAAGTGCTGACACGTACATCAGTGATGCTCCTTGATTATCTTCCAACCAGAAAAATAAGGCAAACTTGCACACAATATTATGTTTTATGCAATAGTGTGGTATGTAGCATAATAACAAACAGTTAAGTACAATAACACACAAAAGAAGAAATATCCTAGGCAATTAGATAAAAATTTAAATAACAGACATTTCCTACCATGAGTCAGGGCATATTATATGATCAATCGAGTAGACAACTAATCTCATACTTGCATGAATGCTTAAAAGGTCCCTTATTCGATAAAGCAATGTATCACAGTCATTCACTGCCCCTTGTTCATGTGGTTCAGATCCAGCTTGAATCAATGATAAGCACGGCTCTGGAAAAGCCACAACCAATACAACAAAAGGGGAAAATTGCATTTTGTGCTTCGAAAGATTTTCACAACTGACTTATTAATTATACTAGTTGACTTATTAATTATACAATAGTCTTTGCCTAAGGTAGAGACTAATAATAAAACTGATTAAAGAATGGAAGAACTAATGGCAGAACTAATAAAAACAAAGAGTTGGAATTCTCAACAAGTAATATCTTATATCAATTGCTTTATGGGGATAACCTCTGTTTTATGACTGCCAAATAGATAACTGTTATACAACAACTGCTATTTTATTTATCAATGTGGTAATTAAGTAAACATTTATATTTCATTTTAGCAGAACTTACTTTACAATCAAATACTGTCACTTGCAAATACTAATATAAACATAATATCATACTTCTCATCTTGGCACCCTTAATGTATAACAAATGCAGGAGCTTATCTCATAAAAAAATTGCAACCAATAACTCACAGATGATTACTACATTTAAGCTTATCCTCTGCCAGGGAGTTCTCAAGATGAGATTGAACTGACTTCAAGTCAGATTGCAGGCTACTGATTCGTTGAACAATGCCAAGTGCTGACACGTACATCAGTGATGCTCCTTGATTATCTTCCAACCAGAAAAATAAGGCAAACTTACACACAATATTATGTTTTATGCAATAGTGTGGTATGTAGCATAATAACAAACAGTTAAGTACAATAACACACAAAAGAAGAAATATCCTAGGCAATTAGATAAAAATTTAAATAATAGACATTTCCTACCATGAGTCAGGGCATTTTATATGATCAATCGAGTAGACAACTAATCTCATACTTGCATGAATGCTTAAAAGGTGCCTTATTCGATAAAGCAATGTATCAGAGTCATTCACTGCCCCTTGTTCATGTGGTTCAGATCCAGCTTGAATCAATGATAAGCACGGCTCTGGAAAAGCCACAACCAATACAACAAAAGGGGAAAATTGCATTTTGTGCTTCGAAAGATTTTCACTTCCCAAATATCTGTCTTTAAATAAGCCTCTTGGCAGAGAACTCCAGATTATTTCCCGTCACAATAAAATTGATACTCCCAATATACAATTTCTTTCATTGATTTAGAAAGCAATCTAATCTGCTCAATTCATTGATTGTGCTTACTCAAAGGAAACAACAATATAAATATATTAAAAAACCCAAAAATCATCTAAGTAAAGCTGATTCGCATGTTGAATTTTTAGAAGTTGAAAACTCAGAAAATTCAGTTAAAAATGAAAATGATCTCTTTTCAGCTGAAATTTCTGTGGCAATTGAGTCGAAAAGCTATATGCTGCTATAATGTATTCATATGTTTTGACATTGAGTCAGCTAAAATTCGATTAAATATTTTGAGAAGCACCCAGACTAAGTTCTATACAAATTATCCCATATTCAATTTATACAAATTAATACAACCTTGGAGAAGGATGGTAAAAATTAAAACATCGCATGCGGAAAAAACATGATATCATTACTCACCACACTTCCTGTTGTTGCCTGCACAAAAGCTTGTAGCTCTGCTTCAATAACTCTCCATAATTCATAAGCTCCATTCATGGTTTTCCTTCCAACTGGCATGCAATTTGCAAAAAATGATGCCGAGTAAGCTGATTAACCAAGTGAGTAATAAACTGCAAAGATAAAAATAATTCAATCCAGTAAGAAAAAATTGACCCTGAAGTTCCACTAAACTTGTCTATTTTAATTGTATAATCCCTACTTAGTCCCTCAGTTCTACTGATAAATACTAAGAATAGACCAGGGTCTCTCCAATGTTTCCATGAAGTTTGTTTAAATTTCCTTAAAAGATTTGCCTCTGCTCTCGAAAGATACCAGTGTTTCCATACTTCGTAGCTCTCCCAATGAGCATGCAAGTGGAAGCATTGCTAGGCAAATAGCCATGGCTATGCAGTCCGAGCCCTCGTGGCCTGGCTCTACATGAATGCAGTGAATATATCACAGTCGATTTAAAAATTCAGTGCAAGTTCTGCATGTGATGTCATTATATGTAAAAATTCAATGCAAGTTCTGCATGTGATGTCATTATCTGATCTTTTGACTTGAGTTCAAAGAATCTAAAATAAAAACAGAGATGGAACGTTTTGACAAGTAACCCATATTAAAGACAACATACAGTTGCTGATATTCCTGTAAAAATGACTGCACCCAGCTTGAAAGGAAAAAGTTCAAAATTTCAAGGGCTTGAAAGGAAAAACTTCAAAATTTTAATTATTTGGGTAGTAGATCCATCTTCAGATTTGGATTTCAAAACTTCAAAATTTCAATTATTTGGGTAGATACATCTTACTTTTTTATTAAGATTTGGATTTCAATTATTTAAAAGAGATCCATAACAGATTTGAAAATATAGAGTTGGATTTCAATTATTTAAAATAAATTCATAACAGATGTGGATTTCAATCATTTGAATCAAATCCACCTTAACTTTAGATTTTTCATCATTCGTGATACTTCTTAACTTTAGATCCATGATAAAGGAGAAGAGAGGATTGGACTCTAGAATGCAAAAACTCAAGAAATCCATGAGATAACTCTATAAGACTAAACAGAGTTTAGTAAAGTTATTGGTCACAATCATACTGTTTAGCAGACAAAGCAGGCCAGGTGTTTTATCAAGCAAAACAACTTAAATAGTAACATTTTAACCAAGAACAGAGAATACTGTAAACATAAGATTTCAGTAGTTTCCAAGGAGGCTCCGATATAAACAAAAGAGATAAATAAAACTAAGTTACCTCTATGATTACATGAACACCCTTTGTTCCCTCATCCAAGACAAATAATAGAATCTCAACCAGAGATGACTGGTATATAGATTTCTATAACAGTTTTCATTCAAACTTGATCTTTGGCCGGGTTATTGCATATGTTATAAATCTAAAAATTTCGCCTGCAGTCTGCTATATTATTGCATATAAATATAAATCTTGGTCTCTGGCCGGATTATTGCATATAAATATAATTTTTTTTTATCTCTGGTGGGATTATTCCCTTTCCATACTTCGTATCTCTCCCAATGCAAATAGCCGATTTAGCTACACCCCTGCAGGCAACTATATATATTATATTAACCTATATAATAACTATTTAATATATTAATATATAAACTATATATAATAGTTAAATTATATTATATAATTATTATATATAGTAGATTTTCCAGTGGCATATTAAGTTCATATAAGCTGCTTTTGGCACACTTTTGGAAATTAAAAAGAGTCAAAAACCAATCTGCAAGAAGAAGAGCTATAAACTGATCATCATAGGAGAGCTAAACATATCATTATGTTGTTAATCTGAGTTCACTTTAATTTTGCGATATGAAGTATGTGGTCAAAAAGCCTATAAAAAAAGTATTGTAGACAAGATTTGCTCCAAAAAGCACTCTTGATATACTTTGTTGGGATGTCAAAAGAGCTATCAAAAAATATTTTTAAGTTGAATTCTAAGAGTGTCCTTCAATGAACGGCGTGTGATAGTATTCAAAGAACAAAATAACTATAATATATATTATAACTATATATTATTAAATCAAGGCTTCAAGTTCTCACTAGTCTTTGTTTAGAGTACTACATCGAGAGTACTTTAACGCTACAGATGGATTTCAGAGACCTCCTTAAAAGGGGTATTTGAATCCATCTACAACATTAAAATTTACAATTCAGAGGCCCCTTTTACAATTTCATAAATTTTAACGTTGTAGATGGATTCGGAGTCCCCCTTAAAAGGGAACTCTGAATCCATTAAGGGGTAAATTATATTATTAAAGATGAGAATTTTATATAAATATTATAAAAGGGGGATTTCTATTGTTTTTTTCTCCATGGGAACACCAAGATGGTATTTCTAACATTCTTGACATAAGTGTGATGAGTTGGAGTCCATAGACAAGATCAACAAATTAACCTAGAGGTACAAAATAGGTAGATTCCAACTGATGAGATGCAAAATACTATAATTACTTGCCAAAACTTCAACCAAGTGCTGAAAAGGTCAAATGATGACGATTTTGACCAAATGAAATATGAGAATGATCAGTGTGATAAGTTGAACACATTAGTATAAAATTCAGGACATGATGATACTTTGAACGAGAAACGACCAATCTCTGAAACTGTCTAGTTGTATTTTTTATCCCATGACTAATTTAGTCATATTTTTTATCCCATGACTAAATTAGTCATATTTTTTATCCCATGACTGAATTAGTCATTTATTTTAGTCATTTTTAATTGTAATCACTTAAAATTTCTCAAATTTGGGCATATTTCACTTTAAAAAATGTGGTGACCAACTTTTTTGGTGGTTTAGGCATTTATTTCGCATGGTGACCAACTTTTTCAGTCGCTTGGTCATTTATCACCTATTTTTCTAAAAGGCCGCGCCATCAAGAAGTCCAGCCGGGCCAAGACGATAATCTGCTTTCTCTCTTTCTACGTATTGAAAAGTTGAGGGCCATTATTATATTAGAAAAGAAATTAGGGTCGGTTTAAGACAGCATAAATATAAGAATAGTGATTTGGGATGACAATTGGGATGGGGACAAAAGGGAAGGTGATCTACTCCAAATGAATGGAAAATGGTGTATGATAAAGAGAAAGTTAGTAATATTTTGTCACATTTCTATAGAGTAACTATTCACACTGAACTTCATAATCTATATTTGATCTCATACGTACTATATGTCGATTTGATTTCATGAATACAACAATGAATTTAGAAATTGATGCCATCAATAAATTCATTCTTTACAACGTAGAGGAAACGCAGTCGTGGGTTGCATTGTATGAAGAGAAGAGAGGAAATGGGACATTGCTAGGAAAGAATTCAAACGGTTGAATGGTAGAAGCATACCTTATCATGATCATTTAAAAGAAAATATGCCAATGATTTGTCCCAACAGTTGGGTTGCTGACCAAGTCATAAAGAAATACAGTGCATCTAGTCATTACCCACATGTTGAAGAGGATGTACTAAACATAGGGATCAGGTGCAACAACTCGGTAATAATCTCTTTGTGTACATTTTAAACTTCATAATGCATGTTTGAATTATAACACCTATGTTTTATATATTAATGGTCAGGCTATTAGACATATGATACGGTCCTTAATTCACTTTTTTACAGGTGCATTTGCTCCCATCTATGTGAGCATATGGGCATCATTTTTCGCACCGAGGATTCCGATGATGGGCATGCCACACAAGACTGTGGAGTGGAAGTCAAGTTTGAACAATCTAGTCGTGCTATCCACCGCGTTAAAAAAACTAATAGGGGGGAGTTGGGTTACATCGGAAAGATACAAGAGATCATTCAAGTGGATTTCTCATCTTTCCAATATGTTATTTTTAGGAGCAATTGGTGGGACACCTTCAACCAAAATAATGTAAAGGAAGAGCATGATAGTGGGTTGATATGTATCAACTCTATAAATATGTGGGATGAAACTAAGGAGTCTTAGGTTTTTCGAAAACGCTGCAACCAAGTGTTTTTTAACCCAAATGTGTTGGATAGGGATTGGAGGTTCATATTAAGACACAAACCTATATCAAAACAGTACCCATATCCTGTTGAGAGACTAATGGTCAATGAGGAATAAGGTCGATACCTTATTGCACGCCCCTCAGTCAAAACCTCATGAGTGACTAAATCAGTGGCCTACCTTCATGGCAACATGCATCTCACGGGAAAAAGTCTCACTCACTTTTCAACCCGTCGCATGGAAATCTATGTTATTTATGGCATGCATTCTCCCATACAACCCGATTACCCATGTGTGGACCAATTGGATTTCACGACCCTGTTCTTGCACACATGAAATCCACGTGCATCAAAGAGCTCATGAAAAAAATCAAATATTAGTTTATCACATTGTATCACCTGATACCATATCTGGGCTCAATCTAGAGCCCATGCGACATTTACATCGTCTTGCATTGATTCACATCGGTGCTTTCTTGTCACACTTGGAAGAACTTGTCAAAGCATCTGACAATCATGCATCTTTTCATAATAATTTCCATGCATCATATCGACAATGGTTAGTCATCATGCATAAATACATTATGACCATAAGTTTATTTCTAACATAAGCAAAAAAATTATATAGTAATCATCATGCAACATAAATTGTTTTTTAGAGTCTAGGTGCATAGTATTGATCTGGGTCATTCATGATAAAATGCCCTCAAATAACATAATTAGATAAATGTCTAAGAAAAAATCATAATCCAAATGTCCAAGCATAATCAAAGTGTTTGAGAAAATGGGGCAGTACACTTACAATTTCATTTATAGCAATTCCATTGCAATCGGGAACATTCCAAATTACCTTCCCTCGAAGGATCAAATAAAGTGTTTTAAGTGGGAGTGGGTGAATGGTAAAATCCCATTAATCATTGCAGATATATTGTAAATATACATAAGAAGTGGAGGTTCTAAAAATTCCCGATCATAAATAAGATTATCAAATTATGTTGCAACTGGGAAAGTCAGGGTAATCACTTAAAAATTAGCGTGGTTGCTTAGAAATTTTAACCATTTGATTTGTATTGGATCCTTATCACTATGATGGTTTGGTGCTTGTTCTATTCAGATACTCTTTCGATTGCTCTAGATAGTTATTGTTTTTTGCAAAGTTGAAGGCATTGGGATACATAAGAAGAACATGGAGCAAGTGGGCGAGGCTCCCCATTTTCATTCTTGCATTCATGATCATATCCTGGAGCAACATCATTGGTTTGGACATAGGGAGTATTCTATAACTCCACATACATATGGGGATGAATCTAGTTTTGTCAAAGGCCACAAGAAAGGAAGGGAATTGTTTGTTGTTTCCAACAAGCACTCACAACTAAATAAAATGTAGCGAATAAGGATATTCTTGAATGATCGGATGTAGCAAGATGTTCCTTGGACAGAGACTGTTGAAACATTGGTGATATTGTTAAGAAAAACACCTACACTAGGTATGAGAAAGTGTAGGGACCCTCATAGCACAAATGCTTGAACTTGAAAACTTGGAACATACATTCAAGATTTTTTTCAATTTTCAATCTAATAACAAAAATTATCTACATTCATCTCATAAATGTAAAGAATATTTTTCCTTCGATCATAATACAATTCATCTTTCCCCAAACAATCATGAATAAAAAATTGTTAGATTGAAATTCACAAGAATCTAACTAACCTCAATCTTGTGTTGCGATAATTGTTGGATGTCGTAGTTCCCTTACGAATCCACTTCATTTGATTTCCAATCATTGCATGTCCATCTGATACCACCCTACTAACACCTGAAGGGTACTCTTCTTCCCTAGTGACCCCTGGGCCGCAATGGAGTTGAATGAGAAGAATATCGCTAGTCAATTAGAGTGCGCATATACACTAATGAGTTCCCAATTCCATTTGCACACTAATGAACCAAATTTTCAGTAGTCACGAAAAAAATTTGGCATCATCTATGTCGTCCCATATTAGGGAAATAAATGTGTGAGTTTCATGCTATCCTCCCCTCTTCATAGCCTTGAGAACCTTGCTAAGTGTCTCATCCATGCAAAATTAGCATTTATTTAATTATCTTTTGTTTCAATATTCACCCACCCATGTGTCACTTTGCACAACTAATTCTTATTTTCCATTTATTTATTAAAGATTAATCCTCACCCACTTTCCTATATTCTCTCTAAGATGTTTCCTTGATTTCTCCTTTTCTCCTATCTTTGTGTGTTTGTGCTTTGAGTTCACTAATTCTTTATTTAATTTATTTTTTATGCACAACTTATTTCCAACTTACAATTTATAATGTATGCATTTCGTAGTTGGTCATAATTATTTTAAACCCTTTTCATTTCTTTTTAAATAAACATTTTTACCCCATAATGTTTTTATTTGATCGAGACATTGTGTTATGATGGGCATATCAAGGGTGCCATGAATTCCTTCATTCCCTCCAAATATCCCTTTTTCTGGTGCTGGGGATTGACACAACAGATGAGACCATGTTAACTAAGTCTTGTCGACCCTACTAAAAGACTCGTAGTTCTTGAGGAATAAGGTTGCACCCTTATTGTGTGCCCCCCACTAGATCCTCGCGAGTAAACAAGTCCACAACCTACCCTCACAACAACATGCACTTCGCGGGTAAAATACTCTCTCGCTTTTCAACTTGTCGCATGGAATAAATTGCTCGTCATGTTGGTATCTCCTCCCCATTCAACCCCATTACCTTAATGTGGACTGATTGGAAATCACGATCCTACGCTTGCATGCGAAAACGTCATGCACATTAAACCATTCTAATCATAAAATATAATACATCAAATTGCACCATATTAACATCAGTTGACATGGATACCCAACTCAATCTGGAGTCTACATGATATCGATGCAACCTTACATCAATCGCACATATCTTTCCCTATCACACTTGACAACCCGTCAAAGTACATGATATATAATGCATAAAACACCATTGCATTTATTAACCATAATTTCATCAATTTCATAGCAACATAAATCTATTTATTGGCATTCCTCTAATTCATAAGCAATAACTTGAAACATTCAAATTGTACTAGTTCTCAAGTTCCAACGCCACAACATTTTAACACAAAACCAGGTCATTCATAATCGAATGCCCTCAAATAATAACATAGTATAATCATCAAGGTCCTAAGTAAAAATGGGGCACAATAGAAAGAATATTATGTATTTCATACAATGCATAAATGTAATTTCTCTATGCACATATATAAACATGAAACGCAATATATTTGAATAAATTACTTCAATGCAAAATAAGGTTTGACAATGTTTAAACTCCGACATTTATAAAATTTACAAACATGTAATATGAAATTTAAAAACAAGTAAATATGTTATCTTGGCCTCGATATCAAAAATAGAAGGAAAAATGAAGAATGACAAAAGAAGTTGCTCCAGAAAGCTCACAAGAGCATGCAAGATGTTGCTACTTATAGAATATGCTACTAAAAATCTAAAGAATCTCAGCTCGGAGTATGGAAGTAGAAGATGATCTTTACACAAAGTGAAGAAGGACCGAGAAGGCGACAGTAAAAGAGGGGGTGTGGTGAATCAATGACTGTGACGTGGTGCGGTGAGTTGGTGACTGTAATATATTTGCCAAGTTTCCACTGAATTTAATTCATTCGCAAGGTTCCCAATAAATTTAATTCAATTTCCTAGGTTCATAATTACACCGAAGGCGTTTCACCAACGAGAAGTATGACCATCCACGTCTTCTAGATTCCTTGCTTATAGAGCGAATGGAATCCTGCCACGTGGATGGTGCTTTCCCATTGGTTTTCATGCTGCTCTGGTGTTCTGTCCTATGGTCTGTTATCCTTTGGACCTTTGGACCTTTCAAACCCATATGCCATTGAAGCAGCAACAAAACTAGCTACGATCCTAGCAGGAACGGTAATCATAGCTTTGTTTACCTGACAACTTAGGTATTGTTGGCGATTTCTTTCATCTGAATCAACACCATTGATGATATTTCCTCTGCCCCAAAGGTTTTTCGGTTTTCCCAACACGTTCTTGCCATAAATTCTAAAACAAGACAAAGTGTGCTCCATCTGGGTTAAAGAACCTGAGCTTTGATTTCAGCTGCTCATTTTTGGCTTCGATACTCTGTATTTCATCTCGAGTCTCCAAACCAACAGAAAACCTGGGAGCCAGAATTTGGACAAAGTTTTGTGTATTGTTGAGAGCCGACCGGAATCATCTATCAACCAAACAGTGTATCTGTCGATTGAAGCAGCTTGCTCGACTACAAAACACCATAAATCAATTCATGAAGAGTGCCTAGGCTTTGATGTTCATCCGACATGAAACCGACCACTCCAGTTTCAGCCGACCACTATTCTATCTAAGAATTTCCATTTAATTACACAATTGAGGCTTTTGTTCATAGTTACCGTAGGAGGAGTCGGCGAGGATATGTGATTGAAGCTGAAAACAAATAATTTCGAAATGTAATCAAAACATGCTTCAATTTAACAATGTTGAATTTAGTTTATTCTCGTGCTCTTAGTTACTCACTTTTTTGCCTTAGACAGGGCACAACTCCTTAGCTCGGGTTTTCTCTTTAAGGTTTTGAATTTAATTACACACTTGAGGTTATCGTAGGCAGTTACTGTGGGGTGGAATCATATTTAGAGCGTTTTGCCTTTATGTGTATCACATACAATCAAAACACGAATTTTATTTGGCTTACGATCGTCACATTTGGTTGAATCAATATTACGTTTTTTAATCCTCAATTTCATGTTAACTAAAAGATCAAATTCTGTTTGAGGATTCTGAAGGTGGAGTACCAAATATCTTATTTGGATATATGACATCTCAACTATAGTTGTTGTGGCTGAAACTATCATGTTAATCAGGCCCATTGTGCACTTGTCTAATTAAAAATAAACTAGAAATACTTGGAAGAAGAAGCTAGTGATCTGGCAGATTGCCGTGGAATGAAGGAGCTTTTCCATTTCCCACAATAGGAGGTAATAAATTTTTTTTTGACATCATAAGACATTACTATATAAACTTATAAACTGAGCTTGGCAGTTCTGCTTTTAATTTATCCACATTTTCTAATAAGAGACTACTCTATTTCTGGTGGAAGATCATAAATAGGTCAATCAGCAAGTCCACCGCCAACGAATGGTCTTTGGACAGGCAGAAGCAGGTTCCAGGTACATTGTTAAAGTTCATTGTTTCGGTCCACATCCACGAAAAAGCGAAATGGATAGCCTTGTCATTTTTCACCACCAATTATGTGTAGTCTTGTGCAAATTTATCACACTGAAGCTGTAGGATTTTCCATAAATGCTGAATATAGGGTAATTTGCAAATATTTTCATCTTTCTGGCGATATCCTTTTGCAAATGGAAAATGCAAGGAATTTATGAGGTGAGAAAGGCTGCATTTCGTATATCTGTTCTACATAATTCCTTCTACTTTTTTAGCCACATTTTTTGCACATTTCTTGCCCTACATGAAAATTTTGAAGCCTTACCATAGTATCAAATGCATATTCATGAAAGAAGACATTTTTGATCTATCTTCGACAATAGTCTTGCCCGACCACTTCCTTAGCAGCCAACCACTTCAGTCGAATTAAATCTGACCAGTCCATTAGCTGAATGCAATTGAGCACACTACCCATCGACTAAGTAGATCGGTCCAATCGGTGGTCGATGATACTTAGTCGGCGATACTTTTCAAAATAGTGCCTGAAAAATTCATCTATTATGACTCCAATAATTTAATTTTTAGACTATGAAGAGAAAAACAATAAGACATAATTTTTATTTTTCCAACAACATTACATACTCCGTAACAACGTCTGAGCAGCCTATCCAGTTGAACCGGGTGGAGCAGTTGACCCAGCAGCAAAGGATAAAGAAGAAGATTCAGTCTTCCCATCTTCCTCAATTTATGTAGAAATTACAATAGATGCTCTGTAACAAGATCGACGCACAAACAAAAATATAGACCATCAAATACCTTATAAATGGTGTCTCATGGCAAGCAAGCGAGGATGTCCAGAGTAAAGGTATTTTTAGCATATATGCAACCAAAGCAAAGGATTAACATTATTGGCACTAACAATTATAGATCTCTTGTTCCATCATGCGAAATCAAAAAATGATTATCCATATATATACATGGGGTACATACCGCAATGCAATTCTACTTGATTTGTAAACCATCTTGTATGTGTGCATGTATCTGTAGGCCACAAAGAATTGGACCGCCACATCTGCTATGAATACTACCTGTACTACCATGTCCAGTATGCTCAGTTTCCAAGGTAACTCTCAGTAAAACCCAAACTCTAATGGAGTAAAAAACACCGAATACATGGCTGATACAACCATAAAACTCCCCCACGCCTGGTATGCTCTGAAAACAAATTCAAATTAGTCATTAACTCAGATTCCAAGTTATTCTGTAGTAAGTGATTCATGACTGACTTGGTCATTAACCGATCGCATGTAAGCAATTGATGACATGCCACTGTAGAAGATGATACTGATGAGTGTCACTTTCGAGAGCTTGCAAGAGTTGTCTTACAGGAGGAAATTGACCGATGCACTGTATTTCCAATTTTATCAAATGCATATTCACGAAAGAGAATTTTTTTATCTATCCGGAGTCTTTTTTTGTTCATTTTTCTCCCACTGTGGGAAATAGCAAAGCTCCTTCATTCCATGACAATTTGCCAGATCAATAGCTTCTTCTTCCAAGTATTTCCAGTGTTATTGCAAACAATTTACCGCCCAGGATCTCCAGTCGAACCGACTGTTTCTGCCATGAAAACTCCATGCGATACAAGATATCGAAATTAGCTTTATTGTGAACTTGGACGGGTTTTCGTGGCTCATCTGTACCCATAGAACTATGAAATTATTGCAAACAATTTAATGCGCAGAATGTCAAGTCGAACCAACTGTTTCAGCCATGAAAACTCCACGCAAAGGTCGTTTCGAGATGCAAACGAGGATGGGTACATGCTATACATTGCCTGATCCTGCCGCTCCTTCGATAGATCGTTCGATCACCGACCAGATGTGACCCGACCAATAGTTGAGATAGTCTGACGTCGACCAATGCAACCGACTGGTTTGGAGATTCAACCAATGCAACCAACTGGAGACAGCCCTCGACCAATGCAACCGATTGGTTTGGAGACTCAACCAATGCAACCGATTGGTTTGCAGGGATTGTGCATCCATTCTCGAACAAAGGTGAAAATGATGAGCCATAATGAAACACCTTTCTTGTACAGATCTTATGATTTCTCAAACAAATAAAACACACAAAACAAATAAATAATTAAAAATAACAAAGCAAATAAATAATTCCGATCTTCGACAATAGTCTTTCCCAACCACTTCCTTAGCAGCCGACCACTTCAGTCAAATTAAATCCGACCAGTCCATTAGCCGAATGCAGTCAACCACACTTCCATCGACTAAGTTGACCGGTCCAGTCGGTGGTCGATGATACTTAGTTGACGATACTTTTCAAAATAGTGCCTGAAAAATTCATCTATTCTAACTCCAATAATCTAATTTTTAGACTATGAAGAGAAAAACAATAAGACATAAATTTTATTTTTCCAACAACATTACATACTCCGTAACAACGTTTGAGCAGCCTATCTAGTTGAATTGGGTGAAGCAGTTGACCCAGCAGCAAAGGATAAAGAAGAAGATTCAGTCTTCCCAGCTTCCTCAGTTTATGTAGAAATTACAACACATACTCCGTAACAAGATCGATGCGCAAACAAAAATATAGACCATTAAATACCTTATAAATGGTGTCCCATGGCAAGCAAGCGAGGACGTCCAAAGTAGAGGTAGTTTTAGCATATCTGCAACCAAAGCAAAGGATTAACATTATTGGCACTAAAAATTACAGATCTCTTGTTCCGTTATGCGAAATAAAAAAATGATTATCCATATATATACGTGGGGTGCATACCGCAATGCAATTCTACTTCGTTTGTAAACCATCTTGTATGTGTGCATGTCTCTGTAGGACACAAAGAATTGGACCACCACCTCCGCTATGAATACTACTTGTACTACCATGTCCAATATGCTCATTTTTCAAGGTAACCCTCAGTAAAACCCAAACTCTAATGGAGTAAAAAACACCGAATACATGGCCCATACAACCATAAAACTCTCCCACGCCTAGTATGCTCTGAAAACAAATTCAAATCAGTCATTAACTCAAATTCCAAGTTATTCGATAGTAAGTGATTCATGACTATATCAGTCATTAACTGATCGCATGTAAGCAATTGATCACATGCCACTGTAGAAGATGATACTGATAAGTGTCGCCTTTGAGAGCTTGCAAGAGCTATCTTACAGGAGGAAATCAACTGATGCACTGTATTTCCAATTTTAAAGGGAACACAGCTTAATAGACTTGTCGACTAGTAAATCTGTCGAACCTCGACAGACCATGGAGCCGTCTTTTATTCTCTTGTCAAAGATTACTCAATTAGAGAAATTTTGAGGTCAAAAAATGGCCTCAAAACAAAGAAAATGTACTATAAAATACAACCAATCACATTCTAGTAGATGACATCATCCCCCTTGGTGAGGTGGCATTGCATGAGTTAATAATGTTTATTTGTCAAATTTTCTATGGTGGATAAAAACACATAGTTAACCAAAGTAGTGGTGTAAGTACTTTTAAGTCATAAAGTAAAGTACTCATAATGATAGTCTTTTCATAAAATAATATTATTGTCATTTTCAAGTAAAGTACTCATAATGAATATCTTTTCACACTTTCTCATAAAATAATATTATTGTCATTTTCAAGTGAAGTACTCTTAATTCATAAAGAAAGTCCTTTCACATTTTTTTATAAAATAATATATTATCATTTTTATGTTTTTAATTTTAAATTATATATTCACTCCATTCTATTTAATAACATAATGTCAAACTAATAAAGAATAATAATAGATTTAATAAATAATAATAATAATAATAATAATAATAATGCTATGTGGATTATAATAATATTATTGACATTTTACATGTAAATAAATTCTCAATTAAATTACATTATTAAATTCATGAGAAAAGTACTAAATATAAAAAGTCAACATAAAATTAAAAAAATAGCACTTAAAAATGTTTTTTATTATTTAATTTCATTTGCAAGTTCAAGACAAATAAATGCTAAAGGACAATAAATTTTTGGGAATTTACAATGAATCTTAGTCACATCAATGTAGACTTATTTTATTAATTTTATTTCTAGTGAATTTTGAAAAGTAACTCAACCATCGTTATTTATATTGTGCATAGAAAATAGTGTGGGAGGTGACTTGCCATATATATCTACCCCATAAAACCCCCAATTCATAATATTTTAATATATCTCATATTTTTGTAGTACATCTCTTAGGGGACCATTTTTTGACCTCAAAATCTCTCTAATAGTATGTTGCAGTCATTCATCGACTAGTGCAGTCGATCAAGCGTGGAGACTGTCGAGCGCATGGAACATCCTGTCATTTATAATTTGGATGTTCATTAGCAGCTTGTTGTCTACGCCAACTAGCATATTATCAACTTATGGAACAGTCGTGTATCTCTCGACCATACCAGTTTGTGGATTCAAATTAATTGCTCCTTATTAATAGTGACTATACTTCAATCACCATTGACCTAAAATCACATATGTAAGGCCGGAGATTTATGATTAGTTGAGATTTATCATAGGCTAGATATTTTCCACCCGTTGCAGATTAATTAGTTATGGTCAGGCACGGTCCTTATATTGATCCCACTACATTGACCTGTCAGATTTATGTTGTTTGAAATTGTTTTTACAGAATCACGTCGTGGAAATGAAGTATTTTCAGTCTATTTGCAAGTAACGTTAGTTCAGGAAATTTATGTTTCCCTTAATAAATTCTCCCGGAATAGTCGGCTTCTGAGAATAGTCGAGGACGAGCCTGTCGAAAGCACCTTTACTATAAATATTATTAAAAAAATTCAAGTCGACATATAGTTACATGAATTATAACATCTCCCCCACATTCAGCTATAGAAGAGCTTCTCGGCACCATAATTTTTGCAAGGTTCATGCATGCAGATGAGCCTCTTGGAACTTTAATTTTTGCAGGATAAATGCATGCAGACACATTAGGTATGATTTTTTTGTGACTGTCATGGTCACCACATTTGATAATAGGAAAACGAATGTTAGAGCAGTAAAAAATAAATTAATACAAATCCCTAAAGATCAACATAATGGCACTTACTGGCCTTGACATCGAAACTCATTTGCAGTAGTGGGATCTCGCCAAGCATACAAAAATAGATTTTTTGTAGTCAGGACAAGGATTTAATCAACATCAACCTTGTGGGCAGTCTCGAGCAGTAAGAAAAATAATAGATGAGTTAACCCTTCATGCTCAAGTATAACCTATGCCTATTCGACTAGTTATAAAATACAACAAGTAATCAAAAGAATATCTTCGTGGTGTTGTCCTTTATGATCCCTCCCTCTGACTCTCTCTGAGTAGTTCGATATCTATCTTGTTATTCTTTCTCATAAACTTTCTCATAAAGCAGTAACAAAAAGAACTCATAAGGTAGTGAGAAAATGCCGACCATTCCTGTCGATACGCAGCCGACAGGGTTCGATCGAGTTAATGATTCTAACTCGGTCACCATATTTAGTGATGTAAATATATGACTGTTACACAGTTTAAGTTTTTGTGAATGTAAATATATCACTGTTATACCGTTTAAGTTTTTAAATTGTTTTGGTTTGATATCATTAGAATTTGGTTTGGAAATCTGTGTTAAAATTACAATTTTGGAATGGAATAGTTGTTTTTAATGTAAGAATCGATTTAGTATTATAAATACCCCTGTTACAACCAGATTGTGCAATACTATTTATCATATGATATATACAATTTCATTAATTCAAATCCCAAAACTTATCATTAGCTTTCCAAATGCAACTTGAAGACGATGCTTTGTTTTAAAATGGAACCCTGATGCTTTAACACAGTTGATTGTAGCCTTAGATGATGATAACTCGCCCATTTTATAGGTATGGGGTTTGTGAAACATAATTTCTCCATTTAAGGAAGTTATCGACATGGGCATTTGAGCAATTTGAAAAGGGAAGTGGTCATTGTGGCTCAATTTGAATGGTCAAGTTCAGTTAATGGAAACAAAGGGTAAAATCTTGATTAACAATGGAATCCCATGTATTCAGAAAAGGAGGATAGCTTATAAGCCAAGAGAGTGATCATTTAATCGAACCCAGCACAGCAATGATGACCGAGTTAGAATCGGAAAAATGCCTCCCGATCAACCTTTTCACATCAAATGCAGTGTTTGTAGGGCTGTCTCCAGTCGGTTGCATTGGTCAAGTCTCCAAACCAATCGGTTGCATTGGTCGAGTGCTGTATCCAGTCGGTTGCATTGGTCGAGTCTCCAAACCAGTCGATTGCATTGGAGATGTCAGACTATCTCAATTGTTGCTCGGGTCGCATCTGTTCGGTTATCTACGATCCAGGAGAGTGTTGTCCAGTGGAGAAACGCGAAATTTGTCGAGGTTGTGAATTTCGTTGAAGACAAACCGATCGAAATTGCTGGCCGATCGAGGATGAGCCTGTCGAGATCGTCGACATGTCGAGATGAACTTGTCGGAGGTTTGCATCTGCTGCACGAAGAATTTTTGCTCACATGAATGGGAATAACACTGGAAATACTTGGAAGAAGAAGCTATTGATCTGGCATATTGTCGTGGAATGAAGGAGCTTTGTGATTTCCCACAGTGGGAGGTTCAAAGGGGAAACCTCGTCTTACGTTCAAATCCTCTTGACCCCACCCTGAACTGAAGATACAAATTTACTGCTTACTTTTGTGTCTGTTGACGAAGACACCATAGTCCTTGGTAGACAAAAGGATTCCTTATCCATAGATGTTTTCACAAAAAAATAAGCTAGCAATGTGCTACAACAGAGGGGTATGATGGGTATTGAAGGAATTGTGTTTTTAAGTATGGAATTGAAGGTGTGTGTGTGACGTGTGACATGCAATGTTGATGTATATGTAACTTCGGAATGTATTTCACCTATGTATTTCAGATATGTATATTGTATTCCTATACAAATGTTATTATTCCTCTATACGGAAGTGTCGTCATTTATATTGAAAGTGTCATAAATTATACGTGATGGGTTATTAGACCACCTTGATGGGGTCGGCCCTGTATAATTCATGTGGGTTAAAGGGTTATTGGACCACCCTATTAGGGTTCGGCCCTGTCAGGATTATGTTATGTGGTTAAGTTGAGTCCGACCTAGTAAAGGTTATTAGGCAAGTCAATTCACGTATAAATAGAGTGAGGGAGGCACTCTATTTCATCATTCACTTTCTCTCTCACACACTCATTGGAGAGTGGCGCACTTGTGGAGGAGGAGAAGTTGCTGCTAGGAGGACTATCTCTTATGCTTGGGTTGTATCATTGCTCTATCTATCTCTAAGGAAGTTGCGGGGTTTTTCACCTTCTTGGTTTTCCCCGGTGAAACTTTGTGTCTCTTATGTGCTTGCATTATTGTGTCCATGGTTGATATGTTGTACATGTTATTCTCTCAGTTAAGATCTTATATCAAATTGAAAATTATGAAAAACTAACATGGTATCAGAGCTAGCCTGAAAGAAGGCATGGTATGGAATTTATGACACTTGTTGCACTTGTGAAGCTAGGGCTTGATATAGCAAAAACAAGTTATCGTAGCACCTTCACTATAAATCCATTTCAATGAGGTTTTAGGATCTGAAACTCTTACAGGTCGAATATAATATCCCCATTTACCTTGTGTCCGAAGCACAACTTCTAATTCGTTGTACTTTGTGTTTTATGATCTGTACAATCTAGGGTTTCTGCCTCTTCCAGATCTGAGTCATAAACAGGTGACCTAGGAAAAAAGGTCATAACTTGGGCTAGAAAGATCCAAATGAAATTTAGTAAAAAATCATAGGTAGGGAACGGACTTTGATTTCACAGGACGAAGGTTCAGAGGCCGAAAGTGAACCAGTGACACGTGGCACTCCGTACAAGTTTGCTCTCCTGTTTTATCCCATAAAAATGCCACGTTGCGACACTTGGCATAACTCTCTCTCGGAGAATCCAATTGAGGTCAGACCTGTGGGGTTGAAAGATGATAGGTCGGGATACCACAAGTAGAAGTTTCAGACCCTATGGATTCGTAATTTAGGAGTTACACCAGAAACAATCAGGTGCATATTTATGTCAAAATAGAATTGATTTTTGAGCACCTTCATTCATCGCTCCGGGAATTAGGGTTTCGGAGAAAGTTGGAATTTTTGTAATCGCAGACCACGACTGAATTCTACTCATCAAAATTGAAATTTAGAGACCACGTTCAAATTTTTTGGTTGGGAAGAAGGCCGGGCTTGATCAAACCCTAGTTCGGGACTTTGATCGGAAAAGTGGAAAATTAGGGCTTCTGCAAAAGTTGGATTTTTTTAAGTCTGTGACCACGACTGGAAGCTCCTTAGAAAAATTGAAGTTTAGAGCTTTGGATTGAACCTTTTGGTTGGGTAAAAGGGTAGGCTTTATCAAACCCTAGTTCGGGATCCTGTCTAGAAGATTCAGAAGTTTCAAAGGCAAATTTGAGGGGTGAAACTTTGCAGTTTTCAAATTCTGAATATACCATCTTGATCAACTCATCAAGGCGCATCTTTCTATCCTTTCAGAAGTTTGAAATTCAATGTTTGAATTTTTAGGGTTTCTCTGAAAAACCCTAATCCAGCTCGAGATCCAGTTTCTGCAAATCAAGTGGATTGGGTTAATCCTAAAAGAGAATGGATTGGTCACCTGCATAAGTGAAGAAGTTCTTGTTTCAAAGGGAGATGAGGCTAAGGCCTTACATAAGAAGATTGCAAGCAATCTCGACAAGTATGGCTTATCTAGGTATGTTTCAAGATCTGTTCATGATTAAGCTTATGGTATGTTTGTCTTCATTAAGGTTAGTACAATCTTGATTAACTTTAGACTTGTTGTATCACCTTAATAAAATATGAATGCATGATAGAATATATTCATTGATTAGGGTTTTGACACTTATGATTGTACTAATGCATTATGGTGTTGTATGAGGTTGATGTTGCCCACTAACATGAAAGGTACATCAAGAAAGACAAATCATGTTCTAGTTCAAGAACATATGACCATGGTGACATGAAGACAAAGATTCATCCATTGTCATGGATCACATAGAAGATCTACTTACGAGGTATGTATAACTTGGTTCTATAATGGTAACCTATGAGATATGTAGGTTACTAGCACAAGTCATTGAAGAGAACAATAAGACATTATGCGGGTATGTTAGACATAACTAGCTAGCATGCTAATCCAGGTATGTTTTTCCTATATCAAGTTAGAATCCTACCTGGTGTTAGGATCTCTTATATAAGTATACATGGCATGATTGATAATGATTATTCATTGAAGTTAGTAATCATGGGTTTAGGCATATTATGCCTCTTACTTTGATTGATGATATGACTAACCAGAAAAGTCCTTTGGTCAAATACGAATATGCGTGAGTAAAAGAAGTATTCCCTGAAACCTTGAATACTAATGTTTATTATTTGTGTTTGAAATGATCATGACTATACATGTTTAAGATTATTGTGTTTTGATTATACTAATGAATGTATGATTATGTATGAGATCTCGAGGGTAACACAATGATGATGTTAGTAAGCATGAATAGTGATCAAGGATGGATATAAGTTCAAGGACAGGTAATCCAGGAAGCAAAGATCAAGAGGGAGCACACTCCAGTAGCTCCTGCAATGAAGCAAATATTGAGAGGGAGTCCACCCTACAAACAAACAAAGATAAGTATTTGAATTGTCATTTCTTGTATATTTGATTGTTTAAATAATACTGTTCAATAATCTATATACTTATGTTCCTAGACTTAGGTTGTGTATTATACATACTAGAATAATTACATTAATGAACAGTGTACTACTAATATGCATGTAATGGGTAAGTGGCCTATGGCACTGTACAACATTCCATTGCTACTTATCTAGAATGAAACCTCTTTGCTGACATGTTGGGAGTTGTGCACACTCTTAACAATGTTCTGGTAGAGATTGGAAGGCATCTAGAAAGTTATGGGATATGGATAAATGTTGTATTGAAGCATGGGCTAAAACAATTGCATGAATGTATGACATATTTATTTATTTGTAAGAAATTGTTCTGAAAACTATGAGATGTTTCTAATCATGCAATTTAACTTGTCTTGTAGGAAAGATCGTATACCATCACCTACAAAAGAAAGACTACAACATTTGTTCCAGTAACAAATATAACTATTGAAGATATTGAATATATTGAAGTTCCCAGGATCCGGGATGAAGTAATGCCATGATCTGTTGATCATGAAGAATGATGGTTGGGATGTGGTCCCAGACCAGAAGGGAAGTCTTTTGTGACTTCCAAATGGATCTACAAGATCAAGCATGCTGCAGATGGTAGCATAGAAAAATACAAAGCGAGGTTTGCAGCTCGTGGCTTCTCTCAGAAAGAGGGAATAGACTATGAAGAGACTTTTGTACCTGTATCCAGATTCACTTCTATCAGATCAGTACTTGCTCTAGCTGCAGTGATGAAATGGAACATACACCAGATGGATGTCAAGACAGCTTTCTTGAATGGTGTAAGTCGAAGAGGAAGTGTATGTGGAGAACCCACTTGTTTTTGAGACACATGACAGAGAGTCATATGTGTGCAGGTTGAAGAAAGCCTTGTATGGCATGAAGCAAGATCCTAGGACTTGGTATGATAGGATAGACAACTTTCTATCCAGTTTGGGATTTACTAAGAGTAAAGCAGATTCCAACCTTTATTACAAAGTTGAGGAAGGAAATCCTGTGATACTACTTCTGTATATGGATGACCTGTTTGTTACAGGTGAGGATGGATTGATCGCTGTTACCAAGAGGAAGCTTGCTACTGAGTTCAAGATGAAGGACTTGGGGATGATGCACTATTATCTAAGCATGGAGGTGTGGCAGAGTGCAGATGGAATCTTCCTTGGACAAGGGAAGTATACAGTAGAGATCCTGAAGAGGTTCGGGATGATGGACTATAAGGCCATGGCCACACTTATGGCATCGAACTTGAAGCTTCTGTGTGATGCTTCATCTGATTCGATTTATGTCATTGTGTATCATCATATGATTGGGTCCTTGATGTGCCTGACGAACATGAGACTAGATATTTGCTTTGCGGTGAACACATTGAGCCAATTCTTGACGGATCCAAGAGGTGTTCACCTGGTTGCTGTAAAGCATATTCTGAGGTACCTGAAGGGTACAGTTGATTATGGGCTCAAGTATGATGCGAATCAAATGTTTAACCTGCAAGGTTATGTTGATTCAGAGTGTGCAGGCAGTGCTACAGATAGGAAGATCACTTCTGGGTGCTGCTTCAGTATGGGATCAGGTGTGATCACTTGGTTTAGCAGGAAGCAATCCTGCGTAGCACTGAGTACAGCCGAAGTAGAGTATGTTGCAACTTGTTCGGCTAGTTGTGAGGCAGTATGGCTCAGGAAGCTACTGTCTGAGTTATTTGATCTCTCGCTGGAGGCTACTAGTATCTTTTGTGACAACCAGAGTTGTGTGAAGCTGTTTGAGAACCCGGTGTTCCATGACAGGTCGAAGCACATTGAGATCAAATATCACTATATCATGTATATGATGTAGAGAGGAGCAGTGAAGCTCCTGTATGTTGCGACAGATGAGCAGGTTGCAGATGTGTTGACGAAACCACTAGCCAAGAGTGAAGTTTAAGTACTTCAGAGAGAGGCTTGGTGTTCTTCAGATTGATGACACTTCGAGGAAGAAGTGATGGACACATTTGCAGGAGCCATTCCAAGCATGGTGAGAGGAGGATCCTTCCCATGGCTGTGGATGTAAGCACTGGATGATGAGCATCAGGACGATGCTCCAGTTACTGCTCTGTATATGCATCATGTTGGATGCTGGATATGATCAGGTGGATCATGTATTTGTATATGTATTAGGTGGATACACTGTATGATCAGGTGGATCATGTATTTGTATATGTACTAGGTGGATACATTGTATGGTCAAGTAGATCATGTATGATGATATGTATCAGGTAGATACTTGGTATGCATCAAGTGGATGCATTGTATGATCAGGATGATCATAGATGACGAGCTTCAAGATGTTGCTCTAGATGATATGCATCAGGATGATGAAGTGACGATGATCAGGATGATCACGTATGATGAGTATCAGGATGATCACGTATGATGAGTATCAAGACGATACTCTAGATGATATGCATCAGGACGGTGCAGTGACGATGATCAGGATGATCACGTATGATGAGTATCAGGACGATGCTCTGGATGATATGCATCAAGACGATGCTCTAGATGATATGCATCAGGATGATGCTATGATGATGATCAGGATGATCATATGAGATGATATGTATCAGGTGGATATATTACATAATCAGCTGGATTATGTGTGATGAGTTCCGAAGACACAGATGCACATGACATTTTTGGACATGGTTGTAGATGTGTTCTCCCATGGTTCCGATGTAATTGTTGGGATTTTTCGACATGGTGGCAGATGTGTTCTCCCATGGTCGTGATGTAATTGCCGAAGCCATTCTCACATGGTGGTAGATGTGTTCTCCCATGGTGCAGATGTAGGGGTTGGGCCATTCGAGCATGGTTGTAGATGTGTTCTCCCATGGCTGTGATATAAGTGCTGGGGCCATTCAAGCATGGTTGTAGATGTGTTCTCCCATGGCGTAGATATAAGTGTTGGGCAATTTGAGCATGGCTATAGATGTGTTCTCCCATGGTTGCAATATAAGTGTTGTGCCATTCTCGCATGGTTGTAGATGTGTTCTCCCATGGCGTAGATATAAGTGTTGAGCCTTTCACGGATGGTTGAAATGTGTCTTCCCATGCTGATGAGTGTAAGTGTTGTGTATGTGCATCTGGGTTGTGCTTCGTGAACGATGTTATGAACAGTATGATCATGAGTATTAGGATGATACTCTGTGGCCGTAGATAGGTTGTGCAGTGGCATGTAAAAGATCCTATGAGATCCGATAGGTTGAGCTGTGTGCTCGTAATCAGTCTTGGGATGCTCTTTCGAGGTTTTGTTGACTCACGTAGTAAATCCTGAGGATTCCACAGTATGGCCAGTGACGATGAAGACCTGCAGGTGGTGGTCCTACATCCAGTATGAAAAAGGACTGGCTTTGTAGAACTTCCTATGACGAGTAGATCGTAGATTGATTGAGATAGCAACAGCAGTGACGATGACGATGATTCGAGGACGATGATTCGCTGACGATGATCCAGAGAAGAAGACTTGTGCTAGCAGATCTGTGTCGAGAAATACCTTCCTAGTGAAGAGGGAGTGTTGATGTATATGTAACTTTGGAATGTATTTCACCTATGTATTTCACATATGTATATTGTATTCCTATAGAGATGTTATTATTCCTCTATACGGAAGTGTCGTCATTTATATTGAAAGTGTCATAACTTATACGTGATGGGTTATTAGACCACCTTGATGGGGTCGGCCTTGTATAAGTCATGTGGGTTAAAGGGTTATTAGACCACCCTATTAGGGGTCGGCCCTGTTAGCATTATGTTATGTGGTTAAGTTGAGGCCGACCTAGTAAAGGTTATTAGGAAAGTCAAGTCATGTATAAATAGAGTGCGGGAGGCACTCTATTTCATCATTCACTTTCTCTCTCACACACTCATTGGAGAGTGGCGCACTTGTGAAGGAGGAGAAGCTGCTGCTAGGAGGACTATCTCTTATGCTTGGGTTGTATCATTGCTCTATCTATCTCTAAGGAAGTTGCGGGGTTTTTCACCTTCTTGGTTTTCCTCGGGGAAACTCTATGTCTCTTGTGTGCTTGCATTATTGTGTCCATGATTGATATGCTGTAGATATGTTGTACATGTTATTCTCTCAATTAAGATCTTAGATCAGATTGAAAATTCTGAAAAACTAACATGCATAACAGCTGGATTACAGAGGTCTCGACTACAACTTGGTAAACTTGACAAACATGCCGCTTTTCATCAATCTAAAAGCTTGACCATCGACTGGTATAATGTTTTGCATGTTTGAAGAAGTCAACGGATTCTTGACAATATGAAGACTGATGGACCAATGATGTCGTCAACTATTCTATGTAGTCAGCGTGATATTATGAAGGGTTGAGCACCGACCCTTTCCTTCAATCAACGACTATGCATATATAAAGAAAAGGGTCTGTTTTCCATTCGAATCGATTGGAGAAGTAGCGGATCAGCCATTACAATATTGTATCAACTAGTGGAACATTACTGCAATGTCGGTTATTATGGCTGAAGGAATGATTATTAATTTGAAATAACATGTTATTTTGTCGACCAAGTCAGTCCTCGACCTTTATTGACCAGCAACCTTCATCTGCTAAAAGATAAAAGCACCGTCGACATTAATTTGCATGATGATGATGGTGACGACGATGATGAGGATGCCAATGGTGTTGATGACGATGACGATGCTGATGATGATGAGGAGGAGGAGGAGGAGGATGATGAGCATGATGATGATGATGACGACGATGATGATGAAGATGATGATGATGATGATGATGCAGAAGAGGGTGATGAGGATGATGAGGATGATGATGATGAGGATGTTGAGGATGATGATGATGACGATGTTGAGGATGATGATGATGAAAATGATGATGATGAATCATGCTGATGATGACGAATATGATGATGATGATGAAGATGATGATGATGGAGATGATGATAATGATGTTGATGATGAAGATGATGACCAAGATGATGATGATGATGAGGATGAGGATGATGATGAGGAAGAGGGTGATGATGATTATGATGATGACGATGATGATGAGGATGCTGAGGATGATGATGATGATGATGATGTGATGATGATCATATTTGTCATCATCATCATCATCATCTTCATATTAGCAATATTCATTAAGCCAACCGACTATTGTCATGAACCCGTCGACCATGAAGCCGACTATATTCATTAAGCCAGCCAAATATAGGCATCTAGCAATATTCATTAAGTCGTCCGACCATTTTGATGGAGATTAAGCCATTTTGATGGAGGTTAATACCTGTGCTTATGTTTTTCTTCCTTCGAACTTTCCTCTTTTCCTAGTGGCGTTCATTATTACCCCTAAAGGGGCAAATGCTAGTAATAGTTTCAAACAATGACTCAAATATATACAAACCATGGTTATGGTATATAAACTTTGATTATGCTCTTGTACAAATGCATTACATATACATTAACATTAAATACATAGACTCATTTCCGACATAAATAAATGCTTTTCGAATGGAAAGTGGCCAACACATAAAATGATGACTCAAATTTTTATTGTATCAATAGAAAATATGAAACAATCTATTAAAAATAGTTAAACTATCCTTTTTATCTAGAAACATTGATTAATGTTTCTCGAAAAATGAGAGACTGTCAATAAGACCTCAAAAGTTTCTATCTAATGAAAAAAAAACATAATTTTCATAAAAAAAAATAATTATTAATTCTTTCCTATGTGAAACTATAAGATTCATGTAAAAAAAATTAAAAGTCAAGTTAAAAGTAATTGGAATTTAACGGTGAGTTCGAGCGTTCGACATGTACTAATAAAAATTGATTCCTATTATTAAATCATAAAGTTATGAGCATAAAGAAAATGCACTTTAAGTACTTGATTGTATATGAAATATCTGATTTCTTAAGCACTTTTATAATGATCATTTTTCTATTAAAGTCAAAATCTCTTTGTTAAGTCAGACACGATACATATGCTTCCAATTATTTATTGGTTTTTCAAGGAACATCCTATCTTATGCGAATTTAGGAAAATCCAAAAACTAATATATATCCAATTAAAATTGTTATTATTATAATATTTGATAATAAATATTAATAAATAAAATAAAATATATATAATTAAATTTGAAATTATTAAATTTAAAATATATATTTTAATTTATATAATATTCATTATCTCCTACTAAATATAGAATATTAACTATTACATTTCCAAAAAATAAATAATAGTCAACAATTATCCCTAACATCATAACATTTTGAATATAAATTCAAAGATTCCATAACATCACATCTCACTTAGAATATCTTTATTTTCATAACATTCTACAAGATATTTACAATGTCTTTATCGTTATAAATATAAATTCAAAGATATTTACAATATCTTTATCAGTATAACATTATAAATATAAATTCAAAGATTCTATATGGTTTTTATATCTATATTAACAGTAATATTAATCATGTATACTCGAACCACATCTTCCCTAGGCATATACTTGATCAGATTCTTTTTTGCCTATGCTTTGATCAACAAGTTTTTACTTCTAGAGATCTAGTGTAACTCTTCTTTATTAATGATGATAATTATTCCTTTTGTTGAGACCATGGAAAACTGATCATCTTACTTCCATGATGAGTTGGGTTACATGTATATAATAATCATCAAAAAAACTAAGAAATGCATTCTCGTCATAAGTGTAAAATATTCTACGTTTTCAACCTTTTTCAAACATATTTTACGTCTAAATTTTGTTCGTATTCTATATTTGCATAAATTACTTCAATGCAAAATAAAGTTTGACAATATTTAAACTTTGATATTTATAAAATTTACAAACATGTAATATGAAATTTAAAAACAAGTAAATATGTTATCTTGGGACAACTCACAAGATCGTGCAAGATGTTGCTGCTTAAAGAATACGCTACTCCAAATCTGAAGAATCTCAAGGATCCCAAGAAATTTCCAGAGAATCAGGGTATGGCCAACATTACATGGTAAAAATCAGCTTCAAAGGAGCAAGTGTCACAAAGCGAGATTTGAACCTGGGTGGAGAGGACAACAACATTCCTCCCAACCACCCGATCTACACTCAATTGACTAAATGCATTACATATACATTAACATTAAATGCATAGAATCATTTCCGACATAAATAAATGCTTTTCGAATGGAAATTGACCAGCACATAAAATGATGACTCAAATTTTCATTGTATCAATAAAACAAATATTAAACAATGTATTAAAAGTAGTTAAACTATCATTTTTTTATCTAGAAACATAGATTAATGTTTCTCGAAAAATGAGAGAATGGAAATAAGACTTAAAAGTTTCTATCTAATTAAAAAAAAACATAATTTTCATAAAAAAATAATTATTAATTCTTTCCTATGTGAAACTATAAGATTTATGTAAAAAAAATTAAAAGTCAAGTTAAAGTAATTATGTCCCCTAAGGGGATCATATATGTATAGCCAAGAACCTATTATTTTACAGCTAGAGACTATAAATAGGCTATAAATTTTTCCTCCAATCTATGGTTTAGTAATATGTTATATTATTGAAATTATTTAAAATTTATTTGTTTAAATTTTGATTGGTGCAGGTAGATGATGTCATCTTAGTTTTTCCCTTCCCCGGAAGGGATGACATCATGACTCACTTGCATCGCATTAAAGTTGGTGGAGTCCCTTGCATCACATTAAAGTTGGTGCGCTCCAAAGCAGTCAATTCTTCGAGGTACTGGTTGGATTATCACTTATTCAGTAGTTGCAATTGAGGTGCATGTTGACAGGGATTTGGTAGCACACAACGTTGTTAACCTCTTGTTGCTGCTCGTTTCACGTCAATGGCTGTCATGACAGAGAACAAAATTCCATTAGTTGTTGCAATGTTCCTCGCTCTACTATTGTTGCTTCTTGCTCTCGCAGTCGTGACAGACATTATCGTGGCTCAGGCACCGTTAGGCTGCTCCAGTACTCTGGTAAATTTAGCGTCGTGCATCGGCTATGTCACGGGTAGCGTCACGCAATCGTCGCATGCTGCTGCAATGCCCTCGCTAATGTAGTTAATACGAATCTTGTCTATCTATGCCAGCTCTTGTAGGCGGCAATAATGTTGGCATTAACATTAATCAGATGCTCACACTAGCTATCCCTGTCGCCTGCAAAGTCACCACGCCGCCTCTTAGCTCATGCAAAGGTCCAAGAATTTAAAATTGATTTTCCTTGTTTTTTCACCTATTGAACAAAATTATGAATTTTCTTATAGTGAATTCATTTTTTAATGTTGTTTTTTCAGTTGCAGCAGTTGCGGACGTCCTCGTTCCTCCGATTGGATTTTTTCAGTCCATGGGTGGGAGACAAGTACACACTACCATCACTATTCTCCAAGTTGCGCCTCCTCTTATGTTTACTATGTTAAATGGTGCCTCAATATAAAAATATTCATGGTAACAATTTCCAGTTTTCATCTGTCACAAGGCTAATGGAATCGACGACTACTTACCACGCGCAATAAGATTGGAAAGCGATCCCATCTGAAGTTTTTGTTGGTTATTAAATCTTTGAGGATATTAAGCTGCTTAAAATTATTTTTTTAATTATTATTTACAACTTATATTTACATTTGATTGTTTTGTAGTTGTAAATCAAAGATGATATTATCTATCAAGGGTAAATGGAAGGGTTGTGTAAATAGTACAGACAATGAACTGATGTCATGTCGTGCGTAGAGGACATAAGACAGACACTTTGTGCACACACTCCCAAGGCATCAGTTCTTTTTCCCTTCCCAAGAGTGTAGCTAGGGTTTTCACCCTAGCTTGTGCAAATGAGCACCTACTAAGGAGAAGGGACTCCTTAGTAGCAGTTCAATAAACAGTAAATGAAAAGACAATACATTGAAATGGAAATGATTCTAAACATGTGCATGAAACATAAGAGACAAGAAATAATAAATGGTTTTCTTTTGTATTAGAATTTTACCTCAAGTGTAGAGGTTGGTGAAGTTCTTGCAATGATCCAAGAGGGTTGCTCCAAACTCCAATTTTGCTCCTTCTCTTTCTCCAATGGTGGAAATGGGCCAAAAGGGGCACTCAATGGTGAAAGTAGCTCAAGGGTGAGCTAGGGTTTCAAGAGCGATTTTGGCAGAGTAAGGGTATACTTGATTGTGGATATGAAATGAGGGGTCTCCATCACCTATTTATAGGTTTTTGGTGGTGGAGTGTTGGCCCATGGTTTTGGGAACCATATGGTTTAGGTCAACTGTATAAGGTTTTTTCCTCCTTTTTCCTCATTATTTTATATTTTTTATTCCCTTTTTAGAGGGTTTTTGCTATTTTGGAGGGAAAAGGGGTTTTTTAGCCTTTTGGAGGCTTTTTTGATGGTTTTGTGGCCTTTTGGAGGCTTTTTAACGGGATTTGAAGGTTTTGAAGGCAATATGGTAGGAAATATGGACAAATGAGTCATGTAATGGGGTAGATGAGGTAGTGAGCACTTTTTGGGTGTTAACAAAGAGGGTCCGGTGGGATTGCGTCACTGCTTTTGATTGCATCCTAGCCGAGTTTGGTTTGCACGCTTGTCCAGATGTACGCCAAGTTTGGTTTGTACACTTGGCCAAATGTTCCGAGAAGACTTTTCCACGAGGTAGGATCATCTTGGGTGCGATAGGATATGCTTATTATGTTTTCTCCGGTTGTTTATTGCTCTGCCTACTTTGCAATGGGTGTTCTTAATGCAGGCTTCCTTTGAGGGGTGAGCCTCGGAGGAAGGAGGAGGAATGTTTAAAGAAGAAAACATAAAGAGTGTGTAAATATTTATTGAAGATGTTAGCTTCAGGATCAGAGGATGAAATTGTAATCACAACAAATTCCTATGTCCTCTATTGTTTTTTCCTTTTATGAAATGTCAACAAAGATGACAATCTTGCTAAATATCTATTTGCAACATGAGCTTTCAGCAATAGTGCCACAAAAAGAAATCACTCTAACTAGAAATCAAGTATATTATTAAATAACAAAGAAGCAACATATTTTGTTGTAAGCATTACATAAGAATATTAATATCAAGGCAAAATTCTATTTTCTTTGTAAATGGCATACACATATATATGTTATGGAAACACACGCTACAAAGTTTCAAAATTGCCAAGAAAGACATCCAAGAGATGCAAGGAACATATATTTGAACATCATATAGTGTGTAAAGCGATTTGCATATGTTTGCTCTATCAACAAACCAACAAAAAACAACAAAACTATAGCTGGAAGAGCACATCCAACTTTGCACAGTTTTGAAGTAACTATGGATTTATAGGCATTCTTTGAAATTGGCATAAGATGTCTTTTATTTTATCTCTACAAAAATGCATTTTTTTAGTTGCTTGTTTTTCTTTTTGGATGTATGCACAAAATCTAATTGGTCATTCTCAGAGAAGGAAGAATGATATATGTAACAAAAGGAGCATTTGACATTATACTGATTGCCATTGTAGTTTTTTTTGTTGCCACCTATCCTGTACATTGTGTACAGAGTCCATACTATAGTCAAAGCAATGAGAAAAATTACAAGAAAAAAAGTATCTGCAAATTTGTAAAACGACAGATTTGATCATATGGAGTACTTAGCAACAACAACATAGTAAAAGTAAATACAAAATCACATGGTCCATATTGTTATGTCGTATGTACAAGACAAAGAGCTGGGTGTGAATTCTTCACTATTGCAGAAGACATAAGGTCTAAAAAGGGATTGAAAACTAGTTACTGTTGAAATGCACAAAAGTAATTTGCAAAGGGAATTGTTACTCTATAGATTAGAAAATAGAACGTTAAGTCGAAATGCAAATTTTGCAAAACTGAAACTGAAACTGGAAATGTGCAAAAGCAAAGATGCCTTATGGTAAAATTACAAAGTTGTCAATAAATTATAGTAGAACGACAAAATACATATGCTAAATGACTAATTGCTTTGGACATATGCGAGGGCCTTACTTTTTTTTAAATCCTACCAAATTGCAATTATTCTTGTGCTGATGTGATTGCCATTTTCAGGGAAATGTGGTGCTAAAATGCATTTTGATTTTTTAGAATAATTACACAAGAACAACTGCATGCTCGCATTTGTTGGTGCATTAATTGTTATTTACTATATGCATCTTAGTAAGAATGGTAGCATATTTGAAGTTTGGAGATTTGATATAATGTTTTAAAACATTCTAAGAAACAGTTAACTCTTGAACACCTGGATTTCAACTTATTTTCAGTGGTTAAATTGGCTCTTTTTCCATATTCACAAAACACAACAGACAAGGAATCTATAAACAATCACGACATATTCAAAAACAGGTCATTATATTCTAAGTTGGAATAGATGCATTTTACCCAGATGCATAATATTTACCAGGAAATTGAGCTCCTATTTAGAGATGGTTGTTTGATTAAAATAATCATTTCATCCAGGTTCCAGTCTTGTCTAACCCCTCCCACTTGGTGTTTATCCCATACTGTATAATGTTTAAGTAGTTGCAATCCATCACACAATCCATGGATATGATATCAGGAATGGACGTCATTTTTCAATTATAGTATGAATTTGATTTTTTTTGCATTTTTGAAACAAAGCACAAGAGATTATGAAAAATGCATCATAGAGATTGTGATTCATATGGTGCCTTGATTCACAATCCCTTATGCTTGGGATTTGTTTTCATAAAATATGCCTATGTAGCACAAGGAAATTGTAGGAGCTATTGAGAAAATATATATCTTCATCATCATTATCATGTCTTTCATGAGATATAATCATTCCCAGATGACTTTGTCCCATGCTCCTAGGAAGTACCTTTTTTTCTAATTTTTCGAGGGGAGGATGTGAGAAAAACATTTGTAGATCACCTCTACGCTTCCCTTGAGAACATGAGAGTTAATGCATTTTTGAACAACGAGAATCTGGAGAAATGCGATGAGATCAGACCAATGATAGTGAATGCAATTGAGAATAGTGCAATACGCATACCCATATTCTCCCATAACTATTCCAAATCCCACTGGTGTCAGGATGAGGTGTCCGACATGTGCAAGACAAGTGGGCACATAATACCTCTCTTTTATGACATGTCCCCCACGGAAGTTCATCATCCAGATAAAGGTACCTTCACGAAGGCATTCTAGCATAAGAGATGAATGTGATACCCCAAATAAAAAATTAATGAGTGGAAGAAGGCTCTTGCTAAAGTTTCCTCCTTTGTTGTCTAGTCAAGGGATGACACCTTTGGGTATGTATAAGCCTCTTGCTCTGCTCTGTACATAAATTTTTGTTTTTGGGTCCTTTTTGAAGTTCTATTTTACTTTTGGGATTTTCTTCTCGACTTTTTCTACTTAACTTTTTAAATCGAATGTTGTATAAAGAAGCTCGTTTATTCCTTTGAGGGAGTATACTAGCACTTGAACTTATATAAGATTAATCATCTAGAGGTTGCAAACATCCAGGTTGAGTAACCATTGGCAACCTGTAGGTGCATATTTAATGGTAACGTCCATATTTAATGCACCCAAGGCATAGGTGAATACACACACTTCCCACCCAGAATGTAGAAACACCTTGCTTCTCTTATGGAAATGAGGTTACAAAGATGAAGTTTGCACCTTGGTTTGCAATGTCAATGTGTTTTTTAGTAGGTATGTGGTAGTGCTTTCCAGTGGTACTACGCATATTCAATGCAACCAATGAATCTGCAAAAGGAGTTGATGGATTAGCCCTCACTTCCTCCACCTGGATGTAAAATACACCTCGCATCTCTTTTTAAATGAATCTCATCTCATCGGTTTCATTTGGATCCCATGATGATGGGTGGAGTGTCCACTCAAATGTTGGGACATTTTTAAACTACAACACAGTTTGAAACTTATTGTAACAGTGTAACTAGTTTAAAAGTTATCTCTATGTCCTCAACTGTTTCAAAAGTTGTGTTGAATTTTTTCACCAATTTTTTGTTGGAGCAAAAGCATTTCAAATTTGACAAGTTAATTGGTTTCTATGAACTAAAAGTTGATTTTATTGTCTTAGGTTTAGATTTTGAAGACACATGTACTTGTAAAGCCAAATGTCAGTCCTAAATTAGGATTTTTGTGAGATTATTTTTCCATATGCTTCCTTCCATACATATTTTTGTATTGTAGGTTGTGCAGAACTAAGAAAACGTATATCATATACACAACTTTAAACAAAAAACATAGATGTCAAAATTCTGTTACAGATTGAAGCCCTATTTGTAAATATTTTTCTTTTTTTTTAGAAAAATATATCGTATGTCAAACAAAAAAAGAGCTGGTGAAGGTTTTACATACAGATTCAGAGAGAAATTTCTTTATTGCCAATGGTTTTGTGGTGTTATCTACTTAAACAAGTTTTAAGCGAATGTGTTTCAAGTGAAACACATTGGCATAAAACTTGTTTCTACATATAAAACCCGAAAATGATTGGCATCATTTGTAACTGCAAAATAATCCATTCTAATATAGTTTTCTTTGTTTGCTTGTGAAGTACCTCTTGTTTCCTTTTACTAAGAAACCTATTATACTTAACAGTTTCATGTGTAAATATAGAACATAAAACTACCTAGCCCATTATCTATAGGTTGTATGTATATTCCCCATCCTTTTCTTCTTATTCATTGATCTTAATCTGTACAAATATTGTCTAGGACCTCGATTATCTTGTTTCCTAGAGTCATTCTTCTCATCTTTCTTGGTTTTCTTTGGATAATAACTACTTGCATAATTGTCTCAACTTTGACAGTTGCATGAAGGACCCAACTGTCTACAGAAGTAAGAATACATTACAACACTTTCCTTGTATTTAAGAAACCAGATGCTTGATTCTTGGAATGATGTTCAGAAATCACACATATTACAATCCACATCTGTCATAATCCAAATTCTTTTTTCGATGTTAATCATAATCCATCTAGCTAGTAGATTCCTATGAAATATTGCTATTTGTGATGCTCTCAATAAAGTAGCAGCTAGGACCATTTCATTAATTATATTCGAATGTTTATTTGGCATATTCATGATGCCCTCAATAAAGTAGCAAGTAAAAACACTTCATTACTTGTACGTGAAAATTTATTTGGCTTATAGAAAGGCCTTAAATTGGAGCTCCTTTTACACTCTCGCTCATTCAAATCTTGTAGCTTTTTCAATAAGGTGCTTCTTTTGCTTGAAGTTTGAGAAAATGCCATCAATAATAGGTATTCCTCCAATAGTCGTCTACATGTATAACATTAAGCTGGAAGTGACATGTTTGCATCACCTCTACTCAGTGCCATGCAAGATTTGTGCTTTTCAATTTGTGTTTAATGCACATTCTCATCATAATTGCTCAATTGGAAAAAACATTATAGGAAGCATCTCCAATCATTTAAGATGCAAATGTTATTGTCTATAAATTTTAAACTGGTTTGCTCATAAAATGCATCTTAAATATTGATTACAAAATCTATACATGTAAATGTTATTGCACTCCTTGTTAAATGGTGTGGAAAAATCAAGTGAAGCAATCATTGAGTAAGTTGAGATAGAGTGCTTTTTGAATATGGAACTGTCATGCGAGTTGTAAACAATTTTCAGAGGATAGTTTATGTGTGAAATTTGCTTGAACACATGCATGGCTATTTTGCCTCATAGATCTCACCTTTTTTTTGTTTCCTACCTTTGGTCAATTGAATTCCTCCATGATTTGATCGATATACGTAAGATGTTGCTCTGACATGATTTGATCTATATTAAATAGCTTAGTGGCACAATTTTTTTTCTTTTCTTTTTGGGGGGATTCTGTGTTTTGTTCATGCATTCTCGACGATATGTGTCAAATGATAAGTGTGATAGCTTTTTGGCACCTGCTAGCAATATAGACAAATGGCACTTGATAACATTTTGGCACCTGCCAACGATATGTGTCTAATGCTCTTAATACTTTATGGACATAGTCAAATTGCTATGAGACTTTAAACATTTTGCACCATTTTTTACATAATATCAACTTTGACAATATTTTGTATTTTTTTGCCTTATTTCTCTATTATTGCCTCATTGCATTTCTTTGCATGCATTTAATTCAGCTATAGGAAGATATTTGTATGTAAATAGTACTAGTCAGTGGTTCATATCAACTAATCAATATCTGTGTGTATGAATAATACTACTGAAGATTCTTAATCTAAACATTGTCTCTAAATGCAATATCGCTCCATACATTTTTGCAATAGATGTCACTTCTATAATGTTTTCCTTCATTTCTATGCACACAACTTAAAATTCAACATAATCACCACTTGCCCCTTGATAGACTTTTGCAACATGCTGCAACCACCTTAATGAAACATTTCTTTCTACAATCAACCATCGCTCTTGGCCATTTTCAAGGTCGGGAACATTGCCACTTTATGGCTCTTGCTGGAATTTAACGATGAGTTCGAGTGTTTGACATGTACTAAAAAATCGATTCCTTTTATTAAATCATAAAGTTATAAGCATAAAGAAAATACACTTTAAGTACTTGATTGTATATGAAATATATGATATCTCAAGCACTTTTGTAATGATCATTTTTCTATTAAAGTCAAAATCTCTTTGTTAAGTTAGACACGGTACATATGTTTCCAATTATTTATTGTTTTTTCAATGAGCATCATATCTTAAGTGAATTTAGGAAAATCCAAAAACTAATATATACCCAATTAACATTGTTATTATAATATTTGGTTAAAATATTAATAAATAAAATAAAATATATATAATTGAATTTTAAATTATTAAATTTATATAATATTCATTATCTCCTACTAAATATAGAATATTAACTATTACATTTCCAAAAAAAAAATAATAATCAACAATTATCTTTAACATCATTACATTTTGAATATAAATCCAAAGATTCCATAACATCATATCTCACTTACAATATCTTTATTTTCATAACATTCTACAAGATATTTACAATATTTTTATCATTATAACATTATAAATATAAATTCAAAGATTCTATATGACTTTTATATCTATATTAACAGTAATATTAATTCTATGCTCGTACCACATCTTCCCCATATAATTATTCCTTTTGTTGAGACCATAACATTCTGCAAAATATTTACAATATTTTTATCATTATAACATTATAAATATAAATTCAAAGATTCTGTATGGCTTTTATATCTATATTAACAGTAATATTAATCCTATGCTCGAACCACATCTTCCCCGTATAATTATTCCTTTTGTTGAGACCATGGCAAACTGATCTTCTCACTTCCACAATGAGTTGGGTCACATGTATATAATAATCACCCAAAAATACAAAGAAATGCATCCTCGTCATATCTGTCAATGTTATATCAAAAGCAAAAATGATAAGACTCAAACAATACCAAAATATTGCAAAGCTTAAAAGCACATTAAATTGGTTCGAAGTTAAAAAACCATATTTATATATTTCAAATGTTATTAATGCATTTGATAAGGTTTCCCTTTGTTAAATTTTAATGAGTTGACAATCGAGGTTTATAATAATCATTTGAGTTATGAATTACTTACACCATCCATATTATGTAAAAGTCAAATTTAAAATTTGAATGATGTAATCTCCAAATTCATACAAAATCATGATTTTAATAAAAGGCCATGGAAAACAATGTAAATAATAATTTTGTATTATTTGACGTTGGTACAAATTAAGAGTTATAAAATTGATTCAATTTATAATTAAGTATTTCTAGTTCATATTCAAAAGGATATTTATTTATTTAGAAATTCAAATGCATAGATATTTTTATTTAAATAATTAATCTTGTTAAAAGTTTCAAAATATTATTAAAATTAAGATGGATATCAATAAAATCAAAGTTTAAAAGCAAAACAAAATTTATTTTGAGTTGGAGATGTCGCTTTGTGAGTACAATGAAACCTATATTCTCTTTTGTCACTCGTGCATTGAATCCTATGGCTTATTATTAGAATTTAGATTGCACAACAATCACAACCCTAGGTTCTTATACATGTGACAATCCAACCTAGATCTAGATAGCAAAAGCAATCTCACTTAGAATTATTTCCACAAAGAGATAGCAGGAATAGAGAAGAAATATTAAACAAAACACTCGAGGAAAATCACTCAAGTGGGAAGAATTCCACTCTAATATCATTCATCAACATGAGTATAATATATAGATGCTCTCAAGAAACAAAATCGAGAGGCTTAGTGGCAAGTTGAGTAGCTCACAATAATGAGGCTTAGATTGGACCAATTCACCCATCAATGACATGAGGCCAAGTGTAACTCATAGATTGTCTAAAAGACCATGGCACTTAAATTGAATGGACACATCTTAAAAGGTGCGCAATTTCATCAGATACTAATACGCAATATCAAAACAACAAGTTAGTAGTTGATGCGCAGTATGTGTTGAAAAGTGACGATGCGCAGTAGCAGAATGAAATATTAAACCTCGGTGCAGACTATAGAATTTGATGAAGCAACACACAACATATGAAGTGTGACATCAGTTAAAGTGAAGTGTTGAAGTTAAAGTGAAATGTTGAGTGGAATGAGAAGTCAAGTGATGTATGCAGCACAGTGACAACAATACTACAACATACAGAAGGTGCGCACAGCAGAATGACCATCTGAAGATCTAAAGTGTGCACGTATCAGAAGTACTGCAAGGCAATATATTATTTTGTATATCTAGGCGACAGGACTGGGCAAGGAGTAGGGGGGTGTAGCCTCCTTCCAGTTGTTGCAAGAGAACTCAGGCAGTTGTAGCTTCCTTCAGGTTGATGCCTGTAAAACCAAGGGGTTGATGCCTCCTTCCAATTGGTGTTGGTAAACATAGGAATTCAGTGCTTCCTTGAATGCAATCTTTTCATTATAAAAGAACATTCCATGGTTTTCTCTCGTTTGGGTTTCCATGTAAAAATTCGGTGTGTCATGTGTTCTCTGTTTTGGTGCATATGTGGATGAATGTTTTATTTATGATGGATTCATAATTAAATATCAAGATTAATTTCAGATTAATCTGTTAAAGAAGTAAAAACTGTTCATAATTGTGCTAATACTGATTCACCCCCCTCTCAGTATTAAATAGATTCCAACAACGAGAGTCACCAAATATTTTGACTTGAATAATGCCTCTCTTCAATTCCATCCTCATTTAATCCCCATAGCGCCAAGAGCTCAGCCCTAGTATTGATTCCTTCCCTTGCACCCATCCTTAATAATAATTTATGATCTTTTTAATAAATAGTATCATATCACCTTCACAATTGCCACACTTATTTGCCCCATCGAAAAAACCAAAGGATGTATCAATATCTGGTTCAGGGAAATTTAATATTCTAGTCTTTGGTTCTTTGGTAATGATAGGATATTCTTTCAAGGCTCCAAACACTTTAGAGCATATGCCAAAAAATTGATGGTTTTTTATCCTAAAAAATGCAACGATTCCCGCATTTCTAGACTTCCCATATCATAAAAAGGGGAAGAGTTATGAATGTTGTCTTTGAAGTAAACCATTTATGCATACAATCCTGGAAAGAAACTTCGTACCATACATCAAAGTGAGATAGCATCCTTTGAATTTCATTCCAAACAATTTGAATAAAATGACAGTGAACAAATACTAGATGAGAAATACATTAATCCCCTTCTCTACAAATAATACAAATTCCTAGTCCATGGAAGCCTCTTTTAAGTAGGTTGTGCCAAGTAAGGATATTGTCTTCTAGACAAAGACATATGAATCACTTAACTTTAGTTGGAATATTCCAATTCTAAATTTTACTGTGCCACCGTTTTGAAGAAGGAAATTTAAAATCTTGCATAATTGCAGCATATACCATTTTAACAGTCAATGTCCCATTAGCATCATGCTAATCCCAAACAAGCATATCCATATCATAAAAAAGAAAAATATTTGCGTCCTGCAACACCTTTACATAATCGTTCCATTCTATAGCAACACCTTCAGAAAGTCCTAGATCTTCAGCATATTGCCAATATGGTAGCGTACCATCTGGTACCATCATCCTCAGGTCTACGAACATCTACCAGGACTTGAAGGTTTTTCACATGGAGTTGTGTTAGAACTAGATGATAGAGTTTATATCTATTCCCCGCCCTAATAAAAGGATCAACGCCTAGAAAAATGATTCCCCTTCCAAGCTTCCATCTTAAGTGACGACTGATATATGGGAAATTTTGTATAAGTCTACACCACATCGCAGAAGCATTGCGATAATATAGCACAGGATGACGAATCCATAGAATAACATAATTTTTTTTTAGATATTTTGTTCTAATAATATTACTCCATAAACCCACACCAAAAATCCCTCGCCACAGACTCTTAGCTTGTAATGCTTGACTAAACCAATCCAGTTTCTTTATACCCCATCCGCCACGCTTCTTTGGCCAAGATAAACTTTCCCAATTTGTTAAATGAAACTTATTAATGTTTGGATTGCCCGACCAGATGAACTGAAAGATATTTTTTAGGATATCATTGATGATAGAAGATGGATCCTGCATCGGTGCAAGCCAGTATACATGAATACTCTATAGAACATATTTGACAATAGTTAATCTACCCCCGATGGACAAACAACAAAACGTCCAATTGTTGATCCTCTTATCAATTTTTTGAATGAGCCAACTTCAATATTGTTTTTGGTACCTATTGGGTTTAAGATAGAAAACGAGATACTTAATTCCCATATCCAGTTTGTCCATTTTATATGGAAAAAGTCTTCGAATTTGCTCACAACATCCTGTATCATTACAATTGTAAAGAAAACTGGATTTTTGGTCACTAATTTCCATTCTTGTGGCATTACAGGAGATTTTAAAAATATCTTTGTATTCGAGCCACTCATTTACATAACCATAACCAAATATCAATACATCATCAACAAAAAGTAAGTGAGTAATAGATAAGGAATTGGTGATCTTGATACCTTTAATTTTCAGTGATTTTTTAGCCTCACCAATAACTCTGCTTAACCCCTTGATAACCAGGATAAATAACAAAGGAGAAAGTGGGAAGCCTTTCCTTAATCCCCTACTACCAGTGAAAAATGGATTTGGAGCTCCATTGATAAGAATATCAAATGAAGCAGAGGTGATGTAGGACATAATCCAATTTGTGACTTCAACCAAGAGGCCAATTTGAAGCAGGACAGACCTTAAATATAACCAATATACTCTATCATCTGTTTTTATAAGATCCATATTTAATATGAAGGCTTGGAGATATTTGACTTTAACTGAATGGAGACACTCGTGTGCCACACCTATTGCATCAAGAATCTGTCTATTGAATAAGAAACTGAACTGTTCAATGGATATAAACTTTTCCAGAAATGGCTTAATTCGCTTTGCGATGATCTTAGTAATGATTTTATAAAGAAAATTGTAGAGTGAAATAGGCGTAAAGTCATCAAAAGTATGATGCATGTCTTTATTAGGTATTAGAGTGATATATGTAGTGTTCAAATTACTAGGAACCCGAGCCTTTATCCTAGACTCTCCAATGGCCACCACAAGTTCATGTCCTAGCAAGTCAAATAAATGAAGAAAAAATTCCACAGTCCATCCATCTGGACCTGGACTTTTTCCTTTGACAAAATTCTTTAGCACTTCCTTAACCTCTTCCATATTCACCTCCCGACCTACCATTTCACCTTCCTCCTCATTAAAGAAATTTGGGTAAAGTTTAATTAACTTTAATTGATCTTCAAGGTTGTTTGAGTTTCCTAGCTAGTAAATTTCCTTGAAATGATAAACCCCAGCTTCTCTAAGAGCACCATTGTCAACAAGTGTATTTCCTTCATGGTACTTGAGCTCTCAGATATAATTTTCATCTTTCTCTTGTTTGCATATCTTTGAAAAAAATTGGTATTATGATCCCCCCTTGGGCCACCCATAAATCCCTACTCTTGAGCCTCCATGTGTTCTCAACATGTTTTAAAATATTAGATATATGTTGTTCCAACCTCATTACTTCTGCTTTCCTGTCAGCTGAAAAATAATCCTCATTAATATTTTCCTCCATATCTGAAAGCTTCTCTTCAATACAAGTTATTTCCTTATTCAATGCTTTCTTCTTTTTCTTATCCCACCTCCAAAATTCAGTCCTAAGCATCTTTATTTTTATGAGCATTGACTGTAGGGGGGGAGAGGTGTTTGGAAGTAATAACAGGACCAACATTGCTTAAAAAAATCACATAAACTATTTTCTTCTAACCATGTACTATTGAATTTGAAAGGATAAAACTTGAAATTATTCTCAAAATCAAGTTGAAGTTCAATAGCCTTATGATCAGATACTCCTGTAGGGATGCTCCATGATCGATACCTGCCCAAATCATTACCAAAACCTTATTTCATTAAGAATCGATCTAAACGCTTCGCAAAACTAGCCTTCCCCAGACTATCATTTGAACAAGTGGGTGTAAGAATACCAGGAGTGACATCAATAATACCAACGTAATCCTAGATATCCTTGGAATATGTATCCAGGGGATCAATAATAGGTCCAGATCCCCAAATTTCATTAGCATATAGTCATATTAAGATCACCTCCCACAATTAGGTTTGGATCCTGAAGAAGGCCCATATTTACAACCCTATCCCCCCAAAAATGGTGATTGTTATATGGACCATAAATATTCAAGAAACTGATAGGTCAGTCCACTCCTCTAAAATGATTTTCAATCTTGATACCCGCAGTAATAGAAAATGGAGAAAATTCAAAAGTCATGCCCCATTTTGGTGAGACCTCCAACTCACCCTTCCTACTGTTTAAAAAGACGCCACTCCAATGACCTGATGTCCATCTTGAAAAGTAGACCCCACCCACATGTCCTGAAGTCTAACGAAAGGACAACGGGAAATCCTACAAAAAACCCCAATATAGAAACTGAAAATTTGTAACAAATTTCACCATAGCCAAAGAAACGTGAAAACAACCTATCCCAAGAAGAACCAAATAAAGTTAAACCACACAAAAAACAAAGCTTTCCACTTTTTTAACTTGGTTGGTACTAGGCCAGCCCATGACAGGTGGTTGGACTCCAAGTTTGCGGCATAACTCCTTTAGTCTTCCAGGATAGGGTTTTCAGAATTTTCAGCCAAGCTCTTCATTCTCCCTTCTTCCTACACAGTCCTACTTCTTTATTATCACGGTTGTACCAAAAACATAGAAGCCAAGTTTTAATAAATGGTTGTATCTTTGCTTTCTCTTTCTTCTTCAGAATCTGAATGCATTTTCACTCGTCTAGATTTAGAGTTAATTACAGTGGAGAAAGATGAGGTGGATTGTGATCAAGAGAAAAAATCAAACAATAATGTCGAGGCCCATCTTTCGAAACTCATGGAATAAAATTAACTTAAAAAAATATTAAATTCTAATTATTCAAAATTTGATTTATTAAAGAGAAGTTTAAATATTCAATGCGCACTAATAATTCTCATATATAGTCATATATTTGTAAAACTTTTTGATATTTATTTATTTATGATAGTAATAAATAAGAATTGGTGTAAAATTTTTGTATATATTTCTAAATTTAAGCTGACACCAATTTAATTACTTTTTAAATTTTATTTCAAAGTTTTGTTTTTTTTCTTTAACCCCATATCAATTTAATTTTTATTTTTTTTGGTGCATAACACTACATTACATGACAACATCTACCCCATACTGGAATTTTGATTTTGTTTTTTGTTAATTAAGCTGACATAAATATTTTTTAATTTAATTTTAATATTTTTTAGTGGTGTGCATAACACTACGTTACGAACCTGACAACATATCGCCTCTCGACGCAATTATTTTGAAATCATTGGCTTTTATTTTATTTCATTTTTTTCTTATAATTAATTTTACTTACTTTTTTTTTTTTTACCACTTTAATATCCTCTCCTATTTTGTTCTTAGCTTTTTTTTCCAATAGAAAAATCGGTAACTTGCTATTCAAAGGTAGAATCAAAGTTACAACAATCTATACAAAAGGAAGATCCTCCACATATGTTGTAAGCACTTTCGAGTACACAAAACATCTCAAAAAGAGAAAAGGCCATTAAGGACCAAAGATCCACATAGTTGAATCTAAACATACCAACATAAAGCAAAAAAGTTACACTGTTCGATAAAAATACATAAAAACAGTTGAACTTTCTAAATTTTGCTTTTAGTTGAACTTGCTAAATTTTCTTTTTACATAATTTCTTTTATCTTTTTATCATTTGTATATCTTAATTATCAATGAAACATCATTCTAAAAATGTTATAAATATTAAACTTTAAACTATAATTTTAACATTGATATGATTACACTGATAGGTGTTTAGATATTATCTGAGATTTTGGGCTTCCTTGAGTGGATCAACAAGATTAACCTGAGTGTAACAAGTGTACAGTGGGGATTCATTTCATGGTTGTCGTATCTTTTTGTGCTCAAATGCATATTGATTAATATTTAAATAATCTAGGTTAAGTGGTGTTTAATAAAATTGGTATGTTTATTAAATGGTATTTGTTTTATGTTTATATTAATTAGTTTAATGTTTAGCCTTTGTTTAACAACCAACCATCTCCACAAAATTAAGTGGTTGGCTATGCCTATCGGTGTTCACCAGCCACTCTACTTGTGGTTGTTCTAGTTTATATCCACTCAAATAAGGTGTAGTCTAAACATTCTACGTTTTCAATTTTTTCGGAGTATATTTTTCATCTTGTTTTGTTCGGAGTGTACGTTGGAAATCTATAAAAAATCTTAGAATCACATATATTAGTTATGGAAATTGCATAATTTGATTGCCATGATAGTATTTGAGGGTGTTGAATCTATTTATAGATTCAAAAACACAATTTAAACGCTTCTAAATTTAAATTTTACTAAAAAAATTACTGGATTCTAACCAAAACCCATAAAAAAATACAAAACTTAGATAAATAAATTGCTCCCTGAATATAATTACATTAAATAAAAACATAAATTATATCATATAATGTAACCTCTTTGCTGACATATTGGGAGTAGTGCACGCTCTTAATAATGTCATGGTAGAGATGGAAGGCATCTAGAAAGTTACCATATGAATGTGCGATATGGATGAATGTTGTAGCATTGGCTAAGATAGTATGACTTATGTTTTATGCATTTATTTGGAAACTATGAGATGTTTCTAACCATGCTATTGAATTTGACTTGTAGGAAGTATCGTACAACGATCACCTACAAATGAAGAATGATGAGACCTGTTCCATAGAATAGACAATGGTGGAGAATATACATTCTAGGATTCCATCACATGGAGATTAGTAGAGATGTAACATTTGACTAAGAAGTAGCTCTCAAGAGATACAGAAAGTGCCAGTATGAAGAAGTATATGAAGAAGATGTACCTCCCAAAAATGTAGAAGCTGCACCCTCCCCTGAAGATGAAATACCAGAAGACCATGCTATGCTAGAACCTCAAGAACCGCCCACTATGGATATATCACGAAAGAGAAATTCTGCTTGGGAAAGAGAAATCATACAAGAAGCAGAGAAGTATGGAGCTACAGAAGGCTCCACAAGAGTAAGCAAGCAACCAAAGCCATTTTCCAATTATGTGGATTTGATGTGTGATCTTGTAGATCAAGAACCCACCAGTTATGAAGAAGCTATACAGAAGAAAGAATGGGTAGAAGCAATGATGGAATAATACCAATCAATAATGAATAATGATGTTTGGGATATAGTTCCCAAACAAGAAGGAAAAAGTGTGGTATCTTCCAAATGGATATACAAGATAAAAAATGCAGTTGATGGAAGTATTGAGAAATTCAAGGCAAGGTTTGTGGCCAGAGGATTCTCTCAGAAAGAGGGAATTGATTATGAAGAGAAATTTGCACTAGTAGCAAGGTACACCTCCATTAGAACCATCATGGCACTTGCATCCATGATGAAGTGGAGTTTACACCAGATGGATGTGAATGGTGTGATTGAGGAAGAGGTGTACATAGAGCAACCACAAGAATTTGAATTTGAAGACATAAAGACTCACGTATGCAAGCTGAAGAAGGCTCTGAATGGATTAAAGCAAGCTTCGAGAGCTTGGTACGGAAATATTGATAGTTTCTTGACGAGCTTGGGATTTACCAAAAGTAAAGTTGACCCTAACCTTTACTTTAAGGTTATGGATGATGAACCTGTCATACTATTGTTGTATGTGGATGATATATTTCTGACAGGAAATGAGAAACAGATTGTAGAGTGCAAGAAGAAGCTCGCTGAATAATTTGAGATAAAAGACCTTGGATTGATGCACTATTTTCTAGGACCGGATGTATGGCAGAGCGCAAAGGGAATCTTTCTCAACCAGGGAAATTATGATGTGGAAATCCTAAAGAGATTTGATGGCCATACCCATGGATACCAACCTAAAGTTGTTAGCTGATGAATCATCAGAGTTAGTGGATGTGACTCAGTACAGACATATCATTGGGTCATTGATATATCTGATGAATACCAGGACAGATATATGCTTTGCTGTGAACACCCTGAGTTAGTATCTGGTTGAGCCTAGACATGTTCACTTGGTATTTGCAAAGCATGTGATGAGGTGCCTGAAAGGTGCGATAGAGTTTGGTCTATACTATGCTGGAGATCATGATTATAGACTGTATGGTTATACAGATGCAAATTGGGATGGAAGTGTCTCAAACAGGAAAAGCACCTCAGGTGGATGTTATTGTCTGGGATCCACCATGATCTCATGGTTTAGCAGGAAGTAGTCCAATGTTTCTCTCAGCACAACTGAAGTAGAGTATATAGTAGCTTGTTCTGCTAAGTTGTGAAGCCATATGGCTCTGAAATTTGATGTTAGGTCTATTTGACCTGGAGTTGGATACCACGGTGATTATATGTGACAACTAGAGTTGTATAAAGATGACAGAGAACCCAACATTCCATGACAAGTCAAAGCACATAGAAATCCGATATTTTTACATACGGGATATGGTACAGAAGGGAGATATAAAGATCCAATATGTGAGCACTGATGAGCAAGTTTCTGATGTGTTGACTAAGCCTCTGTCTCAAGTGAAGTTTGAGTACTTTCGTGACAAGCTTGGTGTGGTTCGAAAGGACCTTCCTCGAAAGGGGGAGCAGTGATGATGCTAATGATGATGATGTCGTAGTGGGATTGTATCATCCCTAGACACCTGGCCTAAAGGGATTCGTATACTCTTGTCTCCGAGAATGTGATGATGATGATGTTCCAGTGGGATTGTATCATCCCTGGACACATGGCCTAAAGGGATCTGTAGAATCTTATCTCCGAGAATGTGATGATGATGATGATGTTGTGTTGGAAAATCCTAGATTTGATCTAGGTCACATCCAGTATGAAAAAGGACTGGCTCTGTGGTGGTAAATCCTAGATTTGATCTAGGTCACATCCAGTATGAAAAAGGATCGCCTCTGTGGTGGTAAATCCTAGATTTGATCTAGGTCACATCCAGTATGAAAAGGACTGGCTCTATGGTGGAAAATCCTAGATTTGATCTAGGTTACATCCAGTATGAAAAAGGACTGGCACTATGGTTGGGATTGCATCTTCCCTGGACCTTAGTCCTAAAGTGATCCAAAGACTTCTGTCCCCGAGAATATGGTTGGAGTGTATCTTCCTTGGACCTTAGTCCTAAAGTGATCCAGAGACTTATATCCCTGAGAATGTAGATAGTGTTGCATCATCCTTGGCATTATGTCCTAAAGTGAGAGGGACTGATCATCCCATAACTGGATCAGGATTTCATCATCCTTGGCATTATGTCCTAAAGTAAGAGGGATTGATCATCCCGTAATTGGATCATGTGTGTTGCAGGTTATGCTGCTATGATGATGTTGTTGATCGAAAGATCAAGATGATTATGTTGTTGATCGAAAGATCAAGATGATGATGTTGTTGATCAAAAGATCAAGATGATGATGTTGTTGTTGATTGAAAGATCCGGATGTTGATGTTGTTGTTGCTGTAGACGATCTAGTGATCAAGTGTTGTAGAAGATGAAGGCTCGGTACCATAGAAGATGATGCTCCAGTATTGAAGATGTTGAATATGTACCAATAGTTGTTCCAGTTTCTGATGATGTTGAAGAAAACTTTCGATCATCTATAGATGTATCACCTTGATGTTGTTGATGATGCTCTCTCTCCTTGCTCCTTCAGTTGATGTTGATGCTGTCAGTAGAATACCCTTCTCATTAAGTGGGAGTGTTGAAATATTGTAACTTCGAAGAATATTCTATTTGTATTTTATTATTGTAATTTATTCGGAGATGTTTTATTCCTCTGTCGGGATGTCATTATTGTATTTGATTATGTAAATTCATTGAGGTAAATCCTCCCTTGTAATTCGGGGCAATAGATCCCCTTTGAGTCATTTGTAATGGGGTGTTTAAGTCCCCTAGAGAAATCGGCCTAGTCAACATTAGGTTAATTTGTTAGGGGCCGGCCTAGTTAGGGAAAAAGTCAAGTGAAAGATAAAGTATAAATAGAGATGTTGTGTTCCTCATTTGAAAACACACACAAACACTTGTGGATTGCGCATTAGGAGAGAGAGATATATATATGTGAAGGAGAAGGAGCTCTTGTTTGGGGATTTCATCTTTGTACTTTTTGGTCATCTATATTGAGGAAGTTTTGTTGGGTTTTCTACCCCATGAGGGTTTCCCAAGATAAATCTGTGTCTATCTTGTGGTTGTGTTTCTTTCAGTGATCCTGCATATGCTATTGTTGTAAATTTGAATTGTTATCTAGCTTAGCATATAGAATCTTAACAACTAAAACAAAATTTAATATGTATTGAATTAGTGTTAATATTTATGGATAACCATGTTTTTTTAATATAAGGATAACTATTATATTTACTTCAAATTTGTTTTTTTTTTAATTATATATATATAGATATATATAGATATATAGATATATATAAAGTTTCAACACATTTGATATCTTTATTGAAATGTTATCAATATGTTAAAATGATTTTTAGTATATTGGTTTGAAATCATATAATAATCATTTTGAATTAATTGAATTTTAGATGTTAATTATTAACATTCCAAAATTTACTCTATAATGTTAGTGAATGCAAGTTATGGGGCTCCTTCAGTGCCTAGTCTTATCACACTTGAGGCATGGACACCTAGATGAGGGAGTGGGATGGATAGCGGTGAGACAAGGATGAGTGGTAGGGAAAATGATCTGCTTCATCACATGAGTTCAAAGACATTTGGATCATAATAATGGAAAATCGTGGGAGCACTTATGGAAGAGGTCTGATCAACAAGCTTGATGGTAACAACATGATGTCAATAACAACCTATTCATGAGCACCATGGTTTGGTCTCAAACTGGTTCATGGGTTCCAATAATGGAGGATTTCAAGGTCATAGCAAATTCTCTCATGATAGAGATTCTAAACTATATGATTTCAACACAAGTAACCTTACAAAGTTTTAATCTGGATTTATTTAAAACCCTTGTTTTTTTGGAGACCAGGAAAGGAAAGTGTTGGAGCCTGGTTTATTGGTCAGAGATCCTTGCCATCAAGCAAGCTTAGCTCTATCATGCTGGTACTTTGTGCTTATACTCGAGTAGTGGGCTCTTGAGGAATGCTTAGCTTGGTGGATCAATAGTGGCAACATGGTTAAAAGTGGGAAAACTAGTGTGGACAAGCCACCAAAATCTAATGAATACATATGTCGAGAGTCATCGGAGAAAAAGGAGTAGCTAAGTTGTCCTACAACAGTATGGTGTCAGTTCTTGCTTAAAAGAGAATCAATGAACTAGAGAAACAAAATTCATAGAAGCAGGAAGAGATGGACTCGGGTGGTATTCAAGCAAACTTTGGGCAGATGGTTGAGGATGTTGGGTCCTCATGAACCCATGAAATAAAGATTATGAAGAGCTTTACCCTTTACTGGTAGGTTAAAACCCTTCTGGGAAAAGCTATGATGGATTAAGCAAAAGAGAAGCAGGTCGCTCAACTTTAGGAGTAGGAGACTCAAGCTAGGATCAAAGGAATAGAAGCCACCCTTAGATTGGTAGCCAAGGCTCAAATAAAGTTTGGGGGGGTGAATTTTCTTATGACAACAACCACTTGCATGGTCTTCAGAGAACGCGTCGAGTTCGAGCAACCCAATGCAACGAAGGAGAAGTCTAAAGTGCCCCTTATGATAATCTCTGATGATTCTAAGAATTAGCACTCTATTTCATGCCTGGTTTTCTTTCAAGACTGTAAAACTTGTTTGTTTTGTTTATACATATGGTAATTATAATAGGTTGCTAGCTATTAAGACTATTAGTTTCAAACTTTATATATCATGTTCACCCTTTTGAGGTATTACTATAGCGCTTCTAACTTTGAATCCATATGCAATATAATGTGTGTTGATCTTAAAAATACATTCCAAAATTAAATTGCAATAAAAATATTAAAAAGTATTGAATTAATTATTTCATTAAAAACAATAATTTTAATAATACAAAATTATAATTTCACAAAAAAATATTTTAACCAAATTTTGGTGGTAACAAAAAAACATATCATAATATTTTTTTCACTTATAATTAATTAAAACTTTATACAACTTGACTTCTCAAGCCACTATTATATCTTTGTTCTTTGTCATTATCTTTTTTAGGTTTTTAGGTTGTTAATGCCATTTGGCCATTTGTGTATGGAAATAAAAAATCACAATGTAACATCCCGAAATTTCATTAAAATTAAAAAATTTTGAAGTAGCATTAATTACTAAGAATGCTAATTGCGGAAATAAATGTTTGTTAACTACTTAACTAATAGCAGTTTAACACAATTGACTAATTTTAATTCTTAAACATGATAAGACAACAGTTCACTTGAAAATATAATGTAATTCTATAAACGGTGTTTAAATTCCTATGCGATACAGATTATTGCGATAAATACTAACAACTATGTTTGAATGTTGATGAAGGGGTTCCTACAAGGTGCCCTGAGGTTTACTTAGCTTGGGTAGCTAAAGCATTGAACTTGTCTCTTTTCGCAGATTCGCAGGTAAGGTATTAAGACAATTCAAGTACTTCAAGCAATTCATTATTTGTTTCTGTTAGCCGTCATTGCAATAAAATAGCGAAAGTATTTTCTGTACAAGAAAAGATGTTAAAGGTATGGATATTCAGTTTTGTTCCTTCCATTTAACAAGTGTTATCTTGGCTATTTATAAAGTTTGTGGATGTAACTGTTATTACTATCTGCTTAAAATATATTGACGCTCCAACCTTTATGTTGATTGGTGTCATAGAAACATAAGTTGCTTTCTATTCCAACAACTGCAAGGGCTAGATAAATTCTTACAATTCAAAGTGCTAGTATTATCGTGAAACAATTCCGACATGAAGCTTCCAATAATGAATGATATTACTAATGCGAAATGGTTAAATTGTGGAAATCTAGATTGATCCTTTGATATCCTATTTAGAACATTAAGGGAATATCATAACATTTCTATGATATTGTAATGGTCTTTAACCTATGTGTTGAGACCTCCTTCTATAAAAAATTTGACCTAATGCCAAGTAGAATCACATGCAACATATATCTATTGACTATGCAAATGTGAAATAATGTTTTCTTCATTTAATATCTCTATTAGTTATTATACTAATGTATTGATATTGTGCGGGTTTAGATATGTCAAAGTATTGCAATGCTTATTGCATTAGGTTCTAATTCTTAAGCACTTACCTAATACTACAAATACTATGTTTTTACATAGCGCAGTTGCCAAAGGTTATTTATAATGATATTTTTGAATAATGTGGAAACCATACGTTATATGTAAATTGCAACATAAGTAGCATAGAAACTAACTATATGATTTGTGAACTATGCCATAACGATGATTTGATTATAATGTAATGCAATTCTATATGCAATACTATGCGATAGCCTTGATAACATGGAACATTAATGCAGTGTAATTCACGCCCAAACAGCGTTAATGGAGGTGACGGGTCTTACTGCTCTGCAGTCCTTCGTTGGTTGACAATAACGTGTCTGCACTGATATTTTAATGCTTCCATCCACTCCTTCTGGAATGTCCTATTGGATATCCATGTGGAGGATTTCACGTGAATATATGTATGAAAAGTTGAGCTGTACAAGAGAAAAATCGATGAGCTTCCTCTGAGTTGGCCCTAGGCGTTAATGAGGTTATAAATGATCTTGTATGTATAGGTGCTTTGAGTTTCGTGATCCCCAACTGGCTTGATCTGCTCCGTTGATCTGGTTTTTTCCTCGGGTTTGGGTTTGCCCTAACCGCTCATGCTATTCTTATGCTTTGTATTACTCCTTGGCATTCATTTGGTGGGTCTGGGCTTGGAGAGAGGCCAACAGGCTGCATAGTAGTAGGGTTTGATAGTAGGTTTCTTGCGAACTCATGCTCGGATTCGATGGTGGGATCTCTGGTTATAATGTTGATAGTTTTCAGGTTTTCTTTATGGAGTTGAGTGTTAATAGCCCTGTGGCTTTCGTCATAAATTTTGATAGAGGGTTTCCACAATTTTAGTTTCAGAGGTCTTGACTGAGAATAAATGTTGAAGTTCATGGAGTCTGATTGCCTTCTTTGTAGCGACTGTTAAGCGGACTTGAATCTTGATGGTAACGGCATTCCAGCTTTGGCTCCTACAAACAGAGGTAATGAATTTGAATCTATGAGCTTTGTCTGCAATTGTTTAAGTTTGAACTTCGTACATCTCTTTTGTTTTAGTACGGTATTTAACTTCGTAATGTTTTAATGGCAGGTTCTGACGCTGTTTGGAGGTTGTAATGTTCAAAATCTCAGTGGAATGGCACTAGCTCGCTCAAACTGGTAAGCCTCGATGGTTTAAACTCCTCATAGGTTCTCCTGGAATCATTTGATGATGACATTGCTCGTCAGGCTCGATGCTGGTTCCTGGCATTGTTTTGGCAATAAACATAATGTATTATTGAATGTAATATTTTAAATGATAGAGGGTGAACTCTTGTCATGTTTTTAGAACTGGCTCGGCCGAGTGTTGTTTTGACATTTTGATTAAATGATTCGAACTAGGGAATGAAACCCTCTGTATATAAATAAATTTACAATTATGATTTGGAAGCAATGATGGTGTAGATTTGTATTTGGAATGTAATGTGATGCTTGACTAAAATGTATAGTATTTAAAAGAATGGAGATGCCGAAAGCCATTAGGCTGTAATGATGAACAGGTCTGTGGTTTTAATCTCTGTGTATTATACTATTCATAAAAAAATGAAACTAAGTGGCTTGGCCACAGTTTAGGGTAGTTGTTCAGATTTTGAAGTTGATACAAAAGACTGTGATGAATGTTTCCTGATTCAACCACTTTATAATAAATATGGTTTTCGATTTTAAATTAGAATTGAATTTATTTGATTTCTCGCGAAGAGTTCTTCGCTGAAAGGGTATTATCCCTAGGTCGATTGACCATACAGATAAATGTGATTTTGAATTCTTAGTCCTAAATGCAAAAACCTAGAGTGACTCTGTAGTGTAAAAGAAAAATAAATATAGCACTAAAGAAAGAAAAACGAATGAATAGAATGTATGTGCTAGGGTTTTCAGCCATGTATCGAATGTTTGGAAAACTGTTTATAAATGATATTAATAGGGTGTTTATACAACGATATGTGTAGATCCGTTCATGTTCCTTCATTGGAATCGATAGATACTGCACTTGTTTACACTTAATATTTGTAATGAATTTGAAATAAATTAATGCTGAGGAATAGAATAGAATTATTGCAATAATTGAAAAGAAGACATAGAAACGTAAAAACCCTAGTCTATTCTATTACTAAAAGAAAATAAAAGTGAAATCAAATACTGAAAGATGTTATTTAAATTACAACTGTTACGGTTTCCTAAATACTGTGTAACAGAGAGATAATTTCATTACTTAGATATGATATCTATTTGTTTTCGAGATATATATACTTGATAATAGTAATGGGTAATAATACTGTGTACTTAGGAAATATAAATATTTTTGCAACTGTTATTTCAATACAGTTTGGTGAAAGAAAATACAGTAAGATTTTAGAATATTTAACTGATGAAAGAATAATAAAAGAAGAACATAGAATTATTTTATTTCCTATAGAATATTAATGATAGGAAAAACTTAATGAAATACTTCAGTGTTGATCTTCTCATTCATCTGGAAATATGCCTATCATTTTATCTATTTTAATCTCTTCTTTGTACTAGAGTACGATGCAGATCCATTGGCATAGGGAAAAATGCAGAGAATATTTTATTCAATTTATCATTACTATTCACAATCCTAATTAGGTTTAGAAACTGGAAAAATAGATGCACTGAACAAGAATACATTCTGTAAATAGGAATTAAATATTTGCAGATAAACAAATTTTAACTACTTAATGACAGATAAACAAATAGAACCTGTAGATGAAGATAGGGTCGACAAACACCCAAGGAGTCTTGTTCCTCCCAACCTTCTCCAGAAGAAGCAGCCAAATTGTTGGCTTCCTATGGACCCCCGAGCCTACTCACTGAACCACTAAGTAGATGGAATCTGTGTGGAAGCAAGACATTAAGTAAAACTTCTGCACTCTGTAGTATAACTTCTGCACTCAAAATATGCCTTTTGCACTTAGCAATGTAATTTCTGCACTCAGCAGTAATGGGTAGACTCACAACATGATCAAAAACTTAGCAGCCAAATTGTTGGCTTCCTATGGACCCCCGAGCTTGCTTACTGAACCACTAAGTAGATGGAATTTGTGTGGAAGCAAGGCATTAAGTAAAACTTCTGCACTATGTAGTATAACTTCTGCACTCAGCAGTAATGGGTAGACTCACAACATGATCAAAAACTTAGCATATCCCCTCATCAAATCTCTTGGGTGCAAGCACAGCAAAGCCCCAAGGTAAATTTTCTCGTCAGGAAAAGTGATGAACCTCAGTTCATAATTTGATGGCTACTATATAGACTGCCTAGGTCTTTAGTGGTCAGTTTTTGAATAAATGGGCCTCAAGCTCCAGTCCCACCTATCAGGGCACTATGACCACATTTCAAGGGAGTTGTCCCATACCAACAACTAGTTAGTTGCATCATGATGCTGCCACTTGTCCATTGCCTTCTACCTTAGATTCCATTCCACCTAGTGGGTCAGTAACCACTCTTTCAACAGTCCCCTTAGGTGTTTGTCTCCTATTTTATTTATTAAATAATAAAATATTGTGCAAATTACAGTCATCCTTGGACACTTGTCCAACATAAAAACTTTATAATAAAAGTTAACATAATGTTTCTAACATAAAATGTTCTTCAACAAAAAGGTCATGTTACACACAATGTACTCATTTGTCAAGATTTGCAAAGTGTCATATGGGCCTTAACAAACAACAAATGCCCAAAAGGTGGGGTTGGCTTTCTACAGAGTGTTTTGTGAACATTATGACACCACAAACAAATCATGCTTTGAACATATACAAAAAAAAGTGAATTTCATTGTATAATAGAATAATAATTGTGTTTGCAAAATGAATGCAACGTGAGGAGGCTGAGCTCTTCTCTTGTGGCTAGGTTTACTTTAATTATCATTGATCTATTTCATCACTGAGCTCTTTAGTTGTCGTCAAGTTGCTTGGCAATTAGGAAATACATGTGCCTTTGTGAGGTTGCACATTCTGGTCTTCTTTTGAGGGGAGGTCCTATCATTTGTGCTTTATGAAGAATTTTTTTAGGTGGAATAATGGGTGAGAATATTTGTCCATAGGTTGAATATTTTAAAGTTTTGGTTAGTTCTTTAAATCTAAGCAATGGGAAACATTGTACATTTAGTAGATTTGTAAAATGAATGGAATCCATTCCTTAATTGGAACTTTGATCTCTAGAACCAATAAGAAACTTTCTTAATTTGTTTAGGTGTGTTTTGATTGAGAAATTTATAGATATCTAGCATAGTCCAAAAGCTATATAAGCATGGATAGTAGGGCATTGGTTGCCCAAGATTCAGGGTTAAGTATTTGTTTTTGGGAATTAAGGTTTCTTTGTGTTGTTATTTACTAGTAAAAGCATCTTAGCTTTATCTTTAATTCTATACTTTAGTTCATGGGATCTAGGGGAATGCATTTAATTCCTTAGACTTTTGATTTAAATCTAGAAGTGGATAATTCCTTAACTCTAGTTCGGGTTAAGTTGCCTTATCTCCCTTTGTTTTTTGGAATGATATCTTTCTCAAAGATATTGGGAACAATATAGGAAAAATTATACATAAAGCAATGCCAAAAGAACATATGTATTATTGTACCCATATATGTGTGGAGGTGGACCTAGAGAAGGGACTCCCAAAATCTCTACAAATCAAGTTGGATGGTTGCACTCATTAGCAAGCCCTTGATTATGAGCAACTTCCTTTTAAGTGCAATTATTGTCATGTTTATGAACAATTTTCGAAATATATACAAAAATTCTAGAGGGTCAACCCCCTTCAAAGTAAGCATTGAAAAATGATGACGAGTTTAGGTCGGCTCTGAGTAGGTGCAAAAATTCTCAATGCAAAGGGAATCAAAATGCAAAATCAATAGAGACCTTCCAAACCAAGTAATAATAGATTCAAATACCTTGACAATTTAGAAGAATAAAACAAGTAAATCATGAGGGGTGAGGAATTATTAAAAAACCCCAATTTTGACACAGATAGCTATGAAGGTGGTATGGATCCATCTGAGCCCCACAAGGATTTAGAGAATAATGCTCCAATAGGAAAAGAAAAGAAGAAAGTAGGCGATGGAGAGAAGGAAGAGGATGAACCATAGATATCAAAGGCATAAGAAGAGGAAGAAAAGGAGGAAGAAAAAAATGATAAGGAAAAATGAAAGGGTCTAGTCTCTCCTATAGTTTTGGTGTCATATGGTTAATCAACTGTGACATCAGAATCTCTATCCTTCATCAAAGTACTGAAGAAATCCCATCATCCCTCCTTTCCCCTCACAAAAGGAAGGAAGTCAAATCGGGAGTGGTTGGAAAATGAGATAGAATCGAATATGCAGTTGGGATATCAGTTAACCTTAGATTCTCCCCTATTTACAGGGGGGTATATGTTTGCAATTAATAATTTCCAGGTTTTCATGTTTTGTAAATCGATATTATTGTTAGGCTAGTTTGTTAGAATTTATAGTAGGATTTTTAAATTTTTGAAGAAAAATGTAAACACAATGCAAACTATAGGTAGACTCTTCATATACTTTGGGAATTTTGAATTCTCACTATTGTTTTTTGTTTGTTAGTTTGTCTATGACTTGCAAGACTAGCTTGTGATCTAAGAAACCATGACCCAAGGGCATCTAAGCCATCAAAATCACCCAGGGACCGCATCCGGTTTGGGCCACACCAACCCTTAGCATGGTTGGATTTTTAGGTCTACTCACAACTGCCTTGCGAGGTTTGAACTTAGGTCACCATGTAGAACGTGATCTGTCGAAACCAACCATGCTAGTGGGATTTGACTTGAATTCTCACTATTAAACTCTATTAAACTAGTAACTTGATGTATGATATACACACAAGTTTCTTTTAACCATTTTTTACAATTTCAATTAATAATAATATTAATAATTACATTTTTTCTTTAAAAAATATTAAATAAACATTATATATACAAATTTGAACATCATCATCATCATCATCATTATCATTATTATTATTTGTTTATACATATCTATAAACTTTAAATATAAATTTGGAATAACCAAGATAATATAAAATTTTGATATTTATCAAAAGAAAAAGGTTGTTGATACCATTTGGAAAAAAAATTGAAAATCACATGATGCTAAATTGTCAAGATCTACAAAGAGTGGATGGTGACCATACTATATAAACTAAATATAAATTTGGAATGACCAAGATAATATGAAATTTTGATATTTATTGAGAAGCAAAACGTTGTTGATGCCATTGGGAAAAAAATTGAAAATCACAATATGCTAAATTGTCAAGATCTACAAAGAGTGGATGGTGACAAGGTGGGGTTGGGGTTAGCTTTATATACAATGTTTTATGAATATTGTGATGCCACAAATTAACGCGTGGTCAAGGCTTGACCAACCTTATTCAAATTAGAGTTGGTTCAAAGAATAATCATCATCTTCTTAAGTAGTTTGCAGCAGTAAAAGACATTTCCTAGTGGCAATTGGTATTAGTTTTAGATTCTAATTTTTGGATAAAGACGGTTGTAAGAGTATGTTGGATTGGTGAGATGGGGTATTATTCTTTTTAAAGGATTTAACTTTTTGGATTGGTGAGATTTGGGTATTATTCTTTTTAAGGATCTAACTTTTTAAAGTGATCGTAGTAAATATTTTTTTATAATTAAATTATTATATTAAAAAATTACAATTTAGTATAGTTAAAGTATATAATATATTATATAAATAAAAGGGTAAGTAATTATTTAATAATAATAATTTAATTTTAAGGTAATGATTGAGTTAGATATTAAATTAGTGTATGAAATCTTTTTTTTTGTTTGTATGAATTTCTTTAACTTGTAGGAGTAGTTTGTGGTCTAAGAAACCATGACCTAATGACATCAAAGCCATCAAAATCACTTGGGGATTTCACCTGACCTAAATCACACTAACCCTTAACATGACTAGATTTTTTTTATCTCCTCCCACTACCACAAATTTTAAACCCTAAATCACATAATAAAACTTCACAAATATCTTTTTATTTTGATTATTAAAATAAAAATAAAAATATAATATAATAAAAAATCACAACTTAAAATATAATTATATAAATTTACATTAAAATATATTTTAAAAAAATTCAATAATCACACACCATAAATTATTACATTACACGGCCTCCCACTTTTGGATAAGTAATAAATACACACCATTCAAATTTAATATGAAAATGCATCATATTAATTTTGATAAGTGGAATTAAATACATCTTACTTGACATAACATAATTTCCCTTATAAGTAATCAAAGAATTATATCCTCATAATGTTTTAACGTTTTAACGATTGAGAGGTACATAACCTCCAATAAACCAAAAAAAATGATAAAGTATTTTTACATTATAGTATAGTTGTCTTTGCTATAGACATTATAGAATTATTATAATAATGTAATTGACATTTTTTTCATAGAAAAAAGATCGTATTTTCTTTGTATTAAAGTAAGTATCATTTATATGATCAAAAGCAGCCTCAAAACATAAATATAGTCTCAGGTTAGACCTGTTTATCTTTGTCAGTATGTGATATATCATCATCTTTTAGTGGATTCTACAAAAATATTTGGATATGATTGTTCATTTACATCATCCATATAGGTAAGATGAACTACAATCCTAATATTTGACTTTGATCTTGACTGTAACTCATTGATCAAAATGGGAGAAGTCCTGGATCATCTTCAGTGATGGTATCATTATCACTTTCCGATTTCTGCCATATTCTATTACCAAATTGGAGCCCATTTTTTTATAATCGATTTGCCTCGTGGTTCCTTTCTCTGTACACATGCTTGAAAGTGATATTATGGAAATGTCTTGCCAATCTGTCAAGCTCCTAAAATATGGTTGCAAAAAAATGTTCTTAGGTTTCCATTTATACTTCGATAACTATGGAAAAGCCACCATAAACCTTAATAATGTAATTAACATGCCAAGTTAATATTATAGTTTGATTTGTATGAGATGATACATCTTACAACCATGAACTTATAACTTATAGATGAAGATATTTTCAATATTTATTTTATTAAATTTACTTATATCTAATTTCATTTATAAAAAAAAATCATAACATGCATCTATTAACAAAAACTTAAAAAATTATAAATATAAATCATTTTCATGCCTAATCCAAATCTAATATGATATGGGAACCTTTGGCAACCAATATAGACATGAAAATAAAGGAAATGCGTAAATCAGGGAATTCTTAAGTTTTAAGTACAAATTAACTTTTAATGAGACAATGAAGAAAATATTAGGAATCTTAACGATGTACAATTTATGTGTACTTCATAATGTAAAAATATACCATATAGCATTGGCAATTGTAGTAAGTTTTGAAAACCCTACAGAGTCGAAAATTGATGAAAGATCGTTGAAGCCTCGTGAGAAGAAGTCGAACCGAGCTCTACAACCAGCGCCTGAAGGGGTTTGAGCCGAGTAGGTTCTGGCCATCTGCCAACCTCTGACATCTTCTCCCTACCGCTTCTGTCCTCCTCATGCTAGCTCGTGGTTCTGGCCCCAGCACTCTGTACCCTTATCCCCTTCTAGGGCGCCCCTCATCGCCTCGGGAGATGGGAGCCTCCCTCCCGAGCTTACTGAATTTCTAAAACTCGTCTTAGATCAAGGCAAGAAGCCGATCTCCTCCACTCATAAGAAGTTCGTAAAGAAGTTGAATGAGATCCCCACAGTTGCGTTTTCGGTGGATCTCCCCTGCAAGACAGCCCTGAATCTGGCGGAACGGGCACTAATCGGCCAATTCACGGGACTATGGCCTTCCCCTAAGACCACTGAAATTTGGGTTCAGAAAAACTGGATACCTTTGATCGCCGAGGATGTTAAATCCTTCTTCCTTGGTAAGGGTTATTTTTCATTCTGTTGATGTATATGTAACTTCGGAATGTATTTCACATATATGTATATTGTATTCCTATAGAGATGTTATTATTCCTCTATACGGAAGTGTCGTCATTTATATTGTAAGTGTCGTAACTTATACTTGATGGGTTATTAGACCACCTTGTTGGGGTCAGCCATGTATAAGTCATGTAGGTCAAAGGGTTATTAGACCACCCTATTGGGGGTCGACCATGTGGGTCAAAGGGTTATTAGAACACCCTAGTGGGGGTCGGCCCAGTCAGCATTATGTTAAGTGGTTAAGTTGAGGCTGACCTAGTTGAGTAAAGGTCAAGTCAAGTTAGTGTAGAGAGTGTGTCTCTCTCATTTTACACATTCTATTCTCTCACTAACACTTGGGAGAGTGGCGCACTTGTGGAGGAGGAGGCTCTGCTGCTAGGAGAAGACTATCTCTTGTACTCTGGTTGTATCATTGCTCTATCCATCTCTGAGGAAGTTATTGGGGTTTTTCACCTTTATGGTTTTCTCCAAGTAAAATCTGTGTCTCTTGTGTGATTGCATTATTGTGTCCATGATTAATATGCTGTACATGTTGTTCTCTCAGTTAAGATCCTAGATCAGATTGAAGTAAATTCTGAAAATTTAACACATTCGTCTTCGAAGACAAGCGGGATCACGAGCTTATCTTCAGAAATGGCCCTTACTTCATGGGGCCGCAAGGTCTGTATATGAATAGATGGAATCTGAATTTTGACCCAACAGTGGATATCCCCTCTGCTGTTCTTATCTGGTTGAGGCTGCCCCACCTTCCTCCCATTGTTGGAATACAAAATCCCTGGAAGAAATCGAGAATGCCCTAGGAAAATACATCGATAAAGCCGACCGTAAAGATCAATATTCATGCGTGAGAATATGCGTCGAAGTGGATCTGTAACATGGCCTTCAGGAAGCAATAAATCTCAAAGTAGCAGACTGGTCGCACATACAAGAACTCGATTACGAGTAGATCCCTTTCAAATGCAAGTTTTGTCACGAATATGGGCACTTCGCACGATCATGCAAAAAGAAGCCAGAGGATCCAGAGTCGAATGGGAAAAAAGAGCAATGGACAGCCATCCAAAAAAATAATAGAGCAGGCACGAAATCTCATTCAAAAAGCCCAAATCTACAGAAAACAGATCAGCATCATCTAGATCCGACAGCCTCAAACAACGGGAATAGCTTCAAAGCCCTAGAGTCAGCTGAGATCTAGAAAATCCTCGAGGTTGAAGAAGAAGGAGAAATTCGTGAACAACAAGAAAACCATACAACTCAGTGGGACCCTGAAATTCCATCGATCCCCTTGTCCCAGAATACTCCTAGCCCCACTAGTTCTACTATGATTAAAGAAACCCCCTCCTATGCTGAGATCACAAAAGCAAGAACCCCAACCTCACCCTCCTCTTCAGAAGAGCCCTTCGATAAATCCAACAAAAAATTGGGTCGAAAATCCACCAAAGATCTGAGGGAAGAAGAAGCAGAGCGAGAGAAAGTCCAAGGCTCCCAAGCAACAATAGATATGGTTTTCAACAGAAATACCAGAACCAAGAATGCAGGAAAGAAATTTGGGGATCTTACAAGAGGAACTCCCTCCTCCATATTCAACCCTAAATGATGAATTTGGTCTCCTGGAACTGCAGAGGGATTGGCAATCCCTGCAAGGTAGAAGCAGTCAAAGATCTGCAAAAGATTGGCAAGCCTGATATACTACTACTCTAGGAGACAAAACTCGATGAAAATATAGTATTAGCTATTGGAAAAGAACATTGGAAGCATAACACAGGTTATGTAGTAAGTGCCCGAGGAGCATCAGGAGGCTTGGCAACCTTATGGTCATCGGACAAATTTCATCTTCACAACCAATTTGCTACGCAGCATTGGATTTATACGGACCTCACCCACCTGTAGAGCAATAAGCGCATCAGCCTTTTCAATATTTATGTGCCAAATCTTCATGCGGAGAAAAAAGAATGTTGGAGTCTTCTAGAAGACTTCCTGGATGTGTATAACCCTCAAAATATAATCTTAGCAGGTGATCTGAATATCACCCTATCCAGAGTTGAAAAGAGAGGAGGACGTAGTGGGAATGACTATTTCAAACAGCAGGTAGAAGATATAATCCATAATAGAGATCTCATCGATATCAAGCCAAAGAAAGGGAAGTATACTTGGTCCAACAAATGACTCAGTAAAGGGAATATCATGGCCAAGCTGGACAGATTCCTGGTCCACAACAACCTCCTGACGGATACACAATTCATCTCCTCCAGCATTCTAGCAAACCTTGCCTCTGATCATAAGCCTATCCAACTCAGTTTCAATGACCTGGAGGATCTTAGCTCCATCCCATTTCGGTTCAACCCTCAGTGGTTGGATCATTCAAGCTTCTGGTCTATTCTGGATAAGGCATGGAGAATCCCCATCACAAGCTCTCCATGCCATGTATGGGAACAAAAATTAAAAAATACCAAGAAAGCTTTAAAGACTTGGGCAAAAGCCAATTGCCCAGCCCCAGCTGAACCCAGAAAGAATGTCGTGGGAGTCTTAGAAGAGATACAATGCGCTATGGAAGACCATCTCATTGATGCTAAATCGATGCATGAGGAAACAACCCAACAGAGCAGAGTATATCACGCCTTTAGAAAGGAGGAAGAGTATTGGCGACTGAAGTCAAGAAGTACGTGGCTAAAGTCTGGGGATAAAAACACCAAATATTTCCACAATCAATTCAAAATTAGACAAATAGGAAATCACATCGAGGAGATAAAATTGGAGGACGGCACGATCTGCAAAGGTATAAATGATATTAAAATTGTTGCACATGCACATTATGTTGCGTTATTTGCTGAGGATGACAGGGTCGAAGGTGAAGAGGAGCGCTCACTGCTAGAGCATATACAGAACAACATCACGCCTGAGGAGAAATTGAAGATTCTGGAGCCATTCACTGAGCAAGAAGTGGTCAATACAATCAGCTCATTTGACTATGATAAAGCCGCTGGCCCCGACGACTTCTCCATTCATTTTTATCAAGCTTGCTGGGAATACATTAAAAAATATTTTATGAGAATGGTTAAGAATTTCCATTCAAAGGCTAAGATAGGTGGTGGAACTAATAGCACCTTCCTGTCCCTCATACCTAAAGATACAAATCCAAGCTCCTTCAATAGATTTAGACCTATTTCCTTATGCAACGCCTCGTACAAGATCATAGCTAAGATGCTGGCATCCCGAATGAAGCCCTTACTAAGCAGGTCGATCTCGGAGAACCAAGGTGGCTTTCTGGAAGGGAGACAAATTTTGGACAGCATCATTCTCATTCAAGAAGCTATCCACTCAAGCAAAGAAAGAAAGGAAAAAGGTATGTTAATCAAGCTAGACATGGCCAATGCTTTTGACCGGGTCAAGCACTCCTTTCTTTTCAACATTATGTCTCGTTTTGGTTTCAATGAAACCTTCATCCGGTGGATTGCAGCTTGCATTAGCAATCCCTGGATTGCCCCTCTAATTAATGGCCGTCCCTCAGACTTCTTCCAAGCTTCCCAGGGCATTAGGCAAGGATGCCCACTCTCCCCTTTCCTATACATTATTTTGGCTGACTCCATTAGTCGTAAGTTAAACCATATCTTCTCAACGACACCCTCCCCGGCCTTCATTTGACCTTGGACTCCCATCCTCTCAATCACACTTTGTTTGCAGATGATTCTTTATTCCTTGGAGGAGCCTCTCCCCTCATAGCACACAAATTCAAACAGAATATGAATATGTATTGCAAGGCCTCCAATGGAATGATCAACCTTCAGAAAAGTGTAGTTTATAGTTGGAATACAAACAACGTGGTGGCTGCAAAAATCAGCAGAATACTGGGCATCAAGGTTTATAATCAATGGGAAAAATTCTCTTATTTGGGCCTACCCATCACTTAAGGAAATGCCAAGGCTGGAACGTGGGATGATACGATCAACAAAATTAAAAGGAAAATCACTAGATGGGGAGGTTACTGGCTAAGTAAGGCTGGAAAGCTGACCCTAGTAAAGTCAGTTATTTCTGCCACGCCTATATATCAGTGTTCTACATTCCTAGCGCCAAAAGGAACAACAAATCAGATAAGTAAACTAATGAGAGAATTTATTTCGTCAGGAGGGAAAAATAACGGGGAAAGGAAAAAAAAATTCCACTTAGTTAATTGGGAGACGATTAAGAAGACAAAAGCTGCAGGAGGACTACAAGTACGGGATCCTCATCATACCAATTTGTCTTTGAGTGGAAAGATATTATGGCAGATCCTCCATTTCAAGCGGAACCGAATCAGCCAAGTGTTCAGGAAGAAATATCTCAATGGAGACAACCTAAGATGTTTAGATCAAAAGCCTACCTCCAAAGGCTCAAGCACCTGGTCCCTTTGCAAAGAGGCATGGGAATTTTTCTCAAAAGAATTATACTGGGTTCCAGGCAACGACAAGAAAATAGAAATTTTCAAAGATAGAATTATGGAGAATGAAGCATTGCAAAATAACCACGATTTAAAACATATTGCAGACTGGCTGGCCCAACAAGGAATCATAACTCTAAAAGACTTTAGCTACTGGGACAGTCATGGGAATCGGGATAGTTGGAAAAAGTTAGAGGTTCCTGCAATTCATGAGGCAGCCAAAGACATTGTTATAAAGAATCTGAAAGGATGCGCCCCTCTGCACTTATTGCTCGGGGATGACCGAGGCTGGGGGCCTACAGGCTCGTATACAGCTGCCCTTGGGTACAAAGCGCTGCAACAGAAAGAAGAAGTAAGAAGTAATACATGGAAAATGGTTTGGAACACATTCGGACTCCTGAAAATCAACTTCTTTACCTGGACTTTAAATCATTGCAAAATTCTCACCGGTGATAACTTAAGTAAGAGAGGTATTCACGGGCCTTTTTGGTGCACTCTCTGCCAGAGCAACAATGAAACTTGCAATCATCTTTTTCTGGAATGCCCTTATGTAAAGAACGTTTGGAATTATATGCTCAGGGAGCTCAACATCACCATGCCCATCTTCACTTCCACCAGTCAGCTCTTCAAAGATTGGAAATCTACATATCCCACCTCCTATCCAAGGATAAGCTTTGGTTTCATCTTTGGATCTCCATCCCAAAATTTGTATGCTGGAAAATCTGGACTGACAGAAACCAGGCAATATTCCAAGAAAAGATTTGCAAACCCATTCACACAGCTAGCCAAGCTAAAGGATTACTGCTCGACTGTCTCTTTCACTCTAAGTTTAGGCCAAATTCAACCCTTAGCAAAGTAGAATTGGAGTGGATAGGAAATTTCAGAGCGCAACCCAGGTATGTACCCCAACCGAGATTCACTCCAACCTGGCAAATCAGACTCACAACTAAAGAATTTCAAGATTGGATGACAAACCAGGAGTTGGACAGCCTTCATTTCGACGGTGCCTCCAAGAACAATCCAGGCGTGGCAGGATCAGGTGGAGTCTTGTGGAATAGAGTTGGGAACATAAGATTGAAGTATAGATGGGGCTTGGGCAATAGCTCAAACAACCTCGTTGAAGCTTTAGCCTTGTTGAAAGGTTGTCAGATTGCTAGGGAACATAATATTGACAAGATTCAAGTGTTCGGGGATTCTTTGATCGTTATCCAAGCCCTCATTACTAGCACCAATTGCAACAACCTTCCTCTCAACTGTATCATTCAGCAAATTCATCAAATTTCGACCACCTTCACCCTGTTCAGGTCTTATCATATTCTTAGAACTTCAAACTCCGAGGCAGACTTAGAAGCTAACGCTGCTACAAGTCATCAACAAGGCATGCTCAAGCTCTCCAATTTGGATGCTGAACCCCAGCATATTCCTTGAACTTGGAATTAATATAAGCTTAAATTCAGCTGGCAGATCGAATTGACCGTTTGATTGGAGTAATCATCTCATTCTGCCCTTAATCTTCCAATTCAAAGCACACTTGCTAAGCTTAGCCATGAAGAGTTGATGGAATGTGAGACAATGTTACTATAGTTGGTATAATCCTGTCTTTTGATTTTAAAGTTATAATGATTGAATCCTGGGAGAAATAATCTTGTAGGAACAGGAGGATACATCATCACGATGTGATGGAATCAGAGATAGCATAATTTCTTAAGCTCTTCATTAAGAACTCTTCGTATTTCTTTGAAGCTGATTGTGTTTTAGGTGGAAGCAGAGGAAAAGGCATCCAGGCTCAGACTTTTGCCCTTTATATGAATGTTATATCTCTGCATAGGACTCTTCTGAGCGAAATCAGACAGAATTAAAATAGGATATTTATGAGCGATTTCAGATAGAATTTATATAGGAAGACATAGAGGGATTCATTACCACTCTTTGATGGATTCAGTGGCAGTATCAAGAATGTCCAATCTTCAGAGTTGTAATCTTCTTGCAACGATCAGAGTGTTCATTGAATTGAGATTATGGGTATCTTTCTCGGCTATTTCTCTGTCTGCAGAATATTAGGACAATTCTAAGCGATTTCAGATTAAAAATTTTCCTTTAAAGGCGTGGGGGACACATTCCCACACATTGATGGATTCAGTGGTAGTATTCACTGGCACACTCGCTCAACTCTTTGAACTATTCGAATTTAAATGATGCTTAATCATGGGGATCCTCGAAAACCTGAAGCATTAATTCGGACATCCAGTTAATGAGACAGTAATTTGTGGCAGTACTTTGAAGCAAAAGTGAGGATCTTCAGTAAATAAGGCAGTATTGTGAGGGAGTAGTATTAGGCAGCACTAGGAAGCATCTCTCAGGGTTTCAAATGTATTCAGTAAATGATTCAGGGTAGAAGGCATCTTCCTCATCGGTTCAGAACCCAGAACTTAGCAAACTTGCAGACAGCACAAAATCCTCAGCGCATCTTCACCTCCTGATTTGGTCTTTCTTCATATTTTTGGAGTGCACAAAATCCTCAGCGCATCTTCACCTCCTGATTTGGTCTTTCTTCATATTTTTGGAGTGCAGAAGATTTTATGATATATTCATTGTCAGAATAAAAACTTGGTCTCCAATGTAACTTGATCTCAGGATAGCTCCAGTTGGATTAATCTTTTTAGTTTTAATAGCAGCACCCTGAGTGCTATATTCTTTTATTTTAACTCTAATAAGTTCTTTCAGAAAGAGATGAGAAAGAGATGATAGGCAAATAGCCTCCCAATTACATTTTCTTTTATTATTTGCCTAAATAGACTCTTGGCTAAGCAACGCTGAATTTGATCAAAGATACTTTGACCATCTAATGCACTCAGCCGATTTGGTTCAAAACCACGGCCCCTTTTTTTTAATACAATATTCGTTTATATATATATATATATATATATAAATTTATTTGTATTTATAAATGTATTGTGTAAAAGTTTTAAAAATATAATAGTAATATATAGATTATATTTTAGAATAAAAATATGGTTTTATTACTTAGTATCATATAAATGGTTATGAGAGAGATCATGTAGTATCAAAAAACACAACCTTTAATTTTGATAATAAAAATTGATTGAAAAATATATGTACAAGTATATGTTTCATTTAGTATAAAAGATATAATTAGTATATATAATTAATAATATGTAAAGAGAAAAAATAAATTAAAAATAAAATAATAGCAAATTTATATTAATTAATGTGATTATATTTTTCCAAATAGAGAAAACTATTAACTTGTTATTCATATGAATCAAAGTTATTTTTTCTAGTATATGCTTATATTATAGATGGTAATGTCTTTTACAATACTAACTATCTAAAAAAAGTAGTATATTGTCTATCCCAAAAAAGTGTAACTAAAGACAGTTCATTGAGGATATTCACTTTATAGTCCTTCCTCAATAACATAAGTTTCACTTTATAGTCCTTCCTCAATAACATAAGTTATTAAGGTGTAAAAAACAAATCTTCAACAACTATAACTAAATAAAAAGTGCTAAATATGCCTTAATGGAACCCATGTCCACTAAAGAGATGTCCATAAATTATTCATAAAACAAAACACCTTCAGGGACCTCAATAACATTCTTAGATAATTTATCTGCCAAGATATTTTCCTATCAATAAATATGTTTAAAAACAAGATCATTAAAAGTAGAATGAAGATTTAATGTGATTATTTATAATGTGTGTGTAAGAAAGAGAGATTATTATATATATATATATATATATATATATATATAAAAGAGGAGGGAAAGTACACAAACTTAAACATGGTAAGAAAATTGAGAGAAAATAAAAAACAACTTTGGATTTTGTTGATGAAACATTTAAATTGGATGTGGGTGCATATTATTAGGGGAAATTTTAATGTGGATTATTGCATTTTATATAGTATGAGGGTTATTTCAGATAGAAAAAACTATCTAAGCAAGTTGTGATTGGAGAGTTTTTGGCTTTGGAGTCGAGTTATTTTGTTCCTTCATGGATTTTGCTTAACATAATGCACTCTTGATTAACCCCTAGCATATTCATGGAAATAACACCCATCAACTAAGGGTTTTCTTAAGTAATATAGGTTAATTTGTTTATCCTTGGTATTGTGCATTAGTGGCTCATATGCTTTTATCACTTCCCTAAGTTTCATAGCATTGAGATCTCCTTGAGATTTGGAATGGTTCATTTGGTTGGAGATGATGTTTCCTTGAGTGCTCCACATGTGCACACTTTCCTACAGTGCCCTCATTCTTTGGTGGTTACGTATGGTCAAACTCTCAAGGACGCTCCCCCTTGTGCCCATGATTTTAGAGATCATTGATGGTTTAATTGTTTTCATCCCTTGGAGCTTAGTTTAACATCTTTTTCAAGGCATGCAAGCTAAGGGTTTCTCTTGAGGCATAATGTTTTGGATCCAAATTTGTTAAATGTGAATGTAGAAATTTCTTACAACAAATATGTTATTGAGGGATAAATTCTAGGTAACATTTTTTAGAAGCACTTAATTGTGGTTTATTTCGCTCTTAATCTCTTTGTGTTTATTGCTAAAAATGTCAATAATGTATCTTGTTTCTTAATTAGAGTTTGGTGAAAATTTATAGTATCCATTGATAAGCACACCTTCATGCATGTTTGCAGGCCCTCTTTTGTTAGGGTTCCTTAGAGTAATTACGTCGAAGTCATTTATTCAATGAACACATTGTCTCCCCACTGTAGCAGATTCCTCCCTTGTCAAACCAATTAAATTGCACAACGTGTCAATTGTTCACGCGGTTTCTATCCAGTTACAGGTTTAAACGCAGTTTTTATCAGGTAACTCCGCACATGTTAACATAGGTATTGATCATTTCCTCATGTGGGCTTAGGGTCCTTGGGGAAATCCAGAGTGATGGGCCAATGCTTGTAGTCCCTTAATTTTTTCCATGATCTGCAACGAGCTAAGATATGATGCGAAGGTGGGCATGGCTCCCTGAAACCAGATAACTGGCTATGCCAGAATAGATGCTTCGACGATGCTCTTGTTGAGGTCAAACTAGACAAATAAGTGCCTGAGAAGACATAGGATGATGAAATTGAAGTGGATAATGCTTTAACAAGGCTCAAAGTTCATTTAACACCAACTGCTCAGATCGCCATGAGGATTTCAACTAGGGTTTATGGATTGATATCTTACTTGTGGTTCACGTGTTCAATTTCACCTGGTTTTCAAGATTCTAATGGTCGTGGCAGGGCTCGATCTATTGCCATATTTCCAGGGAAACTACGTTGGAGTTTGTTGGACATCATTGGAAGGTAAGGTGAATGGCGATTATGCAAAAGAGTATATGTGGTAGAGATGGCCATCATTATGAACAAAAATCCATGCTTGCTTACTCTGCAAGGGCGGTTCTCATGATTGTTTAAACTAAGCGAAAGTTAGATGCCAAAATTTTTGTTTGAAGACAGAGTTTTGATTCATCGTCACTTGAAACCCTCATCCATTAACACTACAAGCTTTAAATTTGATCTCCGTTTGCACAGATTTTCCTTCAATTGAATCCTGCGAGCTGTCTGGTTGAGGTGATTTTTTCCGCAGATGAAGTCGTTGTGAAATTTGGGGTTTCATGTGCTTCCTCTAATGTCCAATTATTTGCTCTAAAATTACAGCTTCCTTTGTGTATAAGAGTGCTGGTTTAGATATGAATTGAATTCTAAGACCATTCATCCCATTCTAAGTCCATTTCAGCTTGAATTTTGATGCTATATAGTGGCTTGTAAATTGTTTCATCCTGAAATTCAGTGACATAGTGGCTGATAAATTATGTCTTGCCACAGTACTGATTATTTCATATATAAACTCATCCATGCCAATTGGTGGCACACACATTGCTAGAAGGCAACATGGATCCTACAGAATATTGTGGGAGGATCCATGTAGGTGAAAGATCAGGTCCAGTTCCAAAATAGGAAAAGAAGAAATATCTTTCACATATTTAGTGCTACAGGTGTGACAAATTTGGCCGCATTGCTAGAAATTGTCCCTTGAAGAGAAAGCAACATGCCTCAACCGTTGATGTTGACAAAGAGACTCCACATAAGAATTCAAGAAATGTAGATAATGATCAAGTATAGTTCTTCTTTTGAAGACTAGGAATCCGAAGAGGCACTTAACAAACTCCAGGATAAAATGATCGAGGCTCTTATATCAGATAATGGAGGAGAGTACATCTCCTCATACTTTCGTGATTTCTGCAAGAAGGAAGAGATCAAGAGGGAGACAACAAAACAATTAAAGTTAAGTATTTGTATTTGGATTATTGTTTGTCATTATATTTTTAAATTTTTTTTCTTGTAGATCAGATCTGAATGTTTTGAACATATTTGAAGAATATGTTTTGTTCATAACAGTTGTATGTAGATCTGTATTCCTAGAATCATGAAGTGGGCTATGCATGTTATAGTGTACCTTTTTATGCATTTATATGACTGGGATTGATGAGCAGTGTACATGTAATGTTAAGTAGCCTATAGTGTTGTATAACATCCCATGAGCCCTTGATGGAGCTAGTCTAGGATGAAACCTCTTTGTTAACTTGCTATGAGAAGTGCATGCTCTCGATAGTATGTCCTGGTGGAGAAGTGCATTTGGAATATGGATGGGTGTTGTGTTGAAGCATTGGCTAATATGCTTACATAACTGTGTGAACTATTGCCATTGCATTGAAATGTCAATATGATTTAATTGAATTTCATGATTATGCAATGTTGCTAACTATTTGACTGAATTTGACTTGCAGGAAAGACCATATGCTATGGCCTACAAGAGAAGGATGATGAGACTTGTTATAAAGGACAAGTGATGGATGTGAAGTCAGCCTAGTTGTAGATCCCATTGAGATTTAGTGTTCTAGATAAAGCAAGATGCTCAAACGCGGGAGGCTTCTAGGAGCATGGTTCTTAGCATAGGTTCCAGATTAGGTAGCAGGATGGAGTCCGTGACAGAGGGAGAAGCTAATATAAATGTGATGCTTGAACAAAAAGTGATGACTATTCAGTAGTGACAACAGATATATGTGATCAATTACATTCAATCATATGTGGACCCATTACCCACAGGTCCAAAGGATCTCATATGGAGATTGACGGTTAGAAGAAGGAGGCTCCAACAAATGTTGGTATCTCTACTACAGATGTTCATTCTTTCGATGATTATGAGGAGTAGTTGGCTTCTAGTTGAAGTCACGGTAGACTCTAGAGTGGTTAGAGCATTACTTGTGCCAAAGTGGAGAGTTAGTATGCTCTCTATTTTTGTCCTGGAGGACAAGAGCTACTTAGTTGACTTCTAAGGAGGTACACATCTATTCAGTTAGAGTAGTGGCTCAGGATTCAACATGTGCAGTTGGCATAGGTTACTAATGATGATTCCTTGATCGTGATGATGCATACTGGTGATCTATTCCTCACCAAGATAGAGAGACTTATTGATAGGTGTAGAGGGAGTTTGCCTTCAAGTTCAAGATGATGATACTTTCCTATTGTATTTCTTGAAATTAGAGGTGTGGTTGAGAGTTGAAGGGATCTACACTCTTGTGAGAATATTTTCTTACTTTCTCATTGAGAGCTAGTGTTCAAGATGCAGTTTAGATTAACATATGGAATGACACCTCGTATAGGATGAGGGACTAGCCTGTGAGAAGCTCCAGAGAGAGAGTATGATGTAGAGTTGCAGAGGGAGTTTGTAGCATGTTGGAACGGGATTAGTCTGCAGCAAGTGCAGAAGTCGACAGCTGCGAAAGGGATAATCCGCGAAAGAAAGGGTCATTTGCGGAGAATGTGGAAGTAGTTAGTTTGTTAGTTAAGGGTCATGTGGACCATTTTGTAACCACTTAGTTTTGTATAAATAGGAGTATGATTGTAAGCATAAGGGCATGGAGGATAGAGATAGATCTGGTGATGAATAGAGCTATCGACCTATTGTGTTTTGATTAAGTGGTTGATCTGTTTTGTATCCGCGATATGATGTATTGACTGTTTTTGTGAAGGTCATTCTGCAGGTTTTAATGAATGCATGAGGATGTTCGATTATGGTTCCATCTTTGTTTTTACTTATGTTGAATGATGAATGCAAATGTTTGATGAGATGTGTAATGCTCTATGGGTTCAATAATTGTTGTTTATGCTAATGGGTAATCAGATCATGTTAATGTGAATGTCTATTATGTGTTAATTCTGTGATTGATGAATATACGACTGATGAAATGTTAGTATAGTGCGGAAGATATAATCTCTGGTTTCTGCGGTTGCAAAGTGCATTTGATGCATGTCCTCAACTCCACTGCGGAAACTTGGTTCCTGCAGCCCCCTTATGCATCTCAAGTGAGACTTCGCTCGCTCTGCAAGTGTTGTTGGGAAGGGTAAAACCTTTCTGGGCCGGTGCGTAAGGGAGTTCGGTCGATGCTTTGTTGACGACAATGCGAAGTGAACCCCTTTTGACAGTCGCTGTGTCAACATAGCATCTATGATATATTCTTCCTGGACCGAGGATGGTGGAAATCTCAATGTGAGGGAGAGATCCCAATTGTGTACATATCGACGGACTAATATGTTATGCATGGGTGCACTCCTAGCTGAGTTGAGTTACCATGAGATGCATGAGATGCATGGGTGCACTCCTCTCTAATTTGAGTTACGATGAGATGCATGGTAGCACTCCTCATTAAGTTGAGCTACCATGAGATGCATGAGATGCATGGGCGCACTCCTCACTGATTTGAGTTACCTTGATATGCATGGGCACACTCCTTGCCGAGTTGAGTTACCATGATATGCATGAAATGCATGGGTGCACTCCTTGTTGAGTTTAGTTACCATGAGATGCATAAGATACATGGGCACACTCCTCAATGGACTGAGTTGAGTTACCATGTGATTCGTACTCCTTGATGGACTGAGTTGAGTATGACACTTCTTGATGGATTGAGTTGTGTTGGAAAACCTTTCTTATGATGACGAGATATTCAAGACAAGTTGTGATGCTCAAATGATATCTAGATGTGTTCTAGCATGATGATACCTCCTAAGCCAAGAGGGAGTGTTGGTGTTGTAGCTTCATGAGGCATCCTCAACAAAGTCAGACCAAAGAAGAATAATAAAATAGTGCTCATTATGCACCCATGCAAGTCGGACCCATCACAAGAAGCAAGTCGGCCTCACAATGAAAAAGGTAGCCACAAGTCAAGTATAAATAGAGATGATGCCTCTCTCATTTTACCACCACCAAGTGTTCTCAAGCAAGCTGATCTGGACAAGTGCACAAAGAAGGACAAAAGCTACAAGCATAAGACTATTTTTGATGGGTTTGATATCTTTGGGATCATTCTTGTATTTGGTCATTCTTATATATGGTTGTACTTCTATCTTGAACCGACATATCTGAATAAGAAAGGTTGTTGGGTTTTCTCCCTTGGGTTTCCCAGGATAAAATATCTGTTTTTATTTCTGTGCTTTGGTTTTCTTTCAATGACCCTATGTTTTATTATTGCTGCAAATAAAGTGAAATTATACTGCTATATTAAAAATATAATAGAAAAAACAACTACACCAAACCATTTTCAATATTGGCATCTTTAACTCCTATTAACGTTTACATGAGTAGTCTTTGAAGAAAACCTAGAAACCAAGCCATTCTCAATCTTCACATCTTTAACATGTATTTAAGTTAAGTTCCTCATTGGTTTACTTAATAATTGGTAATAATTACTGGACTACTAGAGTTTTACTTAATAATTGATAATACTTATTAAAGAGTCATGGTTGTTCAAGGTTTGTTTCATAATTTCTATTTCGATCTTCTTTGGTAGGATGAAACTCCTTTGATTGTGATTTCAAGGATGAATTTGAATTTGAGAGCCAAATTGGATTGACATTCTTTGGAATACAAGCAAAATATTGTCTTGTTTAAAGCAATGTTGATAAGTTGCTTGGTTAATGCAATGACTATTCTGATTAAAATGTTAATAAGGCGTCTTGTAACTTGATTCTTCTTGATCTTAGGTTAATATTCTCTGATTTTACTCTATTGTTTATATCTTCATCATATAATTGCAATTAGTCATAATGTATTGATCTTGTGATAATTCCTATATATTATCCTTCATGTTAGAGGCTCTCTGTCTCTTCAAGCAAATGAGGAATTGCTTTCAATTTTGTATGAAAACATCAATCATAACCTCTAATGCATATATATTTTCTATTAGCATTATATCTTTAATTTCTTTAAAGACTTTTATTTTTAATGTCGTAGTGACCAACAAGTTTTCTATGTAATGCAACACACTAGATTATATCTTCATTAAAAAAATGTCTATGTTGCAATTATGGGTATAATTGGAATTGTTTAAAAGTATCTACCACGCATCCCAAGATGCTTGGAGAAGGTTGTAGAGGGATATGCATGATGTATTGTTCCTTTGTATTTGTGATTTAGAGTTGTTTGGTGAATATTTGTGAGATATAGTTGTTTTGTCAAGGGCTATTTAGGGGTTGAGTTGTTTTCATTACTATTTGTCAAGGACTGCTTACAAATTGAGTTGTTTTCTCTACTAGAATTTTTTTTTTAATAAACATTTATAGAACTAAATGGACAAAAAATCATTAAGAGTATTTAAAGCATCATCAAAACAATGAAAACAAGTATATACTTGAAATGTATATGTTTTTGTTGTATTTTAGATTATAAATAGTTCTTGTTAATTAAACCTACTTCAACAAATATTATTATGGCGAGTGAAAACTAAGAAATGTTCTTGAACAATATTTCAATATGGAAATTGTTTAAACCTTATAGTTTCGGTATTTGTTTCAAAAATATCTGCAAATCTACTTTATAAAGTGTTGTTTTTATAATATCAACTCTATGTAAAATGCAAACAACAAGAGGAATTCATGTTTACCTCAAGACCTTTCCCACTTAGTCTCTTTTAATCCATCTATTGTTGGTTGTACATATCAATTTCATATAACCAATATCGATTTATATTTTCTTATTCCTTATGCTTTATAACATTTGTATTGTTTTAAAGTGGACTCTTTATGTTCTAATTAGAAAACCTCATAATTAATATAAAAAATAAGAACATAACATGTTTTATATGTAAAATTAGTCACAGCAGATCTATTGAACAAGAGTATCAATCACAAAGATGTAAAACAATTTGGAGTAAAAACTGTGCAAGAGAGATGCATCAGTGCTCTATAATCCAAAATACTAGAATTACAATACAATACTGTCACAATGAGTGAGCAATTCGAATTATCCAAGGAGGTCATTCGAATATACTGCATGGCATAGCTTGGATCCAACTAGGAGTCCTCAGCATCAATCAGTGGTGGTCATCAGTGCACAAGTCACTATCAAACAGGTGTCAAACTGAGTGTAATAAGTGTAACTGATGGTAAGTGGCACTAATGTAGGGATGGAGGCTCAGTGGAGGGCGCATGAGGAGTTAACTACACTCAAAATAGGTAGTTATGTCTCATCGAAGGTCAATCAGAGTGATAACAGCAGTGAGGAGTCAGTCTGGCCTCAAATCAAGGAAAGACTAGTGGCAAACTGAAGTAAAATGGACTGGTAGGTGAGAAAGGCGCCCTTCTGCAGTGGAAGGTGAGAAGTGTGCACATGACTGGCTAGGAGGGATAAATCTGAGTGGAAAGTAGCTCCTAAGTGTTGGGAGACTAGGGACTAGGTGCTAGAGGCATCATATTGGTGACTGGGTAGCATGCGGGTGCATGCAATGCATGCAAAGTACATAAGTGAATGATGATATATCCTAACACCCCCCCTCAAGCTATACTATGATGTAAAAAATAAAATGTAGGGCCCTAGTTACTGAGACCAAAGGTCACCCCAATACAATAATCCAAAAGATGCTGAAAATAAGCTAAGTGAGGAAAGAGGGAAAACCCAGTGGGAAGAAATCCCCCCCTCAAGCTAAACATAAAAATAGATCTAATCTATCTCCACCATGATGGAACTCACCCCCAACAGTGAACGGAGGTAAGAGAACTTCTTCTCAGTGAAGATTTTGGTGAAGATGTCTACAATTTTCTCATCGGTAGGGCAATATTCCAGAATGATGGTGTGATCATGCACCAACTCTTGAATGTAGTGCATATGAATCTCAATGTGTTTGGTCCTCTGCCGCTGAACTGGATCAGTGGAGATCTTAATAGCACTTTGATTGTCACAAAATAGGACAGTCGAAGTAGTGCTACCAAAATCAAACTCGAAAAGAATACCCTCTACCAAAATCAAACTCGGAAAGAATACCCTCTACCAAAATCAAACTCGAAAAGAATACCTTGCAACCAAATTGCCTGAATGCAGACATTGATTGCCCCTCGATACTCTACCTCTGCTGAAGAAAGTGCAATGGCTGCCTGCTTTTTTCTTAATATAAAATAGGCCCATGTCCAATCATGAAAACATATCCGGAAGTGGACTTCCAATCTATGCTATCACCTGCCCAATCTAAATCAGTAAAACCAATGAAATCTAGCTCAGAATCTGTAGCATAATGTATGCCAAAATGTTTCGTACCTTGCACATACTGCAAGATCCGCTTGGCTGCCCGCCAATGAAGCTCATGGGGATGCTGCATATGCCTTGATACGACACTCATGGCATAATATATATCAGGCCTTGAATGTGTCAAGTAGAGTAGTGAACCAATCAATTGTTGAGAGATAGTGCAATCTGCAAGTGGTGTAGTATTTCCCTCTTCAAGACTGATTCCTGAGAGGAATGGAAACGGATCAGCCTTACATTCTTCCATATTAAAATTTAATATCAGGTCTTTAGCATACTTTTTCTGAGATAATTTGATTCCATCAAATTTTTGAGCTATCTCCAAGCCCAAAAATTGCTTAAGCAAGTCCAAATCGCTCATATCAAAAGCTAGATTTAAAGCGATTTTCAACTTGTTAATTGTAAGGAGAGGCTACCAATAATGAGAAGATCATCAACATATAAAACAACAATCAACAAATTACCTTTAACTTGCTGTAGGTACACATTAGGATCAGATTTGCATATTTTGAAATTCTGAGAAAGAAGGAAGGAGTCCATCTTTGCGTACCAAGCTCTTGGGGCCTGTTTCAATCCATACAAAGATTTCTTCAATCTGCAAACTAATGATGGATCTGATATGTATCCTTCTGTTTGTTTCATATATACCTCTTCATCAAGGTATCCATGTAGAAAATCACTCTTCACATGCATGTGGTGCACTTCCCAGTGTTTGGATGTGGAAATGGCCAAAACTAGGCGGATGGAATCCATCTTTGCAACCGATGCAAAGGTCTCAATGTAGTCCACACCTTGGACTTGGGAGATACCTTTTTCCACCAGCCTAGATTTGCATTTGTTGATAGAACCATCAGAAGCAAACTTTGTGTGGTAGATCCACTTGCATTGAACTAATTATCTTCCAGGTGGAAGATAAACTAGCTCCCATGTATTGTTCTTTTGAAGAGAACTGTACTCTTCATCCATGGCGGTTTGCCATTGTGGATCTCAGTGGGAATGATAGTATGATTTGGGATTTGAACCAATCATCAAATAACATTTCTCAGATAATAATGGATCAGAATATGAAAGAGCCATACCTGCTCTTTGAAATTCTGCTCTTGTTCTCCTTGGATCAGTAGGATTTCCAATGTTTGGAGCAACAGATTGTAGAGTGTTTTGAGTCCACTTTGGTAACTGAGGAGGATCATTATGGTCTGATTCCGAACCTGATATGTCATGGCCATTAAATTCTGATATAATATCAGAGATATCAGATCCAATGCTTTCTTCATATTCACTTGAATCTTCTTCTTGTGGAGGGTGCAGATCGACAGTGTTTTCCTCAACTAGTTTTAGATCTGGCAGCGGTTCTTCAAACTTCACACTTCGCTATATGAATACCTTTTTGGATCTGATATTCATGAGTTTATTTGCTTTTGATTCTTCCCCATATCCTATCAGGATACATTCAGTACTTTGTGGATCCAAATCCTTTCTCTTATTAGAAGGAATTCTAGCCCATGCAGTGGAGCCAAAACCCTCAAATTGGACACATCCAGTTTGCGACCAAAGAATGCTTCGAAATGAGTTTTACCTTTCACGGATGAATGTGGAACTCAGTTCTGAATGTATGTAGCAACATTAATGGCTTCAGCCCAAATATTTGCAGCCAAACCTTTTGACTCAAGCATGCAGGTAGCCATCTCTTTCAGTGACCGATTCTTCCTTTCCGCTACACCGTTCTGCTGGGGTGTGTAGGGAATTGTATGTTGGATTTGAATTCCGCTTTCGGCACAAAGTTGCAGAAACTCAGTATTGATATATTCTCCACCATTATCATATCTAAGAGATTTGATCTTGCTCTCAATGGCGGTCTCAACAGAAGCCTTAAAATCCTTGAATTTTCCAAGCACTTCTGACTTGTTTTTGAGAAAAAATACCCAAGTAAAGCGGGAGAAGTCGTCGATGAATGTCAAAACATACCTTGAACCATTCATGGACAGATTTGGCAGTGGACCACTGATATCAGAATGTATGAGACCCAAAATAGTAGAATCTCTTCTAGCTTTCCCGCGGTCGAACTTGTGCTCAGGGTGCTTCCCAACAATGCAATCGGGGCAAATTCCCTTCGAGGAACGGAGTTGCGGAAGACCATCAACCATGGATTTCTGTTGTAACAGCATAAAATACTTGTAATTAAGGTGTCCAAACCTTTCATGCCAAATCCTACTAACCTCGTTTCCATGAGTGAGGAGAGCAGTGGGATTTTCAAGCGGCACAAAGTGAGAAAACTCATAGTATTTTGCAGTGTAGTTTGCCTTTCCGACTGCAATAAGTCTTCCACTTTTGATATCAAAAATTTCAACATTGTTAGGGCTGAATGTAACTTGCTTCATTTCACCAGTGTGTGTCATTTGATACACATAAAGTAGATTTGAAGCCAAGGAAGGCACATAGAGAACATTCTGGAAGCTTCCATGCTCTACATGGATGGACCCTTTGAAGAAATTTTTGAGTCATCTCCCAAATGGATGGAGATGGAGTTGTTTGGATCAAATGAAGAAAAGGATTCAATATTTGCAGCCATATGATTCGAGGCACTAGAATCTATCAGTAGAGTGGTGGGTTTTGAAACAGTTTCCATGAGTGCTTGACCTCTTTCATGATCATCATTTCTATCCTTCTTCTGTGCACCGTCGGGAAGACATATGTTATTCTTTTCCAAAAGGAGGGCCATTTGATCTATTGTTTTCTTCATGCATGAAATTTCAGGATGAAATCCACGGTTGCAATAAAAACACTTATATTTTTCTTTACCCTCTTTACCCTTTTGCTTGTTCCTTGAACCGGATGGTGCATCCAATTGCTTGTCTTTCTCTCTTTGCTTGTTTGGTTCGAATTTGGGATGCTCTTTCTTTTGCTTTCCTTTGCCATTCGAATTCTTGGATCCTTGAACAAATAGGGCTGAATCTTTGGAGTTTATGGACCCCATTTGAATCAACTTGTCATTCTCTTTGGTAACGGATTCAATGAAGGCATTCAAGGTAGGCATCTTCCAATTCAGGGTAGTTAGCCGACCGGAATTGAAAGTAGAGACAAATACCGAGTAATCTTTCCCAAGATTTGTGAGAATGGAGAGGATCAATTGCTTATTCTCTTTCACAACACCACTATTCTTCAACTGCAATGCCAAGTGCTTGAATCTTGTGAAAAACTCATTGATGGTCTCGAAATTCTCAAGACTAAGAGCAATCAATTCATTTTCTAATTGAAAGGCTCTAAGCTCGTCCTGGTTGCCAAAACATTTTTCAATTTTCTCCCATATTGCTTTTGGAGACTTCAATCCACTGAGATGGAAGTGAAGATCCTTGGAGATGGAGAGGCAAAGAAGACCATAAGCTTCTTCAAGCTTATTGAAGTATTTTGAATTTTCAATGAGAGTGTTTGGCTCCAATTCGAGGCCCATGGTGACTCTATAGAACCCTCTTGAGCGCAATATTATCTCTATGTCATCTTTCCAATCAAAATAATTGAAAGGAGTTAGCATAGGCTTTGAAGAAGTGGAATCCATCACTGAAAATGAGTGCAATTGATGAAGGAGAACCTGCAAATAACAAGGTAGCGAATGCACTTGATGTAGAAGATTATCCTGCAAATCACAATCAAAACAAGAATAGTAAGGTCGAACAATCCACCCTTTTAGAGTTGCATCACACCTGGGATTGGAGATCAAGCAAGCTTGAATGGATCCAATGTATCAAATCTAGGAATTATGTGGAAAAATCAAGCTTCTGGAGTGGATTGGAGTGTATTTTCTGCTTTGCATGCACATGAGCGAATGCACATGAGATAATTCATGCCAAAACTTCTGCAATTTTGAGCAAATTCACTCAAATCATCATGTACAACACCTGTAGAAGAGAGATCTTGTCCCTACAATGGCTCTGATACCATGTAAAATTAGTCACAGCAGATCTATTGAACAAGAATATCAATCACAAAGATGTAAAACAATTTGGAGTAAAAAGTGTGCAAGAGAGATGCATCAGTGCTGTATAATCCAGAATGGTAGAATTACAATACAATACGGTCACAATGAGTGAGCAATTCGAATTAGCCAAGGAGGTCATTCGAATATTCTACATGGCAATTGGCATAGCTTGCCTCCAACTAGGAGTCCTCATCATCAATCAGTGGTGGTCATCAATGCACGAGTCACTATCAAACAGGTGTCAAACTGAGTCTAACTGAGTGTAATAAGTGTAACTGATGGTAAGTGGCACTAATGTAGGGATGGAGGCTCAGTGGAGGGTGCATGAGGAGTTAACTGCACTCAGAATAGGTAGTCATGTCTCATCGGAGGTCAATCGGAGTGATAACAATAGTGAGGAGTCAGTCTGGCCTCAAATCAAGGAAAGACTAGTGGCTAACTGAAGTAAACTGGACTGGTAGGTGAGAAAGGCGCCCTTCTGCAGTGGAAGGTGAGAAGTGTGCGCATGACTGGCTAGGAGGGCTAAATCTGAGTTGAAAGTAGCTCCCAAGTGCTGGGAGACTAGGGACTAGGTGCTGGAGGCATCATACTGGTGACTGGGCAGCATGCGGGTGCATGCAATGCATGCAGAATGATGAGATATCCTAACATTATGCAAAGTACATAACTGAATGATGAGATATCTTAACATTATACGTATACAAGCAATTAATTAACACCATTTTAGGTCACACTATTGGATCAAGATATTGGTTATAGAAAGTCTATATGTTCATATGATCATTTGTCTAATACGCCTTCCCTCTACTTTCATTTTCATCTTTATTGATTTCTTTATTTGAATGATATATCTTTTAGTATGTCACCATAACATTATCATTACATGGATGAATGAATTATGCAACATCACTATACATTCTCAATTCGTACAAGTAGATTGTAGAATGTTTTTATTAAATACCTATTTCTGACATGAAAATAATTTAATAATGTCTCATTTATTTGTGTTGACCAATGGAGATGGATATACAATACCTTTCTGTAATGTCCCTTGTTAGGAATTTTATTAAAATGGCAATTTTTCACTTTTTTTCCCTAGTTCGACCTTTGACTAGTTTTGAGCTCTACGTCTCCAAATTGCTCCAATTGCTCCCAAATATTCTGAGAAGGTATATGGATGATGTTAGAACATAAATATGTGTTTCAGGGATGATTTTGGACCTTTAAAATACTTTTTCAAATCCTCTTTTGATTCTGGCCAATGTAGGGAACTTTACTAGTAATTTCCCTTTGACTAGTATTGGTCTCTAGGTCTCAAATTGGCTCCAAATGCCTTCAAATATTCAAGGAAGGTGTATGACTGATAATTGTACTTGATTATGATGTTAAAGGATTATTTATGACCATAAAAATACTTCTGCAAACTTGTTTAGGATTCTGGACAAAGTATGGAATTTAACTAGCAATTTGAGGTTCAAATCCCCCCTGGGTAAATATTGAAAATGGCTTCCCAAATGCCTCCAACCCACTTGAATTTATGAACATAGGTAGGGGATGTATCAGGGGTATTATTAAGGTCTCATATGCACCATTAATCATTTATTAATTCTGTTCTAACCTTCTCCCAAACAACAACAAAAATCACTAGTTCGACCCTTGGGGAAATGGCACCAAATCTTCTCCAAATGTAAATAAAATTAGTAAAATGACTTCAAATGCTTGAGTACTGAAAATTAAACTTGTATAATACATAAATAACATTCCATTCATCAATAAACCATCGGTAGTTTACTTATCCATCCGAATCCATCAACATTACATTGGTTCACAACAAGGTAGTGGGGAAATGACACTCTTCTTTCATTAAAAATGAGATTTATACATTTCTACTTGGAATTTAGACCTGAAACTTTCTGGAGATTAATAACAAAGTATTTAATTCATATTACAAAATAAATGAGGCATTATAAGCTCCCCCAAAGAGTACAATATCTGACCAAAAATGCCCTCCCTCAAGGAGCAAGAATATGCCTTCAAAACTGGAAATGGTTTAGAGAATGTGATGCATTAGAAGAAACCATGATCTTCCCTATAGCTTACACCTGAAACAAATGACTCCATTAAAGCTCGAAATGAAAGGTCTGAATGGCCTTTCCAATTACCAACTTGGATGGGAATCTTTCACCCTCGAAATTGGCTAAGGCAAGAAACTAGTCATCCACTAGCTCTCCCTCTTCACAAATGCAATTGAAAATTTCTCAAATGATTAAAATCTGTTATTCTTCTTTGTTCATGACTTTTATAAACTTCTAATTTCTAACATGGGTCGAATTCCTTCCAAGAGACTCATGCCAACTCAAGTTGGGAAGAGATTCCAAGTAATGCCACTTGTACAATAATTCCTAGTCTCCCACTTCCACCAAATCACATGTGGAAGCATCTTAGCTGCCCTAACTCCCTTGAGCGCCCTCTTGGAGGCTATTTTTATCCCTGACATGTCATATATGTCATATGTCAGCCTTCAGGTCTGATTTGTGTCATAGGTGCCCTAGCATCTTCATCATTGTTGTCATAGAGCTAGGGAATCTAGCCCAAGTGTCCCACTAGCTCCAAATTGCCTCTTCCTCTTCCATGTGAGTTAATCTTTCTCTATATTTCGACATTGGATGAGTCATGCCATGAATAATACCTTTTGAAGTCCCCCAAGTATGTTACCATTCACCTTGAATTCGAATTGGTGATAAAATGATGCCAAGTGTAGTGGGGAAATCTAGCCATATGTGGGTCCCACTTCCTCCATGTGTCTTCATTATCAAATTCCACTTTGATTTTCACTTGTATATATTTATTTATCTCCTTTATTAAATATTTATGCCATTCTAATGTTCAAACATCATTTATTATCCCCCTTATCCCAAATCCCAAAGCTTCCACCCCAAACCTAGGAAACTAGTAATTTTCCTCCTTGGCAATTATTTGACCTTTAGCATCAATTTGATAAACTCTCATGAATATGGCCAATGGGCTTAGGCCATTGTGACCCAATGCAAAATTTGGGACATGACACTTTCCTTGTAGGATTTTTCTCAACAAATACATGAACATCGAGAAGTTATCCTAGTCATAGCAACTAAATTCTATCGTCTTCCACCCTTTCTCTTTATATCATATCACCAACATCTGAGCTCCTTTCTAAATATAAACCACTTCAAGAATTCATTGTTCATATCCATGAAATAGACACAATGAAACTAATAAGAAATGATTGGCTAGGTCCAAATTAACATCTTCTTCGGAGCCTATATGTCAAATGTTGTTGTTGTTTCCATTGATCATCTTGTATACTTGAAGAACTTGTAGTATCTATCTATACTTATCAAAGTTACTTATGAGTTCATAATTTTTTTTTAATCAGCATACTTTCCATACTTGCTTGACACTTTCATTTAAATGTTGTTGTTTCCATCGATCATCTTGCATATATGAAGAACTTGTAGTATCTAGCTATACTTATCAAAGTTACTTATCAGTTCATACTTGTTTTTTAATCAACATATCTTCCATACTTGCCTGACACTTTCATTTAAAGGTCAATAAGCATACTTGTTTGACATTTCTTGTTTGTTGTTCATATCGGCGTTTCTTTGCACCTTCTGGGGCAATTGATAGCTTTATACATTTGCAAAAAACAAGGTAGGACAACAATAGTTTGTTTATCCCAACTTCATTTTCTCATTATCTAATAAGAAAACAACCCTCAAAGTTTTATTCTTTGACTCGGTATGCCCAATAATGGATTGACACTAGTTATAGTCCACCCATTAATCTACTTCTAAATTTAATCATACATTTTACTAAGGAATTCCCCTTGTGTCATAGGAGAGTTGACCTAAAGTGAGAGAGGGAGCTACTGTGGTGAGAATGGATAACCCCTCTTAGTTCCTCCAATGTCTTACTTGTGCTTAGGAATTTATCACATTAGGAAACAATACTTTCCTCCAAAATTCTCACCGAATGCAAGCATATTGTCGGAACATGGCCCAACAAATACAAGGATATCGTCAAGACGTCCAGGAAATCAACAAAAGACTTGATGAAGTCCTATCATTTAAAGCTAATTTTGAGGCCTCAAAAAACACAAATAATGGTATGAGTATCCCTCACTCATCATCACATCCTCATTATTCATCAAATACAATCCCGTTCAACAACATTATACACAAAGTAAAAATAGATATACTGAAGTTTGATGGAGAATACAACCGAGAAGGTACAAAATGGATTAATAAAATTGAGAACTATCTCAATATGCACTATATAGATGATGACAATGACAAAATCAACATTGCATCAATGTACCTAGAGAAGATAATGTGTGACTGGTTCACATGGTGGGACTCCAAATTTCAGAGAGCACCGGCGAAATATTAGGATACCTTTAACAAGAATTTTTTCAAATGATTTCAGGATAGAGAAGAATATGCACTCTTCTCCAAACTCACATGCTTACATCAAATAGGGATAGTGGATGAATTTTTTAATTAGAGCCATGTATTAGCCACCCACGTCGATAACATATATGATAAACGCCTTATGCATGTTGCCATAACTAGGTTGAAACCAAGCATATAGAATGAAGTTAAAGTATTAGAACCCAAATATGTTGAAGCAATGTGTCAAAAGGCCAAACTCATTGAACCAAGGTAGATCTTACATAGACAAAATATTCAATTGGAAAAATCAAGCTCAAAGTATATTCCTCCTCACTAAAGGATCTCATCATTGGATGCAAAGAAGGATAAGAATCCACGTTTTAAATGTAATGCTCCTAATTAGACTCAAAATCATAGATGTAAGGACACCAATCTCTACCTATGTGAGAATAATAATAATAATGACAGTGATATTGAGATAGTTGGGTATGTCCCTTCTGACACAACCACAAACTCCGATTAATCCAGCATCTAGAAGCTCGATGATACTCAAACACTTTCAGTAGATGCAATAACATGTATTTCTCAATCCCAAACTCTTAAATTCCTTGGATTCATCTGGAAAGCTAAAGTGGCAGTTCTCATAGATAGTGTAAGTTCATACAACTTTATAGATACAAATATAGCAAGGCAATTAAACATATTCATTTACCCCCCCTTGATATTTCAAGTCTCGATTCTGGGAAACAAGACTACTTCATGTGACATGAAATGTCATAAGGTAGAATTGTCCATTAATGACTACAAATTAAAGTTGCCTATGTATGTTATGCCAATTGGTGTTGTAGACATTGTCTTGGGAGCCCAATGGTTAGCCACACTTAGTACTGTTGGGTTGAATTTAAAAGAACAATTTATCAGATATTTTGAAAATGGGATAAGTTACAACTTATAGGGAATCAACAACCCTCCTACTCAAATAGTGTCATCTAATATTATGGAAAAATTAAATAAGAAATCATCCCAATCCTATCTTTTACACAATTATTCCATGGAGGTAGTTTCTAAAAATGACTATCCAAATGGTCTAGATAAATCCTTTGGAGATATTGTATCAATTCACACAATGAATACAAAACATGTACACCAATTAGATACTCCAGTACATATTTGTAAAATGTTAAAAACTATTGATGAAGCTTATCATTGTAAGTTCTCAAATCCTAAAATATTAGATGCATATAGTTATAAGAAAACCTTTCTGGAAAAATTCAAGAGTATCACAAAGAAACTTCAAGAATGAGGTAACTTAAAAATCCGAGGAAGTGGCTTACATCATGTTGTTTCCACATTTGATAGGTGGTAAAAAAATTATATATCGAAGTCAACATTTCATTTAATGGAAGCAACCTCGGAAAAACAAAAATAAATACACTATGTTCCATAGGTTTCAACCGCCAATTCATCAATGCGTTGCAATCCATTATGATCAAGAATCTCATGAAAAAGATATTACCAAGAATCACTTTGAGAGAATAATGTCAGCTAAGGATGAGGAGATCAATCATTTGAGAAAACATAACCAAATATTGATTACATAGATTAAGAAATTAAAACGCAAACTTATGCCCAACCCATTAACTAACAAAGAGGCATCCTTCAACTTGATTAAAGTGAAGAAACCATAAAGTGAAAGGTCAATGTCCTTACAAGTCAGTTCCATTACCAAATGAAGGAAACCAAATGTTTGATTTATTAACTTCGACGATGTTGCGCCTAAATTATGATGTTTAAATTAACCATGCTTCGTGGATGAAGCATTTTGAGAGGGGATGAATTTTAATGTACTTATTATAATGTATAATTAGTATATAGGATTAATACAGATAATAAGTATAATTAATATTGAATAGATGACTTATGGGTTGGAAGGTGTGGGGTGAGTCCTTCTGGACTCCGATGGAAACAAAGTGACATATTTCACCTGGGGTATTGGAAGGAGGATGAACAATGATGCGGAGTGGCTCGCCTTGATCAAAGGTATTAACGTCGCAAAGGAAAATAATGTTAAAGATTTCGTGGCCACCGGAGACTCCCTTCTAGTTATTAAGGAAGCCAGGGCCTTAGCCAAAAATCATCGCAAACCTACCTCTAAGTTTCATTTCCACTTCATTCACTGTAGGACCTGGGTCCTAAATTCCTAATACCAAAACCATGTTTACTAGGTTTTACACTATTTCACGTTTCTATTTTCTATGTTTTCATTTCTATTTTCTGGCTGTAAAAATATAGCATTTACATTTACAGTTTAGAACAATATAATTACTGGTTTTTTTTCTACTTCTAACCATTTCTGCTTGTGCAGGTGTAACAGCATATCATATTTCTTAACTGGAATTAAAAATTTAAAGAGTTAAAAATGGATTATATACCTGACTGAAAATTACCTATAGATAGCTAGTAGATCCACCCTTGTTGCTATCCTAGTTTGTTGTTCCCCTTTTTGCTTTTCCCTGCAACCAAAACCTTCCCCAAAGCTCTAAAACTCAACCAGCCCAAAACAGTTTTGCCACCCTGCCAACTAGCGAGGTCTCGCCGACCACCCAACTCCAAAGGTACCCCTTTGGACCCCCGAGCACAAACCGAGTACAAGCCAACCTCCTCTCCCTTCTTAATTATCTCCAACAAAAACCAGCTTTCAGCTCTGCTCTGAAAATCCTCTATCTGCTCTCCCAACTTCTCCCCCAAAATAACTAAGGTCAAAAGATGATCCTCTCTTCTTCCTCCCTTCTCCATATTATCCCCCTGTTTTCCGACTCTTCCTCCCCATTACTACTCCTATCTTCATCATAAATTCCTCAACCCCCATGTCAGTCCCGAGCCCTCAACTTGGACTCTTATTAATCATTAAATAATATATTCATGGACTTTGTAACTCAAATTTCTCAATAAAAAAACTAATAAATCATTATTCTTAGTCAACATCCAATTACTCATATTCATCACTTAATTAATTACTTAATACTAATTTTTAGTTAATTAATTAATAATAACCTAATCATCTAATTAATAATTTAACATACTTCCATTATGTTAATTACCCTCTAATTTTTCATTCAACTAATTTAATTTATTAATTACCAATAATAATCATGTGTTCTAATTAGTCTTAAGCATGATCCTTATGAAACTAATGGTTTATAACTAATTCTTCTCCATACTTCTTAATTAATTATTTAACCATTTTAACCCTTAGTTTTTACTAATCAACTCATTAGCATTCGATTAATCATTACTAACCAGATTGCATTATTTACTACCTAATTTTAACTGTAACTTGTTTATTAATCAGCAATAATTAATCATTAATGTACAATACTTAACATTAATCAACATTAATAACCTTAATTGACAATAATTAACATTAATCTACTTTGTTATCATTAATCATCATTATTAACTTTAATCGACATTATTAACATTGATCAACAATAGTTAATTACTAAACGACAATAATTAACATCATTATTAACAATATTTTACACAATTTATAAATATGTAGGCAAGTTATGTAAGCGTAGCTACTGCTTACATACCTCGCGTAAGTACACTAACAATAATAATTCACACACATCAATCATAATCACGAAACGTATTGTTTTCTAACACATGTTTTAACATAGTTTGCAAGGTACAATCCATTAGCTAACTGAAATCTTATTAAGTTACGACAATTCATACATTACTGAGTTACGACACATACTCAATCAAGGGTTTTACACACACACACAGTTAGATCTTGTTTTCACCCTTACTTCATGCTACACCTATCTACCTACATCATCACTAACTTCCACATCCTATCCTATCCTCTACTTGACTACCTTGAAATGTCAAGTCATGACCGGTTCCAGCTAGAACCTGTAAGCGGAAGTGTCGACTACATCGGTCAAGCTTCCCCAGTAGGCAACCACCAGTCATCATCACACACCTTGGGGAGCGCGCCGTAACACAACCCTCCCATGACTATGGGTTTCGAGGATAAACGGTGGGTAAAGCCTCCACCCCCCTAATGGAACAAGGGACTATGTCTACCCGACATAACAATAGCGTTGCACTTGTACTCGGTTTGTCATCGTATAACCAATATGGGCGGTTCAGTTTCCTGAAACCATACCCCACCCATGTCATAGTATACATCATAATAAACAGCATAATAACCACACGAAAGTAAATAATGCATCACTCGCATACCATTTTATCTTTCGAAGTTCGTGTCCCCGAGGCCCTCCCACCTCGTAGGATCTAGCTATCACTTAGCCGTTTCAACTTGTAAGTCATTCCTCGACATACAATATAGAATATCGTGCATAAATCCTTGACATGTACACATATATTTCATCATAACATAACAACAATAAACTCATTTATTCACCATGCACCTGGCATAACATTCATTATTTAAACATATAACTATAACGGTATCCACGTACCCATCATTTAGTAATTTCCATATATAATTAACACATTATACATATCTAAACATGACTATCGATCATAATACAAACATCACACACACACATATATATATCGGCAAAATAATAGAACCATATGTCCATGGTGTCGTCAAACCGATGAAGTCTCACAATCAAACAAATACAACATATAATAGTAGTTCAGGTAGTAATGTCAAAATTGGGCGTTACATACACCCACCATGCAGGAAACTTCATCCCGAAGTTATGATCAAAATAACGTGGGATAATCACGACGCATAGTCTCTGCGTCCTCCCAGGTAGCAGAACCTGGGATATATCGGTCCCACTGGACCTTAACTTGGTCCACCAAATGGTGCCTCAACTGTTTAACCCTGCGGTCCAATATAAGTAATGGTTTGACCCTGATGGTTCCCTCGTCCAAAACCTGCAATTCCTTCCAATTTATTTTATGTGACTCATCAACTACATAATGTCGTAAAACAGATACATGAAACACATTATGAGTTTTGTGCAAATGGGGGTGGCAGCGAAAGACGATACATGACGGGTCCAACCTTTTCTAAAATTTCAAAGGGTCCTATAAATCGTGGCGACAACTTTGTCCCTTTCCCAAACTTGATGGTACTTTTGCTAGGCTTGATGGGGACGAACACTGCATCACCAACCTTATAGCTTCGGTCAACCCTATGTGCATCGGCATAGCTCTTATGTCTATCCTGTGCCTCCTTTAACCGCTGTCTAATCTAAGCAACCTATTCTTCCATCTCCTGAATCAACTCAGGTCCTATAATTACTCAATCCTCTAACCTTTCCCAACTCAATGGTGTCTTGCATGGCCTTCCATATAAAGCTTCATATGGAGGCATCCCAATTGAGCTATGGTAACTGTTGTTGTAAGCAAACTCTACCAAAGGCAAGTGCTTTTCCCAATGAGTTTGTTGATCCATGACATACATTCTAAGCATGTCCTCCATCACCTGATTCACTCTTTCTGTTTTCCCATCTGTCTCTGGATGGTAAGGAGTGGTTAGGTTCAACTGAGTACACAACGTTGACTGCAAACTCGTCCAAAACCTAGATGTAAACCTGGAATCTCTATCCGATATAATGTTCTTAGGAAACCCATGGAGACGAACAACTTCATTTATGAACACATGTGTTACATCCGTGACATCATAGGTCTCCTTAACTAGAATGAAGTGAGCAGTTTTGGTCAGTTTGTCAACGATTACCATAATGGCATCATGCCTATGAGAGGTAAGAGGAAATCCCACCAAGAATTCCATGGAGATAACCTCCCACTTTGACATAGGAATGTCATGTGGCTGCAACAAACCTGCCGTGTGGTGATGATCAGCTTTTACCTGCTGACACTCAAGGCACCTAGTGATGAATTTGACCACGTCGCTTTTCATCCTTGCCCAAAAGAAGAGTTGCTTCATGTCTGCATACATCTTCTTTACACCTGGGTGGGCACAATACACTGCTCTGTGGGATTCCTTAAGGATAGTCTCTCTAATATCTCCCTCCTCGGGAATATACATCCTCCCTTGATACCGCAACAAACCATCGGCTTCCAACTCATATCCTTCAAACTTTGGTCCCACCGGTTTCCCATTCTGGAGTGTCGTTGTGACCTTTAGGTACCAACTATCCCCAGGTAGTTTTCCTAATACTCTTTCTCTCAAATCCACCTTCAAAGGTATAAGGGAGAAAAGTCTTGGTTTTTTGCTGAAGGCATCGGCTACCACATTCTCCTTCCCCTTGATGTATGAAATCCCAAAATCATACTCACTCATGAATTCACTCCATTTCCTTTTCCTAGCATTTAGGTCTCTCTAAGTGAAGATATACCTTAAGCTTTGGTAATCAGATTTGAGTTCAAAGCTTCGTCCAACAAGGTAATGTCTCCAAAGTTTCAAAGCTAGCATCACCGCAGCCAACTCTAGGTCATGGGTAGGGTAATTCTCTTCATGTGTTTTTAAATTCCTCGATGCATAAGCTATTACCCCACCTTCCTGCATCAACACTGCACCCAAACCTTGCCTTGAGGCATCTGTGCAAACTGTGAATTCCTTCTCCATATCTAGAACTCGTAGAATTGGTGCACTCGTCAACAGTCTTTTCAACTCAGCGAATGCGGCATCACATTCATTCGTCCATTCATACCTAATCCCTTTATGTTGTAGGGTAGTTATGGGTTTTTCAATTTTTGAGAAACCCTCAACAAACCTTCTATAATACTCGGCTAACCCCATGAAGCTCCTTACTTCATGCGCATTCAAAGGCACGGGCCAATCCATTATGGCCTTTACCTTCTCAGGGTCAACTGAAATTCCCTCACCAAAAATTATATGCCCTAGGTAATGGATCTCCTTCTAGTAGAACGATCATTTGGATAACTTACCGTACAACTTGTGCCCTCTTAAGCATGACAACACTATTCGCAAGTGTTCCTCGTGCTCCTGTTCATTCTTGGTGTAGATGAGGATGTCGTCCAAGAAGACTTGCACAAGCTGATCTAAGTATTTTCGAAACACGCTATTCATGAGACTCATGAATACAGCTAGGGCATTGGTCAAACCGAAGGGTACCACTACAAACTCATAGTGCCCGAACCTCATTCGAAAAGTAGTCTTAGGTATATCTCCTTCCTTAATCAGTAGTTGGTGGTAACCTGATCGTGAGTCGATCTTGGAGAAGACTGTCGCCCCTTTCATTTGATCAAAGAGTTCATCAATTCGAGGTATCGGGTACCTATTCTTCACGGTGGCTCTATTCAAATCTCGGTAATCTATGCAAAGACCCAAGGAACCATCCTTCTTCTTCACAAATATTACTGGCGCACCCCACAGTGAAATACTTGGTCTGATGAACCCTAGATCTAGCAGTTCCTTCAATTGCATTTTCAACTCACAAAGTTTTGGGGTCGTCATCCTGTAAGGTGTCTTCGATGTTGGCTCTGAACCGGGTTTTACCTCAATGGTAAAATCAAGTTCCCTCTTAGGAGGTAACCCAGGTAATTCCTTTGGAAATACATCACTGAACTTGGCTAACACTGGATACTCATCAAAGGAGGGTCCCTTCTCATTGTTTACCACTTCAACAATGTACAACTGGCATCCCTGTCGCATACATCGCTTTACGTTCATCGTTGATATGAAATGTAGGGACACCTTCTGTTTGATACCCTGGATATCGATGGCCTCTCCGTTGTCATTAATGCAAAGAACTTTCTTTCCATAATAGTCCAAGAAAGCTCGATGTTCCTCAAGCCAATTCATACCTATGATGGGATCATAAGTTCTGAGGGTGGTGACATACACTTTAACTTGTGTAACACACACCCCGAGATCCACTACACACTTGTTGACACTGGTTCCTACTGCTTGCTTTACCCTTGAAGCCATTTCAACTAAGTTGAAATCGTCATGCTCGTAGGCTGCCAACCCACATTTGTCTAATGCATATGGAGAAATGAAACTATCTATAGCACCAGGATCAAACAATATTCCAAGCTTGACATTATTGACCATACCTGATGATTCCACCACAATGGATTGGTGCTCAGCCTTATGCTTGTGTACTGCTGCCGAGATCTGATGTCTACTACCCCCACTCCCCATTGGAGCCTTTCCTTCTCGATGCACTGTTCCAGATCGTAATTCAGGACAGTCACACTGGTAATGTGGACCTCCACACCCCCAACAAGCAACCTGTAATGGAGTGGGAGAGATAACCTGTTCAGACCTCTGAGAGGGGTTCCTCCCCTTGGGACCCCTTCCCCTACCAGCTGATCCTCTGAAATTCCTCACACCCTGGTGAGTCTCTATGGATGACTGGGGCGCCTCCCTAGTTGCCACTAATCTGTCTACCACTGCAACTCTTGGTGTGCTCCTGTTCCCGTAGGGAGGTGGCCTCACATATCTTCCCCAAGGGCAGCTTCGAGGGGCCTTCCCTACAAACCCATACTGTTGAGAGTTGAATGACCTGATGGGATTTGCACCCAACATCTCCTCAGTGTAACGAGCACAATCTACTGCTTCGGCTACTGAAGTTGGTTTCCACATCTGTACCTAAGCCCTGATCTTGGTATTGAGCCCATACACGAAGCGCTCAACCTGGCGTTCGTCATTGTCCAAGTAAGGGACATACTTGACTAATTCCATGAACCTCTCTTCATACTCCTCCACATATAGATGCCTTTGTACTAAGGCATGAAGAGCCCCTGCTTGTTCTTCTTGGTAGGATGCGGGTAGGTACTTCCCTTTGAACTTTCCCACAAATAGTTCCCATGGAACCGTGTCTGGTGTGAGGTGTAGCTTCCTTTCTTGGTTCCCCCACTAGTTCAAAGCGCCCCCCTTCAGTTGAAATATGGCCATCTTGGACTTGGACGTGGAAGTGTACTCCTATAAGTTTAAGCACCTAGTCATCTCTTCTAACCAAGACTCTGCTCGTATCCTTGCTCAACCCCCTGAAAATTTTGGAAGCCTTATCTTATAAAGCTCTCTTCTGATATCCTGATGCGGAGGTCTTGGTACCGTGTTCACTTCTACCACCGGAACTTTCTCCCTTTGTGGAGGGGCCTCCACTTCTACCTCCGAGGTAACACTTCCTCTATGTTCTAGTTCCCTGAGTGTTTTGTTTATTGCTTACAGCGAGCGCAATATAAGGATAGTCTCTGGCAATGGTGCTGGCACATTCGGCTCAGGTAATGTCGTTGCCTGACCTCACCCCCGACCTGCTCACGTTCTTACCATGTTTATCCTTGTAATATGGCATAAGATGATCATTAGTATATGACGACATCATGACTAATTTACCATCAAACTCAATAGTTAATTCAAAGTGCATCATGACTAATTTACGAGCATTTTTACTCTAAGAGCTATAGTTCAAGACGTTTCGATCAGGCCATCTTGAGGCCACCCAGTACTATATATACTGCAGTAGTTCTACGTAGGTTTAGGTATTGGATTCCACACAATCCTCATCGAGTTGCCATCAACTCTTCAAGATATTAAATTAGGGTTTATTGCCTCGTTCTCGTTAATAATTAATAATTTAATAATAGCATAACCTAAGTTTTAAGTCTAGAGTCATGTTTATCAAACATTTTTGTCATGGGGTGAAATCAGTGTCCTAGCGATTAGCTCGTCATGTTGGCCTCCGTGGTGTCTCATTTTTGAGATTCCGGGTCCGTCTTGCCCCTTCGACTATATGTCGAAGTTTTGGCAATAAACTTTTGATAATTAACTTACATGGAACAATTAACTTCCATTAAATAATTAAATTACATTACATTATTCCACATTATTAATCTTATATTAATAATTCAATTATACTAATTCACATCCATAATTATTTTACATTATTTAATGTAATCTTTAATTATTACATTAACATTAATTTTATTTACCATTAGTTTACTTTAACATTAAACTTACTAACTTAATGTACATGCTAGTAATTAATCATTAAATAATAATCTTTACCTTATAACAAGTAATCATTATTACCAATAATTAATTAATTTTTTTTTTTACTTATTTTTCTAACTATAGGATTCTATTAAAATGCCATTTACTTAATCCTGTAGTAAATTTTTAAAATATATTTTAAACACATTTATTTAAAACACTATATTTTAATAAAACGCTAATTATTTAACTTAGGTAGACTTCATATAATTATTACATTGTATTCATATTAATTTTATTAACTTGGATAATACATTGTCCAAACATTGTATTTGAATATATATAGATATTAAGTAAATAACAAAATAAATAAATTAAATAATTAAATAATAAACCTAATCCATTTGCCTTAACCTAAGCCTCGGCCAAGTGGCCTACATGCAATTTAAATAGTATTATATTTTTTTTATAAAAACTCAAGCCCTCACCCGGGCGTTTTATTCCCTTTTATTTTTGGTGGCTGAGCCTTGCTCTTCTCTGCACTCGTCGAGGAGAAGCCCCTCCAGGCCGCCATAGCTAGCGGGAGCAAAGCTCTCCATCGTTGCACGCTTGGCTGGCAGGTATGGCTGGCTCTCCCATGGCTCTCTTCAAGTGCTCAATGCATTTTTCGTTTGTATTCTGTGTGTGTTTTTTTTTTCTCTTTATTTTGTTTTGTTTTGCTACAGGCCACAGAGGGCAGCCTGTTGGCTTGCTCCTCTCTCCCTCCCTGGTTGGCCGTAGCTCCCAGGCCTCCTCTTCTCGCACAGAGAGGCCGCGGCTTCCCCGTCTCACGCAGGTTGCACATATATATATATATATATATATATATATATATATATATATATATATATATATATCGCAGTCGGATTCAGGCCGAGACTCTGGCTTCTGCGCCAAGTCCTGCCATGGCCGTTGGCCGGGCTATGGCCCATGCCCACAAGCCAACAATTTATTTTTATAAAACTTTGTTCTCAGAAACCCCCTTGGATGCAACTGCGTCGGGCGTGCTCAAGGTTTTCCTCAGTTTTAAGAGAGATTTAGAGATAGTTTATGAAAATTGATTTACGTATCATGAAGGTTTTTTTTTTTTAAATCATTAAGTATAAATTTTTTTTCACAAGTCATAGCCCTCTGGGCTAGCCATGGCCGTAGCTCAGCTACTGTTGGTCAGGCCGCACTCAAGCCGAGCCGCCATGGCCGTAGCTCAGCTGCTGCTGGCCGGGCCGCGCTCAGGCCGAGCCGCTCTCAGGCCTTGCAGGCTGAGACGCGCTCAGGCCGTGCAGGCCGAGTCACTGGCCTAGGGTTGTGCTCAAGCCATGCCATCACACACACACATATATATATCGTCAAAATAATAGAACCATATGTCCATAGTGTCGTCAAACCGACGAAGTCTCACAATCAAACAAATACAACATATAATAGTAGTTCAGGTAGTAATGTCAGAACGAGGCGTTACATACACCCACCCTTCAGCAAACTTTGTCCCAAAGTTATGGTAGCATATCTAAGCGGACATGTGGGACCCCGGTCCTAAATTCCTAATATCAAAACCATGTTTACTAGGTTTTACACTATTTCACGTTTCTATTTTATGTGTTTTCATTTCTATTTTCTTGCTGTAAAAATATAGCATTTACATTTACAGTTTAGAACAATATAATTACTATTTTTTTTTCTACTTCTAACCATTTCTGTTTGTGTAGGTGTAACAACATATCATATTTCTTAACTGGAAGTAAAAATTTAAAGAGTTAAAAATGGATTATATACCTGACTGAAAATTACCTGTAGATAGCTAGTAGATCCACCCTTGTTGCTGTCTCCGTTTGTTGTTTCCCTTTTTGCTTTTCCCTACAACCAAAACCTTCCCCAAAGCTCTGAAACTCAACCAGCCCAAAACAGTTTTGCCACCCTGCCAATTGGCGAGGTCTCGCCGACCACCTAGCTCCAAAGGTACCCCTTTGGACCCCCGAGTACAAACCGAGTACAAGCCAACCTGCTCTCCCTTTTGAATTATCTCCAATAAAAACCCCCTTTCAGCTCTGCTCTGAAAATCCTCTATCTGCTCTCCCAACTTCTCCCCCAAAATAACTAAGGTCAAAAGATGATCCTCTCTTCTTCCTCCCTTCTCCATCTTATCCCCTTGTTTGTCGACTCTTCCTCCCCATTACTACCCCTATCTTCATCATAAATTCCTCAACCCCCATGTCAGTCCTCGAGCCCTCAACTTGGACTCTTATTAATCATTAAATAATAAATTCATGGACTTTGTAACTCAAATTTCTCAATAAAAAAACTAATAAATCATTATTCTTAGTCAACATCCAATTACTCATATTAATCACTTAATTAATTACTTAATACTAATTGTTAATTGATTAATTAATAATAACCTAATCATCTAATTAATAATTTAACATACTTCCATTATGTTAATTACCCTCTAATTTTTCATTCAACTAATTTAATTTATGAATTACCAATAATAACCTGTGTTCTAATTAGTCTTAAGCATGATCCTTATAAAACTAATGGTTTATAAATAATTCCTATCCATACTTCTTAATTAATTATTTAACCATTTTAACCCTTAGTTTTTACTAATCAACTCATTAGCATTCGATTAATCATTAATAACCAGATTGCATTATTTACTACCTAATTTAACCGTAACTTGTTTATTAATCAACAATAATTAATCATTAATGTACAATACTTAACATTAATAAACATTAATAACCTTAATTGACAATAATTAACATTAATCTACTTTGTTATCATTAATCATCATTATTAACTTTAATCGACATTATTAACATTGATCAACAATAGTTAATTACTAAACGACAATAATTAACATCATTATTCAACAATATTTTACACAATTTATAAATATGTAGGTGAGTTATGTAAGCATAGCTACTACTTACATACCTCGCGTAAGTACAGTAACAATAATAATTCATACACATCAATCATAGTCACGAAACGTATTGGTTTCTAACACATGTTTTAACATAGTTTGCAAAGTACAATCCATTAGCTAACTGAAATCTTATTAAGTTACGACAATTCATACATTACTGAGTTACGACACATACATAATCAAGGGTTTTACACACACAGTTAGATCTTGTTTTCACCTCTACTTCACACTACACCTATCTACCTACATCATCACTAACTTCCACATTCTATCCTGTCCTCTGCTAGACTACCCTGAAATGTCAAGTCATGACCGGTTCCATCTAGAACCTGTAAGCGGAAGTGTCGACTACATCGACCAAGCGTCCCCAGCAGGAAACCACCAGTCATCATCACACACCTTGGGGAGCGCACCGTAGCACAGCCCTCCCATGACTCTGGGTTTCGGGGATAAACGGTGGGTAAATCCTCCACCCCCCTAATGGAATGAGGGACTATGTCTACCCGACATAACAACAACATTGTACTTGTACTCGGTTTGTCATCGTATAACCAATCTGGGCAGTTGAGTTTCCTGAAACCCTACCCCACCCATGTCATAATATACATCATAATAAACAGCATAATAACCACACGAAAGTAAATAATGCATCACTCACATACCATTTTATCTTTCGAAGTCTGTGTTTCCGAGGCCCTCTCACCTCCTAGGATCTAGCTATCACCTAGTTGTTTCAACCTGTAAGTCATTCCTCGACATACAATATAGAATATCGTGCATAAATCATCGACATGTACACATATATTTCATCATAACATAACAACAATAAACTCATTTATTCGCCATGCACCTGGCATAACATTCATTATTTCAACATATAACTGTAACGGTATCCACGTACCCATCATTCAGTAATTTCCATATATAATGAACACATGATGCATATCTAAACATGACTACCGATCATAATACAAACATCGCACACACACATATATATATCGACAAAATAATAGAACCATATGTCCACAGTGTCGTTAAACTGACGAAGTCTCACAATCAAACAAATACAACATATAATAGTAGTTCAGGTAGTAAAGTCAAAACGGGGCATTACATTCACTCGATCAAAGATCATATCTATATCTCCTTTTTTCACATCCTAAAGATCAACAATCAGCAAGCCGATGCCATGGCTAATATTGGTGCTGGTTTAGACTATGGTCTTGTTGTTAGAAATGGACAACAGCTTGCAAATGTTTGGGTTCCTTAGCATCCCCTCTTGTTCATTTTATTCTAGTTCTCCAATCACTCACATAAACTTTGGTCTAGCCTTGTTCATGAATTTGGTCAACCTCCAAATCTCCTTGGGATCTCCTCACACATCCTCGAGGCTCTTTCAGCGGCGTTCCTGTCCTTTTTGTAAGATCGTCTTTTTTTAATATAAAGCTTGTCATCAGTTGTTGTAAAAAAAATATTGAATAGATGACTTCATACATACATGTCCCATGACATCATCTTGTATAAATATGTGAGCCACTCATTTTGTAACACATACTTGAATATTAATTAATAAAAGATATATTTATATATTTGGTTTCCTTCAGTGACCTAGTGGACTATCGATATACCTGAGGGTATGTAGAAGTGATATTCCATGTGCAGGTGTTGTCTGATGCAGTACTACTTGAAGGTGTGCCAATAGGAGTTACAACAGTGTCCAACAATTGTACCAACCTAGGGTATAACTTGAATAAGTACCAATTGTATTCGATATGTGTATTTTTTGTTAAAGTTATAGCATCACGAGTCATTCTCTAGGTAAATCTTGTGTGTCAATATTGAGCCTCGTGTGTTGAGGTAATGCCTTATAGGATCCTGAGTTGGACTCATGAAACTTGGAGAAGAATCTTGAGTTGGACTCAAGAATGGTTAAGCTTCATGTTTTGAGGCAAGTGCTTTTTTTTTGTAGTGTCCCTTTTAGGAAAATTGCACAAGCAAGGAAAAATGACTCCAAATTCGACCAATTCGACCCTTAGACTAGTATTGACACTACTACTTCCAAATGACTCCAAATTATTCCGGTTCTGAAAGTATTTGAAAGGTATTAATACATATAAATGAGGCTTATTTATGCTTAAAAACCCTTAAAACACTTCTGCAACATTCATTTACAATCTGGACAAAGTAGGGAAAGTTACTAGCAAGTTCGAGCTTCAAAACCCCCAAGGGTAGTGGACAAAGATGAATTCCCAAATGTTGTTAAACCCTTCCAAATTTATGAAAAAATGTATGGTGATGATAAGTATCTTTAATTATCTCCCCAAGGTATCATTAATTAGTTCTTGTGGCCTTCTTAAACTCAATTAAATCATATGTTTATATGCAAGATTTCACATAGGGGGAAAAGCTAGTAATTTTCACCATGTGTTGTGAAATTCGAATTTTAGGTGACAAAGACTTGTGAAATGTTAGTTTTTCAGAAATTTCAATCTAATCTAGGATCTTAACTAAGAGAATAACATGTACAGCATATCTACAACATATCTACAACATATCAATCATGGACACAATAATGCAAGCACACAAGAGACACAGAGTTTCACCGAGGAAAACCAAGAAGGTGAAAAACCCTGCAACTTCCTTAGAGATAGATAGAGAAATGATACAACCCAAGCATAAGAGATAGTCCTCCTAGAAGCAGCTTCTCCTCCTCCACAAGTGCGCCACTCTCCAATCAGTGTGTGAGAGAGAAAGTGAATAATCAAATAGAGTGCCTCCCGCACTCTATTTATACATGACTTGACTTGCCTAATAACCTTTACTAGGCCGGCCTCAACTTAACCACATAACATAATGCTGACAAGGCCGACCCCCACTAGGGTGGTCTAATAACCCTTTTACCCACATGACTCATACAGGGCCGACCCCATAAAGGTGGTCTAATGACCCATTAAGTATAAGTTACGACACTTACAATATAAATGACGACACTTCCGTATAGACAAATAATAACATCTCTATAGGAATACAAACACTTATGTATAGAGGAATAATAACATCTCTATAGGAATACAATATACATAGATGAAATACATAGGTGAAATACATTCTGAAGTTACATATACATCAACACTCCCTCTTAACTAGGAAGGTATTTCTCGACACAAATCTACTAGCACAAGTCTTCTTCTCTGGATCATCGTCATTGTCACTACTGCTGCTATCTCAATTAATCATCGGTCTACTCGTCATAGGAAGTTCTACAAAGTCAGTCCTTTTTCATACTGGATGTAGGCCCACCACCTGCAGGTCTTCATCATCACTGACCATACTATGGAATCCTCAGGACTTACTACGTGCGTCACAATGCCTCGAAAGAGTATCCCAAGACCATTTATGTGCCGAAGCACGACCGGCAAGATCTCCCAGGTCCACTTACATGTGACTGTCACAAAACCTTAAAAGAGTGTCTTGACTAGCAAGAACCCTAAAGAGCATCCAAGACCTTTTACGTGACTATCACAACCTGTCCGGATCTCTACGACATATTACATGTGACCCCTCACCACAATGCCTCCAAAGAGCATCCCAGGACTTATTACAGGCACACATCCCAACCTATCGAATCTCCCAGGTCTACTTACATGTGGTCATGGCAATGCCTCGAAAGAGAATCTCAGGACTTATTACGGGCACACAGCCCAACCTATCGGATCTCCCAGTTCTACATACATGCCATAGGACAATGCCTCGAAAGAGCATCCCAGGTTGTTACGAGCACACAGCTCTACCTGTCATATTTCCTAGGTCTACTTATATGTACTCCCAGAGCAATGCCTCGAAAGAGCATCTCAGGATGTTACAAGCACACAGCTCTACCTATTGGATCTCCCAGGTCTACTTATATACTCATCTGCACAACCTGTCCACGGCCATAGAGTATCAACCTGATACTCACCATACATCATCCTGATGTACATCATCACATGATCAACCTGATCATCATCCTAATGCATGTCATCTAGAGCAACATCCTGAAGCTCATCATCCATGATCAACCTGATCATATAATGCATCCACTTGATGCATACCAAGTATCTACCTGATACATATCATCATACATGATCCACCTGATACATACACAGATACATGATCCATCTGATCCTACAATGTATCCACCTGATATATATCAACATACATGATCTACCTGATCATACAACGTATCCACCTTATACATATACAGATACATGGTCCAACATCCAACATGATGCATATCTAGAGCAATAACCGGAGCATCATCCTGATGCTCATCATCCAACTCTTACATCCGCAGCCATGGAAGGATCCTCCTCTCACCATGCTGGGAATGGCTCCTGCAAATGAGTCCATCACTTCTTCCTTGCAGTGTCATCAATCTGAAGAACACCAAGCCTCTCTCTGAAGTACTCGAACTTCACTCTGGCTAGTGGCTTCGTCAACACATCTGCAACCTGCTCATCCGTCGCAACATATAGGAGCTTCACTGCTCCTCTCTGCACCATATCCCTGATATAGTGATATTTGATCTCTATGTGCTTCGACCTATCGTGGAAAACCGGGTTCTCAGACAGCTTCACACAACTCTGATTGTCACAAAAGATACCAGTAGCCTCCAGCAGGAGATCAAATAACTTAGACAGTAGCTTCCGGAGCCATACTGCCTCACAACTAGCTGAACAAGCTGCAACATACTCAGCCTCGGTTGTACTCAGTGCTACGCAGGACTGCTTCCTGCCAAACCAAGAGATCACACCTGATCCCATACTGAAGTAGAACCTAGATGTGCTCTTCCTATCTGCAGTACTGCCTGCCTAGTCTGAATCAACATAACCCTACAGGTTAAACTTTTTATTCGCATCATACTTGAGCCCATAACCAATTGTACCCTCAAGGTACCTCATAATATGCTTTACAGCAACCAGGTGAACACCTCTGGGATCCGTCAGGAACTAGCTCAATGTGTTCACTGCAAAACAAATATCTGGTCTCGTGTTCATCAGGTACATAGAGGACCTAATCATATGACTATACATCGTGATATCAACTGGATCAGATGAAGCATCACACATAAGCTTCAGGTTCGATGCCATAGGTGTGGCCATGGCCTTGCAGTCCATCATCCCGAACCTCTTCAGGATTTCTATTGCATACTTCCCTTGTCCAAGGAAGATTCCATCTGCACTCTGCCACACCTCCATGCCTAGAAAGTAGTGCATCATCTCCAAGTTCTTCATCTCGAACTCGGCAACAAGCTTCCACTGCGTGTCGAAAATCAATCTATCCTCACCTATAACAAATAGGTCATCCACATACAAAAATAGTATCACTGGATTGCCTTCCTCAACCTTGTAGTAAAGGTTGGAATCCGCTTTACTCTTGGTAAAGCCCAAACTGGATAGGAAGCCATCTATCCTGCCATACCAAGTCCTAGGAGCTTGCTTCAAGCCATACAAGGATTTCTTCAGTATGCACACATATGACTCCCTGTCATGTGTCTCAAAACCAAGTGGTTGCTCCACATACACTTCCTCATCGACTACACCATTCAAGAAAGCTGTCTTGACATCCATCTGGTGTATCTTCCACTTCATCACTGCAGCCAGAGCAAGTACTGATCTGATGGAAGTATATCTAGCTATAGGAGCAAAACTCTCTTCATAGTCTATCCCCTCTTTCTGGGAGAAGCCACGAGCTACAAATCTCGCTTTGTATTTCTCTATGCTACCATCTGCATCATGCTTGATCTTGTAGATCCATTTGGAAGTCACAACAGACTTGCCTTCAAGTCTTAGGACTGCATCCCAAACATCATTCTTCATGGTCGACTGGTACTCCTCGATCATGGCGTTCTTCCCGAATCCTAGGAACTTCAATATCTTCAATAGATAACTTTGTTGTTGAACAAATGTTGTAGTCCTTCTTTTGTAGGTGATGGTATACGATATTTCCTACAAAACAAGTTAAATTGCATGATTAGAAAACATCTCATAGTTTTCAGAACAAATTCTTAGACATAAATAAATATGTCATACAATCATGCAATTATCTTAGCCAATGCTTCAATACAACATTTATCCATATCCCGTAACTTTCTAGATTCCTTCCAATCTCTACCAGAACATTGTTTAAGAGTATGCACAACTCCCAACATGTTAGCAAAGAGATTTCATTCTAGATAAGTAGCAATGGAATGCTGTACAATGCCATAGGCCACTTACCCATTACATGCATATTAGTAGTATGTTGTTCATTAATGCAATTATTTTAATATGCCAAAATACACAGCCTAATTCTAGGAACATCAATATATACATCATTGAATAGTATTATTTAACCAATCAAATATGCAAGAAATGATAATTCAAATACTTATCTTTGTTTGTTTGTTGGGTTGACTCCCTCTCAGTCTTTTTTGCAACTCCATTCTGATGTGGATTGTGAGAAGTGGTCGACTCCCTCTGAATGTCTGCATCCTTGCAGAAACTACTGGAGTGTGCTCCCTCTTGATCTTTGCTTCCTGGATTACCTGTCCTTGAACTTATATCCATCCTTTATCACTATGCATGTTTACTAGTATCATCATTGTGTTACCCTCGAGATCTATTACACAATCATACATTCATTAGTATAATCAAAACACAATAATCTTAAACATGTATAGTCATGATCATTTCAAACACAGATTCTAAACATTAGTATTCAAGGTTTCAGGGAATACTTCTTTTACTCATGCATATTCTTATTTGACCAAAGGACTTTTCTGGTTAGTCATATCATCAATTAAAGTAAGAAGCATAATATGCCTAAACCCATGATTACTAACTTCAATGAATAATCATTATCAATCATGCCATGTATACTTATATAAGAGATCCTAACACAAGGTAGGATTCTAACTTGATATAGGAAAAACATACCTGGATTAGCATGCTAGCTAGTTATGTCTAACATACCCGCATAATGTCTTTTTATTCTCTTCAATGACTTGTGCTAGTAACCTGCATATCTCATAGGTTAACCATTATAGAACCAAGTTATACATACCTCGTAAGTAGGTCTCCTATGTGATCCATGGCAATAGATGAACCTTTGTCTTCATGTCACTATGGTCATATGTTCTTGAACTAGAACATGATTTGTCTTTCTTGATGTACCTTTCATGTTAGCGGACAACATCAACCTCATACATAACCACAATGCATTAGTACAATCATAAGTGTCAAAACCCTAATCAATGAATATCTTCTATCGTGCATTCATAATTTTATTAAGGTGATATGAAAAGTCTAAATTTAATCAAGATTGTACTAACCTTAATGAAGACAAACATACCATAAACTTAATCATGAATAGATCTTGAAACATACCTGGATAAGTCATACCTGTCGAGATTGCTTGTAATCTTCTTATGTAAGGCCTTAGCCTTATCTCCCTCTGAAACTGGAACTTCTTCACTTATGCAGGTGACCAATCCATTCTCTTCTAGGATGAACCCAATCCACTTGATTTGCAGAAACTGGATCTGGAGCTGGATTAGGGTTTGTTAGAGAAACTATAAAAATTCAAACTTGAATTTCAAACTTCTGAAAGGATAGAAAGATGCGCCTTGATGAGCTGATCAAGCTGGTATACTCAGAATTTGAAAGCTGCAAAGTTTCACCCCTCAAAATTCCCTTTGAAACTTTCGGATCTTCTGGACAGGATCCTGAACTAGGGTTTGATAAAGCCCACCATTCTTCCCAACAATAAGGTTCGATCCAAATCTCTAAACTTTGATTTTTCCGAGGAGCTTCCAGCCGTGGTCACAGACTTCAAAAATTCCAACTTTTGCAAAAGCCCTAATTTTCCACTTTTCCGATCAAAGTCCCGAACTAGGCTTTGATCAAGCCCGGCCTTCTGCCCAACCAAATTTTTTTATCTTGGTCTCTAAATTTTGATTTTGATGAGTAGCATTCAGCCATGGTCTCCAATTACAAAAATTCTAACTTTCTCCGAAACCCTAATTCCTGGAGCCATGAATGAAGGTGCTCAAAATCCAATTCTGTTTTGACAGAAATATGCACCTGGTTGTTTCTAGTGTAACTCTGAAATTACGAATCCACAGGGTCTAAAAATTCTACCTGTGGTAGCCCAACCTGTCATTTTTCCAACCCCATAGGTTTGACCTCAATTGGATTCTCTGAGAGAGAGTTATGCCAAGTGTCGCAACGTGACCTGTTTATGGGATAAAACAGGAGAGCAAACTTGTACGGAGTGCCACGTGTCACTGGTTCACTTTTGGACTCTGAACCTTTGGCCTATGAAATTACCATATGTTCCCTACCTGTCAATTTTGACGAAATTTCATTTGGAGCTTCCTAGCCCAAGTTATGACCTTTTTCCCTAGGTCACTTGTTTATGACTCAGATCTGAAAGAGGCAAAAACCCTAGATTGTACAGATCATAAAACACAAAGTACAATGAATTAGAAGTTCTTCTTCAAGAACACGGTACATGGGGATCTTATATTCAACCTGTGAGAATTTCAGATCTTGAAACCTTGCTGAAATGGATTTATAGCGAAAGTGCTATGATGACTGGTTTTTGCTATATCAAGCCATAGCATCGCAAGTGCAACAAGTGTCATACATGCCATACCATGCCTTCTTTCAGGCTAGCTCTAATACCATGTTAGTTTTTCAGAAATTTCAATCTGATCTAGGATCTTAACTGAGAGAATAACATGTACATCATATCTACAACATATCTACAGCATATCAATCATGGACACAATAATGCAAGCACACAAGAGACACAGAGTTTCACCGGGGAAAACCAAGAAGGTGAAAAACCACACAACTTCCTCAGAGATAGATAGAGCAATGATACAACCCAAGCATAAGAGATTTCCTCCTAGCAGCAGCTTCTCCTCCTCCACAAGTGCGCCACTCTCCAATGAGTGTGTGATAGGGAAAGTGAATAATCAAATAGAGTGCCTCCCACACTCTATTTATACATGAATTGACTTGCCTAATAACCTTTACTAGGTCGGCCTCAACTTAACCACATAACATAATGATGACAAGGCCGACCCCCACTGGGGTGGTCTAATAACCCTTTTACCCACATGACTCATATAGGGCCGACCCCATCAAGGTGGTCTAATAACCCATCGAGTATAAGTTATGACACTTACAATATAAATGACAGCACTTCCGAATAGAGGAATAATAACATCTCTATAGGAATACAAACACTTTCGTATAGAGGAATAATAACATCTCTATAGGAATACAATATACATAGATGAAATACATAGGTGAAATACATTCCAAAGTTACATATACATCAACATGAAATGATAATGAAACTTATTCAGAACTTTAATAACACTCCATACATCAACAAAATCACAGAGAATAACTGATACAACTCGAAATAATGTCTCTTCAAACTCCAATAACAAGATCTAGGGGAAATCGCATCATTTATGCATTGTTTGGTATTTTTACATAAATTCACTTGGTATTTCGACTCGAGAGTCTTATGAGAAGTAAATACAGAGTATATATATCAAAATACAAAGAAATAGATATTCTTTGTCACCTACCCAAATTTTGAGGATATTTATTTTATTTGCAAAATACTTTATGTTAAATTATAATTACAAAGTTTTGTAATTATGACCAAATCTGGTCAAAGATAACTGTAATGAATTATTATTATTATTTAATAAATTAAAAAAAGGAGACAAACACTCAAGAAAGTTGTTACAAGAGTGTTCACTGACCCACTAGGAGGAATGGAAGCTGATAGAAGGCATGGGACAGATGGCAGCATTTGCACTCCACCACTACTTGTTGGTTATGGGACAACTACCCTTAAAATTGTGGCATTATTCCCCAGGTGGGGGAAGTGAGCAGTCAGCTCATTAATGACCAGTTAATCATTAAAAGGCCTAGGCATCCTACATAAGGAAATTTGAATTGAGCAGGCAGCTCTTACAATAATTTCTGCAGAAATATTCCTCAGCTGCATCAGGTGATCACTGAGAGATTCGAATAGGGAGGCTATGTGAGAGTGCAATTGTGAGTCTGCAAATTAATTCTGAGAAGGAAAACTAGAGGTGCTGGTGTAGGTCTCTTTGACTGCTAATTCTTTAAGACTGCACAATCTATTGTTGTTGCAAGTTGATGACCTAAGCTTCTAAATTTTCTTCCTCCTGGTGGTTCAGTGAACAGGCTCGGGGGTCCTAAGGCAAGTAGCTTGGCTGTCTTCATGAATTGGTTGGGTGGAACAGGTTCCTTAGGTTTTTGTTTCTCCTACAGTCAACCAGGTTTTACTATTCCTACTTTTGTTTACAGTTAAATGTTTTTGCATAGTAGAATTATTAAACTCAGTCAAGTAAAAGAAATTATTTTATTTTCTGATCAAAATATGATTCTGAATGAAAGAGCTTTATGAAATGATTGAATCAATAACCATCTCTATATTTTTCCCCATGTTGTTATTTGCATCATACTCCAGATAGAGAAGTAAATTAAGGTAGATGAATAGATAGGCTGAATTCCAGATTGAATGAACTGAAGAATACTATGTTATTCTTTTAATTCTGCTATTTCATTTCTAAGAAAAGATGCAGGAAGATAAAGATACAGTATCTTGTAAACAAATGTATATCATGCATCTAGTTCTTATCAAAAGAAGAAAAAAACACACTCTATTTCGGTACAGATCTATAGTTTTCCATTTCGATTCCATCTATTTCAGATAGTAACAATATGTATTTCCATAGTATAGATTCTATGTTTTCAAGTATTTATATTTCAGGGGAATATAGCAGCTGCAATAATTATTTCCATGTACATAATTATTATAAGTGAATATATATTATTTCTTCACTAATTATTACATTGGATTTCATTTATTCAAATGCAATTACCTACACAGTGTCATCAAAATCCCTATGTTATCACATACTTTAGTGCACAATTCATAAGTTTCTCATCAAACCATTCATGGCACACTTTAGACATTTATTCCAAAATCAATAGCAGACAGGGTTACCAAACCCTAAATTATTATTCTATTTAGTTACTATCTATTATCACAAGGTAAGAATATCAGCAAGATACAGTTTATCACTTAACAGAAATTACGATTTAGTATCGATGCTTAACGTATAGATTACAATCCCAATAAGAAACATGCTCAGTTACGAAACCTCTGCTTACTCAAGCTAAAACCCAATACTCGAGATCTTTTCTCAGTACAAAGAAGATTGCAAACGAAATCTACAGGAAATGGTTTACTCTTGTAAACAAAACATTTAATTACAAGACGAGCTAGTAACCTACAGGAGCGAGCAAAACCTCATCTCTTTAAGCTTCGTCATCAAAAAGAAAAAATTATAAGTAAGAATTTCAACAGAGACCCTTCAAGGTTCCTTTTGCACATAGAGTTCTCCCTTTAGCAATCACCCATAAAAAAACAAGTTCAAGACGACTCATAAGATTCGTCACTAAGGTACTAATCAACTTAAAATTTTGAGGGTTTATCCTCTTGACAGTCTTGTTCATTTCTAACTTAAGGACACGGCATTTCCCAACTCTCGTCACACTGTTAAAACCAACAAAGACCTAGCCGAGGGCACCTACGAGGTTTTTAAGAACCGTCAAGGCTTACCCAGAGATTATCGCGGCGTCCTCCTCCAACGTTTGTTATAGAATTTTCCCCAACAAAGTAGTACCTTCCACGTTACATTTGAAAGAGGGTTACCACAAGAAAGAAACACAGGAGTAAACTTATACATTTATAGTATCAATGCTGCTAGTATTGAAAGCTTACCTTAGCACGAAACTCCTGGCTCGAGATACCCCACACCTGTAAAAATGAAAAAGATTGATAGAAGTTGCAAGGCCAGTAGATTTATGTTTTTGAAACCATTGTAAATGCATGGAGAATCGAAGTCCCGAACGATATGTACTCAGTCAAGTTGTCAGAAAAACATTCCTACCAACACGGTGGTTGTACCATGGCTCCCTTGCACAAGTTTAAAATCCTGTAACGTTTAAATTCTTCATCATAGGTCTCGGGTTCGAGACTGAGGAAGGACTCCTCCTCTCATTCAACTGGAAACCCTACATTGCACCCACACGGTCGGCTCCACTACCATAACAGTGAATTCTTTCAACACCCTTCCCCTTTACTTGCCAACTAAAGACTAGGGTTTCTTCCAAGCCCTAGATCTTGTATTAATCAACGGTGGTCCAACTGCCGGACAAGTGCTTGAGATTCGAGAAACCTTGGAAAATCAATACCACATTAACTACTGCATCTACCAAGTCGCCACTCATCAAACTAGAAACTTATAACTAGTACAGCTCAGCATCGTTGAATGCATGGATTGCAAATGTATCACGTGAAGACCATCCACCTCAGCTACCACTTCACTAAACAGGTGGGTGACATTATTGCTGAGAGCTGCAATCGATAGGTTTGAAGCGTGCCAAGTACCGTAACATTAATACCCCGTCACTTCCAATTACAATGCAAACGTTAAAGTCGTAGGTTTTATTGCATTGTTATTCATAAGTTATGTAAAAATGTGTTGATAGTAATGCATTCCAAATAGTAACATGACAATAGTATTTCATTCATTTGTTAGAACGTATATTTCATAGTTATTCATGTTGCACAGAATTCTCATCTATAGTGTTGTATAGTCCTATAGGGGATGATTATATATTTTATGTATTAGCCATGTATTGCTAGAATAATTGATAGAGGTAAGACTATAGGCAAGGTCTAAGTCATAGTGGTACATTTTTAGATGGTAATTCATAATACAAGCACTATATTCATAAGATTCCCAATAAAAGTACAAATGGATAATAGTATCACCACTTAAATAATAGTGATAATAGTAATTTAGAATGATTTATATAGATCTATCAATGTGAAAGCAATTAAACAATGTGATAATAATAACATTGGACTGTGGGTAAGCTGGTAAGCTAGCATGCAATCGACATTTTAATACAAATTATCCATACTTGCAGCAAGAATCTACTTAAGAGTTTTCACCAAGTTGACGATTTTTTTGAAATACAAAATTTACTCTTAAAAACACTTGTCGTTGGTTAATCCTTACCCGCAAATCTGCGCAAGAAGGATAGGTACAAATGCCTTAGCCAAACGTAGCTAAGTAAGCCTCAGCGTACCTCATAGGACCCCTTCCGTCATCATCAAAGAAATGAACCATCAGTACCTTGTCAAGAGATTCGATTTATGATAAATTCAAAGTATATTTAACACAAGCAAAACTAATGTTTTAAACATGTTAATTAAAGTATGTCATGTCATTGTTTTTAATTGTCATTAATTGAAAGGACTCAAAAATTAATTTGTGTTATGCATTAATGACTACATCATTTAATGTTGCTTTGTTTTTATTACTTCCGCAATTGAAATGTTAGCATTTAATGCCGTTTTAAATTTTTTAAATTTTTGTGAAATTATCAGGATGTTAGATATGGTATCAGAGCTCATGTTCGAACTCTAGGCCTAAAAACGCCCAAGAAACACGCAATAGAAATTTTCTGACTGCGAAATTTTTTACTAACTCAAGTTAAATTATTGTTATATATAGAAAATTGCTTTAAGTTACAGGTATGGAAGGATCAGTTGAACGTATGGAGGAAAGATTCCCACCAAACAACCATAGTATGGGACATAAATTTGAAGGAGAATTCCATGGCAATCTAAATGACAATTCATCAGAATTGTTACGTGCTTTTCAAGAATTGAAAGCAGAGATAAGATCAGTAAAGCAGGACAATGAGAGAATTCTGAGAGCACAAGAGAAATTGAATCCAGTACTGTTCGATCAATACCCAATAGATGAACGGGATAGAGAAGTTGAAAAGATGATATAAACAGCAGCTCAACATCATCAGGAACTGCCAAACATCCACGTAAGAAGAAACGTGACTATTCTAGTGATAGCAGCGAAGGCGGTTTCAAGCTAAAGAAAAAAGGCCATAAACAATATGAACAGATATCTAGGGAGTTCAAGAAAATCAAACCCCCAACTTTCAATGGTGAAACTGAGAGAGGAGAGACAGCTGAAGCATGGTTGTCTAGCATGAAAAAGTGTTTTTAGATCTATGATTACTTAGAATCCTTAAAGGAAAAAATGGCAATTTATAATCTAACCGGGAAGGCAGATATTTGGTGGCAAGACCTCAAAAGAGTAAAAGGCATAAATGACAGAGATGTGAGTTGGAGTACTTTCAAAAGATACTTCAAAAATAAATTCTTATCTGAGCAGTATTATGAAGAAAAATCCAAAGAATTCTATGATTTAAAACTGGAAACTATGAACATGAAAGAAATGAACAACAAGTTTCTAAATTTACTAAGATATGTGCCATACCTGGTGGAAGAAAAACCGAAGATTCAAAGATACCTAAGTTGTCTACCCTTCAACATCAAAGACAAAATAGAGTATGATAGCCAAAATGCATTAGAAGAAGCCATGAGAAAAGCAACTTTTTGCTTTGATCAGAACAGGAAAAGAGAAGGGGTATTTAGCTGGAAAAATCATAAACCCAGTAATTTTGAACTGAAAAAGAAAAATTTCAGGTTTAGTGGAAATTCTGGTTTCCAAAAGAAAAAATTTCAGAATCAAAATTTTCAAGGGAACAGTCCCATAAATAATCAGTAGCGGAAATTTACATCTCCCAGAAATGCTCCCAATGTTGCCAGAACCAATGATTAGAAGCCACCTATAAAAATTTTTGAGTGTCAAGGTCCTCATTATGCTTCAGAATGTCCCCTTAGGAAGCGGACAGCTAACCATATTCACGCCATACAATCTGAAGCCACTGTAGGATATTTGGCAAGAGAAGTACCCAGAATTAATGCAACATTAGACAATCGTCAAGCAGAACACCAAGTCTCAATGGTTGAGGTTGAAGGTATGCTACAAAACCATCCAGTTTCTATTTTGATTGACCCAGGTGCTAGTCTAAGTTATATATCACCAGATATTGTACAAAGTTTTAAGTTGAAAACAGAAAAATTCAATGAATCCTGGTTAGTTAGACTAGCAACAGGAACAAAAAGAAAAGTTTATAATTTCGTGGAAAGTTGTGTTTTATCTATGAATCAGTTAAAAACACAGATCAAGTTAAATGTTTTACATTTAGGATCATATGACATCTTATTTGGAATGCACTGGTTAGAAGCCCATCATGTCATTTTGAATTGTTATGAGAAAAGTTTCACTTGTTTAAATGATGAAGGAAGGACAATAGAAGTGAAGGGTATTCCTAGAAAGACCTACCTTAGACAGATTTCAGCTATGCAAGTAAAGAGAGCAATCAGAAAGGGATGTCAAATGTTTGCAGTAAATGTAGTAAATGAGGAGTTAAGTACTACAGAAGACAAACTGAGATTAGAAGACATACCTGTCTTAAATGATTTCCAAGATGTTTTTCCTGTAGAGATTCCAGGATTACCTCCTAAAAGAGATCTAGATTTTACTATTGAATTGATACCAGGGGGAGTGCCAAATTCCAAAGCTCCATACAGGATGAATATACTGGAGTTGAATGAGTTAAACTCTCAGTTGAAAGAATTGATTGATAAAAAGTATATAAGACCCAGCATGTCTCCTTGGGGAGCACCGGTCATTTTTGTTAAGAAGAAAGATGGCACCTTAAGACTTTGCATGGATTACCGCCAACTGAATAAGATGACGATCAAGAATAGATATCCGTTGCCCCGCATTGATGATCTATTTGATCAACTGCGCGGAGCAACGATATTTTCAAAGATTGATTTACGGTCAGGATATCATCAGGTTCGTGTGAAGGATGAAGACGTTTTCAAAACAGCCTTTAGAACTCGATATGGACATTATGAGTTCGTAGTCATGCCGTTTGGGTTGACTAATGCCTCGGAAATATTTATGTGTTTGATGAACAATATTCTACACAAGTATTTGGATAAGTTCGCCATTGTGTTCATAAATGACATATTGGTATATTCCAAGAGTAAGGAAGAGCATGATGAACATCTGCGTATCATTCTACAAGTTCTGAGAGAGCACCAATTATATGCTAAATTCAGTAAGTGTGACTTTTACAAAGATAAGATTCAGTATTTAGGACATATAATCACAAAGGAAGGAATTTCAGTTGACCCCGATAAGATAAAAGCCATTAATGAATGGTTGGTTCCTAAAGATGTGTCGGATGTACGATCATTTATGGGGATTACTGGGTATTACAGAAAATTCATTGAAGGGTTTTCAAGGATTGTAAACCCCATAACGTCCTTGCAGAAGAAAGGAAAGAAGTTTGTATGGGATCAAAAGTGCGCGGACAGTTTTCAAAGGTTGAAAAAATTACTAACTACGGCACCTATTTTGAGGATTGCAGATCTTAGTAAGGATTTTATAGTATGTACAGACGCATGTAATGACGGACTTGGAGGAGTCCTAACACAAGAAGGATATGCTGTTGCATACGAGTCTAGAAAGCTGAAAATACATGAGAAAAATTACTCTACTTATGATATGGAATTATTAGCAGTAATTCATGCTTTGAAAATGTGGCATCACCATCTTATTGGCAGAAAATTTATCTTAATGACAGATAACATGGGGCTGAAATATTTACTAGATTAGACAAATTTGAATGCTAGACAAGCTAGATGGATAACTTTCATAAGTGAATACGACTTTGAAATTCAAAACATTAAAGCGAAAGAGAACAAGGTTGTTGATGCATTAAGTCATAATGCAAGGATAAATTTTGTTTCAACCATCAGCACATACACAACAGATTTGGAGAACCATATTTTTGAAGGGATTAAGACTGATGAAGAGTACAGAAAACTACATGAAAGGACAGCAGAAAACAATTCTGAAAATACTATGACAGATTACAGTTTGAAGGAAAATGGATTGTTGTTGTATAAAAACAAATTGTATGTACCCAACATACCAACAGTAAAAATTCTGATTTTAGATGAGATGCACAAAAGCCATTATTCTTGCCACCCAGGTTATCAGAAAACCATCACTATGTTACGAAAAGAATACTATTGGCCTAGAATGAAGGATGAAGTAGCAAAATATATAGATAAGTGTTTTGACTGTCAAAAAGTGAAGGTGGAACATCAGCATCCTGTTGGGTTGCTACAGCCATTGCCTATACTTAGCTGGAAATGGGAAATCATAAGTGTAGATTATATCACTAGGTTACCAAAGAATCAGAAACAGAATGATTCCATCATTGTGGTAGTGGATAAACTTAGCAAAGCAATACATTTTATTCTTGTAAATACTACTCATAAGGCTCCAGACATTGCAGAAATTTTCATGAAGCAGATTTTTTGACTACATGGGATACCAAAGGTAATAGTCTTGGACCGTGATTCAAAGTTTACAGGAAATTTTTGGAGGTCCTTGTTTAAAGGGTTGAATACAACCTTAAATTTCAACACCACATTTCATCCACAAATGGATGAACAGACAAAAAGGGTGAATCAGATTTTGGAAGACATGCTAAGGATGTATGTTAAGGATCAACCTGGTAAGTGGGAAGACTACTTGTATTTAGCAGAGTTTGCTTATAATAATCATTACCATACATCATCCAGGCTTAGCCCGTTTGAAATTCTTTATGGTAGGAAGTGTAATACACCAGTTTCGTGGAGTGATCCAGTTAACAGAGTTATTTTAGGACTTGAATTGTTGCAGGAGTTAGAACTAATTGTGAAACAGGTACAAAGAAATCTTAAAGCTACCCAAGATAGGCAGAAAAGTCAAGCAGAACTTAGAAGAACTCATAAAGAGTTCTAGGTTGGTGAGCATGTTTTTCTTAAGGTAAGGCCGAAAAGGAGTTCCTTGAAATTGGGAAGCTATGCCAAACTGGCACCCAGGTATTGTGGTCTTTTCAAAATTCTATCAAGGGTTGGACCCATGGCATATCAATTGGCCTTGCCCTCAAATCTCAAAATACATAATTTTTTTCACGTTTCACTTTTAAAGAAATATGTGCACGATGCTACTCATGTTGTAAATTGGAATGATGTTCAGGTGGAACAAGACGACGATTTTCCATTGGAATCAGATTGTATCCTCGGAAGGAAGGAAACTCTACTCCGGAATCGCACCATTGGGCAGGTAAAGGTGCAATGGAAGCACCTTAGCCTATTAGAGGCAACCTGGGAGTTGGAGAGTAGTATGCAGGAAGCATACCCAACTCTATTTCAGGAACACTCAGAGAGTGAATAAAGCAATATCGAGGACGATGTTGAGACTTAAGGGGGGGTGTATGTCACCTACCCAAATTTTGAGGATATTTATTTTATTTGCAAAATACTTTATGTTAAATTATAATTACAAAGTTTTGTAATTATGACCAAATCTAGTCAAAGATAACTGTAATGACTTATTATTATTATTTAATAAATTTAAAAAAGGAGACAAACACTCAAGAAAGTTGTTACAAGAGTGTTCATTGACCACCATGGAAGCATTTGCAATCCACCACTAGCTATTGGTTATGGGACAACTACCCCTAAAATTGTGGCATTATTCCCCAGGTGGGGGAAGTGAACAGTCAACTCATTAATGACCAGTTAATCACTAAAAGGCCTAGGCAGCCTACATAAGGCAATTCGAATTGAGCAGGCGGCTCTTACAATAATTTCTGCAGAAATATTCCTCAAGTGCATTAGGTTATCACTAAGAGATTCGAATAGGGAGGCTATGTGAGAGTGAAATTGTGAGTCTGCAAATTAATTCCTTGAAGGAAAACCAGAGGTGCTGGTGTAGGTCACTTTGACTGCTAAGTCTTTAATACTGGACAATCTATTGTTGTTGCAAGTTGATGACCTAAGCTTCTAAAGTTTCTTCCTCCTGGTGGTTCAATGAACAGACTCGAGGGTCCTAAGGCAAGTAGCTTGGCTGTCTTCAGGAATTGGTTGGGTGGAACAGGTTCCTTGGGTTGTTTGTTTCTACTACAGTCAACCAGGTTTTACTGTTCCTACTTTTGTTTACAGTTAAATGTTTCTACATAGTAGAATTATTAAACTCAGTCAAGTAAAAGAAATTATTTTATTTTTTGATCTAAATATGATTCTGAATGAAAGAGCTTTATGAAATGATTGAATCAATAACCATCTCTATATTTTTCCCCATGTTGTTATTTGCATTGTACTCCAGTATAGAGAAGTAAATTAAGGTATATGAATAGATAGGTTGAATGCCAGATTGAATGAACTGAAGAATACTATGTTATTCTTTTAATTCTGCTATTTCATTTCTAAGAAAAGATGCAGGAAGATAAAGATACAGTGTCTTGTAAACAGATGTATATCATGCATCTAGTTCTTATCAAAAGAAAAAAGAAAAAAGAAATACTCTATTTCGGTACAGATCTATAGTTTTCCATTTCGATTCCATCTATTTCAGATAGTAACAATATGTATTTCCATAGTATAGATTCTATGTTTTCAAGTATTTATATTTCAGGAGAATATAACAGCTGCAATAATTATTTCCATGTACAGAATTATTATAAGTGAATATGTATTATTTCTTCACTAATTATTACATTGGATTTCATTTATTCAAATGCAATTGCCTAAACAGTGTCATCAAAAACCCTATGTTATCACATACTTTAGTGCACAGTTCATAAGTTTCTCATCAAACCATTCATGGTACACTTTAGACATTTATTCCAGAATCAATAGCAGACAAGGTTACCAAACCTTAAATTATTATTCTATTTAGTTACTATCTATTATCACAAGGTAAGAATATCAGCAAGATATGGTTTATCACTTAACAGAAATTACGATTTAGCATTGATGCTTAACGTATAGATTACAATCCCAATAAGAAACATGCTCAGTTTCAAAACCTCTGATTACTCAAGCTAAAACCCAGTATTTGGGATCTTTTCTCAGTACAAAGAAGATTGCAAACGAAATCTACAGGAAATGGTTTACTCTTGTAAACAAAACATTTAATTACAAGACGAGCTAGTAACCTACAAGAGCAAGCAAAACCTCAGTTCTTTAAGCTTCGTCATAAAAAAAAAAAAAATTATAAGTAAGAATTTCAATAGAGACCCTTCGAGGTTCCTTTTGCACATAGGGTTCTCCCTTTAGCAATCACCCATACAAAAACAAGTTCAAGGCGACTCATAAGATTCGTCACTAAGGTAATAATCAACTTAAAATTTTGAGGGTTTATCCTCTTGACAGTCTTGTTCATTTATAACTTAAGGACGCGGCCTTTCCCAACTCTCGTCACACTGCTAAAACCAGCAAAGACCTGGCCAAGGGAACCTACAAGGTTTTTAAGAACCGTCGAGGCTTACCCGGAGATTATCGCAGCATATTCCTCCAACGTTTGTTATAGAATTTTCCCCAACAAATTAGTACCTGCCACGTTACATTTGAAAGAGAGTTACCACAAGAAAGAAACGCAGGAATAAACTTATACATTTATAGTATCAGTGCTGCTAGTATTGAAATCTTACCTTAGCATGAAACTCCTGGCTCGAGATACCCCACACCTGTAAAAATGACCAAGACTGATAGAAGTTGCAACGCCAGTAGATTTATGTTTTTGAAACCATTGTAAATGCATGGAGAATCGAACTCCCGAATGATATGTACTCAGTCAAGCCGTCAGAAAAACCTTCCTACCAACATGGTGACTGTACCATGGCTCCCTTGCACAAGTTTAAAAGCCTGTAACGTTTAAATTCTTCATCATAGGTCTCAGGTTTGAGACTGAGGAAGGGGTCCTCCTCTCATTCAACTGGAAACCCTACATTGCAGCCATGCGGTCGGCTCCACTACCGTAACAGTGAAGTCTTTCAACACCCTTCCCCTTTACTTGCCAACTAAATACTAGGGTTTCTTCCAAGCCCTATATGTTGTATTGATCAATGGTGGGCCAACTGCCAGACGAGTGCGTGAGATTCGAGAAACCTTGGAAAATCAATACCACATTAACTACTGCATCTACCAAGTCACCACTCATCAAACCAGAAACTTATAACTAGTACAGCTCAGCGTTGTTGAATGCATGGATTGCAAATGTATCAAGTGATGACCATCCACCTCAGCTACCAATTCACTAAATAGGTGGGCAACGTTATTGCTAAGAGCTACAATTGATAGGTTTGAAGCGTGCCAATTACCATAACATTAATACCTTGTCACTTTCAATTACAATGCAAACGTTAAAGTCGTAGGTTTTATTGCATTGTTATTCATAAGTTATGTAAAAATGTGTTGATAGTAATGCATTCCAAATAGTAACGTGACAATATTATTTCATTCATTTGTTAGAACATATATTTCATAGTTATTCATGTTGCACATAATTCTCATCTATAGTGTTGTATAGTCCTATAGGGTATGATTATATATTTTATGTATTAGCCATGTATTGCTAGAATAATTGATAGAGGTAAGCCTATAGGCAAGGTCTAAGTCATAGTGGTACATTTTTAGATGGCAATTCATAATACAAGCACTATATTCATAAGATTCCCAATAAAAGTACAAATGGATAATAGTATCACCACTTAAATAATAGTGATAATAGTCATTTAGAATGATTTATATAGATCTATCAATGTGAAAGCAATTAAACAATGTGATAATAATAACATTGGACTGTGGGTAAGCTAGCATGCAATCGACATTTTAATACAAATTATCCATACCTGCAGCAAGAATCTACTTAAGAGTTTTCACCAAGTTGACGATTTTTTTGAAATACAAAATTTACTCTTAAAAACACTTGTCGTCGCTTAATCCTTACCTGCGAATCTGCGCAAGAAGGATAGGTACAAATGCCTTAGCTAAACGTAGCTAAGTAAACCTCAGGGTACCTCATAGGACCCCTTCCATCATCATCAAAGAAACAAACCGTCAGTACCTTGTCAAGATATTTGATTTATGATAAATTCAAAGTATATTTAACACAAGTAGAACTAATGTTTTAAACATGTTAATTAAAGTATGTCATGTCACTGTTTTTAATTATCATTAATTGAAAGGACTCAAAAATTAATTTGTGTTATGCATTAATGACTACATCATTTAATGTTGCTTTTGTTTTTATTACTTCCGCAATTGAAATGTTAGCATTTAATGTTGTTTAATTTTTGTGAAATTATCGGGATGTTACATTCATGGACTGTCACAAAGTGATCATCATCTCACCAAGGGCGCAATTCCTCCAGGAGCCCAAATATGCAATAAAATGTGAAAGAGATGCAAGAATGAGTTGTAGCTGAATTAGCCACAATATCTCTTGTAGCTTAAACATGTAACTAAAGACACCATTGCAGCTCCAAATTAAAGGTCTGAGTGGCCTCTCCAATTTCCATTTAGGATAGGAATCTTTCACCCTTGAAATTGGTGCTAAGGCAAGTAGACTAGCTCTCTACTAGCTCTTCTCTCCAAATCAAAAATGTAAAATGATCAAAATCCACCATCCTTCTTTGTTATTGTATTTTATAAAATTCTAAGGTCCTTCATGTGTCGAATTCCTTCCAAGATATTCATGCCAACTCAAGTTGGGAAGAGATTCCAATATGTACCACTTGTCCCTCCAATTCTAGCCTCCTCCTCCACCAAATTCGAATAGGTGTCTCTTTGGCTTCCATAAATCCCTTGAGCGCCCTCTTGGAGGCTATTTTTAGTCCTGACATGTAATATATGTCAGATGTCATCCATCAGGTCTGATTTTTTCATAAGTGTCATAGGCATCTTCATCATTAGTGTCATAGAAGCTAGGGAATCTAGCCCAAGTGTCCCACTATCTCCAAAACGCCTCGTCCTCTCCCATGGGAGTTACTCTTCCTCTACAATTCGACCTCATTGAGTCATTCCAAGTAATATGACCTTCCAACTACCCCAATAATAGTGGACTCCACCTCGGATCCAAATGGGTGAGAGTGGAATGCCATGTGGCATGGGGAATCTAGCTTTTTGGGGGTCCCACACCACCAATGTGTCTCCATGACCAAGTGCCATATTATTTTCTCATCATAAATATTTATTTATCCCCACATAAATATATTTATGTCAATGCTAAAGTCAATTTGAGTTTATTAGTCTCCTTATTCCAAATTTAATGTCTCCACCCAACCTAGGAAACTAGTAGATTGGTGGAATTTTCTCCTTTTGGAATTTATTTGAGTGGGGACATTACAGTCCTCCCCACCCAAGATTGCATGCCCTCAAGCAATTCTAAATTAGGATGCTGAAAAATTTGTTCTTCCTCCCATGTGGCATCCTCACTTGGAAAATCTTTCCATTACACCAAGTACTCCCTTATGGTTCTACTCCTCAATTTTCTTTCTCTTGTCTTCAAAAAATTTTCTGGAATAAGTGTAAGTTGTGCTTCATCATCCAATGGAGGGAAGGTTTCTGAAACGGATATTTTTTGACCAATGGCCTTCTTAAGTAAGAAAACATGGAATACATTGTGAATTTTTCTCCCTTTCGGAAGCTCCAACTCATAAGCAACCTCCCCAACTTTTTGAACTATCTTGTAAGGACCATAGTATCTTGGTTTGATATTTTCTGACCCTTTCATCTTCAAGGATGTTTGTTTATATGGATTTAGCCTCAAATATACCAATTCATTTACTTGAAAAGTTCTTTCCACTCTATGTTGATCTACATATTGTTTCTGTTGATTTTGGGCAACCTGTAAATTGTCTTTTAGGAGTTTCAAAATCTCTTGACTTTCTTCCACCCAATATTTAGCCTTTGGGGCTCTACTATCACCAAATATCTTCTCAAAAAGTGTAAGTGCTTCATAACCATATAGTGCTTTAAAAGGAGACATACCAATGGACATATGGAAAGTAGTGTTGTAGCAAAACTCACCCAGATGTAGCCATTTCACCCATGTTTTCTGCTGCTCACCAACATAATTCCTCAAGTACCCTTCCAACCATTGATTCACTCTCTTTGTTTGGCCATCAGTTTGAGGATGATATTTTGTGCTTGGACTCAATTGACTGCCAACCAATCTGAAAATTTCTTGCCAAAAGGCACTCATAAATCTACTATCTCTATCACTCACAATGTTCTTGGGGAGTCCATGCAATCTGAAAATTTCTCTAAAGAATAGATCAGCCACTTGTGCAGCAGTAAAAGATGATGTAGCAACAAAGAAATGAGAAAATTTATTGAGTATATCCACCACAACATAAATGCAATCCCTACCCAAAGCCTTGGGCAAACCTGTAATAAAATCCATGGAGACACTTTCCCATTTTTGCTACGAAATGGGAAATGGTTGTAGTAGACCAGCAGGATGTGTATGTTCAGACAAGTTTTTCTAACATGACTTGCATTCATTCACATATTTTAGAACATCCTCTTTCATCCCTTTCCAAAAGAATCTTTCCCTTAGTTGCCTATATGTTTTGAAAAAACCAGGGTGGCCTGCTAAGGGAGAGTCATGGGCTTCCTTCAAAATATTGTACTTGATATTTGAACCATGAACCAAATATATTATATCCTTGTAGTAGATGATTCCACCACAAACTATGTACTTATCATCACCTTTGACCCCATCTAACACACCACAAGCAAAACTATCTTTGGCATATTCAACTATTAGCATATTTTTCCAATCTTTTGAAATGTTCATAAGAGAAAATGATGGCCGTCTAGATAATGCATCTGCTACAACATTATTCTTTCCCTTAACATATTCGATGTCAAAATAAAAATCTTGGACTTTGCATACCCACTTTTGTTGCCTTTCATTGAGGTCCTTTTGTGTGAGAAAATGCTTCAAACTATTATGGTCAGTTTTTACCACAAACTTGTTTCCCACCAAGTATTGTCTAAACTTCGCCAAGGCATGCATGATGGCTAAAATTTCTTTGTCATAAATGGAATATAGCTTCTCATGTGGCTGCAACTTTCTTCTCTCAAATGATATAGGGTGTTGATTTTGTTTTAGGACAACCCCTATCCCTTCTCCTTATGCATCACATTCCAAGACAAATGGTTTAGTAAAATAAGGTAATGCAAGTACTGGACAACTACTCATTACCTCTTTCATTTTTTGAAAAGCCTTTTCAGCCTCTTCATCCAGTAATGATCTTCACTCTCTGAATTCGATCTGCAAAAATATGATGTGTTCATGTACTCTGGGATTAATAAAAGTATTCTGTTGTGTTTCCGCGTTGTTGGTATCAGAGCCTGTGTTAAGATCTATTGGTATCTATTGCTATAGTTTGTGTTTCTCTGTTATGCTTCATTCCCTTTTGAGGTGGGAAGAGTTATTATCTTCAAAGACTGGTAATTAGCGCATTGTTGGCATATGCATTCACCTTCTCGGCGTTGTCAACCATCAAGGATAGTCAGGCATTCTCCTCCAAGCATCGTGCTACATTTCTCTAGGTTCATACTTTGAATTTATCTCTTCCATTATGGATTATTCAAATAGCAGCTTTTACTTCCCTGAATCTACTTCTTCTAGAAAAGAGAAACATATTAAGCAATGGTCATGGTTAATCAAATATCTAAACAGAACTGATTTTGATACTCTGTATGATACTCGTGTCGTATCTCAAGAATATGAGCCTCAACCAAACTGGTCTTTGCCTGAGATTGATGTTGATAAAGTATATGATCTTCCTATGTTTAAGTTTCGTGCTGCTCAGCTGTTTCGTTTCACTTCTATGAATATACCCATATCTATTGGTCAGTCCATATACCAGATCCCGTTAATCAAATCTAAAGATATTGCTTGGGGATTGGAACATGAATATAAATATATCCATATTGGGTTAGTACAATTTGGTATCAATCCTCTTGTCCGTCCTGGATTGAATACTTCTTGTTTATCATGTGTTTTAGACTCATGTCTTAACAAGTTTGAAGATGCTTTGTTAGGAGGATTTCAGAGCCCTCTGAACAATGGCCTTGCATGGTCATCTCTTGTTCCCCGATATCAAGTTTCTCTTACAGATCCGTATATTAATGAGTTTTTGCAAGCCTATATCCAGTTTTCAGGCTTTGATGTTGCTCCACAATCTCAGATCGCTCAGCTGCATTGTTCCATTTGTATTCGTTTTGTGTCAACTACCATGCCTGCAATTAATCCCAAATTGCAGAAAAGAGCATTACATGAAGGAGTTGTTGTTGGTCCGGGAAACACTACTCCCCTCCAACTCGGATTTTCTCAGATAATCTTACCTGAAGAATGGAATAGCACATACCAACCACTTTCTCAGAGATATCCAGAACTCCATGATGCTTCCTCCAAACAACTTCGTGTTGTCTAGCATCCCGATGGTAACACTTTTCTTAGATTTGCTCCTGCATTTCCTCCACCATCACCTTCAATTAGTAGATATGTTTCCCATTCTCGGTATTTACCCCGCAAGTCAAAAAATCCATTACGTTCATCTGCACATATGTAACCATATGATTCTCAGCTACACCAGCATATGGTTAACCACAGTCAGTTTCCTTCTGCATACTGCAAATTTTGTAAAGAAAAACATACCCCACAAAAACAAAAACAAATTCAGTCTATTAATTCACCCTCTTCATCCTCATCCTCTTTTGATCATAAAGGTCGGCATATTGATTGTCCTGATTGTTCTTCTTTGTTTCGAGATATTAAAAGTTTGTCTCTCCCTCGAGAAAAATATGGAAACTTGTCCCAAATTTCAACAAGAAGCTAGATTATGGCAATTCTAGTCCTTCTTTTAAGGATGGTAGTTTACAGTCAGATTTTCAATTTGTTAATTTGAGAAGCCCGAATGATCCTAAACCTGCAGAACAAATCCAGTTAACGAATTATCCTAACTTCCAGTCTGTATGTATAGCTCAAAACCTAGATGATGTTTCTAGAGATGTTCTTGAGCTCAAGGCTCATCTGCAGACACTGCATGGATCTTTAAATCATATTTCGGATACTGTTGACTCTTTGGTTAAGAAAAAAAAACAGCAGACAGCTAGGCTGTCAGATATTGAAGCTGGTCTCGATGTTATTACAATATCTGTAGAAAATCTATAGTCAACACTTGCAGCTCCTTCTTCTCCTCCTGACTATAGTCAAATCAACCAAGAAGGCTATAAGTTCAAATATCATTCTGGTAGCTCAAGCCCCCATAAATTCCTGAAATAGTTAAGTCCACATAGACTAAAAAGTATTCAACATGGTGCTGAATTGGCTAGAGAAAAGTATGAATTGTTGAAACAAAGAGTTCTCTCACTTGGTTGCCATGACATTAAAATGGCATCCTCCACTATATCTATGGATTCTAAGATAGGTGAAGCCTCTAGAAACCCAAAAAGAAACATAGCTGAGTCACATTTCTTCCAAAATCAAGCTAGAAGAGTTTCAGGTCAAGATGTCAGCCACAATAAGTTTCGCAGTCCATTCAGCAAATGGACAAATGAATTAAAAAATGTAGATATCAAGATTGATTCCAAAGATCTATCCAAAGGCTTTGGTAACACACTGATTATTAATTTTGATTGCTTGGAAAATGATCAGATTCTAAATCTGTTCCAAAAGATCAATGCATGGGCATTCCAGAGAAAAGCAGAAACAAAAGCATCCTGGAGAGATATAGCTACGCTGCTTACTTGGGAATTTACAGGAATAGCAAAGCTATGGTGGGAAAAAATTTTAGAAGAAGAAAAAGAACATTTACTAGAGAATGATGATCCTTTAGAAGCTTTGTTTCAAGCCATTGCCCATGAATTTATTGGTGCATTACCTCCTGATGCATCTCATACTGCTCAATTGTACATGTCCCAGAAATTATGTGATATCAATCTCCTTCAATAATATTTTTGTACGATGCAGACCATGTTGTGCAAAATTAAAGATCATCAGAATGTTGCCTACCTTCGCCATTATCTTGCCTTTCTTCCCGGCAAAATCCCAGTTCTTGTAAATACCTATTTTTCATATCATCAAGTCAATATTGAAGAGTTATCTCTTGCTGGTTTACATCAGCATGTGCTCACATCCCTCCAAAAAGAATGTGTCGCCATGAAGACATAGAAAAATCTCAAAAACCAAATTTTTGTTTCTCAGTCAGCAATTTCGTGAAACTGCCAATTATGGTTGTTTCAAGCCTCGTCCATATAAAACATCTACATGCACCTGCCATTCCAAAAAGTATGGTGAATCCAATTCTCGATCCCATCCCAGATTCCGTTCTTCCTCAAAAAGAATCTCGAAGTATCCGAAGAAACCTTTTTTTCAAAATAGAAAGAATAGGTTTGTCTTTAAGAAAAGGACCCAGCCGCTTCGAAAGTCTACATGTTACATCTATGGAAAGTAAGGCCATTGGGAAAACAAGTGTCCAGAGAAGAAGACAAAGTTTCAGAATAAAAACTGTGAGATCTTTACAGCAGAGTACAATCCTGTTGAGTGGGATGTAGTCCCTGAGTTACAATCAGAAGATGAAGGATTCTCCATTCATGAGTCTGCAGATGACTTTGAATATAATTCTAGTTCTGAAGAGTTAGATCTCCATAAGCTTTCCATTACTTCTTCGGATAGCTCTGATGATGACCAAACCTTTATCAATAATTGTTTTATGTTTTCTTTTGCTTCTCTCAAAATTCAGATAGAAGAGTTAGAAGAAAAAAAGGCTAGTCTTTCTCCAGGGGTGGTCATAATCAGAAGAAGACTACAAGAAAAGATTGATGAGTTGAAAAACAAGTTGCCGAAACCTTCACAGTGTCTCCCTACATATGAAGGGTCAGATCCAAGTGAGGCAGATCTTCTCAGAAAAATTGTTTTCTTTGAAAACAAAGTAAAAAGAGAGAGAGAACAGTTATCTAACTTAGCTACAAGTATACAAGGATCTCTGCATCAGCTCAATGAACTGAACTCTGAATATATCCAGCTAACAATGAGAAAAGCTCACAGCTTTACCCCAGCTCCAGAAACAACAGAAGAACTAGTCCCTGAACAAAAGAGTTTAGGGGATCAGATGGTTGTACCTATCCAGATCAAAATGGAAGGGTATAAAGCTTACGACTTGGATGCACAAGTAGATACAGGCACCATGAACAGTTGTTGTAAATACAAATCCATTCAAAAATATTTTTGGCAGCCTATCTCTATTAACTTCAGAGCAGTTAACAAAGAACTCATCAAGGTAAATTGTATTGCTCCATATTTTCCTATTTTGTTAGGAAAAATCAAAACATATGTTACTTTATATTGTTCAGACCCAAGAGCTGACATATTACTAGGACACGATTTTGTCAAGAAACACCTGCCAATGTCAGTTATAGAAGATTCAGTTGATTTCACAGTCCAAGGAACTGTGACTTCCATTCCAGTAAAGTCTGCTTTCACTATCATAATTTCTCCTAAAAAGCCAGACATTGTCGAAGAATCAGTCAAGGATTTGGCAAAAATAAAAAAGATTGTCAAACATGTAAACCTACATGGTCAAGACATCCTTGCAGAAATAACTCAGAAGTTACAAAAGGAATGTACTTCTGATCATCCAGATGCCTTCTGGAAGAGAGAAAAATACTATGTCACTTTTCCATACAAACAGAATACAGAAATAAATCCTCAGAAAGCCTTGGCAAATAATATGAATCCTATGGAGCAGCAAGCATGCAAAGAAGAAATCCAACAGTTTTTGGATAGGAAGCTGATAGAACCTTGCAAAAGTGCTTGGGCTTGCCCAACATTTTATGTCAATAAGTATTCTGAGCATAAAAGAGGAAAGAAAAGATTGGTAGTTAATTATGGAGAATTGAACAAAGATTTAGAACCAATCAGGTATCCTCTACCTCATAAAGATTTAATTCTGTCAAAAATAGCTAAAGCCAATGTCTTTAGTAAGTTTGATCTTAAGAGTGGTTTTTGGCAAATTCGCATAGCACCAGAAGACAGGTACAAGACTGCATTCGTAGTCCCTCATGGCCAATATCAATGGACAGTAATGCCTTTTGTCCTGAAGAATGCTCCATCAGAGTTCCAAAAAAGGATGGAAGACATTTTTCGTTCTTTAGACTTTGTTATTGTATATATTGATGATTTGCTCATTTTTAGCAGAGATATAGCTAAGCATAAGATCCATTTAGAACAATTTCATAATTTTGTTTTTAAGCATGGGATTGCACTTTCGTCATCCCCAGATAAGTTTGTTATTGCCAAGACTTCCATTGAATTCTTGGGCCTCCAGATTTCACAAGGAAGAATAATTCTGCAGCCACATGTTTTGCAGAAACTCTTAGAGTTTCCTGATAGATTGCAAGATATTAAACAGGTTTAGCGATTCCTCGGCTGCTTGAATTATATCAGACAGTTTTATCAAGCACAAGAAAAAGACACAAAGTTGTTACAGAAAAGATTAAAGCCTCACACAGAATGGATACCAACTATGACTGATACAGTTAGAAGAATCAAAGCAAACATCCAAAAGCTTCCTCCCCTTGCTCTTCCAGTCCTAGATCTACCTTTTATTTTAGAGACTGATGCTTCTGATCAAGTTTGGGCATCTGTGTTGTTGCAAAAGCATTCAAAGAAAGAGGAGGTTTGTGCTTATACTTTTGGAACATTTTCCAAAGCAGAATCCAACTACCCATCATCACACAAAGAGATCCTTGCTGTCAAGAAGGGTATTCATCGTTTCAGACTTTTCCTCAAAAGTGTTTGTTTTACAGTTAGAACAGATCTTAAGCATATTAAGGGTATGCTTGGTAACAAAAGACTTCTAGAACATGGCAATGCTAGAGTTCTAAGATGGGCAGTCTGGCTTCAAGGTTTTTATTTTGAGATTGTCTACAAAGTAGGAAAAGAGAATCATATTGCTGACATGTTAACCCGAGAAGGATCACAATTTCGAGAGATCAAAGTTTTTGAAAAAGGCGAGTCTTCATCCTCAACAACAGACAATTCAGTTCTTATTTGTCATGAATGCATTTACTCTTATTGCAGCAATTGTTTTCACAACAAAATCCACACTCTTCCTTTTGAAATCCAATAGCAGATACTTCAATATCGGCTAAACTCTCCAGAGGGACGCCGTAGCTACAATATCAACTTCAATAATCCCCTTCTCAGAGTCAACCATGTCAATATGATTGTTTGGCATTTTCATTTGCTTTCAGGGGAACAACAATTTTTTGTTTACATTTTTGACCCTGCTATTAGATGGATATATTTTTATGCCATTCACCAGCTTGCCAAAGCAAATGGCAAAGTTATTGTATGTTTCTTCTGTGATGATCTCCGTACTCGTCAGTGGAGTCCTTGGATGAAAATTTTAGTCTTTTTGTATGTTCCCAGAATCTCGGCCTTAGAGCATGCCTCTCCTCAGGTTTTCATTCTTGTCCTGAAAGATGAAATATATGGTGCCTCTCTTATCTATGGTATTTTCCAGTTCGATATCCGTTGGAAAGGTGCTACTGTCCACCCCTCAGTTACTCCAGGACAAGAATTTCGGCTTGTCATCAAACATCGTTTCTTTGGTGATGTTTCTATTCCCAGCTACATGAGGCCTGAACTTTTCTGGTAGTCTCCTTTCTTTGCATGTTTTCGAGAAGATGCCCCTCACTAGATGGAGGATGTAATACATTATGGTACTGAGTACCACCGCCAATACTTTCTACAAGATTCTTTAGATGAAAGCAACTTAGACCATGATGGATTTGGATCTGAGGGATTTGATTCTGATCATAGTCCGCCTGACTATGGTTAGCAAATCTGATTTTTGTATATTTCTCTTTATTTGTCTTTCATGGGTTCTCTCATGAATCTCCACTCTATATAAATATGTCCTGCAAATCTTGTCTAGTTTCAGCATCTTACTTTATGATTGTCTTTCGTGGGTTCTCTTACGAATCTCCACTATGTAATAATCTTTAGTTCAATACAATCTGTACTATAGATTTGAGATTCCTTCCACATTATTATTTTCTTAGTGGGTTCTTTGGAAAAGAATCTCCAAATTGTACAAATAAGTCATCTCATGGTGCGGATGTCTCTTTGTAAGTTACCCGAAAACCAAAGATGCCTTGTCAGTTACAAGAAAAGCATCTCTGTGCTTCATGAGTCACAAGTTTAGGTATAGATAGCCTCTACTATTTAAGTTGTCTTGCTTAATGAGTCATTGATTCCTTTTTTGTGATGCACTCCTCTCATTTTGTATTTATAGGGGCACAAGGGTTCATTCTAGGCATTCGGAATTCGAAACTAGAGCCTTTGAGTCTAAGTCTGAGTCAAAGAGTATGCTCTGCAAGTTGCTCGTCTGAGTATAACATTGCATCAAAAATTCTTTGTCTGTAAAGTCTCCCGATATTAGCCTATATATGTTGATGTCCCCAGGTAGCTTGGTATTAAGCTTCAGCCTAGCTGATGTCTGAAACCTAAAAGGGCTCAGTACTTTCTATAGAGATATCATTGTCTGTGTGTTGCAGTAATGATCTTCGCTCTCCGAAGACGATCTACAAAAATCTGATGTGTTCATGTACTCTGGGATTAATAAAAGTATTCTGTTGTTTTTTCGCGTTGTTGGTATCAGAGCCTGTGTTAAGATCTCTTGGTATCTATTTCTATAGTTTGTGTTTCTCTGTTACGCTTCATTCCCTTTTGAGGTGGGAAGAGTTATTATTTTCAAAGAATGGTAATTAGCGCATCGTTGGCAAACGCATTCACCCACTCAACGTTGTCATCCATCAAGGGTACTTGGGCATTCTCCTCCAAGCATCGCGCTACATTTCTCTAGGTTCATACTTTGAATTTATCTCTTCCATTATGGATTCTTCAAATAGCAGCTTTTACTTCCCTGAATCTACTTCTTCTATAAAAGAGAAACATACTAAGCGATGGTCATGCTTAAACAAATATCTAAACAAAAATGATTTCGATACTCTATATGATACTCGTGTCGTATCTCAAGAATATGAGCCTCGGCCAAACTGGTCTTTGCTTGAGATGGATGTTGATAAAATATATGATCTTCCTATGTTTAAGTTTTGTGCTGCTCAACTGTTTCGTTTCACTTCTGTGAATATACCCATATCTGTTGGTCAGTCCATATACGACATCTCGTTAATCAAATCTAAATATATTGCTTGGGGATTGGAACATGAATATAAATATATCCATATTGGGTTAGTACAGTTTGGTATCAATCCTCTTGTCTGTCCCGGATTGAATACTTCTTGTTTATCATGTGTTTTAGATTCACGTCTTAACAATATTGAAGATGGTTTGTTAGGAGGATTTCAGAGCCCTCTGAACAATGGCCCTGCATGGTCATCTCTTGTTCCCCGATATCAATTTTCTCTTGCAGATCCGTATATTAATGAGTTTTTGCAAGCCTATATCCAGTTTTCAGGCTTTGATGTTGCTCCACAATCTCAGTTCGCTCAGTTGCATTGTTCCATTTGTATTCGTTTTGTGTCAACTACCATGCCTGCAATTAATCCCAAATTGCAGAAAAGAGCATTACATGAAGGAGTTGTTGTTGGTCCGGGAAACACTACTCCCCTCCAACTCAGATTTTTTCAGGTAACCTTACCTGAAGAATGGAATAGCACATACCGACCACTTTCTCAGAGATATCCAGAACTCCATGATGCTTCCTCCAAACAACTTCGCGTTGTCCAGCTTCCCGATGGTAACACTTTTCTTAGATTTGCTCCTGCATTTCCTCCACCATCACCTTCAATTAGTAGATTTGTTTCCCATTCTCGGTATTTACCCCTCAGGTCAAAAACCCCATTACGTTCATCTGCACATATGCAACCATATGATTCTCAGCTACACCAACATATGGTTAACCACAGTCAGTTTCCTTCTGCATCCTGCAAATTTTTTAATGGAAAACATACCCCACAAAAGCAAAAAACATTTCAGTCTATTAATTCACCCTCTTCATCCCCATCCTCTATTGATCATAAAGGTCAGCATACTGATTTTCCTGATTGTTCTTCTTTGTCTCGAGATATTAAAAGTTTGTCTCTCCCTTGAGAAAAATCTGGAAACTTGTCGCAGATTTCAGCAAGAAGATTAGATTTTGGCAATTCCAGTCCTTCTTTTAAGGATGGTAGTTTACAGTCAGATTTTCTATTTGTTAATTTGAGAAGCCCGAATGATCCTAAACCTGCAGAACAAATCCAGTTACAGAATTATGCTAACTTCCAGTCTATATGTATAGCTCAAAACCTGGATGATGTTTCTAGAGATGTTCTTGAGCTCAAGGCTCATCTGTAGACACTACATGGATCTTTAAATCATATTTTGGATACTGTTGACTCTTTGGTTAAGAACCAAAAAGAGCAGACAGCTAGGCTGTCAGATATTGAACCTGGTCTCGATGTTATTACAAGATCTGTAGAAAATCTACAGTCAGCACTTCCAGCTCCTTCTTCTCCTCCTTACTATAGTCAAATCAACCAAGAAGGCTATAAGTTCAAATATCATTCTGGTAGCTCAAGCCCCCAGAAATTCTTGAAACAATTAAGTCCACATAGACTACAAAGTATTCAGCATGGTGTTGAATTGGATAGAGAAAAGTATGAATTGTTGAAGCAAAGAGTTCTCTCACTTGGTTTCCATGACATTAAAATGGCATCCTCCACTATCTCTATGGATTCTGAGATAGGTGAAGCCTCTAGCAACCCAAAAAGAAACAGAGTTGAGTCACTTTTCTTCCAAAATCAAGCTAGAAGAGTTTCAGATCTAGATGTCAACCACAATAAGTTTCACAGTCCATTCAGCAAATGGACAAATGAATTAAAAAATGTAGATATCAAGATTGATTCGAAAGATCTATCCAAAGGCTTTGGTAAAACACTGATTATTAATTTTGATTGCTTGGAAAATGATCAGATTCTGAATCTGTTCCAAAAGATCAATGCATGGGAATTCCAGAGAAAAGCAAAAACTAAAGCATCCTGGAAAGATATAGCTACGCTGCTTACTTGGGCATTTACATGAATAGCAAAGCTATGGTTGGAAAAACTTTCAGAAGAAGAAAAAGAACATTTACTAGAGAATGATGATCCTTTAGAAGCTTTGTTTCAAGCCCGTGTCCATGAATTTCTTGGTGCATTACCTTCTAATGCATCTCATACTGCTCAATTGTACTTGTCCCAGAAATTATGTGATATCAATCTCCTTCAAGAATATTTTTGTACGATGCAAACCATGTTGTGCAAAATTACAGATCATCAGAATGTTGCCTACCTTCGCCATTATCTTGCCTCTCTTCCCGGCAAAATCCCAGTTCTTGTAAATACCTATTTGTCATATCATCAAGTCAATATTGAAGAGTTATCTCTTGCTGGTTTACATCAGCATGTGCTCACAACCCTCCAAAAAGAATGTGTCGCCATGAAGACACAGAAAAATCTCAAAAACCAAATTTTTGTTTCTCACTCAGCCTGTCAACAATTTCATGAAACTACCAATTATGGTTGTTTCAAGCCTCATCCAAATAAAACATCTGCATGCACCTTCCATTCCAAAAATTATGGTGAATCCAGTTCTCGATCCCATCCCAGATTCCGGTCTTCCTCAAAAAGAATCTCGAAGTATCCGAAGAAACCTTTTTTCAAAATAGAAACAATAGGTTTGTCTTTAAGAAAAGGACCCAGCCACTTCGAAATTCTACCTATTACATCTGTGGCTAGCAAGGCCATTGGGAAAACAAGTGTCCAGAGAAGATGACAAAGTTTCATAATAAAATCTGTGAGATCTTTACAGCAGAGTACAATCCTGCTGAGTGGGATGTAGTCCCTGAGTTACAATCAGAAGATGAAGGATTCTCCATTCATGAGTCTGCAGATGACTCTGAATATAATTCTAGTTCTGATGAGTTACATCTCCATAAGATTTCCATTAATTCTTCGGATAGCTCTGATGATGACCAAACCTTTATCAGTAATTGTTTTATGTTTTCTTTTGCTTCTCTCAAAAGTCAGATAGAAGAGTTAGAAGAAAAAAAGGCTAGTCTTTCTCCAGGCCTAGTCATAATCAGAAGAAGACTACAAGAAAAGATTGATGAGTTGACAAAAAAGTTGCCAGAACCTTCACAGTGTGTCCCTACATATGAAGGGTCAGATCCAAGCGAGGCAGATCTTCTCAGAAATTGTTTTCTTTGAAAACAAAGTAAAAAGAGAGAGAGAACAGTTAGCTAACTTAGCTACAAGTATACAAGGATATTTACATCAGCTCGATGAACTGAACTCTGAATATATCCAGCTAACAATGAGAAAATCTCACAGCTTTACCCCAGCTCCAGAAACAGCAGAAGAAATAGTCCCTGAACAAAAGAGTTTAGGAGATCGGATGGTTGTACCTATCTAGATTTTCCTATTTTGTTAGGAAAAATTAAAACATATGTTACTTTATATTGTTCAGACACAGGAGTTGACATATTACTAGGACAAGATTTTGTCAAGAAACACCTACCAATGTCAGTTAGAGAAGATTCCGTTGATTTCACAGTCCAAGGAAGTGTGACTTCCATTCTAGTAAAGTCTGCCTTCACTATCAGAATTTCTCCTGAAAAGCCAGACATTGTTGAAGAATTAGTCAAGGATTTGGAAAAAATAAAAAATATTGTCAAAAATGAAGACCTACATGGTCAAGACATCCTTGCAGAAATAACTCAGAAGTTACAAAAGGAATGTACTTCTGATCATCCAGATGCCTTCTGGAAGAGACAAAAATACTATGTCACTTTGCCATACAAACAGAATACAGAAATAAAACCTCAGAAAGCCTCAGCAAATAATATGAGTCCTACGGAGTAGCAAGCATGCAAAGAAGAAATCCAACAGTTGTTGGATAGGAAGCTGATAGAACCTTGCAAAAGTGCTTGGGCTTGCCCAACATTTTATGTCAATAAGCATTCTGAGCAGAAAAGAGGAAAGAAAAGATTGGTAGTTAATTATGGAGAATTGAACAAAGCTTTAGAACCAATCAGGTATCCTCTACCTCATAAAGATTTAATTCTGTCAAAAATAGCAAAAGCCAATGTCTTTAGTAAGTTTGATCTTAAGAGTGGTTTTTGGCAAATCGGCATAGCACCAGAAGACAGGTACAAAACTACATTCGTAGTCCCTCATGGCCAATATCAGTGGACAGTAATGCCTTTTGGCCTGAAGAATGCTCCATCAGAGTTCCAAAAAAGGATGGAAGACATTTTTCGTTCTTTAGACTTTGTTATTGTATATATTGATGATTTGCTCATTTTTAGCAGAGATATAGCTGAGCATAAGATCCATTTAGAACAATTTCATAATTTTGTTTTTAAGCATGGGATTGCACTTTCGTCATCCCCAGATAAGTTTGTTATTGCCAAGACTTCCATTGAATTCTTGGGCCTCTAGATTTCACAAGGAAGAATAATTCTGCAGCCACATGTTTTGCAGAAACTCTTAGAATTTCCTGGCAGATTGCAAGATACTAAAGAGGTTCAGTTATTCCTCGGTTGCTTGAATTATAGTAGACAATTTTATCAAGTACAGGAAAAATACACAAAGCTGTTACAGAAAAGATTAAAGCCTGGCACAGAATGGATACCAGCTATGACTGACACAGTCAGAAGAATCAAAGCAAACATCTAGAAGCTTCCTCCCCTTGCTCTTCCAGTCCTGTAGTGTCCCCTTCCCCATAGAACAACAGGGAAGGAAACATTAACAACATACTGGGCTTTTGTAAACTTAGCCCCAATAATTTTTGCACATAAATTCCTAACATTTTAAAAACTTCTATATGCAGATTCAATTCAATATAAACACAGCGGAATTAAACAATACATATGCACACAGTTTCATCATGCATTCAACATATAAACAACAGTCGTTATTTAAAATGCTTGCAGGGCATAGAATTAACATCACGAATACTTATCTCGAATTATAATGGCCCAAACGACTGGCTACGTGAGAGCAACGTTCCACCCAACCATAGATCTCTGTCCAGCCTGTATTCTTTCAGTTGAGAGATCACCCCCGAGCTGGGCTGTGTATCCACTAAGGAGGAACTAGATGGCTCACTCACAGTCAGGGTTTCACTCAAACCACCATGCTAAGCCAACACACGGTTGGGTTTCTCAAGCATGCAATAGGAGATGGAGGAGGATGCTAGTCCACTGAGCTCATTCCCAGAGCCACATACCCTTCCAGCTAGACTCAGCAATCCCATCCTCTATTCATACATCCACAATCGGATTTCTCACAAATCTGTCACAAACAACCCCAAATCCGTCACTGATTTTTTGGGCCATTAAAACTGGGTTTTCCCATTGATTTCGGGGTAGCTAATGCTCCCAAATTCGCCCCAAGGTTCATGCTAATGGATCCCCCATTGGATTTCACTGTCCAATACCAAATCGGGACATTTTTGGCTTCCCAAAACGTGGGTTCTCTCACAGTCGCGATTTTCGGTTTTCTCACTGCTGGGAGCTCGTTTTTGGATGGAGAATGATGTCCCATAATTCCACAATGGAATGGGGATAAGGATGGAGCAACCCCCAAGATGTAGAGTGACTTGTGGGACAAGTCAAAAGAGCCCATACCTTCCCATACGAATTTCAGGGCTGCCCATACCCCATCAAAGTCATGGGCTGAAATCTCAACCACTTCCTTACAATTGGCATTAATGTCACCTAAGGAAGTCAATGGGTTCACATAATGACAAATGGCAACCTATGGGTCACTCCCATAGCCCCCTCACCACTCCCTAGTGGATACACGTGGCCCCTTCTCATTCGTTGCCTCCGTAGCCAGCTTTGGTATTTTATATTGCATGATGTCTAATTTACATCCTATTACAATTTCCATGGCTTAAGAGCACATGGTATCAAAATATCAAATACTTGCCCTTTAAATAAAATTCGGGCTTTTACTAGCGGGGCCTTGGCCTTGAGCTCCACGCTAGGAAAACATACATCACATGTACACATTATTTACATTAAAGGCTAATATATCCTAAGGGTCGAATTGGGGGTATTACAAGTCCTAGATCTACCTTTTATTTTAGAGACTTATGCTTTTGATCAAGTTTGGGAAGCTGTGCTATTGCAAAAGCATTCAAAGAAAGAGGAGGTTTGTGCTTATACTTCTGGAACATTTACCGAAGCAGAATCCAAGTACCCATCATTACACAAAGAGATTCTTGCTGTCAAGAAGGGTATTCATCGTTTCAGACTTTTCCTCAAAAGTGTCCGTTTTACCGTTAGAACAGATCTTAAGCATATGAAGGGTATGCTTGGTAACAAAAGACTTCTAGAACATGGCAATGCCAGAGTTCTAAGATGGGCAGTCTGGCTTCAAGGTTTTGTTTTTGAGATTGTCTACAAAGCAGGAAAAGATAATCATCTTGCTAATATGTTAACCCGAGAAGGATCACAATTCCGAGAGATCAAAGTTTTTTAAAAAGGAGAGTCTTCATCCTCAGCAGCAGACAATTCAGTTCTTGTTTGTCATGAATGCATTTACTGTTATTGCAGTGATTGTTTTCACAACAAAATCCACACTCTTCCTTTCGAAATCCAACAGCAGATACTTCAAGATAGGCTAAACTCTCCAGAGGGACCCCGCAGCTACAATATCAATTTCAATAATCCCCTTCTCAGAGTCAACCATGTCAATATTATTATTGGGCATTTTTATTTGTTTTCAGGGGAACAACAATTTTTTGTTTACATTTTTGACCCTGCTATTAGATGGATAGATTTTTATGCCATTCACCAGCTTGCCAGAGAAAATGGAAAAGTTATTGTATGTTTCTTCTGTGATGATCTCCATACTCGTCAGTGGAGTCCTTGGATGAAAATTTTACTCTTTTTGTATGTTCCCAGAATCTCGGCCTTAGAGCATGCCTCTCCTCAGGTTTTCATTCCTGTCCTGAAAGATGAAATATATGGCGCCTCTCTCATCTATGGTATTTTCCAGTTTGATATCCTTTGGAAAGGTGCTACTGTCCACCCCTCAGTTAGTCCAGGACAAGAATTTTGGCTTGTCATCAAACATCGTTTCTTTGGTGATGTTTCTGTTCCCAGCTACATGAGGCCTGAACTTTTCCAGCAGTCTCCTTTCTTTGCATGTTTTCGAGAACATGCCCCTCATTGGATGGAGGATGTAATACATTATGGTACTGATTACCACCGCCAATACTTTCTACAAGATTCTTCAGATGAAAGCAACTTAGACCATGATGGATTTGGATCCGAGGGATTTGATTCTGATCATAGTCCGCCTGACTATGGTTAGCAAATCTGATTTTTGCATATTTCTCTTTATTTGTCTTTCGTGGGTTCTCTCATGAATCTCCACTCTGTATAAATATGTCCTGCAGATCTTGTCTAGTTTCAACATCTTACTTTATGATTGTTTTTCGTGGGTTCTCTTACGAATCTCCACTGTGTAATAATATTTAGTACAATACAATCTGTACTATAGATTTGAGATTCCTTCTGCATTATTATTTTCTTAGTGGGTTCTTTGGAAAAGAATCTCCACATTGTACAAATAAGTCATCTCATGGTTCGGATGTCTCTTCGTGACTTACCCGAAAACCAAAGATGCCTTGTCAGTTACAAGAAAAGCATCTCCGTGCTTCATGAGTCACAAGTTTAGGTACAGACAGCCTCTACTATTTAAGTTGTCCTGCTTAATGAGTCATCGATTCCTTTCTTGTGATGCACTCCTCTCATTTTGTATTTATAGGGGCACAAGGGTTCATTCTAGGCATTCGGAATTCGGAAATAGATCATTTGAGTCTAAGTCGGAGTCGAAGAGTATGTTCTGCAAGTTGCTCGTTTGAGTATAACATTGCATCAAAAATTCTCTGTCTGTAAAGTCTCCCAATATTAGTCTATATATGCTGATGTCCCCAGGTAGCTTGGTATTAAGCTTCATCCTAGCTGATGTCGTAAACCTAAAAGGGCTCAATAATTTGTATAGAGATATCATTGTCTGTGTGTCACAGTAATGTTCTTCGCTCTCCAAAGACGATCTGCAAAAATATAATGTGTTCATGTACTCTGGGATTAATAAAAGTATTATGTTGTGTTTCCACGTTGTTGGTATCAGAGCCTCTGTTAAGATCTATTGGTATCTATTGCTATAGTTTGTGTTTTGTTGTTACACTTCATTCCCTTTTGAGGTGGGAAGATTTATTATATTCAAAGACTGGTAATTAGCGCATCGTTGGCATACGCATTCACCTGCTCGGCGTTGTCAGCCATCAAGGGTACTTAGGCGTTCTGCTCCAAGCATCGTGCTACATTTCTCCAAGTTCATACTTTGAATTTATCTCTTCCCTTATGGATTCTTCAAATAGCAGCTTTTACTTCCCGTAATCTACTTCTTCTAGAAAAGAGAAACATACTAAGCAATGGTCATAATTAAACAAATATCTAAACTTAATTGATTTCGATACCCTGTATGATACTCGTGTCGTATCTCAAGAATATGAGCCTCAGCCAAACTGCTCTTTGCCTGAGATTGATGTTGATAAAATATATGATCTTCCTATGTTTATGTTTTGTGCTGCTCAGCTGTTTCGTTTCACTTATATGAATATACCCATGTCTGTTGGTCAGTCCATATACCAGATCCCGTTAATCAAATCTAAAGATATTGCTTGGGGATTGGAACATGAATATAAATATATCCATATTGGGTTAGTATAGTTTGTTATCAATCCTCTTGTCTATCCCAGATTGAATACTTCTTGTTTATCATGTGTTTTAGATCCACGTCTTAACAAGTTTGAAGATGCTTTGTTAGGAGGATTTCAGAGCCCTCTGAACAATGGCCCTGCATGGCCATCTCTTCTTCCCCGATATCAAGTTTCTCTTACAGATCCGTATATTAATGAGTTTTTGCAAGCCTATATCCAGTTTTCAGGATTTGATGTTGCTCCACAATCTCATATCGTTCAGTTGCATTGTTCCATTTGTATTCATTTTGTGTCAACTACCATGCCTGAAATTAATCCCAAATTGCAGAAAAGAGCATTACATGAAGGAGTTGTTGGTTGTCCGGGAAACACTACTCCCCTCCAAATTGTATTTTCTCTGGTAACCTTACCTGAAGAATGGAATAGCACATACCAACCACTTTCTCAGAGATATCCAGAACTCCATGATGCTTCCTCCAAACAACTCCATGTTGTCCAGCTTCCCGATGGTAACACTTTTCTTAGATTTGCTCCTGCATTTCCTCCACCATCACCTTCAATTAGTAGATTTGTTTCCCATTCTCGGTATTTACCCGGCAGGTCAAAAACCCCATTACGTTCATCTGCACATATGTAACCATATGATTCTCAGCTACACCACCATATGGTTAACCACAGTCAGTTTCCTTCTGCATCCTGCCAATTTTGTAAAGAAAAACATACCCCACAAAAACAAAAACAAAAATCAGTCTATTAATTGACCCTCTTCATCATCATCCTCTGTTGATCATAAAGGTCAGCATACTGATTGTCCTGATTGTTCTTCTCTGTTTCGAGATATTAAAAGATTGTCTCACCCTCGAGCAAAATCTGGAAACTTGTCCCAAATTTCAGCAAGAAGATTAGATTCTGGCAATTCCAGTCCTTCTTTTAAGGATGGTAGTTTACAGTTAGATTTTCAATTTGTTAATTTGAGAAGCCTAAATGATCCTAAACCTGCAGAACAAATCCAGTTACAGAATTATGCTAACTTCCAGTCAGTATGTATAGCTCAAAACCTGGATTATGTTGGTAGAGATGTTCTTGAGCTCAAGGCTCATCTGTAGACACTGCATGGATCTTTAAATCATATTTCGGATACTGTTGACTCTTTGGTTAAGAACCAAAAAGAGCAGACAGCTAGGCTGTCCGATATTGAAGCTGGTCTCGATGTTATTACAAGATCTGTAGAAAATATATAGTTAGCACTTCCAGCTCCTTCTTCTCATCCTTACTATAGTCAAGTCAACCAAGAAGGCTATAAGTTCAAATATCATTCTAGTAGCTCAAGCCCCCATAAATTCCTGAAATAGTTAAGTCCACATAGACTACAAAGTATTCAACATGGTGCTAAATTGGCTAGAGAAAAGTATGAATTGTTGAAACAAAGAGTTCTCTCACTTGGTTGTCATGACATTAAAATGGCATCCTCCACTATCTCTATGGATTCTGAGATAGGTGAAGCCTCTAGCAACCCAAAAAGAAACAGAGCTGAGTCACATTTCTTCCAAAATCAATCTAGAAGAGTTCCAGGTCAAAATGTCAGCCACAATAAGTTTCGCAGTCCATTCAGCAAATGGACAAATGAATTAAAAAATGTAGATATCAAGATTGATTCCAAAGATCTGTCCAAAGGCTTTGGTAACACACTGATTATTAATTTTGATTGCTTGGAAAATGATCAGATTCTAAATCTGTTCCAAAAGATCAATGCATGGGCATTCCAGAGAAAAGCAGAAACTAAAGCATCCTAGAAAGATATAGCTACACAGCTTACTTTGTATTTACAGGAATAGCAAAGCTATGGTGCGAAAAAATTTCAGAAGAAGAAAAAGAACATTTACTAGAGAATGATGATCCTTTAGAAGCTTTGTTTCAAGCCATTGCCCATGAATTTCTTGGTGCATTACCTCCTGATGCATCTCATATTGCTCAATTGTACATGTCCCGAAAATTATGTGATATCAATCTCCTTCAAGAATATTTTTGTACGATGCAGACCATGTTGTACAAAATTATAGATCATCAGAATGTTTCCTACCTTCGCCATTATCTTGCCTCTCTTCCCAGCAAAATCCCAGTTCTTGTAAATACCTATTTGTCAGATCATCAAGTCAAGATTGAAGAGTTATCTCTTGCTGGTTTACATCAGCATGTGCTCACAGCCCTCCAAAAAGAATGTGTCGCCATGAAGACACAGAAAAATATCAAAAAAAAAAAATGTTTCTCAGTCAGCCTGTCAGCAATTTTGTGAAACTGCCAATTATGGTTGTTTCAAGCCTCGTCAACATAAAACATCTGCATGCACCTGCCATTCCAAAAATTCTGGTTATTCCAGTTCTCGATCCCATCCCAGATTTCGGTCTTCCTCAAAAAGAATCTTGAAGTATCCGAAGAAACCTTTTTTTCAAAATAGAAAGAATAGGTTTGTCTTTAAGAAAAGGACCCAGCCACTTCGAAAGTCTACCTGTTACATCTGTCGCAACCAAGGCCATTGGGAAAACAAGTGTCTAGAGAAGAAAACAAAGTTTCATAGTAAAATCTGTGAGATCTTTACACCAGAGTACAATCCTGCTGAGTGGGATGTAGTCCCTAAGTTACAATCAGAAGATGACGGATTCTCCATTCATGAGTCTGTAGATGACTCTGAATATAATTCTAGTTCTGATGAGTTACATCTCCATAATCTTTCCATTAATTCTTAGGATAGCTCTGATGATGACCAAACCTTTATCAGTAATTGTTTTATGTTTTCTTTTGCTTCTCTCAAAAGTCAGATAAAAGAGTTAGAAGAAAAAAAGGCTAGTCTTTCTCCAGGCCTGGTCATAATCAGAAGAAGACTACAAGAAAAGATTGATGAGTTGACAAAAAAGTTGCCAGAACCTTCATAGTGTGTCCCTACATATGAAGGGTCAGATCCAAGCAAGGCAGATCTTCTCAGAAAAATTGTTTTCTTTGAAAACAAAATAAAAAGAGAGAGAGAACAGTTAGCTAACTTAGCTACAAGTATACAAGGATCTCTACATCAGCTCGATGAACTGAACTCTAAATATATCCATCTAACAATGAGAAAAGCTCACAGCTTTACCCCAGCTCCAGAAATAGCAGAAGAACTAGTCCCTGAACAAAAGAGTTTAGGAGATCGGATGGTTGTACCTATCCATATTTTCCTATTTTGTTAGGAAAAATCAAAACATATGTTACTTTATATTGTTCAGACACAGGAGCTAACATATTACTAGGACAAGATTTTGTCAAGAAACACCTGCCAATGTCAGTTAGAGAAGATTCAGTTGATTTCACAGTCCAAGGAACTGTGACTTCCATTCTAGTAAAGTCTGCTTTCACTATCAGAATTTCTCCTGAAAAGCCAAACATTGTCGAAGAATCAGTCAAGGATTTGAAAAAAATAAAAAGGATTGTCAAACATGCAGACCTACATGGTCAAGACATCCTTGCAAAAATAACTCAGAAGTTACAAAAGGAATGTACTTCTTATCATCCAGATGCCTTCTGGAAGAGAGAAAAATACTATGTCACTTTGCCATACAAACAAAATACAGAAATAAAACCTCAGAAAGCCTCAACAAATAATATGAGTCTTATGGAGCAGCAAGCATGCAAAGAAGAAATCCAACAGTTGTTGGATAGGAAGCTGATAGAACCTTGCAAAAGTGCTTGGGCTTGCCTAGCATTTTATGTCAATAAGCATTCTGAGCAGAAAAGAGGAAAGAAAATATTGGTAGTTAATTATGGAGAATTGAACAAAGCTTTAGAACCAATTAGGTATCCTCTACCTCATAAAGATTTAATTCTGTCAAAAATAGCTAAAGCCAATGTCTTTAGTAAGTTTGATCTTAAGAGTGGTTTTTGGCAAATTGGCATAGCACCAGAAGATAGGTACAAGACTGCATTCGTAGTCCCTCATGGCCAATATCAGTGGACAGTAATTCCTTTTGGCCTAAAGAATGCTCCATCAGAGTTCCAAAAAAGGATGGAAGACATTTTTCGTTCTTTAGACTTTGTTATTGTATATATTGATGATTTGCTCATTTTTAGCAGAGATATAACTGAGCATAAGATCCATTTAGAACAATTTCATAATTTTTTTTTAAGCATGGGATTGCACTTTTGTTATCCCCAGATAAGTTTGTTATTGCCAAGACTTCCATTGAATTCTTGGGCCTCCAGATTTCACAAGGAAGAATAATTGTGCAGCCACATGTTTTGCAGAAACTCTTAGAGTTTCCTGATAGATTGCAAGATATTAAACAGGTTTAGCGATTCCTCGGCTGCTTGAATTATATCAGACAGTTTTATCAAGAACAAGCAAAAGACACAAATCTGTTACAGAAAAGATTAAAGCTTGGCACAGAATGGATATCATCTATGACTGACACAGTCAGAAGAATCAAAGCAAACATCCAGAAGCTTGCTCTCCTTGCTCTTCTAGTCTTATATGTACCTTTTATTTTAGAGATTGATGCTTCTGATCAAGTTTGGGCAGTGTTTGTTTGGTTTTGCAACCAAGCTTGTGCAATGGGCACCTATCAACAATGTGATAGCAGTTTCAATATAGAAAGCAAAAACGATTATGAATTAAATCTAAATCTAAACTAACATGTGCATATAACAAATAAATCTAAAAACAATTCATAGAAAGAACAAGAAATAAAAGAATGTTTTGTATTAAGATACCTCAAATGGTAAGGATATTATGTTGAGCAACTCCAATGGTCTCTTCTCCAAGATGCTGAAAAATGGCCAAAAGACTCAGGAGAGATTTTGACAGCGTGAGGATAGGATGATGGATGGATGGAAAGTGAGGAGCCCCTGCCACCTTTTTATAGTTTTTGGTGGTGGGGAATACTATTATGGTTTTTGGGAAACCAATTGTATTGACCAACATGGTTTAGGTACATTTTTCCCTCTTTTTTCCTTTTTTGAATATTTTTAATATTTTTATTCCCTTTTAATATTTTTTGGAATTCTGGACCCTTTTTGACGGTTTTTTTTATGTTTTTTGAGGAAAAATATATCTTTTGAGGGGAAAAAGGGTGTATTATGGTCTTTTGGTGACCTTTTGATGGCTTTAAAGGCTCAAATGGTGGAAAATTGGACAAATGGGTCATGTGAATAAGGAAATGAGCTAGTGAGCACTTTTTGGGTGTTAACAGATTGCCCCATGATGTGTGAAGGAAGGACCTCATCGTATGGCCGATAGACATCATAGTTCTTTTGTCTTTTTCCTGGGGTTTGGGGAAGAGAAGAGACCGGTTGGAGACTGGATCAACGGCCCTTGGAAGCTACAAAAATAAATAAAAAATATTACATGGCCTCAATATGAATGAGGAATAATCTCTGATAATGGACGAGGTGGGCATACCCATGCTCGTATCAAGACATATACATAACAATTAGTCCCAAGAAGGGGGACCTACATAATACATAAAAAATCTGCTGGTACATCATAATGGTCCAAAGGGGACACTATTTTGGGATGTACTCGTGATCATAACATGACTGATCTCAACAATTGATACACTGGAATAAAGCGACAACCGTTCTGAACAAGGTCTCAGAAGGGTTGATGAACTATTGAATCTGAAGGTGTCCAACATCTGTAGGGACTCAATGACTCTGAGTCAAGTCTGAGGAGTATATGTAACTATCTACTCGAGGGAGTATAAAACTGGGGTACATCTGAATGTTGTCGCCATGCACAACCCGGATATCTATAGGAAAATGTAACTGGTTGTTTCCATAAGTAGACTCTTAAATGTGGAAGAGTCAGGTGGTATCCAGGGTCTTCAACAAATAACTGAAAGGACCAATACCCTGTGTGAGTCTCAACGATGCGATCAAGGTGTTGAAGTCGAGCATGTGAGAAACAACCATTTGGAGAGGCACTGAGGACTCTTCTCGAAATGATTCGTAGGCACTCATCATAAATGGTGGTGAGTCCAAGACACAGGGACCTCTAGGTCTATCCTATGGAATAAATTTGGTTGTCATCGACAGCGGGAGACCAGCAATAACAAGGCAATGATGTTCCTTGATAGGAGCGCGAGGTGTAGAACTAAAGTGGGGTAGTACTGATGGTAGGACTGACATACTTGTGGGGATGGGAAGTAACTGGGGTCATAGAGTGGGTGGACTCAAAATTCCTTTGTTCAGAGCATGATGACGTGGTTGACCTGGCAGCGTAGGAAACTGACTTGTAGGTGCGGGGATCATAGCTTTAAGGACTGAAGGGTATGTATTGTATATTGGAGTGACTCTGGGGGGGATAAGCCGACGAATGCTGTAGAGGGCCTCTCAGGGTGACATACTGCAGAATACTCTGAACAAAGGCGACCAAAATGGGGAAGCTGCCATATGAGTAGACATTATCTGTTGTGGTGCCAAGAAGAACCATTGGATCCTTCTTCGTATTTTTAATGATCTCCAAGAAGGGATAAAAGTGTGCTCTGAAATGGTACTGTCCTATGGATTTTGTGAGCCCAGGACTGTTCGTGCTCATGGGTGCTTTCATTTTTAAGGAGTCTGAAAATGATAAGAAGACTCTGTAGTGGTGGTGGAGTACCGTTCTGTGGATTTATACGAGCCCAGGATGGTGTTTGCTCGTGGTCGCTTTCATGTTTAGAGAGTATGAAAGCAATAAGTGGACTCTATTGGTTGTCTTTTTCGTAAGTTAGTCTCCAAGGCCCGAAAAAGCATAAAATAATGCAAATGGAGAACTCTTCTAGCCGATGTGACTAGAGTATTCCTTTCTCGTAATTAGTCTACAAGGTCCAGAAAATGGGTAAACTTATATCAGGTAGATGGCCTTTCAGATACATTTAGCGAGCATGAAAGGAAGCAAGATTGCTCGACAATCTTTTCATTGGTTTAGGAGTCAGAAAAGAGCTTAACAGAAAACTCCCTAAGTGCCTTTTTCGTAAAAGGAATTGCTCGACACAAAAAAGGGGTAAAACTATACCGAACAAAAAGGTATTAAGAGAGCAAGAAACGGTCTCAAGCATCGTCATGAGTGCGGAAAACTGAATCCGGTGACATAAAGATTGTAAAAAATTAGCAACGACCAATGTGGCACGCAAATCGAGGTGATGAGTGGCATTTTGAAAAAATGCCTAAAAATTATGGGGGTGAGAGCGATAAATGATCTCAAGCATCATCACGAGCGCGGAAAATTGAATCCGACGGTATAAGATTCGTCAGAAACGGACGATGGCCGATGTGGCACGCAAACTGAGGCAATGAGGGGGCATGGAAAAAATGCCTGAAAAAACTGGAGGTGAGAGCAAGAAATGATCTCAAGCATCATCACGAGCGCAGAAAACTAAATCTAGCAATATAAGACTTGTCAAAAATGGACGACGGCCGATGTGGCATGCAAATCGAGGCGACGAGGGGGGCATGTAAAAGATGCCTGAAAAATCTGGGCGTGAGAGCGAGAAATGATCTCGAGCATCATCACGAGCACAGAAAACTAAATCCGATGATATAAGACTCGTAAAAAATGGACGATGACCGATGTGGCACGCAAATCGAGGCGACGAGGGGGGCATGTAAAAGATGCCCAAAAAATCACAGGGGTGAGAGCAAGAAATGGTCTCAAGCATCATCACGAGCGCGGAAAACTAAATCCAGCGATACAAATGGTGCAAACAATGGAGGTCATAAGGATTCCGAAATGGTCAAAGGAAATAACTAGGTTAAAAAATGGCTACAAATAAAGGTGAGCCCACCAAGCCAAGGATGCAGTGGTGGGGAGAAATGATGACTCGCGGGGGAAGAATACTAGGTGTATGAAATCAAATCAAATATACAAGTGGTATGTGACCTCAAAAATGGTTGAGATCACGCATGTGAAAAAGTGAGCAGGGTTAATGACCTGCCCCCATGCTATGTGCATGGGGTTGATGATTGTGGATCACATATGTGTTGGTTTGAACAATGGGATCATTGAAATAATGAGATAGATCTGATGGGGAAGGTTCAAAATGATTGATCATGCCCCATATCCCAGGGTCGAGGTAATCTATTATGCCCCCTAACTCAGGGGTGTCAATGTGGTGCAGATGTTGTCTCAGAGAGGGATCAATAGGGCATTGAGAAACTGCTGGCGGGGGGCTATACCATGAGGCTATGGGCTGTGGTGGCATACTGAAGTGATGATATGATGATGGGGGATTCCCTTTATGGGGTGGATGTCCCTAGTATCTCTAACGAGAATCATGATGATGATGAGTAGGCAAGGTTTTGGGCCTGCCCCCATGTTGTGGACATGTGATTTCCTCGTCAATTTGAAAGGGATGAACATGTGTGTCAGAGGGATGAATGGAAGGGGCTGACCGAACAGAGGGGTATCCAATGGAAACCGTGTAAATGGTGTTAATTTCTTCCAAGGAGGAAGATGGTAGGGGATGAATTCCTCAATTTGAGGAGGGGATATCTCTAGGTCGGCATTATTCAATTCGTATAGAGCTGCTCTATAATCTGGGAGATCAGGGAAGTGATGTGAATAATGGCCATAAATGCCGCATATTGCACAAGGGTGGTTAGTGCGAAGCGTTTTGTCGCGAGGTTGAAGAGGTGGCTCAAGTCTTATCACTAGAATTCCGGTGTCGTCATCCAACATATTCATGTGTTCTTGGAGTGCAGGTAATTGTGGACATTGATGAGTGGCATGGCCTACGTCGTCACACAACGAGCACTTAGGGGGAATGCGAATAGTTGGGGGGTTCTTGGCTACCTTGGGGGTTGTTGGGGGGGTGCAAGTTATGGGTCCAGTGTTATAAGTTTGTGAGCCTCTGCCCCTTGTGTTTCGTAACGAAGGTGGGACGTTTCTAGACGTTGATGTCGTAGTCACTATTGGGGGTGGTTTGTTTTGCAGATGAGTGACAGGAGGGGGTGGATGGCTGGTAGTAGGGATAGGTTGTACCGGTTGTAAAATAACAGTCGGAGTCGGCGGGGGGCTCGGAGCAGGTAAGTACCATACAGGTAACCCTAATGTTAAACCAGGAAGGTTGAGTGTAGCCATTACTGGCGAACTGACAACTCCGGAAAACGGGAACAAGAATGGGATAGTATGAATTAGCGTTGTTCCGATATGAGTAGGCACTATGGGTGTTTGTGGTAGTGACGAGGGCTGCTGTGTGGTGTGCGACAGGGTGCACAAATTAGATGTTTTTGTTCTCGATAAAGGTGGTGGGATCGATGGAAATGTGGAAGTCATAGGTGACTCGGTGTAGATTGCAGGACCAATTGACGAGACAAATGATGTCGGTGCAGTTTGAACGGTTTGTTCAATCATTGGTAGCACATTTTGAGGGGCTGCGGGGGTGTTAGGATCATAATATGTGAGTTGATCAATCTTGATAACGCGTCCTTCATGTGGGAACATCATGAGGCGGAACACAGATGAAGTGACGACTTTGTTGATCAATCTTGATAACGCGTCCTTTGTGTGGGAACATCATGAGGCGGAACACAGATGAAGTGACGACTTTGTTGATCAATCTTGATAACGCGTCCTTCGTGTGGGAACATCATGAGGCGGAACACAGATGAAGTGATGACTTTCATTTTGTACATATATCTACGTCCAAGAAGGAGGTTGTAGTTGAGCGGGGCATTGATCACTTCGATGTCGATGAGAACTAATTTTCCGCCTAGTTCTACGGGTACGTTCGCTAAGAGGCCTTGTGGTTGAGCTGAGCGCCCGTCGTAAGCTCGTAATGTTGTAGCTGGTGTAGCTTGCTGGGGGTAATACATTGGTTGGGCCGATAAGTGAATTGGGTTCTGGGTGGCCGGTTGGTTATAGTATGTGGGTGGTACATATGTCGATGGTGCTTTCCCATAGCAATGTGGTGAACAAGAGGGTCCATGAGTGTGATGAGTCTGATTCGTTGGAGCGTACGAAGTCGTCGCTCCAGAATTAGATGTAGCCCTAGAGAGGTCTGGGGCATTTATGGTGCTCACCATGCTAAAAGGTTTATTTTGTGTCATGACTTGGCCGATAATACCATCAGCAGCATGTGATTTCCCCGGAGCATCACCGCATGAAGAATCGCCTCGTGGGGCATCTGGTATGATGGTGTAGAGATAGCCTGACTGGGCATAAATCAGGTTGAACTGTTGAGCTTTTAAGATAGCTTCTTCTTCTGACTGGGGTCGTTCGGAAGCTACATCTTTAGCTATGAGGGGTAGGAGTGATTTCAGAAACCAATCCAAAAATATACAGTCATCCAGTTTTATCTTGCAGAGGCTACGACGCTTGCGCCACTCATGGATATGGTCGGTGATGTGGGTAGCTATGTTTTGTCTGCAAGACAACAGTATCTCAACTCCTGCATCATAGCATACAGGTAGCTGAAAAAACTGAAGGAAAGTAGAGGCGAGGGACGTAAATGTATGGTGGGTCCCATGTGGTTGTTCAATGTACCACTTGACTGCAGAGCCAGTGAACGTTTGTTGCAACAGTCTTAGTCTAATGGAGTCATCCACTATGGAGTTAGATGAACACCATAGGTGAAATGACATTATGTGGTTTTGGGGATCTTCCCCAAGTTTTCCTTCAAACTTGGGGATGTCCGAGGGGAGCTTTGTAGGCATGGGTGGCCATGTAGGGTTGTTCCTGATAGGATTGTTGGTTAACCTGGCTAGGTCTGGTAAGTTCAGACTAGCCATGTATGGTAAACTATCAGATGGGTGTGGCGTAGTGACTGGGACATAACTGTTAATGGTGGCATTATGTAGTGGTCCAGTGGCCCCTAAGGGTATGCTAGGTATTGAAGGTATGTGTCCTCCAACCGTTGTGGTGTGGGATGGGCCAGCCCTCCCAAGTGTAACATGGGTTGTAGAGGGGTTAAGAATAGTGCCAGGAATTCCTGGGATCTGGGTTGTGGTAATGAGAGGGGGTGTGATTCCTATGTTGGGCATACCCATAATAGGTGGTGGTCCTGTGTTGGGAATACCTAAAGGTGGAGTGGCCCCTATATTAGGCATGCCTAAAGGGATTTTTTTACCATGGGTGTCACAGTAGTAGTAGGGTTTGTCGATGTATCTCCAATAGCACTGGTGAAAAGGGGATCGTATTGTGATCCAGCCATGGGGTTGGTTGGTGATATTTCAGTAGGGTGTTCAAATTCAGCCTCGGAATCAGATGTGAAGTGAGGCGCGTCAGAATCGGATGACTGTGTTCTATGCCGATGATGTGTCGAGTCAAGGGATAAGGCTCTATGTCTATGATTTGTAGAGTCAAATTTACCTAACTGAGGGGGTTCACCCTGAAGACGGTGGGATCGTCTTAAATTCTCAATGGTGAGAAATATATAAAAATTTCAGTGGAAGGTGGTGATGTAAAAAACTTGAAACCCTAGTGCAACAATGAGTGCAAGAGGGGAGTGAAAAAATAAGGGCTCTCGGGCCAACAACCAACCTCAAAAGCACTTATTATAACAGTTGTGCTATAATAAGTGGAGGGATCCAACAAAGTGGTCAGAATACCAAAAGTCAAATAGTTCCTAGAAAAAAGTGGTGCTCACTAGACCAAAGGTGGGTATTGTATCATGCAAATACCTAACTAGAAGTATTGTGAGTCAACAAACGATATTCTCTGCAAGGTGATGAAATCCAAGTCAGACAATATAGAGTGTTGAATCAACGGCTAGATATCCCCCTACTGACCGGGAGGGACACCGGGTAGACAATCCTAAAGAGTAGCAACTAGGATACCCCGTTCATGACACATTCGGTTGGGTGAATCTGTAGTTTGGTTCTATCACCATTGTACCCCCATACGGGTGTACACCGAGAACTTCGAAAGGTATCCTTTGGTTACTAAATGGATTGCAGTATTCCACTTAGGATTCCGGAACCAGTCTGACTACTTCAAACCTCCTAAGGGAGAGGCCTTCCTGATAAATTGGTTGATAACCATGTCAAAATTATAAGGGATTTTGGTACCATAAAGGACAACCACTATGTCTCAAATGTAAATAATTGAGGGGTATTATTGGAACACCTATCCCCTCAATCCTAACTAACTACAAGATTCTTTTAAGTGCTCCCCAAGTGGGGTTAAAAAGTTGGTTGAGTTAAGGTAGATTTTAAGGCTCAGTTTAAATAATGTGGCAGAGTGGGTGCAAGTGTGATTATTAAATTGAAATTGTTTTGCCTCGCTTGGGCAATTGATTACAAATGAAAAAATAAGACTTTTCCAGTTTACAAAAAATAAAGGCGCTTTCAAAATGTAAATGCTTGAAAAAACTATTCAAAAATAATGGATCTTTGAAATAATTTAAAGGGAAGCAAATAACATAAATATTTCAAGAAATAAATGGATCTCTTAGAAAATTGCTTGGGCAAACTATTGAGCAAATAAACAGTGAAACCTATGATCTAAATAGAATGCAGAAAATCTTTCTTTCAATTACTGAAAATTTTTAAAAAGACTTTTTAATGGAGCATATATAAATAGAAAAAGATTTAGTATGGCTGTAAAAATGCAGAAAAAATAATGCTGTAAAATAGGCTAAATGGGCAAAAAATACAGTAAAAAATTTTCTAAAAAAAATCGACTGAATTCAAAATAACAGCATCACGGGTTTTGGGGCAAAAGCCGCGATGTGCAGCGCGGGTTTCGGTCACGCAGTCGCGATGTGTAGCGTGGCAAACGGCCGCGAAGCCGCGATGTGCAGTGCAGGTTTCAGTCGCGCAGTCGTGATGTGTAGCGTGGAAAATGGCCGCAATGTGCAGCACGTAAAATGGTCGTGAAGTCGCGGCTTGCCGCGCGGAAAAAGGCCGCGAGGTCGCGATGAGCCGCACGACTATCGTGTTAAAAGCCGCGAGGTGAAAGCCGAAAAACAGACACTGAAAAGCGAACCCGAAAATAGAAACTTCAGGCTGTTAATGGCAACAGAAAGGGCCAAGATCTAGAACAACAATGGATCTGCTGTCTAGGATGGCAGATCTGTGAATTAAAATGATTAAAACTATCAAAAACCAAGATCTAAAGCAAAAAACCAAAATCTAAGAATTCGAAGCCAGCGGAGTCGCCAAAAACTGTTTGTTTGGTTTTGCAACCAAGCTTGTGCAATGGGAACCTATCAACAATGTGATAACAATTTCAATCTAGAAAGCAAAAATGATTATGAATTAAATCTAAATCTAAGCTAACATGTGCATATAACAAATAAATCTAAAAACGATTCATAGAAAGAACAAGAAATAAAAGAATGTTTTGTATTAAGATACCTCAAATGGTGAGGATATGATGTTGAGCAACTCCAAGGGTGAGTAGCTCCAGGATCCAATGGTCTCTTCTCCAAGATGCTGAAAAATGGCCAAAAGTCTCAGGAGAGATTTTGACAACGTGAGGATAGGATGATGGATGGATGGAAAGTGAGGAGCCCCTACCACCTTTTTATAGTTTTTGGTGGTGGAGAATACCATTATGGTTTTGAGGAAACCAATGATATTAACCAACATGGTTTAGGTACCTTTTTCCCTCTTTTTTCCTTTTTTGAATATTTTTATTCCCTTTTAATATTTTTGGGAATTTTGGACCCCTTTTGAGGGTTTTTTATGTTTTTTGAGGAAAAATGTATCTTTTGAGGGGAAAAAGGGTGTATTATGGTATTTTGGTGACCTTTTGATGGCTTTAGAAGCTCAAATGGTGGAAAAGTGGACAAATGGGTCATGTGAATAAGGAAATGAGCTAGTGAGCACTTTTTGGGTGTTAACAGATAGCTGTGTTGTTGCAAAAGCATTCAAAGAAATAGGAGGTTTGTGCTTATACTTCTGGAAAAAATTTCGAAGCAGAATCCAAGTACCCATCATCACACAAAGAGATCCTTGATGTCAAGAAGGGTATTCATCGTTTCAGACTTTTCCTCAAAAGTGTTTGTTTTACAGTTAGAACGGATCTTAAGCATATGAAGGGTATGCTTGGTAACAAAAGACTTCTAGAACATGGCAATGACAGAGTTCTAAGATGGGCAGTCTGGCTTCAAGGTTTTTATTTTGAGATTGTCTACAAAGCAGGCAAAGATAATCATCTTGCTGATATGTTAACCCAAGAAGGATCACAATTCCAAGAGATCAAAGTTTTTTAAAAAGGCGAGTCTTCATCCTCAGCAGCAGACAATTCGGTTCTTGTTTGTCATGAATGCATTTATTGTTATTGTAGCGATTGTTTTCACAACAAAATCCACACTCTTCCTTTTGAAATCCAACAGCAGATACTTCAAGATCGACTAAACTCTCCAGAGGGACGCCGCAGATACAATATCAATTTCAATAATCCCCTTCTCAGAGTCAACCATGTCAATATGATTATTGGGCATTTTCATTTGCTTTCAGGGGAACAACAATTTTTTGTTTATATTTTTGACCCTACTATTAGATGGATAGATTTTTATGCCATTCACCATCTTGCCAGAGCAAATGGCAAAGTTAATTTATGTTTCTTCTGTGATGATCTCCATACTCGTCAGTGGAGTCCTTGGATGAAAATTTTACTCTTTTTGTATGTTCCCAGAATCTCGGCCTTAGAGCATGCCTCTCCTCAGGTTTTCATTCCTATCCTGAAAGATGAAATATATGGTGCCTCTCTCATCTATGGTATTTTCCAGTTCAATATCTTTTGGAAAGGTGCTACTGTCCACCCCTCAGTTACTCCAGGACAAGAATTTCGGCTTGTCATCAAACATCATTTCTTTGGTGATGTTTCTATTCCCAGCTACATGAGGCCTGAACTTTTCCAGCAGCCTCCTTTCTTTGCATGTTTTTGAGAAGATGCCCCTCACTGGATGGAGGATGTAATACATTATGGTACTGATTACCACCGCCAATACTTTCTACAAGATTCTTCAGATGAAAGCAACTTAGACCACGATGGATTTGGATCCAAGGGATTTGATTATGATCATAGTCCACCTGACTATGGTTAGCAAATATGATTTTTGTATATTTCTCTTTATTTGTCTTTCATGGGTTCTCTCATGAATCTCCACTCTGTATAAATCTATCCTGCAGATCTTGTCTAGTTTCAGCATCTTACTTTATGATTGTTTTTCGTGGGTTCTCTTATGAATCTCCACTGTGTAATAATATTTAGTACAATACAATCTGTACTATAGATTTGAGATGCCTTCCGCATTATTATTTTCTTAGTGGGTTCTTTGGAAAATAATCTCCACATTGTACAAATAAGTCATCTCATGGTGCGGATGTCTCTTCGTGAGTTACCCAAAAACCAAAGATGCCTTGTCAGTTACAAGAAAAGCATCTCCGTGCTTCATGAGTCACAAGTTTAGTTAGAGACAGCCTCTACTATTTAAGTTGTCCTGCTTAATGAGTCATCGATTCCTTTCTTGTGATGCACTCCTCTCATTTTGTATTTATAGGGGAACAAGGGTTCATTCTAGGCATTCAGAATTCAGAACTAGAGCCTTTGAGTCTAAGTCTGAGTCGAAGAGTATGCTCTGCAAGTTGCTCGTCTGAGCATAACATTGCATTAGAAATTATCTGTCTGTAAAGTCTCCCAATATTAATCTATATATGCTAATGTCCCCAGGTAGCTTGGCATTAAGCTTCAGCCTAGCTGATGTCTGAAACCTAAAAGGGCTCAGTACTTTGTATAGAGATATCATTGTCTGTGTGTCGCAGTAATGATCTTCTCTCTCCCAAGATGATCTACAAAAATCTGATGTCTTCATGTACTCTGGGATTAATAAAATTATTTTGTTGTGTTTCCAGCACTTGAAGGCATCCTTCTTTGTCAAATCAGTGAGTGGAGCAATCAATTTAGAGAACCCTTTCACAAATTTTCTATAGTAAGTGCATATCCCAATGAAGCCTCTCAAAGCTGTGATGTATTTGGGTGTTGGCCATTCAAGAATAGCTCTGATTTTTTCTAAGTGTGCCTTCACTCCATCTTGCCCAATGATGTGTCCAAGATATAAAACTTCTTTCAACCCAAATTCACACTTAGACGACTTGGAAAACAAAGATTGATCGTGCAAAATTTTCAAGACAACTTCTAGATGATGCAAGTGTTCCTCCCATGTTTTGCTATAAATAAGATAGTCATCAAAGAAAACCAACAGAAAATTACGAAGCTGTTTGTTGAATATTTGATTCATGCATGATTGAAATGTGGTTGGAGCATTGGTCAATCCAGAAGGCATGGAAAGAAACTCAAAGTGGCCATAGTGACATCAAAAAGTTTTTTTTGGTACATCCTCCTCCTTCATTCGAATTTGGTGGTAACCAGATCTAAGATCAATTTTTGAGAAGAATTTTGCTCCATGTAGCTCATCTATTCTTGGTATGGGGTATCTATTTTTTATTTTCTTCTTGGTTAGGGCTCTAAAATCAATGCACATTCTCAAGGTTCCATCTTTCTTCTTCACCAAAACAACTGAAGAAGCATAGGGGATAGAGCTTGGTCGTCCCAACTCCAAGATCTCTTGGATAGCCTTTTCAATCTCCTCTCTGAAATTTTTAGGATGCCTATATGGTGTAATTTGTATAGGATAGGTTCCCTCCTCAAAAACAATGTTGTGCTCAACCCCTCTATCTAGTGGCCTTCCATGGGGGAGGTCTCCAAAAACCTTTGCATATTTGTGTAGGAGTTGCCTTATCTACTTTGGATGTTCTAAAATATTTCTTTTTGGTTTCGTTGAAGTAATGCAACATTCAATAGCCCATTCAATATCTCCATGCCTCAATATAGACCTCATACTGTGGGAAGTCACCACTTGATTCGGATAGGTGTGCTGCCCTCTCACAACCCTTTGTTTTCCTTCCGGATCTTTGAATTTCATTTCAGGAAATTGATAGTTCACTGTATACTCCCCTAGAGAGTACAACCATTTCACTCCCAAGACCACATTACTATTAGCAACATCAACCACATAAAAACTATCAAAAGAAGTGTAATTACCTATGGTGATTTCTAGCTTTGGAATCCATGTTTTGCACTCCATAGTGTGGTGACCTGGAATGACGATTGTGAAGCCATCAAATGGTTTAGTAGGCATCTTCCTCCTATCCACCATGTCTGCATCAATGAAGTTATGTGTGGCTCCTCCATCTACCAAAACTGAAACCCTTTGTCCTTGTAACACTCCTTTGCACCAAATAGTGTGGTAATGAGGCACTGCTGAAAGTACTGCCAACCTTCCTTTGTCAGGTGAAGGATGATTTTATCCTTGTTTCCAATCTTCTGTTGTATCCTATCCTTCATCTTGGTCTGATATATTTCCTTCTTCCTCCATACCCCCTTCTGTCACCTACCCAAATTTTGAGGATATTTATTTTATATTATTTCTTTTGCAAAATACTTTGTGTTAAATTATAATTACAAAGTTTTGTAATTAATGACCAATTTGGTCAAAGGTGACTGTAATGACTCATTATTATTATTTAATAAATGAAAATAGGAGACAAACACTCAAGAAATTTGTTACAAGAGTGTCCACTGACCCACTAGGAGGAATGGAGGCTGAAAGAAGGCATGGGACAAATGGCAACATTTGCACTCTACCATTAGTTGTTGGTTATGGGACAACTCCCCCTAAAATTATGGCATTTCCTCTCCAGGTGGAGAGAGGTGAGCAGGTAGCTCACTAATGACCAATTATTTACAAAAAGACCTAGGCAGCCTATAAAAGGCAATTCAAATTGAGCAGGTGGCTCACAATATTTTTCTGCAGAAAATATTTCCTCATGTGCATCGGGTGATGACTGAGATATTCGAATAGGGGAGGCTGTGGAGAGTGCAATTGTAAGCCTGCAAATTATTTCTGAGAAGGAAAATCTAGAGGTGCTGGTGCAGGTCTCCTTGACTGCTGAGTCTATAAGAATGGATATCTACTTGCTGCTGCAAGATTGAGGGCCTAAGATTCTGAGTTTCTTCCTCTTGGTGGTTCAGTGAACAGGCTCGAGGGTTCTAAGGCAGGCATATTCGTTGTTTTTAGGAGCAGGTTGGGTGGAACATGCTTCTTGGGTGTTTGTCCACTTATCTACTGGTTCTGGTTCTTTCTATGCTTCTATTACTTTGTTTTACATTCTGAAATATGTTGTGATTTTAAATATGATGATTGAATGGATAGAATGATAGATTCAAATTTTCTTCTCTGTATTTTTCCACATGCTGGCTTATGCACCATACTTTAGTACAAAGAAGGGTAGTTTAGAATTGATGATTGATAGGTAGAACGCCATTGATTGGAAATACGATTCCAGAGATGTCTTGTTTGAATTTTGTCTTATATTAAAAATAGTAAACATTACAGTATAACACCAACAGTAGTATAGAATTCATTTAAATGCATTGAAGAATTACACAGTACTTTCTGCATAGATCTGTACATTCCTTTTAAACTCTAATAAATTCTGATAAGCCACCATATGCATTGCAACAATTTAAATTCATTGTTTTAAGCATTCCAGTTCTTCTTATATGAGATTATTACAGTTACAAAACCATTCTTTATACCGCATTCATCCTTTTTTTTCAAAGTAAAAACAAAATACATCCTATTTCTACATAGATCGATACATCATCTATTTCTGATAGTAACAACATGTTTTTTTTTATATCAAAGATCCTATGTTTCAAGTATTTACGATTAGAAAGATAGTAGCTGCAAAATAAATCTCGGTACAGATCGAACATACACGTACACATATCATTTTATTTTCTAAACTTTCGTTTCCGATTTCATTCATAAAAACCTCTGCACGGAAATAAGAAAACCCATGGCTATCGCCGGAGTGAGAATCCGAGCCCGTAGGGTTTATGAAATTCATTATCAAGCTGTGCATGGCGAACTGTAATTATTTATTCCCATAACAGACCTAGCATCCAACCCTAATAAAAATCTATTTCCTTTTATCTACCACTTCTCATCTTAAAGGATGCAAACAAGACGGTTAACATCAAGATAGAAACAACGATCAACAGAAAACACGACTCTGTATCAACGTTTGACGCAATCCCACAACCCTAGCACGATTTTACAACATCAAAACTATTAAAACATAGGTTAGGTCCTAGATACAAACATTCCATATCAACCTGATAGCGAACGATAGTTACAAGTAGGGTTCTTCCCTTGTAAAATATCCGAACATTATGGCTCAGCCGTTTCTAAACACTTGACAACTGAATGTTTTCTTTTCACATTTCCAAAACAAATGACGAAGTACAGGAAAGGAGAGCTTCATACAGGCAACCATTGTGGTTCGGCACCACTACAATATTTGTTTAAACATGTTATCAACCGCACTTCAATAAAAGGGCATTTGTTATCCACGACGAGCCTTGGTACCAAAGAGTGAGTGAACCTCAACACACAGGCTTCGTAGCCACCATTATAAATACATGTATGACAGAATTACACTACGACACCACAGTCCACAGGCTTACCTCTAGCCACCCCAATATTTAAAACGAGACAGAAGAACATTAAACCCTACAGGGTAGGTACCCTTAAAAACAGTAGACTAGTATGATTTTTTGAAATCCTCATCCACGACGTAGGCACAAAAGAGCCGAAACAGCAACAAGAAATCTGGGAGTTATCCATTCAACGCTTCTTACATTAAAAACTTAAACCTCGACCATCGCCAAAATAGGGCTGAGAAATTCCAACTTTTAGCATACAATAGTCACCATTATGACCATGCCCAAGGGCACCCATGAGGTTCGAGAACCACCGGAACTTACCAGGTAATGGACGCATCGTCTCCATTCCAAACCTGTGCTACCATCCTCCAGTAAAGAGGGTACCTACCAAAATCATAGCTCGAAGGGTTACAATGTAAAAAACATATTACAAAACAACAACGCTGTAAAAAGACTTCATTGGTGAGTACTTACCGTTAGGTTGAAAACCCTGAACCATAGCACATCACGTCGGTGAGAACCTTCATACCGTCGGAGAAGCGAATTGGTAAACCTCAATGCTTAATGAGAGAAGAACCACTTACAACCACCATCGTCGAATAGTAGTGCTATGGCACCAGAAGTGAAACCTGCAACTTTGCTATCTTTACACAGAGGTTCAAGGTTCAAGGCCGAGGAAGGAGTCCTCACAACATTCCAAAAACCTACATCGCCACAGCCTGTCGGCTCTACGACCTCCCTCAAAAATGCAACAATGAATGCCGGGAAAATCAACTTTCTCTATTTTACCAACGCAAGAACCGAGTTCCTTCTCAGCCTTAGATCTAGTAGAGATCAACAATGGATAGCCAATAAGGAGGACACGTTGATATTTGAACCCCCGTTTGCATTCAACATTGCATTAATTGTCACTCCTACCTAGTTGCCCAGTCGATTGTGCGAGAGTTAGAGCATGCACAGCTTGGCTCTTTGTTTGACTGCAAATAGTATCAACCACGTGACACCATCCAACTCGGCACTCCACTTCACTCCACAAACCTGCAACATACGCTAAGCATTAAATTCGACAATTGGAAGCGTTAACGTTCATCAACCTGTCACAATCAACCCTTGCGACATTAGTTTCCATAGTTCAATATACATATACATGGGTGCAAGTTTGATGAATAAACCAATATTATATGTCATATGTTATGTTAATAAAACGGTAATAGTGTACATTACAATAATGTTGACATTTGATAAGCTTTCAAGTGTTAGAATAAGTTTTATGTAATTACCTTTTATTGCTATAATTCTCCCCTATGGTAATGTATAGGCACATAAGGGCATAGTTCTATATTTCCTACGTTAACCATGTAATGCTAGAACCTGTTGATACATACGAGACTTAGGTAAGGCCTAGGACCAGTTGATACACCACCATAATGAAAATTAATAATACCAAAATCATAATTACAATTATTTCAATGGGTAAGACTCTTGAGTAAGGGTAGTACTGCTTGGTGTCATAAATACTAGCCCTTTATGATTAGTGTAGGCGAGGATTGTAGCCAGGCAAAAGCAAATAAGCGTGATGTGAATAACATAGAAAATCGGAAAGTCAACTTGAAGACCAGGATGAGAACCAAGATAATCATACCTCCAGTGAACCTGCATCGCAAAGAGGTTTTTAACATTCTAATTTTACATGGACGATGAATTGAAAAATACGTGTACCCTTAACGCTTGTGACGTAGAATATCTTACCTGCGGTCTGCACATGGGAACAGGATTCAAATGCCTTAGCTAAACGTAGCTAAGTAAGCTCCAGGGAACCCCATAGGACTACCCTTTCATCATCATCAAAAGAAACTGTCAGAAACTTTGTCAATTAAAACTATATCACAGAATATTATGAGTTGCAGTTAAATACAAGAAAAGCGATGTCGTAAGCTTGAAGTACGACATGTCGCACTTATTAAAGTCACAATAACTAATTACTTCCTACATTTATGACTTTGTTAATTAATGATGTCTTTTCAATCATTATTATTATTCCGCATTTACAATTAGTAACATTTATTGTTGATTTAAAAAAAAATTATGAAAGTATTGGGATGTTACATGTGGTATCAGAGCTCATGTTCGAACTCTAGGCCAAAACGGTCCAAGAAACACACAAACAGAAAATTTATGACTATGAAATTCTTCGCTAACTCAAGTTTAAATTATTTTGTTGTATACAGAAAAGTGTTTTCAATTTACAGGTATGGAAGAATCGTCTGAACATATGGGGGACAGATTTCTGCCAAACATCCATAGCATGGAACAACAATTCCATGGAAAACTGGACAACAGTGCATCAGAATTATTACATGCTTTTCAAGAATTAAAAGCAGAGATAAGATCAATAAAACAGGACAATGAAAGAATCCTGAGGACACAAGAGGAGTTGAAGCAAGCACTGTTCGACCAATACCCAAAATATGAACAGGAAATTGAACATACTACTGAGACTGAAGACTTACCTTATGAAGACAGGAATAAGCAAGCAAAAATAGCCGATGAAAATAGCAACTCAACCGGAACTGCCAAACATCCACGCAAAAAGAAGCATAACTATTCTAGTGACAGCAGTGAAGGAGATTTCAAACCAGAGAGGAGAAGAAATAAACAGTATGAACAGATATCTGGTGAATTCAAGAAGATCAAGCCTCCAATTTTCAACGGCGAAATAGAGAAGGGAGAGACAGCGGAAGCAGGGTTGTCTGGCATGAAAAAGTATTTTCAGATCTACGATTATTCAAAATCCTTAAAAGCCAGAATGGCAATTTACAATCTGACTGGGAAAGCAGATATTTGGTGGCAAGACCTTAAAATGGTAAAAGGCATAAAAGACCGAGATGTAAGCTAGAGCACTTTTAAAAGGCACTTCAAAAAGAAATTCTTGTCTGAACAGTATTATGAAGAAAAATACAAGGAGTTTTACGATCTAAAACTGGGATCGATGAACATGAAGGAGCTAAATAGCAAGTTTTTAAATCTGCTAAGATATGTGCCATACATGGTGGAAGAAAATCCAAAGATTCAAAGATACCTGAGTTTTCTACCCTTCCACATCAAGGACAGAATAGAGTACGATAATCCTAAGACATTGGAAGAAGCCATGAGGAAAGCAACATTTTGCTTTGACCAGAACAGGAAAAGAGAAGGGGTGCCTAACTAGAAAAACCTAACACCCAGTAACTTTGAAGATAAGAAGAAAATTTTTAGATATGGTGGAAATTCTGGTTTCCAAAATCAAAATTTTCAAGGGAACAGTTCCAAAAATACTCAGCAGCAGAAATTTACAGCTCACAGAAATGTTCCCAATGTTGCCAGGACCAATGAGCAGAAGACACCTATAAAATGCTTTGAGTGCCAAGGACCTCATTATGCCTCGGATTGTCCCCTTAAGAAGCGGACATCTAACCATATTCACTCCATACAGTCGGAGGCTACTGTAGGAGATTTGGCAAGAGAAGTACCTAGAGTTAATGCAGCTTTGGACAATCGGCAAGCAGAACACCAAGTCTCAATGGTAGAGGTTGAAGGTATGTTACAAAACCATCCAGTTTCTATTTTAATAGACCCAAGTGCTAGTCTAAGTTACATATCACTGGTTATTGTCGAAAACTGTAAGATGAAAACAAAAAAATTCAATAAATCATGGTTGGTCAGACTAGCAACAGGAACAAAAAGGAAGGTTTCTGATTTTGTAGAAAATTGTACTTTATCTATGAATCAACTAACAACGCAGGTTAAGTTAAACCTTTTTCCATTAGGATCATATGATATCCTAATCGGTATGGACTGGTTAGAAACCCATCGTGTCATTTTGAATTGTTATGAGAAAAGTTTCATTTGTCTGGATGATGAAGGGAGGATAGCAGAAGTAAGAGGCATTCCTAGGAAAACATTCGTTAGGCAGATTTCAGCCATGCAAGTAAAGAAGGCATCCAGAAAAGGGTGTCAGATGTTTGCAGTAAATGCAGTGCATGATGAGTTAAGTACTAAGGAAGACAAACTGAAAATAGAAGACATACCTGTCTTAAATGATTTCCAAGATGTCTTTCCTGAAGAGATCCCAGAATTACCTCCCAAAAGAGACCTAGATTTTACTATCGAATTAATATCAGGTGCAGTACCAAGTTCCAAAGCTCCATACCGAATGAATATACTCGAGCTGAATGAGTTAAAATCTCAGTTGAAGGAGCTGATCGATAAAAAATACATAAGACCCAGCGTGTCTCCTTGGGGAGCACCGGTCATTTTTGTTAAGAAGAAGGATGGTACCCTAATACTTTGCATAGATTATCGTCAACTGAATAAAATGATGATCAAGAATAGGTACCCGCTGCCCCGCATTGACGATCTATTTGACCAGCTACGCGGAGCAACGGTATTCTCAAATATTGATTTACGGTCAGGATATCATCAGGTTCATGTGAAGGACGAAGACATTTTCAAAACAGCTTTTAGAACGCGTTACGGACACTATGAGTTCGTTGTCATGCCATTTGGATTGACTAATGCCCCTGCTATATTTATGTGTTTGATAAACAAAATTATGCACAAATACTTAGATAAGTTCGCAGTTGTGTTTATCGATGACATTTTAGTATATTCTAAAAACAAGGAGGAGCATGATGAACATCTACGTATCATTTTGCAAGTTCTGAGGGAGCACCAGTTATATGCTAAGTTCAGTCAGTGTGATTTCTACAGAGACAAAATTCAGTATTTGGGACACATAATCTCTGAAGAAGGGATTTCAGTAGACCCCGCCAAGATAAACACCATTAATGAATGGTCAGTTCCTAAAGATGTGACGGATGTGCGATCATTTATGGGTATTACTGGTTACTACAGAAAATTCATTGAAGGGTTTTCAAGGATTGCAAACCCCATAACCTCTTTGCAGAAAAAGGGAAAGAAGTTTGTCTCGGATAAAAAATGTGCGGACAGTTTTAAAAATTTAAAGGAATTATTGACTTCAGCACCTATTTTGAGGATTGTAGATCCTAATAAAGGTTTTGTAGTGTGTACAGATGCATGTAATGACGGGCTTGGAGGAGTCCTGACACAGGAGGGACATGTTGTAGCCTATGAATCTAGGAAGCTGAAAATACATGAGAAGAACTATTCTACTTGTGATCTAGAATTATTAGCAGTAATTCATGCCTTGAAGATGTGGCGTCACCACCTTATTGGCAGAAAGTTTACCTTGATGACTAATAACATCGGACTAAAATATTTATTAGATCAGACAAATTTGAATGCAAGACAAGCTAGATGGCTAACTTTTCTGAGTGAATATGATTTCGAAATTCAGGACATTAGAGGGAAAGAGAATAAGGTCGCTGATGCGCTAAGTCGTAATGCAAGAATACATTTTATTTCAACTATCACCACATACGCAACATATTTGGAAAAGCAGATTTTTGAAGGAATTAAAGAAGATGAAGAGTACAGAAAATTATAGGAAAGGGCAGAAGAAAACAATTCTGAAATTCTATAACAGATTTCAGTTTGAAGGAAAATGGCCTACTGCTATACAAAAACAAACTATATGTACCGAATGTACTAGCAGTAAAAATTCTGATTTTGGATGAGATGCACAAAAGCCACTACTCTTGCCATCCAGGTTATCAGAAAACCATCACAATGCTACGGAAAGAGTACTGCTGGCCCAGAATAAAGGATGAAGTAGCAGAATACATAGCTAAGTGTTTTGACTGTCAGAAAGTAAAGGTGGAACACCAGTATCCTGTTGGCTTGCTACAACCATTGCCTATAACTTGCTGGAAATGGGAAATCATAAGTATAGATTTTATCACTAGGTTGCCAAAGAATAAAAAACAACACGACTCCATCATGGTTGTAGTAGACAAACTTAGTAAAGCAGCACATTTTATCCCTGTAAAAACTACCCATAAAGCTCCTAACATTGCGGAAATTTTTATGAAGCAGATTTTTCGACTGCATAGGATACTGAAGATGATAATTTCGGACCGAGATTCAAAGTTCACAGGAAATTTTTGGAGGTCTTTGTTTAAAGGGTTAAATACAACCTTAAATTTCAGCACCGCGTTTCATCCACAGACATACGGACAGATGGAAAGGGTGAACCAGATATTGGAAGACATGCTCAGAATGTATGTTAAAGATCAGCCTGGTAGGTGGGAGGACTACTTGCACCTCGCAGAGTTTGAATACAACAATCACTACCATGCATCAGCAAAGCTTAGCCCATTTGAAATTCTTTATGGTAGGAAATGTAGCACACCTATTTCATGGAGTGATCCAGTTAGCAGAGTCATTGTAGGGCCGGAATTGTTGCAGGAGTTAGAACTAATTGTGAAGCAAGTACAAGGAAATCTCAAGGCTGCCCAAGATAGGCAGAAAATTCAAGCAGACCTTAAAAGAACCCACAAAGAGTTCCAGGTTGGGGAGCATGTTTTTCTTAAGGTAAGGCCGAAAAAGAGTTCATAAAGTTGGGAAGTTGTGCCAAATTGGCACCCAAGTATTGTGGCCCTTTCGAAATTTTGTCAAGGGTTGGACCTGTGGCATATCAATTGGCCTTGCCCTCAAATCTCAAAATACATAATGTTTTTCACATTTCATTTTTAAAGAAATATGTACACAATCCTACTCATGTGGTAAATTGGAATAATGTCCAGGTGGAACAAGGGGGCGATTTTCCGGTGGAACCGGACTATATCCTAGCAAGGAAAGAAACTCTACTACGGAACCGCACCGTTGGACAAGTAAAAGTGCAATGGAAGCACTTTAGCCCAGCAGAGGCAACCTGGGAGTTGGAGAGTAGTATGCGGGCAGCATACCCAACTTTGTTCCAGGAACACTCAGTGAGTGAATAAAGCAACATCAAGGACGATGTTGAGGCTTAAGGGGGGGTGTATGTCACCTATGTAATTAATGACCAATTTGGTCAAAGGTGATTGTAATGACTCATTATTATTATTTAATAAATGAAACTAGGAGACAAACACTCAAGAAAGTTGTTATAAGAATGTTCACTAACCCACTAGGAGGAATGGAGGCTGAAAGAAGGCATGGGATAGATGGCAGCATTTGCACTCTACCATTAGCTGTTGGTTATGGGACAACTCCCCCTAAAATTATGGCATTTCCTCTCCAGGTGGAAAGAGGTGAGCAGGTAGCTCACTAATGACCAATTATTTACAAAAAGACCTAGGCAGCCTATAAAAGGCAATTCGAATTAAACAGGTGGCTCACAATATTTTTTTGCATAAAATATTTCCTCATGTGCATCAGGTGATGACTGAGAGATTCGAATAGGGGAGGCTGTGGAGAGTGCAATTGTAAGTCTGCAAATTATTTCTGAGAAGGAAAAGCCAGAGGTGCTGATGCAGGTCTCCTTGACTGTTGAGTCTATAAGACTGGATATCTACTTCCTGCTGCAAGATTGAGGGCCTAAGATTCTGAGTTTCTTCCTCCTGGTGGTTCAGTGAATAGGCTCGGGGGTCCTAAGGTAGGCATATTGGTTGTTTTCAGGAGCAGGTTGGGTGGAACATGCTTCTTGGGTGTTTGTCCACTTATCTACTGGTTCAGGTTCTATCTATGCTTTTGTTACTTTGTTTTACATTCTGAAATATGTTGTTATTTTAAATATGATGATTGAATGGATAGAATGATAGATTCAAATTTGCTTCTCTGTATTTTTCCACATGTTGGCTTCTGCACCATACTTTAGTACAGAGAAGGGTAGTTTAGAATTGATGATTGATAGGTAGAACGCCATTGATTGGAAATACGATTCCAAAGATGTTCTTGTTTGAATTTTGTCCTATATTAAAAACAATAAACATTACAGTATAACACCAACAGTAGTATAGAATTCATTTAAATGCATGGAAGAATTACACAGTACTTTCTGCACATTCCTTTTAAACTCTAATAAATTCCGATAAGCCACCATATGCATTGCAACAATTTAAATTCATTGTTTTAAGAATTCCAGTTCTTCTTATATGAGATTATTACAGTTACAAAACCATTCTCTGTACTGCATTCATCCTTTTTTTTCATAGTAAAAACAAAAATACATCCTATTTCTGCACAGATCAATACATCATCTATTTCTGACAGTAACAACATGTTTTTTTTATATCAAAGATCCTATGTTTCAAGTATTTACGATTAGAAAGATAGCAGTTGCAAAATAAATCTCAGTACAGATCGAACATACATGTACACATATCATTTTATTTTCTAAACTTTCATTTCCGATTTCATTCATAAAAACCTATGCACAGAAATAAGAAAACCCATGGCTATCGCCGGAGTGAGAATCCGAGCCCGTAGGGTTTATGAATTCATTATCAAGCCGTGCATGGCGAACTGTAATTATTTATTCCCATAATAGACCTAGCATCCAACCCTAATAACAATCTATTTCCTTTTATCTACCACTTCTTGTCTTAAAGGATGCAAACAAGACGGTTAACATCAAGATAGAAACAACAATCAATAGAAAACACGAATCTATATCAACGTTTGACGCAAGCCCACAACCCTAACATGATTTTATAGCATCAAAACTATTAAAACATAGGTTAGGTCCTAGATACAAACATTCCATATCAACATGATAGCGAACGATAGTTACAGGTAGGGTTTTTCCCTTGTAAAATATCTGGACATTCTGGCTCATCTGTTTCCAAACACTTGAAAACTGAATGTTTTCTTTTCACATTTCCAAAACATAAATATCAAACAACAATGATGAAGTACAGGAAAGGAGAGCTTCATACAGGAAACCATCGTGGTTCGGCACCACTAGAATATTTGTTTAAACATGTTATCAACCGCACTTCAATAAAAAGGAATTTGTCATCCACGACGAGCCTTGGTACCAAAGAGTGAGCGAACCTCAACACACGGGCTTCGTAGCCACCATTATAAATACATGTACGACAGAATTACACTATGGCACCACAGTCCACGGGCTTACCTCTAGCCACCCCAATATTTAAAACGAGATGGAAGAACATTAAACCCTACAAGGTAGGTACCCTTAACAATAGTAGACTAGTACAATTTTTTGAAACCCTCGTCCACGACGTAGGAGCAAAAGAGCCGAAACAACAACAAGATATATGGAAGTTATCCATGTTGAGATATTGTAACTTCAAAGAATATTATATTTGTACTTTATTATTCTGGAGATGTTTCATTCCTCCTTGAAGATCTTATTGTATATCCGGAGATGTTTATTCCTTCGTCGGAATGTGGTAACTTGGGTTATTAGACTTCCCTAGTGGGGGTTAGCCCTGTATGTGTTATGTGGGTCAAAGGGTTATTAGACCACCCTAGAGGGGTCATCCCAGTCAGTTGTAGTGGGGTATTTAACCCACTGGTTAAATACAAGCCTACATGATTTGTGTAAAAGACAAGTCGGAGTAGTGTATAAATAGAGGAGGTGTATTCCTCATTTGACACACACTCACTCACTTTAGAGTGGCACACTTGTGGAGGAGAGGTATGCTATGGAGAAGGAGGAGCTTATGCTCAGGGTTACATCTTTGTATATTACTGGTCATCTATATTGAGGAAGCTTTACTGGGTTTTCTACCCCATGAGGGTTTCCCAGGATAAATTTGTGTCTCTTGTGTTTATGTTGTGCTTGTTGTTTCTTCAATGATCCTGTATATGCTATTATTGTGAAATGGAATGCAATGCTGCTATTTTATTTCTTAGCATATTAAATCTTAACATGGTATCAGAGCTAACCTGAAGGAAGGCAATGTATGGCACTTGCGACACTTGCTTTAATTACGACAATTTGAAGGTTAGGGTTTTATATAGCAAAAACCAGTCATCGTGTAACTTTCACCATAAATCCATTTTGGCGAAGGTTCAGTATCTGAAACCTTTACAGGTCATAGATAACATCTCCAGGTATCTTGTGTCCAAAGGGAACCCTCAGATTCGTTGTACTTTGTAAGTTATGATCAGTACAAGTTAGGGTTTCTGCCTCTTCCAGATCTCAGTCAAAATCAGGTGACCTAGGACAAAAGGTCATAACTTGGGATAGGAAGCTCCAAATGAAATTTCGTAAAAAGTGACAGGTAGTACACAGACTATACTATCTCAGGAAACATTTTCAGAGGCCGAAGTTGAACCAATGACACGTGGCACTCCGTACAAGTTCGCTCTCTTGTTTTATCCCATAAACAGGTCACGTTGCGACACTTGGCATAACTTGGGCTAGGAAGCTCCAAATGAAATTTCGTAACAAGTGAAAGGTAGTAAATAGACTGTACTATGTCAAGAAACGTTTTTAGAGGCCGAAGTTGAACCAGTGACACGTGGCACACCGTACAAGTTCGCTCTCCTGTTTTATCCCATAAACAGGTCACGTTGTGACACTTGGCATAAATCTCTCTCAGAAAATCCAATTGAGCTCAGACCTATCGGGATGGAAAGATGACAGATCAGGATACCACAGAAAAAAATTTCAGACCCTGTGGAGCGAAAAGTTTGGAGTTACAGCAGAAACAATCAGGTACATATTTCTATCAAAACAGAATTATTTTTGGAGCACCTTCATTCATGGCTTTCGGAATTTAGGGTTTCGAAGAAAGTTAGAATTTTTGGAATCGGAATCCACGGCTAAATGCTACTCAGGAAAATCGAAATTTAGATACCAATATCGAATTTTTTGGTTGGGTAGAAGACCAGGCTTGATCAAACCCCAGTTCGGGATTTTGATCGGAAAGATGGAAAATTAGGGCTTCAGCAAAAGTTGGAATCTTTGAAGTCTATAACCACGGCTGGAAGCTCCTTAGAAAAATAAGAGTTTAGAGCCTTGGATCGAACCTTTTGATTGGATAGAAGGGTGGGCTTCATCAAACCCTAGTTCGGGTTCCTGTCCAGAAGATCCAGAAGTTTCGAAGGCAATTTTGAGGGGTCAAATTTTGGAGATTTCAAAATTGAAGTATGCTAGCAAGACACATCCTTCCATCCATTCATAAGTGTGAAAGTCAAAGATTGAATTTTTAGGGTTTCTCTAGAAAACCCTAATCAAGCTCCAGATCAAGTTTCAGGGGGAGTTGAGGCTAAGGCCTTACATAAGAAGACTACAAGAAGTCTCGACAGGTATGACTTAAGGAGATTCAGGTATGTCTTGAAATCTGATTCTTGATTAAGTTCATGATGTGTTTGTCTTCATATTATTTATTAGTACAATCTTGATTAATGTTAGAATTGTCTTATCACCCTAGTAACAGTATGAATGCATGTGAATGATCAAATACATTCATTGATTAGGGCTATATGATTGCACTAATGCATTATGGTGCTGTGTGAGGTTGATGTTGTCTGCTAACAAGATACGGGTACATCACAAAAGACAAATCAAGTTCCATGACCATAACAACATGAAGACAAAGACTCATCCATAATCTTTGTTCTACTTACGAGGTATGTATGACTTTGTTATATTATGCTTAACCTATGAGACATGCAGGTTCTAGCTCAGGATCTCTAAATCATTGAAGAGATTGTTTAGGTATGTTGTACATAACTAAGCAGGTATACTAATCCAGGTATGTTTTCTTATGTCAAGTTAGAATCTTACCTTGTGTTAGGATCCCTTATATAAGTATACTTGGTATGATTGGTTATGCTTATTCATAAAGTTAGTAATCAAGGGTTTATGCATATTATGTCTCTTGTCTTGATGATTTAATTAACCAGAAGAGTACTATGATCAAACAAGAATATGCATGAGTAAAAGAAGACTTCCTTGAAACCCTGAATACTAATGATCATGACTATACATATTCAAGATTATTTAGAATTAGAATGTTTTGAGAATATACTCATGAATGTATGTTTGTGTATGAGATCATGAGGATGACACTAGTGCACACTTGAGCATGCATAGTGGTATAGAATGAATAGAAGTTCAAAAGACATATAGAAGATCAAGCGGGAGGCAACCACACAAACATAAAAGATAAGTATTTGAGTTGTTATTTGAAATAGTAAATGATATTGCTTGTATGCATATTTGTATTCCTAGAATATATCATGCTGAGTGTAAACATTCATAGAGCTTTGAACAGTATACTACTAATATGCATATGATTGGTAAGTTGGACAAACATTCCATTGTTGCTTGTCTAGAATGAAACCTCTTTGCTGACATGCTGAGAGTTGTGCACACTCTCGATAGTATGTTCTGGTAGAGATGGAAGGCATCTAGATAGCCACTGTATGCATACAGGATATGGGAAAGTGTTGTGCCAAAGTATTGGTCAAAATAGTTGCATAACTATGTAAATGATATCTGTATGCATAATAGGTTATCATGTCAATATGATTTGATGATTATGAAGTATTACTAATCATGTACTTAATTTTGAATTGTAGGAAAGATCATGATGAATGATGAACACTGAACAAGCGATGGATGTTCAACAAAAGATTTACAAATCAAACACGCTATAGAAGGCTTGTGGCTAGAAGATTCTCTTAGAAAGAGGAAGAGAATCATGATGAGATGTTTGCTCCAAGTGGCTAGATAAGGCCATTCTCTTAATGGTGTAATTAAAGAAGAAGTGTGAATCAGGTTCTGTATGGGTTCCCAGGATCGATAATCAATTAATGAGATTAATGATCACCATGGGTGATGTGGATCTCAACCTTTGCTACAAGGTTGAATATGGTTTCTCTACACAGATGTTGATTGGGCAGAAATTGTATCAGACAAGAAGAGCACATCGAGAGGATGTTACTGTCTGGGATCAGCCATGATCTCATGGTTTAGAAGGAAGCAATCTAATGTGGCTCTCAGCACAAGCGGAATATATGGCTGCTTGCTCTGCTAGTTGTGAAGCAGTATGGCTTTAGAATGGACCCAACTGTGATCCTATGTGACAAACAGAGTTGTACCAAAATGGCAGAGAATCCAGTATTCCATGATAAGTCAAAGCACATAGAGATCTGACATTTCTATATACAAGATGTGGTGCAGAAAAGAATTAAAGTTTGAATTTGTAACAAGTTATCGATGTACTAACCAAACCCCTACCTCAAGTAAAGTTTTCCGAGACAAACTTAAAATAGTTCAAAAGGACCCTCCTTGAAAGGGGGAGCGATGTGATCACTTATGATGAGATTGCCCGCATCGACAGTGAGGTCGATGATGTGGATACCTATATTGGTGATGCCGACAGAGAGGTTGGTGGATGGTCCTTAGACAGGGTCTAAGGTGACAAGGGGATTGCATCATCCTTGAACACATGTTCTAAAAGAGAGCCGTAGACGTATGTCTTCGAGAATGAAGTCCTTGGTGGACATGAGGGGATTGGATCATCCCTGGACTTCAGTCCTAAAGAGAGCCGTAGATGTATGTCTTCGAGAATGAATTCCTTGGTGGACATGAGGGGATTGGATCATCCCTGGACTTCAGTCCTAAAGAGATCCGTAGACGTATGTCTTCGAGAATGAAGTCCTTGGTGGACATGAGGGGATTGGATCATTCCTGGACTTCAATCCTAAAGAGAGCCGTAGACGTATGTCTTCGAGAATGAAGTCCTTGGTGGACATGAGGGGATTGGATCATCCCTGGACTTTAGTCCTAAAGAGAGCCGTAGACGTATGTCTTCGATAATGAAGTCCTTGGTGGACATGAGGGGATTGGATCATCCCTGGACTTCAGTCCTAAAGAGAGCCGTAGACGTATGTCTTCAAGAATGAAGTCCTTGGTGGACATGTGAGGATTGAATCATCCTTGGATTTCAGTCCTAAAGTGAGCCGTAGACTGGGTCTCCGAGAATGTAGTCCTGAATGAACAGGTAGGGGATTGTATCTTCCCTGGACTTTGGTCCCAGAATTGATCCGTAGACTGATGTCTCCGAGAATTGAAGATAGGACTGCATCGTCCCTGGACCTCAGTTCAAAATGTACGTGACGGTATTGCATCGTCCCTAGACATGAGACTTGTCTTAAAGTGATAAGGACTGATCATCTTGGAACTTGATCGGGATTGCATCGTCCCTAGACATGAGACTTGTCTTAAAAGTGATAAGGACTGATCATCCTGGAACTTGATCGGGATTGCATCATCCCTAGACATGGGACTTGTATTAAAGGTACGTGTGAGGACTGCATCGTCCATGAACTGGGTTCAAAATGTACGTGATGGGATTGCATCGTCCCTAGACATGAGACTTGTCTTAAAGTGATAAGGACTAATCATCCTGTAAGTAGATTGGGATTGCATCGTCCCTAGACATGGTGAGGTGTCTTAAAGTGATAAGGACTAATCATCATGTAAGTAGATTGGGATTGCATCGTCCCTAGACATGGTGAGGTGTCTTAAAGTGATAAGGACTAATCATCCTGTAAGTAGATTGGGATTGCATCGTCCCTAGACATGGTGAGGTGTCTTAAAGTGATAAGGACTAATCATCATGTAAGTTGATTCAGGATTGCATCATCCCTAGACATGGCGAGGTGTCTTAAAAGGATAAGGATTGATCATCCTGTAAGTTGATCTGGATTGCATCATCCATAGACATGAGAGATGTCTTAAACTGAGAGGGACTGATCATCCCGTAAGCGGATCAGGATTGTATCATCCTTGGAATTATGTCCTAAAGTGAGAGGGATTGATCATCCCGTAATAGGATCTTGTGTGTTGCAGAGTATGCTGCTATGTATTGATGATAGATGTATTAGTGAGAATACATGCTTTTGATGATAGATGTATTAGTGAGAATACATGTTTTTTTTTTTATGATATATGTATTAGTAAGAATACATGTTTTGATGATAGATGTATTGGTGTGGATACTAATACAGATGATCCAGATGCTGTAGATCGAGATGATCCAAATGTTGTAGATCGAGATGATCCAGATGCTGTAGATCGTGATGATCCAGATGCTGTAGATCGAGATGATCCAGATGCTGTAGATCGAGATGATCCAGATGCTGTAGATCGAGATGATCCAGATGCTGTAGATCGTGATGATCCAAATGCTGTAGATCGAGATGATCCAGATGCTGTAGATCGAGATGATCCAGATGCTGTAGATCGAGATGATCCCAATGCTGAAGATCGAGATGATCTCGATGCTGATGATCGTATGATGATGATGCTGATGATCGTGAGGATCCAGATGTTGATGTTGTTGTAGCTATTCGAGTGCTGCAAAAGATAATGACTCAGTACTGAAGATGTTGATATTCCAGTATTGAAGATGTTCCAGTAACTGCTTGAGTTACTGATGATGTTGAGAAAGCTTCCAATGATTTATAGATGTATCATGTATGATGTTGATGACTCCTTGCTCGTGCAGATGTTGTTATAATATACTTCTCGTTAAGGGGGAGTGTTGAGATATTTTAACTTCAAAGAATATTATATTTGTACTTTATTATTCTGGAGATGTTTCATTCCTCCTTGAAGATCTTATTGTATATCCAGAGATGTTTATTCCTCCGTCGGAATGTGGTAACTTGGGTTATTAGACTTCCCTAGTGGGGGTCGTCCCTGTATGTGTTATGTGGGTCAAAGGGTTATTAGACCACCCTAGAGGGGTCGACCCAGTCAGTTGTAGTGGGGTATTTAACCCACTGGTTAAATACGAGCCTACATGATTTGTGTAAAAGACAAGTCGGAGTAGTGTATAAATAGAGGAGGTGTATTCCTCATTTGACACACACTCACTCACTTGAGAGTGGCACACTTGTGGAGGAGAGGTATGCTATGGAGAAGGAGGAGCTTATGCTCAGGGTTACATCTTTGTATATTGCTGGTCATCTATATTGAGGAAGCTTTACTGGGTTTTCTACCCCATGAGGGTTTCCCAGGATAAATTTGTGTCTCTTGTGTTTATGCTGTGCTTGTTGTTTCTTCAGTGATCCTGTATATGCTATTATTGTGAAATGGAATGCAATGCTGCTATTTTCTTTCATAGCATATTAAATCTTAACAATCCATTCAACACTTCTTACATTAAGAACTTAACCCTCGGCCATTGCCAAAATAGGGCTGAGCAATTCCAACTTTTAGTATACAATAGTCACCATTACGACCATGCCCAAGGGCACCCACGAGGTTCGAGAACCACTGAAACTTACCAGGTAATGGACGCATCGTCTCCATTCCAAACCCGTGCTACCATCCTCCAGCGAAGAGGGTACCTACCAAAATCATAGCTCAAAGGGTTACAATGGAGAAAACGTATTACAAAACAACAACGCTGTAAAAAGACTTCATTGGCGAGTACTTACCATTAGGTTTAAAACCCTAAACCGTAGCACATCACGCCGGTGAGAACCTGCATACCATTGAAGAAGCGAACTGGTGAACCTCAATGCTTAACGGGAGAAGAACCACTTACAACCACCATCGCCGAATAGTAGTGCTATGGCACCAAAAGTGAAACTTGCAACTTTGCTATCTTTACACAGAGGTTCAAGGTTCAAGGCCGAGGAAGGAGTCCTCACAACATTCCAAAAACCTACATCGCCACAGCCTGTCGGCTCTATGACCTCCCTCAAAAACACAACAATGAATGCCGGGAAAATCAACTTTCTCTATTTTACCAATGCAAGAACCAAGTTCCTTCTCAGCCTTAGATCTAGTAGAGATCAACAGTGGATAGCAAACAAGGAGGACATGTTGATATTTGAACCCCGGTTTGCATTCAACATTGCATTAATTGTCACTCCTACCTAGTTGCCTAGTCGACTATGCGAGAGTCAGAGCATGCACAGCTTGGCTCTTTGTTTGACTGCAAACAGTATCAACCACGTGACACCAGCCAACTCGGCACTCCACTTCACTCCACAAACCTGCAACGTACGCTAAGCATTAAATTCGACAATTGGGAGAGTTAACATTCATCACCCTGTCACAATCAACCCTTGCGACATTAGTTTTCATAGTTCAATATACGTATACATGGGTGCAAGTTTGATGAATAAACCAATATTATATGTCCTATGTTATGTTAATAAAACGGTAATAATGTACATTACAATAATGTTGACATTTGATAAGCTTTCAAGTGTTAGAATAAGTTTTATGTAATTACCTTTTATTGCTATAATTCTCCCCTATGGTAATGTATAGGCACATAAGGGCATAGTTCTATATTTCCTACGTTAACCATGTAATGCTAGAACCTGTTGATACATACGACTTACGTAAGGCCTAGGACCAATTGGTACACCACCATAATGAAAATTAATAGTACCAAAATCATAATTACAAGTATTTCAATGGGTAAGACTCTTGAGTAAGGGTAGTACTGCTTGGTGTCATAAATACTAGCCCTTTATGATTAGTGTAGGTGATGATTGTAGCCAGGCAAAAGCAAATAAAGGCGTGATGTGAATAACATAGAAAATCGGAAAGTCAACTTGAAGACCAGGATGAGAACCAAGATAATCATACCTCCAGTGAACCTGCGTCGCAAAGAGGTTTTTAACATTCTAATTTTACATGGACGATGAATTGAAAAATATGTGTACCCTTAACGCTTGTGATGTAGAATCTCTTACCTGCGGTTTGCACATGGGAACAGTGTTCAAATGCCTTAGCTAAACATAGCTAAGTAAGCACCAAGGAACCCCGTAGGACTACCCTTTCATCATCATCAAAAGAAACTGTCAAAAACTTTGTCAATTAAAAACTATATCGCAGAATATTATGAATTGCAGTTAAATACAAGAAAAGTGATGTCGTAAGCTTGAAGTACGACATGTCGCACTTATTAAAGTCACAATAACTAATTACTTCCTGTGGCCTTCCAGGGGGGAGGTCTCCAAAAACCTTTGCATATTTGTGTAGGAGCTGCCTTATCTCCTTTGGATGTTCTGAAATATTTATTTTTGGTTTGGTTGAAGTAATGGAACATTCAGTAGCCCATTCAATATCTCCATGCCTCAATATAGACCTCATACTATGGGAAGTCACTACTTGATTCATATAGGTATGTTGCCCTCTCACAACCCTTTGTTTTCCTTTCGGATCTTTGAATTTCATTTCAGGAATTTGATATTTCACTGTGTGCTCCCCTAGATAGTACAACCATTTCACTCCCAAGACCACATTACTATCAGCAACATCAACCACATAAAAACTATCAAAAAAGTGTAAACCTATGCTGATTTCTAGCTTTGGAATCCATGTTTTGCACTCCATAGTGTGGTGACCTAGAATGACGACTGTGAAGCCATCAAATGGTTCATTATGTAGCTTCCTCCTATCCACCATGTCTGCATCAATGAAGTTATGTGTGGCTCCTCCATCTACCAAAATTGAAATCCTTTGTCCTTGTAACACTACTTTGCACCGAATAGTGTGGTAACGAGGCACTGCTGAAAGTACTGCCAACCTTCCTTTGTCAGGTGAAGGATGATTTTATCCTTGTTTCTAGTCTTCTGTTGTATCCTATCCTTCATCTTGGTCTGATATATTTCCTTCTTCCTCCATACCCCCTTCATACTCATCATTATCAGAAAACACTTCAATGTATTGTGCTTTCCCCTTAGCACATTTGTGCCATGTTACCCATGGTTGGCAGCATGTGTAACACAATTTATTTCTTCTGAGTTATTCCATATTTGGTCCCTCTTTCTTATCCTTTTCAAATGCATCTCTTTTCCAAGGCTTCTTTTCAAATCTGAATTTGGAAGGGAAGTTCGGCTTGGGGGGAAACCTTATCATAGGTAGCACATTTTGTAGATCTCTTGTCAAGTTCATGGCATCCTTCAATGAATTAGGTTTGTGGGAATTAACTAAAAATTTTAAGGGTTCAGCCAATCCTTCAGTAAATAGCAACACTAATATTACCATATATATATAAACCACCTTAACTTATCATTTTTGGAATTCCATCATATACTTAGCAAGGGTTCCAACTTGCTTCAATTGTTCTAGTTCTTTGAAAGGCAATTCTGGGTCCTTTTGTTCAAATCTCTCTAATACCCTGTCAACAAATTCTCCATATGTTGTAACTTGATCGTGTCCCAAGGTTTTCAAACCATGGAACCACTAATCATTGGCTTCTCCTTCAAGATGAAAAATAGCCATTTTTAAAGCATCCTCTTCCACCATTGGATTTAGCTAAAAATACACATCTAATTTTTGTACCCAAGTGCTTGCAGAACTTTGAGAGGTGCAATCAAAAGTGGGAAGGAGCATTTTTTCAATGGCATAATTCAATTCTTTGCTCTGATATGGAGGTCTATTACCATCCCTCATTTTGATTTCTCTTGCAACATTTAAGTATTGCTTAAAGGGTAGAGTCCTTCTACAATCTTCACTCATTTTTTCCCATTCTTTTACAACTTCCTGCATATCAAATTGGAGCTAAGGTTCTTCTTTGGCTTCAAGAACTTTAGGTGTAGTAGGCCTTAATGAAATCTGAAATTCATTAGTTCTATTATGAGGTCCTATCCTTGAGAAAAAAATTTCACCCATTGCCTTCTTTTCCTCGAAAGGAGAACTATTGATGCCTCCTATTACTCCTTTGCTTCCAAACTAACTAGCCAACAATTTGAACCCTTTCATGATCTGTTTTGTCATGTCATCAAAGAATGGTTTCATGAATTTAGTAAATTCCTCTTTATCCTCTGAGGTTCCCTTCTCATCCTTAGCCATAGTTTCAATAGAATACACCTCTTCTCCTTCTTCTTCCTCTTCAACAAAAACACTTTCGGTTTCATATTGTAAGGGTGGGAGATTATTTATTTGGATTATTGTATTCATAAATGGTCATACACATCATGTGCAAGGACCATGCTCTGATACCACTTTTAGTGTCCCTTTTAGGAAAATTGCACAAACTAGGAAAAATTGCAATTTTGAACCAATTCGACCCTTAGACTAGTATTGACACTACTGCTTCCAAATGACTCCAAATACTTCCAAATTGGTTCTGAAAGTATTTGAAAGGTATTAATACATATAAATTAGGCTGATGGATTCTTAAAAACCCTTAAAACACTTCTACAACATTCATTTACAATCTGGACAAAGTAGGGAAAGTTACTAGCAATTTCAAGCTTCAAAGCCCCCAAGGGTAGTGTACAAAGATGAATTCCCCAATGTTGTTAAACCCTTCCAAATTTATGAACAGAGGTATGGTAATGATAAGTGGCTTTAATTATATCCAAAAGTTATCCTTAATTAGTTCTTATGGCCTTCTGAAACTCAATTAAATCATATGTTTATATGCAAGATTTCACATAGGGGGAAAAGCTAGTAATTTTCACCATGTGTTGTGAAATTCGAATTTTAGGTGCCAAGGACTTGTGCACTGATAATGAAAATTATTCAGAACTTTAATAACACTCCATACATCAATAAAATCAAAGATAATAACTAATACAACTCGAAATAATGTCTCTTCAAACTCTAATAACAATATCTAAGGGAAATGGCATCATTTATGCATTGTTTGGTATTTATACATAACTTCACTTGGTAATTCGACCTGAGAGTATTATGAGCAGTAAATACAAATTATATATATCAAAATACAAATAAATGGATTTTCTTGGACTCTCACAAATTGATCAGCATCTCACAAAGGGCGTAATTCCTCCAAGAGCCCAAATATGCAATAAAATGTGAAAGAGATGCAAGAATGAGCTGTAGCTTAATGAACCACAAGATATCTTGTATCTTAAACCTGTAACTAAAGAATCCATTTAAGCTCCAAATGAAAGGTCTAAGTGGCCTCTCTAATTTCTAATTAGGATGGGAATCTTTCACCCTCGAAATTGGTGCTAAGGCAAGTAGACTAGCTCTCTACTAGCTCTTCTCTCCAAATAAAAAATGTAAAATGATCAAAAGCCGCCATCCTTCTTTGTTATTGTATTTTATAAACTTCTAAGGTCCTCCATGGGTCGAATTCCTTCCAAGAGCTTCATGCCAACTCAAGTTGGGAAGAGATTCCAATGTGTGCCACTTGTCCCTCCAATTCTAGCCTCCTCCTCCACCAAATTCGAATAGGTGTCTCTTTGGATTCCCTAACTCCCTTGAGCGCCCTCTTGGAGGCTATTTTTAGACCTTACATGTCATATATTTCATATGTCAGCCATCAAGTCTTATTTTTTCATAATTTTCATAGGCATCTTCATCATTGGTGTCATAGAAGCTAGGGAATCTAGCCCAAGTGTCCCACTAGCTCCAAAATGCCTCTTCCTCTCCCATGGGAGTTACTCTTACTCTACAATTAGACCTCATTGATTCATTCCAAGTAATATGACCTTCCAAGTACCCCAATTATAGTGGACTCCACCTTGGATTTGAATGGGTGAGAGTGGAATGCCATGCGGCATGGGGAATCTAGCTTTTTGGGCGTCCCACGCCACCAATGTGTCTCCATGACCAAGTGCCATATTATTTTCTCATCATAAATATTTATTTATCCCCACATAAATATATTTATGTCAATGATAAAGTCCATTTGGGTTTATTAGTCTCCTTATTCCAAATTTAATGTCTCCACCCAACCTAGGAAACTAGTAGATTGGTGGAATTTTCTCCTTATGGAATTTATTTCAGTGGGAACATTACAGTTTTTCAAAGTGATGATGTTTTACAGTATTGCTAGTCAATGCTATGGTCTTGTGTGTAAATACAAATTATCAAGTGTTGAGGTGGTGCCTCATGTGTTGAGGTGATGCTTTGCATGTTGAAGCATGTATGGTATGTGATGTACTACTAACCACGGTTGAGCTATTAAGTCTCCTCTAGAGACCGGCCACCTCTAGAGTGAATTACTTTAGCATAAAACCACTTGGAATGATAGTAGGACAATATGATCACAACATTGGGAAAATATCCTTAGTATATTTGATATGATAATTAAGCTAGCACATGTGGACCATGCAAATAAGATAAGAGATAAAGGTAAGATGTGACGAGATATGAGAGAATTTGAATTGAACATAAAAGAATTAATTAAGAGAGAATCCAAATTGTTAAACTTCAGTAAATCAAAGCAGAACTCAAATTGATCACTACATTGATGTTAACAAGAAAGAATCAGTTAAGAGAGTTAACTAAGTGATAACAAAGAATATCTAGTTAACTAAGTGTTATTGCACGATGACACTTATGTTAAACTAAAATACGACACTTATGTTAAACTAAAAAATGACACTTGAGTTGCGACACTTGCATGATGACACTTAAGTTATCCACCTAATTAAGTGGGAAAGCTTTTAGTTAAGGGGCAAGTTCATCCTAAGAATCAGTTCAGTGAGTTAATGAACTACATGAGAAGTGAGGTTCTTTTCTTCATGCAATATTGATACATTTAGATGGGGGTTGAGTTCATCATGAAGCCAGAAGATAAAAATAGAAGCTGATGCATGTGAAGAATATATAAATATGTTATACAAGATTGATGAATTCAGTGTGAAGAGAATTCTCTCCTCCCTTGATGGCAAGGTGCTTCTCTTTGTGCAGGGTATTCTTCTGAGTCTCTCTTCTTTATCTTTCTCTTGCTATGTAATTGCATCGGGGGTGCTTGATGTAAAAGACATTCTGTATTATCTATTAATATACTAAGGAAGGTTTTGTTGGGGTTTTCTCCCTCAATCATAGAGGGTTTCCCCATGGTAAATTCATGTATCGAATGTGATTGCTTGTGTTTATGATTGTTATTTGATTTCAAGTACTATTGCATTTCCGAATTAAAAATAAAAAAATTAACATTTTTTCCCAACCGTAGGTTTACCCGCTAAACAATAGATCTATGTTGTTATTTAAAGACATTGGAACATGTTTCTAGCCTAAAAAATAATTCTATGAACTATCAAAGGCGCGATGGCTCAAGAATGTGGCTCTAATACCACTTATGGTGTTATTTATCCCTGAAACATAGAACAACATATGATATATAGAGGTTAAGATACAATAAATCATACTTTATAGAACAGAACCAGAAACATTAGACCATAAAAAGATAAACATGGTAGGAAATAAGCTTTATATTATGAGAATGCCTTTGGGAATCAATGTTCACAAGTCTATTGAGGTAGGCTGACCTTTCACTTGAGAAGAGATCCATTATAATAATTTTCAATAGAACCCTGCATAGCCTTGTATCTCTTTAAATAGGTTTCCCATATCCAAAAACCTAACTACTTGACATGGTTGAATAATTAACAAGTACCAACTTCCTATTGGGTCTTAATTAATAAAGGGACATTTTTTACATTGATTTTTTAGCACTAACTTACTTGGCCTTATTTCAAAGAGATGGCCATATACAAAGTATGACTAACTCCTAAAGTAAGGTAAGTTTGGGTAGTACCCTCATAATAAACCCTTGTTCAACCCATAGAAAATTGAAAAGAAAAGAAACGAAGATGAAGATTTGAGATATTTGATATTGTAAATCCTTGTCAATTTGGAAGAGAATAAGATCTAGTGAGTTATGGGTTTATGGAATGTTAACCCTATCTAAATTGAAAAATGAAGATTAACCATATGTTGAAGAGGAAAAACCACGACAATTCCTAATTTAGATAAGAATCTAGAGATAGTAAAGGAAACTTGTCAGCCCTACATCTATCAAAAAATATTGAAAGCATGGAAGTTGACGAGTTGGGACTCTCCATTATTAGAATACCAAATCCAACAGGAATAAGTCTTGATATTGAAGTCCTCCGACACCATTTGCATGTTGAACTTGCTTTGACATCAATTTGGAGTTGACTAGATGAATATGGATAAGTCACGCTACTACATATGGGGTCAAAATTCGACGAAATATTGCGACAATCGGGATAAAATAATTTTATCGTCAAAAAATACTTCAAAATCATGATAAATTTTAGCTTTTTTTTGTTCCCCGATGTTTTTTCATAATTAGGATGAAGTTTACTTTTTGTCGGTCTTATGACAATAGTTTGTCAAACTTACGTCGCACTAGTTTACACGTGTGGAAGGGTATATAACCATTTGGGAGGTAGAAATGGTTGTTAAATTTTTCTTTTGGTCAACTTTGACCATGGTTCACATTCATCGGAAGTCCAACGATATTGAATTTATAAATATTTTTGTTTAGGAAAATTTTCGACAAATTTGTTATAGTTGCGACACTTTTTCTAGTCATTGTTCAACACACAAAATAGTAAATTTTTATATCAATTACTTGTTTGACACAAACAATTCTTGATCTACATAGCTCGGTTTTTAAAATTTGAAGATTAGTATTTTTAATTTTTCTGTCTCCTTTAATATTTTATAGTCCTATACTTATGGCATAGCAAGATCATTCATGGGATAATAAATTGAATTGCTAAATCACTTTAGTATAAATACATCTTCTAAATGAGCATGCTATATCATGAGTTTAGTGAGTAAACCCCTTACGAATTACACGAGTATAGATACTATTTTTTAAGAGTGGAGTCACACTTCCTTGGTTTTTAAGAGTATTGGCCTCTCTATAGGCTTATATTGTCTATTAGAATGTAAGAAGCAGTTTAGGGTTGTATTTCAAATTATTTATAATGACTCACATCATTTACTCTTAGTTATCATTGTAATATAAAGTTATGTTAATAAATGTTAATATCAAATAGCTTTATGCTTTAACTCCCTAATGGATAATTTTGAAATTTACATAATTTTGTTTTCAAATGGAAACTCGTTTATAAGCTTTTCCATTTTGTTTATACTTGAAAAACATTCTATTTCCATTTATGTTTTCTTATACATTATGTGTAGTTTTAGTTTATATCATTATAAAAAAAATTATCATTTGTTTTCCATTAGACATTCCATGAAACTAAAGAGCCTATGCATAAAATTAGCAATGTAACCCTTTAGTCCAATAATTAGAACCATTATTACCAAATAAAACGCCCCTCCCAAGGTTAATCATAACCCTTACAAGGATTGTACTAGGTTTAAATTCTAAACATGTTTCAATTTATTCTATTGATCTCAATATTTCTATTACAAGTGTAAGGATTGTATCAATAAAGCTCGTTTGTACTTATAATGCTTTAATGGATTTTGTTGTAATAGGTAATTACAATGCCAACTCCAGAAGAATCAACAACACTTGCTAAGTTAAAGAGGTGAATGGTGACTATGGGTGATGGGAAATTTTATTGCCCTTGTCATGAATGCATGGGATTTAATGGAAAAATAAATTTATTAACAACAACTGAAAGACAATGTAGGGATTATGGGCACGTTGAAGGGGGGTATGAATATCGTCCCATGGTAAGTTATTCATTTTAGGTGTTTGTATATATTGATTGTTTTTATAAATTTTCCTTTCATTTTAATATTTGTTATATAATCTAATTTTATTTGATTTCCTGTATTATTTGTAAAGAGAAATCATCTTAGGTATGTGACACCACTTAGTATGGAAATTATTTCTCAAAATAATATTGTACAAGCTGAGGAAGCTGGTATGGATATTGAATATCATGTTAATCCTACAGAAGAAGATGATACTAATAATACAGTTGAGGATGATGGGATAAATAGATTGATCCAATACTTCTTTAATGCTCCCATGGATGAGACCAACAACTTGGATGAGGACAACGATGATGAATATATTTGTGATGTACATGTGGTTAAGAATTCCATAGAACCCCTTCATGAACGCACAAATATTCTATATGTTGTATTGTTGTTGGTTAACTTGAAGGTATTTAATGGTTTGTCAAACATGTTTCACATAGATCCTAAGGTGCGCAATATAATTTTTCACATAGATGTAAATGTCAAATTCTTTTTATTTATTTTTAGTTACAATTGAAGTGTAAATTAAGTATGCAATATTTATATTGATTACTATTATTTACATTAACTAGTAAATTTTATATTATTTTAGATTAATAGGTGAATTTTTTTTACCATTGCCAAATAAGATACCTCACACATACCGAGAATTATCTTCCACTATGAAAGATATTGGAATGGATTATCAGGCTATTGATGCATGTCCCAATGATCATATTATATATTATGGACAATATGTATCAGAAACGAAATGCCCACAATGTCAAATCAGTAGATATCGGACCGATCAAGCAAAAAATAAGGTGCCTCACAAGGTTCTTTGTTATATTTCCATAATTCCATGTTTGCAACGATTGTTCAAGTGTCAAAGCATAGCACCGCTTATGGATTACCATGCACGTCACATACGTGAAGATATTGTTAAAGAAGAACATTGTAATGTTAGGCTTTCATTGGCAGCTAATAGTGTCAATACATTTGGTAAGCTTGGGTCAACTCACTTGATGTGGCCTATTTTTGTTATAAACAATAACCTTCCTCCTTGAATGTTAATAAAGAGGGAAGACACAATGTCGGCAATGATTGTTCCAGGTATTGGTTTTGTTTGAACGTCGCATTTCATTTGTCTTGTTCATTGCACATATATATATATATGCAAGGTAGTAATTATGTGTACTTTCAACCAATTATGTAAGTACCAAGTGAAATATATGAATGTATATATTGAGCCTGTTGTCGATGAGCTACAAAAGTTATAGGATGGCATCACTATGCACGACATCTCTAGATTGATAGGCCAAACAAGATTTCAATTTCATGCAATGCTTATATGGACATATCATGATGTCCTAGGGATAACACAGTTTTTTGGTATGTAACACTACACTTCAATAGTATAGAATTTTATGATATTATCATGCATGTTTTTTTAAATAATTCATTGTTATATAACTAATACTGGCATTAATCCATATCTTGTAGGTCTTCAAATAAAGGGTGAATTTGCATGTCCAGTTTGTGGTCTTAGGATGAAATCTCATCGTTCAAGAAGTTTAGGAAAGGAGGTGTTTGATGAATATAGGCACTTCCTCCATAAGAACCATAGGTATTGAACAACCAATAAAAATATTTTCAATGGGAAAGAAGAGACTACAATAAAACCACCAAAAATGACGCCTCGCCTATGGAAGTTAGGATATAATAGAAATCATCAATGTAATCAAATTGCCTATGTATCATATGCAATGTTTTACAATTGTGATTTGTGTTGAATTTTCATGTTTACCGTATTTAACAATTATTGTTGTAATTTCATTTACATATCATAAAGCTTGTTGTCAAGGAAGTGATCAAGTTCCATGAGGAATGAAAAGTTACCCCAAACAATTTAGTAGGTTTCCCTACTTTGAGCACCTACAAATAGTTCATTTGTTTGATACAATGCATATCGGGAAGAACGTAACATAAATGTTGTGGAGAATCTTAGATCGAAGGAGTGACAAAGAAAAAAATTTCAAAATTTGTAGTGACATTCAAGAATCCAATCATGCAATGCAAAATATGATTGATTCAAATAGCAATGGATTTGACCGAAACAATCTTCCATGGTTATTTACAGAGTAGGAAATCAATGTTGTAAAAGAGATCATTCAGACAATTAGATTTATAACTGGATTTTATTCAAACATAAAGAATATCTTAAAAAACAAAGGTCAATTTGGTGGGGTAAAAACTCATGACTGGCATACCTTCATTAAGGTAACTATTTCGGTAGCTTTCTATGTATATTGGTGGTAATTCTTTTAATATATTTTAATTTTGTAATACTTATTTTAATCTATTTTCAATAAATAATGATTCTCTTTTTTTGTTATAGTATGTTCTACCTCTATCTCTCCCTGACAATTTTGACAACAACATAAAACAATTTATATATGATCTTGGCAAATACATGAGGTAAATAACAATTTATATGCAAAACGTTTGTTGCGGAAGTTGTTGATCACATTGTTTTACTTGTAATGTATATCTTGTTTATGTTGAAACCTATATTTTGCTTGTATCATTTGTAGGTGGTTGTCATCTAAAGAAATCCATAAAGAAGATATGAAATATTGGAGGAGAGAAATTCCTTCACTATTGTGTGAAATGGAAAAGTATCTACCTCTGACATTTTTCAATGCACAAGAACAATACCTCTTACACCAAGTTGAGGGGATTGAAATGTGTGGACCTACACACACAATGTCAATGTGGATGGTGGAGATGCACTTGAAATCATTGAAGGATTTGGTTAGACAAAGAGCACATCCTGGGGGGTCTATGGTGGAGGGATATATGGTATATCAATCCATGGTGTATGTTAGTCAGTAAACAATGTGATGGTAGGTTATCATGGGAAGGAGTGGAAACATTAGTTAAAGGATCTCACTACAATCAAGATCCCAATCTTACACAGAGAGAAATTGATTTAGCAATACATGGTTTAAAAGATAAACATGTAAGCATATTCATTGACAATTTTAGTTATTTTCCTATATTGATGTAACTAGTGGTGTTTTTTCTAATATTTTATAAGTTGAAATATGTTTATTAATTGACAATTAATTTTCTTACGTGTTGAGCATATTGCAGTTGAAACACCACAATCCTATGTGGTGAAATGGTTGTAAATTTCACATCAAAAAGATGGATAACAAGAAGAAAACCACATATTATGGGATGACTGCAATCTTTTAGGTCACTAATGTTTCCTCTAGAAGTGGAAGGCCTCCAATAGTATCAGAAACTAGATACCATGGGTATTTGGAAGATATAATTGAGTGTGACTTTGAATCATTCAAGTTAGTTCTATTCGATGTCAAATGGTATAGGTTATAGATGAATGAACGTGATCCCAAAAGAACTATTATTGAGCATGCCAATGGATATACCATGGTTAATACAAGGACGTTTGATTTGTGTACAGAAACGGTCCTACATCCTTCCAAGCCAATGTGAGTAGGTCTTCTATTAAGAGGTTCTAGGTAAAGCAAGTTATTCATTTGTTGTTAGATATGATACACAAGTAAGGCATGTAAATTATAATGTACCGGAAGAAGATGATATTGAAGAAAAATATGATGCAGAGGAGCATCATGAGGTAGATGTATTGTCAGATGAAGAAGTCAAAGAAGATGAGTAGCCAAATGTAGATGACAATGTTCTCGATTATGATATAAATGATGATGATGATATTATCCAAAATGAAATCGATGGCATTGTTGATGTGGTCAATCCATTCAACAACGATTATGAAATATCGGATGATACAGATGTGGAGTTCGATGAAGAATAAGAGCAATGATATTTCAGAAATGTTAATTAAATGTATAATCATCGCCACAAACTATAATCATTATCATCATCGTCATCGTCGTCATCAAAATCATAATCATCATCCTCCTCATCATTGTCATCATCATCATCATTGTCATTATCACTCTCTTCATTGTCATCATCACTTTCTTCATCATCATCATCATCATCATTGTCGTCATCACCAGCAACAACAACATCATTATCTTCATCGTCGTCATCATCATCACCACCACCACCACCATCAGTAGCAACATTATCATCATCACCATCTTCATTGTCATTATCGTCATCATCATCATCATCATTGTCGTCGCCGTCGTCATCATCATCACCATCATCATCATCGACATCATCGTCATCATCACAATCATAATCATCATCATCAACATCATCCTCATTGTTGGAAACTAATCCTTTAGGGTAGGTGAAGATGAATAGTCACCTTCAGAAGTCCAAGAGACTCCTTGGAATACGAATCCAAGGGTCACGTATAATTGAATTTATATGCACATCATCTTAATGAAATGCATTCACACCTATCATATATGGTGTCTATTGGCTTTGTTTTTAGTCATTTGTGTGTGTGCCTTTGTGAGGAACCTAACAGTGGTATCAAAGCCACTTTGAGAGCCTATGGCCTGTGACTTGCTCAACTCTGTCAGACCTATAGTCTGCCCAGTCAATCTTCTATATCATTCCCTCAGTGTGCTAGTGCCCTCTGTATGTTACCTCTGTCTACATACTACCTCTATGTGAGACTCCATTCGTGAGGTATTTTCTCCATCTTGAAAAGGTTTCACATTCCAGAACTGCACACCAATTTGCACTCGCATTGATCTTTATGCATTAAACACCGTGAGTGAAGACTAGGTCTATGTGTGTTGTCTTCTACTGATGGTTGTATTTCACCACCCTTGGTCTGTCGAAAAGAATTTTTTATTACATAGGAGTGGGAGATTTTCTGTGCTTCAGACTAAGCTTCCACCAAGGCTTGATATGAAGATCATCTAGAGCAAAGCCTCATTCGGAGAATCACCTGTTCTTGTTAAGAGAGAATTACTTTGTTAAAAACAAAGGTGAAGCATTTTGTTGAGTATCAGTAGCATAAGCCAGTGAGGAAGATGAAGCAATGCAATTACGATGTACAGCTGATAAAAAGCAAGGAATTCAAAGTGGTGAACACCCTCTCCTCTAAATATAGCTACGATAGAAACCCTAATTTATGTTGCATGAAGTGTGACTCATTTGATTGCGTGACCATGGATCTATCTGGTGCATCTGCTGAGAGACTGCGCTCTCTCGTGGTAACTATTATCATTTTTTGATTGGTTAAAATCATCGGAACCATTCCTCCTCCACTTGTCATGTTTGCATGGAGTTACATGAATGAGGCTACGTAGACTGCTGCGTGAGAGCTACTACTGAGATATATTGCATGAGAGCTACTACACCTGTGTGAAGAAATTTGTCATTCAAATTCCTATGACTTAGATGGTTTGTTCCTATTTGCTTGCATTATCTTGAAGCTGCGTTAAATTCTTGATTTCCTCTGGTAGAGCATTGAGGATTGGAATGCCACCAAACAGTTGAAGACTATCTTCTTTCTTGATGTGTAGTTCTTTGAACCCTTGAAGTTCTTTCTTTGTTGCGATTTGGAAGACCCCATGGAGCTGCGTTGATGCCAAGTGGATACTGATGCCAAGCTGAGTTACCGTGCGTGCGGAGACACTCTCATTCTCCATCTGTGCGTGAAGTGGTATAGTTGTGTGACTATAGCTTCATGGAATCTATACCACCTCTTGTAGACTATTGTTGCGTGAAGCAACATTTGGAGACCCATGAAGAATGGGACCTCTCTCTCGTGAATACCATCGTGCTCTGAGCATTGTGAATATAATCCATCGAATGCTAGTGCAATTGGAGGAGTCCTATCATTTCCGTGGTGGAGCTGTGTTGAAAATCTGTAGCTTAAACCCTAATCACCAATTCTGCATAGAATTAATACACCACAACTTGAGACTATCGTGAATATTCCAGCTGCGTAGAAGACCATCGTGAGACTCTGTCGAAGTTGTTGAGATAGAGCCATCGAATATGAGCATTCACATATTCCCTACATGTTGATTACCCAAATCAATCTGTCGCTTATGAGAGGCAATTTGAGAGGACGGGCATAACAGTCATCACAATCACTGTAAAGAAAAGAGGAACTTGACTCGGGTTCCCCTACTTTTAAAATATTTGTCTTCATAGGAAATTTTAGGAGCTTTGGCTGTTGGGGATATCAATTCCCCAGTTTCTTGTCATCCTCGTGTTTATACTACTCAAAAAGTCTTTTTCCTTCTATTAGGGATGAGGGTAACCCTGTGATGATTAATTCAAATGAGATTGTTGACCCTATCGATCCACCCGGAATGCTTAGGAAAAATAATGTTGGGGTTGGGATTTCTGATAATTTGGGGATTGGAATTCTTCTCTCACCTATACATGACGAGGCTCATGTTACCGAAACCCGTGCTTCATCCCCTCCTTTTAAAGTGGGTTCTATTATGATTAATGGGGTGGAAATTTTGGAACCTGATAATCATGTACAAGATACTCTTTTCATGGATAAGATCCCTATAACTATCCACGGTGGGAACTCTAATGAGAGAGAGACTGGGGTCTCCTTTGGGTCCATTAGATATGCTAATGTGACTACTAGAAAGAAACAAGGCAAAAAATCGGTCAACATTAATTCGAATCTGAATGAGAAATGGGTAAACCCTAAATTATCCAGTGTTACTTCTATCTCTTCTACTTTAAATTTTGATTCCCCTATTAGGCCTCTTAGAGCAAGTGATGGCCTAGAAGATGTTACTTAATGACATTTGTGTCTTTTAATCAAGGGATTGGTAGTCAGTGTGGGACCAAACAACCACAGAACACAATATGCAGCGGAAACAATTAAAAAACAAGAAAGCAAATAATGACATACACATAAAATATTATACGCAGAGATTTACGTGATAAAACCCTCTCTTAGGGAAACATCCACGGAGCAATGGTATCGGTCTTCTTATTATTCAAACTCTGAAGATTTACAACAACTCTCAACTCTCCAATACTTTCTCTTACGAGAACACAAGAAATATATACATTTCTTACAGGGTTACTCATAATTGACCATATTCGGTTTGACAGTTATATAGTCACCGAGAGACCGGTTGTCACCCGTTTCCAACAATCTCCACCTTGACAACAATTTACCTGAGACCATTGCTCATTGCTCTATTCATCACCTTTCTTGCAAGCCTAGAGAAGCTAAGCACCATCGTAGCTTCTCTAAAATAACTGGCTTCGTGAACATGTCTGCACTATTCTTTTGAGTGTGAATCTTTTCAAGAACCACTCCACCTTCATCAACAACATGTTGAACAAAATGATATTTTACAGGAATATGTTTTGTCTTACTGTGATAAGCTGGATTTTTAGCCAAATGAATAGCACTTTGACTATCACAGAAAATTCTTATAGTGTTCTGAATCTTTCCTAACTCACCCAGCAAACCTTTTAACCAGACTGCCTCTTTGCAAGCATGTGAAGCAACTATATATTTTGCCTCTGTAGTGGACAAAGCAACAATATTCTGAAGCTTCGACATCCAACTAATAGCTCCACCTGCAAGAGTAAAAACATAACCTGAAGTGGACCTCCTCTTGTCCAAATCACCTGCAAAATCAGAATCAACATAACCATAGACTCCATCACTACAACCATCAAAAGTGATACAATAGTCACTTGTGCCTCTAAGATACCAAAGCACCCATTTCACTGCTGCCCAATGCTCTTTTCCTGGATTTTCCATGTATCTACTGACAACACCAACTGCATGTGAAATATCTAGTCTTGTACTTATCATCGCATACATTAAACTTCCTACTACATTAGCATATGGTACATGAGACATATATTGCTTTTCTTTATCATTTTTAGGACTCAAACCTGAAGAAAGCTTGAAATGAGAAGCTAAAGGGATACTAGAAGGTTTCACCTTATCCATACCGAATTTCTGAAGTATTTTCTCCACATACTTCTTTTGTGATAACCACAGCTTGCCATTTTTCCTGTCTCTGTGTATCTGCATGCCCAAAATCTGATTTGCTACTCCTAGATCCTTCATATCAAACGTCCTAGCCAACTAAGCCTTTAACCTGCTGATTTCAAACATGCTCTTGCTTACGACAAGCATATCATCAACATATAATACCAAACTAATGAACATGTCATTTTCCAACTTTTTAAAGTACACACAATGATCATACTCACTCCTGGTAAAATTCGGACTCGCCATGAAAGAATCGAACTTCTTGTACCATTGCCTGAGAGACTGCCTTAGGCCATACAATGATTTTCTGAGCTTGCAAACAAACCTCTTGTTGCAATTCTGAACGAACCCTTCTGGATGTTCCATGAAAATTTCCTCACCTAAATCTCCATGTAAGAAAGTTGTTTTGACATCTAACTGCTCTAACTCCAAATCATATAGAGCAACTAGTGCTAACAAAATTATGATAGAAACAAGTTTTACAACTGGTGAAAAAATCACATGAAAGTCAATACCTGCTTTATGAGAAAACCCTTTTGCAACCAGTCTCGCTTTGTACTCGGAATAGTTTCATCAGCTCCTTTCTTCAATTTGTACACCCATTTGCAGCGAACCACTTTCCTACTCTCCGGAAGTTCCACAAGATCCCAAGTTTTGTTCTTTGCCAAAGAATCAATTTCTTCATTCATTGCATGTTTCCATTTGTCACTGTCAAACACTTCTAATGCTTCCTTAGAACGGTTAGGTTCTCCTTCATTAGAAATGAAAGCAACAGATGTGACAAAATCATCATACCTCTTTGGAAAAGTTCTGTCCCATGTAGATCTCCGTAGAATTTGCTGTGGTATTTCCTCTATTTCTGTCTGCTCATCCTCTTCCTGAGGAGTGTCCTCATGAATATCCTCTTCCTGGACATCCTCATGATTCCCCCTTGCAGATGACTGAGTATCAAACTGAATTTGCTGAAACTGTGGTACATTAGCCTGTTTCAAATCATTACTTACATCTAAATTTGTCAGAGAAAGTTTATCAAATTTTACATCTTTGTTTATGATGATTTTGTGGACAGTAGGATTCCACAACCTATATCCCTTAACACCATCACCATATCCAACAAAGATCAATTTTCTTGACTTAGGATCTAGTTTGGAACGTTGATTTTTTGGAATAAGTGCATAGGCTTCACAACCAAAATACTCTAAGATTAGAATAATCACATGATTGACCTGTCCATACCTCTTCTGGAATTTTGCAGTCAATTGTTGTTGATGGTGATCGATTTACCAGGTAACAAGCTGTAAGCAATGCCTCTCCCCAAAATTCCTGCTTCAACTTCGCATTACTGGGCATACTCCTTGCTCTTTCAAGAAGAGTCATGTTCATGCATTCAGCAACGCCGTTCTGTTGTGGAGTGTAAACAGTGGTCCTATGCCTCTCGATCCCATCCTTCTTGCAATAATTATCAAACTCCTTCGAAGTAAATTCGGTTCCATTATCTGTTCTAAGACATTTAATGAACCTGCCAGTGCTCTTTTCAACCAAAGCTATAAACTGCTTAAATATATCAAAAACGTCAGCTTTTCTCTTTAATAAATAGATCCAGACTTTCCTCGAGTAATTATCTATAAAACTGACAAAATACAATGATCCCCCATAAGAAATAGTAGGATATGGTCCCCATAAATCAAAATGTATGTAGTCTAGGATACCTTTACTAGTGTGTTTTCCAAATTTAAATTTTTGTCTATCCTGTTTGCCATAAATACAGTGCTCACAAAACTTCAAATCTACAGATTTTAAACTAGGAAGCAACTTTCGATCAGTAAGTACCTTCATTCCTCTTTCGCTGATATGACCTAACTGTTGATGCCATAGACGAGTGATGTCTGCTACTGCACCAACTGATGCTACTGTTGCGTGATCGACTTCTGTCCTCCCTTCAAGTCTATACAGGTTCCCAACTCTAGTTGCCTTCATAACAACCAAGATACCTTTTGATATCTTTATAACTCCACCTTGAACTGTAAATTTGTAACCAGCATCATCAAGAACTCCCATTGATAACAAGTTCTTCCCCAGTTCAGGCACATGTCTCACATTTGTAAGAGTCCTAACAGTCCCATCATACATTTCAATTCTGATACTTCCTATCCCAACAGTTTTACATGTAACATTATTTCCCATATAAACTATCCCATCATCAACAGATTTGTATGTGGAATACCAATTTCTATGAAGACACATGTGGTGAGATGCTCCAGAATCAATTAACCAGTCAGAATGGTATTGTGAAACAGTAGATGTAGATAATACCTCATCAATTATACCTGAATCATTCTCAACTATGTTCGCATCCTTTGTAGAGTTCTCCTCCTTAGAAGCTCGCTTTTGTTTCCAACAATATTTCTTAAGATGTCTTGCTTTATTGCAGTACCAGCACTTCAATTTACTCTTTTTTCCCTTCGACTTTGACCTTGATGTACCCTTTGAATGTTGTCCTCTTTCACTGGTTCTTCCTCTGGCCACATTTACTTCTGATGTTGAGGTTTCAAGACTAGATTTCTTTTGAGTTTCCTCAGAAAGTAAGGCTCCCACAACATCATCGAAGGCAATAGACTCAGCAGAACTCAAACTGATAGAGGTTACAAAATGTGCCCACGACTCAGGCAAAGAGCACAACAGTAAAATCGCCTTGTCTTCAGATTTAATAGCATCTTCCATACTAGCCAACTGACAAATAATAGTATTGAACGCATTCAAGTGATCAGAAATTTGTGTACCATCTTTCAGACAAGGTAAATAACTACCGCTGCAGGAGAATTTTATTCGTCAAGGATTTAGTCATGTACAAACTTTCCAACTTTGTCCAGAGACCTGCTGCAGTAGTTTTAGACACGATGTTAAATAAAACATCGTCGGCCAAGCACAGACGAATAGCATTGAGAGCTCTTTCATCCATCTCGCTCTAGTCTTCATCTGAAATATCCGTGGGTTTCTTTGTCTTCCCTGCCAGTTCCTTCGCCACTCCTTGCTGCACAAGCATATCCCGCATCTTGACCTTCCATAACTCGAAATTATTGCTCCCATTGAACTTCTCAATTTCAAATTTGACACTGCGTTTTCACCATTTTCTCAAGAAACCAAGTCGAAAAACTTTCCAAACCGTTTTCAAAAAAAATAATGGAATAACTATATCAATAGTTTAAATTCCCAATAAATAAATAGAAAAAAGTTTTTTTTTAATAAATATAAGTCACCTCCAATATATTTATACCTTTTAAACTATCCTCCATATAAAACAAAAAATCCACTACTTTTAGCTTCACTTCTTTAAACTTTACTTACGTAAGCCTTTGTTTTTATACTATCCACATGAAAAAGAATCACTTCTTTTAACGTAAGCTCATTAAACTTTTAATTAAGCTCCATCATTCACGTTACATATGAAAAATACGAGATAACCTTTTTCACTCTCCTTCATTCACGATTTAACTCAAACGAAACATTATTGCGCTCCCCGATGAAGGAAGGTCGCGATAGTTCTCAACTTTTTCGATTTCAGAAGTGTGCCATAAAATTGCCTCGCCCCAGCAAGCTTAGGACCCGCGATGATTTAATATTATCACTCCTTCTCTCTTCAGGCTTCCGAGTTCAGGCTTTAGGCTTCATCTCTCCTCAGGTAACTATTGACCCAGACTCAACTTTCTTTTTCACTGCGGCCTCCTACCACGCTCTGATACCACTTGTTGGACCAAACAGCCACAGAACACAATATGTAGCGGAAACAATTAAAAAACAAGAAAGCAAATAATGACATACACATAAAATATTATACGTAGAGATTTACGTGGTAAAACCCTTTCTTAGGGAAACATCCACGGAGCAATGGTATCAATCTTCATATTATTCAAACTCTGAAGATTTACAACAACTCTCAACTCTCCAATACTTTCTCTTACGAGAACACAAGAAATATATACATTTCTTACACGGTTACTCATAACTGACCATATTCAGTTTGACAGTTATATAGTCACTGAGAGACCGGTTGTCACCTGTTTCCAACAGTCAAACCAAAAAGACTGCCTTGAGGAGATTGTTGGATACTCTAGGTCGGATCTCTTACTGTTACAGGAGACGATGCATTCCAGCAATAGTGCTTGTGAATTCTTTCTTAAACTTCGTCCGGACTGGAGATGTTGTGGGGTTGATGCTAATGGACATTCAGGGGGTCTTCTGGTTGTTGGACCCAAAGAATGCTGATTTTTATGCTTATAATACCTACGCAGGTATAAAAATTGAAGGGTGTTTCAGAGGGGTGGATCATGGTTTTAGTATATTAATGTCTATTGTCCCTACAGGAACAAACAAATTTTTTGGGATCAATCTTTGCTTTTGGTATACTTCTTGATCTAGACCTTATTATGGGTGGTAACTTTAACTTTACATTATCAACGGATGAAATTTGGGGCTCCAATAGGTACGTTGATCCATTATCTCCATATCTCAAGGAAAACTTTGATGTTTTGGGACTTCTTGATATTTGTCTGGCCTCATTAGTCACCACATGGAACAATGGAAGGTTTGGTGGTAATGGTGTAGCTAAGCGAATGGATCAGATTATGAAGAATGAGGCACTAGCTGGTAGTATTGGTGGATATCGACTTGGAGTGAGCCTACGGGAGTTTCTGATCACAAAGCTATTTTCTTGCGAATGGACTTTGAAGTTAATTATAATTTTTATCCCTTTAAATTTAACAGCACCTAGCTGGAGCATATCAATTTTTCTGAAATTGTCTATAAAAGATGGAATGATATGTCACATTTTAAGCACCATTCTCCTTTACAGTTGTTATTGAAGAAGTTGAATTGTCTTCTTTCTGATGTGATTACTTGGGATAAAAACAAGAAGAAAGCTATCTCTGAGGACCTGTGTAAAATTGAGAGTCATATTATGAAGTTGGAAAATTCGGTTTAGAAGGACTTCTTCTCTGAAAGCAGGAAAGAGTCTTTGTTGGTTTTAGAAAAAAGAAAACTAATATTCTTAATTAGATGGAGAACACTTGGTGACTAAAATGTCGGGCGATTTGGAGTGCCAAAGGAGATCAAAATACAATTTTTTTCCAAAGGTATGTAAACCATAGGAGAATTATTAATTCGATATGGGAAACCAAGGATGCCGATGGAAAAACATGGATTGATTCTCCATCTATCAAGTAGGAAACAATCAATCATTTTCAGCATATCTATAAGCAGGAACCTGTTAGGAATTTGGAGGCTCAAATGAATATCATCAGGTTGTATCCTAAATTATTCTCTGTTGAATAAGGTCTTTCGGTTGGAAAAGAAGTGGCATTCAAAGAAATAAAGAATGTTTTAAATTCTTTTGTCAAAGAGAAAAGTCCAGGCCCTGATGACTGGACTGTGGAGTTCTTTCTCCATTTCTTTGACCTTATGGGACATGAAATTCTTCAGGAAGTGGAGGAATCAATATCAAAGGCCATTATGCCGAAAAAACTTAATGCCACTTATCTCACATTGATTCCGAAGAAGGATAAACTGGAACATTTCAATGATTACCGCCCAATTTCATTGTGTAATCTTTTGTATAAGGTGATCACAAAAATCATTGCAACCAGAATCAAACCTTTCTTGGCTAAATGTATATCCATGGAGCAATTTGGTTTTCTATTTAATAGACAGATCCTTGATGATGTCAGGGTTGCACAAGAGTGCTTACACTCTATTAAAATCAAGGATATATAAGACTTCATTTTAAAGTTGGACTTGATTAAGGCATATGATCGTATAGATTAGTATTTTTTGAGATTAATTTTGCTCCAGATCAGGTTGCCAGTTGCAGTTTCTAATCGGATTATGGATTGTATTTCTTCATCAAATTTTTCGGTGTTGATTAATGGTTCTCCAACTAGCTATTTTTCCAGCAGCAGGGGTGTTAGGAAAGGGTGCCCTATTTCACCATTATTGTTCATCCTCGTCATCGAAGGTCTGAGAAGAATTATAAATAAGGCAAAATATTCTCGTAAAATAAGAGGTATCCATATTTCCAGAGCCTTATCTATTTCTCATTTACTGTTTGTAGATGACGTTATGGTATTTTCTATTTCTTCTTTGGATGAATGGAAGAGCTACAAGGATATATTTGATGTCTTTTGTTTAGCCTCTAGAATGGCTATTAGTCCAAACAAATCGAGTTTTCTCTATAATTACCGTGATCCTGTTTTTGTTGAAAATATGAAGAATTTGTTTCCCTTTAATTTGGACCATATTGATTTGGGTATTAAGTATCTTGGATACTTTCTCAAACCCAATAATTATCATGTGGAGGACTGGAGATGGATTATGTTGAAAGTTGAAAGGCGAATAAAAAAGTGGGATTTTTGTTGGCTTTCCATTGGTGGACGTCTCATTCTGGCTCAATCTATAATTCAAAGTATTCTTGTTTATTGGTTTGGGTTGATGAAACTCCCAGTCTCAGTCATCAATTTAATTCACATCAAACTGTTCCATTTTACATGGGCCAAAATGTTACAGATGAAGAAATTTCACTTATCTAATTGGCAGAGTCTTTCATGGCCGAAGAAGATGGGGGGTTGGGGGTTGATGAAAAAGAAAAAATTCAGAATGCCCTGGATCTTCATCAATCAATTGTAGAAGATTTACCGATAACTCAAGAGTTGCTCAACAAGGAGGCCGAACTCCAAAAAACTCTTCACAAGGCTTACAAGGAAGAGGAGATTTATTGGAGAATTAAATCGAGGTCTATTTGGCTCCAAGCAGGGGACAGAAACACCTCTTTCTTCCATAAGCAAGCTCAGGCCAGAAAAAATTACAATTCTATCATTGAAATTCATTTCCAAGATCACATCATCAAGGACTTCAAAGAAATCAAAGAAGCGGCTCACTCCTTCTTTAAAGATCTGTTTCCAGCCACTGATAGTGAGACTATGGATCAAGATAATTACCCTCTCTCAAAGGTCCCCAACCTAGTAAATGAGGACGACAACAAAATCATGAACATCTTGGTTAGTGTCCATGAGATTAAAAAAGCTCTTCTCCGGATGGAGCCTGATAAAGCCCCTAGGCCGGACGGATTCACAGCTTGCTTCTACACCTCTTGCTGGGATATAATAAAAAAGGACCTTTATAGAATGGTCAAAAAATCCCAGAACTATGCCAAGCTGGGGGGAAGCACCAATTATTCTTTCTTAGCCCTTATCCCCAAAGAGAAAGGTGCAAAGAACTTCAGTAGATTCAGGCCCATCTCTCTATGCAACACGGGGTACAAAATCATCACCAAAGTTATGGCTAACAGGCTCAAAAAGATTCTGCGAAAGCTGATCCCCGAAAACCAAGGAGTCTTTGTTAAAGGAAGGCATATCCTGGACAACATCATCTTATTCCAAGAGGCCATCCACTCAAGCTGTCAGAAGAAACAGAAAGGTATAATTGTGAAGCTTGATCTGGCTAACGCCTTTGACAAAGTGAGGCATGACTTCCTGTTTGTCGTTATGAGAAATTTAGGATTCAATCAGAATTTTATAGAATGGATCAAAGCCTGCATCTCTGCCCCCTAGATTGCTCCTCTGATAAATGGCCGCCCAATAGACTTTTCCAAGCTTGAAGAGGATTAAGGCAAGGTTGCCTTATGTCTCCTCTGCTCTATGCCATCCAAGCCTCCGTTCTTCGCTTTCAATTGGAAAATTGCCTTCAGATCAGATCTCTGTCAGGCATAAGAATGGTCCCCAAGGTCAAGGACATCAACCATGCACAGTTTGCTGATGACACCCTTCTGCTGGGAGCATCCAACATCAGTACAGCAAGGCACTTCAAAGCAAAACTTGATTTTTATAAAGAAAGATCCGGTAGTGAAATAAGCCTCCACAAAAGCAAGATATTTGGATGGAATTGTTCCCCCCGTGAAATGCTAGAAATATCAATGATTCTCAGTATGGAAGGAACCACCACTTGGGAAACCTTCAAATATCTGGGGATCCCGCTCTTTAAAGCAGTTCCCAAGGTAAGTCATTGGCTGCCTCTCCTAGACAAGCTAAAGGCCAAAATTCAGTCCTGGGGGGCAAGTTGGCTAAATAAAGCAGGGAAAGTCATTTTGATGAATTCAGTGCTTACTAGCCTTCCCATCTACCAGATCTCTATTCTCCTTGCTCCCAAAGCCATTACGAACAAAATAGATGGGATGTTGCGTCATTTCCTTTGGAAAGGAGGCCGAAACTGTGAAAAGAAACTACATTTAGTAAGTTGGGAAAAAATCAAAAAGCCAAAGCATGAAGGAGGCCTTCAAATCCGAGATGTGGCCACCCAAAACCTTGCTATGGGTGGAAAAATCCTATGGAATATGATATCGGGTAAAAACTCATGGAGTAAACAAGTCCTCCGCAAAAAATATTTTAATGAAAACAGGGACAGATGCCTTGAGAAGCCTCCAAAGGTTCTAAGAGGATCTCCGATCTTCTCCCTATGCTTAAGGGCCCTAAATCACTTCAAGGAAAATCTTACGTGGATCCCGGGAAATGGGAAAAAAATAAAGATCTAGGAGGACTCCATCCTCGGCTCTCACTCCTTAGATCACATGGATGGCTTGGAGAACATCAAATCTTGGCTTCAAAACAGAAATTGCAGCACACTGTGGGATATATCTGCTTGGAACTCTAATGAAAAAGGTTCATGGAATAGTTGGAACCTTGGGGACTATCCTGACAGATTAAAGGAAGAAGCCTTACTCCTCTTGGATGGCCTCCAAGGGAAGTCGCCGACCAAAATCAATGCCAAAGACAAGAGAGGATGGGGATCCTCTACTGGAAAATACACTGCTGCTGCAGTCTATTCAGCCATTCAAGCAGTGCCCTGGGTTCCTCCTGATCCTGCCCCTTGGAAAGCCCTCTGGAATTTCCCTTATGTTCCCAAAATCAATATCTTCATATGGACCCTGCTGCATAAAAGTACTTTGACCAGTGAGAACTTAAAGAAGAAAAGTTGGGAGGGGCCCTCCCGCTACCCCTTGTGCATGGAAGCTGAGGAAACAGTTGATCATCTCTTCCTCCACTGTGTTTTCTCAAAAGAAGTTTGGGGACTGTTCTTCGACATAATAAACCTCATCCTCCCCCTAATATCACTGAGCTGCTAAGCAACTGGATTTCTTTGTCCCCTTTTCCCCTGAACAAGAAGAACCTCCTCAAAATCTGTTGGATGTGGGCTCCTAAATTTTTCAGTTGGAAGTTTTGGCTTGAGAGAAACAGTAGAATTTTCAAGGAGGAAAGCAAAACCCCCCCTCAAGTGGCCACCAAAATTCGATCCATGATTACTGAAGCCTTAAACTCCAAGCCCTTCCTTAAGAACTCAGTCAAGCTAAATCCAGAGGAAGATCTTTGGCTCAATGATTTCGTCCCGAACCACCAAAGAAGAGAAGAAACCAAGGCCCTTCAAAAGACCAAGTGGGAAATCAGGTTGGATGAACAAGAATTTATCAAGTGGAGGTCAGCTCTTGAAGAGTGGTGCTTGTTCTTCAATGGGGCCTCGAAAGGAAACCCCGGTCAAGCTGGAGAAGGAGGATTCCTGCTCGAGCCTTCAGGAAGAATTCACCTGACCTACGTTTGGGGTCTCGGATCCACTTCTAACAATCAAGCAAAAATACTAGCATTATGGTAGGGTCTAAATCTAGAAAGCAATCTTAACATTCAGAAATTAGCTGTCTTTGGTGATTCCAAAATCATAGTCCAAGCGATTTGCATGAAAAAGAAGCCAAAAAACATTTTTCTAGCCCAAAGGTGAGAAGGTTATGCTCCTCCTGTCCGATTTCAGAAAAATCGGGATGTACCATGTCCTAAGGAATCTCAATAGCCTAGCGGATGCCGAGGCCAACCGAGGCTCGCTTTTGAACAAGAGTCTGCTAAATGTGAATGGAGAAGCCTCTTTCAATTCAATCCCCTAGTTCCTAGTCACTCTCAAACCTGACACTTCACGGGGCCAAGTCAGGTGACTCGGTCATAAGCCAGGAAGGAGTTAAAGTTTCCAGCAGATGCCTGAAGAAAAGAGATCTTCTCTTAGAGATCCTCTGTCCCAGGAATAGCAGAAGGAAATCACGGGCTCCAGGTGACCATGCTGACCCTGATGGCTATAACTGGAATCTAAATCCTCCGCTAATTGTCACTCTCATCCTGTCTTACTGTGCTTGCCTCCTGCGAAGAGTTGTGCAATCCTTAAGAGCTACGCTCTCTTACTGGAAGCATAGGAAAAATGGCCTCTTCATCACAGCCAGAACTCACTCCGGAAGAACGACTAGTAGCCCTGAAGACCGAGATGGAGAAGGTCAAGGAGACAATCAAGAGAAGCTCGTCGAAGATCTTCTGACTGGGTTCAAAGACGTTTCCATTACTACTGGAAGTATGGGCCAACGAATCAACAAGCTGGAAAACCAGGATGAGAAACTCACCAATAAGACCGTCAAGGCAATAAAGCTATCAGCAGAAGCGTTAACCTTGGAGAACAGTTGGGCACAGCCCTTCCAAAGGCTCGTGGACCGATGAGACGTTCTACTCCCTGTCTGCTATGCCCAATTTATCCAGTTCTTTGAAAGTTTCTACTATACAGGACTCCCGTTGTTATGTATTAGCTAAGCAACAATCTTTCCAGGTTAGAGGAAACCGGACTTTGTATTTCATGGCTGTAAGCCAAAGACTAAAAATGAATACCAAATTAGAAAGCTCGAATATTGATTGTAAAGCCCCTGGCATCTTTTTAGCCAGATTCTAAATAAAAAATTATAACCATTCTCGTAAAAAAAAAAAGTCTTTGGAGGGCATTAATAGATGGTGGTCTATGGAGCAAGGTTGTCCGATTAAAATATTTGAAGACTTACACAGTTCTGCAGTGGATTAGGAGACCAGTTTTGACATATAGGAATGCTTCTATTGTATGGCGTAGCCTTATCAATACCTATCCTCATATTGGTGCTAAAATCAGTTGGCAGGTTGGAAAAGGAACTGAAGTTTACATTGGAATTGATCCAGTTGTTGGTTCAGAGATAAACTATTTACTTCCATCTAATATTGTGAAGGAACTTCATTAAAGGAAAATTGTGGCTCTGTCACAAGTTTTTCATTTTGGCAATGAGTTGGTTATCCCTCATTGGCTCAAGGCGGCTGAGATGGAACTTCCAGACCATATGGCAATGGATTGGAATTGGTATTTTGAAAATTTTATATTTGTTGGGATCATCTTGTCCAATACAAATGATCTATTGGTTTGGAATGATGTCGGTACAAATGGTTTTTTACCAGTTAAGAAGGTTTATAATGCTATTTTGAACAGTTAGATTCCTCCTGAAAGATGTTGGTGGCATAAGAAAATCTAGGGATGGAAAATCCCTCTAAAATTAAAGTGATTCCTATGGTTGTGTCTCAGGAATAAGATTCTTACTTGGTCAAATTTATTGAAGAAGGGTTTGTATGGACCAAATATTTGCATGCTCTGCAAAAATGGCACTGAAGACATGCATCATCTATTCATATATTGTGGTTTTCTCCGGAAAATCTGGGCCGAACTTCAAGTTTGGTTAAATTTAAATGATGAATGGAATGGTCCCTCTTTATGTGATTGTCTATATGACTCGTATCACAGGAATGTCAAATATAAAACCTTGCCTCTATTTATGATTTGGGTTATTTGGAGAAGTCGAAATACTCTAATTTTTTAGAATTCTTCTCCATCTGTCTTTGGAACTTGTAGGAAGAATATAAGGGCCTTGAATGATTACCCTACTCCTATGGCTAAAAAAAGATCAGAATTGTCAAATTTCCTGAGGTGGTGAATGGTACATCTTATGGCTTTTTTTATGGTGCTGCAAAAAATGGTATTTTTGGAGCAGGTGTGGCCTTATATATAAAACGAAATCATAAGATCCTTTTTAAGATGGGTATTGGTATTGGAAGAAATATGAAGGTAGAGCTCATGGCACTCATGAGTCTTCTCTGGTTTGCATTGAGGAGGGGTATATTTGTTATGGAAATCTTCAGTGACTCAGAGGTTATCATCAATTGGGCAGAAAGAAAATTTGATATCAATGCTATCTCTTTGATTCATTGGCTTTCGAATATGGACTCCTTTATCAAATCATTTGATCAGTTATATTTTCATCACATTTATAGGGAGGAAAATGTGGAAGCTGATAGGTTATTCAAAGAAGCAATTGGACCCATGGATGGATTTCTCTATTTCGAGGAATTCTTGGATAACTCTCTAGTGGACTTTGGGCTTGTTTGGTCTCTTTAGATCATGCTTCACATTGAATATTTGCATTGATGTTTTGGTTTAGCTTGTTATAGTTCGAGGTTCTTGGACCTTTTTGTTTTCATTCCTTTAGATATTTTGACATATATTGTAAGTTGTTTTTATGTCTTTCTAATTTTGGACTTTTTGGACTGAGTTCCAAGATGATGAAATATTGTACTCTTTTTTGTAACTTTGATTTTCTTAATGAAAATAACAAGTTGCGGCTTTTTCTACTTGAAAACAATTACACAATATTAATAATTAATATTAATTGTTATATATAATTTTATTAAGTGAAAATTATTTTTAAGCAAATGTGAATTTTCCACAATAAAATTAATTGTCATTAATGAAAATTGAATACTCCATTTCACAACTACTCACACTAAACTAAATCAAGTAAGCTAAATTATAGACGATTCGCACCGAATATCTAGTGAGTTTTCTAACCAAAATCTGACATGAATTGTTGAAATGGTAGTTGTGGTCGGTTGTTGGAATTGCATAATCGGGGTGACCCATAGATAATTGAAGGTGCCGAATCCATTTTTGCAATCAAAATAGCAATTTCAACAAATAATCGAGACGCCAAATTTCAACAAAATTTACCAGAAAAGTGCAAATCCTCTAGAGGTTAGCTTACTCCAAACCATATATATATATATATATTTCTTACTTCAATATTATTTAATTATTTTGAAATCATTGATTTTTATTTGGAGTACTCTATTTATTCTACGTTTTGGATTTATCCTTATGGCATTCATATAATGCAATTTCCAAAATTAATATATGTGACTCTAAGATTTTTTAAAGGTTTCCAACCAAAGTTTGAACAAAACAAACCTGAAAATATACCCAGAAAAAATCAAAAACATAGAATATTTAAACTACTTTTATTTTATGTCAATTTCTTTTTTATTTCTTATAATTAATTTTACTTACTTTTATTTTTACACCGATAGGTGTCTATATCTTAAAATTTGGGGTGGACTACCATCTATGCTTTTCCTAGATTGAAGGAGGATGGGACAAGTGTACTGTCCAGATTGATTTTATGGGCGTTGTTCAAAATTCAAAATAGATAATTATTAAAAAAAGAATCATAAAAAATAACTGGTAGTTGATGCATGGATAACTCGTAGCTCATGCATGGATAATAGTTAGTGGCAGACACGGGGGCGGCAGGCGCGGGGGGGGGTTATCTTTGATCCCGGAGGAAATAAATTAGTAGATTTCTCTTGGGGACTTGGAATTAGCACCAACAATCAAGCAGAATGGCTTGCCTTGTTCTATTCTCTAGAATTAGCAGTCACCTTCAACATGAATTGCCTTCAAGTTTTTGGGGATTCCAAGCATGTTATACAAGCAATGAACAATGGCACTCCCTTAAAGACAGACAAAAATCGGAGAATACAGAAAAGAATAAAACGGCTCACCCTCCCAAAGGACACACTCTACTTTCATGTGTTAAGGGACCTCAATGGCAATGCCGACACTCTGGCCAACAATGGAGTCAAGTTAGAATTGGGGCATGCTATCCTAAACAATGTTCCATCCTATCACTTTATTCCCTAATGGACTCATGGTTTAATCTCGCTCCACCTTGGAATTGTTATAGGCATACTAGTCCATGGTCTAAACTCTCCCCACAAAACTCCCACGGCGACCATTGTGTTGGACTCCACCCTCTCCACCGCCATAGCATGGCCCGAGCTCCACATCTCACTCCACGTGCCTCACATCATGTGTCGGGTACTGTTCTCACGCCCGAGCATTTATCTCTCCAGGCGACGGTTGTAGAAATCAATTGCACTATGGCCATCCCTCCATTCGACGCCCTCGGCCCTGCTCTGCAAAACCTTAGTCTTCAGGAACCTGCAGTGTTGTTTGCAGAAAATCTTCCGGCTGATAACGAGATGGATGGTGTCAGGCAGGCGATTGTCACCTTGAGCCGCCTCACCTCCGACATTAAGGTCTATCTGTCCAGAACCTACTCTGCAGTGTGCAATACTGATAATAAAATTGATGAACTCGTGGTGGAGGACAAATACATCCACTCCAGGCTTTCCTGCTTGGAATCGCGTATGGAGGATATCGACAGAAACGTAATCGAACTCATGGGGAAGATTGATAGTGTGAAAAATGATATCTCTGCTCTTGTTTGCAAAACGCAGTGCAGCTATGCACAGGAGGCTCCAACGGCGAACCTGGAAATGGCAGAGGCGGCTTCAGTCAACCAGCAGAACTATGGATAATGGCATTTACCTGATGCAGGTTCTCCCAGCTGTTAATTTTGAATTTTTTTTGCCTTAAATTATGTAATCAGTTTGTGAGGGTTTACCCCACTAGTAACTGCAGTCTTCTTATGAATTTCGACAGTAAAGAATTCCAGAAGTCTGACTTCAAAAACCTCTGCAATTTTCCTTTGTTAGATGCAGAGTTTGAAACTTTGTCAATGTATTGAATGGCTGTGCACAGCCTTTGTTAATACAAACCCTTACCTGTTTCTGTTAAAAAAAAAATAGTTAGTGGCAGACAACCCATTTAACTAAAGAAAGTAACAGGTAATTGAAGCATAGACAACAGGTGATTACAATTAAGCATGGAGAACAAGTAACAAATAACTTGTTCATGACACTTAACTTGTGATTTATAGACATTCATAGCCCACAAGTTAAGTGGTTGTGCTAGTTTTTACCATTTTAATATCCTCTCTTATTTTACCCTCAGTTAAACTTACTAAATTTTCTTTTTACTTAATTTTTTTTATCTTTGTGTCATTTGTATATCTTAATGATCAATAAAACATCCTTTTAAAAATATTATAAATAATACACTCTAAACTATCATTTTAACATAATTATAACATTAATGTTGTTTGTATCCACATAATATATAATTAAAAATAAATAAAATCAAAATACAAATCATCCATTACTTTAAATAAACATAAATTATATCATATAATGTAATCTCCATTAAAACATTTAACAAAAATCCCAAATTTGAACATCCCAAGTCAAGTGACATATGCAACTAAAACAAAATTTAATGTAATGTAATCTCCATTAAAATATTTAACAAAAATCCCAAATTTGAACATCCCAAGTCAAGTGACATATGCAACTAAAACAAAATTTAATATGTATTCAATTATTGTTAACAAAAATCCCAAATTTGAACATCCCAAGTCAAGTCATATATGCAACTAAAACCAGATTTAATATGTATTGAATTATTGTTATTATTTATGGAAAACTATATTTTTTTAGAATAAGGATAACTATTATCTTTAGTTCAAGTTTGTTTTTATTGTTTTTTAAAAGATGTTATATATAAATTTAATTTTATATAAGAAAATTAGAAGTTTCAACATACTTTGATATCTTTATTGAAATGTTATCCATTGATATTAAAATGATTTTTATTATATTTATTTGAAAAAAGATAACAATCATTTTGAATTGATTGAATTTTAGATATTAATTATTAATATTTCAAAATTTATTTTATGTCGAGTGGTGAATGTAAGTTATGGAGCTCCTTCAATGCCGAGTATTATCATACCTGAGGCATGGACACTTGGATGAGGGAGTAGGATAGATAGTAGTGAGGCAAGGATGAGTGGCAGGCAAAAGGATTTGCCTAGTCACATGAGTTCATAGACATCTAGATTGGAATGATGGGCAATTGTGGGATCACCTATAAGAGAGATTTGATTGACAAGCTTGATGGTAGCAGCATGATGTGGCAATAACACCTCTGATCGTGAGCATCTTGGTTTTCTCACATATTGGTTTATGGATTCTGATAATGGAGGCAAGTTTGAGATCCTAGCAAACACCCTCATGACAAAGATTCTTAACTATATGATTTCAACGCAGGTAACTTACTAAGTTTTAATTTGGATTTGTTCAAAACCCTTGTTTTTCTAGAGTCCAGGCAAGGAAAGCATTGGAGCCCGGTTGCTTGGTCGGAGATCCTTGCCATCGAGCAAGCTTAGCTCTGTCATTATGGTATCTTTATGCTTATATTCGGGCAATGGGCTCTTGAGAAATGCTTAACGGGCTCTAATAGATTTGTAAAATGAATGGAATTCATCTCTCAATTGGAACTTTCATCTCTAGAACCAAGAATAAAATCCCTTAATTTATCTGAGTGTGCTTTGACTGAGAAATTTACAGGCCTATAACCTAGCCCAAAAGTTGTATAATCATGGATGGTAGAGCATTGGTTTCCCAATATTCAAGGTCCAGTATATCAACTTGCTTTTGGGCATTAAGGTTTCTTTGTGTTGTTATTTACTAGTGAAAGCATCTCAACTTGATATTTCATTCTATACTCTAATTCAAGGGATCTAGGGGATTGTATTTAACTCCTTGGACTCTTGATTTAAATCTAGAAGGGGAGAATTCCTTAACTCTAGTTTGGGTTAGGATGCCTTATCTCCCTCTATTTTTTGAGATGATATATTTCTCAAAGATATTGGGAACAAGATGGGAAAATTTATAGATATAGCAATGCCAAAAGAAAATATGTATTACTGTGCCCATATATGTGTGGAGGTAGACCTGGAGAAGGGACTCCCATAGGCTCTACAAATCAAGTTGGATGGGTGAACTCATTAGCAAGCTCTTGATTATGAGGAACTTCCTGTTAAGTGCAAGTATTGTCATGTTTATGGACATTTTTCCAAATATGTCCAAAAATTCAAGAGGATCAACCCCCTTCAAAATAAGCATTGAAAAATGATAATGAGTTCATGTTAGCTCTAAGTAGGTGCAAAAATTCTCAATGCATAGGGAATCAACATGCAAAATCATCCCAATAGGGGCCTTCCAAACCAAGTAATAATATATTCAAAGACCTTAACAATTTAGAAGAATTGGAAAAGTAAATCATGAGAGATGAAGAATTGTTGAAAATACCCAATTTTGACACAAATAATTATGAAGGTAGTATGGATCCATCTGAGCCCTAAGAGGATCTAGAGAATAATGTTCCAATAGGAATAGAAAGGGAGAAAGCAGATGATGGAGAGAAGGAAAAGGATGAACCGGAGATATCAAAGGCAAAGGCAGAAGTAGAGGAAGAAGAGGAAGAAAAGGAGGAAGAAAAAAAGGATAAGAAAAAATGAAAGGGTCTAGTCTCTCCTATAGTTCTAGTGTCATATGGTCATTCAACTGTGACATCAAAATCTCTATCCTTCATCAAAGTACTAAAGAAGTCCCCCCATCCCTCCCTTCTTCTCACAAAGGAAGGAAATCAAATCGAGAGTAGTTGGTAAATGAGACATAATCGAATATGCAATTGGGATATCAATTAACCTTAGATTCTCCCCTATTTACAGGGGGGATATATGTTTGCAATCGATAATTTATAGGTTTTCATGTTTTGTAAATAGTTATTATCGTTAGGCTAGTTTGTTAGGATTTATAGTAGTAGTTTTAGATTTTTGAAGAAAAATGTAAGAACAATACACACTGTAGGTAGACTCTTCACATACTTTGGGAATTTTGAATTCTCGCTATGCTTTTTTGTTTGCTAGTTTATCTAGGAAATGCGGGACTAGCCTGTGGTCTAAGAAACCACGACCCAATGGCATCTAAGCCATCAAAATCACCTAGGGATTGCATCTGGCCTAGGCCACACCAACCCTTAGCATGGTTGGATTTTTAATTCTACTGACAACTACCTTGCGAGGTTTGAACTTAGGCCGCCATGTAGAATGAGGCTTGTCGAAACCAACCATACTAATAAGATTTGACTTAAATTCTCACTATTAAACTAATAGCTTGATGTATGATATTAACACAACTTTCTTTTAAAAATTTTAATTAATAAAATAATAATATTTTTCTTTGAAAAATATCAACTAAACATTATATATATATATATATGAACTTTCACATTATCATCATTATTATTATTCATTTTTTATTCCTTCTATACGATCAATCAATCTATCTATATATAAACTTTATACAAATTTGGAGAGAACAAGATAATATAAAGTTCTGATATTTATTGAGAAGAAAAAAGGTTGTTGATATTCCATTGGGCAAAAAAATTAAAATTCACAATATACTAAATTGTCAAGATGTATAAAGAGTGGATGGTGACAAGGTGGGGTTGGGGTTGGCTTTATATACAATGTTTTATGAATATTATGATGCCACAAAATAACGTGTGGTCAGTGCTTGGCCAACCTTATTCAAATGAGAGTTGGTTCACAGAATAATCATCATCTTCTTAAGTAGTTTGTAGTACGAAAAGCCATTTCTTGGTGGCAATGGATAGTTTTAGATTCTAATTTTTGGATAAAGATGGTTATAAGGGATTGTGATATTGGGTATTATTTTTTTTAAAAGTTTTAATTTTTTCTATTATTATTATTATTATTATTATTAAAAGTCATAGTGTTATTAAAGTAAATATTTTTTATAACTAGTATAACTACTTAATTTGTGGTCGGTGAACATCAATAGATCACAAGTTAAGTGTCATGAACAAGTTATATGTTATTTGTTCTTCATGCTTAGTTGTAATCACTTATTATCTATGCTTAAGTTACCTGTTACTTTTTTTAGTTAAATGGGTTGTCTGTCACTAACTGCTATCCATGCATGAGCTACCAGTTATCTATGCATCAACTACCAATTATTTTTTATGTTTCTTTTTTTAATAATTGTTTATTTTGAATTTTGAACGACGCCCATAAAATCAATATGGATAGTACACTTGTCCCATCCTCCTTCAATCTAGTAAATTTTACAATTTAATATAGATAAAGTATATAATATATTATATAAATAATATGGTATGTAATTATAATTATAATAATTTGATTGTAAGGTTATCGTTTAGTTAGATACTAAATTAGTGTATGATTTTTTTGTTTATACAAATCTTTTTAATTTGTGGGAATGGTAAGTGGTCTAAGAAACAATGATATAGGGGTATCTAAGCCATCAAAATCACTCAAAGATTGCATCTTGAGCCACACCAACCCTTAGTATTGATAGTTTTTTTTGGCATCTCCTCTTATTATCGCCAAGTGTCAAACCTTGAACCACTTAATAAACAAAACCCCTCAAATACCAAGAGAACTAATAAAACTTGACCATATATATATATATATATATATATATATATATATATATATATATATATATATATATATATATATCACAACATAAAGTTAAATTCAATAATCGCACACCATAAATTATTACACGACCTCCCATTTAATAAATACACACCAATCAAATTTAATATTAAAAAACATCTAGTTACAAAACATAATTGTCCTTAAACGCATAACCTAAAGTAATCAGAGAATTGTATCCTCGTAATGTTTTAATGATTGAGAGGTGCATAACGTCCCCTAAAAAATCTAATAAGTGATAAAGTATTTATACATTAGGGTATAGTTGTCTTTGTTATAGACATTATAGAATTAGTATAATAATGCAATTGACATGCCAAGTTAGTAGTATAGTTTGACTTGTAAATGAGAGGGTGCACCTCACAACCATGAACTTATAGATAAGGATATCTTCAATATTTATTTTATTAAATTCACTTAAAATTTATATCTAATTTGACTTCATTTATAAAAGTAATCATAACATACATTTATGAATAAAAACGTAAAAAATTAAAAAATATAAATCATTTTCATACCTAATTCAAATATAATACTCTAATATGATATGGGAACCTTTGACCACCAATTTGTGTCTAAACAAATAAATAATTCAATATAGACCTGAAAAGAAAGAAAATGAGTACGAGAGTAACCTTTAATGGCACCATGAAGAAAATATTAGGAATCTTGATAATGTACAATTTATTTTTACTTCATAATGCAAAATATATAATATATAATTTTTTTGTATTTGTTAATGTATAAAAGTTAAAAAAATATATATTTTAGAATAAAAAGGTGGCTTCATTATTTGGTATGGTATCATATAGATGGTTATTAGAAAGAGATTATGTAGTATTTAAAAGCACTTTGCTTTCATTTTCATATATAAAGTTTCCTTCATTCTTATATATCAAGTTTCGATACTAAAATTTGATTGAAAAATATATGTACAAATATATGCTTCATTTATTATCAAAAGACAAAAGAAACATATAATATTATGGAAAGAGAGAAATTTAAATAAAAATAATAATTTAAATTAATTAATATGATTATATTTTTCCAAATAGAAGAAAAAAATTATTAACTTGTTATCTATATGAATTAAAGTTAATTTTTCTAGTACATGTTTATATTATAATGTAGTGTTTTTTATAGTACTAACTATCTCAAAAAAATACTATATTGTCTATTCCCAAAAAGTATAATTGAAAACAGTTCATCGAGGATATTCACTTTACAGTCCTTCCTCAATAACATAAGTTTTCAGTTGTACAAAAACAAATCTTTAACAACTGTAACTAAAATCAAAACTTCTCAATATGCCTTAATGGAACCCCTATCCACTAAAGAGCTACCCATAAATTCTTCATAAAGCAGAATTCCTTCAGGGGTCTCAATAGCTTTCTTAGATAACTTAACTGTTGAGATATTTCCATGTTGATAAATATGTTTAAAAACAAGATCATTGAAAGTAGACTAAAGATGTCTAATCCTATTGCACTAGTGGATTAATGTGATTGTGTGTGTGTGTGTGTGTGAGAGAGAGAGAGAGAGAGAGAGAGATTATATTATATTTTGTGTGTGTGAGAGAGAGAGAGAGAGAGAGAGATTGTATGGTCTCTCTCAAACACACACACACATAAGTATGGAAAGTACACTAGCTTAAACATGACAAGAAAATTTAGAGAAAATAATAAACAACTTTGGATTTCGTTGATGAAACATTTAAATTGGATGTGGGTGCATATCATCAAGGAAAATGCTAATGTGAATTATTACCTTTTATATAGTATGAGGGTTATTTCATGTAGAAAAACCTATCTAAGCAAGTTGTGTTTGGAGAATTTTTGGCTTTGGAGTAAAGGTATTTTGTTCCTTCATGGATTTTGCTTAACATAATGCACTCTTGATTAACCCCTAGCACATTCATGGAAATAATACCCATCAACTAAGGGTTTTCTTAAGTAATGTGGGTTAATTTGTTGATCCTTGATATTGCGCATTAATGGATCATATGCTTATATCACTTCCCTAATTTTCATAGCATTGAGATCTCCCTAAGATTTGAAATGGTTCATTTGGTTGGATGAGATGTCTCCTTAAGGAGAGCTCCACATGTGCACACTTTCCTAGATTGCCCTCATTCTTTGGTGGTTACATATGGTCAAACTCGCAAGGGTGCTCCCCCCTATGCCCGTGATTTTAGAGATCATTAATGGTTTTGACACATGGTTTAATTATTTTCACCGCTTGAGCTTAATTTAACATATTTTTCAAGGCAATGCAAGCTAAGGGTTTCTCTTTAGGCATAATGTTTTGGATCCAAATTTGCTAAATGTGAATGCAAAAAAATATCACAACAAATATGTTATGGAGGGCTAAATTTTAGGTCAAATTGTTCCTTTTTAGAAGTGCTTAATTGTGGGTTATTTCCCTCTTCATCTCTTTGTGTTTATTGCTAAAAATGTCAATAATGTATCTTGCTTCTTAATTAGGGTTTGGTGAAAATTTTTATTATCCATTGATAGGAACACCCTCATGCAGGTGTGTAGACCCTCCTTGTCTGTTTATCCCGACTTCATTTTCTCATTATCTAATAATAAAACAACCCTCCAAGTTTTTACCCTTTGACTCAGTATGCCCAATAATGGATTGACACTAGTTCTAGTCCACCCATCAATCTACTTCTAAAGTTAATCATACATTTTCCTAAGGAATTCCCCTCGTGTCATAGAAGAGTTGACCTAAAGTGAGAGAGGGAGCTACTGTGGTGACAATGGATAGCCCCTCTTAGTTCCTCCAATGTCTTACTTGCAAGGTATTTTTTAAGGATTCTAAAAGTATACTTAAGTATAGTATTCTAGGCAATTATTTTAAATTGAAAAAAACATATATATAGATTGATAGGCAAATATTAAATATGAAACATACAATTTACTACTGAAACTTGTAAATTTTGTGAATATTATGATAAAAAAAAACATATTTTATGTAAATATAGCCGATATTAGAGACTAAAAATGACCAAATAGAAAATTTATTTTTTGAAAAAAAACCCAAAAAATAGCCAATTGGCGAAATTTCACCCCTAAAATTTTCCCTGCTTACTTGTGCTTAGGACATTATCACATAAGGAAACAATGCTTTCCCTTCTTTCAATCATCATGTAATTAATTTTGTTACTATTCTCCCTAGTAGCCACCCTACACACACCACCTATATTAATTTTCACATTTTTTTATATTCAAAAGGGGGCAACAAAAATATCCCTGGGAACCACAAAACCATCATGATTAGTCTAATCATGTTCACCAATATCTTAGGAGGGATTATGGAAAAAAAGTGAGCAAATGTGCAAAGGAAAACGTTAAAACACTCTATGATTGAACCTTGCCTCATACTTAGCCACATAACAGGGGAAAAAAAAACTTGGGACAACAAAGATGAATAACTATGATGTCATTATTTTTATTTTTTTTCAAAAATGTATTTGAGACTACTTTGAGGGATAAATAATAAGAGGCGTTGATGGAAATAATAGTCTTAAACGATTAGAGGGAAACAATACACAAGTTATATGATCATGCAAAGGCTAAAATAAAAGGTGCATATGATCTTTTAGAGAGATTTAGTGGTGACATCATGGTGAAACAAGGTTCCTCTCTCTCCCCCATGCTATCGAATACTTACATAGATAAGATGAATGAATGGATAAATAAGAAAGGTGGGGGAGGGGTGAATGTAGAGGGGATTATCTTAAAGATCTTGTTGTATGTAGATTATGTGACACTAACATCGAGAACACTGTGTAGCCTACAGGGTCAAATTAAGGCTCTAGAGTTCATTTGCACAGAGGTTGGGATGAACTTGAACACTAGAAACCAAAGATGTTAATCTTCACTAAAAGAAAAAAACAACAACCACAAATCAATGTTAGAGGTGAGACACTAGAGATAACTCAAAACTGTAAATATTTGGGCTAGATTCAATTAGAAGTTAAGGTGAGATGCATACATGAGGAAACAACTGTAAGAATGCTGGAAAACATTCTTCTTGTTGCAAACTAGATGTTGGACAACAAAGGTTTGGACTTGCAATTATTGCACTCCCTCTTTCAAATGATCGTAACCCCAATACTCCTTTATGCATGTGAGGTACATGGACCATGTATATCTAGAAATATATTGAACAAATCAAGCAAATGCAAAATCACCTAATAGCTAGTTGTTTAAGAGTGAAAATAACATCCCTCTAAAGATACTGCTCACTAAAATAGGGTTATACCCAATAGAATTTAAGGCACTAAGAAAAATGATTATATGTAAAGAGAACACAGTACCCATGGGCAATGACATGTTTCAAATTGAATCAATCAAGATGTGCTAAAAAGGAGGATGGCATCATGTATCTAGTATTGCAAAAAATGGTTTGAAAAGAGGGATATAAAAGAGGAAAGGTGCTTGCCAAATTAAAAATTGTTGAAAAGTCATATATAAGGGTGCAACAAGAAGGGAAAATGGAGAAAACATGACAAGATAAAACAACAATAATGCATATACAAATTCAACAAATAAGGGGAGCTCAAAGTGTGAATCTCTTGAAGCTTAACATCCAAGACTTTTCTTATTTTTCCAAGACTTTTTTTTTTAACTCAAGTAGAATTAAAAATACAACATGTAGGTGCTCAGAGCACGATAAAAAAGGAAACTTCTGAGAGAGTTCATGCTAGAAACCCTACAATGTTTCACTATTCAATATATAGGCCTACAAACATAGAGATTGAAATATAGCATGGCAAAAAACATGACTAATAAACAACTGACTTTTTACCCACATCTACAAATTTTAGAAATATTTGAGCAAAGATCGTTATAGGCAACAACTTGACCATTCTAGAATTCTTCTAATATAAACACATTTTCTTGTAGTAACAAGCCCCCTTTTGAAACCTTATTTGCAACCTAATTATGTTCTCTAAACACGTGCAAATCTAATAGTTTGGAACTAACTTGAAATTTGCTTCAATGAGCTACAAGAGGAAGTAGACAATTGTTTTGAATTTGTATTTGGTATATCATCCAATTGATATCAAGAAATGAATCACCTAAAACCTGAAAGGAGCTTATTCTCCTATCTAGAGCAAACTTCAACAGATAAAAAAGAGCTTTAATTCACCTAAGTTGTTAGTTACTCTGCCAATGTTTATTGTTGAATGGAAGTAGTGTTGATCTGAATAGTGAAACACAAATCCTAGATAACAAGTTGAGTCCTATCCTTGACAAGGTCCGTAAAAAAAACCCCACGAGAGAGATCATTTGTCCACTTGAAGATCCCTTAGGATCCTTAGAGCCTTAATTATGGTAATATTATTATAATGAGACAGTAAAGCCATTGATTGAGTAGAAAAATAGAATGAGAGAAAATATTTCCCTTCAAACAATGAGGAGTTCCTCGCAATCCATATACCCCAAGGGACTAAGAAGGGAAATGCCCTACACACCTTCAACACCTTCCTCGAAAACCAAAAATAAAAACATGCTTTGATTACTTCACCCCTCCAAAGATTTTGTTAGCCAACCATACCTTCTATTTCAACCCAAACCCAATTTGTGAAAAATCAATAAATAAAAAGGTAAGAATTGGTTTCCTTAATACTTTTACAAAGCATGCAAATTCCAAGACCCATTTCTCTTTTTTTTCTAAAGTAGATTCCAAAATAAAACCCTATCATTAAGTGCAAACCACATTAACAACTTCAATTTAGGAGGAACACTATCCTTCCACAATTTTTGCCAACACCACTAAATCTCACCTTCCCTAAAACCAAGTAAAGCCATGTATCCAAGCCTGGTAATGTAGGAGCTGCCTAACTCGTTTAAAGTTCAAATAAGATCATGTGGATTTGAGCTCAACCTCTCAAGAATCTTTTGAAAATCAACTAAAAACAAATCCCAAGCTATTAAAAAATCAATCAATAGCCTTCAACCATCCTTCGTTCCACAAAGAAGTCCTAATAGGCTTCTCTATTATATTAATGGTTACCTTACCAATCAATTTTAAGCAATGAACCAAAGTATCACGGAATTTCAACTACCTCCCTTATTTTAATCTTTGTTGAATTCCTCTTAATCTTTTTAAATAATATTTATATCACTTTATCATAAATAAAATACTATTTCAAAACGTGTTAACGTAACTTTATTCAAATAATGAAATCAAAATTATACATATTCTTTTAAAAAATTATTTTTCAATTCTAAACTAATTTGCTGTACTTATATAATATATAATAAATAAACAATTAAATTAAAAAAATACAAAAATCCTCCATGTAACTGGGAGAATATATATACATCCAACACAATTAAATAAAAAATATATTTTATATAATGCAATCTTCAATAAAACACACTTTGAAAAATCCCAAGTCAAATCATATAGGAAACTAAACAAATTTAATATGCATTTAATTAGTGTTAATATTTATGTACAAACATGTCCTTTTTTACAACATTCATACTTAATTAGTGTTAATATTTATGTACAAACATGTCCTTTTTTACAACATTCATACATTAGGATAACCATTTTAGTGCCTAAAGTTTTATACAAACACAAAGGAGAAGACATTATTTTTTTATTATAATTGTTTTCATTTCTAAGATGTTATAGAAATTTAAAATTTTTTAAATTTGAATATCTCAAGTCGAGTTAAAATGATGATGGTAGTTAACATTCATGAATATTAATCTCAATCTATCGAATTTTAAGAGGAATGCTTATATTATTGTAAAATTTTATTTCTATGTTCAAAAAGCTTGGAAAGAAGCGTTCCTAGGTCGCCATAGTTTTGACATATTAGAAAGTTAGGGAGGTTTATATTGTAGCAAAGATTATGAAGCTACAATCTAATGTGGGTGTACGTAGGGCATTCAAAGAGAAAGTGGCTCAATGCTTGTAGTCTCACAAAGATGGCAAATTCTTTCCACCCATGGTATTTTAAGAATTGCCCAATGTCCTGTTTCACTATGAAGCTCATGAAAGTTTGTTCTTATCTTTGCTATATTAATTTTCTTGTTTGAACTAGTTAAAACAAAGAGATATTTTTTATTTTCCATATTAGGGTTAATGACCTCCCTATAATATCTTAATTTTCTTTTAACCTCTAGTTCTTTCTCGCCCAACATTTTCTTTTTAAACTTAGATGGGATAATATTTTTAATGTTATTGATATCTTGCAAAGTGGTGTTTTCGTCAATCCCCTATTGGTTTAACCAGGGCATGGCGTATTTATACCAACCTCTCTTGAGTTGCAGTTGGTATTTACTAGAATTTAAAGCAATTTTAGGAAGCCTCTGGTCTCCCATGTTATTTATCCTATACTTTTACATTAGGTACTCGATGGGGGAAGACCCACTTCTAGAAGGAGAATATGGTAGGGTGCATTGCTTTTAATTTCGAGGTTATACGTTATGAAATGCTTCTAGATTTGTTCAATCTTTCTCTAGGATTCTCTAGAGATGCTGCAACCCTAAACTTCATAACCATACAAGATAACAAGAGTGACGAGAGTTTCAAAAAGAAACTTCTTTTTATCCCCCATCACAAGGTTTGTTGATTTACAATTGTTTTCAAGACCAAAATAAGCTTTCCACCCTCCATTAATCCTTTTCTCAATGCTATAGTTCCAGTTGAGCTTGTGATGAATATAAATTCTGAGATATTTGTAGGAAGACACTTCCTCCAAATTGCTATTGCCATATACAAAATTAGTGTAAGTGACCTTCTTGGACTTGATAATCATAACTTTTGTTTTTCGGTGTTAACAAACATGCCCATATTAGAGCATAAATCCTTTAGAATTCTTAATTACTTATCAAGATCAAAGGGGCACCTTTCCATAAGAACGACATCATTAGCATAGAGGAGGAGGATGCCGACTATACCAGCTAAAGTTGTGCCAGTGCAACCTACTTCTTCTAAACAACCTTCTAGTTATCGATGTATATGCCGAAAATGATAGGGGAGAGGGGGCAACCTTGCTTAACTCCAATATTACAATTTAATATGCATTTAATTAGTGTTAATATTTCTGTACAAACATGCCCTTTTTTACAACATTTGTACATTGGTATAACCGTTATTTTTACCTAATTTTTAATAATAATAATAATAATCTATTTTTAAGGTCACAACCAAGCTAGACACCAATTTGGTGTATGAGACCCCTTGTTTGTGGGACAAGGGACACCCCTCTACACAATGATGTAACTACTATGTCTACAGAGGTGTACATACCATACCCCCCTCCAGATTTGAACTTATGACTTCTTAGGAGGAAACACATGTTCCTAACCATTAGAGCCACTTAAGTTCTATAGGAGAAGACATTTTCCTTTTATTATAATTATTTTCGTTTGAGAATTATAGGATATTTTGAATTTTGTTTTTTAAATTTGGTTATAAAAGTTTTGATGAAATTGTAATTTTGGAATATTAAATAATTATTTTTAATAAAAAATGTATTCAACACATTTTAATATTTCATTGTAGTTTGAATTTGTAAAGTTAATAATTGGTATTTGTAATTTGATAATTCAAAATGGATTTTGTTGAATTTCTAACCAAAAGAAATGTTAATTTTTTTATCCATTATTTTGAGCGGTGAGAAAAAATCAGTCGTAAAATGTTTAGATTAAAATCAAATTCATAAAATCATTTTTGTTAGATTTATTTGATATCAATTGTTTGTTTTAAACCATAAGAATCGATATCTAGATGGAGTTACCTGAGCTTGGCTGTCACCATAACTCAAAAGTATATCCAACAACCCTAGAAGTTAGATATACCAATAAATTTGTTGACTTAACAAGAGCCAGGACATCCCAAGGCACACCCAAGGGGCATCTACCTTTCTAGCCTTATCACAACATGCCGATGTTTCATTGGGATTTGAACATGGGTGGGGAGAGTGTTAACCCCTTGATGCAAATATCAATGTTATACGAGTATTTGAAGGTACTAGATCCATTTATATATTAAAAATAAGATTTTCAAAAATCCAAAATTGCAATTTAAGCAAAAAATATTTAGTCACATTTTAATGATGACAAATTAAAGTTGCAAGTGAACCAAAACCATCACATTCACATTTGGATGGGATGTGGGAGGGGAACGAACACCAAGGCCGAGCTTATTGCTTTATGGGGACTATTATGGTTTGCGAAGCATAGAGGGCTTTTTCAGTTACATGTGAACGGTGATTCTAGTGTGATTATAAATTAGGTAGTTGGTGATTCAAATTTGTAGGTTATACAGTTGGAACCATGGAGTAATAGAGTTAGGGAATTAATATATAGCTTCACTGAACTTTCTTTTATTCACAGCTACATGAAGTTTAATCATTTGGCAGATAGCCTTTCTAAAAAGGATGTTGGAGACATGAATGACTACATATACTATGAAGATTTAGTTGATGATGTGGTTGTTGAGAGTGGCACTAGATCTTTTTTTTAGTATGTCTCTTTTTTACCACTAGCCTGATTGATATCAAGTTGTTGTCTAACCATTTTGATGATGTAATTTTTTGATTGCAAGCAATTGTTACTATATTAGATTTCTCAAATATAACAAAAATAGAATTTTTGAAGTCAGCAGTGTAGTTGGAAGGCATGATTAAGATAAGTGAATGGACAATTTTTAAAAAGTGTCTCACTTTCTGAAAAGTAAAATGTAAATTTTGATTCTTTTTATTTGAAGAATAACGAATTTATAGTGTTTTTTTCTTTTTGAAAAAAAACCTTCTTTCATTATCTTAATTACAACTTTATACAAATTTACTTTCCTTCCTTATATTTTTTCAAAAAAAATAAAAATTTTAATATTTATAAACAACATTATTATTAAAACAATTTTTGATATTTACAAACAACATTATTATTAAAACAAAATTTAATATTTATCAACAACATCATTATCAAAACTTTATACAGATTTGAATCATCACACATAGTTGAATGGTCAAGATTGATTTTGTATATATGTAATGCCATTGAGCCAAGTTTGAATGGGAATAAAAATCACAAAGTAATAAATTGTAAGTGATAGATTCCTTGCAATCACTAGGTGGGGTTGGCTTTCTATACAATTTTTTTATGAACATTATGATGCCCACAAAATAACGTGTGATCAATGCTTCACCAACGTTATCCAACTACATGTGAACCCCACTCTAGGTAGCTTGGTGTACAATATGTTAGAATAATCATTTATGGTTGGTTGGCACTGTACAATATGTTAGAATAATCATTTATGGTTGGTTGGCACTGTACAATATGTTAGAATAATCATTTATTAAAACAATGCAGATGAGATAATCTTAAGAAGATTGTAAGAGTCAAAGCCATTTTCTATTGATAGTGGTATTGGTATAAGGTTTTAGATAAAGTTGGTTAAGGAAGAGGTATTGGGTTGGTGAGAGGTAAGCATTGTTACTAATATTTTAAAGAGTAATTTAAATAATTTATAATGTGTATTAAAGAGTAATTTAAATATTTTTTTTGGTTTTAAAATTTTTTTACTTTAAATTTAAATTTGGTAGAAATGGAATTTGTTTTTAATGTAATTTATTTTTATAATATAAAAAATGGATATTTAATAATAAAAAATTATAATTTTGCTAAAAATTAAATGTTATATTTTTTCAATAATAATGAAAGTAAAAAATGTTTTTGGTTAAATAGTTTCATATTTTAACAATAACAAATACATAATTACAATTTATATATATCTATTAAATTAAGACAATATTTATTTCATCAAATTTCAAAAATTATATTTGATTTTATTTAAAAATAATATCATAATATGTTTGTTCAAAACATAAAAAAATTTAAATACTTAATATTAACCTAATCATAATATGTTTTGTCCTAAACATAAAAAAACTTAAATATTTAATATTAGTCTAATTTCATTGATATAATCTCAAAATATATATTATATATAATCAAAATTTAATCATATAAAATAATTCATTAATAATTTATAAAATGATAAAACTTTTTGCTTATACAAAATTATTTTTGATTATTAATATATTTCCTTGCATTTAAGACAACTATAGGTTCATCTGTCCAATGAAAAACTATAGGTTCATCTTAAACTTTGATCTATTAAACACTAAAAGGGATCTAGTTTCTTGAGGTATATTTTTTTGATGTATAAAAATTTAAACTAAACAAAAATTACATCTATAAATATGGGTTCAAGATGGATCTATATTCGTTTTAATTTTTTATTTTACAAGGAGACATCAAATTTTTTAATTTTTTATAAGTTATAAACTGACATGAATTTTTTAATTACTTTTCATTTTGGATAAGTTACGAGAGGACATGATTTTTTAATTAATTTTTATTTTTGAAAACATAACGTGAAAACATCTCCCCATATTAAATAGGAAAACATAACGTGACAATATCTACCCATACTCTACTCAACTATAAAACACCTTAAAAATTAATTTAATTATTAAAAACAATATATTTCATCAAATTCACTTAATAACCCAAACATATTTATACTTCCAAAATAATTCTACACCTCACGAACACGTTTAAAAAAAATATAAATTTAAAAAACATTTAAATCACTTCTATTCAATTAAAAAAATTATGTTAAAAACTATTATTAAAAAAATCAAACTACTTCTACAGCCCAACAAAATGTATTATTAAAAATAATACTTTTCCAGGGAATTATTAAAAATAATACTAATAATATACATTAATATAAATTTACAATAATTTCAAGTCTTCTCCAAGAAACTGTAATTTCCTATATCACAGCGAATCAAAGATATTGACAGTGACTAGATCTAATTGGTCGTTGAATGGTATAAAGACTGCTTATTCATCTCAGTATCTTTTATATCTCTACTCATCCAAATCGGATTAGGCTCTGTTTTTCACCCTTTTCTCTATCTCCTAAAAACCATCTTTTGTCTTTTGCTTAAACCTGTTTAACCGCCATTGATCATCCCCAATATCCAAATCCAATGTCCTATATAAATTTTCCCAATTGGGCTTTCATTCCCCACCAGTACCTGCTCCATTTCTGCATGTATTATATGCACCATACTTGGCTCCCGAATTTTCCTCCCAGGAGTTCATTTGGGTGCACTGAGAAAAAGGTATGTGATCTGTTATCCCTCATTGAATGTTTTTTCTACTTCTTGTTTTGGTTCATGCACAGTAATGGCAGTAGAGGCAGAGAGAGACGCGGATCATTAGTGCCCATTTGCTTGTTTTGTCTGTGATGGGCCATTGTTTGTTGGGTTGGTTCTTAAAATAGCTATACATTTTTGTTGGCATCTGCTTAAATTTGTAACGTATGAGATTGGGAGATTCTGATCTGTTTATGTGCTTTGTTTCAATAGGTATTCAATAGGCTTCCCACGTTTTGTTTCTGTGGAGATCTAGAGCTTCACGTCAGACGCTGTTGTTGTTTTGCATAGTTGACATGGGCTAAGCTGTCGGTGTATAGGAAATGGATTTGATGATGCATTTTTGTTTCCATGAGAATAAATCTGACTGGTGCCATCTCTTTTTTAAATGTATGTTTTATTACTGGCAATATGTTATCTTATCCCTGTTTCTGTGTTTGCCTCTGGTTTATTGGTTTTACTTCAAAAATAGAAAACTATTCTTCAGAAAATGGTTGGGAAGAGAATGGTCTAACATGTCTATGCCGAGCTTGGAAATGGTAGGGTTGCCTTCTCTCAGGGCATACAAAGGTGGACTAATGGGCGTTACCAATTTCCCTCTTTGAGATAGCTTTGTTAGATCCTATGTTACCAGAAATGAGGAGCAGGAAACTGAAATTGGAAACCAAACAAGAAATGGAGCTAGAGGGTTTCAAAAGATAAGAAATGTGAATCCCCCAATCTGCATATAAAATTGATTAATTGTGTATTTATATATTGTCAAGACAGGAAAGGGATAGGGAACACAACAAGAAAAGGGTCTCCTAGTCAGATCTGGTAACATAGGTTGGATTGTTTTGGGTAGGAATGATTTGGAAGTGCCCTGGATCTCTGGGATTGTTATGAGCAAAATCGAAAATTGATAACAGTGATTAAAAATTAATAAGCGGCTGGTGCAGATCTCCCAAGCCATGGTGAGAATGTGGTGACTTATAAAATTATAAGTATGGAGTTATGTTTGAGGAGTGAGCTTTGCCAGCTCAAGATCAAAATCTAAGTTAAAAAATTGGAAAAATCATTGATTTTCGTCTGGTAACATTTCCTTCTAGGTGTGTTGAATTAAAAATTGGGATAACGTTCATACAGACATCATATTTGAAGTTGAACAGAATTGTAACTATCAAGAAAGCTTGTTACTCTGATAATTGCTTTCGGAAGACAAATAAAGAAGGTTGTCTTTTTTCTGGGTATTGCCTTTATTGGTCACATGTAATGGTCAAGAGTATCAAAACTGGTATCGTTTGCCTTATATCTGACTGTGATTTCTGCCATGTGTTTTATGATGAACTGAAAATGTTGCTCCTATTCTTCATGTGGACTGGATATGTTTAAAAGAAGATTATGTATTTTTTAATGTTTGATTTTTTTCTGTTACTGTTGCAGTTGTACTTGACACGTCTGTAACATGGCTGGCAGAGGTGGCTAAGATTTACAACTGTTTCATGGCTCTAAGAGGTGTGTTCCTTACCCTGAGATTATAATTCTGGTTGTTTTTGGTTTCTGTACACTGATTCAGAAGGTTATATGAAATATCAAACTACTTAGTATGCAATTGAATCCATTACTCGGTTATGTTTTTGCAGATAAGAAGGAAATGTGTGTCCCCAACAAACTTTCATGGCATCATGAGCTTGTATTGAGTAACTGTAAATTTACTAGAAGAAATTTTAGGGCCGCATATGGAATGGCACAGACTCTTAATCAGTTTGAGATTAAAAGATCTTTTGTGATAGAAAGGGGAATTGTACATTTTTCAGTCTTTGCTAAACCATGGTCCTGTAAAATTCCTATGAGCGAGGGATTTTTTGAACCTCTTTGAGAATCATATGCTACAACTAATAGTGAGTGCTAACATTGGATAAGTTGATTGGGGAGAGGGGCAGCTGATGTATGGTAAATAAAAACTTATATAAATATTCCCATTCGGGAGTTCTTTATCCATGGGGAAGGTTCACAATGTTGGAAGAACAAATCCAGTGATCTGTGCTAACCAAACAACCCTGTGCTATTTGTTATTGTCCCTTTAAAGCATGATCCGGGCACAAGTTGGATACCAAGAATACTTATTAGAAGGGTCTATGAGTTAAGAAACGATACAAAAATGCTGCGAGTGGCTGCAACCTGCGAGGTATTGAAGACAAAAACTAGAATCCATGCCACTGGAATATATATCAGCCCTTCCATACGCCAAAAAGCATTGCCAACAAATGCCATGTCATGTAATATTCGGCCTGAATCTGCTCTTTTGCCAGGGCTTCCGGATGATGTTGCTAAGCATTGTCTGGCACTTGTGCCACGCATTTATTTCCAGTCTATGGGGTCTGTTTGTAAGCGATGGAGGAAATTCCTTCAGAGCAAAGAATTCTACGTAGTGAGAAAACTGGCAGGTACCCTGGAAGAATGGATTTACGCACTGACAACTGATGCAGATGCAGAAAGAACCCATTGGCAGGTTCTTAATTCTGTCCAAGGTAAATGGCAGTCACTTCCACCAATGCCTGGTCCCATGAAGACAGGATTCGGTTATGTTGTGATTGATGGGAAACTTTTGGTCATGGCTGGTTTGTTTGAAGATGATGTTGGTACTGCCAAGGCTTCAGCAAACGTTTACATGTATGACTCTGCATTGAACAGGTACATTATGCTTCCATTTTGTGTCTGCATTGGGTACGACTCCATTGAATATTAGTGTACACAGTACACCCTTTAGGATAACTTAACTTGTATTTCCAAAGTCCATAAACAACAGTTTTGTCCAGTTGGGAGTAGAATATTGACAGGGCCTAATACACTACCATCATTTTTAAACCATTGGAACAATTTATTTTTTCCTACAATCTGTTCTATGTGATATTCTCATCGTTTTTCTTTGTTTCATCAAACTTCCTTTATGGAAACATTTGCATTGCTGGTGAGTGTAGGTGGAGTGAGCTTCCAAACATGAAGGTAGCACGCTATGACTTTGCTTGTGCAGAAGTCAATGGGCTTGTTTATGTAGTTGGTGGTCATGGAGAAAGAGGTGAAAACCTTTCTAGTGTAGAGGTTTTTGACCCCAAAACAAATGACTGGACCATGGTTGAGAGTCTAAGACGGCCCAGGTGGGGTTGCTTTGCTTGTGGCCTTGAAGGAAGGTTATATGTCATGGGTGGCCGTTCAAGCTTCACCATAGGGCATTCAAGGTGTATTGATGTTTATGATCCTGAAATCCATACTTGGTCAGAAATGAAAAATGGGTGTGTTATGGTTGTTGCTCATGCTGTTCTGGACAAGAAACTTTTCTGTATAGAATGGAAGAATGAAAGGAAGTTGGCAGTTTACAATGTTGCGGACAACTCATGGCAAAGGGTCCCTTTGCCACTAACTGGGAGTGTAACTGTTGGCTTTTGCTTTGGCATCCTGAATGGGAATCTGCTGCTCTTCTCCACCAAAATGGAACCCTTATTTAAGACGCTAGTATATGATCCAAATGCTATGCCAGGTTTAGAGTGGAAAGCAATCGATATTAAACCATTAGGTACTTGTACATGCACTGTCACAATTAGTGCATAAATAATTAGTTCTTTCATTGCTTACTAAGTTGTCAAGGACGAGGCTTAGAACAACTTTTGGTTTGATTCATCCATCGTCTTTGGCCAAGTAGGGAATATCACTATTGCAGGATTAAATAGCTTAATCATCTTTAGCGCTTTGCCATAGTTTAAAAATAGTGCCTTCTTATGTAGGCATGGTATGGAACATTATACTAGCTTACTTTGGCATATGTTCTTATTCAGTACTTGAAGGATATGATTAATTCATCCTTTGTTTGAGATTCACTTTTGCCTTTGATTTGCCTAGTTATACGTCTATCTATGCCTTTATTTGAAATATTGTGACAGAACACAGATGCTGAAAGCTAGGACAGTTTTGGTTTTAAGATAGAGTATAGTACATAAGAAAATGATGAAAACACCGCTTTCTTAACCTATGGGCTTACTTTTCTTTTCTATACTTTTTCACTGGAATTGTGCTTGGCAGAAAAGTTTCACTTTTTAAGCTTTTTCAACAAATTATGAATAGTTTTGCTGTAGGTTTAGTCTTATTATTGGGATGTTGGATTAATTGCTCACTGTCCTGCTTGTATTTGCTCCGCTGTGGTCCAAGAAGAATCAAGGACATGAAGAGCAAAGTTACTGAAACAAATGTAATTGCCCCAATAAGATACTCCATTTCCCCTATATTGTTTACAAGTTTTTGTCCATTCTTGATTCTCTTATAACAGACTGAGTGGTTGCTCATTCCTTGTTTCGCAATAAAAGAATCTCTTTGGTAACATCCTTCATAAGATTTCTATCATGTTTTGTACATGTTTCTTGCTTCTCTTATAACAGATTGAGTGGTTGTTCATTCCTTGCTTCGCAATAAAACAATCCCTTTGGTAAAATCTTTCATATGCTTTCTATCATGTTTTGTAATATGTTTTATTAACATAGTATAATATGAAGATGCACCAGCAGGGCATTGGATATGTCCCCTACATCCTGGGTCTGTGTGGACATGGTGGGGACACTTCCGCCACCTCGATTGTAGGGGCGACTCTAATTGCAGATAATATCTCTCTTACAGCTCCATTTCACAAGTGAAAGCTTGGGGACTCCCTGGGGTGTCCCTTATGAAATGGGTCTGTCCTAGTAATGTCTCGGGGACCCTCCCTGCCAATGGGGACCCTGGAACATCCCTTGGTTCCCACAAAGGGCACTTAGTCATCCCTTTGACAGCTCCTTATGAAAAAGACAATGAAAAAAAGTTGCTTATTTGAGCCCTGTAGCCATGTGGGCACTTATGTTTTCTATAATTGTAAATCCTTATGTTATTTAATTATATATTTAGATTGCTAGGGAAGTCTTTAATGGCCATTATGAAAATGTTAGTACCATATCCTTGTGTTAAAGGGAATGGGTGGAATCCCCTATGCTATCCTTGATATAGTCTGCCATCCTCTGAAACTTGGGGTTTTCTTGGTCGATTGGCTTCCATCCCTGTCCTTAGAGGAACTTAGTTTAACGTGTTCTTTTGGTCGATCTGCTCCCATTCCTGTTCTAGGAGGTCATAGGTTTAAATCACGAGGAGGTAGGTTATGCACACCTCTGTAGACTTTAGCAGTCAAATTGCTGCACAGAGGGGGTCCCTTGTCCCACAAACAAAGGTGTCTCATACATCAAATTGGTGTCTGGCTTGACTGTGACCTTGAAAATAAATTATTATTATTATTATTGGATCATTTGCCCCCATCAACTGAAGAGAGAATGTGGACTTATATTTTCACATAAATGTATTTGGTTTTGTGCAACTAATTGTTTGATGATCATGTCATATTGGTGCTACGAGGATGGCTTAGGCATTTGAATATTTTACAAACTTTGCTATTGAGTAGTAGTTTGTATAAATTTTATAACATAACTGGGTCATACGATGCTTAAATATTCTAAATTGTCTGTATATCTCCTTCAACAACAGAAAATTTAAGGCTAATTTTTAATGTGCTATGCAATTATTTGATTATCTAGTTATGATACCTAGTAGGTCCAAGGAAAGGTTTGGTATATAAATTAAAGTAGTTTGCCTAGTGCGAGGGGACTGTTTCATTCGGAAACCAAAAATATTGGTGGCAGTTATGATAGTTGAAAACAAGTCGTCCAAATTATTCCTTAAAATTCACGAAATACCATTTCAGTATGTGTTTTTGTTTTAGGTGTTCCTTAATATTAACATACCATTTCAATGTGTTTTTGTTTTAGGTGTTCCTTAATATTAGTGTTAAGGATATTATTTTAAATAGAAACCTATAATAGAAAAATAGTTTCACGTGATATGGTTCGTCTTACATTTTACTTTTCTTTTTATTTTATTTGGCCTCTTCTGGTCATATGATTCAACTATTCAGCACTATAGATAGTGCATGTGTTACTAGTTAATCACAGTTTTGATTCAGCCAAAAGTTATTTGACACAAAGATATGAAACTATTATTTTAGCACCCACATTTGTCACAAGGAACCAATTCCAAACTAATAGTTATTTCACAGTTATAAGCTCTATTTGAACTTGACTGTCATAACTTAACGTTAGTTTAAGCATGATTAGATCAGTTATACACTCGGTGCTTACAACCCAGTATGGGGGAGATGTTGTAACGTTTGTCACATTTGTCATGTTTGTCACGTTACAACCTAGAATGGGGGAGATGTTGTAACGTTTGTCACATTTGTCACGTTTGTCACGTTACAACCCAGTGTGGGGGAGATGTTGTAACGTTTGTCACATTTGTCACATTTGTCACGTTTGTCACGTTACGTTTCCATGTCGGCTCATAACTTATAAAAAATCAAAAGCAATTAAAAATTTCATGTTTGCTCATAACTCATCAAAAATAAAAAAAATAATTAAAAAATTAAAAGAGAGGGATCCAATTTCTTGAGGGGTAATTTTTTTTTGTTAATGTGTAAAAAATTTAAGATAAAACAAAAAAAATTACACCTCAAAAAATTGGATCCCTCTCGATGCTTAATAGATCCGGGTTTAAGATGGATCTATGCTGGTTATATATGCAATTCAAGACCAAAGTTGGATGACATTATATATAAAAAAATGATTCTTTTCTATTAAGCATATATGATTTCAATTTCATTGCTAAAGTTGTCCAATAAAAGGTGACTATTCACTAGTCGAGTCTGACTCTATTATGATAAATTATAAATTATTAGAAATTTTGCTCTGCCATAAAAAACAAAATTAGAAAGATAATTATTAATCAACATATACCTTAAATGTATGAACAAAATACATTATAAATTATATTGAAAACAAGAGACTATCAACTTAGCTTAGGTTAAATGGTCAAATACTTTTTAATTAAGACTATACTTGCCACTAGAATAGTTCCCATGAGACTTCAGAGATAAAGCATAAATTTGTGTTTTCCCATGAGACTTAAGAGAGAACTCACAAAATTATGTTTACTTTTGGATATTGGACATGTAAATGTGTGAGCTCTACATTCACTTAGCTTTTTAACTATTTATTAGTTAGCCGACGAATAGATAATGAAAACTAAAGTTTTCACTAAGTCTATAATGGACGATCTATTCAATAGTGAGCTCAAGAAAAGATGAGAAGCACTAAAGTTCCCTCTAAGCTTGTAATGGAGATCTGTTAACATTTAAACTTAGAGGTAACATCATGTTGTCTATGGATCATTTGCATGCTTGATTGGTTGGATACGATCATTTTGTATGAATGTTCTTCCCATTATGGAGAATACAAAGAACAAACATGGAATATATTTGTGTGTATGTATATTACAAGGAAGGGTTGTAAATATATTTGTGAATGTATATTACAAGGAATGGTTGTAAATTTTAATTTTAGATTTTGTTACAACTTTTTAGAGTTAATAATTATGAATATTTTTTTTGTTATTAAGTTCTTATATTATATTTAAAAAAAAAGATACGTAAGTGTATAGATAACTTTGGTATTGATTCTCTCCACTAGAGAAGGATGTTCATGTTGAATTTTGGTTATCATTGATGCAGCTGATGTTAAAGAGGATTCCGTATTCTTGTGTCAATTTGAAGAAGTATATGAAAGTCACTTTGAAAAAATCCAGTTTGAAAAAGTACATCCAGATTACAGAAGTATATCCAGAAGTACATCAATTATATCCAGTTTGAAAAAGTACATAAGGAGTACATTTAGTATGAAGAAATACATATGGTACATGCGCAAGTCCTAAAGTCCATCTAGTTATGTTACTTCAAGGAAAAGCCAAAAGAGTTGGTTAAACAAGTTTCAAGAGTGTGCAAGAGGCTTGGAAGCAAAAAGCGGTTGGACAGTTATGCAAGCCTCAAAAGTGCGCAAGACACACCAATCAGACGAAGTATACAATTTGTTGAAGCACGCAAGAGTACTAGAAGAAAGTGGCGGTTGGAGAAGTCAAGTGCGTAAGTCCCACAAGCAATGGTACATCAAGGGCGGAAGTTCTACAATGCAAAGGACCAAGTAGGCGCAAGACCCACAAGGTATGACACCTCAGTGGCACAAAACATGACAAGTGACAAAAGCGTGAAGTAAGCGAAATCGTGAAGCAAGAAAGAAGGGACGCTACGACCAGCTTGTGGACATACCATTCGCGCAGGTCAAGTATAAATAAGAAGCCAAGTTGGAGAGTTGAAGTAAGCTTGTAAGCTCGAGACTAGAAGATACAGATTTGACAAGCTTCTTATTTGGGGCATTAAGGGCTCATGGAACCAGAACATCATGATCTAGTAGAGAGCCAAGTGCACACGAACATAAATACTGATGGTGCCCAGGATGATGTAGTTTATCTGTGACAGTTGTGCAAAGATAGAAATGCAGGATTACAAAGGATGCGTAAGTTCGTGAGTTCAGAATGATAGTATTGCAGACAGTACATAGAAAGTCAAATGATCTAAGACAGGTGTGTGAAGACAGACTTGAAGCACAACTAGTAATGTGCGAAGTAAAGTAGTTTATCTGAATCAGATGCGCGAAGACATAGTTGCAGCACAACGGGAGATGCACAATATGATGAGGGTAATCTGAGTCAAGTGCGAAGAACAGAAAGGCAGTATCCCAGACGATGCACATAAGGTCACAGATTATCTAAAGACGGATGCACCAAGACAGAAGTGTAATGCAACAGAAGGTGCGCAAATTGATCTGATATAGATGTGCAAAGTCAAAACAACATCAAGGAAGAAGATGCACAGTATCAGTTCAGTTTGCAGATGCACATAAATAGAATGGCATACTATACCAAAGCGTAGATTGCAAAATGTGATGAAGTATGAAGTCAAGTGTGTAATGTTAATGTCGTTATGTGATATAGTTCAACGATAACAAGTTATCAGTTTACAGAAGGTGCACACAACATTGTGAACAACATATTATTTGAAGAGTGCGTGAATTAATAGAACAACAAAGTAATATATTCTATATTCATACAAAGGCGCCAGGATGGAGCAAGGAACAGGGGGTTGGTGCCTCCTTCCAGTTGAAGCTAGTAAATCAGGGAGTCAGTGCTTTCTTCAAGTTGGTGCCTCCTTCTAGTTGGTGTTGGAGAATTTTGAAAGTTTGTGCTTCCATGAATGTAATCTTTATATTATAAGAGAGCATTCCGTGGTTTTCTCCCATTTGGGTTTTCACGTAAAAATCCATGTTGTGTTTTGCGCATGTGCTGTTGAATATTTTATTTATGGTGAATGCATAACTTAAGTTACAGTGCAATTTGATAAGAAGTAAAAATTGTTCATAACTGCGCTAATATTGATTCATCCCCCCTCTCAGTATTAATAATATTCCAACAATTGGTATCAGAGTGGGTGTCTTCAGTAACAACTTAACATTTGGAAGATAGATCATGCACAGATATGGATAAGCAGGAAGGACTCTCCATTAACATAGCACCAAGATTTGATGGTGTCAATTACACCTTCTGGAGGATTATGATGAAGGTATATCTGCAATCACTTGGAGCTGATGTGTGGCAGATTATTGATGATGGTTATGACGTTCCTGCAGCTGCACCGGTTGATCCACTTGAGAAAAGACAGTATGAGTGCAATGCAAGAGCTAGAAATTCATTGTTATGTGGGCTAACAGACACAAAATTCACTAACGCCATACAATGTGCTTCAGTTAAGGAGGTATGAGACAAGCTCAAAAAAATCTATGAAGGAGATGAGAAGGTAAAGAAAGCAAAAGTGCAGAATTACTTTGGATTATATGAGTCATTGAAAATGAAAGATGAAGAAAATGTTGCCTCATATTTCCTTCGAGTTGATGAGTTAGTTAATGCTGTCAAAAGTCTTGGAGTTACCCTAGTTGAAGAATCAATTGTGCAGAAGATACTATGAACTTTGCCTCCAAGATTTGACTCAAAGGTATCTGTATTAGAAGACAGAGCTACTCTTGCAGATTTAACAAATTATGAGATTCAAGGGATCCTGACTGCTTATGAGATTAGAACTGAAAGGGAAAATCCTATCAGAAAAGAAGCAGCGTTTAAAGCTATAAGCAAAGCAAAGCATGAACATGACAAAGGCTCTTGTAATGAAGTAGATGAGGAAGAATCAAACTTTGTAAGAAAATTGAAAAGAGGATGTGGTAACTTGGTAAGTATAAAGGAAAATTACTTTTCAAATGTTTTAGATGTGGAAGAGTATGTCGCTTTGCTTCAAAGTGTCCATATAAGGAAGGTGGAGATAGTGACAACGGAGAAGAAACCAGTTACAATGAACGAAGGTTGGCGCGCACACATGATAGATCTGAGATCAGGAAGAAAGTTCCAAGACAAATGAAGAGTCTGTACATTGAGGAGGACAATAGTTTATTCGAAGAAAGTGATTGCGACGATAAGACAAACGAAGTTCTTTTCATGGCCTTTTTGGAAGATGAAAATAGTGAAGAAAAGAAAAAGAGTTGTTCCTCTATCAAGAAAACCACACCAGTTGCGCAAAGTCAACCAGGAACACTGGATAAGTATCTCTTTAGTGTATCCTTTAATACACCTCCAAATCCTATTGCATAAATTAAATCAGACAGTCAGTTTGAAGAAGAAGAAGTTACATAGATTGATTGGGAAGGTGAACTGGTTAGTTCCTTGGATGAATTAAAGAATTTAAGAAGGAAGAATAAACTCTTACAAGAACAACTATCAAAGTATGAAGAACAAGTCAAACAAACCAAGGTGATTGAAGAGTCTCTTGAAAAACAAGTTAGTGAAAATGCAACGAATTTGGAGAAACAACTACATTGAGCAGTAGACAAAATCATAATGATTGAAGAAGGAAAATCAGTATTGAAGACATCTTTGGAAGAGTCAGTGTAGAAAAATAAATTGCTAACAAGTCAGCTTGAACAGAAGGGTAGAGAGGTCTCTCGCTTAGAAGAAAAAATGACTGAGATAAAAGGGAAGAAATAGGTTCAAGATCACAACATGAGTGTTACCCCGAATTGCGCATAGTCTGGAGGTGACAAGGCTCGTCTTGAAGATGAAATGAAGAATAAATTCAAAGGCAACACATCAATCCTGAATAAGATTGTGAATGATCAGAGATCACCAGCAGACAAGTCGGGACTTGGCTACGATAGAATATCTGGGAAGGTCTGCGGCAACAAGCACAGTCTAGATCAAATGAAGTCAATCAGGTACGATAATTCCTTCAGTGATTACAATTATTTTTGTTACACTACCAGAAGAAGTATTAATACAATGAAGTGTGCAAGGTGTAATTATATTGGTCGCATTGCGAAGTATTGTCAAACTGTGAGATATTATGCATGTGATGGCTTTGGACATAAAGCTATGTATTGTCGAAGAACAGTGAATTGTCCAGATAGAAATAATTTGCATAACAATCACAATACTAGGACCAAAAGGGAAGACAGTCAGGCACAACATCAAAATGGAAGTGTGCACATGAAGATATGGGTAAGGAAAACCTCAAGCATGTGCAGAAGAAGCTAACAACCCAAGTACATCTCGGGCAACAAGTAATTTCTTCCCATCTTTTCTAAATTATCTCTAAAGAGATTGAGTAAGATCATTGAATTCAACATGATATTCATTAGGAATTCAAGGAGTGTGTTAGTGAAGTATTGCAGTTAGAGAATATTTGAAGTTGGTTGTCACATTAATGTTATGTTGCAAAACGATATGCACATATATTCAATTATTTGCTGTGATGTGTTGGATTGTCGCATAAAAGAGCTCATACATAGAAAGAAAAATGCAAATGAGCATTGTTGATGAATAAGCACAAAGCCCGCGTAGATACATAAACGAAGTTTGTATTATGTTAAAAAAATTGTCTTTACAAAATTTCATGAGTCCTCTGTCACAGAAAACAGAGTTGAAGTACAAAAGAGGCAGCATATCAAGGCCTAAATAAAAAACAGCGATGAAAGCCATATCAAACAAAATTGAGAATTGCAAAGATAATTCAGAGCTGAAACTCAAGGTCCAATTCCATGTCATGGTTGGCTGGTTGATGTGCAAGACGAAGCTCAAGATCCATTGGAACTGGCTCGATGAATTCTGTGGATGGCTGCAATGGACAAAACTGCAGAGTTGAGGATGATGCATTGGCAGTAGAGTGTTCTGTCCAAATCAGGTTCAGATAATCTGTTGTTGTTGTCGCTCCAGGGAATCGACTCTTTTACTTAGAGTGGATAACTCCTCAGTAGTGTTGTGATTAACAACCTGTGACTGCACGTACCAGTGGTTGAACTCAGACTCTTTCAATTGGGCTTGCCAAATGCCCATGTCCACCCATAGTCGTGTGAACTCCACCTGCTACGACTGAATTTCCAGGCGAACACTATCGAATGAGTCATTAAATTTCTGGAAGAAGGAAGAAATGATTGAAGAAGTTGAGAGACTCAGAGTAGCAAGATGCAAAACAAGCTAGATAGTGAAGGAACAAGGATGATGAACTCGACAATTCACAACTCATTTATAGAACTGGAAGGCAGTTTTGTGCCTGCGAAAATAATTGAAGAGACGTTGAGGTTAATGACATTCATGTCCGTGCTATTCAATGTTGAATACGGAGACATCAAAATTTATTTCATGAGTTAATGAATTCAGGCAAGAGGACAAAAAACGGAAATCCAATTCATTGTTCCGTGCGACCGAAATGATGTTTCCCAAAAGGCTCGAGTAAGAAAGTGACACATCGAAGTTTCCACATGAGTTATTTGGCACATTGCCTTGTTGCCATGGAAATATGTGCAAAGAATCTTTGGTTGTCGCGACAATATTTGTGAAGTAACACAATGTCATGAAGATTGGCCAAAGCGCAGTAAATGTGACAAAAAGGAACATTTGGATACTTGAAGAAATCGACATGGAAGACAATGCAAAACAGAAGCAAATGAAACTCTGCAATGTGCAGTAAAACGACAGGAAGATGGCATGGAAGATTGCGCAAGAAATGAAGAAGTGTGATTGATTAGTGAATATGACAAGAACATAAGATCAGGTCAAAAGGAGGTTAGGAACTGTACAGGGGGATCATATTCGAGATAACTACAGAAACAACATTGAATGTACAGATTGCAATATGACTGAGCTCTGCGCAACAACCCCAAGTGAAAGAAAAGAAGAAAGCATAAAGACAGGGGGAGTATTCAAAGCAAGCAGATGTATGAAAGAAAACACTAAACCAAAGAAAGGAGAACCTGTAATTCTGCAGTGAAGGCACCTCTTTTCCATTGATGTCAAAGGGGGAGAAAGATCATGAAGCAAGTGATCAGCGTAGAAAGATCATAAGGCATGCGATCAACGCAGAGATGAAAAGTAGTAGAGAAGTACTCTAGATCAGTGCAAATATGAAAACAAGCAGAGAAGTACTGATCCGTGTAGCGCAAAGAAACAAAGAAGGAAATATAGTGGAAGCATGCATTAGTAGAAGAAATCCGCACAGAAATGAAAGATAGCAGAAGAGAACTGACAAAAAAATGCGCAGATGGGTAAAGGCTCAAATTTGAAAGAACACAGGGGGAGTACTGCGAACAAAATAGATGAAACGCATAACTTCATGAGATGATTGACATGCACAACTTCATGAGGTGTTGACATCAATGACAAAGGGGAGATTGTTGAACTTTGGTTGTCATTGATGTCAACTGATGTCGAAGAGGATTTAGTATTCCCGTGCCAGTTTGAAGAATTATATGGAAACCACTTTGAAGAAATCCAGTTTGAAGTACATCCATATTATAGAAGTATATCTAGAAGTACATCAAGTATATCTAGTTTGAAGAGGTACATAAGGAGTACATTCCGTATGAAGAAGTACATATGGTAGATGCGCGAGTCCTAAATTCCACCTAGTCATGTTACTTCAAGGAAAATCCAAAAGAGTTGGTTGGACAAGTTTCGGGAGTGCGTAAGAGGCTTGGAAGCAAGAAGTAGTTGGATGGTTATGCAAGCCCTTGAAGTGCACAAGACACACCAATCAAATTAAGTATACAAGTTACTGAAGCACACAAGAGTACTAGAAGAAAGTGGTGGTTGGATAAGCCAAGTGCGCAAGTCCCACAAGCAATGGTACATCAAGGACGCAAGTTCTATAATGCAAAGGACTAAGTAGGCACAAAACCCACAAGGTATGATACCTCGGTGGCACAGAACATGACAAGTGGCATGAAGTAAGCAGAATCGTGAAGCAAGGAAGAAGGGACGCTACGACCACTTGTGGACATACCATCTGCGCAAGTCAAGTATAAATAAGAAGCCAAGTTGGAGAGTTGAAGTAAGCTTGTAAAATCGAGACTGGAAGATATAGATTTGACAAGCTTCTTATTTGGAGCATTAAGGGTTTGTGGAACTAGAAAAATATGATCTATCAGGTAGCCAAGTGTGCAAGATTAGAGGAACAAAAATACTGATGGTGCACAAGATGATGCAGTTTATCTGTGATAGTTGCACGAAGACAGAAATGTAGGATTATAGAGGATGCACAAGTACGTGAGTTCATAATGATAGTATCACAGATAGTACGTAGAAAGTCACAGATGATCTTAAGACAGGTGCGCAAAGACAGACTTGAAGCACAACTAGTAATGTGCGAAGTAAAGTAGTTTATTTGAATTAGATGCGCAAAGACAGAGTTGCATCACAACAGTAGATGCGCAGTATGATGAGGGTAATCTAGGACAAGTGCAAAGAATAGAAAGGAAGTATCGCAGACAATGCACAGAAGGTCACATATTGTATAAAGACAAATGCACCAAGATAGAAGTGTAATACAATAGAAGGTGCGTAGATTGATTTGATATAGATGCGCAAAGTCATAACAACATCACAACAGAAGATGTGTAGTATCAGTTGAGTTTGCAGATGCGCAGAAACAAAATGACATATTGAACCAGAGCGCCAATTGTAGAATGTGATGAAGTATGAAGTCAAGTGTGTAATGTTGGTGCAGTTATGTGATACAGTTAAGCAATAACAAGATATTGGTTTATAAAAAGTGCGCACCGCATTGTGAACAACAGATTATCTGAAGAGTGCGCGGATCAATAGAACAACAAAGTAATATCTTCTACATTCATGCAAGGGTGGCATGACTATTGATGTATATGTAACTTCGGAATGTATTTCACCTATGTATATTGTACTCCTATAGAGATGGTATTATTCCTCTATATGGAAGTGTTGTCATTTGTATTTGTAACAAATAATTAATAATACATTAATATTAATAATAAGTAGGAGTAATAGTTAATGAGAGGATGCGTCCCCTCAAATAGGCAATGCCCAAGCTACTATAAAAGCGGGCCAACAATTGTATATTTATCATCTCATCAATCTATAAATTTATATATCATTTTTATATCTACGGATATGTGGGCTATTTCAGAAATTATGGGTTCATCCCTAGTTTATTGAGAATATCCAACTATGGATAGTACATTGGTATCAGAGCCAACTCTGATCCGGCTGGTATCCCTCACTTCAGAGTTTCCAAAGATTCTGGTTTTTGACCAAAAAAGGCCCTTGGCCACAACACTCCCCCCACTTCCACGATTCCGTAGCATCCCCCATCCAGTGCTTCCGCAACACTCCTTCTCCACCTCCGCAAAGCTCTCAAACTACACCCCCATCTCCCTCCCGGCTTCCGGATTCGTCTAGCCCCATCTCCCTTCCGCATTCTACTTCTCCAGCGCTCCTCCCATTCCTCTCACGCATCTCCCCATCTCCTCTTCTCTTCAGCTCCATACTCCATTCGCCATACTCCCTCTTCATCCCCCCCCATCCCGCTGCGCCCTCCGCCTTGCTGCTATGCCCTCACGTGCCCACGGCCACGTCTATCGTGCCCTCCGCCATTCTGCTGCGCCCTCCTCCATCCTACTGCGCCTTTCCCAGCTTCCATCCACACCATCACCCAGCCAACACTGCCACCTGCTCCCATAAGCTCCACCCTCGCGTTCCCTCCAGCCTACACCCTGCACACTTCTCCCTACGCAAGCCTCAACTCCCACCCCCCTCGCCACCTGTTCCTCCCTGGCCACGCCTCTAGCCAACCGCGGCCTACGCAGTCTCTCGCCACCCTCTCACTAGTCCTCCCTCCGGTCGGCACTGACCACTCCACCTCCACTGTGCCTCCCTCCTCTCCACTTCCGTTGACCGGAGCGTTGCTCCTCCAAGTCATCCTCCTCGTTCCACCTCATCCCTACAAAAAAAAGAGTTAGTAAAAATATATTATATAATAATAATATATAATATAAATTTTATATTTTAAACCCTATCCTTCAAGAAGAAGAAAAAAAATAATAATATTTTTTTATTATTCAATAATACATATTATTATTATTATCTCACCAAACAAACAAACAAAAAAAAACTAAAAGTCAAAAGTAGTCAATAAAAAAAAATAAAAAAAATAAGACAAATCAAGAAAGACTTCGTTGCCAAAGCAGTCAAGACTATCATCCTTCGAAAAAACAAAAATCAAGGAAGATCAACAATCGTCGAAGAGTCAAACGTCAAAGGAAGACCAAGTATCGTCAAAGTTGAGACCAATTATCATCAAAGAAGACCTAGTCAAGGAAGAAATTGAAGCAAAGTCGAAATCGCAAACTATGGAAAACACATATTTGGGAATGAAGTCTCAATTGCAAACAACAATGGACGAATTAGAACAATATAAAACGAGCAGTAAACTTCTACAAGCTGAGATTGAGACACAAAAGTTCTTGAAGGAGTGGAGAGACGATGAGAATCGTCGCTTATGGAATCAAAATCGACAGCTAGAACGAACCATAAGAGATAACAAGAAAATGTTATCTGATCATGATAAAGAAATATCATGTTTAAAAATCCACAATCAAAACCTAGAAGACCATATTAGAAAGTCAAAAAATGACGATAAGTCACCCGATGGAAGCAATAATGATTTAGAAGAAGAAATAAATCGTTTAAACCAACTTGTTAGGGACAAAGATGATGAATTGATGTAAGTTGAGAGGAAGCTACAAAGTCAAGAATCAGACATACGTCAACAACAACAAAAGAATAAAGAACTCCAGCAAACATACGACGCTACTAAAAAGATGCACAAAGTGGAAATTAAGAAAATCAATGACATATTAGCAAGCAATACTGAAGAACTATTTCGACTAAGAATTCATAACAAACATTACTTATGAAAATCAAAAAGTTGAAAAATAGTAAGAAAATGGAACACTCTAATGAAGACCTAGAAGGAAAAATACTAGAACAACAAGAAGAAAACCATCATCTGAAAAATCGTAATCAAGAACTAGAGAAACAAATTGAGATGTTTAAAGAGGACAAAAAGTCGCAGGACAAAAGGTTCGAGAAAATTCAGAGTAATAACAATCTATTAGAGAGAAAATTAGCGCAAATCCAGGAGGAAGCATCCAGATCCCCCGGAAAACAAAGTCAAGTTGAAGAAGTAAAATCAGTCCTTGACACAATTCAAAAAGAAGTCTCTCCAGCAGAAAAACAAACAACCAGGACTCCTTATCGACACCCCAATTATAAATGTCATTTTGACCAACGACAGAGTCAAAATGAACATACACAGAAGAGTCATGTTGCAAGACAAGTAAGAACATCAAATCAAAATACTAAACAAACGAAAAGACCCATCTCACAAAGCGATCAAATAGCCCCGATAAAAATAGATCTCGGATGGACCACATCAGAGACGATGCGACAGTTCTTCTTTGGAATTTGTAACTCGTATCGCCTCATTTCATTAAGTATCGCAAATACAAAAAAAATCCAGAGATGACGGTTCAAGATAAAAGAAGACATAACCCTTGTCTTCAATAAGCTTTGAGGACAAAGCTTCCCTTAAGGGGAAGGCAATGTAACAAATAATTAATAATACATTAATATTAATAATAAGTAGGAGTAATAGTTAATGAGAGGATGCGTTCCCTCAAATAGGCAATGCCCAAGCTACTATAAAAGCGGGCCAACAATTGTATATTTATCATCTCATCAATCTAAATTTATATATCATTTATATATCTATGGATATGTGGGCTATTTCAGAATTTATGGGTTCATCCCTAGTTTATTGAGAATATCCAACTATGGATATTACAGTATTGACAAGTGTCGCAAGTGTTGTAACTTGCTGTGATGGATTATTAGACCACCAAGTGTGGGGTCGGCCCGGATTAATGTAACCATGGGTTATTAGACTGAGTTAGACAAGGCAGCCCTGTTAATTTATTGGGCAGGACAGGACAAGTATAAATAGAGAGCGGGAGCTCTCTATTTGATCATCTCATTATTCACTTCTACATCACTCGGAAAGTGGTGCACTAGTTGAGGAGGAGGAGTAGATTCTAGGAGAATACTATCTCTTGTACTTTGGTTGTATCATTGCTCTTTCTATCTCTGAGGAAATTGTGGGGTTTTTCACCTTTATGGTTTTCCCTAGTGAAACTCTATGTGTCCATTGTCTTATGTGATTGCTTGATATGCTTGATACATGCTTGATATGATTGATATGTTGTACATGTTATTCTCTCAGTAAAGATCCTAGAGTATGTTGAATTAATGCTCAAAATCTAACATGGTATCAGAGCTTCCCTGAGAAGAAGACATTGTGCAGTGGCGGAAACTAGGGTTTCTTGTTAATTGGGTTTCTCTCCACAGATTTTGGAAAAGAAGTAAGGCAGATTGACTCTACTCATCAAGGAGAATTTTTCTGTCCAATCAGAATTCAATTCTGAGCACTTTTAGTTTTGGACCTAAAAATTAGGGTTTCCACAAAAATAGGAATTTCTGAAATATGAAGACATAGCTGGAAGCGTCTTGGAAAAATCAAATTTTAGAGATTTGGATCGAGATTTTTGGTTGGATAAATCTCTGGGAAACTCAAACCCTAATCAGGGTCCTCCCTAGTGAATCCGGGAAGACTAAAAAGGATTTATGAAGGGTGAAACTTTGCAGATCTCAAATTCTGAATATACCAGGTTGATCAGCTCATCAAGGCGCATCTTTCTATCCTTTCAGAAGTTTGAAATTCAAAGTTTGAATTTTTAGGGTTTTTCTGACAAACCATAATCCGAGACCAGATCCAGTTTTCAGTAAATCAAGTGGTAAGACCTAAATCTTTTCTATTTCCATTTGAAGTACTCTTTAAGGATGCCTCACCACACCAAGCTTGAGGATAAGCTTGAAGGGGCTGATAACTTCTGAGCATGGAAGTATAGGATTGGGTTAATCCTGGAAGAAAATGAGTTGGACACTTATATAAGTGAAGTGGTCCCTGTCCCAAAGGAAGAAGAGACTAAGGCTCTTCACAAGAAGAACTTGGTAAAGGAAAAGAGGATCATTGCTGATTCTATCAAGGATCATCTCATACCCCATGTGTCATCCCTAAAGACACCAAAGGAGATGTTTGATTCCCTGACCAAGTTATTTGAAGGGACGAACATAAATCGGAAGATGACCTTGAGGAATCAATTGAAGAATGTCAAGATCCAGAATGCGGAGACTATGCAGTCTTATTTCTCAAGGGTCTCCCATATAAAAGAACAACTTGAAGCTGTGGGAGAAGATATAGAAAATGGAGAAGTGGTAATGACCACTCTTAATGGCCTTCCTAGGTCATGGGATTCCTTCATCCAAGGGATTTGTGCTAGGAAGAAACTTATCACTTTCAGTAGACTGTGGGAAGAATGCTCACAGGAAGAAGCTCGAATTATAGCTCGAGAAGAGAAGATGGGGAATGAAGACCAAGCTCTCACAGCACACTCCAAAAGTCATGGCGACAAAAAGACTCACCATAATGGCAAGAAAGAAAGGCATCACCATCAGAATCAGAGGGGTAGTCCCAGAAATCGAAGAAATATGACCCATGCCCGTTGCTATACATGTGATGAGAAGGGACACTTTTCCAGAGATTGTCCCAGAAATAAGAAAGATGGTTCTCACAAGAAGAAGAACTTCAAAAGAAGACATCATGCTCATGCTGCAGAGGATGATGAACCTCCCAGGAAGAGGGCCAGAGAAGATAGTGAAGATTCTTCAAGTGATGAAGAATATGTTTTGATTTCTGCTCTCACTGGAACCATTACTCATGGAAGTAATGATTGGCTTATAGATAGTGGGGCTTCTAAACACATGACAGGATTCAAGGAATCCTTTACGAACCTATCTGAACATTAATCACCCCACAAGGTGAAGCTTGGGGATGACTACCAGTATCCAATAAAAGGGAGTGGTGAAGCCTCTTATAAACTATACTTTGAAAAGTCTATGAAAATGAAAGATGTTCTATATGTTCCAGGTCTCAAGAAGAATCTACTCTCCATATCTGCATTGGATGCAAAAGGCATAAGGGTTGCATTTGTAGATGGCCAAGTCCTAATGTTTCCAAAGGGTAAGACTATTGATGATGCAGTGGTGATTGGAGAGCAAGAGGGAGGATTATACAAATTGAAGGGCCAACCAGAAAAAGACATGGTCCATGATTCAGTAGAGCCAAGTGAACTTTGGCATAGAAGGCTTGCACACATGCACTATATGGCATTACCAATTGCAAGCAAAGCAGTGGAAGGTCTTTTTGAAATCCAGTCAAAGCATGAAGGCATTTTCAAAGGTTGTGCAAAGGGAAAGAACACAAAGAAGACATTTCCAAGCAGTAAAAGCAAGTAGGGAAAAAGGAATTATCCACTCCGATGAATGCAGTCTGATGTCATCCAGTTCTCTGAGTGGGTATGTATACTATGGTTCTTTCATGATGATTTCTCTAGGAAGACTTGGATTTATTTCTTGAAGAACAAAGATGAAGTATTCAGCAAATTCAAGGAATTCAAAGCCTTGATAGAAAACCACACTGAAAAGAAGATCAATGGTGGAGAATTCACTTCAGCAGACTTCAAGAAAGCTATGCAGTGATTCAGGGATTAAGAGGGAGTTTTACCACTCCTTACAATCCACAACAAAAAGGAGTAGAAGAAGTTACTTCATATTCGGACTCTAGCAGATCCTGCAAGGAAGCAAAGATTCAGAGGGAGTCCACCCAACAAACAAACAAAGATAAGTATTTGAATTGTCATTTATTATATATATGATGTTGTTCAGTTATGTACATACTTATGTTCCTAAAGTTAGGATGTGTATTATTCATATTAGGATATTTGCATTAATGAACAAGATACTACTAGGTAAGTGGCCTATGGTACTGTACAACACACCATTGCTACTTATCTAGAATGAAACCTCTTTGCTGACATGTTGGGAGTTGTGCACACTCTTAACAATGTTCTGGTAGAGATGGAAGGCATCCAGAAAGTTACAGAATATGGATAAATGTTGTATTGAAGCATTGGCTAAGATAATTGCATGACTGTATGACATATGTCTTTATGAGTAAGAATTTGTTCTGAAATATATAAGATGTTTCTAATCATGCAATTAAACTTGTCTTGTAGGAAAGACCGTGTACCATCACCTACAAAAGAAGGACTACAACATTTTGTTCAAAGAAAAATATCTATTGAAGATATTGAAGAATATGAAGTTCCCAAGATCCGGGATGCAATAATGGAAGAATGCTATGATCGAGGAATACCAATTGATCATGAAGAATGATGTTTGGGATGTGGTCCCAAGACCTGATAGGAAGTCTGTGGTGACTTCCAAGTGGATCTATAAGATCAAGCATGCTGCAGATGGTAGCATAGAGAAATATAAGGCAAGGTTTGTAGCTCGTGGCTTCTCCCAGAAAGAAGGGATTGATTATGAAGAGACTTTTTCTCCTGTGGCCATATACACTTCCATTAGATCAGTACTTTCTCTAGCTGCAGTGATGAAATGGAAGGTACACCAGATGGATGTCAAGACTGCTTTCTTGAATGGTGTAGTTGAAGAGGAAGTGTATGTGGAGCAGCCACTCGGGTTTGAGACACATGACCGAGAGTCACATGTGTACAAACTGAAGAAAGCCCTGTATGGTTTGAAACGGGCACCCAGGACCTGGTATGGCAGAATAGATGGCTTCCTATCCAGTTTAGGCTTTACCAAGAGTAAAGCAGATTCCAAACTTTACTACAAGGTTGAGGAAGGCAATCCAGTGATACTAATATTGTATGTGGATGACCTGTTTGTAACAGGTGAGGATAGATTGATTGCCGACACGAAGAGGAAGCTTGCTGCCCAGTTCGAGATGAAGGACTTGGGTATGATGCACTACTTTCTTGGTATGGAGGTCTAGCAGAGTACAGATGGAATCTTCCTTGGACAAGGGAAGTATGCAGTAGAGATCCTGAAGAGGTTCAGGATGATGGCCTGCAAGACCATGGCCACACCTATGGCATCGAACCTGAAGCTTCTATGTGATGCTTCATCTGAGCCGGTTGATGCTACGATGTATCGTCAGATTATTGGGTCCTTGATGCACCTGACGAATACAAGACCAGATATCTGCTTTGCGGTGAACACCTTGAGCCAGTACTTGACAGATCCAAGACATGTTCACCTGATAGCTGCAAAGCATATTCTGAGGTACCTGAAGGGTACAGTTGACTATGGGCTCAAGTATGAGGCGAATCAAAAGTTTAACCTAGAGGGTTATGTTGATTCGGATTGGGAAGGCAGTGCCATTGATCGGAAGAGCAATTCGGGGTGTTGCTTTAGTATGGGATCCGGTATGATCTCTTGGTTTAACAGGAAGCAGTCCTGTGTGGCACTGAGTACAGCCGAAGCAAAGTATGTCATAGCTTGTTTGGCTAGTTGTGAGGCAGTATGGATTAGGAAGCTACTGTCTGATTTGTTTGATCTCTAGTTGAGTGCTACTTGTATATATTGTGACAACCAGAGTTGTGTGAAGTTGTCGGAGAACCCAGTGTTCCATGACAAGTCAAAGCACATTGAGATCAAGTATCACTATATCAGGGATATGGTGCAGAGGGGAGCAGTGAAGCTCCTGTATGTTGCGACAGATGAGTAGATAGCCGATGTGTTGACCAAGCCGCTTGCTAGAGTGAATTTTGAATACTTCAGAGGGAGACTTGGTGTACTTCAGATCGAGATACCTTCCAAGGGGAAGTGATGAGTCCGGAGACACAGATGCACATGAGCCATTCTCACATAGTGGTAGGTTGGTCCTCCTATGGTGTAGATGTAAGGGCCGGAGCCATTCTCACATAGTGGTAGGTTGGTCCTCCTATGGTGTAGATGTAAGGGCTGGAGCCATTCTTACATGGTGGTAGGTTGGTCCTCCCATGGTAAGATGTAAGGGCTGGATCCATTCTTACATGGTGGTAGGTTGGTCCTCCCATGGTAAGATATAAGTGCTGGGCCATTCTGACATGGTGGTAGGTTGGTCCTCCCATGGTCGTTGATGTAAGTGCTGGTCCATTCCGACATGGTGGTAGGTTGGTCCTCCCATGGTCGTTGATGTAAGTGCTCTGCCATTCCGACATGGTGGTAGGTTGGTCCTCCCATGGTCATTGATGTAAGTGCTGTGAGCCTTTCACATATGGTAGTAGGTTGGTCCTCCCATGCTGGTGAGTGTAAGTGTTATGTGTGTGCATCTGGGTTGTGCTCCATGGAAGATGACAATGATCTGAAGACGATGATGTGATAGTATGGTACACAGGTTTTGCAGAGGCATATGATCAGTCCTGAGATGCTCTTGCAGGTTTTGCAGAGTCAGTGTAATCAGTCCTGGGAGATCTTGTAGGTTTTGCAGAGGTAGTGTAATCAGTCCTGAGGTGTACCTACTTGATGGCTTGCTCGCAGAGATGTTGGTGATGAAAATCCAGCATGAAAAAGGGCTGGCTCTGTAGATGATGAATACCTACAGGTGGCGGGCCTACATCCAGTATGAAAAAGGACTGGCTCTGTAGAACTTCCTATGACATGTAGATTGGAGATTGATTGAGATAGCAGTAGCAGTGACGATGACGATGATTCGATGACGATGATCCAGTGACGATGATCTAGAGAAGAAGACTTGTGCTAGCAGATCTGTGTCGAGAAATACCTTCCTAGTTAAGAGGGAGTGTTGATGCATATGTAACTTTGGAATGTATTTCACCTATGTATATTGTACTCCTATAGAGATGGTATTATTCCTCTATATGGAAGTGTCGTCATTTGTATTGACAAGTGTCGCAAGTGTCGTAACTTGCTGTGATGGGTTATTAGACCACCAAGTGTGGGGTCGGCCCGGATTAATGTAACCATGGGTTATTAGACCGAGTTAGACAAGTCGGCCCTGTTAGTTTATTGGGCAGGATAGGACAAGTATAAATAGAGGGCGGGAGCTCTCTATTTGATCATCTCATTATTCACTTCTACATCACTCGAAAAATGGTGCACTAGTTGAGGAGGAGGAGTAGCTGCTAGGAGAAGACTATCTCTTGTACTTTGGTTGTATCATTGCTCTTTCTATCTCTGAGGAAGTTGTGGGGTTTTTCACCTTTATGGTTTTCCCCAGTGAAACTCCGTGTGTCCATTGTCTTATGTGATTGCTTGATATGCTTGATACATGCTTAATATGATTGATATGCTGTACATGTTATTCTCTCAGTAAAGATCCTAGAGTATGTTGAATTAATGCTCAAAATCTAACAATGGCGTGGCAAGGAACATGGGGTCGGTGCCTTCTTCTAGTTGAAGCTGGTAAATCAGGGAGTCAGTGCTTCCTTCAGGTTGGTGTCTGTAAATCCAGGGGGTCAGTTCCTCCTTCCAGTTGGTGCTGGAGAACTTCGGAAGTTGGTGCTTCCATGAATGTAATTTTTATATTATAAGAGAGAATTCTGTGGTTTTCTCCTGTTTGGGTTTCCACATAAAAATCTGCGTGTTTTATGTTTTGCGCATGTGATGTTGAATGTTTTATTTATGGTGAATGCATAGCTTAAGTTCTAGTGAAATTTGATAAGAACTAAAAATTGTACATAAATGCGCTAATATTGATTCACCCCCCCTCTCAGTATTAATAAGATTCCAATAGTTCAATCTTGTGAACAAAAAAAAGACTATTGACATAGTTCAAAAAATTTGTCCTAACAACTGCTATTAGGCAATGTACATACAGATTGATATATTTCAAAAACTTTCCTAGTTGACAAACTTTAATAGAAAAACTACTAACATAAATTCCTAAATGAGACCAAAGAGAAAGAACCAAGTCGAACTCGAAGGCACCACATCTATTGAGGATTTTCTGAGATGTAAGGATCCATTCTGCGTTGCTGCAGGGGTGGCTCTATGCTAGATTGGAGAGGGTCCAGAGCTTCATGCTTGAAATCCCCTGAGGGAGGCCCGTTTGTCCCAACAACCATTGCTGCAGTAACCACCTTTGGTTTCGGTTCCTCTTCCTTGATGGCTTTCCCACCAATTCCCATGCTCGTTGGAGTTTGAACGTGCGTCATCTCCATTGTCGCAATTGGGTTCAAGTTTCCCTCCTCAGGCTCCACGTCTACCATTAGGAGCAGAGAGGGGAGGTTGAATAGTTCTTCTAGGTTGGAACACCAGTCAATCATTACTTCACCTTGTGCTCGAGCTCTTACATACAGGTTCATATGTCCCTGTCTAGTTCCTGAATTTCATGCTTGATATCCATCAAAGTGTCTATCATGGACCCCAATTTCCATGCCAGGGTGACTTTCCTAGCTTCTCTGATGCAAGTGGAGTGAGAGCTACCTCTTCGGCTGGGAGCACGATGGCTTTCCCTCACCATCATCACACTGACACTACCTCCCTCACACACCTTCTCAATCGAAATTCCAATTCCTGTTGCAGTGGTGTCAACACTGAGAATTGGACCTGTGGGGCTCAACTGCGTGTTTAATAGCTTGTCTTTGCCACTAGATGGCACTCCCTCCATCCCGTCAATCCACCCCGTGGCCATTATTGCTGTGTCAATTATCCACGTGATGTCGATCATTCCATCTCTTGGGAGGGGGGCATGGTAAATGCCCACCCTCTGCGTCTACAACCGCTAGCACCTGTGATGTCCAATCACCATTAATGCATCGAGCTTGAACTGATTGAACCCCATCCGAGGGTTAATAATTAATTATGAATATTAATTAGAAGTTGAAATTACATTTTTTCTGTTGTGGTCCACGAACAAGTTGTAAAAATGACCTAGGTTCAAATTTTGGTAGGGCTTACTCAAATTTTGGTGAGGTAGCACTAGTGAACATGAAAAAAATGATGCATGAAGTGAAGGTATGTAAAGTGATTGTGTTCATAGGCTCTAAGCCTAAAAATTCTTATAGAAACACATAAATTATGAATAATAATTAGGATTATAGCAATTCTCATTTTCATAACTTGCTTTTCCCTCAAAGCATGAGAAAGGAGGGTGCTATGCCATGGGTTAGTGAGAGAAAATTCAAAAGTAGTTTGGGTAAGGAGGGATTTTTAGTATAGTCTTAATTAAAAAATTGAAACAAGATTTCTAAATATATTTGCACATAAAATTAAATGACGTCTTAATTTAACCACTAATGTCAAAGCAATGCACGTGTTATACTTAAGGAGATTTGAACTTACTATTGAGAAATTTATCACAACCTTTGGTGCATAAAAAATAATTATTAATCATTACTATAATGGAAGATAAATCCTAATTGAGAAAAATTAACATTCACATGATATACATTGGATCACATGGGTCCACAAGGTCGCAAGGCCTTTGATTAATGAACTTTTCACATGTTTCAATAAATTTATGTTGCTAGGTAAATAGGCTAGCCAACCAAGCAACTAAGGAAGCCAATTTTTTTTTCAAGAGAAAAAACAGTAACTTGTTATTTGATGAAATCAAAGTTACAGAGTTCTAAAACATATACCAATCTATCCTTGTCCAAATCAAGCATATAACAATTAACTCACATCATCCTGCCAACCTCGGCTCGATGATATGAAAATTGATCTACTGCCACAATCATTACATAAAGACAAAAAAGAAAAAAGAAAACAGTGCACAAAAAATAGTCGCACATACAAGGAGGACGCATCCCAGAGGAACTGATAACTGCTAGTGTTAACCAAATGGCTGGAGACGTGATCCTCATAAAAAATATGACCATCCATGGGGTCAATATCAGACTTAGAAAGGGCATCCTCCTGTCCATTTAATTCTCTGTATATATGAAAACATGAGATGATAGAGAAATCCTCCATTAGTGATTTAAGCCTATCAAGCCACGTCTCCAGTTTTAAACTTTGAATCTCTAGATGACCATTTTTCTACTCTATAACCACCTTTGAGTCTGTGAGGACATTAAGTCGAATAATGCCTCTTCAACGAGCAAAAGAAAGGAGCCCCCAAAAGGCTAGAAACTAAGCCCAAGTGTTACTTCCATCCCCTGTGGCCATCCTGAGTTTTATATGATGCGTCTTCTTCATAATGATCATCATCCTAGCACCACATGATCCCTCTTTCGCTGCCCCATCAAAATAGCCAATCGCCAATCAGAGGGAAACTAAGTATTCTATGTTTTGGTCTAGGGGTCAGAACACAATACTCCCTTAGTGCCGTGATGGATTTTGCACAAATACGAAAAGAAGATGGATTTCTACCTTCGAAAATAAGCCCATTTCATGCTTTCCACAGTTCCCAAATAAGAAGCATCGATAAGGATTTGAATTTTACACCATAGTAGCATAATTCAAGTACGAATTTAGATACAAATACGATTCAATACGGAAAAATACATAACAAAAAAATCCAATACAGATCAAATACGGAAGTAGACATCTTATATATAATACTTTTAATCAAATATATAAACCAATATAGCATAAATGTACATTGAAAACCATTGGTCTATTTTTAGACATATTATTTACAAACAACCAAAGTTACTATTTAAAAACAAAAATATAAAATGTCAATGAACTAGAATAAGGTCAAGTCAACCTGAGAGATAACAACTAGTTATTAATAGTTACTTTTTATAAGAAATTAATAAATTGAATGTTATTTATATTTTATAGTTATTAAATAATTAAAATTTGGTTTTTTAAATTTACTTTTTCATTAGTCAGAATCTATATTCGTATCATATCTATATCAAATATTCGACGAATTCGAATTGCTCTGAATTTCCGTACATGAAATGCCAATACGACAGAATTATGCTACTAGGTTTTACACCACGGAGTAGCCACCTATGAATGCTATCCAGGAAATTATTAGTGCCCCAATCATCCTCATGGTGAAGCATATCGCTCAGCTTCTGCCAGAAATCCTTGAAATATTTGCAATGGAAAAAAAATGTGTTACACTCTCCAAGTCATAAGAACATAAGACACATCACCCCAGACCATGAATTCCACACTTGTTCAGATTGTCCCACAACATGATTTTATTCTTTATACACAACCATGCGAAACATTTATCTTTCAATGGTAATCTGTGCTTCCACAATTTCCTCGACCACCAACAGGATTCTTGCTAACCCGCTTGTGTAAGAATATAACTATAAGCCCGCTTAGCAGAAATAACACCATATGAATTTCCCCAATCCCAGAACAACATGTCTGAGGAAGAATAAAGATTAATCCCTACAGTAATTAATCCTCTAATGAAAGCATTCCACTCCTCTCGTACCTCCGCCAATAATACTAGATCATTGGATTGATACCAGTAATCCTGACACCCATTTGATACACGAACTCTTTTGATCTATGTTAATAGATGAATATTTTTCCTGTGTAGCTGGGAAATTAGATCCCTGGATAGGCAAAAAATTTCAGATAACCCAGCCACAGGATTGATGCCTAGAAACACTTGTATGATGTTTCCTACTTTCCAGGCCAGCCATTAACCAAGGATCGGGTAGGAATTTAGGAGTCCTCTCCAAATAATAGAGGCGTTTGTGGGCCTAAATGTTGGCTTACAGATCCACCAATTTACCGGCATCCCTATGAGATATTTAGCCTTTATAGATTTGCTCCACATTCCGTTGCCAAAAAGACATCGCCACAAACTCTTTGCTTGGAGGGCAAGGTTGAACCACTCCAAATGCTTGATCCCCCACCCACCTAATTCCTTAGGAACCACCAAGATTTCCCATGAGGATAGGTGGAACTTCGCCACTGATCGTCCCCCCGTCCACAAGAAGTGAAAACGATTTTTTCTTATGCAATTGATAATCGACAAAGGGACTTTGAAGAGTGAACCAATAAACCGGGATGCTCTGGAGTACAAAGTTTACAAGAACCAATCGCCCCCTAGTGACAACCATCTAAAAATCCAGTTGTTGATCCTTCATTCCACCTTTTGTATTAACCAGTTCCAATCCTCCAATTTGTAACAAGGTGATTCCATGAAGATGGGTAACTATTTTTGGCCAAATATGGCGATGAAAAATGGAAATTTTACCCATGTATTAAATTGAAGTCCTCGAAACTCATATTTGCCACATGAACTTCGACATGCGGTTAAAAAACGAAATGTAGAGAATTATGTTGGCTTTCCAATGATTTTTTTTTTGAAATATACCAATGTCATTTATCGTGTCAAATTTTCATTTAATGAAACATGTGTACTTAAAAATTTGAAGAGCAATTAATAAGTGGTTTGTGTGTGTGCACAATAATTTAATGTTAAAGTAATAATTTAAAAAAATGAAATATGTGAGCATGATCTAGACAGAATGCACTAGTGCTTACATATTTTTCTTTTAATTTTTTTCGAAAAATAATATTTATAATTATTTTTTGAAACTGACCAATGAATATTTCAGTCGCATTTTGCACACATGTGTGTGTGTGCACCAAATCTTTTGATTGTTTACATAATTTGCAAAACTAAAAATACCATTTTGAAGAGGACGCACTTATCTAGTGCTTGTGTATGTTTTCAAATTTTTTGGATTTGTATTTGAATGTTGTTGATTTATCTTTGAGCTCAATCTAAGTTGTCGGCAAGGTTTTTTAGGGAAAGTTTTAGTAGAAATTTAAAAACAAAAGACATACGAAGATAAAAATTCATAAATTTTATATATATGGATAGAGGATTCATTGATGAATCTAATGGTATCAAGTCCGCCCATTAATGTGCATGTAATGACATAGTTTAAGCCTCTGAAAGGCAGACAAAACTTTTTTTTCTGTAGTGGAAAGGGCTTTCAACCTGTTTTTAGGCCCTTGTTCAAGATATTTGTTCAATCGAGGTATTTAAAATATCTTGATCGAGGTCTAAATATGACCTCGATTGAGGTTTTTATATAGACCTCGATCAAGGTATGTTCAAGCCCTCGATCGAGGTCTATTACTCGATCGAGGGTTTGCAAAATTAGCTCGATCGAGGATTTGTTTGTGTAAAGAAAACATACAAAAAGAACCCGAGAAAGGAGTTGGACAATTAATGTTTCCAACCACCATTCCCTCGCAAAAATAACAAGCAACCTCTATATAATTACTAAACAAGTGATCAACAACACTAATTTAACTCATTGCTAGTTTATTTTCAATTAGAGCTATGTGAATTTGATGTTGTTCACTTAGAGCTTTGTGATTTTGATGTTGTTCAATTAGAGTTCATTAGACATGTAAGATTTCTTTGTAGACATTTCAAAATTTCATATTAACATATTGTTGTTTGTTATAACAATTTGAAGAAATCTTTGTCTGTTTTCATTGTAGTTTGATGGGGAGTAAAAGAAAACAACAAAGGAAGCATGCTCGTCAACAAAATGACAATGAAGAGCTTGAGAAGAATAGAGAAAGAATGAGACAACAAAGGGCAAGCTTGAGAGAAGAAGAAAATGCACCTTTGGTGCAACAAATTTCAATGGAGGACAACCAAGGAAATTTTTTGAATTATATGCTACATAATTTAAATATCATATTTTATCTTTCTCTAATAATTTGTTATACACTAACTATTTATTTTTCATTTTAGTCTTATTATATTTTGTTTGTAATAATATTTTTAACAAATTGTTATATAGACTACAAAATTAGTAACAATTTTCCAAAAAGTTTAACTATTTCATAATTTAATTTGTTTACTATTTATTTGTAATGATATTCTTATTTATTTCATCCATTTGTTATTTATATTCAAAGTTTGCAACAATTTTCATCTTAAATGAATAATTTTCAAGTGGATAACAAATAACAAATGTTATTGGAACAATTTTCAAATGAAATGTACATTTAGATTCTATTTTCATGTTAAAATGTACATATTTTTAACTATTTTCAAATTTCTAAGTTGCTAACAATTTTCAATGTTATTGGAACAATTTTTAAATTAAATATACACTTGAACCCTATTTTCAACTTAAAATGTACATATTTAACTATTTTCAAATATTAAGTTACTAACAATTTCAAGTTAAATTTAATTTCAATTATTGTTTTGTTATTTGTTAAAAAAATATTTGTACAATTTGTTATTTAGACTACAAAATTAGTAACCATTTTCCAAAAAATTTAACTATTTCATAATTTAATTTATTTACTATTTATTTGTAATGAATATTCTTATTTATTTCATAACTATGTTATTTATATTTCAAAATTTGTAACAATTTTCATGTTAAATGCATAATTTTCAAGTGGCTATCAATTGTTATTGGAACAATTTTCAAATGAAATGTACACTTGGAAATTCTATTTTCAAGTTAAAACATGTACATATCTAACTATTTTCAAATTTCTAAGTTGCAAACAATTTTCAAATTAAATGTACACTTGGACCTTATTTTCAACTTAAAATGTACATATTTAACTATCTTCAAATTTATAAGTTATTAACAATTTCAAGTTAAATTTAATTTGAGCTCCAAGTCTCAACATGTGTTGATTGAAATAACTATCAATGTCTAATTTTAACTTAGTCCTCATTTTATTTGAAATGAATATTTTGATAGTTACATGTATTAAAGTTAGAAAATTCAATTTGAAAAGAAATGAAAAGAATAGTTATGTAATACATGTAAAATTCAATGGTAACAAACAAAATGAACATTGTGATAATTATGTAGTAGTTGAAAAATTCAATTATGTTGTTTTTAATGTATTTTCAATTCATGTACACCAATTTTTTCTATGCATGAATGTAGGGATAAGTTTTAAATATCTTTTTTCTTGTAAAAAATATATATTTTATTTATATTTCAAAATTTGTAACAATTTTCAAGTTAAATAGATAGTTATGCAATAGTTGGAATATTCAATTCACAAGCAATTTTCAATTTGTTAATTTCCACATAAAATATCAAGTTACTAACAATTTTAAAGTTCAATGTACAACTATCGAGTTAAATGATACATAATTGATTTTCAAACTTTAGTAACAATTCTCAATCTAAATGTACAATTTCAAGTAACTACATACATATCTTGTTATTTTGAATTTAAGTCACAAACGATTTTCTTGTTTTTAATTTATTTTCAATACTTGTACCAACTTTTTCAAGTTAAATGTACATATTTATTTATTTTGAATTCAAGTTCCAAACAATTAAATCTTGTTTTAAAACTATTTTCAATTCTTGTACCAATTATGCATTTCAAAACACTTCAATTTGGTACTTTAAAATTAATCGATCCTTGCATAGTGTACTTTTGATTGAAATTCCCTTCACATGAATTTTGATTATGTAGGGAGAGATTATGGCTAGCCATCACATCATGGTGATCAAGAATCACATGACCCCGTGCCCCCTCATGATCTTGATTATCCATCACATGACACCTTGCCCTCTCACATTTCTAGTATAATTGGGAGTTGCAGTGGGGTTGGAAGGGGTGCAAATTGTCTTGAGGATTGTGCAGTTGTTTTTGCACAAGAAGAGATTGGGAACTCGATCCCTAGTCAGACAATTAGAGAGCATATCAGTAACATAATTGAGTCATATTTTAAAGAACATTTAACAATGGCACAATCTCAAATCCTACATGGGTTGATAAAACAAAAAAAATTGAAACGTGCCACAAAGTTGTTGGGTTTTCAAGATGCTAAAACACAAAAGACATGCGAGAATGCAATATAAAATGTAAGAACCGCATTATCTTTATTTGGAAAATGAAGAAATAATGATATCCGAGCTGCTCGTAGGGAAATTACAATGGCTGTTGTGGCACAAAGAACCTCAAGAAATCGAATGGTATCAACAATGGCATCATTGCTCAAAGTTTCAAACAAAACATTGTTCACATATACTAAATTCAAGGTCCGGATAGATGAAAATGATGAAGCTGCTTGTTGGTCTCTTATTTGTAGGGAACCCTATCAAGGCAGGATGGCAGCGAGCATTAGAGAGAAGGTGATAGAGTTTTGGGATAGCCATTCTCGTATTATTCCAGATTGAAAGCATGTCCTGTGACAATGTTTATCCAGAGGCATTTATCAGGATCATTGTAACCATGTGATGGAGATGACGGGAGTTTCACTTTACGAGGAATTCCAAGAAACCAATCTTGGTGTTCAAATATCATTTAGCATGTTCAACAAATTGAAACCGTGGTATATTAGGCCGAATATGATTCATGACACTTGTTGCTACCGGTACCACGTTGAATTTCAACTATACTATGACACATTTCTAGATTTTTGCAAAAGGCACTAGAACGGTGAACTAGCTCCTCACACAGTGCGAGATTTTATTTGTATGATACTATGCAACAAGAATCCTGAACAAGTGTTTTTCAATAAGAGGTGTGTAGGTGGGAGAAGATGCCCTAAATGCGGTGATTTGACATTGTTCCATAGGAAATTTTCTATCAATCCAACACACCATGGATGGTCAGATATCATAGTTATGTGGAAGAGGTACGAGTATGTCTCCATGAATCCATCATCTTCTTCATCTGTGCCATCTAAGAGGATCGACTTGCTCGAGGATGAGATTCCCGTTTTAGATTTCATGGAGAAGTTTCAAAGTCAGATTTATAAATACATAAAGCATTCCCATAGGTTTAGGTGGCAAGCTTCAGAATTCAAACATTCTCGTGAGGTATTTGAGCCGGGCACAATCTTATCAGTGGTAGAATTTGCTGAGAACTACACATTTGCTCCTCAAAGAGAGATACAAATTGAGTACTATCACTCCGACCAGGTGTCTATCTTTGTACATGTATTGTACAGACATGTGCATGAAAGCATTGATGGTAGGGATAACACTCCCCAATCACATGAAGTGATCAAGGAGTACCATTTTTATTTCAGTGACAATCATGAGGATGAAATATTGTTCGTTCAACACTGCTTTGGGTTGATTTATGATTCATTCAGGCAGAGAGGCATATCATTTACATAACACTGGATTTGGTCAGATGGGTGTGCAGGGAAATTCAAATCGGCACGCTCATTTTATTGGTCGAGTCGCCTTCACAAAGAGACAGGAATCCGACACACCTGGAACTTTTTTGAAACAAGGCATGGAAAGGGTGAACATGATGGCGTAGGTGCATGTGTGAAACGAGCACTTCGGAGGTACCAGATGAGTCATGGTGCAACCTGACTCAAATGCTCCACGAAAGTAGTTGATTGGTGCATACGTCATTTGGGACATCAAGGTCGCGAACAAGCAAGGCCGGTGTGTAGGTAATAAACTCCAAAATCAATTAATAAGCTAATAACATTCAATATCATCATTTCCAAAAGAACACATACTTGATAGGAATTTATATATGACAAATTGAATCCCATGCAGGTTCTTTTGGGATGTTTCCCTTGGTGATGTGAATAGATCCATGCCGTGGTATTGTGAGACCATACCTGGTACAAGGGAATTACATTATGTTCGAAGTAAAGACATGGGTGACATATTTTCCATTGAAACGAGGAAGTATGCTTGTTTTTGCAATTTTTGCATTGATGCAAATGGATGTGGGCTTCATCACTGTGAAAATGATGTATATGTGAAGCCATGGAAATATGTCCCTCTTAATCCAAAGGGCCCACATCCAATTCCAACATGGAAAGAGATGCACATTGATGAGGCAATGGACTCATTAGATCATGATCGAGTTTCTGATATGGTTAGGGAAGGTACAAGAAACTTCATTAAGTTAATTAGTTCACTATATATTACACGTATACAAATGTTACAAATGTTGTATAAATGCACGTGCATGACATTTGAATAATATTTGTAATTTATCTTGCAGGTGATGTATTTGTTGTCATTGCACCCCCCCACAACCAAGAAAATGTGGCATATTATTTGATGTGATGCACACAAATAAAAAACAGGTTGTTGCGACCCTATCAAGATGGAGACTTCACATACCAAATTGGAGACTTGGTTCTAATGGGACACTTTTTTGAAAGAGTGAAAAAACAGGGTGCTCATATTATTTACAAATATTTTATGCCTGAATATATATCATGCCAATACAATCATTTGGTGGTGGCAGCTCGGATACATCTAATAGAAATCAAGGTGAAGATAGGTGAGCCAAAGAGATGGAAGATGACATAAGCTGACAATGATTGTATTATGGAGACTTGCAATCCTATAACCCATTGGCCAGATGAATGAGTTACATGTATGCCACTTGCATCATTGACATAGTTTTCATGTTGTCTTGTTGAATATTTTTTGGAGATTTTTGTGGAGGTTGTTTTATAAATGTGTTTTTGTAGATGCTTTAATGCCAAGATTAAAAATACTAGATGGGAGGCTTTTGTGAAAATTGGGTCATGGTGCTCTAATATGAATACACTTGAATGTATGGTCAGTGCTCCATAAACTTCCTCCATAATAGTTTTATAAATATTTGTTTAGATGTTTTAAAAACAATATTAAAGATCTACTAGATAGTTGAATTGTAATGTAATTGAATTGTATTGTGGAGACAACATAATGTAATTGTAAAATTTCAATTTTAAATTGTAATGTACATTCTAATTTTAAATTTTGATTTCAAATACAATTTTAATTTTATTGAGAATTTAAAATACATATACAATGTAAAATTGTAAAATTTAAATTTTAAATTGTACAATGTATTCTAATTTTAAATTTTGATTTCAAATGCAATTGTAATGTAATTGAAATTGAACTTTTAAATTGCAACAACACATTCAATTTTCAATTAAAATTACACATTAAATTTTAAATTGTAATTGAATTGGAATGTGGAAATTGTAATTGAATTGTAATGTGTAGACAACATAATGTAATTGTAATTTCAATTTTTAAGTTCAAATGTATTCTAATTTTAAATTTTGATTTCAAATACAATTGTAATGTAATTGAGAATTTAAAATACATCTATACAATGTAAAATTATAAAATTTAAATTTTATATTGTACAATGTATTCTAATTTTAAATTTTGATTTCAAATGAAATTGTAATGTAATTGAAATTGAAATTTTAAATTGTAACAACACATTGAATTTTCAATTGAAATTACACATTAAATTTTAAATTGTAATTGAATTGGAATGTGTAAATTGTAATTGAATTGTAATGTGTAGACAACATAATGTAATTGTAATTTCAATTTTTAATTTCAAATGTAATCTAATTTTAAATTTTGATTTCATTTATGCAATTGTAATGTAGTTGAAATTGAGTTTTTAAATAGTAATTGAATTGGAATTGAAATTACACATTAAATTTGAAATTTTATATTGTAATTGAATTGGAATTGGAATTTCAATTTTAAATTGTAATGTATGTATCCAATTCTAAATTTTGGATTTGCAACTGTAATGTAGTCGAAATTGAAATTTTAAATTGAACTAAATTGTAAGTACACATCGAGGTTGAACTTTTATATTGTAATCATTGTACATTAAATTTGCATTTGAAACGACAAAACATAAATTTGTAACTGTAATAACTATATCCAAATGTAATATAAAAAACAATCGATTTCAAATTAGATATAAAATACACATGAAGACATTAATATGATAAAATATACAAAATATCCAAAAGTCCATATCCAAAGTCCATATATGATAAAATTCCATGTATAAATGATAGAAATCCATATCCAAAACATGAAAACATATACATAGATCATCCAAAACATGAAAATATATAAAATATGAAAACATTCAAAACATGGAAATGTATACATCATCAACTCATTGGCCATTACCCCCACGAGGCCCTTGATCGGCCATGTGACTACCTTCATTTGTAGTAGACCAATGCTGGCCCTAAGTCGGTAAATTATGAAGGAAGGCCTTGATATTCGTCGTCATCGAGTCAATGGTGATATCTGGCATCTGGGTAGGAATATGGGTAGATGGCCCTTCATCAGGACCGCGTGGTCGAGCCCAATCATCTGAGAAAGTCATTGCAACATCGACACTCGTATGTAGCAATGCCTGTGTAAGCATGTAATAAGTTAGATTTATTAAAAATTAAAACTAAAACATAATTTAAGTTATAATTGAAAAATTGAAACATAAAGTACAAAAATAAATTACTAAATGTGATTAAATAATGAATTGGAACATAAATTAAAACTCACCTTTGTGTTTTGACCCGGCTGGCCAGGACCTTCGCAGTCCTCATGTCTATCATCAGGAGCAATGCCCTTTCCTTTTCTCTGTAAAATTTGAAATTCATTTGAAGTTAAGATCTAAAACATAAAATCTTGAAAATTAAGAAATAAAACATAAATTATTTAAACTGAGAAATAATAAACACAAATTAAATTTGAACATAAATTATAACTTACCTCGACTACTGTCGTCCACGGTTTGGGATGAGTAGATGGACCAATCAATGGCTCACTACCAAAGTGTTGATCCATGAATGTGGTCCCCTGCATGGAGCAATAGAATACGGATCCCTTAAGTATTATTGACCATTCAATTTACGACATATAATATGATGTAACATGGAAACATATATACATAATTGTACAAAAGTATACTTGTCCTGGAGCGACGTATCTACGATACAACCGAAAGTATGCATCTCAGGCTAATTGAGCATACCCCTGTATGGCCTTGCCATCCAAAATCCTGAGCAGGTCATCATTTACCCACTCTATATCTGGATGTGCAGGTGTAGGGGGTGGTCTAGATGCCTCTCCATGCACATCAACAACAAAACTACCCATGGAAGTTTACAACGACTCTGCAATGTCATGTCTAGCCTCTGTAGCAATCTGGGATGGTTGTGCCACGTCCGCCAACCTGATAACCATCCTATCTAGAATCAGTACCGACCTCGGAGGGGCTAACACAAAGACAGGGTCTCTACGAGCTCCAGGACGTTGGTAGGAGCATCCCCTACCAGCCCCAAAGAACTCAAACCCTGTGCTGGTGTAATCTAGGTGCATATCCAAAACAAACTCTGCATAAATATGTTTTGCAAAGTACAATGGGACTTGTTCATGGTGGGGGAACATGCCCCACTCTCCAACGAATCTATCATATAAATATGGTGCAACGGCCTCCAACTTAAACTCCTTGAGTCTAAGCGGTTGACCGATAAGGCGGTCATGAGGGATGTCAAACAAAGTACCCTTGATGTCATGCCCTTTTATGGCAACTTTGACATCCTCCCATTTGTGGGGCCCCATGAAATCCTATCTCCTCCTCTGGCATGCAAAACTCCAAATGTCACTAAGAGGTTCAACCCTCTTTTAGAGGGACAACATGTCATCCATTGTTGATAACATCATGAATAATGATCATCAGGTGGGAGAATCCTCCCTCAATGTGTAGACACATGAGTGCACCCACTCTCACTGGGTAGTGATATCAGCGAGAGTGTTGCGTGCGACCTCATCGTCGTACGATCCCCCTGATGGACCTATGATCCAAACCAAAACACAAATGTTACTGAAAATATATATTATAACTTGCAACTGAAATTCAATGCATTATATACTAAAAATTTACTGAAAATGTATATAACAAAAAATATGCACTTGATGCACTCATGTCTTGCCACACATTCCCCTCCTAGGGATCAAGATGTATGTCGTCGTGATGAACCAACACACTAGCTCCCCTGCTACTACCACCAGTGGCAACCGACCCCGGCGTGGCCTCACTCCTCGGTGAACGGGAGCGCTGGCAATGGCCGCCCTGTTGGGCAATATCGGATCCTCTCATGCTTCGCCGAGCATGAAGCAATGAAGTTCTCTCTTGTGAACTCTTTGCATCACATTTCAATTACTAATTCTAATTCTATTTCAAATTTCACATTTAAAATTCAAATTCAAATTTCTAATTCTATTTCAAATTTCACCTTTCAAATTCAAATTCAAATTCAATTTCAAATTTCGATTTAAATTTCAAATTTCAAATTTAAATTTCAAATTCAATTCCAATTTCAAATTCAATTCCGAATTCAATTTCAATTTCAAATTTCAAATTTCAAATTTCAATTTCACGTTCAATTTCAAATTTCAATTTCACATCGAATTCCAATTTCACATTCAATTCCACTGTCAATCGAATTCCAATTTCACTTTCAATTCCAATGTTAATTTTATCTTCAATTTTCAATTTCAAATTCCAAGTTTCAATTTCGATTTGAATTCTAATTACATTTCCAATTCTCAATTTTCATTTCCCATTTCAATTTCAATTTTCGATTTTCAATTTCAATTTCATTTCAAAATTCAAATTCAATTTCAATATCAATTTCCAATATCAATATCATTTTCATTTTCAATTTCAAATTTACATTTCAATTCCAGTTTCAATTTCAATATCATTTTTATTTACAATTTACAATTTTAAATTTCAATTCCAACTTCGACCTCGGTTTTCAATCTCAAATTTCAAATATATTTTAATTTTAATTTCAAAATTTTAAATTTGGATTTCAAATTCAAATTCAATTTCCAATTTCGATTTCAAATTCTAATTCCATTTCCAATTCCTAATTCTCATTTACATTTAATTTTCAGTTTTCAATTTTTAATTTCAATTTTCGATTTCAATTTAATTTCAATTTTCAAATTCAATTTCGATATCAATTTCAATTTCAATTTGGTTTTCATTTTCATTTTCAATTTGGAATTTTCAAATTGAAATTGTGATCAGTGAACACCAATAGGTAACATGTCAAATGTGATTTTATCCTAAATAATTTGAATGTTGAAACTACAAACTTTTGATCAATTATTCATATTTCAAAATTTCAATTAAGTTTTAATTTAATTTTAAATTTCAATTTCAATTTTAATTTAATTTAAAATGTTAATGTCAATTTCAAAGGATTTCAATTGTTTTTTTAATGTTAATAGTTTTTGGTACATGGTTATATCAGCTTATATTGGAAAAAAACGGAGAACCCAATATGTATAATTTTTTTTCAATCCTTTTGGCATTCACAAAGGATTGAAAAAAACATAAAATTTCAATTTCAATTTAACTTAATTTAAAATTTCAATTTCAATTTAATTTAATTTAAAATTTTAATTCTTATTTGAATTAAAATTTCAATGTCAATTTCAAAGGTTTTCAAATGTTTTTTTTAATGTTAATGGTTTTTGTTAAACCGACAACGTAATATGATTTTTTTTTCAATACTCTTGGTGTTCTTAAAGGATTGAAAAAAAAGGGGTAGCATTTCTGCTTGTCAAAACACATTTTAAAATAAAACCGGTAGCATTTTATGCAATGAAATGCTACCATGCATAAAATGCTACCAGTTGATATAAACAAAAATATTAATAATTTAAAAAAATAAATACAACATAAATTTAAAATTTAAAACAGATTTCAAATGGTTTTTGGTTTTTTGTTTTTGTTTTGAAATTGTTTTTGCTTTTGAAATGGTTTTTTGTTTTGTTTTTTTTTTCAAATAGTTTTCGGTTTCAATGGTTTTTCTACACAAAAAAATGGTTATTGGTTTCAATGATTTTTCTAAACAAAAAAATGGTTATTGGTTTCAATGGTTACATTTATTTGGAAAAAAAAATTGCAACATTCACACAAATTTATAAAAAAAAAAAAAAAAAAATTGTATTAAAAAAACAAATGGAAGGTTGGAACCCCACTTACCTGGTGGAGTGGCAGACATGGATGGGAGATGGCGTGGGGCGTACAAGTGGGCGTGGGTGTGGGTGTGGCGTGGCATGTGTCCTGCAGACGCTCGGTCGAGGGTCGATGTCCTCCTGTAGATGCTCGGTCGAGAAGTATTTTTCGAACAGGTCCCGCCGGCCGACCGAGCCTTGTTTTTTTTCTTCGGTCTTAACATATTGATCAAGGGTTATACAAGCCCTCGATCGAGGGTTTAAGAAATCCCTCGATCGAGGTATTTAAAAACCCTCAATTGAGGTATTGTCAAGCCCTCAATCGAGGTATTTTAAAACCATCGATCGAGGTTTTTAAACCTCGATCGAGGGCTTGAAAATACCTCGATCGAGGGTATGAAAAACAATCTTTTTGGCTTCCGCTTGCCAAAAATCGTGAACCAGCTTCGTGGATTCACCCAACAGTTTGGTTTCAACATCTAACCTAAAGACTTAAAACCATGATTCAACTTCTCCATATTGTATGGGAACAAACTATGTACCTACGCACAAACCTCATCATCCGAGACATTGTGCAGAAAGCATGATTTGTCTCTGCTAACTAACATCCCAAAGGCAACACAAAAACAATCGATGATGTCCCCAAATGGGCAATGTTGAGGAACTAAGGAATCCAACTTATGAAGTCATTAGTATTCAGAACTCAATCTTCAAGCTAGCCCATGGATTTGCTTTGCTATATTCATTGTTATTAACATTTTTATGATGGAAAAATTTGCTTATGTACCCAAATATCTCTTTCAAGAGGTGGCCAATAACCTTAGAAAGCAAATTTTATAGCTCCACTAATTACGTAGCCCAAAAAATAAACAACTTGAGTTCCTGAAGGTAAGTCTATAAAACATTTGAGGGTTATATACATGCAAAGATAAATATGTAACTTAAAATGAATCATTCTACCTCATTGACATAGACTCTACTATAGCGTGGACAAAGACATGGCTCATCAAAGATGGTGTTGGAGGAGACTAGTTGATTAGGTTAAATAGTCAACCAATGTAGTAGAGTTAGTTGACCAATGTAGTTGATTAGGTAGTCGAGTCCGTTGGGCACGGCCAACCAAGGTATTTATGGTAGTTATAACTACCTCTATTTGATGTAATGGTTGTTGACCATTGATCATTGATAATGTACTAATAAATACTACTTGTTGGTTCCACAATTACTCTCTTTCCTTCTACTCCTATGCAACATGCATGTATATTACTTTCTTTGTATAATATGGGTGAATGGCTACACCACTAGTAATTATTTTTAGTGTACAACCCCTTAGATTACAACATTGGTTCCATAAGCAGTAGTACATCACCTGAGATTTGTAAAATAGTTGTGTACATGCATAGATGTTGAACAGGGATGAGATCTGTGACTAGTGGCAAAGAAAGTTGGAAAATTATATGAAGAATTACGCTGGAAGAAATTGACTGACATGTGACTCATATTGAAATATTTTTGGAATCAATCCCTAAGGAGATCAAGAAGTTCATTGATAGACTTGCACATGAACAACCTAACAAAGGATGAGAAGTTGTTTTCGAAACTAATCAACGAAGGTCAAACAAACTTATACAAGTGGGTGGAAAAGATTGCTGATGATTTTTGTGAAGAATGAGCAATAAGGAATGAACAACATTGGATGATGTAAAAAGAAGATTTTACACCGACTTACACGATAATTTCCTTTGCACTATATTGACATTATTGCATAAATTCCTCATTGATAAAGGCATTGGACATATTGTCGAAGTGTGGGCCTAAAGAACTTAATTCAACACTTACTAGAAGAAAAAACAAGAAGAATGGGAATATTTCTTGAGAAAATGAACATGACTACATTGATCACCATCATCGACAAGGAGTAAATTTTGGATTGGTGAATGGTTGGGGAGGGGTAGTGATTCATGATATGCCTCTAAAAAGAATAAAATTGCTAGTTGACTCACACTGAAGATGAAGAAAGCTAGGAGAAAGTGCAAGAATGCTAAGGAGAGGAAATAAACAAGCATTGACCAAGATGCAAAGAGAATATACATTGGATGAATATTCAAAGAAAATAACTACAAGAAGATGGAACAATATAAATCCTTGTTCAACCTATAGAAAATTGAAAAGACAAGAGACAAAGAAGAAGATTTGAGATAAGTAATGTTGCAGACCCTTGTCTATCCAAAAGAGAAGAAGATCTAGTGAGCAATGGGTTGATGGAGTGTTAACCCTATCCGAGTCAACAAATAAAGATTGACCATATGATGAATAGGAAACAATCACACCAATTCCTAATCTAGACAAGGATTTGTAGATGGTAAAGGCAACTTGACATCCCCACATCTATCAAAAAATATGGAAGTTGACGAGTTGGCACTCGCCGTAATTAGAACACCAGATCCAACATGACTAAATCTTGATATTGAAGTCCTCCGATACCATTTGCATGTTGAACCTGATTTGGCATCAATTTGGAGTTGACAAGATGAAGAAGGACAAGTCACTAATAAAATTTGGATTCAAATGCCATATAGAGAAGGAAATTGGATAAATATTTTACCTAAGGAATGTGAAAATGATTTGCTTATCCACATTGAGGATATCATGGGAGTGCCCTCCTACCAAAATTAATTATTGAAGAATTGCAAATGCCATCGATTGAAGTTTTCGATGAAGAGACATGACCATGAAGAGATAGTGTGGTTGAATTATATAAAGATAAAGGCTATTAGATAGAAGAAGTTGGACAAGAAAGAGGAGGTCAAGAGACATTGGTTGAAAGCATAAATGGTATCAATCAAAAGAAAAACCCAATTAAAAACTTAAATCTACTGGTCCCTAATAAACCATCGATCCTACCACCTACACCATTGAATTTATTGATACCAACTAATATGGAACACACCAAGTTGTACATATCCCTCTATATGAAGGAGATGGAAATCCAAACATGCATTGGTTTATCTGTGAGATGACTTGGGATGTAACCAACAAGATAAATCAAATGGCACAATTCGTAAGAGCATTGATAAAAAGGGTTTTGACCTAGTTCATGAATTTTATTGACAATCAAAACAAAACAAGGGCTTAAATTCATATTAACTTCTTGACATTATTTAAGACCCAATATATTAAATATCTAGTAGCTCAAAGAATTAAAGAAATTAAACAGATGTTTGGTGAGTTGTTAACATATTATGCTAAGAGATTCAAGGATATACTTAGCCAAATCCCCTATACCATTGATGAAAATTTGCTCATCCAATGGTTCATTGCAAGCTTGCTTCAAAAAATTAGGGCTTCATTGAGGATGCACTCAAGAAATATCAACAAATTGAATATGATGACAATTGGGTCTGTCCATCGACGGACAAAAGCTTGGAGGACAAATTAGAAATGATGGAGAGTATTGAGAGAAGTCAATGAAAATGTTATATTTATGGTTTACCCTATGCATTAGTGAGGGTCATAAAAAATACAACTATAAAAACATAGATTTGACCAACATACACAAGGATGTTTGGATAGTCTAAGTTGAATACTACTGTGAAAATTGTCAAGCCATAATGAACCACACCACAAAAGATTTCCCACACAACTTAAAGAACGATAAACCTAAATGGTGTGCCATATGCGAAGTACCTACACATAATATGTTAGAATGCTAGAAAAATGGTCAAAATAAACCTAACTACCAAATTGCATACCATACCCAAGCTACATATCAAAACCAGGGCTAGAAATGAGGAAGAGATGATGGAGGCCATCAAGGACAAGACAGTTATCAAGGTGGCTATTGAGGTCAAGGAGGAAGGCATGTAGGATGATGCAGATAATCTAGAAAAATGCACTTTATAAGCTGCAAAAATTATTTGATTCCTGACTATCTATTAAAAGACATAACTGATTTAAAATTGTGTACTAACTATGGAGTAGGAGATCATTCACTGGAAGATTGTCCAATTATGCTTGGAAATATCATGAACAATATAAACGTTAACATTCTGCAAAGTGTGTTGAAGTATGAACTGCTAAATTCCAAAAAATTAAATGCAATTACTTAGCTAGGAGCACATAAGGGGGAAGATGCATTGTTGTATAGAACCCCTCAAATTAACCCTTGAATAGGAATGTATCTAAATCCATAAAAAACAAAAATAAATTATTAATACTGTAGGCATATTTGAAAAGATAATTGAAGAAGAAGATCTACAAGATCTCAACATACAAGACAACAAAAATGGAAGGATGTTGTACTTGATGAATTTCTAGAGACCTTCTAAAAGAAGAAGAATCAATAGTTAGATTGCTTGAATTGATGAACATACTCAAAGACTGTAGAGAGGGAGATCAGAATTCATGACCCTGTGCCAATTGAATCATAGATGAGAGGCTTGTCGATGGCTATGATCCTCAATTTGACTTGGAAATTGAAGGATATTTAGTCCCTTGGGTCATGGTTTACTTTGGATCCCAAGTGGATATCCTACCAAAGTATACATGGATTACAATGGACAAATGTAACTTGGTTAGGTCAAGGAACTTCATAAAATTGGTAGACTAGAAATTCGTTGAACACATTGGTTTGTTGAGGGGTGCAAAAATGACTATAATGGGAATACCAATTATGGTCAACTTTGAAGTCATCAACTTAGTTGAAGGTACTACAACATACACAAATTTAGTCATATTGAATTGCGGGGTCGCAAAATGAAGGCAATGATCTCCTTGGAGAAAGATAGAATCAAATTGAAAGGAAATGGTAGAAGGATAATCATACCCTTGGCCCCCAAGGGAGGAAAGCCTTGGGATAAGGAAAGAAACATAAGACAACTCTACCGAGTGATGCAAGGAAGAGTAGACAATGTCAAATCAAATGCTAGAGGTGTATTGCAATTAAAATCGCCTTTTTTGTGGGACAATTTTGATACAAACTATACAAATGGAAAATAGAGAACTACAAGTCAAAATAAAGAGACTGTTGGACTATTGAAGCTATACTCGAGGGAAATTTTAGATATTGATTCTAAAAAAAATTAGTTCCAAATGTACATGACAAAAGAATCAGACACGAATACCCAATCCTAATACCCACAAATTTGGAGCCAACTAGATTTCATCCATTGAGATTCAAGGAATGAGAATCCCCCACTACACACCATGATGGCGTATCAAAGGTTGTAGGAGAGAAACGTCGAATTCAAAGTCTAGTGCAATTATTTACATTATAGGATGTTGTTTGTGGGGTACTCATGTTCCATTATTATAGACTTAGACTACCTTTGTACAAAGTACTTTGTTAAAATATTTGGAGGAAATAAGTTGTTAGACATAGCATAGATAACAAAGTTTAAACCTAGAGTTGACCCAACAAAGCACATTTTGGATTTGTGAAAATAAGCAGAGGAAAATAGGGTACTATGGAAAAAGAACATGGCCACACATGTTTCGAAACACCTTATAATACCTACCTTATAAGTGGTACAAAATCGAAGAGTGTAGAGGAGATATACGATGTTGGAAAATTTTAAAAGAAAAACTTATCAAAGTATTCTCCTTTGTTCTAGTGGAAGAAAAATTAGAGGAAGTAACGCTATAGATACATCAATTTTGTAATGCACCTAGGGATGATAATATGGGATACTTAGGGATATACCCAAGGGGATAATGAATGCAATGTGGACAGGCCCACTTGGTAGTTGGTGGGTAATAAATATGTCCACTAGGTAGTTAGAAGAAATAATATAATAATAAGGGGTAGTTGGAATATGAATACCCATGAGAAAGTATAAATACACATGAATATCATTGTATTGAGTGAGTGGATGTTGGATGTATTCTCTATAACAAGCATGACTTGTGGAGTGATTCCCTTCATAAAGAATTATTAATGGTGTTACCCTACCTTAAGGGTATTCTCTACATTATTGTGTCCATTCATTTGTTGTCCACTATGTGGATCTGTTGTGTTATTCTCAAGCTAATGTGTATCTTGTATCTTTATATGTAACGTATTTAACATATGGTATTAGAGGTATTTCTTGGGAAAAAAAGTGGAAGATTTTTTTTCTTTTTGAATATTTTTCAAGGGAAAAAGGGAATGGCACAATTCAGATCCATTTCTGAATATTTTTGTGTTGAATTGGAAGAAACCATCTATATATTTGAGTTACTCTAAAAAATAGCAAAGTTAAAAAAATATCATTGTCTAAATCGGAGTCCAGGAGGTGGAGTTATCACTAATTTAAAATCTGTTGTTTAAGGGTTTTTCTAGTGACGGCCACATGGATTGAAAAACATATATATTTGATAGAGAATCCAAATTTTCATCAAAACAACTCTAGTAGATGCAAAATGACTATGAAATTTCCTAATTGTGGTCATAATAGGGATTCCAGCAATAGTGAGGGAGTTATTGCCATTTCAAATTTGTTGCCTTAAAACCCTCATTGCACAAAGGAACTCCATTTAAAAGTAAATTATTTTTTGAAAATCCTAGTTTTATTTTTGGGTTATAACAAGGAAGATGTTGTTTACAGAAACGTTTGATGGCCTAATATTGAAGAATACATAGAATATCATAAGAAAAATGATGTAAGTTGGAAAGGATCCCTACACATTAATTTTAAAAGATGAAGCAACCATATGGAAGAAGTCACCTAATATTGATGACATATTCAAACTTTCAGATGAAGAATATGGGAAGGAAATTTTAAATAAGTGGTCTCATACCAACAAGAAGGATAAAGAGAGCAACACGGGTTTATTTTCATGCAAAAAATTCATTTTATACGAGTTCATGTGATCCGTGTCGTGTCCAGGAAGCACGAGGGGGACAACAGTTCGACTGAATGAGTCAGCTCTGTTATGGCGGAAGCAATTAAGAATAAGTAGAATGAGAAAAGCAGGATTACACTACACAGATAAACACAAATATGGACAGACAATATGCAGGAATACGAACTGAACTTCTATTACTGTAAACAAGTCTAAGACATGATAATATTTCCATGTTACAATATCATACATGCTTATATAGAATTCTGATACGCTTGGGTGCCTGCCCATTACATTCAGTTACAAAGAAGAAGTTAAAACGGTTCAACAGTTCAACCATTACAATCGACTGGAAGATAGAGAGACAATCTGTCGAAGTTCAACAATCGTGGGTCGCATGTCGACGCTGCTTGTCGATGTCACGAACTGTGAGGTTGCTGAACATGTCGAAGGTGAGATTGTTTCGAGGTGTGTCGAAGTCGAGACTCGTCGGAGTTGCGTCCAGTTCGGAACCTGTCGAGTCGAAGTCATGTCGAAGTTAAAACTTGTCAAAGTTGCATCAACGTCGATGACTTTCCAACTACGATGCAGATCATCATGGATGTATTCAACAAGAAGATGCTATTCTTTTTATAAACCCTAGGAGCAAGCATAATTTCGTCAATGTCAAGTTAGATAAAAGGTTGCAAGTCCTTGCAAAACATATTTAAAGCATACAAGTTGATGATAAGAATGTTCAACTTTCACTTAAATGCATATGCTAGTCGGAATCTAAACAAATTAGAAATAAATTATTCAACCAAAAATTTAGACATTATTTGTTGGCCAACATACATCTGTTTTCTACACAAATCACCAAGCACTAAAGTACTTGGTCATCAAACCAACTCATCAGGGAAGGATCTATAGATGACTCTAATTTTTACAAGAGTTTGAATTTGAAGTGATAATTCAACTAGGGAAAGTCAATGTAGGACCATAACATTTATGAAGCATTGAAACAAGAGAAGAGGCCACATAAATAGATGATGATTTCCTAGATTCCCACTTATTTAAAGTCAAAGATGCATCTAAAGAACTGGTGGAATTCTTTTAATTTCTATGTTAGGAAGGAAATCCCCTAAGACTTATTAGAGAATACAAAGAAAGTGGTTGCAATGAAAGTAACCCCTTACACACTGATAAATGGATATTAGTATAAGATGGGACCATATGATGTACTTACGAGGTGTCTTGGAACATAAGAGAGAAGTATAATTGAGGAGGAACATTATGATCTTATAAGAGGTCACTCACATGTAGATATTATAGCTAAGAAAATCTTGCAAGTTGGATTGTGGTGGCCCACATTGATAAATATTATAGAACAAAGGTGAATAAGAGTGATAGGTTCCAAAAGGATGAGTTGATTACTTTGGTTTAGTAGTGAAAACCCTTGTGGCACCATTAGGTACAAGTATCCTTGAAAACTAGGATATTTGGTGGGTAAACTAGGGGAAAAGTTAAACATGGGTCAACCAATAGAAGGGAGAAAGTTGAAGGAAAAATGAATTATCACACCGAAAGTAAAATGGATTGAATATACTATGGATATTACATGATATAAATTAACCGTTCCATCTATTAGAAAACCACATGTGTGATTGGTACAATAAAATGGGGAAATTGACTATAAATAAGGATAAAGAGAGTGAAAAAACCCACAAAGGATAATTCTTAAAGAGATAGAGAGAAAATTTTCGATAAGTTAGAGCAGTTGAGTAGAGCATAGTCAAATTCATATGATCAAACTACTTAGAAACATGTCACCAACAATATTAGAGGAAAATTATATCACCATTAATAACCCTTAAATCAAGGACCTTAGAACCAAAAGAAAGAAGAAGCATGATAAGAAGCCTATGATAGAAGTTCGTAGAATTATAGGAAGTGGGTTGTATTTAGTGAAATATACAAGGATGAAACCCTAATTCTAGAAAAGGTGAAAATTTAGTCGTATTTGAGTTCCCCTCAGATAGTTGAATTCAACAGGTTGAAGGAGGAAGCAACAAAGTTCATTGTCAAATTGTACCACAAGTGTAAAATTTGGTTAGATAACTAGTTGAAATTACCCCACCATGAATTTGACGAACCATGGGGCTGCCAAACATAAGAAAGAGGATCCCAAAAAAAACCAAACCCCTTGTTTGGATTGAGAATTTCACATGGGTACAATTGCAAAGATTGAAATGGCTTGATGATCAACCAAGTGAAGGAAGATCAAGTAAAAATAATCTACATTATAGTTACCCTCTGCTTGACCAAATTTGGTCAAGCATATGTTGTAGTTCTAAGTATAATAGAAGCAATTGGGCACATAGTTAAGGAAGGAGAAATGTATAATTGGGAAAAACACATCACATTTTGACAATCAATTGTGAAGAATTTTAAGAGACATGTAAGGAAATAAGATACACGCCACTGATAATATGGATATCCATTTCGAAGGTTTGTCTGATCAGGGAGATTTCCTTTACATTTCCCAACATCTCTAAAGCTTTCTTAATAAATATCTCTTTTTTATTTCATTAGATGACCCTTGATATGGTGACATATTGGCTTATCTTCATATGCATAAATTTGGTCAACATATTTCATGCAATGACCATTTATGAATTTAGCAACAAGCTCCTCGAGATCTCTTAATTGGAGATTCCCTTTACCGACAAGGAACATATACAACCTTATGACGATGCATAACTCATGAAGAGGCAGAGAAAGTATTAAATGATATCCGTAGATGTGCATGTGGTAGCCATTTATTGGGCATGGCTACTACCAACATGTTATACAACTTGACGATAACTTTATACTCAAAACAAGAACTCTAGCCATAAAAACTCATATTTTTGCATAAAAAAACACCAAAAAACAACCTCAAATCAAAAAGTGGTGCTACGAGTAGCACCACTTTTTTTTGTGGTTAAAAATATAGACACGGACCAAAACAATACTTATTGTTGTTTACAAAAATCTTAAAATCAAGCCCTGAATTAAAAACTAATGCTACCGGTAGCACACTTTCTAAAAAAATGGCATTTTTATATCATTTTGTCAAAACTTAAAATTGTATTTATTAAATCTCTTAGTAACGCTATATAAAACTTGCACTCTGTCTAATACAAATTATTCAAGAAATTATTTCACCACTCTTTCTACATAAAATAAAACAATTTCTAATAATATTCATAATAATAAAAAATGAAATTAAAAAACTCTTACAAAAATGTATTTTTTTTAAAAGTTTATAAAACATGACGATAAAAACTTTAAAAAAAAATTATTTTAAAAAAAAATAAAAAACTTATATAAACTTTAGGGTATTTTTAGTTTTTATTTTTTAAAATTTTATTTTAAAAACGTTTAAGTGTTTAAAAATTATATTTTGTGAGTTTTAAATTTTATTTTTTTTATAAATTAAAAAAAAAAACCATTTAATTTTTTTTTTCAATTATAAAAAAAACAAATTTTAAAAACTCACAAAATATAATTCTTAAACACTTAAACGTTTTTAAAATAAAATTTTAAAAAATAAAAACTAAAAATACCCTACCTCTACCCCCACCCCCCCCTCCTTCCCCCCTCCCCTCACTCCCTCCCCCTCTGCTACCCCTCTCCTCCACCCCCATACCCTTTCCCCATCCTCCTTCATCTCCCCCTCCCCTTCCCCTCCCCCCTCCGCCCCCATCCCCCTTCCACTCCACCCCCCTCCGTCCTCTCCCCTCCCCTTGATCCCTCCCTCCCACCTCCGCCCCCATCCCCCTTCCACTCCCCTCCCTCCCCTTCCCCCTTCCCCTCTCCCTCCCTCCGCCCTCTCCCCCTATGCCCTCTCTCCCTACCCATGGCCCTTGGGCGGCCCTGCTCCCTCATGTGCCCAAAGGGACGCCAAGGGTCATGGGTAGGGGGAGAGGGCAGATGGGGAGAGGGGGAATGGATGGGGAGGGGAGAGAGGGGAGAGAGGGGAGTGGAAGGGGGATGGGGGTGGAGGGGGGAGGGGAGGAGGGAGAGGGCGGGGAAGGGGGATGTGGGCGGAGGAGAGGGGTAGTGGAGGGGGGTAGATAGGTTTTTTAGGTTTTTTATTTTTATTTATTTTTGTTAAATTTTTAAATTGTTTTTAAAACTTTTAATTTTTTTAAATGTTTTTTTTTAAGTTTTTAAATTTTCTTCTTCTTTGTAATGTTTAATTGTTTTTTTTTTAAGTTTTTATAATTTTAAATGTTTTTAAAAATTTGTTTTTGTTTTAATTTGTTTAGGTATTTTTTATTTGGATTTTATTTATATATATATACCTTTTTAAATTAAAAAAAAAATTGTTAAAAAAAATTGTTTTGAAATTGTTGTTCATAAAATTTATAATTTTTCTATGAACTTTTATATTTTTTTTTCTATTCGAAAAAAAAAATCTGTTTTCTCATTTTGTTTTTTTCATATTTCTTTTTTTAAATTTTGATTTTTTTACTTTGTTGTGTCAGCCCCCTTTGAGTTGCAGGGAAAATCTCTGCTCCTCCCTTAAGCCCTCTTTGGGATCCCAATGCACCGCCACGGGGGGTTCACTAGTGATGCAATATCATATCATGTCCATTCATATTGGGGGGTTGAATACTCTTAAAAACCTAGAAAATATATTGCCCTGTATTAAGGGGTCAAGGGGGGTTTTTAATTTCACATAGTAATATAAAAATTGGGGGTTATTTTATTTGGGTGTGCTAAGGAATAACCTCCAAATCGTGGGATGAATTCATACCTCCAAATCACGGGCTCAATTCATACCCACCTAAACCTTAAGTACCTTCCATTTTTATTTGATATTGCTTATGATCCTAAGTTTTGCATAAATATGGTAATAGTGTACCAATGATAATATCGATAGAAGTCTCTTTGGATTATTGGCCTTGAGCAATCCCCATTTAATAGATTATTTAGGCATTGATGTTATATTGTTTTTCATCTTTAAGTTAAGAGATGTAGTTAATCGAGAGTTCCAAACTTGAACAATTGTATTGTATTTTTGTAGGCATTCAAGTAAAATATTTAACTCTTCATTTTTTAGGGTAGGGTTTAGGTGGGCAGTGATATTCAATTAAACCTTGCTCCACGACAACCAAGAAAAGTGAGATCAATCATTCTTAACTCACTGGAACCAAGAAAAGTTAGATCAATGTTTCTTGACTAATTATTTCTTTCAACTTTTTGTATTCTTCTTTAATATTTTCACATTGCTAGTTAGGAATACTTGTTAGATTGAGTTATATTTGGCACAGTCATAATTGTAATTTCAATTCTTATATGCAAGGCATCTATCTTAATATTGTATTGGAATTAACATGATTCACATAGGTGAAAATCTAAATCCTTATTTACATACCCTATGTGTTATCATTACCATGAAATGTTATCATATAAGTTTCACCATCTATATATCTTTATAACTATTGCATGGTTGAAACCTAACAATGAAGATATTTCCCTATCCTTTAAAGATTAAAAAAACTAGGTACAACCCAAGAAAAGGTAACTAATTTTGTTAATTCGCTTGATTGCAAGAATAAATGTAGAGTAAGTGGAGGCAATTCATTGGATCTTGTGAATGACCCAAATCCAAGCTTTGCACATGATCATATGGTGTTATTGAAAAGTAAAATGAATTTTTCTATGTTCATTTGGGTTCAAACATCAATGATGTTTGTTTTTATAGGAAGGTAGGGGCATCCATCACAAAAGGGTTTCAATTTTGAATTTTTATGGAGTTTAATTTATTAAGCTTATAGAAAACATGAGTTCTCTATGGCTATATTCATATTTACATGATATAAAATTGGTATATTTGTAGGTTGTGGTGTGAAACATCTGCAATTCTCATATTTTCTAAGCATTGCACTAACAATTGGACTATAAATATTTTACATTCTTTGTTATGTTGATCTCTTGACTAGGTTGCGTTTTACGCATTTTGGCTTCCCTAGTACTATTTATTCGGGTGTTCCACTATCCAATGCTACAAATTGATCAGTCAACCCCGCAATCCTAGTGGGATCATTATTAGCATTATACTATTATTGTATTTAGCATCTTGTTTGCTTATACTAAGATGTGTTAGGGATCCTTTTTGTTGCAACTTGATAATATGATATAAAGGAGGTGTTAAAAATGGGTTGATAAAAATGGATACCTACAATATCTAGTGAAACTAGGGGTTTTCTTAATTGGAAAGGAATATTGGGAGGGGGGTTCAACAATACAATTTTAGGATGCATTTTCCAATATTTAGTGAAATTAGGGGTATTATTTAATATCATGTGAACGATCGTGCTATGTAACAAGTTCACTAAGTGAACCCCCGTGTGCACCGCTCCAATGGGCTGCACGATTCTGAGGAAAATGTCAAACTTGACAAATTTTTGAGAATATATTTTTGTAATACTTTGACTTTAATATTTTATTTTGATAGTAAATATTATGTTTTTAATATGTTATTTACAAATATTTTGTATACTTTTTGTTCAGTTTATGTGAATCAACACTTTATAGAAAATAATGTTAAATTGACTCATTTTTAAACATAAAATAGCTGAAAATATGTTAAAAATGGTTTGTAGTGGCTTTATTTTCTCATTTTTTTTACAAATTTTCCCAAAACACGACTTATTTAAGAGAAAATTTTAAAGAAAAAACTTCCAAAATGTATATATTTTTCATTCTATCTAGCTTCTAAATGTTAACAAAATTCAAAAATTTATATTTTTTTTCATTATAAGTAGGTACTAAATGTATAGTTTTTAGTAAACTTTGAAAAAATGCCCTTGTAAATAAAAGTTATAGTCTTCATATGACCAAGAAGTTTCAAAATCACAAAAAATGGCTTAAAATGAAAAATGGTGCTACCAGTATACACACTTTTTGAAACGGGAACAATGTCGGGTTCTCGTCAAGTTGTATAATTTGTTTACCCAGAAAATCATATGTTCAAGATATTTTTGGCCTTCCCTTTTTCATGATTGTATCCATGTGGTTAAGCTGTATGAAAACTATCAAATATTTACATCTAAGTCATGAGCTCCACCAACATCAATGCATCCAATTATCATGGTTGGTCTTTTCTACAAATAAGGCATGAATTCCATGACCTTCTACCTTACATCTAATAGTGGCCATAATTACATCATTGTGGACATCAATTACTTCAAAAAATGGGTCTTGAGGCCATGCCAACCTATAACAACAAAGCTAAGACAACCACTTGGTTCTTTTTAAACCACATCATCACTTGCTTTAGTGTTCCTAATCAATTGGTCTCAGACAATGGCACACATTTTGAGAACGAAGTCATCCAAGAACTAGCCTCGCAATTAGTTTTTACATATGTGTTTATATCTCCTTACTACCCACAAACTAATGGAAAGGTATAGGTTGTCAACAAAGTTCTCAAAACCATGCTACATTAGACAATATATTAGCGTGTCACTAAAATGACATCACATGCTTTTCTTGCCACATGGGCCTATAGGACATCTATTAAAACCACCATGGGATTCACCCCCTTTTATCTCTCCCATGGGGTTGGAGTAGTTTAAATGTGAAATACCAACCCTCCAAATGGCCATCGAACTCCTCCTCACCACACCATTAAAACAAAGTCTAGTTATGTTGGAACAAACTAATGAGACCCATTTATCATTAAACTATGTTTGGCAAAGGGGGCATACATGATTTTTTCCCCTCGAAGGAGGCCTCTTCAAAGACCCCATCAATGGTTTATATTGGAAGACGTTCTACCCATAAGCTTGCACCTCATTGTACAATCAATTATGTATATATTCCATTCTTTTTTAGAATTTATTTTTATTTATTTTTCATGTGGAAGTTGAGCTTATACTAACCAAGTGGTGTGAAATATCTCACAACTGTCTCATGAGACTAGTTAACTGAGCATGCATGTGTCATACTAATTAACTATTGAGTAAGGAAATTTTAATTGAGAATGTGTGTGTTAGAATAGTTAACTGCTCCATAACATGCAAGAGGAGGAACACTTATCTAGTCAACTAGGGGTCATCATGCATGAAAGGTGCACTAATCCCTTGAAAGGTGGAGGAGGGAACCTTTCTTCCATAAATTGGTGGAAGAGGGTGCATGATGTCCTAAAATGTAGGAAAATAGGCTCAAGTGATCCCAAATGAGTGTTTCTACACCAAGACCCCACCTTAAGCCTAATTGCGTTGAGTATGTTGCACAAAACAATGGGTCTCAACAATTGTAGCCATGTTAGGTATCCAAGTACAATAAAATATTCTCTAACAAATGAGGAAAGAAGGAAAACATCAAGGGAAAACTCTCCCCCTTCAAAAAGAGAATGTTGAGTGAGTAGACTAGGTATCCTGCTCTAAACATGCCTTGACTCCTAAGTAAGCTCGCAAATCTGTGAACTTCTTCTCTATGAAGGACTTGGTGAATATGTCTACGATGTGCTTTGTAGAAGGACACTATTGTAGATCAATGATCTGGCCATGAATCAACCCTCTAATATAGTGCATATGGATCTCAATATGTTTGGTCCTTTGTCATTGAACCAATTCTCTGGATATTTGGATAGTACTGTGGTTGTCAAAAAAGATGATAGTAGTCCAGTGAAACTGAAACCCAAAATCAATGATTATGTGTTGCAACCAAATAGCTTGTGTTGTTGCATTGATTGCACCTATATACTCTTCTTCTAGTGTCGATAAGGAAATAATTGGTTGCTTCTTACCTGACCAATAGATATGCCTTGAGATGAAGCTGAAAACATACCTAGAAGTGGAATTGCAATATGTTCCATCACGATCCCAATCAAAATCTATGTACCCAATTAGATCCAAAGAACAACCTATTGTATAATGAATCCCAAAATTATGAGTTCCCCTCACATAGTGGAGAATCCTCTTTGTAGCTTTCCGATGCAACTCCTGAGGCTCATATATGTATATGGAAACTACTCCATCAACAAATGAGATATCCAGTCTAGTGTGGGTGAGATAAAGAAGACTCCCAACCAACTATCAATACCATATATTGTCCACCAAAGGTGTAGTACTTACATATTCAAGCCTTACTTTTTAAAGGAAGGGTGATGGGGATGATTTGCAATCAGTCATCTATAATCTGCTAAGAATATCATGTGCATACTTAGATTGTGCCATTGTCACTTTAAAATCAGATTGGGTGATCTCTAAGATAAGAAATTAATGCAATAGTCCTAAATGGATCATGGAAAATATCTCATGCAAAGCATATTTAAACCAAGCAACAAATGAAGAGGAACACCTTGTGATTAGGAGATCATCCTCATAGAGTAAAATAAAAAAAAGAGAGTCTCCCTTTCGAGGCATGTACACATTTGGATCTGAATTGCAGTGAGAGAATCCTAGGGACAACACGAAGGAATCCATCTTTGCATACCAAGCTCGAGGTGCTTGCTTTATGACATACAAATATTTATGCAATTTGCATACAAGAGATGAGTCACAGATGTACCCTTGTGGTTTCTCCATGTAGATCTCTTCTACAAGATCCTCATGAAGGAATGCACTCTTCACATCCATATGATGGATTTCCCACTATTGGGATACTGCAATGGAGATCACAAGTCGAATGGAATCCATCTTGGCAATCGATGCAAAAGTTTCATTGTAATCTATGCTAAGTACTTATGAAAACCCTTTTTCTACTAGTCTTACCGTGTACTTATTAATGAGTCCATCTACTTCCATATTAGTTATGTAAACCCATTTACATTGAAAAATATTTATCCCTCGAGGAAGATGTATCAACTCCCATGTGTTTTTTTCTATGAGGGATTGGTACTCCTCATCCAACACTTCTTTCCAATGTGGATTATCGGTAGCTTCTACATGTGATTGAGGATCTATAGCAGCCACCATGTTGCAATGTCTGCTAAGCAATGGATCTATAGCTGTGAGTGCATGTGGGGACTCATGAAACTATGAGCGAGTCCTTATTGGATCTGATGGATCTCCTACTAATTCTCCTTCTACCTTAAGGGTTTTCTATTCCCTACATGGTATAACTATCGTATTTGCAATACTATGTTCATTACTATCATTAGCTTATTCTTCATATGAATCTGAAATGACATTTGAATCAGAATTTTCTTATGAGACAATGGAGGAAACTTTGTTGAGATCATCATCAATAACCAATGGTGCATCGATTATAGGAGTTGAATGCAAATTTCCTTCTAATTCAAATTTGACACTCCTTTCATTGAAAATATTTTATGTGACACGATTTAGTAGTTTGTACCCATTTACACCTTTAGGATATCCTACAAATATGCATTCTTCACTTTGTGGATCCAAGGCCCTTCTTCTTTTGGAAGGAATGTAGCCCATGCATGAGATCCAAACACTTTGAAGTGCTTGACTTTTGGTTTTCGACCACTCCAAGCTTCCAATGGAGTAAATCATTTCAAGGCTTCATGAGGAACTTGGTTTTGAATGTAGGATGAACAATTGATTGCTTCATCCCAAAGTTTTGGACTAAGGTAATTAGATTGTAGCATGCAGGTTTCCATCTCCTTCAAGGATCCATTCTTCCTTTTTGCAGTTCCATTTTGCTGTGGAGTGTATGGAACTTTACGCTACAACTCAATGCCCACTTCTACACATAGTTGTTGGACATCTTTTTTGACATACTCCCCCAATTTTCTATAAGCAAGATCTTGCTCCCATTTCCTAACTACTTCTCTGTAAGGGATTTGAAATCCTTGAAACATTTGAAGACTTCAGATTGTAGCTTGAGGAAGTAAATCCATGTGTATCTTGATCAATCATCGATGAAAGTAAATACATACTTGGCTCTGCTCATGGAAGGGTGAGGGAATGGTCCCGTTATGTCATTATGGACAAGTTCAAGAATAGAAGAGGCTCACCATGCATTTAGTTTCTCAATTTTTTCTTTGGGATGATTTCCAAGAGCACAACCTGAACATACACCATCATAATATTTGATATCTAGAAAAGTTGTCACCATACCTTTATTTCTTAGTTGCTGCAAGTATCGTTAGTTTAGGTTACCAAACCTCATATGCCATAACCCACTTACTTCATCAGAACGTGTTAGAAGTATAAAGGACATATATTTGGGAATAAATTTTGAGAAAACATAGAATCTCGATTTGTGGTCATATTTTCCAATAGAAACCTTAGATGCATCAATAAAATCAATGATAATTACTAAATTTGGGGTAAATTCCTCTCATTTTCCTAAACCCGAGTGAGTAATATGATATAGGTAAAGGATATTTATGGATGAGGAAGGCACACAAAGTACATCCTGAAACTATCCATGCTCTTGATTAACAACTCCTTTTCCACATACCTGAACTGGTGAGTCATCTCCCATCAAGTTTGTAGGACTAGTGCATGGCTCCATGGAATAAAGAATGTCCTTAGACATGAACATGTGATTTGAAGCCCCTAAGTTAAGGATTCATGAGGTTGATGTTGAGGAGGAAATGGAAACAAGCACATGGACTTTTCCATTCTATGGTCTCAACGACCTTGTTCTTCTTGATGTTGTCAGGAACTGTTATGTTTTTATGACCAACAAGGTTGGTCAGTTGATTGATAATTTTCTTCAAACAATCATGTTCTTCATATAATTATGTTCTTCATGGTTAAAATTTTTGCAGTATCCACATATTTTCTTCTCCTTATTGGTCTTGGCAGTTTTGGAGAAGGAAGTTTCCTATGTGAATTTGGGATTTTACTCACTATTGCCTTTGGATTTTTTTTTCTTACTCATGTTCTTGTTTCCCTGGTTGACAACAAGGGCATGCACCTTTGTTGTTTTTAGGGATCCCATTAGAATGAGATTATATTTATCTTGGAGAAGTGAGGGTGCAAAAACATCTAATGTAGGCATTGCCCATGTAGCACCAAGTTCCAATCTTGTTGCATGGAATGTGGAGACAAAAACAAGATACTTTGGACCCAACTTTGATAGTATTGATAATATGAGTTGTTCATTGTTTTTGTCGATTTTGCACAATTTGAGCTGAAGTAATACTAACTTGAACTTAGTAAATAAATCTTAGATAGATTCAAAGTTACCTAGGCTCGTATTAAGGAGTTCAATCTCCAATTGGTGACCTCTCAACCCATATTGCTTGCCAAAAAGCCTTGATAGCTTGGTCTAGACTCCATTTGTGATTGTTTTAGCTTCAATGTGACACAAGAGTTTTAGATATATTGAGTAACAAATCAATCCAAAGGCTTCGTCCATTATGTTTAGATATTTTAATTTTTCTAAAATTGAAGTTGGTTCAACCTTTGTTCCCATTCTAATCCTCTACAATCCCTTCATGTGCAATAACATTCCAACCCTTGGTTTCTAGACAATGTAATTGAAGGGGTGAGGATTGTCTAGGGAGAATGTTCCATTGTGACTAACGTGCTCTACTATGTGTCTTAAACCTGCAATCGTGTATACAAACTTCTTTAGAGTACCTTCCGCTCTGATACCGTGTGATATTTGGGATCACTTGATCTAGAAACTAAATAAAGATGCAATACAAAGAAATTGATTGAATAAGAGACAAATAGGTCAAATAATCATAATCTTCGTTAACCTATAAAAGAATAAAGATACAATGCTCAACATACATGAGATCTAGAATACAATGTGTATAACAATGCAAGAGATAATGTTCCTCCAAGAGAGAATGTGCCTTAGCTAGGATTAATTGAGGCAACAGTCTAGTGAATGAACCTTGCATGTAAGAAACGGCGAGAGTGTGCCCTTGCATGGCCATGTGTGCCCTCATGCGGAATTTAACTGAGCTTAGACTAGCCAAGTGGTGTCAACTAGCTCACAAATATTGCATGAGACTAGTTAATTGAGCATGCATGTGTCATACTAGTTAACTATTGAGTAAGACAAGTTTAGCCAAGCATGCATGTGTCAGACTAGTTAACAGCTCCATAACATGCAAGAAAGACGCACTTAGCTAGTCAACTAGGGGTCATCATGCATGAAAGGTGCACTAATCCCTAGAAAGGTGGAGGAGGGCACCTTTCTTCCTTAAAATGGTGGAAGAGAGCGCATGAGGTCCTAAAATGTAGAAAAAGAGGCTTAAGTGAGACCAAATGAGTGTTTGTACACCAACAATGGCAACATCCTCCTCTAGATTAAAATATAATTTGCGTCACCAAGTAGAGGAAAATTTGGTATCCCAATAATATATGTATTCTTTAATGGTAGGTGTTAGAAAAACAGGATCGCAGAGCAATAACAATAAACAGAAATGCAAATATAATCACACATACACATTACAAGAGAGACACAGATATATCGTGGTTCACCCAACTTGGGCTACGTCCACACTGAATTTGCCAGTCCTTATTATTATTACCGTCCAGCAAGTCGAAGGGATACAACCTGCAGCACAACCGCTGCACTTCCTCTTCTCTATTTTACAGTCTCTCTCCTGATCTCCAAGATCTTTACAATGCATAAAACCTAATACATCAACCCTAGTCGTATTACAATGTCCTTCTTTTATATGGGAAAATACCACGGGATACCCAAAACCATGGGCCCGCAAAATAGCTGGCGAAAACAGCCCCAAAAATTTTCTTTGGAACCCCGTGGGGGGGTGATGCCCCCCCACACCCCCCCCCCCCCCCCCCGCTGGGGTCAGTGTACAATCCACCTACATATCATATAGAACTGGGGTACAAACACGGCTGATACAATATCATCTATGAGACTAGAAGATCTGGCTCCACAACCAACAGTAGGACCTATAGATTTCCTTTTAAAAATCATCATCTTGTTGGTTATAACTCCAAAAATAAAGCTAGGGTTTTGAGGAACTTTCACTTATTTTTTTTACTACAAAGCTAAACGGAGCATAACTCCCTCAATATTTCTCGAAATATTTATTATAACCACAATTATAAAATGGCAAGGCCATTCTACATATACTAGAGTTGGTTTGATGGAAATATGCTCACTTTATCAAAATATATCAGCTTTGCAATCTGCACAACTCTCATTGGAAAAACCCTAAAAAATAGTTGATTTTAAATCAAAGATAACTTCACTTCCTGGACTTCGTTTTGGATGATTTTTTTTTAAATAGGGTGTCTCGATGAGAGAAACTTAGATAGATATATAACTAGTTTATTTAGATTCAAAATAGGAAGTTTCAAAAAATCGATCTAATACCGTCGTCCATTGTTTTTCCTTCAAAAATACTCAAAATGAAAAAAAATCTTTCGATTTTTGTTGGCTCCAGAAAGTGCTATGATACCACTTTTAGTGATCCTTAGCCTAGAAATTTAATCACAAAAAATACATAGAATCCTTATACTCCATAAATAACCAAAAGACATTCAACATAAGAATAATACCAAGAATAGAGAAACACCCTTAAGGTAGGGTAACACCATCAATTACTCCTTATGGAAGGAATCACTCCACAAGCCATGCTTGCTACAATTCAATTCATCCAACACATCTCATAGAATGATACTCATGCATGTTTATACTTTCTCATGGGTATTCTTAAGGGGCCTATGCCAACTACCCCTTATTATTATATTATTTCCTCTATTATATTTATTACCCACCAACTACCAAGTGGGAATATTCCATGATTATGGCCACCTTACATACATTATCCCCTTAGGTACCTCCCTAAGTACCCCATATTATCCACCCTAGGTACATAACACATGACTACTAAGACAACTCATAAATTTTTATTAATTCCAATTTAATAAATTAGCATTGGAATTCAAATGTTCATTTAAACTATCAATGCCTTTTCTTCTAAAATATTTCCTCATGCTTCACTACAAAGATATAAACATCTCCCAAGGTGTTAACACTTCAAAAAACCATCTCACATTGGATGTATGTATGCAAGACACTTATTTCTCGAGCAATTTATTACACTTAGTGTTAAAAATGTCGAGTTCAACCATCGGACATTTGAATGCATCTATGAAATACTAGAAGTGTGATAATGATGTTGGCACAACTATGCCATCTATGCCATCTATGCAATACAAACAATAATGATTATTAAGTGGATAATATTTATTGTTTATTGTCTTGAAAATGTTTATTAAAGTAATTATTCATGCCATTGATCTTAACACTATTGTAAGGTGAGGTACCTACTAGTATAGTTGATCTATAAACTATTGTGGAAATTCCAATATATATACATCACCACAATTCTTAAAATTCTGTTGCAAATACCATATGCCTTTACTCTATTATGCAATGATTTCTTATTATTAATACATAATATTAGAAGCATAGTGCTCAAAATAGTGAGATGAACTAAGATATGAGAGAAATGTTACAATAGCATAAATAAAGCACACCATCAACACATTGAACACTAGATGTACCATTGAAAGATTGATGTGGGAAAACCGAGTAATAAAATGAGGATTGTGCCTTGCTATTTTCTTTTTAGATATATAATGAAAGATATAAAGAAGTATTGACTCACGATGGAGTTATAATAGACATTGTGGCTTGTGAATGGTTGCTATAGGGTACTTTTGTTTCTATGTTCTACTCAAATATCCAACTCATTTGTTTTCTTAACTATAGAATAGTAAATCATTAATCTAGGAGGATAGCCCCTTCCTTTCCTTGTGACTCAATATTTAACATGTCAGCATAGTGATATAGGGTTAGTGCTAGGGTTTTTTCATTATGGCATCTCCTTATTAGGGATAGGGTTTTGAACTCTCTAGATTCTTTTTGAAAGTACACATGTGAATATCTCCACATGTTTGAGTAATGAGAGATGACTTCACATCCACTCGTTACTGATGTTGTTAATTCAAAGTTCAAATTTAGGAAGCATAACTTCCTCATATAAAAATATGATTGAGGTTCTCTTGGAACAATGGATATCTTAATGAACAGAACAATCTCAAGGGGTTGAGTTGTTTTTAAATGACCTAAAAACAATATTTAATTTCTAAAATAGGATCCTTAATCTTTAAGACCCTAAATCACCAAAACAGGATCTACCCTTAAGATGGACTCGACAAATCCATGGATCTAATTTCCCACCTAAAAAATTACTAGAATAGATGAAAAGTTATATATATTGATCCTTTTTGGATAATAAATCCCCATTTTAGGAGGCATTTGGTCCCCAAAATATTTTACTGAAAGGGAGGTTGGGAAATATTTCCTCAACTTTATCCTTGGAGTAAATTTTGCTTTGCTTATAAGTTAGTGTTTTAACCTCACCTATTAGAGTTCTTGTCTCCCTTGTCTTGGTTGTTTTAGACTTCTTTTGAAAATCTTGTATTTATCTTTTTCTAACTCTTCATTAGCTACTAGTGTTAAGGCCTCTATTTTTTGGTAGGTAATAATGTCCCATCATTTTCCTCATTAAACATGGATGGCTCGTAGAGTTTTAGATTCTCCACATTCACTACTAAGTAAATGTACATGTATGGAGGTAGACTGAATATGTATGAATTATCATATACATGTTATAATACTTTAAAAGGACCATATCATTGAGCCCTAATATTATAATAAGGTTCATGAAGCCTCCCTTTATTCAAGTACAACGACACTTAGTCTCCCCCCTTGAGTGTCTTCTAAAGTATGTAATGGTCATAACTAGCCTTGTATTCTCATGTGATTTGTTTAGTGTCCCATGTACTTGCAAATGGAACTATCTAATCTTATTGACGAAACTTTCATTCTCTAGTGCTTGTCCTATGACATCTTCCCTATCTCCTCCATGGTGTCCATATACAACGTCTAGAGGTGAAGGTGACAAATATCCAAAACAAGTTTTCAGGGACTTACTAGTGGAAGTGTGAACTATTATGTATAAGAGAGGTGAAAGTAGATGAAATTATCATCCCATATTTTTGGATTCTTCTAATTTTAATCCATCAAAATCTAAACAAATGATTTCTTCATAATTTATGTCTTCCCATCTATTTGTGGATGAAAAGTTGTAGATTTCTTCACCTTGGTATCCATTTGTAGTCCAAAACAAATGAAAAATCTCATATCTGTGTTTGTAATTATTCTACTTGGTATCCCAATGTGCCCTTAGACCCTCTCAAAGAAAATGATTTTTGCATCTTATCACCTAATAATATTTTTATAAGGCATGAGGATGCACATATTACTAAATCTATCCACTACCACAAATAAAATAGTCATTGTTCTATTGGCATGCTACAATTTTCTAACACCAAAAGGCCTAACTTAAATATCTCAAGTCTATATGTGATGACCCAATTTTGCAACTCTTAACCACCCATATGGAAACCAAGGGGGTCTCATGGGCCTAGAAGACAATAGGATGTACCAGGATGGTATGACTAGAGCCTAGTGATAGAAGTATTTTCAAGTTGTGATGACATTGATTGTTAAGTGGTGAAGCTTAATTTTACATGTGGCATGAAATTGGTTATATACATAAAATTTATAGTGTTGTGGCATGTGTCATATATTCATGTGATGAATATCTCCTCATTATGATCATGATTACATACTTGCATTGTATCTTCATGGATGTTATGATGTCTTTTGTTTTTGTCAAAGTATATTGTAGTTTATGGTACCTACACAATGACAAGCTTAGCATACAATCCATAAAATAAAATCATAAAACAAGATCCACGAGGTGGCAATGTCCCGGACATTTCCATCTGCTCTTATGAGAAAGAGAAAGAGTTGTTTACATTATCGGCCTCCATGTCCATAACAGAGACATGGACATAGGGTTAAGATAGTAGTTATTAAATTTTAACACAGTAGTAAGATAGGATGGATGTGAGGCTAAGAATCCCAAAAACTAAATACATTTTAACCAACAACAATTGTTCCATAGGAAAAAATTTTGAATACGCAGATATTACAACTACAAATACGTTTTCCCCACTCAAGAAGGACATCTCTTGAATATGCAGATATTATATATGCATGCAAACTTAAATTGAAGATTAACCAAACAATACCTAAGTATTAAGCTTCATGTGCAATTAAATTTAACTCGTTCTTGAATATGCAAATATTACATATGCATGCAAACTTAAATTGAAGATTAACCAAACAATACCTAAGTATTAAGCTTCATGTGCTATTAAATTTAACTCGTGCTGTCTTTGACCCTCCCACTAGGGTTTTCATCATTTCGCATATATATATTTCCATTTTGATGATGATTTCCATGCCATCTAGAGTCTGACAGAGCTCCAAAATCTATCTCAAAAAATGCTTGAATCTTCTCAAGATTTCAACAACAACATTTAATTATCAACTACAATCAAATTCATCTGCACATAACCTGAAAGAAAATCCATAAATTTAAGATCCGTTGTTCAAATTCTAACTGCAAATTTTCTTTGAAAATTAGGTTAACCTTTTTTTCTTCATAGAAAAGCATTTAACACTTGATAGATTTCAACCCATTCCAACCTATTGTCCTTAATTAGATCATGATGTATTGTTGATCAACACAGTCAAACATTTTTCATATTTTTCATGAATGGAAAGAAAATATTTCGAAGACTCGGGAAGGTAAGACAAAGAAGAATTCAACCTAGTTGAAATGCCTAGCATCGAATATTGGAAATGCAGGTGGGAAATCACAAAGCTCCTTCATTCCACGACACTTTGTGAGATCAATAGCTTCTTCTTCTCAGTTATGCTCATTCAAGTGCGGAATTTATCTTGAGCAAAGATACTTCCTACAAATAAATCCCCTTTTATTTCCCCTTTCTTCGATTTAAATGTTAAAATCGAGCAATCACTTGGGATTTTCTTTCCTGCAAATAGCTAAATTCAGTTGTGTTCCCCCAACAAATATCTAAATTCTTCACCTAACACGCTTCTTTAATTTAATCTCTTCTTATAAACCAACTTTCTCTCTACCTTTGAAGTGCTTTCAGACTCCTTTCATTTCAACACTTCACTTCCCAGAGTTACTATTGAATAGTTGCAGAGATATTAAATCATATATCTTACTGCTATTACAGGCTGGCATGATCCGTTGGTCTGAGAGGATGTTAAAATACACCTTTAATAAGTTCAAATTTGAAATAAACATTTGTGCGTCTAGTAGAACAACTACATACCTGTGAGTGGGGATCACTTTCATGTAAGGGAAAACGGATTTTTTTTAGACACAAGCACTATATGTTAGTATCCACAAATTTAATGAGCGTCTACAACTGCTAGCAGGGTAACAAGAACCCAAGACAGTAAAAAATATTGACTTACCATTACCCACTTGCAGGTAGGGTAACAAGAACCCAAGACGGTCGAAAAACTCTAGGTGAGTGCATAGAAGAGGGAGTTCTCTTTGTTGAAGCAACCACGCATAATACTCTTTCACTAATGGGCGAATTGGAGGATATTATACTCTCATTTGAGGAACTGCTCTTTCAGTTTCCACTCCCTACAAAAATCAAGGAAATGCCCCGACATTTTTCAGGTAATCTTTATCTTTGTTCATATTCTCGATAAAATTCCTTTTAACTTTGAATAAATGAATTCAATCTTAAGGGAACAGGCCATGTAGAACAAAGTAAATTTTTTATGGAAATGTAACTGTATACATTACCGATGGTTTCGTGGGACGTTTGGACAAAGAACAATGGGGTGCCGAAACCCACCCTTAAGACGAATCTAGGGAAAGAATTTCCAGCCGCAATGTTTGCATTGGATTTGGAAAAATTACCCACAATGGTCCCTCCTGTTTCCAAACCATCCCCATTTGCTGCAGCAAAAAACCTCCAACTCTCCACCTTCTTGTTGACTTGAAGCGAGTATGTTAACATGCTCTTGCAAGAGTTGCATACAATGCTGTGATCCATCCTAGCAACTTGTAAAGAGGGTTATGGTTCCATTGGAAGAACCACAGGCGAGGAAGAAACCCAATTCGTGAGTTTCCCCTGAGACTGCATTCAGAGGGGAACTCGTGCTCTTTGAATACTTGAACCTGTGACCATTTTCACTCCCATGAGCCCTCTCACCAGATGATTACGCCTCAGTCACATGATTAGGAAGCGATCATGGGTCCCCATTTTGGTTGAGCCCTGGAAACCTACCAGACAGGGCCTTTGTGACCAGTAAGCGAGGCCAGAAGGATTAGGGTATCAGGGGATTTTAGTAAAAAAAAAATTGAGGTTGCAAGCCATGGCCATAGGCCAGGCCGCAACTCCCTACAGCTATGCTAGCACCCATACAAAGCCTAAATTCTAATTGAACTCAGATGAACTGAATGAAATATCAAGCTTACGCATAAGTAATCGGGTGTCTCCATAGATACCAATGTTCCCATACTTTGCATACCTTTTGTGCTAACCAGCTTGCGAGCATCGAATGAGCCTATCTGCTACAGACGCTAGCACTGGCAGTCAGCCAGGGGAGGTGTTCTACCTGACCGAAGCATGTGATGGAGGCTCGTTGATGCCCCACGTGGGCTGCATGCATGCATTAAGCTTGTGGTTAACATGCATAGTGGGATCATAGGGGCGGGAGAGAGGAGGACAGTGTCTAGCATACGCTCCTTACCCCAGCTCGATAGGGCACGCGAACTTCATTCCAATGCCACTATGCAGGTCCTTCACCTTACATCATCCCGCAACCCCCTCCCGGGAACCAAAAAACGAGGACTACGTCACCTTGCTGCACCAATAAGATTTGCAAAAAATCATTTTTAGTAAATTGATTCAATATAATAAATATTTTAAACTATAGAAAAACTATAGTCACGACAAAAAATTATAGAGTGTAGGCCCAAATTAATAGGAACTGACCGATCCATAGATGATCCCCTTCGGGGACATAATTAAAGGAATGTTGATATGTAAGACATTTAATTTCACAAGTGTCCACTACATTATGAGATATGGTGTGATTTGCAATTATTATACTCATCAACATTTGATTCAAAGGAAAATTGTGTCCAACCTACTCTGAATGGGAAGCATAGTTATGGATTATGCATTTCATACATAAGTTGTTTTTACGTATGGACATACTGTATTGATATATCATATAGTATTAAAAACTGAACTTGAATTGTAATGCACTATGCACATTGCAATTAGAAGTTCACTTGGCATTTACATTTGAATTTTATATGGTATATGGTTTGTGGCTTAAATGTGAAGTGATATGTTTTTTTTTTAATGTGGATTTGTTTGGAAATATTTTTCTTAGCTCTAATAGAACATAGGCTCTATAAGTATATAGAGTACGATTCAAAATATTAATTTGAATGTGGTGTTGTCTCTCTTAGGCATACTTGAACCTACCAATTCACTTAGTGATATTGGGATTGTTTAGACTTTGGAAAATATGGATGTTGGGATTTTATGATTATAGGATATTTTGGATTTAATGAATGGTTTGGCTTGGATTCCCCATATAATTATGTACCTACCTTGGTATTTAATTAAATATTGTCATGTTCATGGTGGTTGAGGCTTATTTGATCTTGGTCATTAATGTGAAGTTGATGGTCCTTTTGTATTGAGGTCATTTAATGGCCTATTCCTCCCCATGCCACCATTCATTTTGTTGTTTATGCTTTTTTGGGGGGGATCTTAGAGCTCAAACATGGCGATATTTTGTTACCTCCATTGTTCTTAAGCTCTATAACTGATTTTGGGCACCACTCACGACCCTCATGTTGCCATGGTGGGTGCCATCCTATTTGCACCCATCCTCGTTGTTGATAAATAATGAGAAAGACATAGAGATTGCAACAATACAAGATGAGATATACACACAAGTTCTTCATTGTTTTCTTTATTCAAAGATACACATATTTATATATAAATTGAGTTATAGAATCCTACTAGTTGACTCCATCTACACTCACAAACCTACAACTAAGATATTCTTGACAACACATAGGCAAGAGTTGTTTACACTCTAAACCATATCTCTAAATTTCAGCTATTACATTTATGTATTAGAGGGTTATTCTCCAGCACCCACTCTTAATGCCACAATACTAAAATTACCAACAACATAAAAGCAATAGAAATTACATTCTTCATAATATGCTCTTTAAAATAGTTCTTGGACTAATAAGATTCCTTCAAGTTTCTCCTTATTCCTTTGACATAATGTATAGTCTATTAGTGGCCACATCCAAGTTATCTATATCATTGAACACCATTTACACATGAAGTGTTTCATCCCCCTTGTCAAGTTACAGTGATATTGATATTCTGGATTTTGAATCTTTCGTTAACTATTGGACAATCCCCACATGTGTATCTCATAACCCTAATGAGTTATTGTTTCTCTAATCCACAATATCCTAGACTATTGGACATCTATCTATCTTCCATTGCACCCTCGTGTAATCAAATCCTCCCCCATCAAAACATGAAAATATCTCTTTTAATTGTCATCTTTTTCAATCATTTGTAGGGAGATTAAGGCTTCTCTACTACAAATCTGAACTTGTTTCTAAATTGTTGAAAGAAACTAATCAAAATGATGGAAATAATGTCACTAGAACAAATCCAAAACTACTAAAAATTAAATATGGTGCTGGAAAATATCATAGAAAATCTTCTAGGTGATTTAACTTCAAAGCATATCTAAAGTAATCTACCTAATCGTGGTATTATTCACTTTGTATCATTGTTCTCTCAAGATTATCTTAGGTGCAAAACTACACGATGGATAGGGTAGACAACTTATTTTCTAAGTGATGGTAGCAATGGGCAGCAATGTTAATCTTTGGAACACATTTATCAACACAAAAAAAATACTCATACTCCTTACAACTCTACTCTACCTAACCTATCCTCTACACCCTCAAAAATAATCTCTCACATGATTCCATTTTCTTAGGCACTCCCATGAGGGTGTCGCACCCAATCAAGCTCTAATACCATGATAAGTAATGACAAAGGCACAAATATTACAACAATACAAAAAGAGAGATACACACAAGTTCTTCACTATTTTCTTTATTTAGATATACACATATTTATACATAAACTAAGTTGTATAATCCTAATAAAAGACTCCATCTCTACACTAGAAAACCTACAACCAATATATTCTTGACAACCCATAGACAAGAGTTGTTTACACTCTAAAGAAGATGTCTAAATTTGAGTTATTAAATCTATGCATTGGAGGGTTATTCTCCAACAAATGCTTGGAAGAATTTGCTTGACAATGAGTTTGAGGCTTGGTTTGACTCTTATATTGCATATTGGTTGAGGTAGGAATTTTGTGAGCATTTCATTGTTTTGATGATTCTTTAGGATTATGGGTGTATGTTATGTGTTGTTTTTGTGATGAATCCTTATGTTGTGGTATGTTTCCTTCTTTATGTAGACATTGTTATGTCTCTAATTTTGACACCATACCACACCCAAGCTTGCCTAGATTTGTTTCTATTCTAGTTTTGATTTTTGAAACCTCCACTTGATTGTGTATATGGTATAACCTATGGGTTTTATGAGCCCTAGTTCAGGAACCCCCCCATGCATTGCTATCAAATCCTACTTTGGTTAAACATCGATCCTACCAAGTCATTTATTGTTGACTCTCAATGATGTCCTCGATGGTTTATTTTAAATGAAATAATTATCAACCTTAAAGCTAGGCCCTTATGATAATATGGGCATCCTATGTGTTCAAATTGATTTCTCCATTGCTTGTTTTACTATCAATCATGTGTTATAGGTTACATTGGTTATTTGCAATGTAATTCAGTGCTCACCACTCTTGTTGTGGTTTCTATTGTCGTGCCTTTGTAAAATATACTTATATTTATTTGGGCATTTGCTCACTTGTTAATAGGGATTATGCTCACATTGTATTAGATAATAAAATTTCTCATGGTTTATGATTGCAATCCTTGACCTAGGCATCGAACCCCTCACCTAGCATTCATCATTTAATACCTAGCCTAGATTCTGTTAAACATTGAGTGTTGTTCACTTGTTTGAGTCTATCTATAAATTTGGAAAATGAATTATGATAGGAGGAATTATAGTTCTGAGGGGGCTCAAGCATACTTATTTTAATGAATCCCTCCTTTCGGTTGTTATGTGTCCTCCATTCGGCATGAATCCCTCCTTTTTCTTATCTCGTTGGCATTGTTCTTATGATATGAATCATAGTTGTGGAATTTTATTTGATTTTGGTATTCACCATTTTGCTCTATATTCAGTATATGTTGGGTTATATTAGTAGTTTTGGTACATTCATTATTACTCATTACTCTAAATAAAATGAAACCATTTCTTCGGTGAAATCGATGTGGCCTTCTACCAATCTCATGCATTTATTTCATTGATATTCAATATATTGTCTTTGCAATTCAAATATATATTTATGTACTTTCTATGTTTGAGTTGTTTCAATCCACATGGAAATTATGTATACAATTGTTACAACACTATGCTATCCTTAATCCTATGACATAGATTACCCATGACTTTGGTTTCCAATCTTATTTCTAGGTTGTCTCGAAATAATTATTCATATTTTAGTAATGAATGACTTGTATTCAACACTCATTTGACACTATTATTTCTTTTGATGTTTTAAAAAATTACTTACCAGTGATGTTATAGCACCGCTTACCTTTCCAACCTCTCTTGCAAATATAATTAAAAAATATTTTTCCAATTAGACACAACTAGCATGCATGCCAACACCTGGTTTCATCTCTCTCATTAACCCTTTCAAGCATTCTTTAGTTCTAAGTATGAGTTAAATGTTGCAGTCTAGATGCATTTCATTTGTATTTATTCCATGTTTGAAATCATTTTTGTTCATGTTTAATTAGATGGAAACGGAAGGATATAAATAAGGCTGGCAATTGCATCATATTCTTGCATTCTATTTTGTAGATGATTAGTTTTTGGGGCCAAGAATTCCATGGCCAAAGAAGGGGTTAGGGAAAAAGATTGGATAACATATTTTGAGGTGGATGAAGGAATAAAATAATATTTTCCATCCATTTCAATTCCAACTCTAATGAATTTTCATAGTTAACTCAAACTAACCATTTCTACTTGGGAGACAAGTCTATTATGTAAACACATATTTTTCTTGTTTTGCCCAATCTCCACCTACATCCAAACATTTATTTAATACATAATGCTGCCCCTTCTACAAATAATGTTTGGGATGTTGATCTGGAACCTCTTGTTGTAAATTATGGCTGGGGTGACCCAAATCCTGCTAATGTCCCTCCATAAAAGCACATAGGAAAGGACTCTTTTGATTCCAATTCTAATATTGCGCCTCCTCCCCCAAATGAGGAAATGCTTATGTTGCCTATGCCTAAAGATACTACTCCTTGAATAAGACTCGCCAAATAAAAACAATAAGATGATGAAATAAATCCACCCATCCCTCCTCAAATCCCCCTTGGGACATTGTTGTAAAATATTGTGTTCTTGCTAGACTACTTGTTGTCTCACCTGCAAAGAGTCATGTATATTACTTTGGTCACTCTCACCTTGTGTCATGTATAGTCCCTTCATTCCAAAGGAAGATAAGGATAGAAATACCCTTTGATGATTTACATCCCAAAGTGTTTGGTCACTTGCAATCCATTCTTCAGAGCACCCAATTCTCCTCATCTTCCCATTCAAGACCCACTTCATCTAAGTCATACATGCGACCTATATTTTTAGTATATTGTTAATGTGGAACTAATTGTGGATGGTTGATGGACATGAAAATTCTTATGAGTTTGATGTACATTTTGGAGTGTGTGTGTGTAGAGAGAGAGAGAGAGAGAGAGGTTGGGAATATTGTCATTGATGTTAAGCCCAATAAAGGATTTGAAGTAAAAGTCGCGATGAAGTCTTGAAGAATGTGAGGTTTGAAGTATTTTGATGGATGAAGTCACTTTGAAATCCACAATAAAATCCTTTGAAGGAAAATTTGAAATGTCAGAAACATATTGAAGTGACAATAACATCTACAAGGAAATGAGAGTTTTCCCTCCTCTATGCAATGTTTGCCAAAGTTAAATAAGGGAAGTCGACTCTCCCCAAGCCCGAACAACAACCTCAACAAAGTAAATACAAGTCGGCCTCTGTTGAATAATAGTATGATTATGAACAAGATTTGTGGTATGTTACCCACGGGTTGGGGCTCTCATTGTTCATGAATAATCATCCTAGTCAAATCCAAAAATCCGAAGCTGAAATAAGTCGACCCCAAAATGTGAAGTCAAATTGTATAAGTGCATATTGATCCAATGCATTTGATAAAATGGATGCATAAAGGTGATGGGGTTCTAATGCAACAAATAATTTCTTTGGGGAATATATAAATAGATGGACAAATTCTGACGGGCATAGAAGGAAGAAGATGAAGTCATTTATAGACATATTTTTCTGGTTTTAATTTTTTTTTTCAAGCTACGAATTTATGAACTTAATGACAGACCCAAAATGAGTTACATGGTAGAAATTTACAGTTGAGATATAACGAGAGATCAATGGTGAAACTTGCATCAAGTGGTAGATATTTATGGATGAGATTTGACAGTGGGAAACATATTGAAAATAGAACTCAACAGGGAACTAGACCATAAATAGTAGACTCAAAGTGATTCTGAAGTGAATTGAATAACTAGGAAAGTCCACATCAAGAGAAAGTTGAGAAGCTATTGGTAAACAGTTCTGATATAATGGACTCAAAGTGATTCTGAAGTGAATTGAATAAAAAGGAAAGTTCACATCGGGAGGAAGTCAAGAAGCTATTGGTGAACGATTTTAATATAGCGGACCCTAAATAAGTACAAGTCATATTGCATAATATTGTGAAGTCCACATCAACAGGGAAAAGTTGGAATAGAAACGTCGGACACCGAAACAGTAATCTCAGAAGATAAACTTCGGGAAAATTTTCAAAATTTTTGTTGAAGTGTTTCCGAAGTGTTGAAATCGAGAAAAGTCAAAACATAAGCATCAAAAGATAAACATCGGGACAATTTTCAAAAGTTCTGTTGAAGTGTTGCTGAAGTATTAAACCCTATAAAAGTCAGAACAAAAACATTGGGCATCAAAACAGTAACGTTGGAAGATAAAATTCGGGACAGTTTTCAAAAATTTTGTTGAAGTGTTGCCGAAGTGTTGAATCCGAGAAGAGTTGAAACAAAAGCGTCGGAAGATAAACATCGGGACAATTTTTAAAAGTTTTGTTGAAGTGTTGCCGAAGTATTTAACGAAGAAAATTCAAAACTAAAACATTGGACATCGGAATAGCAACGTCGAAAGATAAACATCCAGACGGTTTTCAAAATTTCTATTGAAGTGATGCCAAAGTATTGAACCTGAGAATGAGAAAAGTCAGAACAAAAATGTCGAACATTGGAGCAAAGACATCGGAACAATGACATTGAAACAAAGACATTGGAACAGATACATTGGGACAGTGACATCGGATAAAAAACATCTGATATCGGAATAATGAAATCTAAACATAGACATCAGAACAAAGGAATCATAATTGAAACATATCATAGGGTGGCAGGGTGGTGCAAGGCAGGGATTTGGTGCTCCCTTTCAGTTGGTGTTGAAGAATCCAGGGGGTTGGTGCTTCTTTCCAGTTGGTGTTAGAGAATCCAGGGAGTTGGTGCTTTTTTTTAGTCAGTGCTGGAGAATCTAGAGGATGTGTGCATACTTCCAAGTTGGTGTTGGAGAATCATTGTAATTATCATTTATTAAAATACTATCTTCCATGGTTTTCTCCCTTATTGGATTTCCACGTTAAATATTTGTGTATTATATGTGATGATTGTTTTTTGTTGAAAAGTTAATATTTGAATGTTAAAAATTGTGCCATATTGATTCACCCCCCCCTCTCAGTATAGATGAATATTCCAACAATTTTTATCAGAGCAGGTTCCTTTATTTAGACAGTTTGACCACTGGAAGGAAGATATCTGTAACAGATATGGAGAAACAGGAAAATTTCTCCAAGAATGGAGCATCGTTATTTAATGGAAATAAATATCCCTTCTGGAGCAAAAGAATGCAAACCTATCCGATGTCACTGCGATTTGATGTTTGGTGCTCAATTGTATTTGGTTACACAACTCCTAACCACCAACTGATGCTGATGGAAAGAAGCCATATAATCACAATGCAAAAGCTATGAACGCTATTTTAAGTGGTCTAGTAGAAAAATAGCTTTTCAAAGTAATATTGTAAGTCGGAAAAGGAAATATGGGATAAACTTCAGAAAATTTATGAGGGATATGACAAACTCAAGAATCCCAATCTTCAAACAAATAGAGGACAATTTGATAACCTGAAAATGAAAGAAGAAGATGACATAGCAGCCTACTTTCTTAGAGTAGATGAAATTGTCTGTACTATCATAGATTTGGGTGAGGATATCGAAGAGTCTGTGATTGTACAAAAGGTGCTGAGAACACTTCCTCCAAGATTTAATGTTAAGATTTATGCATTAGAAGAAATAAGGGATCTAGACAAACTAAAAATTGACGAGATGGATGGAATCTTTACAACATATGAAATGAGGACAGAAAATGAGAAACCACCAAGAAGGGAAGCATCCTTCAAATCTCCAAGGAAGACAAAGGACATCAATCACAAGTCAAGTAAAAGTACCTCTGACGAATCATACAAAGAAGAATCAAACTTCGTGAAGAAACTAAAAGAGGGAACTGGAAAATTCAGATTTAAGTTACCTTCTTTAAATGTTTTAATTGTGGTAAAATAGGGAATTATGCTTCAAAATATCCATATGCAAAAAGTGAGGCTATCGATGATGAAGAAGAATACAACAACAAAAATGGATAAAAGAAGTACAGAAAGGGAAAAGCCAAAAATAAGAAAAGATTCTACAAGCAAAAGAAAAGTTTCTACTCCAAAGAAGATAGTAGCTCATCTAGTGATGATGATGACATTGATAGTGATACATAATTAGTTCTTTTCATGGAATTAAATACTCAAAATAAATTCCTTGATGATGGAGAGAGCTCTAAATATAAGGGGAAGTAGATCTCAAAGGATAACTTATTAGTGCTTTCAGTGATTTAAGGAAAGCTTATAAAAGGAATCGATTACTAAAAGAGCAATTGCAAAGATAGAAGGAGGAAGATAAAAATTCCAAATAAAATCAATCATATGAGAGTGAAGCAATAGAAAAAATTATTATTGACTTAAAGATCCAACTGGAAGAAGAAAAACGACTTGACGAAATTTTAAGAACACAACTAAGAGATAAGGAAGAAAATTGTGAAAGGATGGAAGCTGGAATTGTTTCTCTGAGAAATGAGCTATAGAAAACAACTACTCAATTGATCTAACAATTGAAGTTTGGAAAAAACACAGAAGTGCTAGATGATATTCTCAATAGTCAAATATCATCATCTGAAAAAACTGGACTCGGCTATGATTATAAAAACAAAGGCTCAAGTTCAATGATATCGGAAGAAACAAAGAACTATGCAACTTCTCTCAAAAGATTGTTAAATAATGAAGACAACAACAACAAAAGGGATGATGACAAGCAAAAATATGAATTTCTCCATAAGAACAATAGGAACAAAGAATTTTTTCCATCAAGAAGACTCTTCACCACTAGGTATCAAAGTCTCTTTGTAGGTTTTTTTTTCTTGTAATAATTTTGGGCATAGAGCAGTAAACTATAGAGCTTATGTAATAAATGATTGTATGAAAAATAGAAGTACCTACAAGACCTCCAAGGATTATTATGTGAACAATAATTTTAGAAATCCTTATAGGGACGTTGACAAAAATTACAATTCTTTTGGCCCTTTGAATTATGATATTGAATGCTATAGATGCAATAACTTTGGGCATAAATCATGTGACTGTAGAAGCAAGATAAGTTCTACTTTGCAATATGCAACAAAAAATACTCTTACCAGTCATGAAAAGGAGCATACAAAGGTGTGGAAAAGGAATCCACAAAAGTAGAGCATTGAAGATTGTGAACTAACCTTGCAAGCCCAAAATAATAGAAACCAATGGTACATTGATAGTGGATTCTCCAAGCATATGACTGGGGGTAAGAACATATTTTTGAGTCTTAAGAAGGAGAAAGGAGGTAGTGTCACCTTTGGTGATGATGGCTCTTCCAAAATCGTTGGAAAATGTACAGTCAACCTTGGGAGTAAGGATGCTAAAGTAAAAAATGTTATACTTGTTGAAAATATGAAACATGATCTACTATGTGTGAGTCAAATGTGTGATCAAGGACACACTCTTACCTTCAATTCTAAAGAATGTAAAATAAAAAAAGAAGGTTCAGGGATATTGGTAGCAACAACAGTTAGGAGTCCAAACAACATATACATCTTAAAGAAAATAAAAGGAGAAAATTGTTGCATGGGACAAATATATGAAAGATGGTTATGGCATAGAAGAATGGGCCACTTAAACTTTGAAAATCTAGTGAAGATCAGTAAGGAGAAAGTAGTAAGAGACATGCCTAAGATTTCTAAACCCTCAAACATTGTTTGAAATTCCTTCCGGCATGGAAAACAAACAATAGTTACATTTAAGACAAAGGAACATTCAACAACAAAACGTTTGGAACTTGTTCATACTGATCTTTGTGGGACAACAAACACAAAAAGTATGACTGGTGAGTACTATTTTATATTATTCATTGATGACTATACCATGATGAATTGGGTCTCTTTTCTGAAGAAAACATCAAAGGCATTTGAGATGTTTAAAGTATTCAAAGCTTTAGTTGTAAATGAATCTGACTTGAAGATCAAGTGCCAAAGATCAGATAATGGAGGTTAGTTCACCTCAAATGATTTTGAGGAATTTTGTGAGCATATTGGGATAAGGAGATAGTTTTCAGTTGCTAGAAATCCATAGAAAAAAAAAGTAGCAGAAAGGAAGAAAATGATTGTACAAGACATGGACAGAACAATGCTAAATGAGTCCAATCTATTTGACATCTTTTGGAGTCAAGCAATTCATACTGTTGTTCTCATTCTAAATAGAGGATAAATCAAGGTCAATAGAAATAAAACACATAATTATGAGCTTTGGAATGGAATACCAATGACTCTCAAACACTTTAGGGTGTTCGAGAGAAAATGATACATAAAAAGAATTGATGAAAATTAGGTATTTTTCTTGGTTACTCCTCTGAAAGCAAAGCCTACAAATGCTACAACTTGAGAGTAGATAAAATAGTAGAGTGTGCAGATGTGGAAGTAGATGAAACAAAAACTCAAAGATCAAGAGAAGACATAAACAGATCATATCCCATAGAAGAAGCGGAACAAGAAGAAGAGCCATAAGAAGGAAATGATACTAAAAGACAAGACACAAGGGCACCATCCAGGTATGTGCAAAATAATCATCCAAATGAGTTAATTATTGGTGATAAAGAAGTAGGTGTAGAGACAAGTGTGAAATTATTGAACACAACAGAGATTTGATCCTAAGAATACCTCACAGTGATAGGATTAGAAACGAGGAAGAATTACAGTGAAAATTGCAATGAAATGAGTAGTAAAATTAAACATGCATTGAAACTCAGATGTGCACAAAAATGTGTGTCATGTTCCATTAATCAGTATAGTCAACATATATGGTACAATAGTGAGAAATCGAATACCAAGGGAGAATTTGAATTCATGTCAGTCTAGCCTAGGAAATATCACCACTACAATGCTTCGAGGCTACCAAACTCAATTGTGACTCAGTGAACTGAAGCTACTATCAGTTAACTGACCATGCAATGTGCATTAGTGAGTTTTTCATGCAAAATCTCATGCAATCAAGCTAGATAGGGCGCATTAGATCACAATCAGTGGCAATCGGAGCACAAACCCCCTACTAGAGTCATGAACTCAGGTGGAGTGAACTAGATTACTGAGTTAGATCCTAAAATGTAGGGAACTGACTCTGGATGACCTAAACTCATGCATGCAAGGTGCATCAAGTGGCTAATGGTTCCTAGATGACATATGAACACCACTAGGGGACCAATGACATCATCCAATACTAGGAAAAGACTAATAAAACTAAGGTGCACAAGGTTGGAGTATTAATTATCCTAACGCCACCCATTAATACAAACTTAGACATCCTGGGCCTTGGTTACTGTGACCAAAGGTCACCCATACAATCAATAATAAAAAATATTTGTTCATGAAAATAATGAAATGGGGAAAACCTCATGGGAACAAAACCCCCCCTAAAAAATGAACAACAAGGAACTTAAGTAGCCTTCACACTAAGCAGAGAAGGAAAATCTCTTTTGAGTGAAAGAGTTTGTAAAAATGTTAGCAATTTGCTCCTATGTAGGATAGTAATGCAAGTGCTGGATCTGGATCTGCTCCTCTGATGTACCTCCCACTGTTTTGAAGATGCATTTTCCAAAAGAAGTCTTTCAGAATCCATTCTTGCTACTGAGGCGAATGTATCATTGTAGTCCAAGCCATGAACCTTTGAGTACCCTTTGTCAATGAACCGAGCTTTGTACTTGGTTGTAGATCCATCAGAAGCAAGTTTTTTTTTGTAGATCCACTTGCACTGTACTGGGTTTCTCCCTTGGGAAAGAGAGACACGATTCCATGTCTCATTGTTCTTTAGTGACTCATATTATTCATCCATGGAAGCCTTCCATATTGGATCATGGAAACTCTCTTTGAAGGATTGTGGATCGGACCCCACCATTATGTAGCACCTCTCTGAGAGAAGTGGATCTGTATGACATAGTGCAAGGTTTGCATCTTGATACTGAGATTTGGTGGTTCTATGGTCAGATGGATCCTCAGCTACGTTCCCAATAGATCCAAGAACTTTGTGATCCCATTTTGGCCTTGGATTGGGAGCAGGTGCTGGATCTGGATTTGGATCTGCTTGAACTTTATAGTCAACATCAAGATCTGATTCAACTTGGTCCTCCTCCTCGGAATATGAAACTGGATCATCAGAAGAGACATCATTCTGATCTTCATTAGATGCAAATGGAGTAGGTAGAGAGTATGGAAAAAAGTGAGAGAATTCATATGCCTTTGAGGCATGGTTTGCAACACCTTTCACTATTAGCTTCCCAGAAGAGATCTCTGCAATCTCAACTGTGTCAGGTCCAAAAGCAACTTTCTTTGGTGAACCTGTGTGTGTCATCTGATAAACAGATAAAATGTTTGTTGTCAAAGAAGGCACATACAAAACATTTTTGAACATCCCATGCTCTAGTTGTATTGTGCCCTTCCCTTCAACAGAGATATGTGAATTATCTCCCATGTGAATAATAGGACCATCATTGATATCTAGAGAAGAAAATGATTCTCTGGAGGAAACCATGTGGTTGGAGGCTCCAAAATCTATGAGGAAGGCTTGTGATTGTGAGAATCCAGCCTTCAGTGTATGGCATCTGTCATGATCATCTATCTCACTTCTAGAATCAATCTCCCTTGCACCTTCTGGGAGGTGTTTTGTTTTTCAAGAATTTTGGTCATTTGATCTATCTTCTTCTTCATGCAAGATCTCTCTAGATGGTTTTCTTTCTTGAAACAGGTACACTTGGTCTTATCAAACCCCTTTTGCTTATCCTTCTTGGAGCTGGAGGCTCCTTATGATGGATTAGGCTTCTCATATGGTTTGGATTCAAATTGCTTCTTGTCCTTTCCTTTCTGCCTCCCTTTAGCATTCACACTTTTTGAATCCCCAACCATAAGAGCTTGATTTTTGGAGGCCTTCAAGGTGCCCATTTGAATCAGTTTGTCTTGTTCTTGGATGAGAGATTCAATGAATGCATATAAAGAAGGAATTTTCCAATTGGGGATTGAAAATCTCCCAGAATGGAAGGTAGAAAAAAATATTGAAAATTCAGGACCAAGCTTGCTTAGGATGGATACCACCAGATGCTCATCCTTCTTGTCAATGCCACATTGTTTGAATTGCATAACCAAGAAATCAAACTTTGAAAAGAACTGTTGTATGGTTTAGAAATTGCTTGGTTGAAGAGAAATTAATTCATTCTCCAAAACGTGGCCTCTCAGATCATCTTGCTTGCCAAAGAGAGTTTCAAGGTTCAACCAAACCTCTCTTGGTGTCTTCAATCCATCAAGATGGAATATCAAATCTCTGGATATGTGAATACACATAAAACCAAAAGCCTCATCTAATCTATTTAGGTACTTTTCTTTCTCAACAACTGCCTGAGGTTCGACCTCCTTTCCCATTGTGACATTGCACAAACTCTTGTTGCGCAACACAATATGTATATCTTCCCTCCAACCAAGATAATTGAAGGGTGTCAGGATTCTTGGAGTCAAAGGAGCATTCTTATTCTCCATGTGTAACTGTTGGAGCGAATACAAACTGAAACTGTTGTTACTGTTGCACTGAAAACTTCTCAAAATCCTGCAAAAAATCTCAAATTGAATATAAACTAGCCTTGTTGGGATCTGATACCATGTGAAATTATGGAACACAATGTATCTTTCATCCCGAGAGTACCTCACAGTGATAGGATTAGCAAGGAGAAGAATTACAGTGAAAATTGCAGTGAAATGAGCAGTAAAATTAAACATGCATTGAATCTCGGATGTGCACAGAAAGGTGTGTCATGTTCCATTAATCAGTATAGTCAACATATATGGTACAATAGAGAGAATTCGAATACCAAGGGAGAATTCGAATTCATGTTAGTCTAGCCTAGGAAATATGATCACCACTACAATGCTCCGAAGCTACCAAACTAACCTAAGACTCAGTGAACTAAAGCTACTGTCAGTTAACTGACCATGCAAGGTGCATTAGTGATTTTATCATGCAATCAGGATAGAGAGGGCAAATTAGATCACAATCAGTGGAAATTGGAGCACAAACCCCCCACTAGAGTCATGAACTTAGGTGGACTGAAATAGATCACTGAGTTAACTCCTAAAATGTAGGGAACTAACTCTGGATGGCCTAAAATCATGCATACAGGGCACATCAAGTGGCTAATTGGTCCTAGATGACATCTGCACACCACTAGGGGACCAATGACATCATCCAATACTAGGAAAAGACTAATAAAACTAAGGTAGACAAGGTTTGAGTATTAATTATCCTAACAACAAGAAAAATTAAAAAAACAGGAATCTCTGAAGAAGACAACTTCTCCCTACTATGCACAATAGATCCTAACAATTTTGGAGAAGCCAACAAGGATGAGCATTGGGTTAAGGCCATGAATGAAGAATTGGACCAAATTGAAAAGAATCAAACCTGGGAATTTATTCCTAGATCTAAGAATAAAAATGTAGTAGGAATTAAATGGGTCTTCAAAAATAAACAGAATGAGAATGCAAAAGTACTAAGAAACAAAGAAAGACTACTATGCAAGGGATATGCTCAAATTGAAGAAATTGACTTGGAAGAAACATTTGCTCCTGTAGCAATATTGGAAGCAATTAGGATGTTTTTTTTCATTTGCTTGCTACAAAGACTTCAAAGTTTATCAAATGGATGTCAAGTCAACATTCTTAAATGGAAATACAGAAGAACAAGTATACATTGAGCAACCTAAGGGGTTCCAATTATCAGTAAAAAATATTATGTATGCAGAATCAAGAAATCTCTTTATTGCCTAAAGCAAGCTCCAAGGGCCTAGTACACAAGACTGGAAAATCATCTACAACAGTAAGGATTCAAAAGAGGAGCTACAGGTAGAAACATCTACATAAAAATTGAAAATAAGGAAATGATAATCAAGCCCAGTAAAGGATTTGAAGTAAAAGTCATGATAAATTCTTCAAAGAAATCATGATGAAGTCATGATAACGATATGATTTCCCATACTATCCATTATCCAAAGAAACCAAAAAATGGCTTCCAATTTCCTTCTTTCACACCTTCAACTTGTGCTAAGGGCCACTCAAAAATCCAAACCAACCAATATCAGAAAACAACAAGGAATTGCATATAACTGCATAATTACACACATAATCACTACAAATCACGTCCACATCTAATAAGGCTAAGAAGGGTTGATTCCCAATTTCCACAAGATTGAGTGGGTGTTCCTTCAAATTAGAGGAGTGTCGATGGGAGTGTTGAGAAGGAATAATCCATTAATGGTTGCATCCAATTCCCCATTTTAATTGCCCCCTCTTAAACTAGGGCTCCAAGCAAATCGAACAATGCCATTGGCCACTTCTCCATTAAATTTCCCCATCATTCCACCTATAGTAAAATTCATAACAAAAATCAATTGAAGATATCATCCCTCCATTAAAATCAAAGCGTGTGATGGTATAGAGGCTATGATGACCTTTCATATTTTTTCTCCCATATTAATTTTGTCCTACCACTTGCCTTGAATCGTGAAAGACATGTAAAACTTTGAATATTTCCTTAAAGAAAAAATAAGAAATTAGGGAAAGGATTGTGAAATTTAGTTCACACCAAGATCTGATCAAACAATTACACTCACTTATAGAAGATCTCACACAACTAGTCAAAGACACACAAATTACTCACAAAGATACAATTTTGTATTAACTTCTCATGAATAAAATACATTATCCAACCTTATGAAAGTAATAGGATGCTGTTATATAAAATTAAAACAAAGATTCGAATGGCTAAAGATGCCAAATAAATCATCTCATCATCAGACTTACTAAAAATATGCTCATCCCCCCTAGCTGGCAAGTATGCTTTCCAAATCTCTCCAAAGGCTCACGAATTTCCAAATTAGTGACCTAAAGGTGATGTATGATGAAAAAAATTCCAAATACCAATTTTGGAAAGAATAAACATCATGGAGTGTCATGGGTGTAAAAAAACAAGTTGCCTAGTTTGACTAGCTTTTCCCCATAGGGTAAAAAGCAGTAAATCCCAGGAAAGCGCCTTTCTTCACCAAATCTTATCCAGAATCAATAAATGCACCCAAGTGGTCTAGGTGACTTGTGGTCCACACTTTGGAGTCTGTGGTCCCTCCATAGATGGCTTGTGGTCCACACAAAGCCTCAATTAGCAATAATCTAGTCTAATACATAGGAAATTAATCATAAATTATTAATTTGATCTACCAATGTATTAAATGACATCTAGAAGGATTTAATTATTCCAACAAGGATAAGTCATTGTATGTTCTTACCATTCCACATTATAGATGAGATATTTCATTGGCCAAATGATTTTCCTGGAAAATTTGATCTCGTAGGACATGGAAATATTCTATAAATTCAAAGTAATTGGCCTCCTTTTGAAATCTCAGAATGAGACTAGCAATTATTCCATCAAATAGAGTGAGGAGAACACAAATGAGTCTTATAACTATTGTTGAGTCTCCAATGACATTTAGTTATCTGATTTTCCTTAAATCTAGAATTTTAATCCCTTGGTGGAGAGCAATTGCCTCAACCCGATTGTTTGTAGCTTCACCCATCCCCCATTCCAAACTTGCTTCTTAATTTCTTTTGGTATCAAGGATGACCCCCCAATCACCTACCACCCCTATATTTCCTTTCAAGGCCCTATCAAAGAAGAGGACATTTTTTTGTTGAGAGAGTTGCCAATGATGGAATTCTTCATCCTTCAAGTGTACTTGTCAATTTGACTTTTGAATGGGCTTCAAAATAACTCATCTTGGTTGAGAAATATCTCCCATCAAAATATCTTTGAGATATTCCTTTTCCTCTTGCTTCAACATCAAAGGTGATTGTGGCCTTTCACCCCCTTTACATATATTCCTTTAGTCATACGCCCATGGGATTTTGCAATAGTAGTCATGGGATATATTTCTTTTGTTAAAATATGGCTTTATTTTGTGCAAGCCATATTTTCCAACAAACAAATTTTGGCACTGTCAGCCATGCTCTTTTGAGAGTAAGCTTGTTCAAGTGATCCAACATATGTTCTATGCCAATTAATGAACATTTCATTTCAATAAATAGGGAGGGCCATCTCATGCTCTATTTCTTCAAATGTGAACTTCCATACCTGATTTGTAAAGGGACAATAAAAAAAGATATGCCATTAGGTTTCAACTATTGAAGTACAACACACGCCTTGAGGGACCCTGGATCCCACATTTTTGAATATTCTCAAATGTTAGAAATCTCCCATGAACCATTATCTAGTAGAAGATGTTGATTTTCGACAACCCATCACCATTCCAAATATATTTCCAAATCCTAGAGCAAGGAGTTAAAGGAAGATTCACAAGCTGATATTTATATCCCATCTTGATTTCATATGCATTTCTATTAATATCCCAACCCATACCATTTGTAGTTGCTTTATCAACTAGAGCGCAATCTTGAATAAGAGAAACAAGGATGAATACATAGGGGAAAAGATGAATCAGGGGAGAAAGTGGCATCCAACCTATCCATCACTCATCAACTTACTCATCCCAAAGAGAAATGTCATAAATGGTTTTAATTCTATGAGAATATATCCATTTTCTTATTCCCAAGTGTTCTTAATTATTCTCGAGACGAGGCTTCCCCATGATGTCATTATCCCATATTTTTATCAGCCTACCATTTCCAGTAACCCAAGTTATTTGGATTGAATTAGAGGTGTTAATGCTTACATAATTTCTAGATTGAAGATCCTTTTCCACCAACCAAGTGGTGGTCTAAACATATTTTTCTATTTCCTTGAATCTACTTCTTGAATATGATCTATTTCCACCATTCTAACTATTCAGTTATTATATGTCATAGGAATTTGAATCCCAATGCAATATCCATTGTCTCTTGGGATCTAACGATGTTATGGTTGATTAGATGAAATTTTTTGGTGTTATTTTTTCCACCTTGACACATAAATTTGTGAATTTATTTCGCTATCTACTACATTATGCCAATGGGACCCAACATAACTAAATAATGGAATATTTCCAGAGCTAACATTTGACTTCATAAGAATCACCCTGGTTGTAAGATTAAACCATTAAGATCCCCATTGTTGCAATCTACATATTTTTTTGGCCTATTATTCCTTTCTAGACAATTGAAGTCAAATTACCTAATGATATTAGCATCCCCAAATATTTGAAGGAGGTTCAAGATGACAAACATGGGAATTCAACTTATTAGAGCAAATTTGCGGTCTAAAATGGGCCTTATAAGTATACGAGCTACCTCGTAAGAAAACAAGCCACCTCATAAGAAAAAGAGCCATTGAATTCAAGAACCAATAGAATTTCAAGAAAAGAGTCAACCATAATGGTTGACATGGCATATTTGACATAAAATAATAAAATAATATTTATGAATTTTGGAGTAAAAGAGTAAAAACTACCGTTTTCTTCATATTTTCAAGATATCTCCCTGTCGTTTTACTCAAATTTCTAGTAGGAGCACTCGTTGGGTACAAAATTTAATTCCGCATCCAACGAGTACCCACACTGCATCTTTTGAGGTACCCCACCCCACGAAAAATGAGAAATACATCAAAAAAACGTGTTACTTGAACCTCCAAAAATTCATAAATATTATTTTATTATTTTCCTTAGGAGGCCCATTTTAGACCTCAACTTTTCTCTAATTAGTAATTCTAGAAATGATTTATAGTTAACAAATGCTAATGTTCTACCCATAAATATGACTTTTTCCACTATTAACTTTACCCCCGAAGCATTGAGAAATTGATCCAATGCAATTTTGAATCGATCAGCTATGATTGTAGATGCACTCCCCCTAAGAAGAGTATCATCAACAAAATGGGAATGATTAATTTCTTAGAATCTTATAGCAAAATTGATTCCTTAAAGGCTTCCTAAAAATTCGTTCATACTTTAGTTGCTTACTTAAAGAGTATGCCATGATTATGTAAAGAAGGGGGGGGGGGAGGGAATCCATGTCTTAATCCTCTATTGTTATGGGCCTCTTGTTCACTAAAGGTCCAATCCAGGGAGAGTCAATACAAGATCTTACCCAAAGTAAAATCTTATAGTAAGAATCATATAGCAAAATCGATTCCTTAAAGGCTACTTAACACTTCATACTTTAGTTTCTTACTTAAAGAGTCTTCCATGAAAGGGGGAGAGAGGGAATCCATGTATTAATCCTCTATTTTTATGGGCCTCTTGTTCATTAAAGGTCCAATTTAGGGCGGGCTAATACAAGATGTCACCCAAAGTATAAATGACTCATAAAATCCAATTTTACGAAGAACTACAAAAAGAAAGGAGTGCCTTACCCAGTCAAATGCATTTGCCGTATCCATCTTGATTACCATCCATTTTTCTTTATTTGCTACTGGAGTGGATTGCCTCTTGCACCAAAATTATATTATTAATGATATATATTTTTTGCATTAACCCACCTTGATTATTAGAGATAATTATGGGGAGAATATTTTTTAGTATGTTTTCCAATATTTTAGTCATAATTTTATAGGAGTTACATAATGAGTTCGATTTTATCACTAATTTTTATTTTTATTTCATTATTACATTTTATTTTTGAAAATATTAAATTTTAAAAATAAATATGTTTCCTATACTTACTTTCTTCTTATAGTTTCAATTTTAAAAATTCATTTCTTTCTTGCACAACTAAGGACTAAATGTACAAATGAATATAATGATAAAAACCTAAAAAGGCTAAAATATTTAAAATCTTAAGGGAGCAAACTGTTTTTTTAAATCTTTAAAACCCTTCATACCATTAATCCCCCACTCTACTTTCATAAGGAAAGAAAAGGAGATAAAAGAGGACCTACATGGGTTAAAATTACATATGTACTATTCGTATCCACGTTGACTTAGCCTCACAAGAATGTTTACGATATTTGTTGTGGAATTACTATTTTTGCTACCGATATCTTCATTTCATATCTTTCTAGTTCTTGTTTGATTTCTATTTGTTGTAATCTTGCCATTGATTTTGTTTGGAAATTATCATTAGTTTCCTTTTCTGCTGTCTTTCTATGACCACGCCTAATCAAACTAAGCCTAGGTTAATTTTAGATCCTTACAATCAATTTGTTTGGAAATTATCATTAGTTCCCTTTTCTGCTGTCTTTCTATGACCATGCCTAATCAAACTAAGCCTAGGTTAATTTTAGATCCTTACAATCAATTAGAAATCTTAAATAAACTTCTTGATTTGGTTGTGCACGTTGTTGTTGCACTTGAAAATAGGGTTGTTTCTTAAAAACAATTTAGGCTAGTCACTTTAATATTATACGAGAGATTACCTACACTTGAACAAGTTAATTGATTTCCTTTTTATGGTTGTTTTTTTCTATATTAATGATGTTACTTGTTATATTGCAATCTAAATTTTCAGCCAAACTTTCTTGTTTAGACAAATCTTACTTATTCTAAATTCAAGAACATTCTTGAAACTTCTCAGACTTGAGCAATTGGAAAATTCCTAGGAAGTAATTTTTTGATTTAGAAATGGACATATTGTTTGGAAAGTCACATGCATCCATCTACTAAGACTAACAAATTGATCTTGTCGGTCTATGTTCACTCCTTGAAAATCCCATAGAATTCAAGGAGAAAATATTTTGTATGAACTTTTAACCAAAGTTAAAAAACATAGAAGAAATCTTCAAATAGAGTCCATAATATGCTTCTTCATCCTTTATCAAATTTTAATGTTGAGTTAACGAGTCTTTTTCTTTTTTTTACCCAACATGCTTATTCTATTATTACTATGACTTCTATGAACATAAACCCAACAATGAGTATCCAAGCATCTATTTCACAACCATGAAAAGCATGTAAAATATTTACACACGAGTACAGTCTATTGCTAACCCCAAAAAAATCATCCCATAAATATGGGATATTTTAATTCAAACCAAAACCCTAATGCCACTATGTGGCATGAGCCTAACCCTTTAAACCTCATGCTTTCCCCACACCATTGCCTAAACTTAAAGAGCACATGCTAACTTTAATGCTTGCAATAGTATGGGAGCCACTGACAATGATAGCATAAAGTAAATTAACCTAACATACAAACCAAGCACGACCATCAAAGCCTTTAACCTTCATTCAATACATTGTATAATTTGATCCCCAAATATTATATGGCCTACAACTCAAGCTGCAATAATGCATTACTATAATACTTTTCATTATGTTTTGATTAATGGCGAAAAATGTGGATCTTGTTTTACTATAATACTTTTCATTATGTTTTGATTAATGGAGAAAAATGTGGATCTTGTTTGGAGTTTGAAAAACAATCCTTGAGAATAAAGAATTAAAATGTTGTTATGTAAATTTGGTTTTTATTATATTATAATATTTTATTAAGAAAGATTGCATCTCACACACATATATATATATATAATCCAATAATTGTTGTCATTTTATTGTTGGTGCTCAACCAAGTTTCTCTTCATGTTCTTATCTTATTAACACTGATTTCGTATCTTATTAACACTAATTTACTATATATATTTCTATACAGTGAGATAATCTCAAATATATTATTATTAACATTAATGCTCAAGTGAATATTATCGCCTCAATATTTTGGGAAGAAATGAGTGGTCACCATTGCAAGACTCTATGATATGCATCATGTGGATGGTAGATGTACTATTAGACATAAAGGGAAATGATCTAATTTTCATATTTCATGTTATGGTATGTACAAATTGTACATTTGAAGTTCTCAACCTTCCTCCTTCCCAACAGTTTTGGATGATTGAGGAAAATGTTATTTTTATGACATGTTATGGTTTCCATCTTGTGAATATTATCACCCTAATATTTTGTGAAGAAATGTGTGGCCACCATTGCAAGACTCTATGATATGCATTCATGTAGATGGTAGATATATTATTAGGCCTAAAGGGAAATTATCTAATTTTCATATTACTGATTATGGCACATTCAAATTGTACATTTGAAGTTATTGATCTTCCTCCTTCCCAACAATTTTGGATTCTTGAGGAAAGCTATGCATATTACTTTTTATGATATGCCATGGCTTCCAACTTGTATATACAAAGACTTCATTCGTGTATTTAAGATAATGCTTTAGAGATTTTGTAAATAATTTGAATTTGAATGGTTTGTAGACAATGGGAGGAAACATAGGGTAGAACGTATAGCTCCTAGATGTCATTGTGATTCAGTCAAATAATTCATAGTCACTTTCATCAATGAACCAATGTTCTTTATTCGCCATACATTATATCCTATAATGTTCATTAATATTTTAAAAATATAGATTGCAACATTAAATTCTTGAACTTGAATGAAATGAAGTAGGATGTTTTTATAGTTTTGGGGGAGAAGGATCAAACCTTCAGGCTAGAATGGGCCTATCTTCCTTAAAGGTAATGTGAAATATCGATTCTCTTGATGCAATTGAAGCTTATTATATTGGTAATACATCTAGTTTCTCCAAGCATAAGTTTGATTTTTATGGATATAAATTTGTGAGCATATAGAAGAGAAGGCAGAGTTTGTGGTGATAGAAGAGTGTGAGATCAATTTTCTATTGTTAGGTAATTAGATGTAGATAATAGATATCATTTAATATGTCAACACTATGGAATTATTCTATGCAAATAAGTAGTTTTAATATGGTAGTTTTAAACTAGAAATAAGCCTATGCCATAAAATGTATCTAGTATTATTTCAAATTTATACCATATTTCAATATTTTCATCTTCCTAACTAAACTCATGAGCAAAAACTCCAAAATATATTTGAACCTCCTCTAGTTTGGTTTACTTCATCAACTAGTTTAGATAGATTTTTAAACTATATGAATATGAAAACAAGCTGGATGAACAACATCCCTAGCATGTGAGCTAAGTGGAGCCATGTTGAATTAAACCCCTTCAATGAGCAACAAATAGGCAAGTTGATCCAAGCATGAATAGGTGAGAAGAATCAAGTAAAAATGCAGCTTCAAAAGACCCAAGTGAATGGGTCAAATAGACTTGATCCAAACAGTGTTAAAAAAACTTGAGTAGGTGAGTCAAGCCAAGCCAAGTAGCAACAAATTTAAACTATGTCGAGATAAACAAGTTAAACATAAACACAAGCATGTGAATGGGTTAAAGAGAGTTGAGCCAAACAAAGTTAAATAGACTGAAACATGTGAGACAAGCTAAGGAGAGAAGTAAAAAATAAAATCGGTGCATGAGGATCCCAACTAACCACGTCCAACATACCCCTCTCTAGAATCACCTGAACTCCCAGATTGACCAACATACCAACAATGCAAGGGATAGACCAACAAAATGCCAAAATATCTCCAAAGAAAAGTGGCGGATTGGTTCATCAAATCATACATATAAAACATTCTTTCAATCTAAAATTATTCAAAATTAGATATTTTGTCAATTGTTTTTCACAAAAACAAGTGTCGTTATCAACAAAATTTTGGCCGAAATAATGTGTCCATTAAATTTAACTTTTGGTTGATAGTTGATAACATACTTTTGTTTGAAAAAAAAAATTTGACAAAAAATCCCCCTCTTCACATACCCATAATAATTTGTGCCACAAATTTGTTACCAATCTTCATGGATCCACCCTCCTGTATAAATGATCCTTGATTCATTGCCTAAGTAGAAGTAGGAAGGTAATAAGCGTGATTGATTTGTTTATGTTTTATCACCGATGACACTATTAGATAATTGTTGTTGTTATTGTTGAGGATGCTAGAAGGCATATATGCAGAATGTGGTATTTTACAAATTTTGTTTAGGTTCTACTTCCCCAATTTATTGGAAAAACTGTGAATCCAAGTATGTTATGGGTAGTTGATTATTGGGCTTATGTGATAACGTTGGAAAGGTGATAACATGTCAACATGATCATTCTCTATAGAGTTACCAATGTTTGCATTTATTAGTAAACCAAGTCATAGTAAGTAAGGATAGATCTTCTTAAGGAAAACTATATCAAATCTATATTGAACTTGTAAGCTTCTTATATATATGCTCAAGGACTATTTATTTGATGGTTCATAGTTGTGTTGCATTTATTGATTAATGATAATTTTGTAGGGTTTAATTATAGCTCAATGTTAGGACAAAACATTGGTTCCCTAGTAGAAAGAAATGATGTGAATCTTGTCCTAGTTGAGTTTATAACAAGAATTTAATCATGTTTGGTAACTTAAGGATGAATGAAGTGCACCATCCTTATTCCATAAATATTTAGTAAATTATAGCTTTAATTGTTTTCATTATAGTATTAATTAATTACAGACATCATTGATAAAACCAATACTAAGTGAATGTTTTTCATTGTTCTATATCATAATTGACTTATTAAGTGAATATTTTTCATTGTTCTATATCATAATTGACTTATTTACTAACATTGGAATTTATTAAAACAAATTTTCACAACAATAAATAAATTATTTATTAATTATTAAGAAATAATGCCTTATCATCACTTAAAGAAATATGCATACACTTAAATAGAGGTTCTATATGGGCAATCTCTTATGATAGCTATGCAAGTTAAGTTGAACATTAGAGTTGCTTCCCACCTCTCATATATATCAAATATAATAGACTAATCATAAGCCTCTACCTATCTTTGCTATTGTGATGAAAAAATATGTAGAATATAAGTATGTTATTCTATCCGTGATGAAAACATATGTAGAATATAAGTATGTTATTCTATCTTATTTATTGTGATGGAAACATATGTAGAATACAAGTAGGTTATCCTATTTAAAAATATATGTAAAATATAAGTATGGTGGATAACTTTGAAGGTAAATTTATAAGAAATGGGATATGTGTAAAATATAAGTATGTTATAGTGGTGGATAACTTTGAAGGTAACTTTATAAGAAATGGGATATGTAAGGATTTATTGATTATTATAATATAATTATTTTTAGAGATTTTTGTTAATGTATTAAAAATATATGTAGAATATAAGTATGTTATCCTATCTTTGTTACTGTGTAGAATATAAATATATTATAGTTGTGGATAACTTTGAAGGAACCTTATAAGAAATGAGGATATATAAAAATTTATTGATTATTATAATATAATTAATTTTAGAGATGATAATTTTATAGATATTAAAATTAATATATAGAAATATGATGTAGTTTGTATTTTGAATTATTGTTTTTTACTTGGTGTTTATTGTTGTCAAGGTGTTATAGGTCAAAGCTGCACTTCTCCGTCCGTGATTACATTTAGTTGTTGATCACACAAAAGGACAACTTGGATTGAAGAGCTAGATTGACCTAGGTGATGCATGGACTTGGTTTACCCCTCAGTAGCTGACAAAACCTTGATTTACCTTACATTTTGACATGTGCGCTACTCCTCAGGCATGAAACTAACACACATCAAGAAGTGTGCTCTACTCTATTGAAGGAAACTAGCGCACACCAGCTAGTATGCCCTACTTTACCTCTTGCATAGTAGCGCACACCTCAAGAAATCTTGCAAATGCTGGTTGTAAAGCAGTGAAGTTGCATATTGTGCGCTACTCTATTGTGGAAAACTTGCGCACATCTTAAGATGGAATCAAAAAATATATCAATTTGACGAATTGGGATTAGTTGAAGTTGGTTTGCAACTTCCCCAACCTCCCAATCAAACTACCTCTCGATCCAAACTGCCTACCTTGTCCCATAAATACAAGGGGGATGCATGAGAGAGAAAACTAGTTAGACTCAGTTAGAGAACTAGGAGGAGAAACTATGCATTAAGGGTTGTTATGCTAGAGGAATTCCAAAGTTAGTGTGAAGAGTAGGAGCCCAGAATCCGGTTGCACAAGCACTCTGAATGATCAGGTATAATTGTACTGGTTATTTGCTTTTGACAATAAAGGTTGAAATACCCTTCCTGTCCCAATCAAATGTCTAATGGATTGCATATTTGTTTGGATTAAATGCTTGATTGTATTTGATGTCTAAATTGCATTTCAATTTCATCATTGTTATATCAGTCAAGATACGTTGAGGAAGGTATATTTTGTATTGCAGGTTCATCAAATGGAAGATCAAGTGAAGGATTGAGCAAAAGCTAGGATCGAACGTCATTAATAAGGTATTCCTTCTAAGATCTTGATCTCTTTCCTTTTGTAGAATCCCATGTGATATGATCAATGTATTTACCTGTCACCCCAGAAGTTGGTAGTGTCCCTCTCCTAGATATAAGGTAGAAATCCTGAACAATAGACTAGTGACTCCGTTGGGGAGTAACCGTGTGTTTCACTGCTCTAGGACACCTAGTTAGTTTTCCTTCCAGTACTTTTTAGTCTTTTTGATCCTCTGAGAGGCCTTGTAGGTCACTGTTACCTGTTTCTGCTTGCTTGACTCATCTCAGTCTGATGTTGCAAGGCCTGTTTTTGACCTCCTCTGACATGTGCGCTAGTCTTCCTTATATACATTAACGCATACCTGATGACGAGCGTTGCTTTTACTACTACACAATGGGGCACATCTCCCAGTGTGCGCAAGTTTATGCATTGCACAGTAGGGAATTTTCCTATACCTCTCTGTTTGTTGTTAGGTTTTAATTTGCACTTGTTTGGTCTCATTTCTAGTCTTTTTCCTTGCCTTCTTAACTGATCCCTAAGGTCTGTATGTCCTTCTTGAGTCTTGTTTGCCTCTCTGAAGTCCCTTAGGTTGTCTTGGCTTGCTTGAATTACTTGTTTGAAGTGTCTTGATTATTTGTGACTCTTTTTGAAGAACGTGTAATGTTCCTTGTTGGACATAGCTGCACTCATGTACCCTAGATGCTTGTTGCAGGTATACAAACCTTTGTTTTATAACATTTGTTGTTTGTGGCAACACTAGCACACTTTGACGGTGTCTTGGCCTTTGATTTAGGGTTTGACCCCAAGTTGGAGTCCTTAGGGTGTTTTCAAAAGCTTTTTGAGTCTAGACACTTTTCTAATTGTTTTTCAGTTTAGTCCAAGTGAGTCAAAGCCTCCTAGTTAGCCTTCTTTCGAGTCTGTGTGCTTGGTAAGGTCACTTGTTGGTTCACTTGCTTACTCCTTTACTTGGCTTAGTGTTTTCCTTAGGGTTTTGATGCTTAGGAGCAGCCTTGTAGGTCTACCTTTCCGCTTAAGAGTGTCTCTTTTCCCTTTTTTCTTTTGTGCTTTGTTTCCAAGTCTCAAGTTTTTTATTTTGCAAAAACTTGGTAAGTCAAGTCTCCTTCAGATCAGTTGATTTGTTTGTGTGAGCCATTTAGCTGTTAGTCTTACCCACACTTTTGCATTTAGGTCTTGCTTGCACTTTTACAAGTTCTTTTCTTTTACAAATTATCAGAAAAAGACAAAAAATGTTTTAAGTAGCTCAGTAGTAAGATCTATTTATGTTTTGAAGTAGCATAGTTTGCTTCGAAATATTAAAAGAAAATACAAAAAGATTTTGTTTTAGGATTGACTAGTTTTTTGTTTATGAAAGAATACAAACGGAAAAGAGAAATTTTTTTTGTGAATTTGAGAGCTTTGCGTTTACATGCACTTTACTTTCATACAGACCATTCCACACACCGCACTACAACCCTTGAGTAACAAGTAGCCCTTAAAAGAAATTATTAATAAAATTTATTAGAAACATTTTCTTTTTAGGAATACACGACATCAACTAGCTTAGGCTAGAGTTTCGAGCTTAAATCACCTTAAACTACTCGGAACTGGCTTCATTACTCAAAAATTGTAGTACGACTTTCATTTAGGTAAATCCATCTATATAAAATAGTCCTAGGAAACTCTACTTAAACCAGAGCTAAGCACGAGGCCGCGGGAGACTGGAATTGTTGAGGATATCCCCTCACTTTCCTTTTGACCATAAACCAGAGTCGATTCACGTACGAGGGTCCTTTCGGACTTTGGGCTTTGCTACCCCGCCCATGCATTTCAACTAGGCTGACGACTTCCCCCCCAGGTTATTTCGTATTGATGGTAGCCTTAGTATCAGACCTTTAGGATTCTACACAGGTAGAGTGGGCAGTTATTCCCACTTCACCTCGGACAAGCGTGGAAGGTAACCCTCTGGTAGTAATCCCGGGAAGTCGGTTTGGTGATTCAAGCGTCTGCACCCAGTGGACCTCCGGAGGACGCCACGTAACTGACCGGCGATACTCTGTTAGTCTGTTCTGGGCCCTGATCATCCAAGACTTACTTCCGAGAGTATTTGCCATTAATTGCCTGGTTTGATTACCTAGGACCCTTTTAGTGGTGTGCTCTTTGTGCCGTTTGTTTCTAGTTAGCCTTAGATATTTTTTGCCCGTTGAGTCGAAAACTGTGGATAGCATCCCAGTGAGCACCGATCAAGGGACCCCTTTTCAAGGGGCTCCTTGTGTTTTTCCATTCATTGGGAACATTGGTACTCCCTTAATGGCTACCTTGAATTTTCCGGGATTCACTATAGGACTACCGGTTTGGTTGTTTTCCACTCTGAATGCCTTGCATGCTCTTGATGATTCTCCAGTAAGCACTTCATATCAAGAGCATCAGAGCCCTATGCCCGCTCTGCCAGTAGCATCTTCTCCTCCTCCTTTTACCTCATGTGGTGAAAGTAGTAATACTAGTAACCAGCAGTCTAAAAGGAATAGACGGAGGAAGAATAGGAAGAAGATGCCAAAGAAAGGGGGCAGCCACCCAACCTCTGGAGGTCATGATGGGGGCACTTACCCAACCTCTAGAGGTCATGCTGGGAAAAAACACTCAGTCACTGTAAATCATACTGAACCCACCCACCCAGCCTCTGAAGTTCATGCTGGGGGCACCTACCCAGCCTCTGGAGTTCATGTTGGGAGCAAACTTTCAGTCATTGCAAGTCATACTGAAAGCATGTCTTCAACCACTGTTGCTCATGTTGAGGACATGTCATTGATCACTGTTGGTCATATTAATGACATGTCACCAATTACTGTGAGTCATACTGGAGACACTGAATCAACCACTGCAAGTCATGCTGAGAGAGTTGACATTGTCGACAAACCTAATAAATAGAAGCTTAAGTTCCCTTGTAATTTTTGCGAGGGAGACCACCTTACTCACCGGTGCCCTGCTATTACAGAGGTGCAAAGAGTGTGGTCCATAGTTCAAAATTATTCTGCTTTTGAGAAACCAGCCAATGCAAGTCATGCTGGGGGAAAGCTGTTAGCCAATGCTAGTCATGCTGAGAGTATTGTTGTTGTTACGGAGTCTAAGCTTATAGGACGCAAGCCAAAGTTCCCTTGTAAACTTTGCAAGAGAGATCACCTTACTCACCGATGCCCTGCTATTCCAGAGGTGCAGAGAGTGTGGTCCATGTCTGAAGGATCCTCTGCTCCTAAATTGTCTATAGATTCCCAAAAACCTGATCAATATTTGGTTGATGAAGTGGTTGAACCAATGCAATCTTTGGTCAACCCTACTCTTCCTTTGGAGAGTGAAGCGATCAAATCGATGCAATCTTTGATCGATCCCATCATTCCTTCGAAGACTGATGCACCTGTCCCAAAAGGCTTCTACATTACCAGTTTAGATGTCTCTAAAAATGGGGGCACTGCATCTATGCCGAGTGAACCCCTACACAAGTTCTTCACTATTTTCTTTATTTAGATATACACATATTTATACATAAACTAAGTTGTATAATCCTAATAAAAGACTCCATCTCTACACTAGAAAACCTACAACCAATATATTCTTGACAACCCATAGACAAGAGTTGTTTACACTCTAAAGAAGATGTCTAAATTTGAGTTATTAAATCTATGCATTGGAGGGTTATTCTCCAACAAATGCTTGGAAGAATTTGCTTGACAATGAGTTTGAGGCTTGGTTTGACTCTTATATTGCATATTGGTTGAGGTAGGAATTTTGTGAGCATTTCATTGTTTTGATGATTCTTTAGGATTATGGGTGTATGTTATGTGTTGTTTTTGTGATGAATCCTTATGTTGTGGTATGTTTCCTTCTTTATGTAGACATTGTTATGTCTCTAATTTTGACACCATACCACACCCAAGCTTGCCTAGATTTGTTTCTATTCTAGTTTTGATTTTTGAAACCTCCACTTGATTGTGTATATGGTATAACCTATGGGTTTTATGAGCCCTAGTTCAGGAACCCCCCCATGCATTGCTATCAAATCCTACTTTGGTTAAACATCGATCCTACCAAGTCATTTATTGTTGACTCTCAATGATGTCCTCGATGGTTTATTTTAAATGAAATAATTATCAACCTTAAAGCTAGGCCCTTATGATAATATGGGCATCCTATGTGTTCAAATTGATTTCTCCATTGCTTGTTTTACTATCAATCATGTGTTATAGGTTACATTGGTTATTTGCAATGTAATTCAGTGCTCACCACTCTTGTTGTGGTTTCTATTGTCGTGCCTTTGTAAAATATACTTATATTTATTTGGGCATTTGCTCACTTGTTAATAGGGATTATGCTCACATTGTATTAGATAATAAAATTTCTCATGGTTTATGATTGCAATCCTTGACCTAGGCATCGAACCCCTCACCTAGCATTCATCATTTAATACCTAGCCTAGATTCTGTTAAACATTGAGTGTTGTTCACTTGTTTGAGTCTATCTATAAATTTGGAAAATGAATTATGATAGGAGGAATTATAGTTCTGAGGGGGCTCAAGCATACTTATTTTAATGAATCCCTCCTTTCGGTTGTTATGTGTCCTCCATTCGGCATGAATCCCTCCTTTTTCTTATCTCGTTGGCATTGTTCTTATGATATGAATCATAGTTGTGGAATTTTATTTGATTTTGGTATTCACCATTTTGCTCTATATTCAGTATATGTTGGGTTATATTAGTAGTTTTGGTACATTCATTATTACTCATTACTCTAAATAAAATGAAACCATTTCTTCGGTGAAATCGATGTGGCCTTCTACCAATCTCATGCATTTATTTCATTGATATTCAATATATTGTCTTTGCAATTCAAATATATATTTATGTACTTTCTATGTTTGAGTTGTTTCAATCCACATGGAAATTATGTATACAATTGTTACAACACTATGCTATCCTTAATCCTATGACATAGATTACCCATGACTTTGGTTTCCAATCTTATTTCTAGGTTGTCTCGAAATAATTATTCATATTTTAGTAATGAATGACTTGTATTCAACACTCATTTGACACTATTATTTCTTTTGATGTTTTAAAAAATTACTTACCAATGATGTTATAGCACCGCTTACCTTTCCAACCTCTCTTGCAAATATAATTAAAAAATATTTTTCCAATTAGACACAACTAGCATGCATGCCAACACCTGGTTTCATCTCTCTCATTAACCCTTTCAAGCATTCTTTAGTTCTAAGTATGAGTTAAATGTTGCAGTCTAGATGCATTTCATTTGTATTTATTCCATGTTTGAAATCATTTTTGTTCATGTTTAATTAGATGGAAACGGAAGGATATAAATAAGGCTGGCAATTGCATCATATTCTTGCATTCTATTTTGTAGATGATTAGTTTTTGGGGCCAAGAATTCCATGGCCAAAGAAGGGGTTAGGGAAAAAGATTGGATAACATATTTTGAGGTGGATGAAGGAATAAAATAATATTTTCCATCCATTTCAATTCCAACTCTAATGAATTTTCATAGTTAACTCAAACTAACCATTTCTACTTGGGAGACAAGTCTATTATGTAAACACATATTTTTCTTGTTTTGCCCAATCTCCACCTACATCCAAACATTTATTTAATACATAATGCTGCCCCTTCTACAAATAATGTTTGGGATGTTGATCTGGAACCTCTTGTTGTAAATTATGGCTGGGGTGACCCAAATCCTGCTAATGTCCCTCCATAAAAGCACATAGGAAAGGACTCTTTTGATTCCAATTCTAATATTGCGCCTCCTCCCCCAAATGAGGAAATGCTTATGTTGCCTATGCCTAAAGATACTACTCCTTGAATAAGACTCGCCAAATAAAAACAATAAGATGATGAAATAAATCCACCCATCCCTCCTCAAATCCCCCTTGGGACATTGTTGTAAAATATTGTGTTCTTGCTAGACTACTTGTTGTCTCACCTGCAAAGAGTCATGTATATTACTTTGGTCACTCTCACCTTGTGTCATGTATAGTCCCTTCATTCCAAAGGAAGATAAGGATAGAAATACCCTTTGATGATTTACATCCCAAAGTGTTTGGTCACTTGCAATCCATTCTTCAGAGCACCCAATTCTCCTCATCTTCCCATTCAAGACCCACTTCATCTAAGTCATACATGCGACCTATATTTTTAGTATATTGTTAATGTGGAACTAATTGTGGATGGTTGATGGACATGAAAATTCTTATGAGTTTGATGTACATTTTGGAGTGTGTGTGTGTAGAGAGAGAGAGAGAGAGAGAGGTTGGGAATATTGTCATTGATGTTAAGCCCAATAAAGGATTTGAAGTAAAAGTCGCGATGAAGTCTTGAAGAATGTGAGGTTTGAAGTATTTTGATGGATGAAGTCACTTTGAAATCCACAATAAAATCCTTTGAAGGAAAATTTGAAATGTCAGAAACATATTGAAGTGACAATAACATCTACAAGGAAATGAGAGTTTTCCCTCCTCTATGCAATGTTTGCCAAAGTTAAATAAGGGAAGTCGACTCTCCCCAAGCCCGAACAACAACCTCAACAAAGTAAATACAAGTCGGCCTCTGTTGAATAATAGTATGATTATGAACAAGATTTGTGGTATGTTACCCACGGGTTGGGGCTCTCATTGTTCATGAATAATCATCCTAGTCAAATCCAAAAATCCGAAGCTGAAATAAGTCGACCCCAAAATGTGAAGTCAAATTGTATAAGTGCATATTGATCCAATGCATTTGATAAAATGGATGCATAAAGGTGATGGGGTTCTAATGCAACAAATAATTTCTTTGGGGAATATATAAATAGATGGACAAATTCTGACGGGCATAGAAGGAAGAAGATGAAGTCATTTATAGACATATTTTTCTGGTTTTAATTTTTTTTTTCAAGCTACGAATTTATGAACTTAATGACAGACCCAAAATGAGTTACATGGTAGAAATTTACAGTTGAGATATAACGAGAGATCAATGGTGAAACTTGCATCAAGTGGTAGATATTTATGGATGAGATTTGACAGTGGGAAACATATTGAAAATAGAACTCAACAGGGAACTAGACCATAAATAGTAGACTCAAAGTGATTCTGAAGTGAATTGAATAACTAGGAAAGTCCACATCAAGAGAAAGTTGAGAAGCTATTGGTAAACAGTTCTGATATAATGGACTCAAAGTGATTCTGAAGTGAATTGAATAAAAAGGAAAGTTCACATCGGGAGGAAGTCAAGAAGCTATTGGTGAACGATTTTAATATAGCGGACCCTAAATAAGTACAAGTCATATTGCATAATATTGTGAAGTCCACATCAACAGGGAAAAGTTGGAATAGAAACGTCGGACACCGAAACAGTAATCTCAGAAGATAAACTTCGGGAAAATTTTCAAAATTTTTGTTGAAGTGTTTCCGAAGTGTTGAAATCGAGAAAAGTCAAAACATAAGCATCAAAAGATAAACATCGGGACAATTTTCAAAAGTTCTGTTGAAGTGTTGCTGAAGTATTAAACCCTATAAAAGTCAGAACAAAAACATTGGGCATCAAAACAGTAACGTTGGAAGATAAAATTCGGGACAGTTTTCAAAAATTTTGTTGAAGTGTTGCCGAAGTGTTGAATCCGAGAAGAGTTGAAACAAAAGCGTCGGAAGATAAACATCGGGACAATTTTTAAAAGTTTTGTTGAAGTGTTGCCGAAGTATTTAACGAAGAAAATTCAAAACTAAAACATTGGACATCGGAATAGCAACGTCGAAAGATAAACATCCAGACGGTTTTCAAAATTTCTATTGAAGTGATGCCAAAGTATTGAACCTGAGAATGAGAAAAGTCAGAACAAAAATGTCGAACATTGGAGCAAAGACATCGGAACAATGACATTGAAACAAAGACATTGGAACAGATACATTGGGACAGTGACATCGGATAAAAAACATCTGATATCGGAATAATGAAATCTAAACATAGACATCAGAACAAAGGAATCATAATTGAAACATATCATAGGGTGGCAGGGTGGTGCAAGGCAGGGATTTGGTGCTCCCTTTCAGTTGGTGTTGAAGAATCCAGGGGGTTGGTGCTTCTTTCCAGTTGGTGTTAGAGAATCCAGGGAGTTGGTGCTTTTTTTTAGTCAGTGCTGGAGAATCTAGAGGATGTGTGCATACTTCCAAGTTGGTGTTGGAGAATCATTGTAATTATCATTTATTAAAATACTATCTTCCATGGTTTTCTCCCTTATTGGATTTCCACGTTAAATATTTGTGTATTATATGTGATGATTGTTTTTTGTTGAAAAGTTAATATTTGAATGTTAAAAATTGTGCCATATTGATTCACCCCCCCCTCTCAGTATAGATGAATATTCCAACAATTTTTATCAGAGCAGGTTCCTTTATTTAGACAGTTTGACCACTGGAAGGAAGATATCTGTAACAGATATGGAGAAACAGGAAAATTTCTCCAAGAATGGAGCATCGTTATTTAATGGAAATAAATATCCCTTCTGGAGCAAAAGAATGCAAACCTATCCGATGTCACTGCGATTTGATGTTTGGTGCTCAATTGTATTTGGTTACACAACTCCTAACCACCAACTGATGCTGATGGAAAGAAGCCATATAATCACAATGCAAAAGCTATGAACGCTATTTTAAGTGGTCTAGTAGAAAAATAGCTTTTCAAAGTAATATTGTAAGTCGGAAAAGGAAATATGGGATAAACTTCAGAAAATTTATGAGGGATATGACAAACTCAAGAATCCCAATCTTCAAACAAATAGAGGACAATTTGATAACCTGAAAATGAAAGAAGAAGATGACATAGCAGCCTACTTTCTTAGAGTAGATGAAATTGTCTGTACTATCATAGATTTGGGTGAGGATATCGAAGAGTCTGTGATTGTACAAAAGGTGCTGAGAACACTTCCTCCAAGATTTAATGTTAAGATTTATGCATTAGAAGAAATAAGGGATCTAGACAAACTAAAAATTGACGAGATGGATGGAATCTTTACAACATATGAAATGAGGACAGAAAATGAGAAACCACCAAGAAGGGAAGCATCCTTCAAATCTCCAAGGAAGACAAAGGACATCAATCACAAGTCAAGTAAAAGTACCTCTGACGAATCATACAAAGAAGAATCAAACTTCGTGAAGAAACTAAAAGAGGGAACTGGAAAATTCAGATTTAAGTTACCTTCTTTAAATGTTTTAATTGTGGTAAAATAGGGAATTATGCTTCAAAATATCCATATGCAAAAAGTGAGGCTATCGATGATGAAGAAGAATACAACAACAAAAATGGATAAAAGAAGTACAGAAAGGGAAAAGCCAAAAATAAGAAAAGATTCTACAAGCAAAAGAAAAGTTTCTACTCCAAAGAAGATAGTAGCTCATCTAGTGATGATGATGACATTGATAGTGATACATAATTAGTTCTTTTCATGGAATTAAATACTCAAAATAAATTCCTTGATGATGGAGAGAGCTCTAAATATAAGGGGAAGTAGATCTCAAAGGATAACTTATTAGTGCTTTCAGTGATTTAAGGAAAGCTTATAAAAGGAATCGATTACTAAAAGAGCAATTGCAAAGATAGAAGGAGGAAGATAAAAATTCCAAATAAAATCAATCATATGAGAGTGAAGCAATAGAAAAAATTATTATTGACTTAAAGATCCAACTGGAAGAAGAAAAACGACTTGACGAAATTTTAAGAACACAACTAAGAGATAAGGAAGAAAATTGTGAAAGGATGGAAGCTGGAATTGTTTCTCTGAGAAATGAGCTATAGAAAACAACTACTCAATTGATCTAACAATTGAAGTTTGGAAAAAACACAGAAGTGCTAGATGATATTCTCAATAGTCAAATATCATCATCTGAAAAAACTGGACTCGGCTATGATTATAAAAACAAAGGCTCAAGTTCAATGATATCGGAAGAAACAAAGAACTATGCAACTTCTCTCAAAAGATTGTTAAATAATGAAGACAACAACAACAAAAGGGATGATGACAAGCAAAAATATGAATTTCTCCATAAGAACAATAGGAACAAAGAATTTTTTCCATCAAGAAGACTCTTCACCACTAGGTATCAAAGTCTCTTTGTAGGTTTTTTTTTCTTGTAATAATTTTGGGCATAGAGCAGTAAACTATAGAGCTTATGTAATAAATGATTGTATGAAAAATAGAAGTACCTACAAGACCTCCAAGGATTATTATGTGAACAATAATTTTAGAAATCCTTATAGGGACGTTGACAAAAATTACAATTCTTTTGGCCCTTTGAATTATGATATTGAATGCTATAGATGCAATAACTTTGGGCATAAATCATGTGACTGTAGAAGCAAGATAAGTTCTACTTTGCAATATGCAACAAAAAATACTCTTACCAGTCATGAAAAGGAGCATACAAAGGTGTGGAAAAGGAATCCACAAAAGTAGAGCATTGAAGATTGTGAACTAACCTTGCAAGCCCAAAATAATAGAAACCAATGGTACATTGATAGTGGATTCTCCAAGCATATGACTGGGGGTAAGAACATATTTTTGAGTCTTAAGAAGGAGAAAGGAGGTAGTGTCACCTTTGGTGATGATGGCTCTTCCAAAATCGTTGGAAAATGTACAGTCAACCTTGGGAGTAAGGATGCTAAAGTAAAAAATGTTATACTTGTTGAAAATATGAAACATGATCTACTATGTGTGAGTCAAATGTGTGATCAAGGACACACTCTTACCTTCAATTCTAAAGAATGTAAAATAAAAAAAGAAGGTTCAGGGATATTGGTAGCAACAACAGTTAGGAGTCCAAACAACATATACATCTTAAAGAAAATAAAAGGAGAAAATTGTTGCATGGGACAAATATATGAAAGATGGTTATGGCATAGAAGAATGGGCCACTTAAACTTTGAAAATCTAGTGAAGATCAGTAAGGAGAAAGTAGTAAGAGACATGCCTAAGATTTCTAAACCCTCAAACATTGTTTGAAATTCCTTCCGGCATGGAAAACAAACAATAGTTACATTTAAGACAAAGGAACATTCAACAACAAAACGTTTGGAACTTGTTCATACTGATCTTTGTGGGACAACAAACACAAAAAGTATGACTGGTGAGTACTATTTTATATTATTCATTGATGACTATACCATGATGAATTGGGTCTCTTTTCTGAAGAAAACATCAAAGGCATTTGAGATGTTTAAAGTATTCAAAGCTTTAGTTGTAAATGAATCTGACTTGAAGATCAAGTGCCAAAGATCAGATAATGGAGGTTAGTTCACCTCAAATGATTTTGAGGAATTTTGTGAGCATATTGGGATAAGGAGATAGTTTTCAGTTGCTAGAAATCCATAGAAAAAAAAAGTAGCAGAAAGGAAGAAAATGATTGTACAAGACATGGACAGAACAATGCTAAATGAGTCCAATCTATTTGACATCTTTTGGAGTCAAGCAATTCATACTGTTGTTCTCATTCTAAATAGAGGATAAATCAAGGTCAATAGAAATAAAACACATAATTATGAGCTTTGGAATGGAATACCAATGACTCTCAAACACTTTAGGGTGTTCGAGAGAAAATGATACATAAAAAGAATTGATGAAAATTAGGTATTTTTCTTGGTTACTCCTCTGAAAGCAAAGCCTACAAATGCTACAACTTGAGAGTAGATAAAATAGTAGAGTGTGCAGATGTGGAAGTAGATGAAACAAAAACTCAAAGATCAAGAGAAGACATAAACAGATCATATCCCATAGAAGAAGCGGAACAAGAAGAAGAGCCATAAGAAGGAAATGATACTAAAAGACAAGACACAAGGGCACCATCCAGGTATGTGCAAAATAATCATCCAAATGAGTTAATTATTGGTGATAAAGAAGTAGGTGTAGAGACAAGTGTGAAATTATTGAACACAACAGAGATTTGATCCTAAGAATACCTCACAGTGATAGGATTAGAAACGAGGAAGAATTACAGTGAAAATTGCAATGAAATGAGTAGTAAAATTAAACATGCATTGAAACTCAGATGTGCACAAAAATGTGTGTCATGTTCCATTAATCAGTATAGTCAACATATATGGTACAATAGTGAGAAATCGAATACCAAGGGAGAATTTGAATTCATGTCAGTCTAGCCTAGGAAATATCACCACTACAATGCTTCGAGGCTACCAAACTCAATTGTGACTCAGTGAACTGAAGCTACTATCAGTTAACTGACCATGCAATGTGCATTAGTGAGTTTTTCATGCAAAATCTCATGCAATCAAGCTAGATAGGGCGCATTAGATCACAATCAGTGGCAATCGGAGCACAAACCCCCTACTAGAGTCATGAACTCAGGTGGAGTGAACTAGATTACTGAGTTAGATCCTAAAATGTAGGGAACTGACTCTGGATGACCTAAACTCATGCATGCAAGGTGCATCAAGTGGCTAATGGTTCCTAGATGACATATGAACACCACTAGGGGACCAATGACATCATCCAATACTAGGAAAAGACTAATAAAACTAAGGTGCACAAGGTTGGAGTATTAATTATCCTAACGCCACCCATTAATACAAACTTAGACATCCTGGGCCTTGGTTACTGTGACCAAAGGTCACCCATACAATCAATAATAAAAAATATTTGTTCATGAAAATAATGAAATGGGGAAAACCTCATGGGAACAAAACCCCCCCTAAAAAATGAACAACAAGGAACTTAAGTAGCCTTCACACTAAGCAGAGAAGGAAAATCTCTTTTGAGTGAAAGAGTTTGTAAAAATGTTAGCAATTTGCTCCTATGTAGGATAGTAATGCAAGTGCTGGATCTGGATCTGCTCCTCTGATGTACCTCCCACTGTTTTGAAGATGCATTTTCCAAAAGAAGTCTTTCAGAATCCATTCTTGCTACTGAGGCGAATGTATCATTGTAGTCCAAGCCATGAACCTTTGAGTACCCTTTGTCAATGAACCGAGCTTTGTACTTGGTTGTAGATCCATCAGAAGCAAGTTTTTTTTTGTAGATCCACTTGCACTGTACTGGGTTTCTCCCTTGGGAAAGAGAGACACGATTCCATGTCTCATTGTTCTTTAGTGACTCATATTATTCATCCATGGAAGCCTTCCATATTGGATCATGGAAACTCTCTTTGAAGGATTGTGGATCGGACCCCACCATTATGTAGCACCTATCTGAGAGAAGTGGATCTGTATGACATAGTGCAAGGTTTGCATCTTGATACTGAGATTTGGTGGTTCTATGGTCAGATGGATCCTCAGCTACGTTCCCAATAGATCCAAGAACTTTGTGATCCCATTTTGGCCTTGGATTGGGAGCAGGTGCTGGATCTGGATTTGGATCTGCTTGAACTTTATAGTCAACATCAAGATCTGATTCAACTTGGTCCTCCTCCTCGGAATATGAAACTGGATCATCAGAAGAGACATCATTCTGATCTTCATTAGATGCAAATGGAGTAGGTAGAGAGTATGGAAAAAAGTGAGAGAATTCATATGCCTTTGAGGCATGGTTTGCAACACCTTTCACTATTAGCTTCCCAGAAGAGATCTCTGCAATCTCAACTGTGTCAGGTCCAAAAGCAACTTTCTTTGGTGAACCTGTGTGTGTCATCTGATAAACAGATAAAATGTTTGTTGTCAAAGAAGGCACATACAAAACATTTTTGAACATCCCATGCTCTAGTTGTATTGTGCCCTTCCCTTCAACAGAGATATGTGAATTATCTCCCATGTGAATAATAGGACCATCATTGATATCTAGAGAAGAAAATGATTCTCTGGAGGAAACCATGTGGTTGGAGGCTCCAAAATCTATGAGGAAGGCTTGTGATTGTGAGAATCCAGCCTTCAGTGTATGGCATCTGTCATGATCATCTATCTCACTTCTAGAATCAATCTCCCTTGCACCTTCTGGGAGGTGTTTTGTTTTTCAAGAATTTTGGTCATTTGATCTATCTTCTTCTTCATGCAAGATCTCTCTAGATGGTTTTCTTTCTTGAAACAGGTACACTTGGTCTTATCAAACCCCTTTTGCTTATCCTTCTTGGAGCTGGAGGCTCCTTATGATGGATTAGGCTTCTCATATGGTTTGGATTCAAATTGCTTCTTGTCCTTTCCTTTCTGCCTCCCTTTAGCATTCACACTTTTTGAATCCCCAACCATAAGAGCTTGATTTTTGGAGGCCTTCAAGGTGCCCATTTGAATCAGTTTGTCTTGTTCTTGGATGAGAGATTCAATGAATGCATATAAAGAAGGAATTTTCCAATTGGGGATTGAAAATCTCCCAGAATGGAAGGTAGAAAAAAATATTGAAAATTCAGGACCAAGCTTGCTTAGGATGGATACCACCAGATGCTCATCCTTCTTGTCAATGCCACATTGTTTGAATTGCATAACCAAGAAATCAAACTTTGAAAAGAACTGTTGTATGGTTTAGAAATTGCTTGGTTGAAGAGAAATTAATTCATTCTCCAAAACGTGGCCTCTCAGATCATCTTGCTTGCCAAAGAGAGTTTCAAGGTTCAACCAAACCTCTCTTGGTGTCTTCAATCCATCAAGATGGAATATCAAATCTCTGGATATGTGAATACACATAAAACCAAAAGCCTCATCTAATCTATTTAGGTACTTTTCTTTCTCAACAACTGCCTGAGGTTCGACCTCCTTTCCCATTGTGACATTGCACAAACTCTTGTTGCGCAACACAATATGTATATCTTCCCTCCAACCAAGATAATTGAAGGGTGTCAGGATTCTTGGAGTCAAAGGAGCATTCTTATTCTCCATGTGTAACTGTTGGAGCGAATACAAACTGAAACTGTTGTTACTGTTGCACTGAAAACTTCTCAAAATCCTGCAAAAAATCTCAAATTGAATATAAACTAGCCTTGTTGGGATCTGATACCATGTGAAATTATGGAACACAATGTATCTTTCATCCCGAGAGTACCTCACAGTGATAGGATTAGCAAGGAGAAGAATTACAGTGAAAATTGCAGTGAAATGAGCAGTAAAATTAAACATGCATTGAATCTCGGATGTGCACAGAAAGGTGTGTCATGTTCCATTAATCAGTATAGTCAACATATATGGTACAATAGAGAGAATTCGAATACCAAGGGAGAATTCGAATTCATGTTAGTCTAGCCTAGGAAATATGATCACCACTACAATGCTCCGAAGCTACCAAACTAACCTAAGACTCAGTGAACTAAAGCTACTGTCAGTTAACTGACCATGCAAGGTGCATTAGTGATTTTATCATGCAATCAGGATAGAGAGGGCAAATTAGATCACAATCAGTGGAAATTGGAGCACAAACCCCCCACTAGAGTCATGAACTTAGGTGGACTGAAATAGATCACTGAGTTAACTCCTAAAATGTAGGGAACTAACTCTGGATGGCCTAAAATCATGCATACAGGGCACATCAAGTGGCTAATTGGTCCTAGATGACATCTGCACACCACTAGGGGACCAATGACATCATCCAATACTAGGAAAAGACTAATAAAACTAAGGTAGACAAGGTTTGAGTATTAATTATCCTAACAACAAGAAAAATTAAAAAAACAGGAATCTCTGAAGAAGACAACTTCTCCCTACTATGCACAATAGATCCTAACAATTTTGGAGAAGCCAACAAGGATGAGCATTGGGTTAAGGCCATGAATGAAGAATTGGACCAAATTGAAAAGAATCAAACCTGGGAATTTATTCCTAGATCTAAGAATAAAAATGTAGTAGGAATTAAATGGGTCTTCAAAAATAAACAGAATGAGAATGCAAAAGTACTAAGAAACAAAGAAAGACTACTATGCAAGGGATATGCTCAAATTGAAGAAATTGACTTGGAAGAAACATTTGCTCCTGTAGCAATATTGGAAGCAATTAGGATGTTTTTTTTCATTTGCTTGCTACAAAGACTTCAAAGTTTATCAAATGGATGTCAAGTCAACATTCTTAAATGGAAATACAGAAGAACAAGTATACATTGAGCAACCTAAGGGGTTCCAATTATCAGTAAAAAATATTATGTATGCAGAATCAAGAAATCTCTTTATTGCCTAAAGCAAGCTCCAAGGGCCTAGTACACAAGACTGGAAAATCATCTACAACAGTAAGGATTCAAAAGAGGAGCTACAGGTAGAAACATCTACATAAAAATTGAAAATAAGGAAATGATAATCAAGCCCAGTAAAGGATTTGAAGTAAAAGTCATGATAAATTCTTCAAAGAAATCATGATGAAGTCATGATAACGATATGATTTCCCATACTATCCATTATCCAAAGAAACCAAAAAATGGCTTCCAATTTCCTTCTTTCACACCTTCAACTTGTGCTAAGGGCCACTCAAAAATCCAAACCAACCAATATCAGAAAACAACAAGGAATTGCATATAACTGCATAATTACACACATAATCACTACAAATCACGTCCACATCTAATAAGGCTAAGAAGGGTTGATTCCCAATTTCCACAAGATTGAGTGGGTGTTCCTTCAAATTAGAGGAGTGTCGATGGGAGTGTTGAGAAGGAATAATCCATTAATGGTTGCATCCAATTCCCCATTTTAATTGCCCCCTCTTAAACTAGGGCTCCAAGCAAATCGAACAATGCCATTGGCCACTTCTCCATTAAATTTCCCCATCATTCCACCTATAGTAAAATTCATAACAAAAATCAATTGAAGATATCATCCCTCCATTAAAATCAAAGCGTGTGATGGTATAGAGGCTATGATGACCTTTCATATTTTTTCTCCCATATTAATTTTGTCCTACCACTTGCCTTGAATCGTGAAAGACATGTAAAACTTTGAATATTTCCTTAAAGAAAAAATAAGAAATTAGGGAAAGGATTGTGAAATTTAGTTCACACCAAGATCTGATCAAACAATTACACTCACTTATAGAAGATCTCACACAACTAGTCAAAGACACACAAATTACTCACAAAGATACAATTTTGTATTAACTTCTCATGAATAAAATACATTATCCAACCTTATGAAAGTAATAGGATGCTGTTATATAAAATTAAAACAAAGATTCGAATGGCTAAAGATGCCAAATAAATCATCTCATCATCAGACTTACTAAAAATATGCTCATCCCCCCTAGCTGGCAAGTATGCTTTCCAAATCTCTCCAAAGGCTCACGAATTTCCAAATTAGTGACCTAAAGGTGATGTATGATGAAAAAAATTCCAAATACCAATTTTGGAAAGAATAAACATCATGGAGTGTCATGGGTGTAAAAAAACAAGTTGCCTAGTTTGACTAGCTTTTCCCCATAGGGTAAAAAGCAGTAAATCCCAGGAAAGCGCCTTTCTTCACCAAATCTTATCCAGAATCAATAAATGCACCCAAGTGGTCTAGGTGACTTGTGGTCCACACTTTGGAGTCTGTGGTCCCTCCATAGATGGCTTGTGGTCCACACAAAGCCTCAATTAGCAATAATCTAGTCTAATACATAGGAAATTAATCATAAATTATTAATTTGATCTACCAATGTATTAAATGACATTTAGAAGGATTTAATTATTCCAACAAGGATAAGTCATTGTATGTTCTTACCATTCCACATTATAGATGAGATATTTCATTGGCCAAATGATTTTCCTGGAAAATTTGATCTCGTAGGACATGGAAATATTCTATAAATTCAAAGTAATTGGCCTCCTTTTGAAATCTCAGAATGAGACTAGCAATTATTCCATCAAATAGAGTGAGGAGAACACAAATGAGTCTTATAACTATTGTTGAGTCTCCAATGACATTTAGTTATCTGATTTTCCTTAAATCTAGAATTTTAATCCCTTGGTGGAGAGCAATTGCCTCAACCCGATTGTTTGTAGCTTCACCCATCCCCCATTCCAAACTTGCTTCTTAATTTCTTTTGGTATCAAGGATGACCCCCCAATCACCTACCACCCCTATATTTCCTTTCAAGGCCCTATCAAAGAAGAGGACATTTTTTTGTTGAGAGAGTTGCCAATGATGGAATTCTTCATCCTTCAAGTGTACTTGTCAATTTGACTTTTGAATGGGCTTCAAAATAACTCATCTTGGTTGAGAAATATCTCCCATCAAAATATCTTTGAGATATTCCTTTTCCTCTTGCTTCAACATCAAAGGTGATTGTGGCCTTTCACCCCCTTTACATATATTCCTTTAGTCATACGCCCATGGGATTTTGCAATAGTAGTCATGGGATATATTTCTTTTGTTAAAATATGGCTTTATTTTGTGCAAGCCATATTTTCCAACAAACAAATTTTGGCACTGTCAGCCATGCTCTTTTGAGAGTAAGCTTGTTCAAGTGATCCAACATATGTTCTATGCCAATTAATGAACATTTCATTTCAATAAATAGGGAGGGCCATCTCATGCTCTATTTCTTCAAATGTGAACTTCCATACCTGATTTGTAAAGGGACAATAAAAAAAGATATGCCATTAGGTTTCAACTATTGAAGTACAACACACGCCTTGAGGGACCCTGGATCCCACATTTTTGAATATTCTCAAATGTTAGAAATCTCCCATGAACCATTATCTAGTAGAAGATGTTGATTTTCGACAACCCATCACCATTCCAAATATATTTCCAAATCCTAGAGCAAGGAGTTAAAGGAAGATTCACAAGCTGATATTTATATCCCATCTTGATTTCATATGCATTTCTATTAATATCCCAACCCATACCATTTGTAGTTGCTTTATCAACTAGAGCGCAATCTTGAATAAGAGAAACAAGGATGAATACATAGGGGAAAAGATGAATCAGGGGAGAAAGTGGCATCCAACCTATCCATCACTCATCAACTTACTCATCCCAAAGAGAAATGTCATAAATGGTTTTAATTCTATGAGAATATATCCATTTTCTTATTCCCAAGTGTTCTTAATTATTCTCGAGACGAGGCTTCCCCATGATGTCATTATCCCATATTTTTATCAGCCTACCATTTCCAGTAACCCAAGTTATTTGGATTGAATTAGAGGTGTTAATGCTTACATAATTTCTAGATTGAAGATCCTTTTCCACCAACCAAGTGGTGGTCTAAACATATTTTTCTATTTCCTTGAATCTACTTCTTGAATATGATCTATTTCCACCATTCTAACTATTCAGTTATTATATGTCATAGGAATTTGAATCCCAATGCAATATCCATTGTCTCTTGGGATCTAACGATGTTATGGTTGATTAGATGAAATTTTTTGGTGTTATTTTTTCCACCTTGACACATAAATTTGTGAATTTATTTCGCTATCTACTACATTATGCCAATGGGACCCAACATAACTAAATAATGGAATATTTCCAGAGCTAACATTTGACTTCATAAGAATCACCCTGGTTGTAAGATTAAACCATTAAGATCCCCATTGTTGCAATCTACATATTTTTTTGGCCTATTATTCCTTTCTAGACAATTGAAGTCAAATTACCTAATGATATTAGCATCCCCAAATATTTGAAGGAGGTTCAAGATGACAAACATGGGAATTCAACTTATTAGAGCAAATTTGCGGTCTAAAATGGGCCTTATAAGTATACGAGCTACCTCGTAAGAAAACAAGCCACCTCATAAGAAAAAGAGCCATTGAATTCAAGAACCAATAGAATTTCAAGAAAAGAGTCAACCATAATGGTTGACATGGCATATTTGACATAAAATAATAAAATAATATTTATGAATTTTGGAGTAAAAGAGTAAAAACTACCGTTTTCTTCATATTTTCAAGATATCTCCCTGTCGTTTTACTCAAATTTCTAGTAGGAGCACTCGTTGGGTACAAAATTTAATTCCGCATCCAACGAGTACCCACACTGCATCTTTTGAGGTACCCCACCCCACGAAAAATGAGAAATACATCAAAAAAACGTGTTACTTGAACCTCCAAAAATTCATAAATATTATTTTATTATTTTCCTTAGGAGGCCCATTTTAGACCTCAACTTTTCTCTAATTAGTAATTCTAGAAATGATTTATAGTTAACAAATGCTAATGTTCTACCCATAAATATGACTTTTTCCACTATTAACTTTACCCCCGAAGCATTGAGAAATTGATCCAATGCAATTTTGAATCGATCAGCTATGATTGTAGATGCACTCCCCCTAAGAAGAGTATCATCAACAAAATGGGAATGATTAATTTCTTAGAATCTTATAGCAAAATTGATTCCTTAAAGGCTTCCTAAAAATTCGTTCATACTTTAGTTGCTTACTTAAAGAGTATGCCATGATTATGTAAAGAAGGGGGGGGGGGAGGGAATCCATGTCTTAATCCTCTATTGTTATGGGCCTCTTGTTCACTAAAGGTCCAATCCAGGGAGAGTCAATACAAGATCTTACCCAAAGTAAAATCTTATAGTAAGAATCATATAGCAAAATCGATTCCTTAAAGGCTACTTAACACTTCATACTTTAGTTTCTTACTTAAAGAGTCTTCCATGAAAGGGGGAGAGAGGGAATCCATGTATTAATCCTCTATTTTTATGGGCCTCTTGTTCATTAAAGGTCCAATTTAGGGCGGGCTAATACAAGATGTCACCCAAAGTATAAATGACTCATAAAATCCAATTTTACGAAGAACTACAAAAAGAAAGGAGTGCCTTACCCAGTCAAATGCATTTGCCGTATCCATCTTGATTACCATCCATTTTTCTTTATTTGCTACTGGAGTGGATTGCCTCTTGCACCAAAATTATATTATTAATGATATATATTTTTTGCATTAACCCACCTTGATTATTAGAGATAATTATGGGGAGAATATTTTTTAGTATGTTTTCCAATATTTTAGTCATAATTTTATAGGAGTTACATAATGAGTTCGATTTTATCACTAATTTTTATTTTTATTTCATTATTACATTTTATTTTTGAAAATATTAAATTTTAAAAATAAATATGTTTCCTATACTTACTTTCTTCTTATAGTTTCAATTTTAAAAATTCATTTCTTTCTTGCACAACTAAGGACTAAATGTACAAATGAATATAATGATAAAAACCTAAAAAGGCTAAAATATTTAAAATCTTAAGGGAGCAAACTGTTTTTTTAAATCTTTAAAACCCTTCATACCATTAATCCCCCACTCTACTTTCATAAGGAAAGAAAAGGAGATAAAAGAGGACCTACATGGGTTAAAATTACATATGTACTATTCGTATCCACGTTGACTTAGCCTCACAAGAATGTTTACGATATTTGTTGTGGAATTACTATTTTTGCTACCGATATCTTCATTTCATATCTTTCTAGTTCTTGTTTGATTTCTATTTGTTGTAATCTTGCCATTGATTTTGTTTGGAAATTATCATTAGTTTCCTTTTCTGCTGTCTTTCTATGACCACGCCTAATCAAACTAAGCCTAGGTTAATTTTAGATCCTTACAATCAATTTGTTTGGAAATTATCATTAGTTCCCTTTTCTGCTGTCTTTCTATGACCATGCCTAATCAAACTAAGCCTAGGTTAATTTTAGATCCTTACAATCAATTAGAAATCTTAAATAAACTTCTTGATTTGGTTGTGCACGTTGTTGTTGCACTTGAAAATAGGGTTGTTTCTTAAAAACAATTTAGGCTAGTCACTTTAATATTATACGAGAGATTACCTACACTTGAACAAGTTAATTGATTTCCTTTTTATGGTTGTTTTTTTCTATATTAATGATGTTACTTGTTATATTGCAATCTAAATTTTCAGCCAAACTTTCTTGTTTAGACAAATCTTACTTATTCTAAATTCAAGAACATTCTTGAAACTTCTCAGACTTGAGCAATTGGAAAATTCCTAGGAAGTAATTTTTTGATTTAGAAATGGACATATTGTTTGGAAAGTCACATGCATCCATCTACTAAGACTAACAAATTGATCTTGTCGGTCTATGTTCACTCCTTGAAAATCCCATAGAATTCAAGGAGAAAATATTTTGTATGAACTTTTAACCAAAGTTAAAAAACATAGAAGAAATCTTCAAATAGAGTCCATAATATGCTTCTTCATCCTTTATCAAATTTTAATGTTGAGTTAACGAGTCTTTTTCTTTTTTTTACCCAACATGCTTATTCTATTATTACTATGACTTCTATGAACATAAACCCAACAATGAGTATCCAAGCATCTATTTCACAACCATGAAAAGCATGTAAAATATTTACACACGAGTACAGTCTATTGCTAACCCCAAAAAAATCATCCCATAAATATGGGATATTTTAATTCAAACCAAAACCCTAATGCCACTATGTGGCATGAGCCTAACCCTTTAAACCTCATGCTTTCCCCACACCATTGCCTAAACTTAAAGAGCACATGCTAACTTTAATGCTTGCAATAGTATGGGAGCCACTGACAATGATAGCATAAAGTAAATTAACCTAACATACAAACCAAGCACGACCATCAAAGCCTTTAACCTTCATTCAATACATTGTATAATTTGATCCCCAAATATTATATGGCCTACAACTCAAGCTGCAATAATGCATTACTATAATACTTTTCATTATGTTTTGATTAATGGCGAAAAATGTGGATCTTGTTTTACTATAATACTTTTCATTATGTTTTGATTAATGGAGAAAAATGTGGATCTTGTTTGGAGTTTGAAAAACAATCCTTGAGAATAAAGAATTAAAATGTTGTTATGTAAATTTGGTTTTTATTATATTATAATATTTTATTAAGAAAGATTGCATCTCACACACACATATATATATATATAATCCAATAATTGTTGTCATTTTATTGTTGGTGCTCAACCAAGTTTCTCTTCATGTTCTTATCTTATTAACACTGATTTCGTATCTTATTAACACTAATTTACTATATATATTTCTATACAGTGAGATAATCTCAAATATATTATTATTAACATTAATGCTCAAGTGAATATTATCGCCTCAATATTTTGGGAAGAAATGAGTGGTCACCATTGCAAGACTCTATGATATGCATCATGTGGATGGTAGATGTACTATTAGACATAAAGGGAAATGATCTAATTTTCATATTTCATGTTATGGTATGTACAAATTGTACATTTGAAGTTCTCAACCTTCCTCCTTCCCAACAGTTTTGGATGATTGAGGAAAATGTTATTTTTATGACATGTTATGGTTTCCATCTTGTGAATATTATCACCCTAATATTTTGTGAAGAAATGTGTGGCCACCATTGCAAGACTCTATGATATGCATTCATGTAGATGGTAGATATATTATTAGGCCTAAAGGGAAATTATCTAATTTTCATATTACTGATTATGGCACATTCAAATTGTACATTTGAAGTTATTGATCTTCCTCCTTCCCAACAATTTTGGATTCTTGAGGAAAGCTATGCATATTACTTTTTATGATATGCCATGGCTTCCAACTTGTATATACAAAGACTTCATTCGTGTATTTAAGATAATGCTTTAGAGATTTTGTAAATAATTTGAATTTGAATGGTTTGTAGACAATGGGAGGAAACATAGGGTAGAACGTATAGCTCCTAGATGTCATTGTGATTCAGTCAAATAATTCATAGTCACTTTCATCAATGAACCAATGTTCTTTATTCGCCATACATTATATCCTATAATGTTCATTAATATTTTAAAAATATAGATTGCAACATTAAATTCTTGAACTTGAATGAAATGAAGTAGGATGTTTTTATAGTTTTGGGGGAGAAGGATCAAACCTTCAGGCTAGAATGGGCCTATCTTCCTTAAAGGTAATGTGAAATATCGATTCTCTTGATGCAATTGAAGCTTATTATATTGGTAATACATCTAGTTTCTCCAAGCATAAGTTTGATTTTTATGGATATAAATTTGTGAGCATATAGAAGAGAAGGCAGAGTTTGTGGTGATAGAAGAGTGTGAGATCAATTTTCTATTGTTAGGTAATTAGATGTAGATAATAGATATCATTTAATATGTCAACACTATGGAATTATTCTATGCAAATAAGTAGTTTTAATATGGTAGTTTTAAACTAGAAATAAGCCTATGCCATAAAATGTATCTAGTATTATTTCAAATTTATACCATATTTCAATATTTTCATCTTCCTAACTAAACTCATGAGCAAAAACTCCAAAATATATTTGAACCTCCTCTAGTTTGGTTTACTTCATCAACTAGTTTAGATAGATTTTTAAACTATATGAATATGAAAACAAGCTGGATGAACAACATCCCTAGCATGTGAGCTAAGTGGAGCCATGTTGAATTAAACCCCTTCAATGAGCAACAAATAGGCAAGTTGATCCAAGCATGAATAGGTGAGAAGAATCAAGTAAAAATGCAGCTTCAAAAGACCCAAGTGAATGGGTCAAATAGACTTGATCCAAACAGTGTTAAAAAAACTTGAGTAGGTGAGTCAAGCCAAGCCAAGTAGCAACAAATTTAAACTATGTCGAGATAAACAAGTTAAACATAAACACAAGCATGTGAATGGGTTAAAGAGAGTTGAGCCAAACAAAGTTAAATAGACTGAAACATGTGAGACAAGCTAAGGAGAGAAGTAAAAAATAAAATCGGTGCATGAGGATCCCAACTAACCACGTCCAACATACCCCTCTCTAGAATCACCTGAACTCCCAGATTGACCAACATACCAACAATGCAAGGGATAGACCAACAAAATGCCAAAATATCTCCAAAGAAAAGTGGCGGATTGGTTCATCAAATCATACATATAAAACATTCTTTCAATCTAAAATTATTCAAAATTAGATATTTTGTCAATTGTTTTTCACAAAAACAAGTGTCGTTATCAACAAAATTTTGGCCGAAATAATGTGTCCATTAAATTTAACTTTTGGTTGATAGTTGATAACATACTTTTGTTTGAAAAAAAAAATTTGACAAAAAATCCCCCTCTTCACATACCCATAATAATTTGTGCCACAAATTTGTTACCAATCTTCATGGATCCACCCTCCTGTATAAATGATCCTTGATTCATTGCCTAAGTAGAAGTAGGAAGGTAATAAGCGTGATTGATTTGTTTATGTTTTATCACCGATGACACTATTAGATAATTGTTGTTGTTATTGTTGAGGATGCTAGAAGGCATATATGCAGAATGTGGTATTTTACAAATTTTGTTTAGGTTCTACTTCCCCAATTTATTGGAAAAACTGTGAATCCAAGTATGTTATGGGTAGTTGATTATTGGGCTTATGTGATAACGTTGGAAAGGTGATAACATGTCAACATGATCATTCTCTATAGAGTTACCAATGTTTGCATTTATTAGTAAACCAAGTCATAGTAAGTAAGGATAGATCTTCTTAAGGAAAACTATATCAAATCTATATTGAACTTGTAAGCTTCTTATATATATGCTCAAGGACTATTTATTTGATGGTTCATAGTTGTGTTGCATTTATTGATTAATGATAATTTTGTAGGGTTTAATTATAGCTCAATGTTAGGACAAAACATTGGTTCCCTAGTAGAAAGAAATGATGTGAATCTTGTCCTAGTTGAGTTTATAACAAGAATTTAATCATGTTTGGTAACTTAAGGATGAATGAAGTGCACCATCCTTATTCCATAAATATTTAGTAAATTATAGCTTTAATTGTTTTCATTATAGTATTAATTAATTACAGACATCATTGATAAAACCAATACTAAGTGAATGTTTTTCATTGTTCTATATCATAATTGACTTATTAAGTGAATATTTTTCATTGTTCTATATCATAATTGACTTATTTACTAACATTGGAATTTATTAAAACAAATTTTCACAACAATAAATAAATTATTTATTAATTATTAAGAAATAATGCCTTATCATCACTTAAAGAAATATGCATACACTTAAATAGAGGTTCTATATGGGCAATCTCTTATGATAGCTATGCAAGTTAAGTTGAACATTAGAGTTGCTTCCCACCTCTCATATATATCAAATATAATAGACTAATCATAAGCCTCTACCTATCTTTGCTATTGTGATGAAAAAATATGTAGAATATAAGTATGTTATTCTATCCGTGATGAAAACATATGTAGAATATAAGTATGTTATTCTATCTTATTTATTGTGATGGAAACATATGTAGAATACAAGTAGGTTATCCTATTTAAAAATATATGTAAAATATAAGTATGGTGGATAACTTTGAAGGTAAATTTATAAGAAATGGGATATGTGTAAAATATAAGTATGTTATAGTGGTGGATAACTTTGAAGGTAACTTTATAAGAAATGGGATATGTAAGGATTTATTGATTATTATAATATAATTATTTTTAGAGATTTTTGTTAATGTATTAAAAATATATGTAGAATATAAGTATGTTATCCTATCTTTGTTACTGTGTAGAATATAAATATATTATAGTTGTGGATAACTTTGAAGGAACCTTATAAGAAATGAGGATATATAAAAATTTATTGATTATTATAATATAATTAATTTTAGAGATGATAATTTTATAGATATTAAAATTAATATATAGAAATATGATGTAGTTTGTATTTTGAATTATTGTTTTTTACTTGGTGTTTATTGTTGTCAAGGTGTTATAGGTCAAAGCTGCACTTCTCCGTCCGTGATTACATTTAGTTGTTGATCACACAAAAGGACAACTTGGATTGAAGAGCTAGATTGACCTAGGTGATGCATGGACTTGGTTTACCCCTCAGTAGCTGACAAAACCTTGATTTACCTTACATTTTGACATGTGCGCTACTCCTCAGGCATGAAACTAACACACATCAAGAAGTGTGCTCTACTCTATTGAAGGAAACTAGCGCACACCAGCTAGTATGCCCTACTTTACCTCTTGCATAGTAGCGCACACCTCAAGAAATCTTGCAAATGCTGGTTGTAAAGCAGTGAAGTTGCATATTGTGCGCTACTCTATTGTGGAAAACTTGCGCACATCTTAAGATGGAATCAAAAAATATATCAATTTGACGAATTGGGATTAGTTGAAGTTGGTTTGCAACTTCCCCAACCTCCCAATCAAACTACCTCTCGATCCAAACTGCCTACCTTGTCCCATAAATACAAGGGGGATGCATGAGAGAGAAAACTAGTTAGACTCAGTTAGAGAACTAGGAGGAGAAACTATGCATTAAGGGTTGTTATGCTAGAGGAATTCCAAAGTTAGTGTGAAGAGTAGGAGCCCAGAATCCGGTTGCACAAGCACTCTGAATGATCAGGTATAATTGTACTGGTTATTTGCTTTTGACAATAAAGGTTGAAATACCCTTCCTGTCCCAATCAAATGTCTAATGGATTGCATATTTGTTTGGATTAAATGCTTGATTGTATTTGATGTCTAAATTGCATTTCAATTTCATCATTGTTATATCAGTCAAGATACGTTGAGGAAGGTATATTTTGTATTGCAGGTTCATCAAATGGAAGATCAAGTGAAGGATTGAGCAAAAGCTAGGATCGAACGTCATTAATAAGGTATTCCTTCTAAGATCTTGATCTCTTTCCTTTTGTAGAATCCCATGTGATATGATCAATGTATTTACCTGTCACCCCAGAAGTTGGTAGTGTCCCTCTCCTAGATATAAGGTAGAAATCCTGAACAATAGACTAGTGACTCCGTTGGGGAGTAACCGTGTGTTTCACTGCTCTAGGACACCTAGTTAGTTTTCCTTCCAGTACTTTTTAGTCTTTTTGATCCTCTGAGAGGCCTTGTAGGTCACTGTTACCTGTTTCTGCTTGCTTGACTCATCTCAGTCTGATGTTGCAAGGCCTGTTTTTGACCTCCTCTGACATGTGCGCTAGTCTTCCTTATATACATTAACGCATACCTGATGACGAGCGTTGCTTTTACTACTACACAATGGGGCACATCTCCCAGTGTGCGCAAGTTTATGCATTGCACAGTAGGGAATTTTCCTATACCTCTCTGTTTGTTGTTAGGTTTTAATTTGCACTTGTTTGGTCTCATTTCTAGTCTTTTTCCTTGCCTTCTTAACTGATCCCTAAGGTCTGTATGTCCTTCTTGAGTCTTGTTTGCCTCTCTGAAGTCCCTTAGGTTGTCTTGGCTTGCTTGAATTACTTGTTTGAAGTGTCTTGATTATTTGTGACTCTTTTTGAAGAACGTGTAATGTTCCTTGTTGGACATAGCTGCACTCATGTACCCTAGATGCTTGTTGCAGGTATACAAACCTTTGTTTTATAACATTTGTTGTTTGTGGCAACACTAGCACACTTTGACGGTGTCTTGGCCTTTGATTTAGGGTTTGACCCCAAGTTGGAGTCCTTAGGGTGTTTTCAAAAGCTTTTTGAGTCTAGACACTTTTCTAATTGTTTTTCAGTTTAGTCCAAGTGAGTCAAAGCCTCCTAGTTAGCCTTCTTTCGAGTCTGTGTGCTTGGTAAGGTCACTTGTTGGTTCACTTGCTTACTCCTTTACTTGGCTTAGTGTTTTCCTTAGGGTTTTGATGCTTAGGAGCAGCCTTGTAGGTCTACCTTTCCGCTTAAGAGTGTCTCTTTTCCCTTTTTTCTTTTGTGCTTTGTTTCCAAGTCTCAAGTTTTTTATTTTGCAAAAACTTGGTAAGTCAAGTCTCCTTCAGATCAGTTGATTTGTTTGTGTGAGCCATTTAGCTGTTAGTCTTACCCACACTTTTGCATTTAGGTCTTGCTTGCACTTTTACAAGTTCTTTTCTTTTACAAATTATCAGAAAAAGACAAAAAATGTTTTAAGTAGCTCAGTAGTAAGATCTATTTATGTTTTGAAGTAGCATAGTTTGCTTCGAAATATTAAAAGAAAATACAAAAAGATTTTGTTTTAGGATTGACTAGTTTTTTGTTTATGAAAGAATACAAACGGAAAAGAGAAATTTTTTTTGTGAATTTGAGAGCTTTGCGTTTACATGCACTTTACTTTCATACAGACCATTCCACACACCGCACTACAACCCTTGAGTAACAAGTAGCCCTTAAAAGAAATTATTAATAAAATTTATTAGAAACATTTTCTTTTTAGGAATACACGACATCAACTAGCTTAGGCTAGAGTTTCGAGCTTAAATCACCTTAAACTACTCGGAACTGGCTTCATTACTCAAAAATTGTAGTACGACTTTCATTTAGGTAAATCCATCTATATAAAATAGTCCTAGGAAACTCTACTTAAACCAGAGCTAAGCACGAGGCCGCGGGAGACTGGAATTGTTGAGGATATCCCCTCACTTTCCTTTTGACCATAAACCAGAGTCGATTCACGTACGAGGGTCCTTTCGGACTTTGGGCTTTGCTACCCCGCCCATGCATTTCAACTAGGCTGACGACTTCCCCCCCAGGTTATTTCGTATTGATGGTAGCCTTAGTATCAGACCTTTAGGATTCTACACAGGTAGAGTGGGCAGTTATTCCCACTTCACCTCGGACAAGCGTGGAAGGTAACCCTCTGGCAGTAATCCCGGGAAGTCGGTTTGGTGATTCAAGCGTCTGCACCCAGTGGACCTCCGGAGGACGCCACGTAACTGACCGGCGATACTCTGTTAGTCTGTTCTGGGCCCTGATCATCCAAGACTTACTTCCGAGAGTATTTGCCATTAATTGCCTGGTTTGATTACCTAGGACCCTTTTAGTGGTGTGCTCTTTGTGCCGTTTGTTTCTAGTTAGCCTTAGATATTTTTTGCCCGTTGAGTCGAAAACTGTGGATAGCATCCCAGTGAGCACCGATCAAGGGACCCCTTTTCAAGGGGCTCCTTGTGTTTTTCCATTCATTGGGAACATTGGTACTCCCTTAATGGCTACCTTGAATTTTCCGGGATTCACTATAGGACTACCGGTTTGGTTGTTTTCCACTCTGAATGCCTTGCATGCTCTTGATGATTCTCCAGTAAGCACTTCATATCAAGAGCATCAGAGCCCTATGCCCGCTCTGCCAGTAGCATCTTCTCCTCCTCCTTTTACCTCATGTGGTGAAAGTAGTAATACTAGTAACCAGCAGTCTAAAAGGAATAGACGGAGGAAGAATAGGAAGAAGATGCCAAAGAAAGGGGGCAGCCACCCAACCTCTGGAGGTCATGATGGGGGCACTTACCCAACCTCTAGAGGTCATGCTGGGAAAAAACACTCAGTCACTGTAAATCATACTGAACCCACCCACCCAGCCTCTGAAGTTCATGCTGGGGGCACCTACCCAGCCTCTGGAGTTCATGTTGGGAGCAAACTTTCAGTCATTGCAAGTCATACTGAAAGCATGTCTTCAACCACTGTTGCTCATGTTGAGGACATGTCATTGATCACTGTTGGTCATATTAATGACATGTCACCAATTACTGTGAGTCATACTGGAGACACTGAATCAACCACTGCAAGTCATGCTGAGAGAGTTGACATTGTCGACAAACCTAATAAATAGAAGCTTAAGTTCCCTTGTAATTTTTGCGAGGGAGACCACCTTACTCACCGGTGCCCTGCTATTACAGAGGTGCAAAGAGTGTGGTCCATAGTTCAAAATTATTCTGCTTTTGAGAAACCAGCCAATGCAAGTCATGCTGGGGGAAAGCTGTTAGCCAATGCTAGTCATGCTGAGAGTATTGTTGTTGTTACGGAGTCTAAGCTTATAGGACGCAAGCCAAAGTTCCCTTGTAAACTTTGCAAGAGAGATCACCTTACTCACCGATGCCCTGCTATTCCAGAGGTGCAGAGAGTGTGGTCCATGTCTGAAGGATCCTCTGCTCCTAAATTGTCTATAGATTCCCAAAAACCTGATCAATATTTGGTTGATGAAGTGGTTGAACCAATGCAATCTTTGGTCAACCCTACTCTTCCTTTGGAGAGTGAAGCGATCAAATCGATGCAATCTTTGATCGATCCCATCATTCCTTCGAAGACTGATGCACCTGTCCCAAAAGGCTTCTACATTACCAGTTTAGATGTCTCTAAAAATGGGGGCACTGCATCTATGCCGAGTGAACCCCTACCAAGCTCTGGGATCATTTCCTTTGATTGGAATAGTCTAACTGGGCCTTGCCTTCCTTTTGCTACACCTTTCCAGATAAAGGTTGATATCGGCAACCATGTGGTTCATCGATGTACTGTAGATGAAGGAGCCTCTGTTAGTATCTTATCCCCCTATGCTTGGAAATATTTAGGTTTTCCTAACCTTATTCCAGCTGTTAATTGGTCGTTGACCTTAGACAGAAGACCTAGTGAACCGTTGGGATTCCTCCCTCAGGTACTTGTTATTTTGAGTGGAAAAACAGTCTTAGTTGATTTTATGGTTTTAAAGGACCCCATGGATTTTGATATGATCCTTGGACGTGATTACGTATATGCTATGCAGGCTGTGGTGTCTACGCTCTTTCGTGTGATGCATTTTCCTCACAATGGAAGCATTGTCACTATCGATCAGATTACATTTGTTGATCCCTCTTATTACCCGACTATAGACCAAGTATGTTCCCCGTCAATAGGCACTACCATGTCACAATCAAATTATGTGGCATATTGTTCCTTGAGTCCAATTGCTACTGAGAAGAAGCCTCTGAATTCATGCTTATCTTCTCGGGACTGGGTCCCGGCAATTGACCAGGTGATCACTCCATCTGAATGTTTAGACATGTGTTCTATTTGGGATGATATACTTCCATCTTATGAAGTTTTCCTAGAGTCTATAATGTAGTCTGCCATTCATTTGGACATTGATCCACCTTCGAGCATTCTTCTACCTTCACTTCGAGCTCGTTAAAAACAGTAAGGAGGCTACGAGCATTTCTTCCATCTTCACTTCGAGCTCGTTAAAAACAGTAAGGAAGCTTCGAGAATTCTTCCACCTTCACTTCGAGCTCGTTAAAAACAGTAAGGAAGTTACGAGCATTCTTCCATCTCTCCTTTGAGCTCGTTAAAAACAGTAAGGAGGTCACGAGTTTACTTTTTCGGGCTCGTTAAAATTTTACGAAAAAGATTCTTATGGAGTTATCTCTAAGCTCTTGTTAAACTCTTTAAATATGACAAGATTGCCTAGCAGACTTGTCCTCTTCAAGCTCGTTAAAGGAATTGAAGGCCCATCTGCTTAAGTATAAGTTTAACCATTTTCCGGACTTTTGTGGATTACTTACGAAAAAGGAATACTCTAGTCATCCGTGGCTAGAAGAGTTCTTCTTCCATTGTTTTACACTTTTTCGGGGGAGGAGACTAACTTTACGAAAAAGGACATTTTGGAGCCCTTTTTAGGGTTTTCAGGCTCTCGAAACATGAAAACACCAGTGAGCACTCACCTACTCGGGCTCAATGTGAAATCCACGAGAGGGTGTATAGAGGATTGTTTAAGTTTTTCAGACTCTATAAACAGGAAAACATCGGCGAGCATATATCAACCCGGGCTCGATATTAAAATCCATGGGGGGTTGTATGGAGGATTATTTAAGTTTTGCTGACTCCTTAAATAAGAAAACACTGGCGAGCAAGAACAGATCTCGGCTCGATATTAAAATCCAGAGATCAATACTATAGATTATTATTCTATCTCTTCTTCGAACTCTATAAACAATGAAGAAAGTCCCGAGTCTTCCTCCCATGGGATCGTTAAACTCTTTACATGGTTGGATCTATTGAGTTTTCATTCTTTCTTGGACTCATTAAAACAACAAGAAAGGTATTCTTTTATCTAAAAAGAATAAGGGATAAGAAGGGTATATCACATCTTGTAGTTTCAAAGGCAGTTCAGTCAGTCCTATCCTTGAACACAACACCTATTTGAGTCTATCATTTCAGTTGGGTTTAGTTTTTTGACCTTACGGTGAACTTGATCTCCGAGTTTACTCCTCCGGTTGGTTATTCTTCGAACCATATGGAGGGTCTATTAATGTCTCCTACATTGCAGGCTTATATCACTTTCCCATCATGTTGAAAACTGCCTAAGTCACTTTGTGTCGTGCTCACTGTTCAAGGATGCAGCCTGTGTCGGCCATTCTGCCGTTTATCTTGACCTCGTGTGTCAGCCATCCTAGTGTCAGTCTTGTTACTTGTACTACTCCACATCAGCTCATACCATTTGAGTGCTCCTCGTGTTGGATGATGGAGGATGCCTTAAGGGCTCCCTTCCAACGGACTTCTTCCCATCGACATCAACTCATTTTCTCTGGGAATGAAGTTTAGAGTTTCGGTTAGTACCTTGGGGATTGCAGTCATCAGTGGAAATTTCCCTCGTCGTCGAATAATGAGAATACATCAATGTCTTTTATTCGACGAGTTCCTCAGGTGTTCGACTTCAAGTCCTCTTATTCACACTTGTTGAATCGTACTAGGTACCTTGGGCCCCATTATCATTATCGGTGGAAGCCCTCGCGTTTGTTAAACGGTATACATCAATAACCGGTAATCAAATGATTCCCCCCTTGTTCGACTTCAGCTCATTTATTCACATGGTTAGGGTTTGTACCTTGGGTTGTTTGGATGAATACCTTGGGATTTTGATAGCATTACCTCATTATGTTATCACCCAAGCTGCGCAAGACTGAGCCTCACTCATTTTGGCTCTCCACAAGACATAGATCCAGTTTGTTGTTATGGCTATGATCTCTCATTCTGACATGGATCCACGCTTGTATTTCAGTGGCCATGCTATATATACATCTCCTAGTTATGTATCGGAGATCATGTTGTATCATGCTACACATCTATATGATGTCAAGATTGTAATTGCTCGTTGACCTTGATCGTTATTTCAAGTACTTTTGTGACTTGGCTCTGTGGTTTCTTGCTCCTCCTCTGACTTGGAATTATAATGTATTTCGGCCATCGTTTCCCTCTGACCTCACACATTAGGGGGCATCTATTATAGGTCAAATCTGCACTTCTCTGTTCGTGATCACATGTAGCTATTGATCACACAAAAGGACAACTTGGATTGAAGAGCTAGATTGACCTAGGTGATGCATGGACTTGGTTTACCCCTCAGTAGCTGACAAAACATTGATTTACCTTACATTTTGACATGTGCGCTACTCCTCAGGCATGAAACTAGTGCACATCAGGAAGTGTGCCCTACTCTATTGAAGGAAACTAGCGCACACCAACTAGTATGCCCTACTTTACCTCTTGCATAGTAGCGCACACCTCAAGAAATCTTGCAAATGCTGATTGTAAAGCAGTGAAGTTGCATATTGTGTGCTACTCTATTGTGGAAAACTCGCGCACATCTTAAGATGAAATCAAAAAATATATTATTTTGATGAATTGGGATTAGTTGAAGTTGGTTTGCAACTTCCCCAACCTCCCAATCAAACTACATCTGGATCCAAACTGCCTACCTTGTCCCATAAATACAAGGGGGATGCATGAGAGAGAAAACTAGTTAGACTCAGTTAGAGAACTAGGAGGAGAAACTATGCATTAAGGGTTGTTATGCTGGAGGAATTCCAAAGTTAGTGTGAAGAGTAGGAGCCCAGAATCCGGTTGCACAAGCACTCTAAATGATCAGGTATAATTGTACTGGTTATTTTATTTTGACAATAAAGGTTGAAATACCCTTCCTGTCCCAATCAAATGTCTAATGGATTGCATATTTGTTTGGATTAAATGCTTGATTGTATTTGATGTCTAAATTGCATTTCAATTTCATCATTGTTATATTAGTCAAGATACACTGAGGAAGGTATATTTTGTATTGCAGGTTCATCAAACAGAAGATCAAGTGAATGATCGAGCAAAAGCTAGGATCAAACGTCGTTAATAAGGTATGCCTTCTAAGATCTTGATCTCTTTCCTTTTGTAGAATCCCATGTGATATGATCAATGTATTTACCTATCACCCCAGAAGTTGGTAGTGTCTCTCTCCTCGCTATAAGGTAGAAATCCTGAACAACACAAGGGTTACATAGTAAATACATAGAGGCTCAACAAGAACATTATATTACTTTCAAGAATTGAACCTAGATGAAAATAATAACAATTAATTTAATGTTTAAACACTAATTGACATTTGAACACCACTAGGGGATCAATGACATCATCCAGTACTAGGAAAATACTAATAAAACTAAGGTGGACAAGGTTGGTGTGTTAATTATCCTAAAACAGTCCCCCCTTAATCCAAACTTAGACATATTGGGCCTTGGTTACTGTGACCAAAGGTCACCCATACAATCAATAATACAAAATAACTATTCATGAAACTAAGGAAATGGGGAAAGCCTCATGGGAACAAACCCCCCCTAAAAAATCTACAACGGGGAACTCAAGCAACCTTCACACTAAGTAGAGAAGGAAAATCTCTTTTGAGTGAAATACTTTGTAAAAATGTCAGCAATCTGCTCCTATGTATGATAGTAATGTAGGTGTTGGATCTGGATCTGCTCTTGTGATGTACCTCCCACTGTTTCGAAGTTGCATTTGCAAAAACAAGTCTTTCAGAATCCATTCTTTCTACTAGGGTGAATGTATCATTGTAGTACAAGCCATGAACCTTTGAGTACCCTTTGTCAACCAACCGAGATTTGTACTTCGTTGTAGATCCATCAGAAGCAAGTTTTGTTTCGTAGATCCACTTGCATTGTACTAGCTTTCTCCCTTGGGAAAGAGAAACAAGATTTTGTGTCTCATTTTTCTGTAGTGACTCATATTCTTCATCCATGGAATCCTGCCATCTTGGATCATGGAAAGTCTCTTTGAAGGATTGTGGATCAGACCCCACCATCATGTAGCACATCTCTGAGAGAAGTGGATCTATATGACATAGTGCAAGGTTTGCATCTTGATATTGAGATTTGGTGGTTCTATGGTCAGTTGGATCCCCAGCTACGTTCCCACCAATTCCAAGGACTTCGTGAGCCCATTTTGGCCTTGGATTGGGAGCAGGTGTTGGATCTGGATTTGGATTTGCTTGAACTTTATACTCAACATCAAGATCTGATTCAACTTGGTCCTCATCTTCAGAATATGAATCTGGATCATCATAAGAGACATCATTCTGATCTTCATCAGATGAAAATGGAGTAGGTAGAGAGTATGGAAAAAAGTGAGAGAATTCATATGCCTTTGAGGCCTGGTTTGCAACACCTTTCTCTATTATCTTCCCATAAGAGATCTCTGCAATCTCAAATGTGTCAGGTCCAAAAACAACTTTCTTCGGTGAACCTGTGTGTGTCATCTCATAAACGGATAACAAGTGTGTTGTCAAAGAAGGAACTTACATAACATTTTTGAACTTCCCATGCTCCAGTTGTATTGTGCCCTTCCCTTCAGCAGAGATCTGTGAATTATATCCCATGTGAATTCTAGGACCATCATTGAGATTTGGAGAAGAAAATGATTCTCTGGAGGAAACCATGTGGTTGGAGGCTCTAGTATCTATGAGGAAGGCTTGTGATTGTGAGAATCCAGCCTTCAGTGCATGGAATATCTCGTGATCATTTGTCTCACTTCTAGAATCAGTCTCTCTTGCGCCTTCTGGGAGGGAAATGTTTTGTTGTTCAAGAAGTTTGGTCATTTGATCTATCTTCTTCTTCATGCAAGATCTCTCTGGATGGTTTCCTTTCTTGCAATAGGTACACTTGGTCTTATCAAACCCCTTTTGCTTATCCTTCTTGGAGCTGGAGGATCCTTATGATGGATTAGGCTTCTCATATGGTTTGGATTCAAATTGCTTCTTATCCTTTCCTTTCTGCCTCCCTTTAGCATTCACACTTTTTGAATCCCCAACCATAAGAGCTTGATTTTTGGAGGCCTTCAAGGCACCCATTTGAATTAGTTTGTCTTGTTCTTGGATGAGAGATTCAATGAATGCATCTAAGGAAGGCATTTTCCAATTGGGGATTGACAATATCCAGAATGGAAGGTAGAAACAAATATTGAAAATTCAGGACCAAGCTTGCTTAGGATGGATAGCACCAGCTGCTCATCCTTCTTGTCAATGCCACATTGTTTGCACTGCATAACCAAGGACTTGAACTTTGAAAATAAATGTTGTATGGTTTCGAAATTGCTTGGTTGAAGAGAAATTAATTCATTCTCCAAAATGTGGCCTCCCAGCTCATATTGCTTGCCAAAGAGAGTTTCAAGCTTCAACCAAATCTCTCTTGGTGTCTTCAATCCATCAAGATGGAAGATCAAATCTCTGGAGATGTGAATAGACATAAAACCAAAAGCCTCATCTAATCTGTTCAGGTACTTTGCTTTCTCAACAACTACCTAAGGTTCGACCTCCTTTCCCATTGTGACCCTGTACAGACTCTTGTTGCACAACATAATATGTATATCTCCCCTCCAATCAAGATAATTGAAGGGTGTCAGGATTCTTGGAGTCAAAGGAGCATTCGAATTCTCCATGTATAACTGTTTGAGCGAATACAAACTGAAACTTTTGTTACTGCTGCACTGAAAACTTCTCAAAATCCTGCAAAAAACTCTCAAATTGAAGATAAACCAACCCTGCTGGGATTTGATACCATGTGAAATTATGGAACACAATAGATCTTTGAGCCTGAGAATACCTCACAGTGATAGGATTAGCAAGGAGAAGAATTACAGTGAAAATTGCATTGAAATGAGCAGTAAAATTAAACATGCGTTGAAACTCGGATGTGCACAGAAAGGTGTGTCATGTTACATTAATTAGTATAGTCAACATATATGGTACAATGGAGAGAATTCGAACACCAAGGGAGAATTCGAATTCATGTCAGTATAGCCTAGGAAATATGATCACCACTACAGTGCTCCGAGGCTACCAAACTCAACTGAGACTCAGTGAACTAAAGCTATTGTCAGTTAGTTGACCATGCAAGGCACATTAGTGAGTTTTTCATGCAAAATCTCATGCAATTAGGCTAGAGAGGGTGCATTAGATCACAATCAGTGGAAATTCGAGCACAAATCCCCCACTAGAGTCATGAACTCAGGTGGACTGAACTAGATCACTGAGTTAGCTCCTAAAATGTGGGGAACTGACTCTGGATGGCCTAAAATCATGCCTGCAGGGCACATCAAGTGGCTAATGGGTCCTAGATGACATTTGCACACCACTAGGGGACTAATGACATCATTCAATACTAGGAAAAGACTAATAAAACTAAGGTGGACAAGGTTGGAGTATTAATTATCACAACAACAAGAAAATGAAAAAAAAAAAAAGAATCTCCGAAGAAGACAACTTCTCCCTACTATCCACAATAGATCCTAACAATTTTGGAGAAGCCAACAAGGATGAACATTGGGTTAAGGTCATGAATGAAGAATTGGACCAGATTGAAAAGAATCAAACCTGGGAACTTGTTCCTAGATCTAAGAATAAAAATGTAGTAGGAATTAAATGGGTCTTCAAAAATAAACAGAATGAGAATGGGCAAGCAATAAGAAACAAAGCAAGACTACTATGCAAGAGATATGCTCAAATTGAAGAAATTGACTTGGAAGAAACATTTGCTCTTATAGCAAGATTGGAAGCAATTAGGATGTTTTTTTGCATTTGCTCCTATAGCAAGATTGGAAGCAATTAGGATGTTTTTTTGCATTTGCTCCTATAGCAAGATTGGAAGCAATTAGGATGTTTTTTTTGCATTTGCTTGCTACAAAGACTTCAAAGTTTATCAAATGGATTTCAAGTCAATATTCTTAAATGGAAATACAAAAGAAAAAGTATACATTGAGAAACCCGAGGGGTTCCAATTATCAGTAAAAAATATTATGTATGAATAATCAAGAAATCTCTTTATTGCCTAAAGCAAGATCCAAGGGCCTAGTACACAAGACTGGAAAAGCATATGCAACAGTAAGGATTCAAACAAGGAGCTACATATAACAACATCTACATCAAAATTGAAAATAAGGAAATGACAATCATTGTTGTTTATGTAGATGATATAATATTTGGAAGTAGTACTGACAAATAAATTAAAATGTTTGTTGTAGAAATGCAGAAAGAGTTTGAAATGCCAATGCTAGGAGAATTATCATTCTTCCTAGGACTGTAGATCTCTCAATCAAACAAAGGTATCTTCATTTATCAGACAAAATACATTAAGGAAATGATCAAGAAATTCAATATGGAAGACTACAAACTAGTTAGCACTCCTATGATTACATGAATCAATCTAAGTAAATATGATGAATCCATGGAAGTAGATCATAAATTGTACAAATATATGATTGGAATCCTACTATATGTGACAAATTCAAGGCCAAATGTCATGCATGTAGTTGGATTAGTTGCAAGATTTCAATATGCACCAAGGAAAACTCATGTACAAGCAGTGACAAGAATATTTAGATACTTGAAGGCTACTTTGGACTTTGGATTATGGTATCCAAAATGTGAAGAATTTACCTTGACACCATACACTGATGAAGATTGGGATGGATATATAGATGTCAGAAAAAGAACAAGTGGGTGTGCATTATTCTTAGGAAATTGCATGGTATCTTGGTTGAGCAAAAACTCAATCTTCAATCTCTCTATCCACTGCGAAGTAGAATATATTGCATCAGTAGCTTGTTGTACACAAGTTCTATGGATGAAGCAGACATTGTAATAAATTTAGGTAGAATACAAGCAACCAATTTCTATATTATGTGATAATTCTAGTGTGATAAGAATTTCTAAGAACCCTTCCATGCATTCAAAAACAAAACACATACCAATCAAATACCATTTTCTAAGGGAACAAGTTGAAAAACAAGTTGTTAAATTGGATCATGTGGCTACAAAGAAATAGGTTGCATATATCTTTACGAAACCTCTTCCTAGAGATACCTTTGAGTATCTCAGACTGAAATTGGGATTAGTACCCATTCCTTATTAATTTCCTCAAGCTTCATCAAAGATGGATGGAAAAAGCAGGTAATCACTCAGATGGGGGGAGCAACACAAGAAGAAAGAGAAGCATGAGTCCAGGGGGAATATTCCTTGTCAGTGATTGGTGTTAGAGACAAAGGGAAATTTGTAATACATGAATCAAGTCACAGACAAGCATAAGCACAAGGAGAGTAGACCTAAACAAAAAATATGACACAACCCCAGGGGAAGTAGCCCCTTTCCATTAATGCCAAAGGGGGAGATATACAAAAGAATTATGGACTCGACGACTGCAGATTCGATGAAATTGTTGCCATGAATGACAAAGGGGGAGATTGTTGGTAATATTGTCATTAATGTCAAGCCCAGTAAAGTATTTGAAGTAAAATTCATGATGAATTCATGATAACGGTATGATTTCCCATACTATCCATTGTCCAAAGAAACAAAAAAATGGCTTCCAATTTCCTTCTTTCACACCTTCAACTTGTGCTAAGGCCCACTCGAAAATCCAAACCAACCAATATCAGAAAACAACAAGGAACTGTATATAAATGCATAATTACACACATAATCACTACAAATCACCTCCACATCTAATACGGCTAAGAAGGTTTGACTCCCAATTTCCACAAGATTGAGTGGGTGTTCCTTCAAATTGGAGGAGTTCTAACGGGAGTGTCAAGAAGGAATGATCCATTAATGCTTGCATCCAATTCCACATTTTAATTGCCCCCTCTTAAACTAGGGATCCAAGCAAATCTAACAATGCCATTGGCCACTTCTCCATTAAATTTCCCCATCATCCCACCTATAGTAAAATTCATAACAAAAATAAATTGAAGAAATCGTCCCTCCTTTAAAATCAAAGTGTGTGATGGTATAGAGGCTATGATGACCTTTCATATTTTTTCCTCCCATATTAATTTTGTCCTACCACTTGCCTTAAATAGTGAATGGCATGCAAAAATTTGAATATTTCATTAAAGAAAAAATAAGAAATTGGGGAAAGGATAAGTCATTGCATGTTCTTAGAATTCCACATTCTAGATGAGAGATTTCATTGGCCAAATGATTTTCCTGTAAAATATGATCTCGTAGGACATGGAAATATTCTATAAATTCAAAGTAATTGACCTCCTTTTGGAATCTCAGAATGAGACTAGCGATTCTTCCATCAAATAGAGTGAGGAGAACACAAATGAGTCTTATAACTAAGTCTCCAATGACATTTAGTTATCTGATTTTCCTTAAATCTAGAATTTTAATCCCTTGGTGGAGAGCAATTGCCTCAACCTGATTGTTTGTAGCTTCACCCATCCCCCATTCCAAACTTGCTTCTTAATATCCTTTGGTATCAAGATGACCCCTCAAACACCTACCACCCCTAGATTGCCTTTCAAGGCCCTATCAAAGAAGAGGACATTTTTTTTGTTGAGAGAGTTTCCAATGATGGAATTCTTCTTCCTTCAAGTGTACTTGTCAATTTGAATTTTGAATGGGCTTCAAAATAACGCATCTTGGTTGAGAAATATCTCCCATCAAAATATATTTGAGCTATTCCTTTTCCTCTTGCTTCAACATCAAAAGTGATTGTGGCATTTCACTCCCTTTACCTAGATTCCTTTAGTCAGAAGCCCATGGGATTTTGCAATAGTAGTCACGGGAGATATTTCTCTTGTTAAAATATGGCTTTATTTTGTGCAAGCCATATTTTCAAACAAACAAATTTTGGCACTGTCAGCCATGCTCTTTTGAGAGTAAGCTTGTTCAATAATGATCCAACATATGTTCTATTCCAATTAATGAACATTTCATTCCAATAAATAGGCAGGGCCATCTCATGCTCTATTTCTTCAAATGTGAACTTCCATACCTGATTTGTGAAGGGACAATAAAAAAAAGATATGCCATCAGCTTTCAACTATTGAAGTAAAACACACGCCTTGAGGGACCCTGGATCCCACATTTTTTAATATTTGCATATGTTAGAAATCTCCCATGAACCATTATCCAGTAGAAGATGTGATTTTCGACAACCCAATCACCATTCCAAATATGTTTCCAAATCCTAGAGCAAGGAGTTAAAGGAATATTCACAAGCTTAGATTTATATCCTATCTTGATTTCATAAGCATTTCTATTAAGATCCCAACCCATACCATTTGCAATTGATTTATCAACTAGAGCACAACCTTGAATAAGATAAACAAGGATGAATACCTAGGGGGAAAATATGAATCAAGGGAGAAAGTGGCATCCAACCTATCCATCACTCATCAACTTGCTCATCCCAAAGAGAAATGTCATAAATGGTTTTAATTCTATGAGAATATATCCATTTTCTTATTCCCAAGTGTTCTTGATTATTCTTGAGACGAGGATTCCCCATGATGCCATTATCCCATATTTTTATCAGCCTACCATTTCCAGTAACCCAAGTTATTTGGATTGAATTATAGGTGTTATTGCTTACATAATTTCTAGATTGAAGATCCTTTTCCACCAACCAAGGGGTGGTATAAACACATTTTTATATTGCATTGAATCTACTTCTTGAATATGATCTATTTCCACCATTCTAGCTATTAAGTTATTATATGTCATAGGAATTTGACTCCCAAAGCAATGTCCATTGTCTCTTGGGGATCTAACGATGTTATGGTTGATTAGATGAAATTTTTTGGTGTTAGTTTTTCCACCTTGCCACATAAATTTGTGAATTTATTTTTCTATCTACTACATTATCCCAATGGGATCCAACATAACTAAATAATGGAATATTTCCAGAGCTAACAAATTGACTTCATAAGAATCACCCATTGTTGCAATCTACATTTGTTTTTGCCTATTATTCCTTTCTAAACAATTGAAGTCAAATTACCTAATGAGATTAGCATCCCCAAATATTTGAAGGAGGTTCAAGATGACAAACATGGGAATTCAACTTCTTAGAGCAAATTTGCAGTCTAAAATGGCCCTTATAAGTATACGAGCCACCTCATAAGAAAACAAGCCACCTCATAAGAAAAAAAGCATTTTATTCAAGAACCAATAGAATTTCAAGAAAAGAGTCAACCATAATGGTTGACATGGCATATTTGACATAAAATAATAGTTAAAATAATAAAATTATATTTATGAATTTTGGAGGAAAAGAGAAAAAAAACTACCTTTTTCTTCATATTTTCAATATATCTCCTTGTCGTTTTACTCAAATTTCGAGCAAGAGCACTCGTTGGGTGCGAAATTTGATTCCGCGTCCAACGAGTACCCACACTGTATACTCTTGAGGTATCCCGCCCCACAAAAAATGAGAAAAAACATAAAAAAAAAATATGTTACTTGAACCTCCAAAAATTCATAAATATTATTTTATTATTTTCCTTAGGAGGCCCATTTTAGACCTCAATTTTTTCTTTAATTAGTAATTATATAAATGATTTATAGCTAACAACCGCTAATGTTCGAGCCATAAATATGACTTTTTCCACTGGTTTACCTCTCTTAATCTCTGAGTGTTTGTTAACAACCAGTCTACTGGTTGTGAATTATAAACCTCTCAATGCAGTGCTCCAAAAAATTAGGTATCCATTACCTGATAAAGCTAGTCTTCTGCAACGGATTGCTGGATGTACTATACTTAGTAAGTTTGATTTGAAATCCGATTTCTATCAAAAGAAAAAGATAGGTTTAAGACTGCTTTCATTGTTCCCCATGGCCAATATCAATGGAAAGTCTTACCTTTTGGAATAAACAATGCCCCCCTCTGAATTCCAAAAGAGAATGGAGGATATTTTTAGGGAAAAAAGATGGGCATTAGTCTACATAGATGATGTCCTGATATGCTCTAAGAACATGCAAGATCATTTAAAGAATTTACAAGAATTTTATCATTTAGTTTATAAGCATGGCCTTGTTCTCTCAAAAAGCAAGATGGAAATCGAAAAAAACTGAAATCGAGTTTCTCGGTTTCAAGATAAACAAAGGGCAAGTAATTCTTCAAGACCATGTCTTAAAGGTGTTCTCACATTTCCCGGATTAGATATTAGAAAAGGTTCAGCTTCAGATATTTCTAGGAAGTCTCAACTACATCAGACCATTCTATAAAGGGCAAGCTTAAGATATTCATATCCTTCATAAGAGATTGAAAAAGAATCCCCCTAAATGGTCTTCAGATTTGACTGCTGCAGTCCAGAAAATTAAAACAAAAGTGCAGCAACTCCCCGCTCTCTCTCTTCCCCAAGGAACTGGTAATCTTGTAATTGAAATAGATGCTTCAACAAATGCATGGGGTGGAGTTCTAATTGAAAATCATGGCGAGAGAGAAGAGATTTGTGGCTATGCCTCGGGATCATTTAAATATGCAGAACTCAATTATCCATCCAGCCACAAATAAATCTTGGCTGTTAAAAAGGCAGTCAATCATTTTCGTTTATTTTTTAAGCCTGTAAAGTTTCTAGTTAGAACTGATTTGAAAATAATGCCTGGGATCTTTAAGAATGAAAATCTTATGCAGATAATAGTTCTAGGATTTTAAAATGGTTTTTATGGTTATAGAATTTTGATTTTGACATTGTTTATAAGCCTAGTTATCTTAATTGTGTTGCTGATATGTTAACCAGAGAAAAGTTCCATACTCAAGCTTTGACCTATCTCAATATGTTCAGTGCAGGAACATCCAGTTCTTCACAAAATGATAAAGGCAAGAGTCCAGCAAGGCCATTTCCATCCCCACTTATCCATTCTCAGGTAGGCTTGTTCTTGAAGCCATGGGATGAATCCTTGACACTAGAAGAGCATCAACAATCTTTGGAGCATGCAAACAGAACAGAGGCTAAGAAGTTTCTGTCTTTAACTCTCATAAGAAAAATCCAAGAATCTCCACTTCAACTCCAAATTTTTGGAGAAATGGGAAAAAGATGCCTTTCTTGGTCTGGAAAAGGCATAGGACAAATTAATTGGTTGTCGAGAAGTTTGGCTAGATTGCAATGAAGAAGAAGGCATAGATATGTGGTATGTCGACTTGGGACATTGTGATCTTACCTGGACCACATATAACCTTATTCTTCAATTCTACAAAGAAGAACGCGAGATACTTATATGTGCAGACCCGTCAAATCTTATCAACAATAAATGGTCAGGGTGGACTGAAATATTTTTGGATAAGTTTTGTCCAAGAAAAGATTCGGTTCATTGAAGGGATAATTTCATCCTCCACCTTCAAGTTGATATGTAGGTTGCAGACTAGAACCACATGTGGTTCAAATTTAAATTATGACACCTTGGAGGAAGATATACGCCGCTTGAACATACTGTTTATACAACCCAGAAATTCATCAAAAGAGATCAAGACGGTAAGAGAATTGACAGCAAAGTTCACACCAGAAGGATTCCTCTTAACTATAGAGTGGAGTCAACTTTTCAGGGAGATTTTATGTGTGGAAATAACTAGGTTATGTTTGGGTCGGACGTTGAGCAATGCTTTGACTATAATCTCTACCCATACATTATGCCATATGAACCCGTGGATTCTGATGGGGATCCTTTTGATTGTCTGTGTGGTGGAGTGGATCTCGGTGATGGACGAGAGATATGTATCTGTTTGCAGGGGTGGGACCCCTATGATTGATTGAAAGGCATGGTGGGACGCCTTAATAGGTTCCACATTATAATAATTTATTTTATGTTGTCAGATTGTATCCGTCTGTAGGGGTGGGACCCCGATGATTGATTGAAAGGCATGGTGGGCCGCCTTAATAGGTTCCATAATGTAATAATTTTAATTTATGTTGTCAAATGTATGTCCCTTTGTTTTAAAAAAGCAAGTCAGTCTGATTCTGTATTAAATTCTGTCTAAAGTAATTTATTCGGGTCCCATATGTCAGTTTGATCACTTAAGGGATGAGATAACGGATGTGGCTGTCCCCACACTCTACCCCGAATATTTACTTTTGACTGAATGTTGTCAGTCTAGAGTCACCGGGCCATTGGATAGTTTTTGTATAAATAAGACTCCAAGGCTCTCATTTAGGCATTCGGTTTTTGTGATTTGAGAACTTTGCAAATATTTGAGTCGAGGTTTGTGTATCCTCTGTGCTCGCGCTTAGTGCGAACTGGCATATGAAAAGCATATATCTCAAGTGTAAAGAGTCTGTAAGAAGTCAATAATGTATGCTCTCCCTCTGTGCTTCGGGCGAACAGTTGGGATCAAAAGCTACTTGATCTTCAAGTGTGTTAATATCAGTGATGATCTTCGCAGTCCGAAGACAAACTGATAATATGTATGTAAATTGAGTATGAAAGATTTAATGAAAAACAAGCAAGTTTGCTAGAGAAAGCCAAAAGAGATCTTGCGTTTGGTATAATATGTTATTTTCTTTAAAAATGTGTAAAATATAAGTATGTTATAGTGGTCGATAACTTTGAACGTAACTTTATAAGAAATGGGATATATAAGGATTTATTGATTATTATAATATAATTTATTTATTTTTAAGAGATTTTTGTTAATTTATATCTTTGCTATTGTGTAGAATATAAATATAATATAGTTGTGGATAACTTTGAAGGAACCTTATCAGTTATCAGAAATGAGGATATATAAAGATTTATTGATTATTATAATATAATTAATTTTAAAGATGATAATTTTATAGATTTTAAAATTAATATATAGAAATATGATGTAGTTTGCATTTTGAATTATTGTTTTTTTAATTGTGATTTATAGTTGTCAAGGGAAACATAGTCAATACATTCATTGGGAAGCTCAACAAGAACATTGAGCGTTATATCACTTACAAAAATTGAATTTGAATGAAAATAATAACAATTAATTTTATATTTAAAAATTTAAATTCAATTTATTTTATGAGAAATGTTCCAATTCAAATTTGACTATCTTTTAAATTTTAATAAATATTTATAATAATAATAATAATTTTTTTTCAATGAAACAAAGTCTCTTACTATTCATAGAATAGATTGAATCAAAGAAACTTACAATTGTAACCTATCGAAGGGATAGTATACCAGTCTTACAACATTTTCCAAGTAACATAAAAAACAGAATCGAGATTACTACAAATCTTATCCAAAATATCAGTCGTCCAAATATCATAGCCATATCCCTATCTTTTATAAAAAATGTGAACTATAAGTCAGTCCTATATCTATACAAGAAGCTTCTCACATAAAAGTGACACTCAAGAATAACACAAAAGGAAAGAATAGCTAATAAAACTAGAATTGTCCCTCCTCGCAAATCTATTGATCTTCAAAATAAGTAAAATGGAGATATCCATCCTTGATAATCAAGCCGTTCTTGGAAAGAGCATCCACTTTAGAGTTAAATTGTCTAGAAATGTGTACACAACTAAAAGAAAACTATTGTAACAAGGCAGAAATCCTCACTTCCACTGTTCAAATGATGACACCCCCAAAAGTTGTAAACCGCAGTTGATCAATAATATCTACATGGGTGCAATCACTACATAAAGATTAGTCATCATTGTATATGTTGCCATTTATATCATCATTTTAATTACAATGATAAATTAGTATTCTAATCTCAATGGTAAAATGGTTGATGTATAGATAACAATTGTTCGAAATTTAGTAAGAGTTGTTTGAATTTTTTTTTCAAAATATTTTGTAGTACATTGGAATTGAACCTCACCCCACCCCGTACTTTTTGAAAGGCCTCGGCTCCTTCACTCACCAAGTGAGCTACTTATTTTATATTTGTTTGGAAGATAAATATAAAATATAAATGAGTGATTGTATAAATCCAAATGTAATAAATCTAATAAAGATAGTTAAAAATATTGAATTTATTTTAAAATCAAAATTTGATTTTGAATAATAAATTTTTAATTTTCTGGGTTGGCAGGCACGGGAGGTGTCATCTTTGACCCCGGGGGAAACAGAATGAAAAGCTATGCCTGGGGGATTGGAATAAAGACCAATAATGACGCTGAATGGCTTGCCTTACTTAAAGGCCTAGAAGCAGCCATCACGGCCGGGATAAAAGAGTTGATAGCCGTTGGGGATTCTCTTCTCATAATCCGAGAAGCCCGTAACCTCGTCAGGAAACGCACCACCCCATCCAATAAATATCACCACATCCTCAAATTCATCAGCAGATATTTTCACAATCTAAATTTTCTCCATGTTTTACGCTCTAATAATCACCATGCCGATGCAATGGCAAACAAAGGAGTGCTTCATTGTCCCGTTTTACTATCCTATGATGGTGAAGAACCTACCCAAAGTTGGATTCCCTAACCTCTTCGCCCCTTGGGGCTCTCACCCCATACTTCGACTTCTACCTCTCCTACCTCTCGTCACCTTAGGCTTCGGCCACCCCAACTCCTGCATGCAACCACTTGTCACTTCGTTCGAGGGCCGATGGAGGCATTTAATGCCTTCACATGGCCTCACTCCATCTACCTCCACTACCTCGCACGCTCTAATTTACCTCCCCTTTAGATGCTTCCAAACTCACGTTTTGTTAAACCTCGCCCTGAGGATGGATACTCGCTCCACTGCCTGCTTTGCTCCTTCCCTGGGCACGAGCTCTGCATTATCCTTGCCTCTGCTCTCCTGCACGCCCTGCGAAAAGCCCCTGCTCTCCCCCCCCGGCTTCTCCCTTCCTGAAGAAAAGCTCTTGTAGCCTCTTTGCTCACTCCTTGTGGACCTCACATCCCTCAATCTGTGTGATGACGAGCTTGAAGCCCTTGAATCCTCCACCCATTCGAACCCCCAAAACTCAGAGGCAGAAACCATGGAAGCATAGGTGAATAGGATTCGAATTGAGGTGGCAGATATAAAAAAGAATATGACGAGAGTTTTCACCCTATTGCACTCTCTCAGCACCGAGGTTAGGCACAACAATGATTTGATGAATGGTCGAATTTCCTCCATGTCAGAAGCGGTGGACTACATAGCCAACAACATCTCCAACGTGGACGACAATTACAGGAATATCTCAAACGTTGAAGGAAAGGTGGACAGACTTAGAGAAGATTTGGTTTGTTGCGTCCCAAGGTTTCATGATACTATGGGCTCCAGTTCCAATCCGGATGACTCCATGGAAAGCCCAGAACCTCCCCGTCCTCGTCAGAAATAATGCAGCAAGCTGGCTCTTCATTTTGCGGGTTATATATTTCTTTCTGCATTAGCTTAGAAGCATCTCTGGTTATTACCCATTTAAATATGGGTTTCTATCAGCTTTTAATGGATTCCACATCCAAATTTTGTAATGTATTGCTTCTGCAAGTTTATCTTGGGACAATTTGTAAGGGTTTACAGTTATAGTCTTAAACTTTTTAGAGTTAAGAGAAGCAGTAGAGAAGCAGAAAAGAAAAATTTGAATGCTAGTCCCTCACAGAGGAAAACCAGAAACTCTCTCTCTGTATTTTTTGAAGACTCCTTTTTAATATAATCCCCATAACTGTTCTTGTTAAAAAAAAAAAAATATTTAATTTAAGCAAATAATAATAGAAAAATCAAAATCATATTTTATATGTAGAAAATATTAAAAGACAACTAACTTACCCATTTACATATGTACGTTTTTAATTGTCTATCCTATTATGAATCTATACTAAAATATGCTATAGTTTAGCATTAATTAGGCCAGGAATGCTGTGTAGATATGTATGCCAACGAAGACGAATGGCTGTTGCTGACGATGGAATCTGTTATCACAAATGATGGTGGCTTTTGCTGACGATGGAATCTGTCATCACAAATAATGACAATCGTTATCCATTTACCGACCAAGAATGCGATGTTACGCGCTTTCAGTACTATGTTTTATTCAAATTTTTCACATTTAAAGAGCCCATGGCAAGCTTTCTGAAACCTCCTCTACCTACATAGTTTCTGGTTTGCTGCATTGTATTTGTGTTCACTTTTTCTACTGCAGATCGGTTGGGTTCAATACAATTCTTGGAAAGGAGGGGCTTCTGCATATGTAAGTTTTCTATTGGTGCATTGAAAGAAAATATAGGGCTGTTAAAGAGTTAATGTTTTATTACAGGGATGATTAGGTATTCTTCCTGTAACAAGTTTTTCTTTTACATATGCTTATGACAGAGCCCTGGCCCATCTGATCTGTGCTCTTCTTTATCCGATCTGTCCTCTTCTTTATCCTTAAAACATTTCCTGTAGTATAGAAACAGAAGCAGTTATGGATTATCATTACCCATTTGTCTGTTTTATGATTATAGATCAGCATTATTAGATGATGCCTGCATTTGTCCTCAATGTCTTTTTTACCTTCCCAACTCCACATTAACAACACACTGTACAATACCCATCTTATCAAAGTGGGAGAGATTTGAATTTTTGTTCCTGTCCTTGCAAGAGCAAAGCCTGTACCAATTTCCCATGGGGTAACCCCCAGACATGCCCACAATGGCACAAGAAGTTAGGATATGTCAGTGAAGTAATTTCCTTTTTCATTCACAAGAATCTCTGATGATAACTTGATTCAGTTTCGTCAAATTTTGGGTTATCGGTAGTTAAGAATGTGTTTTCCAATGCTGCATTTTCGTCCTCTTCTTCATCAATTTTTTTATATGTTTATGACAGAGCCCTGGCCCATTTGATTTGGGAATTTTCCTTTTCCCTTTGGAATTTCTTCTATTATAGACAAAGAAGCAGTTATGGGTTTTCTAATTAAGGATCAGCATTGTCGGTTTGTTGGTTTGATGATGTCTACATTTGTCCTCAATGCCACAGGAAGTTGAGCTGTTTTAACGAAACAACTTCCTGTTTCACTCCCAAGAATCTCTCATTATGACTTCCTCCAGTTCGTAATCACCATATATATGTTTTCAGTTTATCGTTTTCTGGCTGCAATAAAACCATGGTCGTTATTGATCTATTTCGGGATGGAATATGACTATCTTCAAGCAAAACCCATGTCTTTAATTGTGAGATGTTTGGAATTTGTAATATGACTATCTTCAAGCAAAACCCATGTCTTTAATTGTGAGATATTTGGAATTTATTGCATGTTTACCTTGCTCAATGGAAAACTGGGTTTTATGTTTTTGGCAGATCAGGAGGAGTTGTTGGCATGGCATTGACTCTCAGAATAGTTTGAGATGAAAACATCTTCAGTGACAGCAGGGGGATTATTCATTTTCAACATTCTGTAAATCATGGGTTTGTCATACTCTTATGACCATAAGCCTACTCTACAGTGAGCTTTAACTTTTATTCAATGACTCGGGCAATTTTATGAAGAGTAGAGTGACATAAGATTGATAAATCTTTCCATTCTCAAGTGTCGGAGCAGATAAGAGACAGGCTTTTGTAAAAACTGCTATGACCTGTGTTACCATGGCAGAGATTTGCGAAGCACCATGCTCAATTGAAAGAATCATCTCTCCACGGGTCAGGCAAATGGAATCATTTCAATATAATAGGCAAACAGAACAGTCTCTTGTGTACAATTTCAGTACTGTTTCAAAGTTCCAGTCAGTGGTGAAGGAAAATAATAGGATGCAGGCTACCGGGATGCACATTGGATCTTGCATTCGGAAGGAGCTTTTAACAGTAAAAGATGAATCACATAGCATTGAATTTGGATGCCCCATTATTCCAGGGCTCCCGGATGATGTTGCTAAGCATTGTCTTGCCCTTGTCCCCCGTGTGCATTTTCAGTCAATGGGATCTGTTTGTAAGTCATGGAGGAAATTCATTCAGACCAGGGAATTCTCTATAGTAAGAAGGCATGCTGGTACAATGGAAGAATGGCTTTATGTACTAACCGCAGATTCAGAGGGTAAAGGAACCCACTGGCAGGTTCTAAATCCTCTGCGTGGTCAATGGCAGTCTCTTCCTCCTATGCCTGGTCCTGCTAAGGCAGCATTCGGGTTTGTTGTGATCGATGGAAAACTTCTGGTCATGGCAGGTTTAGTTGAAGATGATGATGGCACTGCTAGAGCTTCAGCAGACGTATATCAATATGACTCAGGCTTAAACAGGTTCGCTCTCATTGCTTTCTAAATTGAATCTGAAACTAAATGAAGTGTTTGTAAAACCCAAGAGAATATTGTGCCTAGTTTCTCAATACCTAACCATGCATTGCCTATTCTATACTTATGTGAATTGCAGGCCATTAATAGGCATTCGTCATTACAGCCTATTCAAACCCTGGGGACAGTTCATCTTTCCATACAGCTTGTATTCATGTACACTAAATAATGAATTGAATGTTATCTATCCTTATCTATCATCATTCTTTCATCAAACACTCACTCTTTGAACAGGAAGCCCATATCATGCTATGAATCTATGACCAAGGCACCTACATCTTCCCAAAACAATTGCACAAATCAGCCTGTTTGGAGCCCCTGAACAATCTGGTTAGGATGCAGTGTTAAAACCTAGAACATCATAATCTGATTTGACTTCATGGTGGTTATTGCAGATGGAGCATGCTTGCAAAGATGAAGGTGGCACGCTATATATTTGCTTGTGCAGTGATTGATGGCCTTGTCTATGCAGCTGGTGGGAATGGAACACGCGGAGAGAATCTTTCAAGTGTTGAAGTGTATGACCCACAGAACAACAGCTGGAGTTTGATTGAGAGTCTAAGATGTCCCAGATGGGGCTGCTTTGCTTGTGGGTTTGAAGGTAAGCTATATGTCATGGGTGGCAGATCAAGATTCACAATTGGGCATTCAAGATCAATTGATGTTTATAACCCTAAATGCCATACCTGGGATGAAATTAAAAGTGGATGTACTATGGTTACTGCGTGTGCTGTCTTGGACAAAAAACTATTGTGCATGGAGTGGAAGAATGAAAGGAAATTAGCAGTTTTTGATGCTTCAAACAATTCATGGGAAAGGGTGCCTGTGCCCATTGGAGGGAGCCTCAAAATTGGGTTTTGTTTTGGCAGCCTCAATGGAAAGTTGTTGCTCTTCTCTTCCAAAAAGGAACACTATTACAAAACTCTAGTCTACGATCCTAATGCTGTTCCTGGTTCAGAGTGGCAGACTACAGATATTAAACCATTGGGTGATTGCATATGTAGTGTCACAATTACTGCTTAAACTAAGTTTAAGCGACTAGAAATTCTAAGTTGAATTAAAGTTGTCAAGAAAATTGTTTTGATTGGGCCTTAAAAGAAGGTCAGTGAGAATAGCTGTTCAGAATATATAATTGAATTTTATTCTAATCTCTAGACCTTTGGTGGGAAGTGATATTATATTAATACACATTACTTCGTTTTTTTGGGCAGAGTTATCTTCTATTTTGAAGGAATTATTTTAAGAATATCATTCAAACTCATCCCAAAATGCATGATGTGAACTATAAACAGTTGTGCAGCTTATGATGTCGAAATAGAGAATTGATATTCATAAGCATCAATTTTATTCTTCCATATATCATTGTGTGGTCAGTAATGTACGATTTACACATTTCTACCTACTGTAGGAAAGAATCAAATCATTTGTAGTAAGTATAACTGAACACTATGTAATAAAGTTGATAATCACTGAATAAAATATAACTGATAATTCACAATTCTTATGTATCTGCACTGTGAGGATAAGGACTTTGTTAAGATATAGGCAGCTTATGGAGCCTAGGAGATTTGATCATAGGTTGGTTTGTTGGTAGCAAAGGTTTATAACCAATCCAACCAACAAATCACTTTAAAGGTAACTCATTGGTTTGCAACTAAGTCCATTCACATTATGGGGCCGAGCATTGTGTAGACATAGGTGGGCTATGGATCCCATAAGATTTAATCATTGACTGCTTGGTTGGTAGTGTACTCTCATAATCAATTTGGGCATGAAAGTGTTGGTAGCGAAGTCTCATAATCAATTCGGCTATGAAAGTGATTAGTTGGTTGGTAGTGAATTCCATCTGCACTATGGAGCCAAGCACTGTGTTAAAGAATTGATAGGCTATGCTGTCCACAAGATCTATTCATAGGTTGATAGTAGGTAGTGAAGGCTCATAAGCAAACTGACCTGAGTCAATTTAAAAGTGTCTCATTGGTTGGTATGAGTCCATCTACACTATGGGTCCAAGCATTGTGTTAAGACATAGGGAGAATATGGAGCCCATGGGATTTGATCATGGTTTTCAGTGTGCAGCCAAGAACTTTGTTAAGACAGGTGGGCTATGGACCCCAAGAGATTTTATCATAGGTTGGTTGGGTGTTAGTGAAGGTTTGTAACTAATCTAGCCAACGAATTGTTGGTCAGCATTTAAGCCCATCCACACCATAGGCCAAGCATTGTGTTAAGACATAGGTTAGCTATGGAACCCATAATATTTGATCGTAGGTTGGTTGGTTGGTAATGAAGGCTCATAATGAATCTTTCCAACAAATCCATTAAAAAAAAGACTCATTGGTTTGCATCGAAGTCCATTTGCACTATCGATAGCACACAAGATTTGGTCATAAGTTGATTGGCTAGTAGCAAACGGCTCATAACCATTCTAAATATTATGTTGGCACTTAAGTCCATCCCCAATGTGGATAGCCCATGACATTTGATCATAATTTGGTTGGTTGGTAGCAAAGACTCATAATCCCTTGTTAAACTTGATTTAAAAATCAATGGATTAAAGAGCCAATTATTAAGAAAAGTAATTTGTACTTATCTTGTAATCCTCTAATCTTTAATAAGGAACCAAAACACTAACAATCTTTAAGTGCTAACTTGCAAAATTAAATGCTAATATTAGCTAGAGTGGTGGGGATTAGGGTCCCTCTTGTTTTTTTATTTTTATTTTGGAGTATATTTTATTTGAAGTTGAAATATTTTGGTAACAAGCATGAATGAGAGACTATTTAGCATTTGCATGTATTTGGATTTTCCCTTAACAAAAGGAAAGAGTCCCAACTTTTACTGCCAAACTTTGAACAATAACACAAATGAGTGGGTCATTTGGGGCATGGACCTTTAAGCTTGAACAAAACACTTAAAAAGATAAGAATCAAAATTAAAGGTTAAAGAGGGTCCATAAGTTATGCTTTTGCAGTGATGGTGGTGACTCTAGGTATATGTGTATGGAGGTGACTGGGCTAGCAGAGCCCGTTTATCAAAGGCTTGTGATTGTTTGCATTTAATGGTATATATGCTTTAGGTGGAGAAAACCAATGCTGCTTACACCTGGTAGGTAGAGGTTTGTTTTTATGGCTTTATCCTTAACCTTTTAGTGGCCGACTCTTGTATTTTCCATCCAGTTTTATTGATTTGACATCAACTGGAGGGACTTCCTTTATACTGTGTCGTTGTCGTCAGACCTACCTTTTTTTACCCTTTCCTAAGTACTGTTTTTATGATAAAGGACACATGGAACCTTCCTATGTGCCTTGGGAAACTGATCCACAGTTTATCAACAAGAATACAATCACCGAGGAGGCAAGTTTTTACTATCCCGCCACCTTTCATCCTCCACAGTTCTCCCTGGGTGCTAGTATTTTTCTCGTCTAGGTCCTTGACTCCCACTATTTTTTAGGCTCTATAGAGTGATCGGGCATTTTCTTTGCTGAACGATCTTTTGCAAAGGGTCCGGACCTGGGTGTCACTCTATCCTCTTTAGGTAGAAAGCGCAAAAGGTGCGTTAGGCGGAAACTGGAGGAAAATCTTGCTTTGGGAGAGGATGTTCCGATGTTCAAAGAATTTTCGATGAATAAAACCACCATAGTTGGCCTCTTCCGTGGTGGTAGTATGGCACTAGACACCTGTAATATTCTAGCCAAGGATAGGCCAAAATATCAACTCCAAACTCCCAAATTTAACAGAAACTTAACTAGTAAATTTTAACAATTTTTATAGTGTGCAAGGTGATAATGTTGTTTGTGGGTTCACCGATCAAGGATGGTGGGAGTGACTTTTGATTTTGGTTTTTATATGAGGGAATGTGCAGCAACAAGGTATAACAGGGCCAAACACTAAGTCCTATGCAACAAGCACTGGAGCCATTTACTTTTCAACAACAGACAAGTCTATTGCCTACTTCGAAGCTTCCTGGGTCTTCCAGCATATGCATACTAGACTGAGAGTTTATTCTGAGTGAAAGCAGAGTTATATCAGTCATTAAACTCATTAAAACATATTGGAGCAGAGTTCGGGTGAGTTTGGGAGATTATAGACAGATTTGGAGGCCAAAAGGACAAGTGCGCTACTGGAGATTACTCAGCTAGGAGATTTATAGATTCCTCCAAATCGTGTTAGATGCTTCCAAAAACTAAGGGGAAGGGCTGGAATGGATTCTATACGATCTTAAGAGACTCGCATAACTTACAAATAGTAAAACTGATGCATAGACAGTGTTTTATAGCAAATATGGAAAAACTAGTTAATTAAAATTGCTCAATGAGCTAGTCTTGCATTTCTTATTCCTAAACTGCCTTAAAGGATTACTAAACTTTGTAATGAAGCATTAAATGGTTCTGATAAATGTTCATTAACAACAACAGGTCAAAATTTGAAGTCCTGAATACATATTTGATACTTCATTACATTCAGAATTACAAAGAGCCTCCATGGCTAGGAAAATCTTACACACTGAGAGAGAAGGAGTGTAAGAGGAAGAGAAGAGGATGTAGCTCCGCTTTGAATATGATTTCTGAGTGATAGTAGGTCTGATATCTGAGATGAAGTGCGCATTGGTCTTCTTGAGCTATCCTGGGCACATTCACTGAACTGGATTTCTTCTACTGGGTGAGCTCCTCCAATACTAGCTCCAATGGCACTCGAACTGTAGAACACTCTCTCGATGCTTCTGATTCTTCAACAATGGAATGATATGGATCTGAAGATCAGTACTACATAGCTCTGGATCTGATCAATAACTGGCTGGAACATCAAAATCCTTGGGGCTCATCTCCCAAGAAAAGAGTTGAGGCACATCTCTCAACAGTTGAGTAGCAAGAGCTCTCATTGACAAAAATAATTAACCAAAAGATGTGAATGGGATTTGGAAGCATTATTTTATAGATAAGGAAGCTTCATCCCCAAGTCACCCACACGTGTGAGAGAGGAAGGGCACATTCATTGAGAGAATTAGGAATTACTTGCTTTGCAAACTTTCCTACTTTTGCCTCCTTTCACTAAAATTGGCAAGTGCGCCCTACTTAGCTTTTATGAGTGTTGCTTGCTTTTCCAATTGACTGCTTTTTGTACTTTCCTTCTTTTTACTTTCCTGCTTTGTGCTTTTGCTTGATTTTGCTTTCTTTTGACAGTTTCCATTTTCTCTTGTTGCCATCTTTCCTTTAGCTAACTCCTTGATTTTCCGAGCTTTTCCACTTAAGCAAGTGAGGTCCACATTGACCCTATGCACCCTCCTAGCCATGTCATCATCAATTCTTTCCACAAAATTAATTGGTAATGATGATACATTTCTTATTAAAAATAATTCAAACTCTGAATATTAATAATTAATTAATAGCTATAGTATTTGTGCTTCAAAATTATCCCAATTAATTAATCCTTATTCAATTAATTTTGCTTAGACCCCCTAGGGATGGGAGGATCCAAGTCTTGACCAAGGTCACTATGGAAGGGACATGATAGTCCTCCCTCCCCAAGACTGCTTGTCCTCAAGCATTTGCAATCCAGTATGTTGCAGAATCTGTTCATCTTCCCAGGTTGCATCTTCTGTAGGAAACCCCTTCCACTGCACTAAATATTCTTTAATGATTATGCTCCTCAACTTCCTCTCTCTAACCTGGAAAGTATCTTCTCTTTCCAAGACCAGGTGTCCTTCATCATCAAGAGGAGGCAATACTTCATAAACAATGACTTGCTGGCCATCTGCTTTCTTCAAGCATGACACATGGAAGACATTGTGTATCTTGCTTCCTGGTGGAAGATCTAATTAATAAGCAACTTCACCCACCTTTCTTGTAAACTTGTAAGGCCCATAGAACCTTGGAAATAATTTCTCAACCCCTTTCGATTTCAAGGTATATTTCCTGTAGGGATGCAACCTTAAGTAAACCAAGTCACCTTCTTGGAAGGTTTGATCTGTTCTCTTCTTATCTTCATTCAGTTTCTGTTGGTTCTGTGCAACCTGCAAATTTTCCTTAAGTGCGTTGAGTATGTCTTGGCTTTCTTGCATCCAATCCTTTTCCTTTTGTGCTTTGCAATCCCCAAATATCAGATATGCAAAAGTGGGGGATTCATATCCATACAGAGCTTTGAAAGGGGTCAGTCCGATGGACATATGGAATGTTGTATTATAGCAGAATTCTCCCAAATGTATCCAGTTGACCCATGCCTTCTACTTCCTGGTAACATAATTTCAGAGATAAAATTCCAACCACTGGTTCACCCTCTTAGTTTGGACATCATTCTGAGGGTGATAGCTTTGCTGAGGTGCAAACTAGTTCCAACCAGCTCGAACAAAGTTTTCCAGAAAGCACTAGTAAATTTGCTATCTCGGTCACTAATTATAATCTTGGGCAGACCATGCAATCTGAATATTTCTTTGAAAAATATTGCAGCTACTTGACTGGCTGTAATAGATTACGTGACAACAAAAAAGTGATAAAATTTAGTCAATCTATCAACTACCACAAAGATGCTATCATTAACCTGATATTTTGGTATTCCTGTGATGAAGTCCATGGACACACTTTCCCATTTATGTTCTGGAATTGGCTGGGGTTAAAGGAGACCAACAGGATGAGTGTGCTCCACCTTATTCTGTTGACATGCAGTACACTCCCTCACATGCCTTAACACATCATTTTTGAGGCCCTTCCAAGTGAACCTCTCCCTCACCTTCATATAAGTCTTCAAATATCCAGGATGGCCCACTACTGGTTGATTGTGGACAGCCATCAAAATATGTTCTTTTAACTTGGATCCAGGTGTTAGAATTTTTTTGTTTTTGTAATAAATAATATCATTGATGACTTGGTAAGAATCATCCTGAATCACCCTATCCAACACTTCACAAGCAAACTGATTTTTTAAGTATTCTTTAGCTAGTTGAACTTTCCAATCAGTAGAGACTTGCATCAAATAAAAAGCAGGTTTCCTAGAGAGGGCATCAACTACCACATTCAACTTACCCTTTTTGTATTCTATGTCAAAGTCATAAGACTGATTTTGCTTACCCATTTCTGTTGTCTATCATTCAACTCCCTTTGGGTCAAGAAATGTTTCAAACTGTTGTGATCAGTCTTGACTATGAACTTGCCTCCCACTAGACATTGCCTGAATTTGGCCAGGGCATGCATGATGGACAACATCTCTTTATCATATATCGAATAATGCTTCTCATATGGCTGCAATTTTCTGCTCTCATAAGCAATGGGATGCCTATTCTGCATTAAAACTATTCCAATGCCTTCACTAGAGGCATCACACTCCAATATGAAAGGTTGAGTGAAATCAGGAAGTGCAAGTACTGGGTAGTTTCTCATGACTTTCTTCATTCTGTTAAAATATTTTTCAGCCTCACCAGACCAACAAAAAGAACCATTCTTGGTGAAATCTATCAAAGGGGATGTGATCTTAGAAAACCCTTTTACAAATTTATGGTAGTAGGTGCACAAACCAATGAATCCCCTTAATGTTGTTATGTTCTTTGGACTTGGCCATTCAAGTATGGGATTGATATTTTCCATATGTACCTTGACTCCTTCTTTCCCAATGATATGACCGAGATAAAGGAGTTGTAGTTGCTTACTGAAACGGTGCATTGGTCAATCCAAAAGGCATGACAAGGAACTCAAAATGCCCATAAGGGCACTGAAAAGCAGTTTTCTGAATGTCTTCATCTTTCATTATGATTTGGTGGTATCTAGAACACAGATCAATATTAGAAAAATATTTAGCTCCATGTAGCTCATCCATCAGTTCATCAATCCTTGGGATATGATATATGTTCTTGATGGTCTTCTTGTTCAAAGCCCTATAATCAATGCACATGCACATTGTTCCATCCTTCTTTTTGACTAGGACCACCGATGATGCAAAGGGACTTGATCTTGGTCTTATGAACCCCATCTCAAGCAGCTCTTTGATGGTTTTATCAATCTCATCCTTGAATCTTTTGGTGTGTTTATAAGGATGGATCTTGATAGAAAAAGTACCAGGTTCCAGCTCAATCCAATGCTCAGTACCCTTGTTAGGAGGCCTTCCATGTGGAAGATATTCAAACACTTTCTTGTGTTTGTGTAGCAGCCTTTGAATGTCTTTTGGATGGTGTGATAAATCAATGGAAGTCCCTTGAGTGGTGATGAAACATTCAGCAGCCCACTCAATATCACCATGTCTCAAAACCGATCTCGTACTATGTGCATAAATTACCTGTTTTGGGTAGGTGTTGACACCCCTCAAGGTCACTTGTTTCCCTTCAGCATCTTTGAAGCACATTTGGGGTATTTGGTAATTTACCAAATGATCCCCAATGGAGTACAACCACTGCACTCCCAACACCACATTTTCATCAGCGACATCAACAATGTAAAAAATATCAGTCACAGTATGGTCTCCAATAGTCACTTGCAGTTTTGGAATCCACCGGTCACACTGCATAGTGTTGTTTCCCAGAATAATGACCGTGAAACCTCCAAATTTTTATGTTTGTAATTTCCTTCTCTCTACCATGGTTGCATCAATAAAGTTATGGGTGGCACCCCCATTGACCGAAACTGATACCTTTTCCCCTTGCACAACCCCTTTGAATCTCATGGTGTGGTAGCAGGGAACTCTACTTAAAACTGCAATTTTGCATTTTGGTTGCGGGGGTTGTTCTTCTCCCGCTGTCTCATAACCATATTCCACTGGTGCTTCTGCTCCCAATTATTCCTCATCACTTTCTGAAAAAACCTCAATGTAGTGTGCTTTCCCCTTAGCACATTTGTGGCCCGAAACCCAAGGTTCTTGACAGGAAAAACTGGGTTTTTTTCTTCTTAACTCATCCCGATATTTGTATGAGTATTCCTTCTTGTTTGGGGAAGCCATATTTCTAAAGGGTGATCTTTGGTTCTGAAATTTAGCAGGTGCATTAACCTTAGGTGTATATCTTGTCCTTGGGATTGCATCTTGCAGATCCCTTGTTCTGCTCACTGCTTCTTTTAGGTTAGTTGGTCGGTAGGATTTAACCAACCCTTTCAATGGTTCTTCTAATCCTTATGTGAACAGGAGGATCAAGCGGCATTCAGATATGTCAGTGACCATTACTGCAAGCTTTTGGAACTCTGAGATGTAAGCTTCAGGAGTTCCAGTTTGCTTGACATGTGTCAATTCCCTAAAGGAGATTTCAGGGTCTCTTCTGTCAAATCTCTCCATTAGTCTCTTAGTGAAATATGCATAGGAAGTCACTTGATCATGGCCCAAGTTTCTCATACCATGGAACCACCAGTCATTTGCTTCACCTTCCAAATGTAAATTTTCCATTCTGATGGAATTCTTCTCATCCATTGCATTCAGTTGAAAATAAGTGTCTAGCTTCTGCACCCAGGAGCTAGCAGTACACTTTGAGGATCCATCATAGTAAGGTAATTGGATCTTACCAATTGTATTTCTCAGCTCATAATTATGTTTTGAAAGCCTATGAACTCTTCTTGGCTGATTTTTATACTATGCTTCATAGAAATCCTTGAAAGTCAATGCCCTTATGCATTCTTCACTCAAAGTTTGGTATTCTACATACTGATCCTCCCAAGAAGCAATTGATTCAGTTAGAACTTCATGATCCTCCTTATGCTCCTCAAGGAATTTGGGAATGGTCTGTCAGGAATGATCCTTGAACTCTTATTTTAAATCATTAGGCCTATTATGAGTCCCATTCTTTGAAAAGATAAATCCACCAGGGATCTTCCTTTCTTCATTTTGGAAGCCACTGTTGCTCCCTTCTACATCTTTATGTCCTAGCTGCTTAGCCAATAATTCTCTGGTGTCTTTCCCAGATTGGATTATGTTATGAGATATGTATTGCATCCCCTTTAACATACTCTGCAAAAAACTTCTGAACTCTTCCTTCTCATCTAAATCAGACATGTTCTTTCCCCCTTGTATTTTCCCTCCAGTAGATTCCACCTCTTCTTCGATAGAAGGTTCTTCGGGTTTCTTTCCTATGGAGAATGGAATTCTCTTAGGAATCATCACCAAATGTAAAGAGCAGGTTTAGAGGACCATTCTCTGATACCACTGCAATATGCCATCCAAGGATAGGCCAGAATATCAACTCCAAACTCCCAAATTTAACACAAACTTAACTAGTAAATTTTATCAATTTTGATAGTGTGCAAGGTTATAATGTTGTTTGCTGGTTCACTATTCAAGGATGGTGGGGGTGAATTTTGATTCTAGTTTTTATATGAGGGAATGTGCAGCAAAAAGGTATAATAAGGCCAAACACTAAGTCCTATGCACCAAGCACTAGAGCCATTTACTTTTCAACAACAGACAAGTCTATTTCCTACTTCAAAGCTTCTTGGGCCTTCCAACATATGCACACTAGACTGGGAGTTTCTTCTGAATGGAAGTAGGGGTTATATTAGTCATTAAACTCATTAAAACATATTGGAGAAGAGTTCAGGTGAGTTTGGGAGATTACAGGTGGATTTGGAGGCCAAAAGGACAAGTGCGCTACTGGGGATTGCTCTACTAAGAGATTTATAGATTCCTCCAAATCGTGTTAGATGCTTCCAAAAACTTAGGGGAATGGTTGGAATGTCTTGTATACTGTCTTAAGAGACTCACATAACTTACATATAGTAAAAATTATGCACAGACAATGTTTCATAGAAAATATGGCAAAACTAGTTAATTAAAATTGCTCAATGAGCTAGTCTTGCATTTCTTATTCCCAAACTGCCTTAAAGGATTACTAAAATCCGTTATGAAGCATTAAGTAGTTTTGATAAATGTTCATTAACAGAAACAAGTCTAAATTTGAAGTCCTGAATACATATTTGATACTTCATTACATTCAGAATTACAAAGAGCCTCCAAGGCTAGGAAAATATTACACACTAAGAGAGAAGGAGTGTAAGAGGAAGAGAAGATGATGTAACTCTACTATGAATCTGATTTATGACTGATAGCAGGTATGATATCTGAAATGAAGTGCGCACTGGTCTTCCTGAGCTATCCTGGGCACATTCACTGAATTGGATTTCTTCTACTGGGTGAGATCCTCCAATACTGGCTCCAATGGCACTGGAACTGTAGAACACTCTCTGGATGCTTCTGATTCTTCAACAATGGACTGATATGGATCTGAATATCAATACTCCATAGCTCTGTATATTATCAATAACTGGTTGGAACATCAAATTCCTTGGGGCTCATATCCCAAGAAAAGAGTTGAGGCACATCTCTCAACAGTTGAGTAGCAAGATCTCTCATCGACAAAAATAATTAACCAAAAGTTGTGAATGGGAGTTGTAAGCATTATTTTATAGGTGAGGAAGCTTCATCCCCAATCCACCCACACGTGTGAGAGAGGAAGGGTGCATTCTTTGAGAGAATTAGCAATTACTTGCTTTGCAAACTTGTGTGCTTTTGCCTCCTTTCATTGAAATTGGCAAGTGCTCCCTACTTAGCTTTTCTGAGTGTTGCTTGCTTTTCCAACTGACTGCTTTCTGTACTTTCCTTCTTTTTACTTTCCTGCTTTGTGCTTTTTCCTGATTTTTCTTGCTTTTGACAGTTTCCATTCTCTCCTTTTTCCATCTTTCCTTTAGCTAACTCCTTGATTTTATGAGCTTTTCCACTTAAGCAAGTGAGGTCCACATTGACCCTATGCGCCCTCCCAGCCATGTCATCATCAATTATTTCCACAAAATTAATTAGTAATGAGGATGCATTTATTATTAAAAATAATTCAAACTCTGAATATTAATAATTAATTAATAGCTATAGTATTTGCGCTTCAAAATTATCCCAATTAATTAATCCTTATTCAATTAATTTTCTTAGACCCCTTAGGGATGGGAGGATCCAAGTCTTGACCAAGGTCACTAGGGAAGGGACATGACTGTTCGGGTACACAGGGTACTACCAAAGGACCGAACACCAAGAGCAACCACTTCACACAAACAGATCACAGATCAACACACTGATGTTTTGACGTGGTTTAAACCCTCTTGAGGGAAACACTCCACGGCCCCAGCCAAATAGCTTCTACGGGACAATTTATTATGCAAAGAAAGAAAGTTACAAATGAGCTTCTCATAATCGATCAACTATACAATGACCCTCCATGCTCTTTAAATAGAGATCATGGACCAATCGGGTGTTAAGCCACGGATCAAGGTTAGGTTTGATCTAAGAGAAGTTGAGCCGTCGGATCACTCTATGTCGGGAACATATCGTGACCGTCGGATTAAGTATTTACAAATGCATACTAATGCATACTAAAGAAACATACTATCCCTAACGGATATATTACACAAGTTGATCTTAACTAACTCCTAAGTGTCTAAATATCCTAACATCCCCCCTTAAGAACAACTTGGGATAGGATTGAAGGATTTACAAAAGTGACACTATTAGGAGAAGGAAGGAGGCATTAGAGCCTATCCCCCCTTAATGACAAGTTCCTGAACTCCTAACATAGATCGAAGTTTAGAAAACTTCGCTTTTGTAAGAGACTTGGTGAAGATGTCTGCAACTTGACATCTATAGGGAAAAAGAGCACTTCAAGAACACGATCATGAACAAGATTTATGATGAAGTGCATATGTAGCTCAATGTGTTTGCTGCGTTGATGTAGAACTGGATCTTTGGCAAGATTGATGGCACTTTGATTGTTGCACCAAAGTGGAGTAGGTTGCTGCTGCTCGAATCCAAACTCTAAAAGGATCTGTCGAAGCCATAAAGCTTCCCAACTAGCATTAACCACTGCTCGATATTCTGCCTCTACTGAAGAAAGAGCAAGAGCTTGTTGTTTCTTACAAGCCCAAGTAATAGGTCCAGATCCCAGACTGACAAGATAACCTGCAGTAGACTTTCGATCATCAGGATCACCGGCCCAATCTGAATCAGTGAAACCAACCAACAAAGGTTTCCCCCCTTTACTGTAATGAATCCCAAATTGAAATGTACCTCGAATATATCAAAGTATTCTTTTAGCTGCTTTCCAGTGACTTTCATGAGGTGTCTGCATATAACGGGCAACACGACCAACGACAAAGGAAAGGTTAGGACGGGAATGATTCAAGTATAAGAGACTACCAACAAGCTGACGATACAAGGTGGCATCGACTTCAGGTGAAGTACAAGTGGCAGAAAGTTTGACTCTAGATTGGAAGGGAGAAGGGGCTGGTGTACAATCTTCCATGTGAAAGCGACGAAGAAGGTCACAAGCATACTTAGACTGAGAAAGAAAGATTCATTCTTTGGTTTGCAGGACTTGGAGACCAAGAAAATAATGCAAATGTCCTAAGTCTGACATTTCAAAAAAAAATTTAAGACTGGATTTCACATGGGTTATAAGCTTAGGGTCACTACCAGTAAGAAAAAGGTCATCAACATATAGAACAAGTGTGATGAGATGGTTTCCTATTTTCTTGGTATAGACATTGGGGTCAGAATGGCATCTAGAAAAACCAGTGTCAAGGAGAAAGTTATCCATTTTGGCATACCAAGCTTTAGGAGCTTGCTTAAGGCCATATAAATATTTCTTAAGGCGGCAGTCAAGGCTAGAGTTATTATGAACATAGCCATGAGGTTGTTCCATGTAAATTTACTCTTGTAAATCACCATGCAAGGAAGACTTGATATCCATTTGATGGAATTCCCAGTTGTGTAAGGCTGCAAGGGAAAGAACAAGGCGGATGGAGTTCATTTTTGCGACGGGAGCAAAGGTTTCATTGTAGTCAATCCCTTCAACTTGGGAAAAACCTTTGGCAACTAACCTTGCCTTAAGTCTTTCAACACTTCCATCTGATGCATACTTAGTTCTGTAGACCCATTTACATCTAACAAGTTTTCTTCCTTTTGGAAGAGGTACAAGAACCCAAGTATCGTTTGCCATTAAGGAACAATATTCTTCATCCATGGCTGCATCCCAATCTGGATTCCCTGAAGCTTCTGCAAAAGTTTCTGGATCATGATTCTCAGAAACTTGAGCCAAAAGAGAAGAGGCTCGCTGAAACTGAGAACGTGTTCGACGTTGATCTCTAGGATCACCGGTAAGATCACCAGCTGCTTCACATGTTGAACGGACCCATCGAGGAAGCACTTGTGTTGGTGCAACTGGAGGAACGTGAGCAGGTGGAGGTGGATTTTCATCCTCACTGTCATCATCAGAAACTGGAGTTGGAAACCTGTCAAGGAAATTGGAAGAAGAAGAAGAAGGCACAAACGCCGAATCAGGCTCGCAGGCCAAAGATGGCACAATCGCCGAGTTAGGCTCGCAGGCCAAGAGATTTTCATCAAATTTAACATTTCTTCTAATGATTATATCATGAGAATGTGGTTGAACAAGTATATAACCTTTTACATCTTCAGAATATCCAACAAATATGCACTTTTCACTTTTAGGTTGCAATGCTTTCCGTTTTTCATCCGGAATGTGAGCCCATGCTTCACTACCAAACATACGGAAGTGACTTACATCAGGTTTAGATTTACTCCATGCTTCTTCCGGTGTTATACCTTGTAATGCTTTATTGGGGGTGCAATTAACTTTGTAATTTGCACAATTTATGGCTTCAGCCCAAAATTGAAGACTTAGTCCCTTAGATTGGATCATACAATTAGCCATTTCTTTTAAAGTGCGGTTCTTCCGCTCAGCTACACCATTTTGTTGTGGTGTATATGGAACAGTGTGCTGTTGTTGGATGCCATGTTCAGTGCATAAAGTAGTGAACTTTTTGTTAACATATTCTCCTCCATTGTCAGATCTTAACTTAATAATTTGATGACCAGATTGTTTTTCAATAAGGGCCTTGTAGGCCAAGAACATGTTAAATACTTCGCTCTTAAGTTTTAGGAAATAAACCCAAGTGCGTCTGGTGTAATAATCAATGAAAGTTAAGAAATATTTGAAACCAGAAAAGAAAGCAGATGGAAGAGGACCACACAAGTCACTATGCACAAGCTCTAAGGGAACCAAGGCGTTCCAAGAGGCACGTTTTTCAAAACTGTCCCGAGAATGTTTTCCGAGTACACAACCGAAGCAAACACCATCCCTGCAAGATACCATCGGAAGACCTGTCACCATATTTTCTTTACATAGTTGTTGCAATGAGCGATAATTTAAGTGACCAAATCGCTCATGCCAAAGTTTGCTCAAGTTATCACTATGAGCAACAAAAAGTGAAGGGAAAGGTGATGACCCAAAGTTGTTAAACTTGTACAACCTGGTAATATCATCAACAATTCTGGTAGCTAGGACCTATTGAGGATCTTTAAAATCCTTAATTACAACTTGGTGAGGTGTAAAGGTTACAGTTTTACCTTCACCAGAATGAGTTATCTGATAGACTGATAGCAAATTGCAATAAATTCTTGGAACACATAGTGCATCACTAAAGTGACCATTATCTACTGGAACTGTTCTAGCTCCTACAACACTTAGAGATCTATCATCACCAACAAATATTTGTTTGGTGTTACATTCATGCATAGTAGAAAAGATGGCTTGATACTTAGCCATATGATAAGATTCTCCAGAATCGATGAGCCATTCATTTGAAGTAGAAGAAGAAGATGCATTATAAGAATAACCAGAAGCACAAAGTGCATGTCCATGAGAGACAGATTCTGAAGGCGAATCTAGGCTGATGTGGTGCTTCTTCATTGCTGCTTCCAAGGCTGCCATCTTCTTGAAACAATTAGATTCATCATGATTATCTTTCCTGCAATAGTTGCAATGACGCTCAGTTTTCTTTCCTTTTGGCTTGGATCCTTTGTCATTTTTTAAAGAAGGAGCTGACTGAGAGGGTTTGGGACCCTTGTTTGACTTATTATTGCGAAAATATTGTTTATTGGGAGGCTTGGACTTTTCTTTCTGTTGGGACAATAAGGCTTTACCAGATGTATCTACATTGTTGATTATTCCAAGATGAATGAATTTATCTTGTTCTCTAATCAAGCAATCATAAAAGGATTCAAGACTAGGCTATTGATAGTTAGCTGCATTCAAGGATACTTTCATGGAGTAAAATGTAGATACAAAAACAGAATATGCAGGTCCAAGTTTGGAAAGAATATGATAAATGCATTGTTTGTCTTCCCTCTGAATCTTACATTCTGCACATAAGAGTTTAAGAGTTTTGTACTTAGATAAATAATCTTGACTGCATGAAAAGTCACTTGGATTTAAAGAAATCAACTCATTTTCGAGTTGGTGACCTCGAATTTCATTGTGTTTACCAAACACAGATTCCAACTTGTCCCAAGCAGCATTAGGTTCATCAATTCCAGATATGTGGAATCGCAAATCAGTAGAGATTGACATCCCAATCAATCCACGAGCTTCATCACATCTGTTTGCCCATTTTATTTTTTTATCATCATTAGTGGGTTCTTTTTCTTTCCCTGAGGTAATTCTGAAAAGTCCCCTACTTCGTAGAAAATCCTCCATACGAGATTTCCATGAGAAATAGTTGGAACTGTTAAGTAGAATATCACAATGGGCGACCATATTTGCAAATTAATGGCTGTAAAAGCAGAAACGAATAGTCTGGATGTGAAGAGCTCGGAAAAATAGACGGTTTAAAAAAAACGGCATTGAAAACTGACTTTGTATGATGAAGTTATGCTTGAACAAAGAAACTGTTGAAGATGTCCCCAATAGTGACGTGGCAGCTAGAGAATGTCCAGCAAAAAAAAGGAACCCCCCTCTTCCCAAGATGAACCTTTTGACAATCATTTTACAAGAAAGTTGCTTTAAGTGAACCACTTTTGTAAAATAAGTGATTTCACTTTTACAATGATATTACTTTTAAATAGTGCAACAATAAATAAAACTTAAGTGACTCACTTGTATTTTTATTTTTTATTATTTAAGTGAGATGCACTTTTACAATAAAGTAACTTGAAAATAGAAATTGCATGTACTTTTTCTTTTAAAAGTAACTTCCTAAGACTTGAACTCAAGACCTATTAAGGAATAAAGCAACTTTGAACCAAGTGAGCTAGATTAAAAGGTATGTAAAATATGGGAATGAGGAAGGGTTTTTTTTTTAACTTTTCTTGTTCGGTTTGCGTGCTTTCCTTTTTCCTGCAAAACACACAACAAATTGAAACAAAAAAAAATTTCCACGCTTATGGAGTTAGATCTCGTTAGCTTGCCATGAAAGTCTATGTTTTCTCTCTGTTTCTGATTTGCCGAGATCGCGCAAGGTGCACGGCAAAGAGCATACGCAGCCGAGAAAAACCATTTCCCTTTATGTTTCTGATTTGCCGAGATCGCTCAAGGTGCACGGAAAAGAGCATACACAGACGAGAAAGCAACAATCCGAACCCAAAAAAATCTAACAATAAAAAAATGATGAAATATGAGATTTTTTCCTTTTAAAAAAATAAAATAAAAAAATGCGTCACTGTAACATTATACCTTCAGATCTGATGAAATACGCGTTTCTAGAGCACCCGGGAACCGTTTTCAATCAAACAAAAACTATTTCCCAATGGAAACGACACTCCGGACGCAATGGAACATCTCCCACAGCCCAGAAATGCACAGAAATACCAGAACTAGAAACCCTTTCGAGTTTCGGCAACAACAGTTGAAGATCTAGATCATAACCGGAAGCGGCACTTCATAAAAGCTCTGATACCGTGTTCGGGTACACAGGTTACTACCAAAGGACCGAACACCAAGAGCAACCACTTCACACAAACAGATCACAGATCAACACACTGATTTTTTGACGTGGTTTAAACCCTCTTGAGGGAAACACTCCACGGCCCCGGCCAAATAGCTTCTACGGGACAATTTATTATGCAAAGAAAGAAAGTTACAAATGAGCTTCTCATAATCGATCAACTAAACAATGACCCTCCATGCTCTTTAAATAGAGATCATGGACCAATTGGGTGTTAAGCCACGGATCAATGTTAGGTTTGATCTAAGAGAAGTTGAGCCGTCGGATCACTCTATGTCGGGAACATATCGTGACTATCGGATTAAGTATTTACAAATGCATACTAATGCATACTAAAAAAACACACTATCCCTAACGGATATATTACACAAGTTGATCTTAACTAACTCCTAAGTGTCTAAATATCCTAACAATGACATTTCGTACGTGGGTTGAAAACAACTGGAGTTTTCTTAATTATACCCCTCAATGTTTTGGGTTCTCAAAAGGTTGGCTAGGAGCTATCCTCAAAACCTCCATGGTCGTAAAAAGGATCCTTGAAGGCCATTGGTTTTGGGGGACTATGCCATTCAAGGTAAAGATATGGACAATGACTTTTGATTCCCGTAGGGAGAAGATATACTCCCACCCTACTTGGGTGAAGCTCCCAGGTTTACCTCCTGAACTATGGAGTCCGAAGATACTTGCTCTTATTGGAGAATCACTGGGAGACTGACCACCTCAGACGATAGCTTCGAGGCTACCGGGGATATGGCTATTACAAAGATTCTAATCGACCTCGATATTAGGGATGGTGTGTAAGACAAAATCAACATCACAAAAGGCTCTTGTACTATTTCTCAGGACCTTGACTACATTGGACTATCGTTTCGTTGCAACCAATGTCATATCTATGGACACCTAGTCCAAGATTGCTCGATGCCTTTTGTTCATGACTATTGGTGAAAAAATAAGGTTTCACAGACTAAACCTGAAGGGCCACCGGAGCAAAGTATATGAGTGAGAATTCACTCCACATGTGCTTTGGAGGTACCTAAGTCACTGTCCCCCTTAGCTACGCCTTGTATGGACAGTCACAAGTTCTCTTCTTCAGTCTTGGTCGATGAAGCACCTCTTCGGAAGACCTCTTCCTTAGATAAGGAGACATACGTTTCCCCGAGCGACCAGGCATCAGACTCTATCCTTTTGGACATCTCTACTGTTCTTGTGGACTATCAACTTGTCATGGAAACCGATATGCTAGATACTGTTGGGGGAGCTATGGACGTCTCACCCTCTCTGGAATCTAGTGTGATGCTTTCTACGGGTAAGTCTCTTTCTGGATCTATGGCTCCTGAGCCACTTTTGTCCTTATCTCACTCCTCTTATTTCAATTTATCGCCTCATGATGGTCCTTTAGACTCCTTACCCTACGTATATTCTGAACAGACTGATCTCAGCCTTCCTACACTCTCCCATATTTCGATCCATCTAGACAAACCCTTACCTCTAATTGCCTCACCCTCGCCGATCTCCCTATCGCCCACTGCCTACCCATTTGAACAAGCTCGCACTCTACCTACCCCTCATCTTGGTCGAATTTCTACCCGATCAAAATATTTACCCAGGAAGGATACTACCTCTCCCAGATATCACTTTAGGTCCAGAACGACCCTAAAGAAGGGTGATGAACCCATGCCTTCTTTAGGATTCTTCAATCCTACATAGTGTAGTCCCAACCGTCTACGAGGCTATAGATCCATTATGGTCTCATCCAGAGAACATGCATTGCTTGATGTTGGTGGAGGCAAGAAAAGAACTATTAAGGGCGGCTTAGTACACACCCCTATGAAACTGGTTCGCTAATGCTTTGTCTATCTCTCAATGTGAGGGGTTTGGGCCAAGCCCCCAAGAAATTGGCTCTGAAAAGCATTGTTACCTTGCATAATCTAGATGTTTTATTACTACAGGATATTATAGCAGTTGATGATTCCATCATTTCCAAGTTAAAATCTCTTTTCCCAGGTTGGGACTTTATTTCTATGGACGCAGATGGTAGGTCTGGAGGAATTATTACAGGATGGAAGGTTTTGTCTATGTCAGTGATCTCATGTTGGGGTATCTCCATAGGACTTGGTACTAAGCTTTTTTCTAGAGATATAGGATTGTATTTTACTCTTCTAAATATTTATGGACCTTACTAGCACAAAGAAATTTTTTGGGAGAACTTATTTGTTGCAGGATTCCACCAGCCTCAAAACTTTATTCCGGCTGGTGACCTTAACTTTTCCATAGGAGAAAGTGAGACCTGGGGCATTTCGTCCCACAAAGATCCTTTGTCAGGAAATTCGAATTAGAAGGTTTGCTTGATCTTCCCCTGGTGGTCCTTAAACCCACATGGAGGAATAAAAGAATTGGTGACCAGGCAGTTGCGAAAAGGTTGGATAGGTTTCTATTAAATGAGAGGATCTTGAATGAGGTATCTACTGTCAAGAAATGGATTGGTACTCGAGGAGATTCAGACCACTTTCCAGTTTTTCTGGAAATCAAAGGGGAGAATAAGAAGCCCCCTTCACCTTTTAAATTCGATGCAACCTGGTTAAATAAGGAATATTTCCATCGGATGGTCAAAGAAAATTGGATTCCATTCGATTCCTCCTCATAGTGCTCAGCAGCTGTACATTTCTTAAACAACCTAAGCCGACTGAAAGCTAAGACAATCCCATGGGTTGATTACTGCAGGAAATTCAGAAGTAAAGATATCCTACATCTTGAAGCACAATTGGACCATCTCTATTCATGCCCAGTTGATCATATCACTCCTGAACAAAAAGATCAGTTGTTGATATTTGAGCAAAAAAGAAGAAATCTTATGCTTGATGAGGAAGCAAATCTCCAACTAAAAATTCAAGCTATCTGGATCAACAAGGGAGATAGAAATTCAAAATATTTCCACAATTATATCAAACATAGGGATCAAATTAATTGTATTTGGGAGATTGAACTATGACCATGGGCTATCAGTTATAGGTTTCAACGATATAGCCAATGTGAGGGTGAGACATTTCTCGTATTTGCTTAAGGAGGACCAAGGGGCAGCAATTGCTCCTATGCTCGAGACCATTGCACTCTTCCCATCCTATGTTTCGGAAGATCAGAATGCATCCCTCAGAGATCCCATTACAAAAGAGGAGCTTATGGAAGCTATGGGATCTATGCACAGGGACAAGAGTCCCGAGCCAAATGGATTGCCCATTGAATTTTAATTCGGATTATTTGATCTCATTGGTGCCGATCTAATAGAAGTGGTCGAAGAGTCTAGACAGAAAGGGAGGGAACTTGCTGCCTTCAACTCGAATTTTCTTACCCTTATCCCAAAATTGGACAAGGTCAAAAGAATGGAAGACCTTAGACCAATTTCTTTATGCAACTATGTGAAAAAGTTGACTGCAAAAGTCCTTGCCAACAAAATTAGGGGGATTTTCTCTAAATCCATCTTACCGAAACAATTTGCATTCCGGGAAGGACAACAAATCCATGATGCTATAGGCATCAAACAAGAAGTATTGCACTCAACTAAGACCACTTGCTCCCTAGTGGTGATCATTAAAGTAGAATTGTCAAAAGCATATGATCGGGTCAATTGGACTTATCTCAGATTGGTTCTCACTCAAATTGGCTTTGAGATGCAATTGATAAACTAGATTCTATCATGTGTGCAATCTGTTAGTTTTGCAGTACTTATTAATGGTTCAACATCCAGTTTCTTTCGACCTGGAAGGGGGCTCATACAAGGATGTCCACTCGCTCCTATCCTTTTCCTTTTGGTTATGGAAGGGCTCAACATGATTCTCTCGAATGCTAGATATTTTGGTGCTCTCAAAGGCTTTAGTTTTGTAGGTATTGTCTCCATCACTTACCTACTCTCCGTGGATGACATCCTCCTTTTCACAAATGGCAGTAGAAGGGAGATCCGAAAGATAAAATCCCTCCTTGCACTTTTCTCACAAGCTACATGTATGCATGTTAATTCTCTCAAATCCATGCTCTCCTTTCTTAAACTACCTCCCGAGTCTCCGAATTGGATTTCTCAACAATTTGGCTTTGTTTTGGCTGATCCATCCATTGGACTAAGTTATATTGGATTCATAATTAAACCAAATGATTATAATTCAAAAGATTGGGCATGGCTCATAGGAATAATTGAAGGAAATCTTAATATTTGGTGCAACAAATGGATGTCCAAAGATGGACAACTAATCCTCATTAAATCCATTTTGGAAGGAATACTAGTGTATTGGTTTACACTAGCTTATGTTCCTTACAATATTTTAGACTATATCAGAAATATTTGCTTTAACTTTCTATGGAGCAACAAATCATTAGGAAAATACTTCCACTGTATTTCTTGGAGCAGACTTACCCTACCTAAAAAGCTAGGAGGCAGGGGCCTCAAGCATCTTCCATGCTTCTCAAAAGCACTAGCTTGGAATAGCATATGGCCCATTGTACAGGCTACTGGAATTTGGGTAAAGGTTATACACAATAAATATATGCGTCCTATGACTATCTTGGAGTGGATCAGATCCTACCCAAAATTGACTAGTGGAGTATCGATCATGTGGAAAGCCATGGTGAATGCTTTTTATCTCATTGGAAACTGGCTTACCTGGAAATTTGGAAACGATAGATCCATTAGGTTGGGAATTGTTACTTGGATTGGTTGCTCTCCTGCACAAAGATTTCTTGAGGATATGATTGATCATCTCTTAGAAGGGGGGGTTATTTATCTGTCCCACATACAAGACAGACACAATACCACAGTGTCTAAACAAGAATGGCCCACGACAGAGCATATGGACTTTGTTAATGATCATAAAGTAAAGTGGGAAGGTTTCATACAAGATCTTAAAAAAAGTCATATATATATATATATATATTGTGGATGCGCCATATCAACTGATCTAGGAAAAGAACGAGGTTGAAGGGACATATTTACCAAAGTATGACTACCTTCTACTTAGAGATATCGAAGAACACAGTGTCCCTACCTGGTGGAATTCAGTGGTGTGGAGCATTAATTGTCTGTTGAAGAACAAACTTTTTTATGGCTTACACTGGAAGGAAAAAATCCTGTTTGGAACCATATCAAAATATTTACAGGTATAGGACACAACAGATGTGCACTATGCAAGAATGGTGAGAATGCCATTGACCACATCTTTATTCGATGCCCATACCTTACAAAAATGTAGCTTTTTTGTAGAAAAGATTACTGGTATCCGTTATAAATGGGATGGAGTGGACTTCATAGATGCTTTCCAATCCTAGTTGAATGATCCAACATACTTAGTTATTAGAGCCCTCCTAGTACTCATGATTTGGGGAGCTTGGATCGCCCAGAACAAAACAATATTTCAGGACATATTGGAACGATAAAATAATTTCTTATACAAATAACCAATGTAAATAATACAAAGGATCCATAAATGGTCAAATAATCAAATATATAATTGATAAGATAAAAATGATGATTTACAACAAGGATGCAGCCGCATATATAGGGCTTATATGGTGACTACTCACTGAAGGTTATGTCTCTTAGTTAATATAATTAACATTATGTTTTATTTTATTATTTATATTATTATATATATTATTCATATCATTTTAATATTTTATTTGTTACATTTCCTCTCTCTTAGAAAGGCTTTGTCCTCAAAGCCTTATAATGTTGTCGCATCGTTCCTTGTGACATCGTAGCTGACGAAACATGTCGATACGAACTTATAAGTGTAAAGCATAACTTATGATATGTTAATAGATCAATCCATCCAAAATTGATTTGTTGCTGACTGTTGGGATTCCCTACTAATCTGTCATCAGGAGCTTTCAGCACATTAGTACCATTATCTTTCGACAATTCCCACTTTTTAGGATACTGGTTTATATGGTTGGGGTGTCAATAGGGAGTTATTGTTGTTTGTTTTTTACCAGATTGATTTCTTTCTGAACTGTGACGAGGACTGAATTTGTATTTTTTTCTTTTTTCTCAACGTGGATTTTTGAGTCCAAGGGCTTTGATGTCCTCTTTTGAATTTGCTCCAACTTATTGTCTAACGAGTCTTTTTCCTTTTTAAGATTTTGGGTCATTTATTCTTGCGCTTTCTTATCATATTGAATCTTCTGAATTTGATCCCTTAGATCTTGTTTGTGCTTCTTGAGGTGACTATTTTCATCAATGTTTTCTAATAGTTTCTTCTAAAGATCTCGATTCTCCTCTTCTAGCTTTTGATTTTGTTGTGCTTTATCCTCCGTCTTTTTTATTTGAAGAAGCAATTTCTGATTATGATCTCTTAAATGGGAGATCTCTTATTCTTTGTCAATGACGACTTTGTCAAATTCTTTCTGCATCTTTTGTCTTGATTTTTGATCTTCTTGTGAGATCACCTTTGAAGTCTTCCTATGACACAACTCCTGATTTTGACTTCATTGTAACGTCCTGCAGTGTGACTTGCTTCTTCTTATATGAGAACGTTAAAAAAAAATTATTCATATTTAAGATGAATACCCCTAATGTTTCCATCCAGGGTGAACCCAAAATGACGTCGACTTCATTTAGATATATAGTCATAACATTGAATTGGGATGTGAACTTATAATCATCAATTGTCAGTTCTATGTCCCTAATTGCATATTGCTTCCCACCATATTTATCTTTCTTTTCGATTATACTTAGTTCTGGGACAAATAATTGATTTGCCAAGCTGACGTTAATGTGATTTTCCTCGATGGTTGGGAAAATAGCGATGTTAATAGGATTGCTTTGAATAATCCCTTCATGTTTTAGTATGCTAACAACTACCTTTGATTAGGTCTTCTAGAATCTTCCTCTTTTGTCACCATGACACTCCATTTTTTTTCCAAATAATTATTATTTCAAGAAAATAATAATTATATTATACTAATAGTATTATAATGGTGGAGCGTTGAAACCTTAAGGTGTAAAATATAATAATATATATTATTATATAAATAATATTATTATTATAATAATAATAAATTATTTATTAATTTTTTGTAAATGTGTGCAGGTTGATGGAAGGAATGCGGTGGTAGGAAGGTAAGGTGTGGGGGAGGAGGAGGCTGATGGGTAGTGGATTGCGAGGGAGGATGAGAAGTATGAATAGGCCTGGGCGGGAGGCACAAGGGTAAGGGACTGGCAAGTTGGAGGATGCGATGGGTTGAGGGAGGATGGAGCAAGGTTTGAACGAGCAAGGTGGAGGGGGGCGCAAGTGGGAGACGAGGTGGATTTGTAGGTGTGTGGAAAGGTGGGCAGCATGAGGAGATGGAGAGCGTGTTGAGGGCAGAGGGAAAATGTGGAGAAGGGTGGAGTGGAGTGGAGGTGGTGGAGAGCGCAGATGGGGAGAGCACGAAGGGGAGAGAAGAATGGGGAGGAGGTGGCGCAGGAGGTCATGGCAGGAGGGATGGGGCCACGGGAAGGAAAGGGGGCGTGGTCGGAGGTTGCAGGCGACAGTGGGGGTGGCTACGTGGAACGAGAGATGGAGAGGAAGCAGTCGAGAGGGCACACGAAGGGAGCGGGAATAGCAGGCAGCAGGGAGGCGATGGGAAGGAGTTGATGCGTGGGAGAAGGGCGTAGGAGTAGGGGAATGGATGGGGGTAGAGAACAGGCCTGGAGAGAGGGAAATCCCAGGACACGGGGAAGAGGTGGATGTAGGATGGATGGAGATGAGTGTAGGTGAGAGGAAGAGCAGGCGTGAAGGACATGGGAGATGGATCAAGGAAGGTGGAGATGCCGAGTAGAGGGAAGGCGTGCATAGGAAGTTTTGAGGGGGTAGGGAGGGTCGTAAGGGGCTCAGTTGTGAGTGCAATGGAGGCGTGGGGAAATGGGGAAGCTGTGGGGGAGGAAGGAGAAGTGGAATAGTGAGTGGTGATAGCGTGGGAAGAAAGTAATGTAGGTGTGAGGGTTGTAGAATGGCGAGGGTGTGTGAGGTAGATGGAGTGTGGAGTTTCGGTCAAGAACCTACAATTTCATAGAAACTCTGACAATTATGGCTAAAAGAAGGATTTGGAGAAGCTCCAAGATGGATGGCTAAAATCCAGAATCAGCAGGGCCCGAGAAGGACTGGATTTGATACCAAATGGAACGATAAAATCATTTCTTATACAAATAACCAATGTAAATAATACAAATGATCCATAAATGGTCAAATAATCGAACATATAATTGATAAGGTAAAAATGATGATTTACAACGAGGATATAGCCGCATATATAGGGCTTATATGGTGACTACTCACCAAAGGTTATGTCTATTAGTTAAATATAATTAACATTATGTTTTATTTTATTATTTATATTATTATATATATTATTCATATTATTTTAATATTTTATTTGTTACACATATTTATCCCACCTCATTCTTATGCAGCCAAGAGTTTTGCTATTATGGATCACTTCCCCAGTCCTCTCCATCCAATTTGCAACAAATACATACCTTGGTCACCTAGGATAAGGATAAGCCCTGGTGCACTTTCGATAGAGGTTCCCAAGGTCATCCTACTAGTGGTGGACTTGGAGGTGTTCTACATCTTATTTAAAGTCACCAGTTTAAGCTCTCTGTAAATATTGGAATTGCTACTAACAATAAAGCATAACTGTTAGTAGCATACAAAGTCATTAAATTGGCCCTCATACTTGGTGTGAAAGCTCTACAAGTTATTGGGGATTCTTTGCTGGTCATAACTTGGGTATCTGGGAGGAATCCAACAAAGAACATCCATATTAGGCCAATCTATGATGACATTTGTAGATTACTCTATCATTTTGAATATATTACCTTTCATCACATTTACAGGGAGAGGCACATAGAAGCCGACCTCTTTTCGAAACAAGCTCTTGAGCACACAACTGGTGTTACTCAAGTTTGGAAATTTGATCAAGATGGCATTAAGGATTTGATCGAGGACCAAGGATAGATTTAAAAAAAATCTGCCCATGAAAATGGGCCTAAAGGAAACATGGAGGAACATGGCTTTTATGCTATCATCCTATAGACAATTTTTGCAAAATTTCAAGATAATTATACTATGTATATTTTGAAGATGAAATGGATAAGACTGAATAGATTTTTTATCTAGACAACTTAGATGTATGACTATTTTTCCTATGAACAATGTGGTTCAATTCTAATAAAATATGAGCTGCGATATTTTTTTCATGGCAAAAAAAGTTATGATTCTCAAACTATCAACAATATTGGGTTGTTGATATTAGAGTGATTGAATCTCAAGCCCTTTCTTCCACTATAATGATAGTAGAACACGATTGGTCAACTTGTGACAACTCACTTAAGCATAAGGTGGTATTAATATAGTGAAATTTATTTACTAAGATTACATGAAATGTCTTGGTGTTGAATTGAATTGATCTTAATTGTTTTTTAACTATTGAATTGGATTAAATTTAGTTAAATTTGAAGTTGAATTGAATTTTTAATTAAATTGGAATTAAGTTAAATGCATTTGAATGGGGTAACCTTATTTATCAAGTACACCTTTGCAAAAATATGTAGAAGCAATTGTATGTTCTCTGTTTCAAGGTTTCTATAGTGGTCGGCTTTAGAATGCATATTCGGAAATTGTATGTTCAATATTTTTGACAAAATACCCATCACTTCAAAATTCCAAGCTCAAAACTTATCATTTCAAAATTTCAAACATAAATTTTACATAGTACTTAATACTTTAATTGAATTAAATTAATTTGAATATTTATATAATTATTATGATAAATAAGGATTAATAAACTATTGTGGATACTCTATTGGAACAATTCAGCACAACGGATCTTACAATTTACTTTTTTAATTAGCTTATTTCCACTGAATGCTAAGTAACTGGAACTGCATGAAAAATAACTAGAGAAAAAAATTACACAATCCACACAATAAACACAAGATTTACCCTAGGAAAACCCACTATGGGGAAAAACCCAACCAGACTATGCCTTGCTCTTTTATATAGAATGCAAATATAGAGAAAGTGGAACTCTATATGGAGTTACCTATGACTCTACGACCATAATGGCTACTATAGGAACTTCTCCTTCCTATCTTCTACTCTAATATTCACTCATGTGTTATTGCTCAACTATGGAACAATACAATAACATCAAAAGAATGGAACAACCCTTCTTCTCCTAACGGCTCAGTATTTAACATAGCTCGATGGTCATCTAGGGTTAGTTCTAGGGTTTTTGCATGCCATAACTCCCTATTGGGGTTAGGGTTTTGGTCATTCTAGAATGTTCTTAAAATTCCACATCTAACAAGATACACATGTGTGATAAATGAGAGTTGACGTGGAATCCACTCAGTACCATGGTGGTCAACTAGATAGGTTAACTTGTGGGAGGCATAACTTCTTCATACAAACTTTGTTTGAGGCGTTTCTTAGACTGTTGGAAAGGTCTTGGAGTGTAGAATTGCGTCAAAGGGAATGGTGTAAGTGATGGACTTTTGACCCCCCAAAAAATCCTTTAGACCCTCAAAAAGGCCCCGGAAGGTTCTGGACCCCATATTTGCAAAGTGAGACCTACCCCTAAAATGGGCCCTACAAGCCAATTCATCCAATCTCTCCTCCTAATAAGCACCAAAATGGAAAATTATATATTGATCCATTTCGGATCACATCTCCCCATTTTGTGAGGATTTTGGTCCCCAAAATATTTTACTGAATGAGGTGAGGAAACTTTTCCTCTACCTTCTCCTTGGAGTACCATTTAGTCTTTCCTAGATGTCTTTCAATCCTACCTGCTATAGTTCATGCTGTCCTTTCCTGGTTGTTTGAGACCTCTTCTACAAAATTGTGTTTTTTGCTAACTTTTCCCGAGCCTCTGGTGCTAATTCCTCTACAAAAGGTAAGACTTGTTGAGGTTCTTGGTTCAACATGGAAGGTTCATAGAGTTTCTGATTTTCCAAATTCACTACTAAGTAAATGTGCATATATGGGGGCAGATCGAGTTTGTAGGAATTATATATTACCTTCTCCAACACTTCAAAAGGATCATATAGTAATGCCTTGATCTTCTTACGACGACCATGTAGTATTTTCTTATTCAAGTGCAACCAAACTCTTTCTCCCACCTTGAATGTTTTCTCAACCCTGTGTTGGCCATGTCTATCCTTGTACTTTTCTTGTGACTTCTTCAATGTATCTTGTACTTGTAAATGGATTTGCATAATCTTATCAATGGAAATTTTCAGTTCTGAGTTCTTTACCTATGGTGTCTTCCCTCACTCCCCCTAGTTTTCCATAAAAAAAATCTAAAGATGAAGGTGGAAGATACCCAAATAATTTTCAAAAGGGGAATTCCCAATGGAAGTTTGGACTACTATGTTGTAATATTGCTATATGTATATCATATTTTCATCCCAAGTCTTCGGATGATTTTGAATGTAACCCCTCAAAATTTGCATCAAATTCATATTGACTATTTTTGTCTTCCCATCTATCTGTGGATGGAATGTTGTATATCTCTTCAACTTAGTGTCCGTCTTCTCCCAAAGTGTAGTCTAGAATGCACTAAGAAATATGGTATCCCTGTCTGAGATGATGCTCCTTGGTATACCAAAGTGCATCCAAACCTACTCAAAGAACATGTTTGTTGCTTCTTGTCATTTGATGGTCTTTTTACAAGGCATAAGAATGCACATCTTGTTGAATCTATCAACAACCACAACTAAATAGTCATGTCCTTTCTTAGTGGTTGGAAGACAACCCACAAAATCCATGGAGATGCTTTCCCATGGTATCATAAGAATAGGTAAGGGATGGTATAGACCTTTCTTCCTATTATTGGGCTTGATTGTACAACAAAGTATGCATCTTCTAATAAACCGAGCTACATCTTCTTGCATTCTAGGCCAATAAAAATACCTTTGTAAATTGGAAACTATCTTCCCAACACCAAAATTCCCTACACCTTTGAAGGTGTGAGCCTCTCTCATGAGCTACAATTTCTCACCTTTAGGAATATAGAGCTTGTTCAGCTTGTACAGTAACCCATCCTGGAGATGGTAGTCAACCTTGTTGTCACCTTCTAATTCTATATGGAAATGTCCTTATAGTTGCTTAAATACCTCCTTGAAGTCCTCATATTTTGTGTATTCCTCTGTGTATGCATCATGGGTGAAAGGCTCCATATGCATAAGATTACCCAAAGTTGTGATCTTGGTTGTATGCGGCGTTGAGAGCATGTCTTCCGACTTGTTTGTACAGCCCTTCTTGTATTTGATGATTAGAAGGAATTGTTGTAAAATCTCGTCCACTTGTAGTGTTGTGTCTATTGTAGCTTACTCTGGGCATGCAAATATTGCTCCAATAGTTGTTGCAACTACTTCTTCACTTCTTATACTTCCAAAATAGATTGTCTATATTATCCCGATGTTTGGCAATGTAGAATCTAGCAGTAGCTTTATCTCATACTCCACTTCCCTCATAGGAGGTATCCCTCTAGGCTCATGGAACACTTATATGGATGCTTGCAAAGGGCTCTCCAACTAGTGTTTCTACTGTTTGGTGCATCTCTTCATAGATTCCTTTACTTATCGATTCACCTTCTTGTTGATTATGTCTTAAGAAAAGCAATACAAAATTTCTACTTGAATTGATCAAAATTTTCACTTAGTTGGCACTTACCAGTGAGATATTCGGTCTACCTTTGTGCACGTTGATGATGAAATATTTCCCATCCTTCAATTTCATCATGAAATATTTAGGCAGGGAATTTCTATCACATCGCATTTCTACCTTGGTTGTACCTAAGAATTAGGAGATCTAATATTGATGCAAAATTAGGTTATTACTTGCGCTTTTTAATTTTGGATGAAGGCATTCAACGAGACCTCTGTAGTGTCAAGACCATCCTAGATTGGATTTCACCCCACATTACAATTGGCCTTAAAATTTTTTGGGCAGTGTCAATTTTTTGGAAGTTTATTTTTCCAGTTTTCCAAGCTTGCACGTCCTCTCCAATCAACATCTGTGTCAATTTTTTGGAAGTTAGTTTTCCATTTTTCCAAGCTGGAACGCCCTCTCGAAATAACATCTTTTTTACTGGACCCCAACCACCGAAGGAAACTTTTAGTACCTTGATCATATCTCGTGTTCTGCATCCATCTTCAAACTGCTTGACTTCTACCTGTGCTTGAGATAGAGTGTGATGCTTTTAATTATGCTATTACAAACATTCTCAAATAAGGGCCATCCTATATCATATAATTTGAAACCTTATCTTCTATTAAGATGAAGTACAACATATATGACAAGGGGTTTTATGTATTGGTTTAGAGTTTAAAACATTGGTATTATTATTTGTTGGCTAAAGAACCCGTGCTCCACATAGATAACCATTAGTTTATTTTTCTCAATTCATAATCTAAGATACATGAAGAGCATCACCTCAAATGAGCCACATGTGTCCAATAGTTTCATCTAGTTTTCAAATACAAGGAGTCACACAATCAAGTAGAAAATCTCTTTAGTTTCCCACCTATCCTGATATTGCAACTTTTGGAGGTGAGAGTACCCACTTTTGATCCATGGAACAACAATATGCCATAGATCCAAAGTTTGGTCTGATTGTACATGCTCTATGAAACCCTACTACAGTGAATTAGATGCCATTTTTGAATTACACACTCAAGGAGGGTTGGTTGTGCCAGTTGCAATAGATTTGTGTACCTTCTACTAAGGACTGTTTCCTATTGATCAGGGAAGAAAATTCTTCACTTTATGGGGGACACTTTTGTGTCCAAAAGACTCTCTTACGTCTATAGAAACATTTTTTTGGCGTTGTATGTCCCAAATAGTGACTTTTTCGATACATTGTGCCTTGTGCAACTAGAATAAGCCTACCAATTGCAAGTTTGGGTTGTACCAACCACTGGACCTAATTCTTACCCATTTTTGGGAGGACGTTTCTATGGATTTTATTTCAAGCTTTTCGTCGGCCCTCCAAAAACATGATTGTGTTTTTGTTGTTGTATATATTATTTTTCAAAGACGGCCTCATTCATGCCATGTAACAAGCATATCACTACCCAACAAACAATAGAGTTGTTTTTTTGCCATGTTTGGACAACTTTTGGCCTTCCTTGCACTATCACTTCTGAAGTGATAGGAATGCTTATTTACATAGTCATTTTTAAAAGGCGCCTTGATGAATGTTGGAGTACAAGCTACAATTCCTCTACTTCTTTCCACCTTGAAACCAATGGGAAAACATAGGTTGTCAATCACACCTTGGTCCAATTGCTCCAAACAAACTAGCCCAAGAACAAGCCGTGGGACAAGTTGTTACACATATTACAAAATTGTTATAACACATCAACACATTCAATCTCAGACTATTTTCCATTTGAAGTACGTTATGGGTACCAATCAATCGCCCTTTTTGAGTTCCCAACCAAATTATTGCCTCCTACTTCACAACAACAACTCATTGCCGAGAAGGAGGCCATTGCATTTGTGAAAGATCTAGCCCATATCCAACTTCAAGTATGCAATGGCCTTTAGAGTACTAAGCACAAATCAAGTTGTTGCATGGTTTCCATCATAGCCCTCTATCCTAGTTAGTGATAAGGTATGGTTATTATATCTTTAGAAATAACACTTTCAAAGGGCTAAACATCATAAGCTTCACCCAATTCCTTATGACCCATATCAGATTTTGCCTTACGTCAGTGAAAATGCCTTCAAACTTGAGCTTCCATCACAATTGGGTATTCATATGGTAATTACTATCTCCTTGCTCAAACTATATGGGCTTTTCTAGTTGGAAGAAGATATTCCCATCCCTCATCGAATGGACAACTCTTCATATTTCTAGTAGCCACTAAGCAATGATACCTTGTTGGAGGTGTGCCACCAATCCAGTCATCATGTCATTATCACCACTACTCTTGGGTAGCAAAGATAAACTGCATACCCAAGCTAAATGGTTTCTGCAAGATGAGTTTGCTACTAATCTCCTTCTATCTTTTCGTCTTTTCACAAATGGAGACACTTGCATCTTCACTATTACTTCATATTGCAGATTTCATTGTATTGTCTGCATCCACAACTTCCATCTGTTGGCATACATATCTACACATCGTCCATTGCTTATTAAACACTTAACACACACACACTCTCTCTCTGTATATTCTCTACGTTAGTTCGCCATTTTTTCCTATCAAATGCCTGGTTTAAACAAGATTATTGCATATGTTGGCCGGCACATAAAAATACTTATATCTCTGATGGGTTAATTAAACAATAATTTGAAAGGAGGAGAACTTCGTCATAATTTCTGCAATATAATTTAAACAGTATCTGAACTGAACGTGTCATCAAAAGTCTGGGACTTGAGAGTATGGATAATGTTTGACTTTGCTTCTCAAGTATCTGGTCTGCCTGTAGTGTATGACTGCGCATTCGTACATTGTCTGTACCTAAGAACCACGAGTTTTCATATTGACTGAGACTGACAATGACGAGTTTTCAGGTTGACAAACCATTAGGTGGTTTCTAAAGAAATATCAAAATATAAAACTGTGGTTAATGTTCAGATGATATTGATAGCTGGGGGATATCATTGGCAACATGGCAATTTCTCCCCAATTATCTAATTTTTTTTGTTTTTTTAACTTTGGGAACAGTAACCTCCCAAGGGTATATTTAGCTGGCAAGTCAAATATACCAGAAACTTGTGATTTAGCAGGGGTTCTCAGATCCTTTATCTCAGGCGAGAGTCTCTATCCCAGGGGTCACCTACCCTTCCAGCCTTGTCACAACAGGCTAATGAGCAACCCTACCCCACAGGTTTTGAACCTGTAACCTCCTCGGAGATAACACATATTCTTAACCTAATTTTCTATAAATAAGAAAACTAGAGATTCTTGGTCAATGTTCCTCATTCTTAGGTACAGACAATCTACGAATGCGTTGTCATACACGACAGGCGGACCAGCAACAAATCCCAGACTTTTGTTGACCCGTTCAGATATTGTTGTTTAAATTATTACAGAATGACTAAGTCCTCCTGATTTCAAATTATTATTTCACTCACCCATCAGAGATATACGTATTTTATTGTGCCGACCACCCATCAGAGATATAAGTATTTTATTGTGCCGACCAACATATGCACAAATCTTGTTTAAACATTGGAGAATTATAGGAAGAAATGGCAGACCAACATGGAGAATTAGGTTTTATATAGTTCAGTTTAGTGTTTAATAATCAATGGATGATGTGTAGATATGTATGCCAACAGATAGAGATTGCTGTTGCTGACAATAAAATGAAATCTGTAATCTGAAGTAATAGTGATTGATCGTTATCCCCTTCATTGATTTACGAGTGCCCACGGACCAAGCAAGTGATCTTGCGCGCTTTCTGCACTGAATTTTATTCAATTTTTCACATTTGAAAATGCCCATTATATTGTCCACGGAATCCCAATTCAATTCTTGTGCTATAGGTTTTGCTTTGCTGCATTGTGTTTGTATTCAATTTACCTACTGCAGATCGGTTGGGTTCAATGCAATTCATGGAATGGAGAGGCTTCTGGATATGTAAGTTTTCTATGACATTGAAGAAAATATTGGGTTGTTAAGAGCAACAAATGTTTTATTACAGGGATGATAAAGAAGATTACTATGTAAGGGGTCATGGTAATATGATCATACTAATCTCCTTTATTAGGGCATTTTCTTGCAAAATTGCCATGATCCTTTGCAATAAAAAATTCTCCAATAAATTTTATTTCAGTATTAAAGAGATAACTACCACAATTTGCAATTCAATTCAAAATAACACAGTTTGCAATTCAATTCAAAATAAGTGAAAGTACAACAAAATACTAAAACTCTCATTAAAATTAACCATAAGAACAATTTTGCACTATTTATTAAATAAATTAGCCAACCTCTTGGGCCTCCTTTACATGGGCTTCTTTTACATTAAAAAAGACTATGCAAAGGTATTTGGTATCCATAGCCATCCACACTACCCAAACCGGATCAAAGGAGAGTGAAAGGCTTTTTGCTCATTCACAAACTTCATATATGTGCCATTGTTCTGTAGCTTTTGGCTTTACAGCTATCCTAAATGTTCAAATTACAAATACAATACTTCATATTCCAATGTTGAAAAGAATCCTTATTAACAAGAAATATTAAACTATATTAATTGAGGTCATATTGCAAGGGGTCATAGTATAGAGAACTGCAAGGGGTCATGGTGATTTTGCAAGGGATGATATGTTTCCGGACAATTTTGGTGATTTTTAGAGTTAAATAATGTTTTTTGTTTGTTAGAAATGCCCGTCACTCTGGAAGGGGTCACATTATAGAGAATTGCAAGGGGTCATGGTAATTTTGCAAGGGATGATATGTTTCTGGACAATTTTGGTGATTTTTAGAGTTGAAAAATGTTTTTTGTTTGTTAGAAATGCTTGTCACTCGAGGCCAATTGTAACATCCCCAAAAATTTAAAATTTTCCGTACGGTAATAAATGCTAACTTTAATAATGCGGAAGTATTTGCTGAGAGTTAAATTCCTTTTTACTAGCAGATCAGTTGTATGTTGAAGAAGATGTCACGACAGTCCTGAGTTGTTTTAAAAGCGTCGTAACGACATGATGATGTAATTGCACCGAGTGAAACGAGGTGCTCTATAGCCCAGTATGGGGGAGATGTTCTAATGTGTATGTACCGTTACATGTAGCGTTACATCTAATAAAAAGTAAAAAGTAATTTTTTTAATTAAAAAATAATTAAAAAAATTCATGTCGGCTAAAATATTATGAAAAGTAATTAAAAAATAGATGTTCGTTTATAAAATAAAAACTTAAAACTTAAACCCGGATCTATAAATCAAGAGAGATCAAATTTCTTGAGTTTAAATTTAAAAAAAGAAATACACCTCAAGAAATTGGATCCCTCTCGGTGCTTGATACATACGGGTTTAAGATGGATTTATGCTAGTTAATTTCACTTGTGACGTATTTAATTCATAACATGCATTTGTTTGGACTATAGTACTATTTATTTTATTCTACTTATGTAATGAGCTGTTACGACACTATGTTGTCATTCTTTGTATGGATACGATGTTGTAACATTTTGTTGAAATACATTCATATTTGCCTAATTGTGAGAATATGTTATGATTACTTATTCAAAGTATACGTCGACACTTATTTTATCTCTTGTAGAATATAAATTTAATTATGGATACTAACTGTTTGTTTTCCTTTTTTGATGAAGGGGTCCTATGGATACCTCGAGGCTTACTTAGCTATTATTTAGCTAATGCTCTTACTGTTCCTTTACAGATCGCAGGTAAGAGATTTGATACCAGCCTTTTGATGTTTGGAGATTACGTAGAAATCGTCAATGTGTCGATGATATTCTAGGGCTGGGATTTACATCCTGCCATGCACATATTTACTATTGGGCTCTAGGATACACATCCTAGCCATCACTGCAGCAGTTGAGTTTGTTTACATTATGCTCTAAAGTATCACTATTTCAATTATAACTTTTAAAAATGTAATTCTTGGCACTTATGCTACCTAGAAAGGGTATTACTACCATAATCCAATATATAGTTCTTTTATGCTTTTGATAATATATTGTTAAACTATATGCCAAGGTATATATATATATTTTTTGCAATACTTTAGACATAGCGCCAACTTATATATGTATTAATATTTGGCATTATCAAATTATGGTTTCTCGTTGGGAACTCGACCAGTTTGAATACTATATATAAATGCATTGTATTTGAAAAATAGTGGATATCCAAGTGTCAACGCCATCATGGCATAGCCCACGTGATCGATGGTAATGATCTATTAACAATATGACAATATGTGAAGTTCTTATGGTTTTGATGTAGATCCCTTAAATGATTAAATTATTTTGGTATTTATACAGGTCCTGACTATAGTCGTGATAACGAAAGTTAATTTATATTGGATTACAAGTTGGCGAGCCCACGTGAATGGCATAGGGTTCTTAGCCTAAACCCTAGCCATGCATTAATTGCCCTCGATCAAAACATACTCTGTGCATTCACTTTGGCATTTGCTGGAGGTAGGGGAGGCCGACAGGATCCCGGTCGTTTAGGGTTTGAATGCTGCCCGCAATGTTTCAGGGTTTCGATGGTGGTTCTTCTTCGATACAGATGGAAGCTTAACTACTCGACACCTGCTAAAGGGTAAGCTATGAATTCGCAGTGTGGTGTAGTTCATTTAATCCATTAGTTCCTTCTATATCGTTGCTAACTCAACTTCTTGTTTGGTGTTTGAAAGCTGCGTGACAGGGTAGCCTTTGGCTGAGCTCGTGGTTGTCATCTGGGAAACTTCATGGTTTTACACTGGGCCCTGGTAAGCCTCAACGGTTTCTCTGGATTCTCTGAAACAATGGTTAGGTTGTGTTTATCCAACTTATGTTTTGCTCGAAGGCCGGTTGTATGGCTCCACTGTAGCCACTGTGTTGAGGTTTGTTTTAAAGATGGTAAGCCGTATGGCATTTTTGTACAGTAAGAGGGTTGAACCCTTGAGCCTTGGGCTTGCGTTGATTTTTCAACGCTTCTCTTGAATTTATATAAATAACATTTTGTTTGTTAAGTGACTGTGTGTTTCAGACTTGGTAAATTGGACAATAATGTTGCCCTCGAGTTACGGCTTTGGACTGAAATGAAATATACTGTGTGTGAATTATAATAGATGAAATATTAATTTGGATTTGATTCTGGGTGTGCTCTAAAATGACTCTGTGTTTTTTGGATGCGGTTTTATAATGGTTACTGCGTAACACTCTGGTTGTATGGTTTCATAAATTAGTGAATGTATTGGAAAAATTATGGGTAGTTGCCTCTACAGTAATCTCTGTAATATGGATGTTGTTTGCGATTTTAATTCGTCACTCTGTCAATCATCCGAATTGATGTATAATTAAAGTTTTCCCGAAGTTAGTGTAAGCAAAGGAAAATCTGGGTAATGCCCGATCTCAGGATTAGTAGTGGATGAGGGTGAAACCCTAATGCTCGTTGCTTGCAGATAAATGTTTTATTTAATGTTTGGTTAGCTTTTTAAGTTGGTTTTTCCCGAGCTCTAAACCCTGTCTGTAAATTATTTGTATAAGCTTGATGGCAGGGCGAGCTCATGTACGAGACTCAAACCCGTAACTGTTCCTTTGTCAAAAATATGTGAAAGGCATCGATACCCTCGATGGGTGAAATCGTGCTTTGTTTTAAATATGTAATTATTTTATAATTATTAGTGTTATATATTTACAGTGTTAATGTAATGTGACACAGTACCTAAGTTGAATACTTTGTTTGATAAGGACTTGTTACAGAGTTAATGTTTAAAGATTTATAAAGAACAATGTTTACAGGGTTTCAACCCTAACTCAAGTCTGGAAATTAGTGACTGGGTTAAACACTAACTATTTGTTAAGATTGTAATACTATTATCTAGGAAGCATCTCGACTATATTAAAGATTCGTAAAAAGTGTATTAGTGGTGAAGTATTCTATTTGAAACTATGTTTAACGTTTATGCTATACAACAATTATCAAAATGCAGATCCTATATGGTTTATCTAGTCTATCGTGCTTTTAACATGAAGACTTGGACTCTGTATAATTTACTAGTTTAAGTTATATGTGTACTGAATAGTTGATAGAATATATACTACTTCTTTTACATACTTGGGATATATGGATGAGTTGTGTATTGTAAAACTTAATAATATTAAGCAGTATAGTCCTGCTTTATTTAATTTAATTTTAAAATTATGTATACAGACCTATGGTGAAAGAATGTAAAGTTCCAAGTAGCTTATCACTATTGGAAAACCTAGATTATCCTGAATGAAAACATTATTCAGCTATAAAAAATATTGCGTACTGAACCAGGAAAAATACTTAATCAAAGATTTTATATAGATAGAGGTACATTATAATAGTTTTGACAATATGCATTCATTTGAAATAAATAAAACTGAAAGTAATTCGAATTCATTTTCAAGCTGTCTATCTGAGATCAATTAAATCTATCTATTTAAGCAAAACTTCCTGTACTAGAGTACGTCGCTTAATGGCGAGTGGAAAAATATAGTGAAGAGTTTCATTCATCAATCCATTATATTTATTCATTGTATAACTAAATTCATTAGATCAGATATCAATTATTTTGAACATCTAACATATATCTAAGATATAATGGAAACATTTAATACATTAGCATACAGTCATTCAGAAAGTAAGTTAGTAGTAAGCAAATGAAATAATGCAAGTAGAACCTGGTGAATGTAGAGGGAGACAAACACCCAAACGATCCCATTCCACCCAACCTTTTCCTGAAGACAGCCAATGTCACTTTCCTTAGGACCCCCGATCCTGTTCACTGAACCACTAGGACGAAGATACTGTGTGGAGGAAAGCTTATTTTTCTGCAACTCAGTAATAATGGCTTTTGTACTCAACAGTATAACATCTGCACTCAGCAATACTCTTAACTTGCTGATTTAGCAGTTCAATAGTTGTACTCAGCAGTATCCTTTAAGCTACAGTCTTACTCTAACATTCACTCTAGCCTTCCCCTCATCGAATCTCTTGTGCATTCCCGCCTTTTCTCTTGAAAACTCAGAATGTCACAAGGAAAATAAATAGAATACTGAATAGTGAATAATGATTAGTGAGCCACCTGCTCAATTCGATGGATGTATAGAGTGCCTAGGTCTTTGGTCATTTTTCAGTCATTATTGAGCCACATGCTTTGTTCCACTTTAGTGGGAAACATGACCACAAAAATAGGGAAGTTGCCACCTGCAACAGCTAGAAGTGAATGAAGAAGCTGCCACTTGTCCATTTGCTCTCCACCCCAGTTCATTGCTCCTAGTGGGTCAGTGAACACTCTTTAACAGTCCCCTTTGGATATTTGTCTCCTCTTTTAATTATTAATAATAAAATTATTAGAGTATTTAATTACAGTCATCCTTGACCCCACTTGGTCAATAATCATAAAAACTTTACAATAACTTATAACATAATGTTTTTCTCATAACATAAAATGTTCAGATTTTGGGTATGTGACACTAATGCATTTCAACCATTGGCTAGGAAATCACAACTAAGGGGCATCTAAGCCGTCAAAATCACCGAGGCATCGCACCCAGCTTGGGCCACACCAACCCTTAACATGGATGGTTTTTTTGGTCTCTCTTCCCAACTAATTCACCGTAAGGGTATTGAACTCGGGTCGCCTTGAGAGTTAAATAATTTTATCCCATGGAATTTGGGCGAATAAATTTAGAAAAAAATGGAAATGGGAAAAATTCTATTTTTGGAAAAAAGGTTTAAAATTAGCCCATGGACTAAATTTTGCCCCTAAAATTTTCCCTAGATTGTAAACATTTATCAAAGCCAAAATTTACGATATAATAGATATGAAGGAATACTTCAATATTTATCATTTTTAATTTATGTTTATTTACATTATTTTTCTTTATTTTGTGATTAGGTACAACATTAGTATAATGCTTAATTTTTTTATTTTTATTTTTATCTTAAATAGGAATTTAAAAAAATTCAAAGAATCTAATAAACAACATTTAAAAAAAAATATTAATGCTTTATAAGTAAGGAGATTCAAAATGTTGAAAAACTAAAAAAAAATGGGGGGTGATTCTAGAGCACCACTTTTTGAAACAGAGGTAACAACAACCACTAAATACAACCTCTAAAAAAATGATAAGTCTAGATGATTCATGTCAAGTAGGTAGTACATTATGTGAGGAGTTATTTACAATTGCAAATTGTAGTGGTGTAGATTAAGAAGAGGTATAAAAATGATGCAAGCAGGAGAAGAAGGAAGGATGAATGGTGACATTGTATCATCATCATCTCTCATGTTACATTCAATACATTACTTTAATCCACATGGAATCTTTTACGTTATCATATTTATTTTGAATATTTAGTTTATGAATCATGTTGTTCATCTAATTATCAATAAATATATTTTGTATATTTCATTTTATCAATGACCTTGTGAGCAACATGCTTACATCTTCCAATCATGAGACTATGATGCAAGGGCACCCCTAGCATTATAGCTATCCCACACATTTTCATATATATATATATAACAAAAAAATAATAGAGTTTAATATTTCTTGTTAATAGGGATTTTTTTTCAACATTGGAATATGAAGCATTGTATTTGTAATTTGAACATTTAGGGTAGCTGTAAAGCCAAAAGATATGGCGCACATGCATAAGTATGAAGTTTGTGAATGAGCAAAAAGCCTTTCGCTCTCCTTTGATCCGGTTTGGATAGTGTGGATGGATATGGATACCAAATACCTTTGCATAGTCTCTTTGAATGTAATGGAGGCCCAAGAGATTGGCCAATTTATTTAATAAATAGTGCAAAATTGTTCTTATGGTTAATTTTGATGAGTGTTTTAGTATTTTGGTGTATTTTCACTTGTTTTGAATTGAATTGCAAACTGTTGTGGTTGTATGTTTAATGTTGAAATTGAATTTACTTTTAGCAATTGTGGAGATTTTTTTTTGTGTGTGTTCATGTGCACGCAATATTGCAAGGGGTCATGGCCTCTCTGCATCAATCAATATATCTCATATAACTCAAAATAATCATTGAACTAGAGTCTCTTAAAATACTACAATAAATCCTCATGAGGTAGCAACCAAAGAGTATCAATATCCACCTAATTAACAACAGGGGGTATAGAGACAAGAGGTGATCTAGATCTCTTCCTCTTTTATCCCACTAAACACATTCCCATTGTAGTGTGGATATTGTCAGCAATAGCAACCTTTGAATGAACTCCAAGATGAGTTGGGTCAAATAACTCTAATAAACAACACACAGTGCAAGGCATGTATATCTATATTATACGAGGTAGCATTGCAACAAGGGTTGTTCAAGTCTCAAGATGATCACATATATGTTCCCTACTAGCTAGAGCCATAGAATGAGGAACTAGTGCATGTACAATCAAGTTTCACGTGCAACACAAACTCATTATAAATATGTTTGGAAAATATAATGGAACCTCATCATGGTGTGAGAGCATGTCCCACATGTTAAGAAAATAATCATAAACATAAGATATTGCAACCTCAAGCTAAAACTTAGACAGTATAAGCTTTTCATGGGCCTCCTCTAGTCTCTAAGGATGTCAAACATAGTACCCTTCACATATTTTTCCTTTATGGTCTCAATTTCTCATGGGCCACTTGTTGGGGCCCAAAACGTCTATCATCCACCTAATAAAATTGCTCTGAAGGTCACTTATTGGTCCAACCCACCTAGATATATACCCATAAACTTACTCACACCCTCTAGCAACATCATCATTGATATATGAGTGATGCTATCACCCTAATTACTAACTACTTGTTCAACCATTATGTTTCTCTTCAATCTCAACAATTGTAATGCAACTAATCTCTTTTTCCCAAAGCACTGAAGTTGTAGGAGTTTGTCAACCAAAAATTTCCATAAGTTAAATTAAAATAATTTGTATAACAAGAGCACACTTCCATAATTTAAAATTTGCATTTCATCTAGAAATCAAACATTCACAATTAAAAGCATCTACAAATGAAGAAAATAATAGAAAATACATTTCCCCTTTATTTATGCACTATTTCACAAAGTTGCAGTTTGACTCCAAATTACATGATTAGAATTTGAGTAACTAGATGATGGGGTACTTGTAAAATTGAAGAATTATGTTAACAATGTATGAGTATACAAACTTTCAAACTTACAAATTTCATAACTAGTATTTAGTTTTGAACTAACTTCCTCTTATCATAATGAGGCAAACACATATAAGTTTAACATTATGAGTGAACCATTAGCACTAATTAATTCAATTTCCTTTGTAAAATCAATCATGAGTAGGGTATCTATTATGCTAGACTTTCTAAATCCATACACTTAGCCCCAACCCCAATTGATGTTGCACATTAAGCACCGGCATGTTGTATGTTGCAAGTGTTGACACACATCCACAAATACAAGCACATTAAGCACTAGCATGCCACTAGGTAAGACACGAACCTTGGTGGGGGCAATGACAAGATATTGTTGACAATTATTATAACTTATTAGGAAAGTACAATAATACTCCAAATATGATTGTAAATAATACATACTCCTATCATGCAATGTAGTTAGAGGTACGGATTATCTTCCACAACAACTTGGATGCACTACTCTAAAGATTTATGTGGATATCAAGATCTCATCAACTCTTTGAGTATCTTTATGGGAATCCATCAAAATATTCATATAAAAAAGGACATAAGCAATAATGTTGTTAGGTTGTTGTTCGATTAACTTAAATTAAAAATACAAATAAAAGCATTAGTTATATTACTAGTGTTTTTATTTCAATCATTTCTTCTTGATTGAAAATAATCAATAATATAATAATATAAACGTTATTAAAAATAATCAATAATAGAATAATATAAATGTTATTGTTGGATAATTAAAACTAAACAGACTTTTAAGTGTTATAATTAAAACAACAATTATGTTGTTGGTACTAAGTCGATTTAATAATTTAACTTATAAAACTGGAATTTTAGCAAAAAGAACATTATTAAAAATGGAATTAAAACAAAAAGTAACCCTTACCTATACCTAGCTCTAATGACATAGTTGTGTTGATATGGTCACGTTTATATGTGCTTCATAGATTTGGTGGGCTTGCATGGTTGGTTAAACTACTAAATTCTTTAGGGCTGATGCACAATCATGGACTCCTTTAAAGACACTTTAGATGCCACATAATACTGAAAAAACATGGAACCTTTGACTTTAGGTGACAATTAGGGGTACTTCCCTAATGGATTTGAAGATGAAGTAAAAGGACAAAAGATAGGTAATTGAATCAGCTTTCATAATATATAGCATTTATCTAAAAAAAAATTTGTGTAAATGATTATAAAATTAGTTTCCGTTAAATTGGGTTTTCAAATTTTCAACACATTATAACATATATGTTTGTGTGGGTGCAGCACTTATTGAGGTAAATGATGTCAATTTTGGATAAAATATTGCAGACATATAAATGACATATGGCCCTAGTGCAACACTATTTATTAAAAAAAATTCATGAATTATTATTTTTATTATTAATTATTGAAGTGAGAAAACCTTGAAATGAAAACGTTATGTGCGGGTGCAACACTTTAGGGGCAAAATTGAATGAAATCTTTGATTTATATATATATAAGATTGTAGAGCTCACTCTCCTCTAGTGCACCATATAGTTTTCTTGGGAAATGGTGAAGGCAATCAAAAGTTATATAAAAACCAATCGATGTATCTATTTTCGAAAACTGACGTGTGTCATTTAGAAAAATAATAATAAATAAATAAAACATACATTTTTAGGAAAAAATTACATATTCAGAATCGTTAGATCGTACTCTACAATATTCTATATTTTCATAAAAAAATATTGTGTTTGTCATAGAAAAACACGCCATTGAAACTGAGCATATTGATAGAGTTCTAAAATACAGGCAATAGCCCTGGTTTATTTGTTCTAGCGAATAGGTTCGGTAGTCCGAAGCTATTTCCGAACATCATGCCAAGCCTTGTTCCCACCGAGTTTTTAAATTTTAAAAAAATGCATATGTGTTATAACGCATATGTGTGATAATGCGTATGCGTTTTATCCTTGCTCATATCGCATATGCGTTATAACGCATATGCAATATGAACAAGGATAAAACACCTATGCATTATAACGCAAGCCTTGGTATGTTAGAATCAATACCATCTAGAACACTTGTTGTTGTAGATACCACATAGAGTTTGATCTATATTATCATACCTTTGCACATATACGTCGTTTTTTTGCATCCTTACCATGTGCAGGAATGCTCAAGTACAGTACCACCAATGTCATCTAGAGATTTCATCCATAGCATAATGTGTCTGAGGAAAGATGGGCAGACACATTACTTAAAACAATGTGTAGAGGGTTCTTGCAACAATTGTGGTGGGCTATCATTATGGTCCAATTGCATCCATGAGAGTGAAGATCAAGCATTCAGGAATGCAATTGTTGAGAAGCAGAACTATCAGTATGAGACATATCAGCTGCATGATGAGAAATAAAGCAGGAAGATTAAATTGGTGACTTCAAAGGTGACAATCTACACGAATAATATTCATTTAACTGAGTGTACATTGTTTATGTTGTTTTATAACATTGTTAAATATTGAAATATTAATATTCATGTAAATCTTTTTATGTTGTTTTGTAACACTATTTATTTTTTTCCACCAGGTGCAAGTATGTGATTTTATTTCAAAGTTCCGTGGAAAGATCCAACAGTACATTAAGCATGTCGATATGGCACGGTGGCAAGATGAACAATTCATAATATGTCGGGACACCTTCCCTCTCAAAACAATACTATCAGTGGTTGACTTTGCGGAAAATTACACCCTACAACCACAAAATGAAATACAAAGTCAATACTATCACTCAGAACAGGTGAGCATAATGGTACATATCACTCATCGACATGGGCCAGATACCAATGAAGAGAAACATGTGATATTGAAAGAAATTCACTTTTACATAAGTGACAACCGGACCCATGACATCCATTACGTGCAACATTGCTTTCAATTGTTCTATGATCATGTGATAGCTATGGATATACCATTTTATCGTCATTTGATTTGGTCAGATGGTTGTGCTGGACAGTTCAAGAATGTACGTGTATTTTAATGGTTGTGTTTGTTGCACATAAAATACAAGGTGCCACATACATGGAACTACTTTGAAATAGGTCATGGCAAAGGAGAGCACAATGGTGCTGGTGCATGCATAAAAACTACCCTTCGAAGGCAAGAGATGAAGTTTACAGGTGCTCGCCTTCGAGACGCTACATCTATAGTGAAATGGTGTGAATCTATGATGGGAAAGCAACAAGGAAACACCTAGTGCAGAGAATATTCTGGGAGGTGACAAATGTGGACCGATCCCAAACACATCGGGTGAAAATAGTGTATAGAACTCGACAGTTTCATTCAATTAGAAGCTCAGACAACTTGGCCCTACAAATTTGGACAATACTGAAGGCTTTCTTTTGCAGTTCCTGTAGCATCGATGAATGGGATGATTGTGAGTATACAAATACAATTGATACATGGGATCGAGCGACACTTATCACCGATTTCAAGGGGGTTAATGAAATAGACCATTTGGAAGATGATCAGACATATATTTCTACAGACTATGATCACATATCGGATCTCATACAAGCAAATACAAAAAAGTAAATTAGTAGTACCTAAATCACTACAAGCCTTTACATTGAAAGAAAATTTATTTATGCTACATGCAAGACCTTTTTTAATAAATGTAATTTTAACCTTTTCCGATTTCCTTTCACGGGTCAGATATATGCAGTGGTTTCCCCATAAAATAATGAATGGGGTTCTGACTATTGGTTGGCACGTTGCTTAGAGGGGAAACAAACCCTTTACCACTGACAGTTGTTAAAGGAACATAAAAACTACTGTCACTTTCCTTCAAAGTTAAGTGGTCTTTTGGGAGTTAATGCAAGTAGATCATAGTTGTTGCAGACCATTGGTATATGTGTTTAGTGTGAAGTTACTTGTTGGTCTTAAATATCCTAAAAGGGTTGATTTTGATAATAATTGCAAACAAGTTTATTTTATGTGCACAACATTTTGACAAAAAAATTGCCTATTTAATGAGATCTTAAAAGTATTCTTTAACAATTATACAACCAAGTATGGAAACATTTTTTGGACAATATGTGATTGGTAACATGATGCCAAGTGTATGAATGCTGATGAGAATGAGGCAATGATCAGTGATGATGAGTAGTATAATGATGTTGCTGATGTGATCATGTTTGATGTTGAGATGCTAGTGCTAGGGTCACACATGATGTGATAATTGTGAAGACAAATGTGATGTTGATTTGATGAACTAGGGAAGTCAAATATGCATGGACGGAATGACATGATTGTGTCACAGTATGCTTGACAGAATTATGATGATGATGACAATGTGTCAAATTTTGGTGTTACTCATGAAGATGTTTGTTGAGTTTGTTTGAAGTATTTTGCAAGGGAGTGCAAGGGATTGGTTTTGATGTATTGGTAGGGGATTTCCTCATGATGATGAGGGTTTATTAAGCTTTAGTTCATCTTAAAAATCTAAATTAGATGTCTTTAGAACAACCAAAAATGAGAGAATTTGAAGCCATATGCATCAATTTATAATTCTGATTTTGGTCATCATGTTGAGCATATCTTTACAGACTTGTTTCAACCATCTCCTTTAATTTTCAAGGCTTTCTTGGGACAGGTTTTTTTCAATTTTTTAAACATTTAATGCAACAGCAACATCAAACAAACATAAGGCCATATGCCATATGCCTAATTTTTAGTTAGATTCCTAATTTGTTAACTCATCATTTCACAAGTCCATAAACCTAAAAACATAGTTAAGCATATTTGCAAGGCATATAATGCACATCGTGTTCCCATATCAAGTCAACCATATATATAAATATGAACATTGCTTTATATTATATGTATATATAATGTTTTCAAAAATGGCATGCCATGGCCATAATACAAAATAGTGGATCATACTATACATCTGTGTGTACATACAAACAAAATGGTACATGTATGTATCCCCCCCATACATGGATTCTATTTACCCCCCCTATACATGAATTCTATTTATCCCCCTTTTCACTTCCAATGTCTGTGGATTTTGAGAAGTCTATCTTTCTTTTTCGGTTGCTCGATGGCGTTCCCCAACGCTGAATAGGAGGATCGATTCTCATCTGCGGAGACTGCACACAAAACAAAATTTGTAAGCTAGTTTACCAAGCTATAAAAATAAATACAACTCTATGTACATTTGTTCAAATTCCAAGCAAATATAACATTTTTACTTACTGTGCGTGTGTAAGTCATGGTCCTCGGTAGTGTAACTACATGTACTTGGGTGGGGGGGTGTGGAGGGTCATCAGTGGCCCCAATTGGGTGCTCTTCAGGCACCACTACCTCAATAGATGCCTGCATAAAGTAACATATGTCAATGTCAGCAAATACAAAGAAAACGAGAAATATATGTACTACATGGACGGACAATAAATTTTTCAAAGAAAGCAATACATACACGTACTTGGGGGGGGCAGAGGTGGGTCACCAAAATCCATCCTCTCGTAGCCGAAAAAAAACCCTAAAAATGGCCCAAAATTCATTTTTTTGCAGTCGAAAGATCACCCTTCCGCAGTTGGAAAATCATCCTTCTGCAGTCGGAAAATTACCCTTCCGTAGTCGGAAAGGCTTTAAAAATGGCCAAAATAATCATCCTCCTGCAATACGCAATCTGCAATGTGGATCTGCGGGATTGCGGGCTTGCGAGCGCCATTTTTGAACATTCAAAATTGCAATCCGCAATGCGAGATTGCAAAATCACGGGAGTGCAGGAACGCGAAAATGCGAAATGCAATTCCAAAGTCAGAAATGCATTCCACAACCCACAATCCACAAATCGGAATTGTGGGATTGTCGAGGTGCGGGGCTGCGGAACGACTAGATGTGGGACTGTGGATTGCGGGCCTACGGAATTGTGGGAGACTATCCAACAAAACCAAAACATCAATCCGCAATCCGCAATGCGGATTTGCGGAAGTGAAGAAAGTAGGTATTGCGGAAGTGCCGAAAGTAGGGATTGTGGAGGTGCGGAAAGTCTTTTCTTTTTGTTATTTTTTTCAAGAAAAACTAAGTGTCAGGGGTAATATGAAACCAACTCTGAGTAAGATCAAAGGAGGGGCCCTACAATTTCACAAAAAATTTGGGGATTAGGTTGCAGCTGCAACAATTGGCGACTAGCTGGTGAACACAGATTTTTGAACAAACTCGTCTTAGGATCACAATTGCTTTTTTGTTATTAATTATGATTGTAAAAATGTGCCTTTATCATTTTACCAGTATTTTAGAAGGCTAAATTTTTAAGCAGGGAGAGGATATTTCTTGCATCATATTGGTCATTCATTTGGGAAATAGGGCAACCTGGACCAGATTTCCTAACCACTCTCCCAAGGCTATAATATGGGGTTCATTATTAGTCCCAAAGTTTTGGTTACCTCTAAAAATGACTCCACGTGATCGTAACAAAATCAGACAGATATATTTGTTTGTTCTTCATTCCCATGCTATCAGCATTTCTTTAGATGCTTTCTTTTGACGAGTTTTATCGTCTAAGTCTTTCACAAATAGCTTTCTTCAGTATTCGACATTTTATGTGGGTTCTTCCATCCATAATGTCCTTTTGTGTGAGTGATGAGTTTCTTTATTTTTCATACTCACGGATGGAGAAGAACCTTTTGGAATTATCATCTAGGCAATCTTCTTGATTGGATGTATTTATTTTCAAAACCATTTCTTTGATGGAGATGAAAATTTTCATAAATTTGACTCTTCATTATAATCCTTTTGGCTATAAATTTTGTAGCATGGGATCATTTTAATTGCCATACATATGCAAGACTTGCTTCCTTTCCATGGGTCAATTATAGTAGGTTGTCTGAGATGGTTATTTAGGTGTAAGTGAGTGGAGCCCCAATATAGTAATTTAGAATTCATAGATCCTGATTATTTCACAGGGTTTATATGGACACAACATAAAACATGAAACATGTTTCCCCTTTTAAACAAAGCAGCAATTAAAATCACTAATGACATTGTGTTACAAAAGAATTACTTTTGTTATGAATCCAGTTCTAATCCTTTTGGTGATAATCAACATTTCACATGAGATTGTTCATATTTTTGCATTTCTGCATATTACTCTGAAAGCTAAGCTGAGTTTTATTTCAATCAAGTAAAAAAAGTTCAAACTAAAATGAGGTAAGGCTAAAACTAAATAACCTATGAAGAGAATAAAATCAAATGGAAAGTTAAGAATCAACAAAAATGTTTATGTACAACAAATCTCCCTAGTGTGTTATCACTTACTTCCCAAACAGAATCTGATAGCTTCAGGATGAGGGTTGTTTCAACAGGAAGAACAATAAGTTCATTTGGTAGGGGTGAAGATTACAATGTTTTCTAAGGTGAAAGAATGACTAGGAGAGATAAAGTACTGTCAGGGGTTAGAAGGCATTTCAATACCTCAGATTTTGGAACATCTTTTAATATTGCGCGTAAAGAACAGGGGATTGAGGTGTAGTTTGACTGTTGTTTGTTTCGTCATGATATCATATTCATCATGTTTGTCGAAACAAGAATCATACAGTTTCAAATTATTCAATAGAAATGAAATTATCAGGTATTACTTTGCTAAGTGACCGAAATCTGCAAATCTAGGTTTTCCTTAGTTTGAACAAATATTGAATGTGGCTTCCTTTATAAAACACATCTTTGTTCATACTCATTTTCATGAAAACAACTAGATGCAACCAGTGAATACATCTCTTGTGTATACCTTTTAGTTCAGTCCACCATATGCATCAAATAATGGTTTCATCTTCATTTCCAAATATCCAAAAGGACAGAATGATAGTGAAGAAGGAAATCTAAGCCATCAAACAAACTCAAACAACTACCTAGCAGCTAACTTATTCAAAAGAAAGAAACTACAAGAGTCAAACTCTTATTATGCAAGCTTAGAAAAAGAAAAGTTATGCTACTCCTAACCTAACTTCATTGGTTCAACAGAGTTAGGTAAAATCGTAGAGCCAATGCGACCATAAAAATTTCAGCCCCATAGGGAAATGAATGCCATACATAGGTCTGTAGGATTGCTGCATTATGCAATCCAGGGTTAGAAAAGTAACACTAGTCCTAAATCCATTCATAACATAAAAAAAAAAAGGTACTTGTTGCATTGTGGGAACTTTTCATAAAATGACAATTCCAACCATATATCAACATAATCATGAGGGCTATGTGATTCATGTGAAAAAATTGAATATGAATAATGTATATCCACAAGACCATGTGGTGAAAACCCAAAGTCAGTTTTCATGGATATTGTCTCGTTATTGGATTTGGAGTCTGAATTAATGATGTGATAATCCGACATAACTATCATTGGACAATTAAGTGCCTTATCATTATCATCAATACATTCTTCCTTACCATGAAATTCTTTAATATAAAAAATGTCATCTTCATTAGGATCCAATGGGGTATTGTAGATAACCTCCTGTTGTTCCACATCATCACTACGATCACTATTAGCTTGAGTTTCATTGAAAAAACTTTCTACTTCATTATAACCTTCAAAATGAACATTAGAAATCTCTTCATATTCACCCTTGCCAATATTCCTTGACATGTAAAATTCAGACTTAAGGTTATTCAATCCAAGCATAATTTTGGCTTTTGTTTTAGTTGTACAGTCTGTAAATATGTCTGGGCTAAAAAAACTTCTTTTAACTTTCGCATATTCAAAGAAATCATCAATCATTTGCTGCTCCAATAATAAAGCATAAGTCAAAGCCTTATAATTTTGTTCAAAATGTGTTTCAGCAATGGAACAATCATCAATAATCATATTTTCCCCAATTTGATAATCCATTCTCTGATCAAATATTGATTCATCATTTTTTACAAAATCAGCAAACAAGTCTGGATACATAGAGTAAAAATCTTCAAAATGTGAATCCATCATTGTTTCCTCATGATTAAACAAAATTTCTTCAATACTTGTGTGTTCTAGAGAATCGTAAGTTAACAAATTATCAATCAAATCAACATGATCCCATCGTGTTTCATGGCATCAAGCATATTTGCAAATATTGATTTATCTTCTTTTAAAATTTCAGACAAAGGTGTTATTTGACAATATGGAACACCCATCCCTCTAGTTGGAGATTCATCTTTAACATTTTCTTCCATTATTTCACATGGGATGTGAGGACAAGGTACTTCCAAATAATCATCCAATAAATTCAAATAACCTAATTTATCCATATGTTCCAAAGATTCCTCACAAAATTTTCCATTCAACTCACTTTTCGATGGAGTAAAAATTTGTTCATGTGCACCTACAGCAGAAAATGGAAACTCATCTAACTCAACTATTTTAGTATGATTATCTAAGTCAGTAACTAATTCTACTATATTATAGTCAATATCATCATCCCATGCATATTGAAGGAGATCGGACTGGTTGTCTAAATCATGGCTAGCATTGTCTGCCCTGGCTCAATTTCTAAAAAATAATTTCCCAAAACTGAAGATGAAAAATTCACTGGCTCATTTTTTTCTTCTAACTTAGTTACATTTTGTTTCATATGAGGTTCCCTTAGTACCTTAATTTGGTTCTGCTTATTCTAATAAGTCAGCCACAAATGAGACCAATCAGTTGCAAAATAACCATGTAATTTATTTGACGAGTCTCTACTCAGAATTAACCCATAAGATTATGGTATATCCACTACCATAATATCAATAAATTGACGCACTCTTGTATCTGCAGCCAACCTGATCAAGACATTTTTCATTTATCGGATCTGTCTAGTTGTATTATCCGAGAAGGGGATGAAGTGGGTTGTCCATTTATCTTCTTGCAAATAGCTAGTGGCATGATGTTAGATGAAGCCCCAGAGTCTACCAAGCAGTTATGCACATTATAATTGAAGATTTCAAAATTGAAAAGGAAATGAAGAGTTTGATATCTTGATCTTCCACCTAAACTTGCTTCGTTAATCTCAATATCAAACTCAACCCTTTCTGACTGTTTGTCTATTGTACTGCTTGATTTTACATCAAAAGCTTCTAATAAATTTTTTCTTTGTTGTGGCAGATTACACAGTTCAAATAGAGATATATTTGCTTTAGTTTTCTTGGTATCTTCTACAATGTCATACCCCATATTATGATTTTCTCCAACCCTTTTACCACTATCAGATTTGTTGATTATTTGCTTATTGCTTAATGGGTTTGTTTCCTTAATGATCCCAGAATTTGCTTTTGGTTGTGACTGATTTAAATTGTTATTCTTCTTTATGTTTTATTTGGATGTTTTCATTTTAGGCAGTACCATACTTTGTTCTTCTATTGGTCCCTTACTTTTGGTGGCATAATTTACAGACGATATTTGCATTTTTTCCACCTTTTCTTCTTCATCTAAACCCAAATTTGGTGCCCAATCCCATAATAACAGGGTAGTTTCTTCATTTTGATCTTCTAGTTCAGTAGATTGGTCTTCTTTTTTATCTTCCTAGTTTATTAGTTGTGTATCTAATAGTTGATTCATTACCAGGGTCATTGAATTCATCCATTGTGGGAAACTTTTCTCGGAATGATGCTCTTGATGAAATGTGCAAAAATGGTCCATGCTAACTTCATTCAAATTGAAAATAGCATAATTATTTAATGGTGGTTGTGGTTGTGTGCTTTTTTTTTATTTATGGAAATGTTTAAATGGTTGTCTTGAAGAACTAACACCCTTATCCTTGTCCAAATCTACCATTTTGACCACATTTTCTAATTCATTTGCAGATTCTTCTTTAGGTCTAGTCAATATTAAAGGCTTCTTATTCATTGTAGGTTTTACTTCTAGATCCAAAGAATGTTTGATGATACTATCCATGTCTCCTTCTACTTTCTTTGCCTCTTCGTAATTTTCTATATAGTATAATATTCTACCAATGATTCTTCAACAGGTTTAGTTGCAACGCTGAAACTATTTAAAATTGTAGTAAATCTCTGATTAAATTCTTGTACTTTCTCCTTCTTTTCCATCCTCATTCCTTATGACCCATATCAAATTTTGTAGTAGGTCAGTGAAAATGCCTTCAAACTGGAGCTTCCATCACAATTGGTTATTCATATGATAGTTAATATCTCATTGCCCAAGCTATATGGGCCTTTCTAGTTAGAAGAAGACATTCTCATCTCTCATCGAGTGGACAATGCTCCACATTTCTAGTCGACAGTAAGCAATGACACCTTGTTGGAGGTGCACCACCAATATCATTATCACTTCATACCTCTTGGGTAACAAAGGTAAACAACATATACATACCCAAACTAAATGGTTTCTGTGAGATGAATTTACTACTAGTTTCCTTCTGTCTGCAAGTGGACTTGCATCTTCACTGAAGTTACTTCAGATTTCAGATTTCATTGTATTATCTGGAACAACAATCTCTATCTGTTGGCATACATATCTTCACATCGTCCATTGCTTATTAAACACTAAACTCCATATATATATTCTCTACGTTAGTTCGCCATTTTTTCCTATCAAAAGCCTAGTCTAAACAATGTTTGTTGCATATGTTGGTCGGCACATTAAAATACTTATATGCCTGATGGGTTAGTTAAACAATAATTAAATGATACGAGGAGAACTTCGTCATAATTTCTGTAATATAATTTAAACAGTATCTGAAAGTGTCAACAAAAGTCTGGGACTTGGGAGTATGGATAATGTTTGACATTGCTTCTCATTGGCAGATGGCAATTATTATACATATTGATCATTAGTGTTTTATTGTCATCGTTAACGTGCACGTTTTGGTTTTTATTTTTTATTTATATCTTAATTGTATGAAGAGTTTTGAAATTTAGAAACCCAAGCTTTTGGGTTGATGTGAGAGTGATATGTCTTGATTTTTTTTTCTTTTCCGTTTATATAATTTCAATTTTTTTTACTTATTAATATTATGTTTGTTAATGAATATTTATGAGGTATAGATTAATTGGTTTGTTTGGAGTTTAGGCACAGTTATATGTTCTGTTCAATCAGGTTTGTTGCTACTCAATTGATTCAGTAATTTATTACAGTTTTGACTCTGTGATCTAGTGATTTACTACAGTTTTAACTCAGCTTGTGTATAGATACAAAGTTTTTTGGCTGGAAAAAAGAATTGTTTAAAAATTTGACAATTTGGTCCGGACAAAAACTTTTCATTAAAATTCAACAATTTGAATTTAACTATGTTTCATAATTACCCAAAATTTTAAAATTCTAACCCAGATTTATGCTGAAAAAATCAAAATTTGCAGGTTACATAATTTTTCTGTCAATACGAACAGTCCAGATTCTTGGTCAATGTTCATCATTTGAAAATGCCCATCATATTGCCATTGTGTTATGCTTTGCTGCATTGGAATTTACTTACTGCAGAACCGTTGGGTTCAATTCCTTTCATGGAAAGGAGGGGCTTCTGCATATGCAAGTTTTTTAGTTTTTTTATTCAAGTTTTTTATGTTAAGAGCAATAAATGTTTTATTAACAGCAACTTAAAGTTTTTATGTCAACTCATAACTTATCAAAAATAAAAGGTAATTAAATGATTTACAATGAACTTCAAGTCTAGTATTTAAGTTATATATAAAAAAAGTAAACCTCCAATAATAAGAATGAAAAACTCTCAATTAAATATTCATAAAGGGTCATTAGTTGTTTTGAAACATCAACTAAGGATTTATTAAACCCACAATCACTCCACATGGATCTGTGTTAAATAAAACCCTAACGAGTTAGGTCCATTTAATCTATTTTAGCTCACAACTTATGTGAAAAAGTGGGATTGATAAAGGAGATGTCTAAAAATTCACATTTTGATTGGATGGTCATTTTTGCCAAAATACGACAATTTTTTATTTTGTAAAATCTAAATTTAACTATAGGGATTTTGATGGTACAAATGGATTTAACGCCCTCAAAAATCCTTAGGACACCCTTTTTCAACTAAACCTTCATAAATAAAAAAACATTGTTTCATCTAACTAGAAACATTGTCCCACCTGACTAATTATAACTGTGCTATCTCCACAAAAACCTAAAAAAAACTTCACCTTATTTCAAAGTTATGCAATAACAAATATAGTTAGACACATACAACAAAGTAAGAAAGACATTAAAACAAGACAAAGCACCTCACATTGAAATTTTCAAGTAAATTGTATATATAATATGTAGGTATAACTTTTCCTTGGTTTTTTTTGTCTTTAAATGTTATGTAATATTGTTAAAAAACACAATAAAAAATAATAATTTAATTTGTTAAGTTTTAAATTTGAATTTATAATCTTTTAAAATTGAATACATATTTTTAATTATTAAATCCATTTAAATTATATAATTAAAATATCTTAAATAAAATATAAATTACATATAAATATTTATAATTAATATTAATTATGAGTTATAATATGTGATTTTGAAAATATTTTATTATTATTATTATTTTATTTAAAAAATTAAAAATTTAGTAAGAATTGACATTACATCTAGAGGAGCCAGGTGTTTTATAGCCAAGTATGGGTAGATGTTGTAGATAAGGTTAAGTAACACAAAAAAAGGTTTATATTTATTCATAAAATAAAAAATTATGAATAGTAATTTAAAAAAAATCAATATGAGTCTATAAAGTAAAAAATTAAAACTTAAACTGGATTTATCAAATTTTTTAAATTTAAATTAAAAAAAAAAAATTACACCTCAAAAAATTAAATCCCTCTCTATACTTGATAAATCCAAATTTAAAATCAATCTATACCAATTTATCTTCATCAAGATTTAAATATTTATCCATCAGTGTCAAACATTATCCATTTACACGTTCACATACTGTTCAAATTATATTACAGAAATTATGACGAAGTTTCCTCTCTCACATTATTGTTTAACTAATCCATCAAATATATAAGTATTTTAATGCGCCGACCAACATATGCAGCAAATCTTGTTTAAACCAGACATTTGATCGGAAAAAATGGCGGACCAACGTAAGGAATTATATATATATATATATATATATTGTTTAATAAGCAATTGATGATGTGCAGATATGTATGCTAACAGATAGAGCTTGTTGTTGCTGACAATGAAATCTGTAATCTGAAGTAATAGTGATTGATCATTATCGCCTTCATTGATTTTACGAGTGCCAACGGACCAAGCAAGTGATGTTATGCGCTTTCTGCACTGAATTTGATTCAACTTTTCACATAGAAAATGCCCATTCTATTGCCCACGGAATCCCAATTCAATTCTTGTGCTATATGTTTTGCTTTGCTGCATTGTGTTTGTATGCAATCCATGGAAAGGAGGGGCTTCTGCATATGTAAGTTTTCTATGACATTGAAGAAAATATTGGGTCGTTAAGAGCTAATAATGTTTTATTACATGGATGATTATTCTTCCTGTCAGTTCCCTGCTTGATCAGTTTTGTTTGATATGCTTATGACAGAGCCCTGGCCCTTCTAATTTGTGCTTTCCTTTCTCCCTTGGAGATTTCTTCTAGTATAAGAAAAGAAGCAGTTATGGATTATCATTAACCATTTGTGGATTTTTTGTATGTATGATCAGCATCGTTATTTTGTTGGTTTGATGATGTCTGCATTTGTTCTTAATGTTGCAGCAAGTTTGGCTGTTTTAATGAAGTAACTTCTTCTTTCAGTTCGAAGAATATCTAGGTTTAAGATGGATTTACTCTGGTTATAACACAACTTTTATTTGGATGACCAGACAAGTTCGTGAATAACAATGCAACAAGAAGCTTGATAAATCTTGCCATTCTGAATTGTTGGAGCATTTAAGAGACAGGTTTTTGTGGAAACTGTTACGACCTGTGTTACCATGGCAGAGTTTTGAAAATCACCTTGCTCAATTGAAAGAATCATCTCTTCACCGTTCAGAGAAATGGAAGCATTTCAATATAATAGGAAAATAGAAGAGTCTTTTGTGTGCAAGTTAAGAAGTGTTTCAAAGTTCCAGCCACTGGTGAAAGAAAACACTAGCATGGATAGTACAGGGATGAATATTGGATCTTGCATTCAGAAGGAATTTTTAACAGCAACAGATGAACCACATAACATTGACTTTGGATGGCTCCTTATTCCAGGTCTGCCAGATGATGTCGCTAAGCATTGTCTTGCACTTGTCCCCCGCGTCCATTTTCGGTCATTGGGGTCTGTTTGTAAGCCATGGAGGAAATTCATTCAGAGCACAGAGTTCTCTACAGTAAGAAGACATGCTGGTACAATGGAAGAATCGCTTTATGTTCTGACTGCAGATTCAAATGGTAAAGGATTCCACTGGCAAGTTCTTAATTCTCTGTGTGGCCAATGGCAGACTCTTCCACCTATGCCTGGTCCTGCTAAGACAGCATTCGAAATTGTTGCAATCAATGGAAAACTTCTGGTCATGGCAGGTCTGGTTGAAGGTTATGATGGCACGGCTAGAGCTTCAGCAGACGTTTACCAATACGACTCTGCTTTAAACAGGTTAGTTCCCATTGCTTTTAAAATTGAATCTGAAACTAAATGAAGTCTTTATGTACAAGCCAGTAGAATATTGTGCCTAGTCTCCCATTACCTAGCCAGGCATTACTAGTACTCTGCTTATGTGCATTGCAAGCCTTTCAACAGGCATTTGTCATGGCTCATAACAGCTATTCAAACCCCAGGGACAGTTTCTCTATTTTTCCATAGAGTATTTTTTCTTATACACTAAAGCATGAATTAAAAATAAATATTATCTATCATCATTCTTTCATCAAATCAGTGTTATCAGAACCCAACTAGAACTGGCAGAACCAGCCAGTTGGGCCAGTTTTGGTTAGAATCAGTGAATAGGAAGCCCATATCACACTATGACCAAGTCACATACATCTTCCCAAAACAATTACACAAATCAGCCAGTTTGGAACCCTTACGCAATCTCGTTAGGATGCAATGTTAAAAGCTAGAACATCATAATCTGATTTGACTTCATGGTGATGATTGCAGATGGAGCATGCTTGCAAAGATGAAGGTGGCACGCTATAAATTTGCTTGCGCAGTGGTTGATGGCCTTGTCTATGCAGCTGGTGGGCTTGGATCATGTGGAGAGAATCTTTCATGTGTAGAAGTGTTTGACCCACAGAACAACAGCTGGAGTCTGATTGAGAGTCTGAGATGTCCCAGATGGGGTTGCTTTGCTTATTCGTTTGAAGGTGAGCTATATGTCATGGGTGGAAGATCGAGATTCACAATTGGGCATTCAAGATCAATTGATGTTTATAACCCTAAATGCCATACCTGGAATGAAATTAAAAGTGGCTGTACTGTGGTTACTGCTTGTTCTGTCTTGGACAAGAAACTATTCTGCATGGAGTGGAAGAATGAAAGGAAATTGGCAGTTTTTGATGCTTCAAACAATTCATGGGAAAGGGTGCCTGTCCCCCTTGGAGGAAGTCTCACAATTGGATTCTGTTTTGGCAGCCTCAATGGAAAGTTGTTGCTCTTCTCTACTAAAATGGAACCCTATTACAAGACTCTAGTCTACGATGCTAATGCCGTTCCTGGTTCAGAGTGGAAGACCACAGATATTAAACCATTGGGTGATTGCATATGCACTGTTACAATCAGTGCTTAAACTAAGTTCAAGCCACTTGAAAGTCCTAGGCTGAGTTAAAATGGTCACTAAGAAAACGGTTTCAATTGGGCCTTCAGGGAAAGGTCAATGGGCATGGCTGTACATAATATATTATTGAATTCTTATCTCATTTTGGCATGGTTGTCTGTAATATATATAACTGAATTCTATTTTCATTTCTACAATTTTGCTATCATCATAATAATAATAATTTAGTTTTCATGTTATGATCAATATCATAACCAAATCAACTATTAAAATGTTTAGTTATCAAACAAAGAATTCCCTCAATGCAAAGATTATATTCAATACACAATACTTCGGCTTTTCTAACAAGGGTGTCCTATTTTGAAGAAATTATTTTAAGAATATTATTCAAATTCATCCCAAACTCTACATGATATGAACTTAAAAAACAGTTCTGCGAGTAGTTTATGTTATGATGGCTAAACAGAGAAATGCTATTCATAACTATGAATTTCATACTTTTAAAACATATTTCTACACAATGTAAGCGTGTATAATAATTTGTATTAAGTGTTGTATTAAGGCATAGGCATGATATGGAGTCCATCTGATTTTATTATTGGTTGGTAGTGAAGGCTCATAAGTTATAAATAATCCAACTAGTAAATCACTTTAAAATTGAATTCTTGGTTGGTGACCAAGTCCATCTATGTTGTGGAAAAAGCATTATGTCAATACATAGATTTGATCATAGATTGGGTGGTTGGTAGTGAAAGTTCATAACCAATCCATTGAATCAATTTAAAAGTAACTTATTAGTTAGTATTGGAATCAATCTGCCAACCATAATGTTAACAAATAGATGAACGATATTGAGTGCACCCCTTGTTAATCTTGATTGTATTAATCAACGAATCAAAGAGCCAATCATTAAGAAAGGTAATGTTAATCTTGATTGCAATAATCAACGAATCAAGGAGCCAATCATTAAGAAAGGTAATCTTGTAATGATCTTGTAATATTTAATGAGGGACCAAAACATTAGCAATCTTTAAGTGCTAACTTGCAAGATAAACAACTAGTGTTAGCAAGATTGGTGGGAATTAGGATTCCTAATTTAATTTTAAGAAATATAACATTGCTAAAAACGGAATTAAAAAAAGTAACTATGCCTAGATCCAATGACATAGTCGTGATGATACTATGGCATTAACATGTGCTTCATAGATTTGGTGGGTCTTGGTCCATTAGTGGATTGCTTGCATGGTTCACACACAGTCAAACACTTTCCCGAGGGTTTAGAATGGACCTCAAGTCTAGTGGTTAAACCATATATAGAAAAGTAAGCCCACGTTAGCAGGAATGAAAAACCCTCAACTGGGGGTTTATTAAAATCTCAATTGAGCATTCATAGAGGATCAGATTGAACCTACAACCAAACTTTTGAAGTAAAAGGAATGAAAAACCCTTAATCAAGGGCTTACGAAACTCTCGATTGAGGATTTGTAGAGGGTCAAAGTTGAAACCCTTAGTATAGGTTTTGAATCCTCCATAGAGGGTTTATTTAACCCTTTGTGAACCCTTAATCACTCACCAAGTGTTTGTGTTCACTAAAACCCTCAATTAAGGGTTGAAAATGCCCTCGACCAAGGGTCCATGGCCTACTTTTTCCCACAACTCTGGCCTACTTTTTCCCACAACTCTGGCACAAAGCAAGATTTATATTCATAATTTCACCTTGTTCAAGAGTTGAGGAGTAGTAAGCAAAGTCAAATGCATAAAGTAGAGGAAGAAAGAAAGATATTACAATGTCACCATAGTGGCTTCGACCTCCACAAAGAGCTTCTATGTAATATGTAAAAAAAATACACTAATAAGACAAGACAAAGCACCTCGTATTTTGTTGAAATTTTCACTAACACTTTGTTGAAGTTGTTAAGATATAAGGCTACACATGTAATAAAGTCACTTAAGTGACTTAGGTCAAAAGTTAGGTTTTTAGGTGTCTTAGAGTTTATGTATTAGGGTTAGGGTTTTGGTCAATCATATTCTTTATAAGAGCGATGACCTTTAATGTAATGTGGCATTGTACCATCATATAATAATATCGTGTTGTGTGATATTGAGTTGTTATGGGCTCGATGATGTGATATTGAGATCTTATGGGTTTCTTGTTTATTGATACTTGGAATATGGTATCAGAGTTGGAGAATACCTAGGCCTGGTCCACTAAGTATGCATGATTATATTAATAAAAAAAACACTTTGACAATACAAATTTAAGAAAAAAAATTATGCTTGGCTCCAATGACATAGAATTAATTATATGATAGAATTTACATGTGTTTCATGAGTTTGGTGAGCCATCACTCCTAGATGGATTGCTTGCAAGGTCAGAACCGAGCTGAACTCTTTGTCAAAGGTTTTAAATGGACATTAGATTGAGTGTTTGACCCATATATAGAAAAGTAAACCCTTAGTACAAGGTATGAAAAACCCTCAACGAAAATTTATTAAACCTTCAATTGAGGGTTTGAAAATGGTCAAATTGAACCTTCACATGAGGATTTGAACCCTTCGTCGAGGTTTCAAACTCTCAAACAAGTCGTTTATGTGTTCAAATGATGGTAATCTTCACTTGTGGTTACTTGATATTATGGTCAAGTGCTCTCATTATTGTGTCACTAGATTATGGCTTGATAGCTAACCTAGTCAACATTTATGTTATTTTAGGTGGCTAAGAATGACCTAGGCAATTATTTGATCCCATAACTCTTGCATGGGGAAAGGCACCCCAACTTATAATTTGTGTATATGTACACACCTTATTATTCTTTTCTATTATCATATTCAATCATGAACGATTGATTTTTTTTCTTAATGGCACCAGATCTCTTGTTCTCTTTTTCATGGATTCACCTATCTTGATGTGATATTTTTGTTCAAGGTTTAGGCTATATTAGGATACACTAAAGTGTTCACCATAGATCCATGGTCTCTTCATCTATTCAACATGGTATTAGAGCTAATATGTACTGTTACACCTAAATCTCATCGCCATGAGCCATGTGTCAAATTTGTGCCTAATCCTTGAAGTTCCCTTAGCTAAAGTGCATTGATTTTAGGATTTTCCCTAGGTTTTTTCCTTCTCTAAGTACATCGGCATAGTTTCCCTTTAGACAAGGTGCACCAACACACTTTGCACACTGACAAGGTGCGCCACCGATGCTCTTTCCCTTCATGCAAGGTATGCCAGCCTTTAGATGATGCTTTGTCTCTTCCTGCAAGGTGCGTCGGGGGTGTTTATAGGCAAAAACTCGAGTTTTGAGACCCTTCTCGAAGCTTATTGAGGTGGAGGGTCATCCCTAACTTCTAGGTGAGGTGGCATTTCGGTTCCTAACCTAATGGGAGGATCCCTTAACCATCTCCCCCTAATCCTCAACCTACCCTATCTCTTTATCCCTATATAAACACCCCTTCTCTCCATGGGAAGGGGAGGGAGGTCTATGGTATCCTTATGCTAGTAGAATCCATATTGGGAAGCTTGTACCATCTTGGAGATTTGGCTTGGACATGTTGGATGGAGGATGCGACGTTAAGGCTTTGGTTGTATCTTTCTCCTTTTTATGTAATTCCCACTTTTATACAGTTAATATAATCTCTTTCCATAAATGTTGTCTCATTGATAATGTTTAGAGTTTTCTTCCTTAACTATTAACTTAGATCAATCATATGAAATGTATGCTTTCACTACTTGTTGGTTTCTATATGCTCAACAGGATCTTGTGGCTTGAGATTTGATGACACTGGAGCATTGGATCAACAAAGAGCAAAGGGATTTGCAAATCTGAGGTAAGTGGTCTATCTATCTGTTTGCACTTCTATTTGATCTAGGAAAGTAGGTTATGTTCTGTTTGATTTGTTCTAGATTCACATTGAACTAGGGAGATCACGCCTTAAGTCCGCTTTCGGTAGATTGTCAAGTAACAAATTTGGCGACCATACTGGGGACTTACAGTAGAATTGATTTCATTTATGTCTAATTTCATCTCTTTTGTCTGAGCTATTTCTATCCTTTTGAGCCTTCCTACCATTAGATCTCTGTCATAAAAGAGTTTCTTATGTGTCCTTGATTCTCTTTGGGATCATCATCAGGCCTCCTACCCTTCTACCTTGGGAGATCTCACATTTTTACTGTTCGAAATTTGACCGGCGCACCTTGGTAGTGCTTCCCCTGCGCTCCTGTGTGGACGACTCACTTTGCCTGAAGAAAAACTGCACCGATGGTGCACCTTTCCTGTGTACAACCTGTGTTGGACCCTTCCTAGCGCACCTTTCCTGTGTACAACCTGCGCCGACCCTTTCAAGCCTAGTTTTTAGCTAGGATTTCCTTCTTTTGGGGATTTTGGTCTGATTGATTGTGGTTTGTAGGTTGTGTATTACAAACACACACCTCCTAGGTCCGGCATTGCTTGTGTTTAGAAGTGTTTTTGTTGATTTTGGATGTTTCATTAGTCAAGTAAGTGACTCGGTTGTCGGGGGCAATTTAAATCCCCCACCGGTTGGTTCGATCTTGCCATCCTTGATCACCTTACCTGATCTTTTTAGATCTAATCTCCAAACCCTTCCTCCACTCAATCATTGAGTTTTGATTGCATTTGGTAGATTTTGAGCCTTTCTTGAGTGCTTTTAAGTTTGTGGGTGTTCTCATTTTTTCTTTGGGAATTTCTGGGTGATTAGAGTGCTATTAGACATTTTCTACTTGTTGATCTGAAAAGTACTTAGTTATCAAATTCCATCTTGATACACGCATATGAAAATCAAAGTGCTTCATTAGTTTGTTTTCAAGGACAATATTTTGTTGCATATAAAGGTTTTGTCGCATCTTTGATTTCCCTGCATTTTTTTTAGTCCATTATAGCGGAAAGTTAGAGTTTATGCATTCTAGATAGGAATTCTTATTTTCATTGCTGCTTAAGGTCGTTTTGATTATAAAAGAAAAAAATATATATCTCCTTACCTTAAGTACTTTTCATCGAAAGACAAAGGAAAATGTGCATCGTCATGTAGTTAGGATTTGCATTATTTTTACATTTCCTGTCTACACCTCATGCATCCACCTAACCACACAAGATAAAATTAATGCTAGTTTAGGTTAAAATCGTTTAGTAACTGTGTGTTAACTTAGAGACGTGTTTCTACATCGTAAAACGTGGCAGCTGTCGTTATTTTCCAGCACTGTATTTTGGGGGTATTGTAGTCTTCCACGTACCAACTGGTATATCGAAGCTCTTTCACGTACCAACTAGGTATATCGAAGCTCTTTCACGTACTTGGCGTATATCGAAAGGTGTTTCACGTACTTGACGTATATCGAAAGGTGTTTCATGTACTTGACGTATATCGAAAGGTGTTTCACATACTCGGTATTATATAGGAAGGTCTCATGGCGTACGGTTGTGCATTAGACAGCACCACTACGGATTTGAGCTCCCACGTACCTTGAGTATATCGGGAGACACTCCTAGGATTCCTGAGACCAAATGAGTTAACCATTTGGTCGTCTTGGCATCGCAATACACCGAGAATAGCACTCAGGGAGATTACTACGTACATGTCATCCAGGTAGTTGGGTATTCAGGCAAGGGTATGGTCCCAATCCTCCTTGTCGCGTTTTACTATTGGACCCTGCGGTATATAGCGAGTTGTGGCGCCTTGACAATCCTGTGAGGATCTTGACTGCTTATCCACTCCTATTCACACAGTTTGCTTGTTGATTTTAGACTTGAGTAGTGTTTGATTTGTGTGGTATTTTAGAGACTCTTAGGAATTTTAGATATGGAAGATTCTTCTGGGACTACCAACCAAGAAACCCCTTTCCAGGGTATGCCATTTGTTATTCCCCCTTGTGGAACTGTTGGTCCTCCCTTTATGGCTACACTGAGTCTTCTTGGATTGATGATAGGATTACCAGTATGGTTATTCTCCAATCTAGTTACACCAAGTGGACCAATTGTGTCGAACCTAGGTCCTTCACCACATGAGAATCAATCTCATGGTGACCCTTCTCCTTCTTCGTCGAATGTTGAATCGGCTTCCCTCTCTTCCTCTTCTCCTACTGAAAACTCTAATGTTAGTAAGAATGAGGGTGAGAAGAAGAAGAAAAGGAAGACTAAGAAGAAGAATACTAAGCAAAAGGTCACAACCCCAGTCGCTGATCATCATGCTAGGGGCACTGATACACCTGTTTCGAATTTGCGTACACCGAAATTCCCTTGCAAACTTTGTAAAGGGTCCTATTTTCTTAAGAGATGCCCTGGTATCTCCAAGGTCTTGGAAATATGGTCGCGTTCTGAACAGCCCATGTCATCAGTCTCTGGATATCATACTGATGATACCCCGTCAACTAGTGACATTGTAATTAAGGGTCGAAAGGGTAGAGCTGCACACCCTTGTTGGTTATGCAAGGGAATGCACCGTACTTACCTTTTTCCTCGTATGGATGAAGCTTCACAACTGTTGGAAGACATGGACATATCCCATAAACACCTTCCAACTGAATATTGTAGGTTGTCCCTCAATCCTACGTTGGTTGATAGGACGGTCAATCCAATCCCACCCTCAGTTGACCCCACTCTTTCATTAAAGAGTGAAAACGAAGCGGTCGATTCAACAACACCCTTGATCGACCCCATTCCTCCATTAAGGGATGATACCCAAGCGGTTAATCAAGTCTCATTCTTGGTTGACCACACTCCTCCTATGACGAGTGAAATCCAAGTGATTAATCAAGCATCATCTTCGGTTGATCCCACTCCTCCTTTGAAGAGTGAAACGCAAGAGGTATATCTAGTTTTATCCTCGGTCCACCCGACTCTTTCATTGGAAAATGCCCAGATTGAAGCAACCACCATCACGAAATCTTTGTCATATCCTGCTTTTCCAACTGAAAGTGAATTAAAAACTGTTGATATATTTCTGGTCAATTCAAATAGTTTTAGGCAAGGAGAAGTCTCATCCATGGGACCTCCTCCAAGTACCGAGGTTATTTCATTTGATTGGAATAGTCTAGCAGAGTCTCATCTTCCCTTAGATGTTCCTTTCCATATCTCTGTAGGTGTTACTGGTAAGGAAATATTTCGCACTATAGTTGACGAGGGAGCTTCTGTTAGTATTTTATTCTCAACTACTTGGAAAGCTATAGGGTCTCCTCAGCTTGTGCTGGCTACCGGCCGTATTCTACCTTTTAATAGAAGGCCTACCGGACCTTTAGGGATTCTTCCGCAGTTACTTGTCACCTTGGGAGGTAAAACTGTTTATGTTGATGTCATGGTTGTCCAAGGTCCTTTAGATTTCAATTTGCTCCTTGGACGTGATTATGTCTATGTTATGAAAGCCGTAGTGTCCACACTCTTTCGAGTGATGTGTTTTCTCTATGATGGGAGGATTGTGACCATTAATCAGCTTTCCTTCGTGACACACAATCATCGCATGACTTCAATTCAACAAACTTCCCTGAATGTTCCACACGTACTAGTGGTTTCTTCCCCTTAAGCATGAGGGGCATATCTCCAGCCTCTGGACATCATGCTGGGGGGCACACTACTAACCTCTGGACATCATGTTGGATAAGTGCCTTTAATCTTGAGCCCAGTTTCTTTCTGTTTTAAGCTCGTTAAAAAATGAAACAGTACCACGTGAGCATGGTTCTATTCCTATGTTAATCCCATTAAAAAATGAAACAATATCCTGTAAGCATAGTTTTATTCCCTTTCAAACTCGTTAAAAAATGAAATGGCCCTTTTTGGAGCATAGTTTACCTTTGGTTTGAAGCTTGTGGAAAAATGAAACCATCTTCCCATGAGCATAGTTACCTTTCTATGTCTAGCTCGTTAAAAAATGAAATAGGTTCCCATGAGCAGAATTATTTTCCTGTGTCAAGCTCATTAAAAAATGAAACAGATCCTTTCCCTTTGAGTCGAGTCTTCTCGTAGACTTAGTACCTGAACCTTCTTTTCATCCACCTATGTCTTAGGCGAATGAAACGAAGCTTGGGGGGCATGTCCTCAACCTTTGGATGTTATGTTGAAGTCAACTCGATTGCCTCTCCACGTCATGTTGGATCTAAGTCACTTACTTCTAGCAATCATGTTGGGGGTATGTACCAACCTCTGGACACCATGTTGGATCTAAGTCACTTACTTCTAGAAATCATGTTGGGGGTATGTACCAACCTCTAGACACCATGTTGAGGAAGAGTCCTCTGGATGTTATGTTGAAGTCAACTCGATTGCCTCTCCACGTCATGTTGGATCTAAGTCACTTACTTCTAGCAATCATGATAGGGGTATGTACCAACCTCTGGACACCATGTTGAGGAAGAGTCCACCAATGGGAACATTTTCGAGCATACTTTCCTTCTTAGGTTTCAAGCTCATTAAACCATGAAAATATTCCTCACCATAGTTCATTTTTCTGTTACAAGCTCATTAAAAAATGAAGTAGACGTCATCAGTATTCTTCCAACCTATCTTCGAGCTCGTTAAAAACAGTAAGATGGTATTTGAGCTTACTTTTCACTTTTTTTCGTGTTCTCGTTAAAACATGAAAAGTTTTTTGAGCTTCGTTTTTACTTTTTCGTGCTCTGTTTCAAATATGAAAAAGATTTCGAGTGCTTTTGATACCATTATCGTGCTCGTTAAAAATTTGAGTAAAAAAGGTGTGTCTAACGAGTATAGGTTTATCACTTTATCTGGCCTCGCTAGACTATTTACGGAAAATGAATTGTGCTGAGTTTACTTTTTCATTTGTCGTACTCGGTCATCAACCATGAGAAAGTTGTTCATGGATTCATTTTTAATCTCTTTTCAGACTCCTAAAATAGGAAAAGATAGCCAAGCAAACTTGATGCGTTCACGCTTGTAAAAGTATTTGAATGATCGTCTCCCTGATGATAGTTTACCCCTTTTTCGGACCAGGGGGCACTACTTATGAAACATGAATACTCCAGCCAATCATGATTGGAAGAGTCCTCTCTCGCGTTGTTTTACCCTTTTCTGGGTGAAGCGGCTAACTTTACGAAAAAGGACCTTTGGAGTCTTCTTTAGTTCTTTTTAGACTCTCTAAACATGAAATGACACCGAGTTTGCCTTCTATGGACTCGTTAAAACTCAACATTGAAGGGCCCATCATGGGACGAACCCCTCCTAGCCTAGGTTCGTAAAACATTTGGGATTGGACTCATCCATGGGGTGAGCTATACCGAGCATCTGGTTACCCTCATCAATCTCATTAAAAAACAAGTGAGGCACTCATCATTCATGATGGGGAAAAAGGAAATATTTTGTGTTACACTTTAAATATGGCAGTACATAGTCACTCTTGAACATGGCACTAGTTTTCATTTGCATTCAGTACTTGGGTAATTCGTTTGTCTTCGAGTCTTGTCAATTCCGTGAGTCTTGTCACTCCTTTGGGTCGTCCAAAGAATGCTTCCATCATCAGTTGCATTGGGGGTTGGTGTCATTCCCGTCATGTCAATACTACCAAGTCATGCCATGCCCATGTTCAAGAGACGTTTGTTACTCATTATCTGCAGTCAGTATGCCTTTAATCATGTTGGTCTACCCTGAGTCAGTCTTGCACATCACTCTGTCATCTAATCTACTCCAAACATCTATTGGAATGTTTCGTGTCGTTGATGGGGCATTCATTATGGACCTCCTTCGACGGATTCATCCTTGTCAACCTCAACACATCATCCGAGGATTGAATCTAGAAACCAACCAAGTACCTTGGGCCTACATTCCTCAATGGCAAGTTACCTCGCTTTCGACATGAGTTTACATCATTGACTCTTGATTGAAAGATTTCATCCAACGTTCGACTTCAACTCATTTATTCACGCTTGATGATATGTACTATGATACCTTGGGAATCATTGACATCAATGATGATTTCCCTCGCACTTGTTAATGGTATACATTAATGATCGATAATCAAGTGGTTTCTAGCATGTTCGACTCCAAAACATTGTAATCACATGGATAGATTCGTATCATTGCGGGTTCAACTTGAAGACCCTAGGGAAGTTATTTGCTACCCAGGTTGCGATGAAGATTGTTTGAGACGCACAGATCCACTTTGTATTGGTCATGGTTGTGTTGTCAGTTCAAAGTCACACGGATCCACATTGTATTGGTCGTGGTTGAGTTATCATCTCATCATGGATCTATGATTGTGTTTGGTAGCCATGATTGTGTTCAGTCGGAATTTATTATCATGGATCTGCAATGTATTGGTCGGCAGCCATGTTTTGTGTCATTTAAGACTTGTGGATCTCAGGGTCATTTCTGCAGCATCTCTTTCCAACCAGCAAGTCCTTGCCACTATTTTTTTCTTACTACAAATAATTTACCTGACTTACTTTGCCAGCTTCATGCTTTGGGGGGGAATTTTGTTACACCTAAATCTCATCACCATGAGACATGTGCCAAATTTGTGCCTAGTCCCTGAAGTTCCCTTAGCTAAAGTGCATTGATTTTAGGGTTTTCCCTAGTTTTTTCCTTCTCTAAGTACACTGGCATAGTTTCCCTTCAGACAAGGTGCGCCGGCACACTTTGCACACTGACAAGGTGCGCCACCAGTGCTCTTTCCCTTCATGCAAGGTGCACCAGCCTTCAGATGGCACTCTGTCTCTTCCTGCAAGGTGTGCCGGGGGTGTTTATAGGAAAAAACTCGAGTTTCGAGACCCTTCTCGAAGCTTGTTGAGGTGGAGGGTCATCCCTAACTTCTAGGTGAGGTGGCATTTCGGTTCCTAACCTAATGGGAGGATCCCTTAACCATCTCCCCCTAATCCTCAAACTACCCTATCTCTTTAGCCCTATATAAACACCCCTTCTCTCCATGGGAAGGGGAGGAAGGTGTATGGTATCCTTATGCTGGTAGAATCCATATTTGGATGCTTGTACCATCTTTGAGATTTGGCTTGGACACATTGGTGTTACACCTAAATCTTACCATCATGAGACTCGGTGTAAACATCCCTAAAGTTTCCTTAACTAAGCTATTTACTTGGAAGAGATGTAAACCCATTTATAGTAGGTTTTGAGAGGTCGTAGCAAGTTGTCCTCATGCAACCTGCGACACCGTAGGTTGTCTTCTTACAGACTGCGACGATGTCAGTTAATGGACTAAAATAACTTCTTCGATCCCATTCTCGAAGCTAGATGATGTGTATCCCTATCCTTAGCCTTTGGGGAAGTTGGCATTCGGTTCCTAACCTCTTGGAAGGATCCCTTATCTCTCTCCTACCATATCTCAACCTATCCTATCCACTTAGTCCTATATAAGTGAAGCTCACTCCCATCCCAAGGGGAGGAAGTCTATAGTATCTAATTGCTGGTGAAATTAGCTTAGGAGAGATCTCTACTTATCCTTGAGATATCCATCATCCCTTTGGAGGCTTTGGCATTGGCTTGATCGGAGAAGGATTGCTACATTAAGTCGTTGGTTGTAATCTCTTCATTCTATGTATTTCCCTTTTAATACAGTAATATAAGTGCTTTCCACCAATCTCATTGTGTTAATGATATATTGTGTAGTTTGCTTACTTAACTTCTTACTTAGATCTATTATTGTGTAGATGCTATTTTACTACTTCTATTGTTGCATTGTCTTGACAGGTTCTACAGCTCAGATCCGAAGACTATCAAGCTTTGGAGCAACATTCAAGGAGAAAGGATCAGCAATTCAAAGGGTAAGAGCATCTAGTTCTTTGATCTCTAATTAGATCTAGGAGAGTCATTTATGTTCTGTCTCTATTTGTTCTAGACTCACGCTGAGCTAGGGAGATCAGGCATCGAGTCCACTCTTGGTAGATTGTTCGTCAAACAAATCTAGCGACCATATTGGGGAAGACATTCTTTGTTTGTAGTTTTCAATTTGACGTTCATTTTTCAGTTGATTTCTTTTGCAAGCCATTTTATTTTTCCTCCTAAGTCTTTTTCACCATTAGATCTTCACTTTGAAGAGTCTATAGTCCTCCTATGAGTCTGTACTCACTATTTTCAAACCACTTTATTGCTCATTGTTGGAGATTTGTTCATTCTTGGACTTGGATCTCACCCGTCGCACATGGGAAGTGCAACTAGATCATTGATTTGACCTGTGCTTCTCTGTCTGTTGGCCTATCGTCGCAACCCATCCATTCGTATACTGCGACATCATCGCAATTCCCGTGCTACTAAACTGCGACGGTCACTTTGTGTGTACACATATACTGCGTTGATCTATCAAAATTGACATGTGGGCATCCCCCTCCATCTTTTTTATTTGATTTTTGGTTTGGTGTGAAGACCCCCTCTGTGCTGCAATATCCAGTCAGAGACTTCCTGTTGATCAGTGTGTTTAAAGTGTTTGGTTGTCTGGATTTGTATTGGGCCCCATTTTTTGATGAGCTTAGCTTGGTAGTGGTGGATACTCTTAGTTCCCCCATCTTCATCCACTTAGCCATGTCATCCCTCCTCTCCTCACCTGATCTGATCTTTGCATTAGATATGATCCCAAACTTCATTTTTGCAATTATCATTTGAGATTTGTCTGCTTTCAGTTGTTTGATTGAGTGTGTTGAGTGTTTTTGAAGTGTTTTCAGTCCATTTGAGTGCTTGTATTTTGATGGAGATTTCCTGAGTTTTAGAGTGCTGCAAATCAATGTTCTTTTTAGTTATCTGTGCTTAAAAATATCCATATTATCGCGTTGTTATCTTGGCATATCATTGGAAATTGAAAGTGCATCATTTTTTACTGTTTTCAAGTACATTTGGAAATCATTGTAAAGATTACTTCATGCATTGGAATTGTCATTAGAATAATCTTTTGGGAAAGTTTGAAGAAAAATTAGTCATTTGTGTTTTTTCGAGAACTTTGAATCACTCATTTTCTTGAAGAATTCGACTGAGATCAAGTTTTTTACAAAAGTGACTCCATGCTTGAGAAAATTGTATGCATTTTGGTTTTAGTGTTTTTGAGCTATCATAGTGAAATTGAAAAGTTAGAGTGCTCTAGATAGGAAATTTCTCTCTTTCCATCTCTTAAGTTTGATTCGAAAAGACAAAAGAAAATATTTGGATTTGGTTGTCATGCTTGTTGATTTTTTGAGTTTCGCTTGAAAAATGGAAAATGAAAAGAGTATTTTTATCAAATTTGGTATATTTTGGGATTGTGTTGCATTGTGTTGCTTTGGTAAAATCATTGGAAAGAAATTTCTCCTTCCCATACATAGAGTTCATAAAAGGAAAAATACTTTTTTTTGCATGTAGTTAGGACCTACATTATGTTTACAATTATGTACTCACCTCATGCATTCACCTAACCATCTAGGTAAAATTAACGGTAGAACTAGGGTAAAATTTTTAGTAACTTGTGTGTAAGTTAGAGATGTGTTCCAGTGTTGTAAAACGTGGCAGCTATCGTTACTTTCCAGCACTATATTCCGGGGGTATTGTATTCTTCCACATACTTATCGATATATCGAAGCTCTTTCACATACCAACCAGGTATATCAAAGCTCTTTCACGTACCCACCAAGTACATCGTATACTTGGCATATATCGAAAGGTGTTTCACATACTTGGCGTATATAGAAAGGTGTTTCATGTGAACGGTAGTATATAGGAAGGTTTCATGCCGTACGGTTGTGCATTAGACAGCACCACTATGGATTTGAGCTCCCACGTACCTTAAGTATATCGGGAGACACCATTAGGATTCCTGAGACCAACTGAGTTAACCTTTTGGCCGTCTTGGCAGAGCAATACACCGAGAAGATCACTCTGGGAAATTACTACACACGTACTGTCCAGGTAATCGGTTATTCAGGAAAGGGTGCAGTCCCAATCCTCCTTGTCGCATTTTACTGTTGGACCCTGCGGTATATAGTGATTTGCGAAGCCTTGACAATCCTGTGAGGTTCCAGACTGTTGAATCCACTCTTATCACATAAGTTTTCTTGTGGCCTTAGTTTGCGTAGTGTTGTCTGGTTTTATTTTCTTTTGTTTAGCTTTCCCTAGGAGAAACTATTGTTTTAGTCACTCTTGCTAACTTTCCTTGGAGAAGGTCCCATAGGATTCAAAACTCACCACCCGAATATCCCCTTAACCAGGAGGTAATTTCACGAGTAAGGATGGACCCACAAGCCACGGTCGTGTCACCTAAAGTGGATCCCTGAAGTGGAAAACCACTTTGAATATTGGAGCGCGTTTGTTCGCTCCAAGCCCTCCAAATTTACCTTCCTCCAACCCCCCACAGGGTGAAGAGGCACAAACTTCTACTTCACAAGACCTACCTCTCGTTTTACCGGGAGATCCTGGATCGGTGGAATGATTAAATTCACCCTAGGACTGCCCTGCAGCAGCTGTTGGTCCAGAAGCAGCTTATTGGACATCATCTCTAGGCCACCCAGTGGCTCATTTTTCCGTTGCATCCCCGCCCAGTTGGGCTACTCCCGATGACTGCATGGCACCTTATTGTGAACAATTGACTCGACTACGTGCCATGGGTGAGGAGTTTCGAAGATGAATTCTTCTACGAAGGGTCGAAGACCCGATGCTACCTCCTTATCACAATCCCTATGATTCATTGGAATCATCCACACAACACGTGACCATTTCGGAGGTTGGTCAACCATCAACTCATGCACATGCATCTCCTAGACAGGAGACCAGTCCTATACCTCATACGACCCAACCTATTGAAGGACAACAGTCCAACACACCTATTACTACCACGGTTACATCACTTGTTCCTCCCCCACCCCAAACTTCGCAGGGAGGATACTCTTTACCTCCTACTTTCTTTATAGGTAATGTTAATCCTACAGTAGATAATCAACAACCCGTGTTGGGTCAACCTTTACTTAGTGGTCAGAAAGTTGTTTCTTGGGGGAAACCCCCGTCTCTTTACCATAATACTTCAGGCGGAGTTCCCATCGGTCCTTCCGTTGGAAATTCCTTACCTCCTGGACCTTCCACTACGGGACTATCTCATGTTGGGGGACCGTCCAACGTAGTTCAACCACCATCTAGTCAAGCGTATCCAGGTTATCTTAACCCTGTGTCGGGACAACTCAACCCCGAAAATGCACTCTGCGGGGTACGCTACCCCGAAAATCCATACACTATATGGGGGCATCAAAATGTTTTACAACCTGGAACCCCACCTACAGTCCCTCAAGTCCCGCCACCCACGTTTGGTCCACCCCCACCTCCCCTTGGAGGCGGCGGGCCCCCACAAGACTCCGGAGGAGGCGGACCTCTACCTTCTCGCGGAGGGCCACCCCATTCCGGCCATCATGGCCCCACCCCTCCAGATGGAAGAGGTGTTGGCCCTCCCCCTTCGGGCGGAGGTGGCAGACCATCCCATCATGGTGGTGGTGGTGGCGGACCATCCCATCCAGGTGGTGGTGGTGGTGGCTGACCATCCCATCCTGGCGGTGGTGGTGGTGGCGGACCATCCAATCCTGGTGGTGGTGGTGGTGGAGGACCACCCTACTATGGTGGTGGTGGTGTAGGACCACCCCACTATGGTGGTGGTGGTGGAGGGCCACCCTACTATGGTGGCAGTGGAGGAGAATTCCCTTACCCTTCCGGCGGTGGTTGTGGACCACCAACTCCTCACGACGGAGGTGGCAAAGGCCCACCCTATTCCAGCGGTGGCGATGGCTGACCACCTCCTCCCGGCAGAGGCGGTGGAGACCCATCCTATCCTGGTGGCAATGGTGGACCCCCACCATTGAGCGGTGGCCCATTCCCTCCCGGCGGCGGAGGCGGGCCCCCACCTTATGGTAACGGGCCACTGTATTATGGTAACAGACCACCTTTTTATGGTGGTGGACCTACTTACAGTCCCGACGGCATACCCCCTTACGGTTAGTTTCCTCCGGGAACACCTTATAATCAGTCGATTTAAGGTCCTACTAGTCCATACATGCCTTATCAGTACTATCAGTACCCCGAGCTGAACCAACAGCTGCCCTTTTTGGCTACTTTGGACTTACCCGACTTGTCTCATCTGATGAACGATCCCATTTTCCATGGGCACAACTGGACACCAATTCCGGTTAAGTTACCATCGGATATCCCCAAATTTGATGGCAAGCCTGGAGAGGATCCTAAAAACCATGTGATGACCTACCATTTGTGGTGTTCATCCAACTCCTTGATGGACGACTTGATCCGTCTTAGTTTATTTCAACGGAATCTCACCGACCTAGCTGTTAAGTGGTACATTGAGCTACCACCCAATTATTTTCCCGATTTTTGATCTCTTGCTATGTCGTTTTTGACCCACTTCCAGTTGCCCATTCGCTATGAGACTGGTATGGACTTATTGACTTCCCTTCGCCAGAACACTGCCACTCATATTTCCGATCATATTCATTAATGGCGGCGGAGACGACGTCTTATTAAGGCTCATATTTCAGACCAACTCTTAGTCGAATGGTTCACAAAGTCACTTTTACCCGTCGTAGCTCGAGACGTAGCTATGGGGGGAGTTGTCACTGAGGAACATGCTATTTCCCGTGCCCATTACCTAGACTTGGTCTACGCTCAGTCCGGCACACTGTATGAAATTGTTCCTGACGCACCTCGCCCTACGTACGATCCTGCGAAACCACCCAAGGGACCCCAAACTGATGGTATCATTGGATCCCTTGCCTCCCATCCTTCTATTCAAACTGGTGGCTCGACAAACCCACAAGGTTCTTCCCCATCACCACCACAGGCTGGAAACAACACTACCAAGTCCACCACTCTTGCTTCCATCGAAGAGGTCAAATTATGTGCAATCAGATTCATATCCGAAATCCGATGGTAAGAAGAATAACAAAGGGAAACCTAAGAAATATTCTAACCAACAGGAGTCCAAGCCCACTCAGGAAGACACCAAACAGAAGAGGAAGTTAAAGTATCCTTTTTTGTTGTGTGGCGGAGACCATTTCTCAAAGGAATGTCCCCACCAAGATGAAGTTCAGAAGTTTCTCAAGGGAAACTCTATTACTGCAGTTCTCAACAATCCCTTCCCCACTCAAAACTAGCAACTTATTGCACACACCAATCCTTCCCAAGGAGAAGCATCCTCCAACGCGCATGTTCTTGTGATGCGTAGTAAGACCATCAACTTGAACACCCGTTCTCATTCGTATGACTCTGTCCCGCCAAAGGAACCCGTTGGAAGTAATACTGAAAAAGCTTCCACTTCGATCCCCGACGCCACCATACCGCCCGCTTCTCTCACCATAGAGAAGCCCTCTTTCGAATTAGTGTTGCGTCCACCCAAGAGCACGATTGGAAAATCGATTTTCAATCCCAATGCTCGGGCCGCTCAAAACTACAATATTGTAGAGGACCTAGCACAAGCTCCTTGTGCTATGTCGACACTCGAGGTATTGCAAAATTGTTCTAACCAGCGCAAGACTCTCCTCGCTGCCATCGATGTGGTTGATCCGGATTCTTTGAACACCATTATGTTCCGGATGGAATACTTTAAACCGAGGCTTTCCCATCAGTTGGAATTTCAAGTTTCCACAAACATTGTTGGGAAGACAATCCATCGTACCATCTTGGACGAAGGTGCCTCTACTTCAGTCATGTCGATCTCATGTTGGAGAGCCATTGGCTCTCCCGAGTTGAACCGTTCTCCTACCACTTTGAAAGCATTCGACGGACGTGGCTTTCAACCTCATGGTTTGTTACAAGCTTTAACTGTTGAGTTGGGGGGAAATACCGCAACCATTAACGTGGAAGTGGTCACTGCCCCGTTAGATTACAACATTCTGCTTGGTCGTAATTGATTTTATGCCATGACTGCAGTTGCATCATCTGCCTTCTGCATAGTACAATTCCCTCATCAAGGCTGAATTGTTACTTTCGACCAACTAATTTTTGCACACCTGACATCGCTACTCATCCGGGCGATAATGTTCCATTACTTGGACAATCTTCGCATCAGTACGAGAGCGTGGGGGTTGGCCTCATTAAGGACTCATCCCTTATGGGCATTTTTCCTACTTTGGATCCCCCAAATCATGTTGCCACGGTGAACATGATCTCCTTGCAGATTTCATCCATTCCCAAATCTGTCGATTCATGGCTTGTACTTGACGAAGCCACCACACACCTGATTGGAGACACTATGCATCTTTCACCCGCTGAACTTACATACGAGGCTATCCATTCAGCTCCAGAGGACCACTTAGTTGTGGACTCCACCTTCTGCTCTCTACAGCAGACATCATCCCTACCCGATCCTCTGCTGCAGACTTTTCATTCTGACGAGTCCATCATGGAAATCATGAGTGCGGACGATCCTCTGTGGGAATACCTCCATCATCGGTCGTCTTTCCTTCCTTCATTGGATACTGTGGAGAATAGCATTTCCACCATATTTACACCGGATGTCTACTCTTGCTCTCAGTCCTCGATACTTACGTGTCAAACGGACTCTGAAGAAAATTTGGCTAACATTGAGCCTACCATTTCGATCGATATATCGCTTACACCTGGTGTAGTGGAACACATTTGTTTAGGCCAAAAGTGTTCCCCTGAAGAAATCACAATGTTTACGGCCTTGTTCAAGCAATTTCAAGACGTGTTTGCTTGGACTTACGAGGAGATACCCGGGATAGACCCCACTATTGTTTCGCACACGATTCAAACCTATCCCAATGCCAAACCAGTCCAACAAAATTTGCGACCGATGCACCCCCGAAAGACTACGGCAATCAAGGCAGAGATAGAAAAGCTCTTGAAAGACGGTTTTATTTACCCTATCTTGTTGACAGAATGGGTCTCAAACTTTGTCCCTATCGCTAAAAATCAGGGTACCATTCGTGTCTGCATCGATTATCGGGATCTCAACAAAGATTGTCCCAAGGACAGTTACCCGACTCCCTTTATCGACCAGATCATCAACAATTGTGCGAGAAGCGTCATCTTTTCATTCATGGATGGATTTTCTGGATACAACCAGATTGAGATCCACTCGGATGATTAGCACAAGATAGATTTCATCTGTCCTTGGGGTACGTTTGCTTTTCGCAAGCTACCTTTTGGTCTTAAAAATGTTGGTGCCACATTCCAGCGGGCCATGTCCTACGCCGTTCACGATGTGAAGGACTTTGTGGAACCTTACTTGGACGATCTACCTGCCCATTCATGACAGCGCGAGTACCACATTGATCATCTGACGACAGTTTTCCTCAGATGTAGGCGGTATAATATCCACCTGAACCCTCACAAGTGCATCTTCTGTGTCGAGTCTGGACGCCTCCTTGGCTTCATAGTCTCGAAAGACAGGATCCGCATTGACCCATTGAAGGTGGCAGCCATCATCGCTCTTCCACCTCCCACCAACATAATGGAACTTCAAAGTTTACAAGGGAAGGCAACTTATTTAAGGCGTTTTGTCTATAATTTTGCGCAAAAGACGCAGGGCTACATGAGATTGATGAAGAAAGATGTCCCGTTCATCTGGGACGACCAAGGTCAACAATATTTTGAAAGCTGAAAACATGCCATCAAGCATGCCCCTGTGCTCCAGCCGCCCAATTACTATAAGGATTATATCCTTTATCTTGCTGCTTCTGCCACCATGATCGCCATGGTCTTGGTTCAAGAAGACAACAATGCCCAGGAGCATGTGATATACTATGCAAGTAAAGGTCTCATTGACGTTGAAACTTGTTATTCACATGTCGAGAAACTCGCTCTCGCGGTAGTCATTGCCGTCCAAAAGTTTCGACATTACATCCTGCTCCGCACCACCACCATCATTGTCGATTCAAACCCCATGTACCATGTCTTGAAACGTCAGGTGCTTGGGGGCAAGTATTCACGTTAGATCGTGATACTGCAGGAATTTGATCTCCTTTTTGAAAAGGCTAAGTCGAAAAAGTCATTGGTGTTTGTTGAGCTGATCTGTGATCTTCCCCATGCTAATGTCGATTTTGATCCAAATGATTCTCTTCCGGATGAATCATTTTTCCTCATCAACATGTATGATCCGTGGTATGGGGATATTACTTTATATCTCCAGATCCAATGTTTCAGCCCTCAACTCTCGCGAGACAACCGTCGTCGCATACGCCACCATGCAAAGTATTATCTAATCATCAGTGATACTTTGTATTGTCGCGGTATTGATTCTATCCTTCAACGTTGTCGCACTCATGAAGAGGCTGAACACATTCTAAATGACTGTCATGCTGGGGCGTGTGGCGGTCATCTCTCTGGGATGGCTACAGCCTAGAAGATACTTCGAACAGGATATTTTTGGCCATCTATCTTCAAAGATTGTATCGAGGCCGTTAAAAAATGTCCTCCATGCCAGCACTTCCAAACTAAGAAGCGCACCCACCCCGCCCCGTTACACCCGGTTATTGTTGTTGGCCCCTTCGCTAAATGGGGCGTCGACTTCATGCATTGTAAGCCTACCTCGACTGGGTGGTGTTACACCTAAAATTCTACCATCCTGAGATTTAGTGTATACATCCTTGAAGTTTCATTGGCTAAGTCATTCACCTGGAAGGGATACCATTGCACTTATGTTAGGTTTTGAAAGGTCATCCAGGTTGCACTCATGCAACCTGCGATGTCGCATCTTGCTCTACTGCAGGGTGCGACGAAGTCAGTTAATAGGAAAAAATAGGCCTTTCAAGCTCATTCTCAAATCCTGCTAACTTGTATCCTTATCCCTAACCTCTTGGGGGAGCTGGCACTCGGTTCCTAACCTCTTGGAAGGATCCCCTATCTCTCTCCTACCATATCTCAACCTACCCTATCCATATCCTATACACTTAGCCCTATATAAGTGAAGCTCTACCCCTCTCCAAAGGGACGAAGTCTATAGTGTCTACATGTTGGTAAAATCATCTTGGAGAGATCTCTAACTCATCCATTGAGAGACTCAAACTTCCTTGGGAGGATATGGCATTTGGCTTGGACGGAGAAGGACTGCAACGTTAAGCCTTGGTTGTAGTTTATTCTTATCTATGTACTTTTCTGATTTACAGTAATATAAACGCTTTCCACCAATATTGTGTATGTGTAGTGATATTGTGTAGTTTACCTGCTTAATTGTTTACTTAGATCTCTTATTGTATAGATTCTCTTTACTCGTTTGCGTTGTTCTATGTGTCTTGACAGGTCTTGCAGCTGATATCTGATGACTGCGGGACATGGAGCAGCATCCAGGAGAAAGGATTGCGAAGTCAAGGTAAGACATCTAGTCACTTGATCCTTAATCAGATCTAGGAAAGTAGTTTGTAGTCTGTATTATTTGTTCTAGAATCACATTGAGCTAGGGAGATCTGACTCACATCCGCTCGAGTGGATTGTCCGTCAAACAAATCTGGCGACCATACTGGGGAAAGAACATTGCTTTGTAGTTGTCAATTTGAATGTTGTTTTTCAGTTGATTTCTTGCCAAGCCATTCTATTTTTTCATTTCCTTCTTGAGTTGATTTCACCATCAAATCTTCACTTTGACGAGTCTGATTAGATTCCTTTCAGTTTGTACTTCTCATTTGTAGACCTTTTTTTATTCTCATTACCTGGAGAATTGGTTCATTTTTTAACTTAGATCTCGCCTGTCGCACCTGGTCAGTGTACCCAGAGTGACACTGTGTTATTTTTTTATCTCTGTTCTTTGCCTGTTAGTCTCTCATCGCAGCCCTTCCATTGGTATACTGCGACGTCAACGCACTTCCCGCATTGGTGAACTGCAACGTCGCACTATGTATAAGAACAGAGTGCGCCAATTTGCCATTTTTTCCATATAGGCACCCTTTCTCTATTTCTATTTTGAGATTGGTTTGTGTGCAGACTCCCTCTATACTGTGTGATCCAGTCAGAGATCCCATTTTGCTTTGTGTGGTTGAGTTGTTTGGTTTTGTTTAGAGTTGTTTTGGGTTCCATCTTGGACAAGTTTGAGATTTGGTAGTGGCGGACACTCTTGTCTCCCCCACCTGCATCCACTCACCCTTGCATTCCCTCCTCTCCTTCCCAGATCTGATCATTGTATTAGATCCGTTTCCAGACCTCATTTGCATTCATCTTTGAGCTTTGCTTGCTTTTAGTGTTGCTTGTTACTGATTGATTTTGAGTGTTTGTGTGTATTTTCAGTCCATTTAGTGTTCATCTTTTCATGAGATCCCTGATTATTAGAGTGTTGCGAGTAATCTTTTCAGTTCAGTGTTTATGTTTAAAAGCATTGGTGTTGTCAAATTATTATTTTGATACATCCATTGAAAGATCAAAAGTACTTTATTTTTGTCATTTCTCAAGCTCATTTGAAGAAGTGCATAAGCATTGGAATGTCTCATTTATAGATATTTTGGAAAAGTTGATAGAAATTGCATTATTTGTGTTTTTCATGAATTATGAGTTGCTCATTTTCTTGAAAAATTCGAATAGACATCATGTTTTGCAAAAGTAATTTCGTGCTTGGGAAATTGCATTGTATCTTTTGGTTTTATGCTTTTAGGCCATCATAGTGAAATTAAAAAACTGGCTTACTTTACTTAGAAGCTCTCTCTTTTCATCACTTAGTGTCATTTTCGTTTTGAAAAGATAAAAGAAAAAGAAAAACATGTTTTGATTTGGTTTAGTAGTGTTGTTTCTTTTATGTTTCGCTGAAAAGGAAAAAGAATACTTCATAGTCATTTTTTAGTAGATTTGGGATTGTCTTGTATTGCATTGCTTTGGTGAAATTGTTGGAAAGAAAAAGAAAATTTATCCTTCCCATACATAGAGTTCATTGAAAGAAAAGTGTATTTTTTGCATGTAGTTAAGGCCTGCTTTATGTTTACGATTATGTACTCACCTCATGCATCCACCTAACCGTCCATATAAAATTAACGGTAGAACTAGGGTAAAATTTTTAGTAACTTGTGTGTAAGTAGAGACATGTTCAAGTGTCCTTAAGCGTGGCAGCTGTCATTATTTTCTAGCACTGTATCCCGGGGGTATTGTAGTCTTACATGTACTTATCAGTATATCGAGCTCCTTCACGTACCCACCAAGTCACCTTTAGTACTTGGTGTATATCAAAGGGTGTATCACGTACTCGGTAGTATATCGGAAGGTCTCTTTCCGAACGGTTGTGCATTAGACAGCACCACTATGGATTTGAGCTCCCACGTACCTTGCGTATACCGAGAGACACCCTTAGGATTCCTGAAACCAACTGAGTTAACCTTTTGGCACTCGAGGAGCTACTACAGACGTACCATCCAGGTAATCGGGTATTTAGGCAAGGGTACGGTCCCAATCCTCCTTGTCGTGTTTTATCATTGGACCCTGCAGTATATCGCGAGTTGTGAAGCCTTGACAATCCTGTGAGGTTCCAAACCGTTGAATCCACTCTTATAACATAAGTTTGCTTATGGCCTTAGTTTGTGTAGAGTTTGTCTGGTCTGCTTTTCTTTCATCTAGCTTTCCTTAGGAGAAACTTTTTGTTTCAGTCACTCTGGCCGACTTTCCTTGGAGAAGGTCTCACAGGATTCAAAATTTGCCACCTGAATATTTCCTTAACCAGGAGGTAATTTCGAGGGTAAGGATGGATCTACAAGCCAGGGTCAGGTCACATGAAGTGGAAAACCCCACTTTGAATATTGGAGGACATTGTTTCCTCATACTCCTCCAGATTCATCGGCTTCTCATCCCTCGCAAGGTGAAGAAGCACAAATATCCACTTCATAAGACTTATCTCCCGTTGCAATGGGGGATCCTGTATCATTGGAATGGATAAATAAACCCTAGGACAACCCTACAGCAGCTGTTGGTCCATCAACAGCTTATTGGACATCTTCTACAAGCCACCCAATGGCCCATTTTGTTGTTGCACCCCTACCTAGTGGGACTACTCCGGATGACCCCTTAGCTTACTATCGTAGCCAATTGGCTCACTTTCGTTCTATGGCTGAGAGGTGTCGGAGCTCGAGTCTCCAATGAAGAGTTGAAGACCCGTTGTTACCCCCCTTATAGACCAATCCCAAGTCGCTCTTTATCTTTCGAGTCACCGGAATCATCCGTGCAACACGTGACCACTGTTGAAACTGGTCAACCATCCATTCTTGCACATGCATCTCCTAGTAAAGAGACCAGTTTGGTACCTCCCACAACCCAACCTATTGAAGGACAACGGTCCAACACACCCGTAACTACCACAGTTATGTCACCTACTCCTCCCCCACCCCAAAATTCACGGGGAGGATACTCTTTACCCCCTTACCTTCTTTACAGGTAGTGGTAATCCTACGGTGAATAATCAATAGCCAATGTTGGGTTAACCTTTACCTAGTGGTTAGCAAGTTGTTGTTGGGGGGAAAATCCCATCTCTTAACCATAATACTACAGCAGGAGTTCCCACTGGGCCTTCCGTTGGAAATTCCTTACCTCCTAGACCTTCCATTTCGAGACTATCCCATGTCGGGGGACTGTCCAATGTAATTCAACCTCCATCGAGTCAAGCGTATCCAGGTCATCTTAACCATGTGTCAGGTCAACTTAATCCCGGAAATGCACTCTACGGGGTACCCTACCTTGGTAATCCTTACACTCTATGGGGACAACAAAATGTTTTACAACATGGACCCCCACTTACAGTCCCTCTACCCCCGTTTGGTCCACCCCCACCTCCCATTGGAGGCGGCGGGCCCCCACATAACTCTGGAGGAGGTGGACCTCTACCTTCTGGCTGAGGACCACCTCATTTCGGTCATCATGGCCCACCCCCCGTGGTGGAGGTGGTGGAGGACCACCCCCCTGTTGGCGGTGGTGGGGGAGGACCATCTCATTCTGGTGGCGGCGGTGGACCACCACCCCCTCCCGGTGGTGGTAGTGGAGGACCTTCTCATCTTGGTGGCGGTGGTGGTGGACCACCACCCTACTATGGTGGAGGTGGCGGAGGAGGCTCTTACCCTTCCGGCGGTGGCGATGGACGACCACCCCCCCCCCCGGCGGAGGTGGCGGAGGCCCATCCTATTCTGGTGGTGGTAGCAAACCACCACCTCCCCCCGGCAGAGGCAGTGGTGGCCCATCCTACCCTGGCATTGGTGGCGGACCCCCACCATTTGGAGGCGGCCCACCCCCTCCCGGCAAAGAAGGAAGGCCCCCACCTTATGGTAATGAGCCACCTTATTATGGTTATGGACCACCTTACTATGGCGGCGGACCTACGTTTGGTCCAGGCGCCCAGTACCCCTATGGCTAGTTTCCTCCTGGAAAACCTTATGGTGAGTCAATACAAGGTCCCACAGGTCCTTATATGCCTTATCCGTACTATCAGTACTCGCAGCCTAATCCGCAGCTGCCCTTTTTGTCTACTTTGGATCTACTTGACCTGTCTCACTTAACTAACGACCCCATCTACCACAGAACTAATTGGCCACCCATTCCAGTCAAACTTCTGTCAGATATCCCAAAATTTGATGGTAAGCCGGGTGAGGATCCTAAAAACCACGTGATGACTTACCACTTATGGTGTTCATCCAACTCCCTGATGGACGACTCGATCCGTCTTCGGTTATTCCAACGGACTCTCACTGGTTTTGCTACCAAGTGGTATATTGAACTACCACCTCATTCTTTTCCTGATTTTGGTTCTCTTGCTATGAAATTTTTGACTCATTTCCAGCTGCCTATACTGTATGAAACTAGTACAGAGCTTTTAACTTCGCTCCATCAAAATACCGCTACTCATATCTCAGATCATATCCATGAGTGGCGGAGGAGACGATGTCTCATTAAGGCTCCTATTCCAGTCTACTAGGAGTTGAGCTGGAATAGGAGCCTTAGTCTATCGCTCGTGCCCATTTGCTAGACTTAGTCTATGCTCAATGTGGCACATTGTTTGATATTATTCCTGACGCGCACCGCAACACTTACGACCCCGCGAAACCACCCAAGGGACCCCAAGCCGATGGCATTATTGGATCCCTTCACACCCAGCCTTCCTCTCAAACTATTGGTTCATCGAACCCCCAGGGTTCTTCCCCGTCACCAACATAGGATGGTCATGGCACCACCAAATTATCCAGTCCTGCTGTCACCGAATAAGTGAAGTCTGTTTCATCAGTTTCACCTCAAAAGTCTGGTGGCAAGAAGAAGAACAAAGGGAAACCTAAGAAATCTTCCACCCAGCAGGAACAAAATAGCACCCCTAATGATACCAAACAGAAAAGGAAGTTGAAGTATCCTTGCCTACTGTGTGGTGACGATCACTTTTCTAAGGAGTTCCCCCATAGAGATGAAGTTCAAAATTTTCTCAAGGGAAAACCCACACCCGCATTTCTCAACGATCCCTTCCCTGCTCAAAATAAACAGTCAATCGCTCACACTTCTTCTTCCCAAGGAGAAGCATCCACCACCGCACATGTTCTCATGGTACGTAATGAGACTATCAACTTGAACACCCGTTCTCGTTCATATGAATCTGTTCCAGCCAAAGAACCTATTGGAAGTAATACCGAAAAATCTTCCACTTCGATGCCCGGCGTCACCATACCGGCTGCTCCTCTCACCGTAGAGAAGCCCTCTCTCGATTCATTGTTGCATCCACCCAAGAGCACGATTAGAAAATCAGTTTTCAATCCTAATGCTCGGGCAACTCAAAAATACAACATTGTAGAGGACCTAGCACAAGCTCCTTGTGCTATGTCAATGCTCGAGGTATTGCAAAACTGTCCGAATCAGCGCAAGACTCTCCTCGCTACCATCGGTGCAGTTGACTCAGATTCATCGAACACCATTATGTTCCAGCTGGAGTTCTTCAAACTGAGGCTCTCCCATCAGCTAGCATTTCAAGTTGCCACAAACATTGCTGGGAAGATAATCCATCATACCGTTTTGGACAAAGGAGCCTCTACGTCATTCATGTCGATCGCATTTTGGAGAGCCATTGGTTCTCCCGAGTTGAACCATTATCCTACCACTTTGAGAGCCTTCGACAGACGTGGATTTCAACCTCATGGGCTGTTACAAGCTTTACCAATCGAGCTGGAGGGAAAGACCGCAACCCTTAACGTGGAAGTGGTCGCTGCCCCATTAGATTATAACATTTTGCTTGGTCGTAATTGGTTTTATGCCATGATTGCAGTCGCATCATCTGTCTTCCGCATAGTACAATTCCCCCATCAAGGCCGAATTGTCACAGTCGACCAACTAGATTTCTGCACACCTGACACCACTACTCATCCGGGCGATAACGTTCCTTCGATCAGATAATATTCACAAAAGTATGAGAGTGTGGGGGTCAGCCTCCTTAAGGATTCATCCCTTATGGGCATCTTTCCTACTTCGGATCCCCCAAACCATGTTGCCATGGTGAACATGATCTCCTCGCATATTTCATCTACCCCTAACTCCACTGATTCAAGGCTTGTACCTAATTAAGCCACCACACCCCTGATTGGAGACATCATGCCCCTATCACCCGTTGAACTCATGTACGAGGCTATCCAATCAGCACCAAAGGACCATTTAGCTGTGGCCTCCATTTCCTGTTCTCTACAACGGACATCATCTGATCCTCTGCTACGGGCTTTTCATTTTCACGATTCCATTATGGAAATCATGAGCGCAAATGATCCTCCGTGGGAAGACCTCCATCATTGTTCGTCTTCTTTTCCCATGTTGGACACTGTGGAGAACAACATTCACACCATCGTGACACCGAATATCTACTCTGGGTCTCAGTCCACGATACTTACGTGTCAAACGGACCCTGAAGGCAACTTAGCCAACATCGAACCCACCACCTCGATAGACATTTTGGTTACTCCTAGTGTAGTGGAACACATCCATTTAGGCCAGAAGTGTTCCCCTAAAGAATTCATTGCTTGTACGGCCTTATTCAAGCGATTCCGAGACATTTTCACTTGGACCTACGAGGAGATGCCTAAGATAGACCCATCCCTTGTTTTACATGAGATTAAAAGCTATCCTGACATCAAACATGTCTGCCAAAAGCTACGACTGGTACACCCTTGGAAGACTGCAGCAATCAAGGTAGAGATTGAGAAACTTTTGAAGGTCGGCTTCATCTATCTTGTCCCATTGACAGAATGGGTCTCAAATGTCGTCCCCATTAATAAAAAATAGGGTACCATTTGTGTCTGTGTCGACTATCGGGATCTCGACAAAGCTTGTCCCAAGGACAACTACCCGACTCCCTTTATTGACCAGATTATCGACAATTGTGTCGGGAGTGTCATTTTTTCATTCATGGAAGGCTTTTCCGGTTACAACCAAATCGAGATCCACCCCGCCGACCAACACAAGACTTCATTCATCTGCCCTTGGGGAACGTTTGCATATCGTAAACTTCTGTTTGGTATTAAAAACGTTGGTTCCACATTCCAGCGGGCCATGTCGTACGCCTTCCACGATGTGAAGGACTTTGTGGAGCCCTACTTGGATGACCTCCCTACCCACTCGAAGCAGCGTGAGTTCCACTTAGATCATCTGATGGTTGTTTTCCTCAGATGCAGATAGTACAATATCCATATGAATCCTCATAAGTGTATTTTTTGTGTTGAGTATGGATGCCTCTTAGGGTTTATCGTCTCGAAATATGGGATCTGCATTGATCCCTTGAAGGTGGAAGCCATCGTCGCTCTTCCACCTCCAACCAACATTACGGAACTTCAGAGTCTACAAGGACGTGCGACTTATTTAAGGCGTTTTGTTTGTAATTTCGCACAAAAGACGCAGGGTTATATGAGATTGATGAAAAAATACGTCCCGTTCACTTGGGATGATCAAGCTCAACAATTTTTTGAAAGTTTGAAACATGCCATCACGCATGCCCCTGTGCTCGAACCACCAAATTACTACCAAGATTACATTTTATATCTCGCCGCTTCCGACACCACTATCGACATCGTTTTGGTACAGGAAGATCAGAATGCCCAAGAACATGTGATATACTATGCCAGCAAAGGTCTCATTGACACTGAAACTCGCTATTCACATGTTGAGAAGCTTTCTCTCGCGGCAGTCATTGTCGTGTAGAAGTTTCGTCATTACATTTTGCTCCGCACCAACACTATCATCGCTGATTCGAACCCCATGTACCACGTTTTGACTCGACAGGTGCTTGGGGGCAAGTATTAACGCTGGATAGTGATACTACAAGAATTCGATCTTCTTTTCGAAAAATCCAAGTCAAAAAAGTCTTTGGTGTTCGTTGAGCTCATCTGCGACCTTCCTCGTATTGATGCAGAATCTAATCCCAATGACTCATTTCCAAACAATTCATTGTTTCTTATCCATACGTCTGATCCGTGGTATGGAGATATCACATTGTATCTTCAAATCCAACGTTTCAACCCTGAATTGTCTCATGACGACCATCATAGAATACGCCACCATGCAAAGTACTATCTGATCATCAGTGATACTTTGTACCGTTGTGGCATCGATTCTATCCTTCGACATTTTTTGACTCGTGATGAGGCTGAATGCGTTCTAAATGATTGTCACGCTAGGGCATGTGGCGGTCACCTCTCTGGGATGGCTATAGCCTAGAATATTTTGTGCGCAGGATATTACTGGCCGTCTATCTTCAAAGATTGTATCGAGGCCGTAAAAAAATGTCCTCCATGTCAACATTTTCATACGAAAAAGTGCACCCATACCATTACGTCATTGTAGCTGTGCACTACTTTACAAAGTGGGCCGAGGCAATGCCTACATACACGAACGACGGCAAGACCGTCGCACTCTTCATGTTCAACCATGTAATAGCGCGGTTTGGAGTTCCTCAAGCAATAGTTACTGACCATGGTTCTCACTTTATGAACCATATGGTTGACGAGTTGAGCGATAGATTGGGTTTTCACCATGAAAACTCAACACCGTACTACCCACAGTCGAACGGATAGGTCGAGGCCATTAACAAGGTCTTGAAAACTATGGTTCAACGTATGGTGGGTATGCATAAGGCCAATTGGCATAATATTCTCTTCTCCGCGCTTTGGGCTTATAGAGCCTCCGTTAAAACCGCCACCGGATTTACCCCTTTCCAACTAGTGAATGGATTGGAGGCAGTCCTTCCCATTGAGTGCGAGATTCCGTCTCTCAAGCTCACCATCAAACTTCTCCCAAACACTACTGCCTAGGAAGAACGCTTCCTCTACCTAGATAAGCTCGACGAGACTCACCGAGATGCCACTCTTGCCAACATGGCTCACAAGAAATGCATCAAAGCGCAGTACGACAAGTCGGTACAACCTCGCACCTATAGCGAAGGAGATTTGGTCCCCACATACGACCAAAAGCATGATAAGCTGGGGGCAGGAAAGTTTGAGTCCATGTGGCATGGACCTTACGTAGTGAAATGCGTCTTAGAGAAGGGATCTTATGAGCTTGAAGACTATGATGGGATATCTTTGGGTGAGCCCCGCAATGGGATCTACCTAAAGAGGTACTATGCCTGAGTCTTTCATGCATAAGTACTTTTGTATATACTATACATGGCGTGTGTGTGTTTTTTGTGTGGTGTGACGCTTTTGATTTCTTGCGTGTTTAGGTCTTGTTTCCTTTCTTATACCATGTTCTGTCTGTGTGTGCATATGGAAACGTGTTATGGATTTGCAGACGGCACTAATCGGCATACCTGCAACCTTACTTCGGCAGCCTAGGTACTCTATTCACCTACTGGCGAGCTCATCAGCTCAGGGGGAATGTGTCTAGGTTTCGCAACCAACAATGTTGCAGAATATCAAGCAGTCATTAGAACCCTAACTGACACCATTTATTTGGGTATGGACCACGTTGTCATCCACCTGGATTCTCAGCTAGTGGTCTCTCATCTTAACCAAGTCTATGCCATCCGCGATCCTATCCTACTCCATCTCTATCGATGAGTTCGTCTTCTAGAAAGGTCCTTCAAGTCCATTCAGTACCTACACATTCCACGAGACATTAACACAGTTGTCGATTCTATGGCTGACTTCATTTTAGATTGGTACATTGCACACACATAAGCATATATCATGAACTGTTAAAAGTAGACATAACATGTAAATAACTCATTTTATATAAGCAAACACATAACAAGACCACACCATTCACCCATTTTAAACACATAATGTATAAATCACTGGAATGTTTGTATATATATATATATATCAACATAAAATTAGTGCTGGTACAAAATCTGAAGCACGATGGCTTTCAGTGAGTCTCTACAAAATCTGAAGCCTCGTAGCTTTCAGTAAGTACCAAAAATATGAGGCCTCCAAGCTCTCAGTACATACATAGTAACAACGTAAGGCCTAGCGCCTGGCCGATACAACCCTAGGTGGTCTAACATCTCTATCCTGCTGAGTGTGGAAACAGTCAACTGCTCTCGCAACTCTGCGGAGCAGCGCGCAGTCGCTCCAACCATGTACACCTGCATGGGCCACGGCACCTCATCTACCGTCGGCTCGGGAACATCTAACGTCAACCCACTCAGGTTGGCGTAGACCCCATCCATCTCTGCAATGGCAGCGTGTATGGCAGGACCCACAACTTCTCCCTCTCCTCTCTCTCTCCTCGCAAGAAGAGAGACTCCCACTAGTCACACGGGGCCCACATCTGCACACACATGTTGTTAACTTGTCAGCACTATAGCAAAAAAAATCATAAAAACACAAAACTTAAAAGTGCAAGGGTTTATTGTTCTTATCTATGTCTCCCCATGCTGCTCCCTCAGGCAGCGGCAAGTCAGGATCATCTACGAAGTCCGTACCACTGTATGGGTAGTCCTCTACCATCTGTAACTGGCCCTCTAGCCAGCTGAAAAACTTAATACCATGTGTGATGATGGGACCCCCACCATGTCGGGCCATCACCTCTATCCACCGGGCCATGTGAGGATCCCTAGGATCCCTGCCATCCAGTGGTACTTGAGGACGCAAGAGGGGAACCCACTCCAAGAGGAATGAGATCACTATCGAACCGTAGCCAAACTGTTTGAGCTCTCCCCACCGACACTTGGTCAGCTGAGATCGCATGTTTGTGAGGAGTCCCTCGTACCAGTTGTAGCTATTCACAGACATGCAGTCCTCTGCGTATAACATTTGCAACCTGGTGGCTAAGTGAGGAGCTTGGCTCCCTGCCATCCTTGTAATGGTGAAAAGTATGGCACACAATGGACGTTCCCGCACATCTTTTATGGGAATCTTCCCGCTAGAAGCATAGGTGTTGGGAGTACAATGCTGTAGGATCATGTCACCCACAGTCCAATCACTTCCATGTGATCCAGTAAGAAGCACATTGTCCCCTCTTCGGGACAATCCAATCAAGAAGTAGATGTCCTCGACATCTATGGTAAGCACGTGCTCACCGATCACGAAATATTTCTGGGCTGCATCCCAACATCGGAGCATATGGGTCAGTAATGGGGTTTAGGCCCTCATGCCCTGGATCTCAAAGAACTTGAGGAGCCCATAGTTCCTCAGTGCTTCCACACATTGTGGATCACTTGCATCCTGTACATCATCTATCTCATGCTCCCATTCATGCCACTCCAAAACCATTTTGGCTGGTGGCAACCTGCCAAAAGGAGATTATAAACATTGTTAACACTTGCTTCAACCACCAAAAGTTCTTTTTTTGGGCATGGTTTGTGTTTGGGGTTGGATGTTTCTGTCGTCGCACCCAGTTATTGCTAACAGTGCAATGTCGTCGCACCCAGTTATTGCTAACAGTGCAATGTCGTCGCACCCATTTATTGCTAACAGTGCAATGTCGTCGCATTCCAACCATGCGACCTTTGTGACGACTCAGTCTCGTCGCAGTTCCCGAAAGGGTAGACTGCGACTAGCTGAGGACGTAATGGCCCTTCACAAACCAAGCTAAAGCCCCAAAAAATGAACAAAAATAAAAAATGTAAACCACTACAATTATGCTGGATGAAGTTTAGAGTTACCTGCTTCAGACGATGGGTGAAATGGCTGCTCGTAGCTCCCGGAATCGACAAGTGAAGTTTTGGCTCCAAATGGCACTTCTCCTCCCAGTTTGGCAAATGAAACAATCTTGACTATATTTGGTTTTTGTTTCTATTTATAAACAAAATGGAATATTATTTTTTTAAATATTTGATGCTTTTAGGTCATTTTCTATAGTTTGGGTCAATTTTGTCACATTTGAACTCTAGGTTGGCTATTTGACCTAGTTTTCGAGTGTGCAGAAGTTATTGACTGTCTTGTTCACGCCGTTTTCACATTGGAGCGATCATCTCAGGTATGGACACCCCTTGTGTGTTTTTGTTGTTACTTTCTTTTTGTTAGATTGTAATTATTTTACGATGATGAGTTTACTCTTTGTTCTTTCTCGTGCTCTTTAAACCATGAGAATAAGTTACCTAGTTACGATTTATCACTTTTTCGGGCTTGTTAAACTCCTATGGAAAAGCAACACCCTCGGAGTCTATCTTTAAGCTCTTTTCAGGCTCTTGAAATACGAAAAGATTGCCAAGCGAACTTGTTGCGTTCACGCTTGTTAAAGAATTTTAATGGTCGTATTCCTGGTGATAGTTTACCCCTTTTTCGGACTAGGGGGAACTACTTACGAAAAAGGTATACTCCAGCCAATCATGACTGAAAGAGTCCTCTCCCACGTTGTTTTACCCTTTTTCAGGCGATGAGGCTAACTTTACGAAAAAGGACCGTTGGAGTCTTCTTTAGTTCTTTTCAGACTCTCTAAACATGAAATGACGACCGATTTTACCTTCTATGGACTTGTTAAACTTTCACATTGAAGGGCCCACCATGGGACGTACCCCTCATATCTTAGGTTCGAAAAATATTTGGGATTGGACTCATCTATGAGATGATCTATACCGAGCATCTGGATACCCTCATCAAGCTCGTAAAAAACACATGAGGCACTCATCATTCATGATGGGGAAAAATGAAAGCTTTTATGTTACACCCTTTATCAGTGGCAGTACCCAGTCATTTCTTGAACATGGCACTCATTTGCATTTGCATACTGCACTTGGATCATCTGTTTGTCCTCGAGTTTCACCTATTTCCTGAGTCTTGTTACTCCTTTAAGTCATTCAAAGAATGCTTCCATTATCAGTTGCATTAGGAGTTGGTACCATAACTCGTCAAGTCAATACTGCCAAGGCATGCCATGCCCATGTTCAAGAATATTATCACCATTCATTATCTGCAGTTAGTACACCTTCCATCATGTCGGTCTACTCTGATTTAGTCTTGCATGTCACTGTACCATCCGATATGATCTACACATCCTTTGTTGTGTTTCGTGTTGATGATGGAGGATTCATCATGGCCCTCCTTCGACGAATTCATCCTTGTCGACTTCAACTCATCATCCGAGGATTGAATCTAGAAACCAACCAAGTTCCTTGGCCCTGCATGCCTCAATGGCAGGTTACCTCGCTTTCAACATGAGTTTACATCATTGACTCTTGATTGAAAGATTTCATCTCGCGTTCAACTTCAACTCATTTATTCGTGCTTAATGATATGTACTGTTATACCTTGGGAATCATTGGCATTAATGGTGATTTCCCTCGCACTTGTTAATGGTATACATCAATGACCGGTAATCAAGTGGTTTCTACCATGATCGACGTCAAGACATTTGTAATCACATGGATAGATTTGTATCATTGCGGGTTCAGCTTGAAGAACCTGGGGAGTCATGTTTTACCCAGGTTGCGATGGAGTTTGTATTGAGTCATATCACACGGATCCACATTTGTATTGATCGTGGTTGTATTATCATCTCATCATGGATCTACACTTGTGTCTAGTAGCCATGATTGTGTTCAGTTGGTCATTACTTCCATGGATCTACAATGTATTGGTCGGTAGCCATGTTGTATGTCATATGAGACAGTGTACTTAGAGTCAGTTTTACTGCAGCAGTGTCCTTCGTCCGACAAGCCATTTCCATTCTTTCTGTCAAAGCATTTCACCTGTCCAATTTTTCAACAGCTTCATGCTTTGCGGGGCATTTTGTTACACCTAAAATCCTACCATCCTGAGATTTAGTGTATACATCCTTGAATTTTCATTGGCTAAGTCATTCACCTAGAAGGGATACCATTGCACTTATGCTAGGTTTTGAAAGTTCGTCCCAGGCTGCACTCATGCAACTTGCAACGTCGCATCTTGCTCTATTGCAGGGTGCAACGAAGTCAGTTAATGGGAAAAAATAGGCCTTTCGAGCTCATTCTCGGATCCTGCTGACTTTTATCCTTATCCTTGACCTCTTGGAGGAGCTGGCACTCGGTTCCAACCTCTTGGAAGGATCCCCTATCTCTCTCCTACCATATCTCAACCTACCCTATCCATATCCTATCCACTTAGTCCTATATAAGTGAAGCTCTACCCCTCTCCAAAGGGAGGAAGTCTATAGTGTCTACATGCTGGTGAAATCATCTTGGAGAGATCTCTAACTCATCCATTGGGAGACTCAAACTTCCTTGGGAGGATATGGCATTTGTCTTGGATGGAGAAGGACTGCAGCGTTAAGCCTTGGTTGTAGTCTATTCTTATCAATGTACTTTCCTGATTTACAGTAATATAAACACTTTCCACCAATATTGTGTATGTGTAATGATATTGTGTAGTTTACCTACTTAAATGTTTACTTAGATCTCTTATTGCATAGATGCTCTTACTCGTTTGCATTGTTCTATGTGTCTTGACAGGTCTTGCAGCTGAGATCTGATGACCATGGGACGTGGAGCAGCATCTAGGAGAAAGGATTGCGAAGTTAAGGTAAGACATCTAGTCACTTCATCCTTAATCAGATCTAGGAAAGTAGTCTGTAGTCTGTATTATTTGTTCTAAACTCAAATTGAGCTAGGGAGATCCGGCTCGCATCTGCTCGAGTAGATTTTCCGTCAAACAGGGGGCATGGTTACGTCATCAAAGCTGTGGATTACTTTACAAAGTGGGCCAAGGCTATGCCTACATACACGGACGACGGAAAAACCGTCGCACTCTTCATGTTTAATCATGTTATAGCGTAGTTTGGCGTTCCTCAAGCTATAGTTACCGATCATGGTTCTCACTTTATGAACCATATGGTTGATGAGTTGAGCACTAGATTGGGTTTTTGCCATGAAAACTCAACACCGTACTACCCGCAGTCCAACGGACAAGTAGAGGCCATTAACAAGGTCTTGAAAACCATGATCCAACGCATGGTGGGTACGCACAAGTCCAACTGGCATAAAATGCTCTTCTCGGCATTATGGGCTTATCGAACTTTTGTTAAAACCGCCACTGGATTTACTCCCTTCCAACTAGTGTATGGATTGGAGGTCGTCCTTCCTATTGAGTGTGAGATTTCATCCCTCAAACTCGTCGTTGAACTTCTCCCCAACACTACTGCTGAGGAAGAATGCTTCCTCTACCTAGCTAATCTCGACGAAACTCGCCATGATGCCACTCTTGCCAAGGATGCTAATAAGAAACGCATCAAAGCGCAGTACGACAAGTCGGTAGAACCCCGTGTCTATAGTGAAGGTGATTTGGTCCTTACATATGACCAAATACATGATAAGCTGTTGGCAGGAAAGTTTGAGTCCATGTGGCATGAATCTTACATAGTGAAACACGTCTTAGAGAAGGGAGCTTACAATCTTGAATACTACAACAGGATATCTTTGGGTGAGCCCCGCAACAGGCTCTACCTGAAGAGGTACTATGCCTGAGTCTTTCATGCATAAGTACTTTTGTATATACTGTACATGGCGTGTGTGTTTTGTGTGGTGTGATGCTTTGATTTTTTGCGTGCTTAGGTCTTGTTGCGTTACTTATACCATGTGTATGTCTGTGTGTGCAGATGGAAACTTGCTATGGATTCGCGGATGGTGCCAGCCGGCATACCCGCAACTTGTTGGTTGTGGAGCCTGATCTCCAGATTCAGATACATTGTTATTCAGTCGTGTTTGTACCCCATCTTTATATGATATGTAAAAGGATTGTACACTCACCCCAACGGGGGGGGTGTGGGGGTAATTAACCCCAGCTGGGGGGTCCTGGGGCCAGTGGTCCCCCGACGGGGGTTCGAGGGTGAAGCCCTCGAAGGAAATTTTTTGGGGTTCTTTTAAGGGCCCATGGTTTTGGGTAACCCGTGGTATTTTCCCTTTGTATTTTTCCTTTATAAGAAATACATTGTAATACGGCTAGGTTTGATGTATTAAGTATTATTCATTGTAAGGATCTCTAAGATCAGAAGAGAGACTGTGAGACAATGAAGAGGAAGTGCAGCGGTTGTGCTGCAGGTTGTATCCCTTCACTTTTTTGGACGGTAAAATAATAAGGACTAGCAACTTCAGTGTGGACGTAACCCATCTTGGGTGAACCACGATATATCTGTGTCTCTCTTGTAATGTGTGTGCAATTATATTTTCATTTATGTTTATTGTTATTGCCCTGCGATCCTGTTTTTCTAACAATTGGTATCAGAGCCAAAGGTCTATTTGGTAGATAAACCCGCAGGAAGCTAGGGTTTCTGGTTCGAGTGGGAGCAATGGCAGAAGAAGGAAAGTTTAAGGTCGAGAAGTTTAAAGGCCAAAACTTGCAGTTATGGAAGATGCAAATGGAGGACTATCTGTACAAGAAGGATCTATTCTTGTCGTTGGGATGAAGAGCAAAGCAGTCGGTGGCCATGCAGGACGAAGAATGGGAGGTTCTTGACAGAAAGGCACTGGGGACAATACGGTTGTTCGTGGCTTCATCGGTGGCTTTCAATATCTCAAAAGAAACGACAACGGAGAATTTGATGAGCGCATTGGGTAAGCTGTATGAAAAACCCTCGACCTCCATCAAGGTATTTCTAATGAAGCGTTTATTTAATATGAAGATGTTTGGAGGTGGATCTGTTACTGATCATTTAAATGATTTTAATACGGTTACAAATCAACTAAGTTCTGTAAGTGTGAACTTCGATGATGAGGTTAGGGCTCTTCTAATCTTGTGTTCATTGCCCGAAAGCTAGAATAGCTTGGTCATGGCTGTAAGTAACTCTGTCTCTGGTTCAAACACCTTGAAATATGATGATGTTATTGGTGTTATTCTTAGCGAGGAAATGCGAAGAAAAATCATAGGTGAGACATCAGGTAATGCGTTGACCATGGAGAGAAGAGGAAGACAAAAGGAGAGAGGAAAGAGCTAAGGTTTTTGTGGAAAGTCTAAAATGGGCAGATCCAAGTCCATACAGGGAAAAATAGAGTGTTGGAACTGTGGAAAGAAACGACATCTGAAGAAAGGCTGCATATCTCTAAAGAAGAAAGGAGATGGACAGCAGGAAACTACCCAGGAAGCAAATGTAGCAGGTGATGTGTTACAAGATGGTTTGATTCTTGCATTGGATAATACTAGTGATTATTGGGCAGTATATTCAGGGGCTTCATGTCATGCTACACCCCATAGGAAATATTTTCATGATTATGTTCCAGGCTATTTTTGGACATGTTTTATTAGGTGATGATGAGCCATGTAAAATTGTTGGAATGGGTAAGGTATGGATAAAATTTAAGAATGGAACTGATTGGCTGCTGAAAGATGTAAGGCATATTCTTGCTATGCAAAGAAATATGATCTCAACATGGCAGTTGGGAGATGACGGCTGTCTATCTACGTTTGGAGAAATGTGGTGGAAGATCACTAAATGATCAATGGTGATAGCAAAAGGAGACAAAGTAGATACATTGTATTTATGCCCTCATAATACTGACCATTCTATCTCTTTAGCTTCCATAGGAACAGATACAACATTGTGAAATCATATGCCACTCAAGAAAGTTGCTGCCAGATTTGAAGCAGTTAAGTTTGGAATTCTGTGAGAACTGTGTTTATGGAAAACAGAAGAGAGTCAAATTTCTCAAGGTTGGAAAACAGAAGAAGAATGAAAAGTTAGAGCTTGTGCATACTGATGTAGGGGGACTGACTCAGGTACAATCTCTTGGTGACTCTTATTATTATGTTGCATTTATTGATGATGCAACTAGGAAAACTTGGGTTTATTGCATTAGACAAAAATCTGATGCGTTTGCTACTTTTAAGAAGTGGAAAGCTTTAGTTGAGAATGAGACAGGAAAAAGGTTGAAGTGTCTCAGATCTGATAATGGAGGTGAGTACTGCGGCAAAGAGGTTGATAGTTACTATTCATACCACGGGATTCGTAAAGAGAAGACAATCCCAGGAACACCACAAGAAAATAGTGTGTCTGAAAGGATGAACAGAACGATCATGGAGAGTGCAAGGTGTATGAGACTACATGTAGGGTTTCCCTTACAGTTTTGGGCGGATGCTGTAAATACTGTTGTTTATTTAATAAACAGAGGACCTTCAATTGCTTTGGATGGTGGTATTCCAGAGGAGGCATGGATAGGTAAAAAGGTAAACTACTCATTTCTGAGAACGTTTGGTTGTGAAGCATTTGTCCATATTGATAAAGATAATAGAACAAAGCTTGAAGCTAAATACAAGAAACGCACCTTTATTAGATATGGGGTGATGAATTTGGTTATCTCTTATGGGATTATGAAAATAACAAAATCATCAAGAGTAGAGATGTGATATTCAATGAAAATGTCATGTATAAAGATCAGTTGTAAGGAAAGAAACAAGAAAAAGAAAACACAGAGTACACAGTACTTGATGAAATTAAAGAAAATGAAGTTCCAAAGGTGCCAGAAAATCAAGAAGAGCAGCAATTACCTGAAACTCCTGCAACTGCAAGAAGATCTATCAGGTTAAGTAGACTCCCTGAACGATACTCTCCTTCAATGTATTATTTATTGATGACTGATGTTGGTGAACCAGAGTGTTATGAAGAAGCAATGTAGGTGGAAACTAGAAATAAGTGGGAGCAAGGCATGAATGAGGAGATGGAATCATTGGTAGGAAACCAGACTTGGGATTTGGTTCATTTTCCTACTGGTAAAAGAGCATTGCAGAACAAACGGATTTACAGGTTGAAGGAAGAAGAAGGAGGTAAGAACCGGTACAAGGCCAGACTTGTTGTAAAGATGTTTGCACAGAAGAAAGGTATAGATTTTGATGAAATATTTTCTCCTGTTGTTAAGATGACTTCAATTAGGACTATTTTAAGTCTAGTGGCGGTAGAAGATTTGCATCTTGAACAGTTAGATGTAAAAACATCCTTTCTCCATGGGGATTTGGAGGAAGAGATATATATGCAGCAACCACAAGGGTATGAGGTCAAAGGGAAGGATAATTTGGTGTGCAGGTTGAAAAAGAGTTTGTATGGCTTGAAGCAAGCTCCAAGGCAGTGGTATTTAAAATTTGACAGGTTTATGACAGAACAGGGTTATAGTAGATGTCATTTTGACCACTCTGTTTATTTCAAGAAGCTAGACAATGAAAGGTATATTATTTTGTTATTGTATGTGGATGACATGCTTGTTGTAGGGCCTAGCATGTAGGATATAAATGTACTCAAAAGGAAGCTAGCTAATTCATTTGCGATGAAGGATTTGGGTGTTGCAAAGCAAATCCTTGGTATGAGAATAACAAGAGACAAGAAAAATCGCAAATTGACATTGTCTCAGGGTGAGTACATACAAAACGTGTTGGAGAGGTTCAGAATGAAGAATGCAAAACCAGTAAGTACACCTTTGGCCATCTATTTCAATCTAAGTAAGGAAATGTGTCCCAAGACACACGAAGAGACAGATTACATTTCCAAGATTCCCTATCAATCAACAGTTGGCAGCTTGATGTATGCCATGGTGTGCACAAGACCAGATATTGCACATGCAGTGGGAGTTGTGAGCAGATATATGAACAATCCAGGTAAAGAACATTGGAAGACAGTACAGTGGATTCTCAGGTATTTGAGAGGTACTACCACTCAAGCATTATGTTTTGGAGGTTCAGACACTGTTCTACAGGGATATGTTGATGCATATATGGCAAGTGATAGGGATAGCAGGAGGAGCACCACAGGGTATGTATTTACTATAGGTGGAATAGCAGTAAGTTGGATTTCGAACCTGCAGATGGTTGTTGCACTTTCAACAACGGAAGCAGAGTATGTTGCTGTTACAGAGGCTAGTAAAGAGATGATTTGGCTGCAGAGGTTTATGGAGGAATTGGGTAAGAAGCAGAAGGATAGCAGGTTGTATAGTGATAGCCAGAGTGCCATTCATCTTGCAAAGAACTCAGCATTCCATTCCAGGACTAAACATAGACAGCTCAAGTACCATTTCATATGCTCTATTCTGGAAGATGAACTGTTGAAGCTGGAAAAGATACATACTAGCCAGAATCCTACAGACATGTTCACGAAGGTAGTGACCAGAGAGAAACTGATTTCTTGCTTGGTTTCAGTTGGCCTTCTAGCATGAAGGTGAAGAGGAGAAATTTTCCAAGTCCAAGTGCAGCAGCGGTGGAGTTGTTGTGATCAGTCTCCAAGTGGGAGATTGTTGGTTGTGGAGCCTAATCTCTAGATTCAGAGACATTGTTATTCAGCCGTGTTTGTACCCCAGCTTTATATGATGTGTAAAAGGACTGTACACTCACCCCAGCGGGGGGGGTGGGGTGTGTGGGGGTAATTACCCCCAGCTGGGGGGTCCGAGGGCAGCGCCCCCAAAGGAAATTTTTGGGGTTGTTTTTCAAGCCCATGGTTTTGGGTAACCCGTGGTATTTTTCCTTTGTATTTCCCCTTTATAGGACAGACATTGTAATATGGCTAGGGTTGATGTATTAGGTATTATGCATTGTAAATATCTCTGAGATCAGAAGAAAGACTGTGAGATAGTGAAGAGGAAGTGCAGCAGTTGTGCTATAGGTTGTATCCCTTCACTTTGCTGGACGGTATAATAATAAGGACTGGCAACTTCAGTGTGGACGTAGCTCATCTTGGGTGAACCACAATATATCTATGTCTCCCCTGTAATGTATGTGTGATTATATTTGCATTTCTGTTCATTTTTATTGCTCTGCGATCCTGTTTTTCTAACAATTGGTATCAGAGCCAAAGGTCTATTTGGAAGATAAACCTTCAGGAAGCTAGGTTTTCTGGTTCGAGTGGGAGCAATGGCAGAAGAAGGAAAGTTTAAGGTCGAGAAGTTTAACGGCCAAAACTTCCAGTTATGGAAGATGCAAATGGAGGACAATCTGTACCAGAAGGATCTATTCCTGCCGTTGGGAGGAAGAGCAAAGCAGTCGGTGGGCATGAAGGACGAAGAATGGGAGGTTCTTGACAGAAAGGCACTGGGGACAATAGGGCTATCCTTGGCTTCGTCGGTGGCTTTCAATATCTCAAAAGAAACGACAACGGAGGGTTTGATGAGCGCATTGGGTAAGCTGTATGAAAAACCCTCGGCCTCCAACAAGGTATTTCTAATAAAGCGTTTATTTAATATGAAGATGTCTGAAGGTGGATCTGTTACTGATTAGGTAATGCGTTGACCATGGAGAGCAGGGGAAGACAAAAGGAGAAAGGAAAGAGCCAAGGTAATCGTGGCAAGTCTAAAACGGACAAATCCAAGTCCAGACTGGGAAAAATAGAGTGTTGGAACTGTGGAAAGAAAGGACATCTGAAGAAAGACTGCAGATCTCTAAAGTAGAAAGGAGATGGACAGCAGGAAACTACCCAGGAAGCAAATGTAGCAGGTGATGTGTTACAAGATGCTTTTGATTTTTGCATTAGATAATACTAGTGATTATTGGGTAATAGATTTTTATGTCGTGCTACACCCCATAGGAAATATTTTCATGATTATGCTCCAGGCGATTTTGGACATATTTTATTGGGTGATTATGAGCCATGTAAAATTGTTGGAATGGGTAAGGTATGGATAAAATTTAAGAATGGAACTGATTGGCTGTTGAAAGATGTAAGGCATATTCCTGCTATGAAAAGAAATCTGATCTCAACATGGAAGTTGGGAGATGGCGGCTGTCTATCTATGTTTGGAGAAACGTGGTGGAAGATCAATAAATGATCAATGGTGATAGCAAAATGAGACAAAGGAGGTACGTTGTATTTATGCCCTCATAATACTGACCATTCTATCTCTTTAGATTCAACAGGAACAGATACAGCATTGTGGCATCATAGGCTTGGCCACATGAGTGAGAAAGGGATGTAGATTCTTCACTCAAGGAAGTTGCTGCCAGATTTGAATCAGGTAAGTTCGGAATTATGTGAGAACTATGTTTATGGAAAACATAAGAGAGTCAGATTTCTCAAGGTTGGGAAACAGAAGAAGAATCAAAATTTAGAGCTTGTGTATACTGATATATGGGAACCGGCTCAGTTACAATCTCTTGGTGGCTCTCATTATTATTTTACATTTATTGATGATGCAACTAGGAAAACTTGGGTTCATTGCATTAGATAGAAATATGATGTGTTTGCTACTTTTAATAAGTGGAAATCTTTGGTTGAGAATGAGACAGGATAAAGGTTGAAGTGTCTCAGGTCTGATAATGGAGGTGAGTACTACGGCAAGGAGTTTGATAGTTATTGTTCATACCACGATATTCGTAGAGAGAAGACAGTCCCAGGAACACCACAAGAAAATGGTGTGTCTGAAAGGATGAACAGAACGATCATCGAGCATGCAAGGTGTATGAGACTGCATGCAGGGTTGCCCTTACAGTTTTGGGAGGATGCTGTAAATATTGTTGTTTATTTAATAAACAGAGGACCTTCAAGTGCTTTGGATGGTGGTATTCTAGAGGAGGCATGGACATGTAAAAAGGTAAACTACTCATCTCAAAGAACGTTTGGTTGTGAAGCATTTGTCCATATTGATAAAGATAATAGAACAGATCTTGAAGCTAAATCCAAGAAATGTACCTTTATTGGATATGGGGTTGATAAATTTGTTTATCGCTTATGGGATTATGAAAATAACAAAATCATCAGGAGTAGAGATGTGATATTCAATGAAAAGGTCAAGCATAAATATCAGTTGCAAGGAAAGAAACAGGAAAAGGAAAACACAGAGTACACAGTACTTGATGAAATTAAAGGAAATGAAGTTCCAAAGGTGCCAGAAAATCAAGAACAATAGAAAGTACCTGAAACTCCTGCAACTGCAAGAAGATCTACCAGGTTAAGTAGACTCCTTGAACGATACTCTCCTTCAATGTATTATTTATTGATGACTGATGTTGGTGAACCAGAGTGTTATGAAGAAGCAATGCAGGTGGAAACTAGAAAGAAGTGGGAGCAATGCATGAATGAGGAGATGGATTCATTGGTAGGAAACCAGACTTGGGATTTGGTTCATTTTCCTGCTGGTAAAAGAGCATTGTAGAACAAATGGATTTACAGGTTGAAGGAAGAAGAAGGAGGTAAGAAGCGGTACAAGGCCAGACTTGTTGCAAAGGGGTTTGCACAGAAGAAAGGTATAGATTTTGATGAAATATGTTCTCCTGTTGTTAAGATGACTTCAATTAGGACTATTTTAAGTCTAGTGGTGGTAGAATATTTGCATCTTGAATAGTTAGATGTAAAAACATCTTTTCTCCATGGGTATTTGGAGGAAGAGATATATATGCAGCAGCCACAAGGGTATGAGGTCAAAGGGAAGGATAATTTGGTGTGTAGGTTGAAAAAGAGCATGTATGGCTTGAAGCAAGCTCCAAGGCAGTGGTATTTAAAATTTGATAGGTTTATGACAGAACAGGATTATAGTAGATGTCATTCTGACCACTGTGTTTATTTCAAGAAGCTAGACAATGAAAGATATATTATCTTGTTATTGTATGTGGATGACATGCTTGTTTCAGGGTCTAACATGCAGGATATAAATCTACTCAAAAGGAAGCTAACTAATTCATTTGCGATGAAGGATTTGGGTGCTGCAAAGCAAATCCTTGGTATGAGAATAACAAGAGACAAGAAAAATCGCAAATTGACATTGTCTCAGGGTGAGTACATACAAAAGGTGTTGGAGAGGTTTAGAATGTAGAATGCAAAACCAGTAAGTACACCTTTGGCTAGCCATTTCAATCTAAGTAAGGAAATGTGTCCCAAGACACAGGAGAGACAGATTACATGTCCAAGATTCCCTATCAATCAGCAGTTGGCAGCTTGATGTATGCCATGGTGTGCACAAGACAAGATATTGCACATGCAGTGGGAGTTGTGAGAAGATATATGAACAATCCAGGTAAAGAACATTGGAAGGCAGTACAGTGGATTCTCAGGTATTTGAGAGGTACTGCCACTCAGACATTATGTTTTGGAGGTTCAGACACTGTTCTACAGGGATATGTTGATGCAGATATGGCAGGTGATCAGTATAGAAGGAGGAGCACCACAGGGCGTGTATTTACTGTAGGTGGAACAACAGTAAGTTGGATTTCGAAACTGCAGAAGGTTGTTGCACTTTCAACAACGGAAGCAGAGTATGTTGCTATTATAGAGGCTAGTAAAGAGATGATTTGGTTGCAGAGGTTTATGGAGTAATTGGGTAAGAAGCAGAAGGATAGCAGGTTGTATAGTGACAGCCAGAGTGTCATTCATCTTGCAAAGAACTCAGCATTCCATTCCAAGACTAAACATATACAACTGAAGTACCATTTCATATGCTCTGTTATGGAAGATGAACTGTTGAAGCTGGAAAAGGTACATACTAGCCAGAATCCTGCAGACATGTTCACGAAGGTAGTGACCAGAGAGAAACTGAGTTCTTGCTCAGTTTCAGTTGGCCTTCTAGCATGAAGGTGAAGAGGAGAAATTTTCAAAGTCCAAGTGCAACAGCGGTGGAGTTGTTGTGATCAGTCTCCAAGTGGGAGATTGTTGGTTGTGGAGCCTGCTATCCAGATTCAGAGACATTATTATTCAGCCGTGTTTGTACCCCAGCTTTATATGGTATGTAAAAGGACTGTACACTCACCCCAATTGGGGGGGGGTGGAGGTAATTACCCCCAGCTGGGGGGTTCGGGGGCCCTCGAGAAAGGGGGTTCGGGGGAGAATCCCCTGAAGAAAATTTTTGGAGTTGTTTTACGGGCCCATGGTTTTGGGTAACCCGTGGTATTTTTCCTTTGTATTTCCCCTTTATAAGAAAGACATTGTAATACGGCTAGGGTTGATGTATTAGGTATTATGCATTGTAAATATCTCTAAGATCACAAGAGAGACTGTGAGACAGTGAAGAGGAAGTGCAGTGGTTGTGCTGCAGGTTGTATCCCTTCACTTTGTTGGACAGTATAATAATAAGGACTGGAAACTTCAATGTGGACGTAGCCCATCTTGGGTGAACCACGATATATCTATGTCTCTCTTGTAATGTGTGTGTGATTATATTTGCATTTCTGTTTATTTTTATTGCTCTGCGATCCTGTTTTTCTAACATAACCTTGCTTCGACAGCCTGGGTTCTCTATTCTCCCACTGGCGAGCTTATCAGCTTAGGAGGAATGTGGGTAGGTTTCGCAACCAACAATGTTGCGGAATATCAAGCAGCCATTGGAACCCTAACCGACGCTATTTCTTTGGGTATGGACCACGTTGTCATCCATCTAGATTCTCAACTAGTGGTCTCTCATCTTAACTAGGTTTACACCATCCGCGATCCTATCCTACTCCGTCTCTATAGACGAGTTCGTCTTTTGGAAAGGTCCTTCGATTCCATTCTGTACCTGCACATTCCACGAGACGTGAACACAATTTTCGACTCCATGACCAACTTCATCTTAGATTGGTACATTGCACACACATAAGCATATTCATGAACTGTTAAAAGTAGACATAACATGTAAATAACTCATTGTATAAGCAAACACAAAAAGAAGATCACATCATTCATCCATTAAAACACATAATGTATAAATCCGCCAAAATGTCTGTATATTTATATAATCAAGATAATGTAGTGCTGATACAAAAGGTCTGAAGCACGACGACTTTCAGTAAGTCCATACAAAATCTGAAGGCTGACAACTTTCAGTAGTACAAAATCTGAGGATCACATAGTTCTCAGTACATACATAATAACATCACTAGGCCTGAAGTCTAGTCTGCATACCTCTAGGTCTATCAGCCCTCGCCTGCTGGACATGGAAGCAGTCAACTGCCCTCGCCACCTTGCGGAGTAGCGTACCAAAGTGCATAGTCACACTGATTGTATACCTCTGCATAGGCCTTGGAAACTCATGTACTACTGCATCTGGGACGTCCAATGTCAAGCTCGTAAGGTTCTCGTAGACGTCATCCATCTCCACCATGGCATCATGCATGGCTGGCACTACTGGTGGCGCCTCTCCTCTCCTCGCTAGTAGTGAGACTCCCATTGGCCGTGAGGGGCCCACATCCGCACACACATCTTATTAACTTATCAGCACTACCCAAAAAATTATATATATATAAATACACAAAATGTAAAAAGTACAAGGTTCATTGTTCTTACCGATGTCTCCCCACTCTGCCTCCTCAGGTAGCACTAGGTCTGGGTCCTCCCTAAAATCTGTACCGCTGTACAGATAGTCCTCTATCATGATTAGTTGGCCTTCCAGCCAGGTGAAGAATCCAGGACTGTACCTGATGATACGACCCCCGCCACCATGGTGGGCCATCACCTATGTCCATCTAACCATGTGTGGATCCTTGGGATCCCTGTCATCCACAGTCACCTGCGGGGGTAGAAGGGGAACCCACTCCAACAAGAATGAGATCACTATCGATCCATATCTGAACTGCTTGAGATCTTCGCACCGACACTTGGTCAGCTGAGCTCTGAGGATGGTGAGGAGTCCCTCACACCAGTTAAACACCTTCATAGACATGCAGTCCTACACATACAGAATCTGGGACCTGGTAGCTAGGTGAGTCGTTTGGCTCCCTGCTATCCTCACTATGGTGAAAATTATTACTCGCAATGGACGATCTCGCACCTCTTTGATGGGAATCTTCCCATTAGAGGCACGGGTATGCGGAGTACAATGCTGGATAATCAAGTCGTCCACCGTCCGGTCACTTCCCCGTGATCCGGTAAGAGCCACGATGTCCCCCCTCCGGCATAACCCAGTCAAGAAGTAGATGTCCTCGACATCCATGGTCAATATGTGCTCTCCGATCACGAAATACTATTGTGCTGCGTCCCAACAACGAACCATATGTTCCAGCAGTAGGACTTGGGCCCTCATGCCCTGGACATTGAAGAACTTCAGTAGTCCACAGTTCCGCAATGCCTCCACACATAATGGGTAATTTGCGGCTTGCACATCATCTACCTCATGTTCTCTCTTGCGCCACTCTAGAACCATGTTGGCAGCCACAAACCTGTCAAAAGGGGCATTTAAACATCATTAGAACTCACTCCAACCATCCAAACTTTTTTCTTTTGGCTTAGGTTTTGAGTTGAACATGGGCATTTCCACCGTCGCACCTCATCCTTGCAGACAGGGAGACATCGTCGCAACCCACCTTTTCGAGCTTTGCGACCACCCGGGTTCGTCGCAGTTCCCGTAAGGGACACCTACGACTACCCGAGGGCACACAAAGTCCCCACATATCAACTCAAAAACCCTAAAAATGAACTAAAATTGAAATTCTAAACCACTGGAAATATGCAGGATGAGATTTAAGGTTACCTGCTCCGAACGGCCCATGAAATGGTTGCTCGTAGCTCCGACAATCGACAAGTGAAATTCTGCTTCAAAGGGCACTTTCTTCTCCCCAATTTGGCAAATGAACAATGGTAACTATATTTGGTCATTTTTTCTATTTATAAACAAAAAGAGAATATTCCTTTTCAAATATTAGATGCTCTTTGGGTTATTTGCTATAGTTTGGATCATTTTACTGCATTTGAATACTCGGTTGACTGTTTGACCTAGTTTTCAAGCGTGCAGGAGACATTAAGTGTTCCATTTGCACCGTTTTCACATTGTTGTGATCATCTCAGGTATGAACAACCCCTCGGATATTTTGTCGTTATTTTCCATCCGTTAGATTTTGATTATTTAATGATGATGAGCTTAGTCTTTGTTCTTTCTCGTGCTCTTAAAACCATGAGAATAAGTCACCGAGTTACGATTTATCACTTTTTTGGGCTCATTAAACTCCTACAGAAAAGGAACCCTCCCCCCCCCCCCCCCCCAGAGTCTATCTTTAAGCTCTTTTCGGGCTCTTGAAATACAAAAATATTGCCACACGAACTTGTCGCGTTCACGCTTGTTAAAGTATTTGAACAATTGTCTCCCTAGTGATAATTTACCCCTTTTTTGGACCAGGGGGCACTATTTATGAAAAATGTATACTCTGGCCAATCATGACTGGAAGAGTCCTCTCCCGCGTTGTTTTACCTTTTTTACGGGCGATGAGGCTAACTGTACAAAAAAGGACCGTTGGAGTCTTCTTTAGTTCTTTTCAGACTCTCTAAACATGAAATGACGATTGAGTTTACCTTCTATGGACTCGTTAAACTCTAACATTGAAGTGCCCGTCATGGGACGAACCCCTCCTCTCCCAGGTTCGAAAAATATTTGGGTTTGGACTCATCTATGAAATGAGCTATACCGAGCATCTGGTTACCCTCATCAAGATTGTTAAAAACACATGAGGCACTCATCATTCATGATGGGTAAAAAGGAAAGCTTTTATGTTACACCCTTTATCTGTGGCAGTAGCTAGTCGTTCTTGAACATGGAACTCATTTGCATTTTCATACTGCACTTGGATCATCCGTTTGTCCTCGATTTTTGGCTACTTCCTGAGTCTAGTCACTCCTTTGATTCGTTCAAAGAATACTTCCACCATCAGTTGCATTAGGAGTCAATGTCATGCTCGTCATGTCAATACTTCCAAGTCATGCCATGCCCATGTTCAAGAATACTTTCACCACTCATTTTCTACAGTCAACACACCTTCCACCATGTCAGTATGTTCTGAGTCGGTCTTGCATGTTACTGTACCATCTGATCTACTCCAAACATCATTTGTTGTGTTTCGTGTCGATGATGGGGGATTCATCATGGCCCTCCTTCGATGGGTCATCCTTGTCGACTTCAAATCATCATCCAAGGATTGAATCTAGAAACCAATCGAGTACCTTGGTCCTACATGCCTCAATGGCAGGTTACCTCGCTTTCAACATGAGTTTACATCATTGACTCTTCATTGAAATATTTCATCTTGCATTCGACTTCAACTCATTTATTCATGCTTGATGATATGTACTGTGATACCTTAGGGATCATTGACATTAATGGTGATTTCCCTTGCGCTTGTTAACGGTATACATCAATGACCGGTAATCAAGTGGTTTCTACCATGTTCAACGTCAAGACATTTGTAATCACATGGATAGATTCGTATCATTGCGGGTTCTGCTTGAAGACCCTGGGGAGTCATGTTTTACCCAGGTTGTCATGGAGATTGTTTTGAGTCATATTACACGGATCCACATTTGTATTGGTCGTGGCTGTGTTATCATCTCATCATGGATCTATGCTTGTGTCTAGTAGCCATGATTGTGTTCAGTCAGTCATTATTACCATGGATCTGCAATGTATTGGTCGGCAGTCATGTTGTACGTCATATGAGACTGTGTACTCAGAGTCAGTTGTACTGCAGCAGGTCCTTCATTCGATGAGCCATTTCCATTTCCTTCTGTCAAAACATTTCACCTGTCCAGTTTCAAACAGCTTCATGCTTTGGGGGGCATTCTATTACACCTAAATCTTACCATCATGAGACTTAGTGTAAACATCCCTAAAGTTTCCTTGACTAATCTATTTACTTGGAAGAGATGCAAACCCATTTATACTAGGTTTTGAGAGGTCATCACAGGTTGTCCTCATGCAACTTGCAACGTCGCAGGTTATCCTCTTACAGACTGCAACAATGTCAGTTAATGGACTAAAATATCTTCTTCGATCCCATTCTCGAAGCTAGCTGATGTGTATCCCTATCCCTAGCCTTTGGGGAAGCTGGAATTCGGTTCCTAACCTCTTGGAATGATCCCCTATCTCTCTCTTACCATATCTCAACCTATCCTATACACTTAGTCCTATATAAGTGAAGCTCATTCCCATCCCAAGGGGAGGAAGTCTATAGTATCTAATTGCTGATGAAATTAGCTTAGGAGAGATCTCTACTCATCCTTGAGAGATCCAGGCTTTGGCATTGGCTTGATCGGAGAAGGATTGCTACGTTAAGTCGTTGGTTGTAATCTCTTCATCCTATGTATTTCCCTTTTAATACAGTAATATAAGTGATTTCCACCAATCTCATTGTGTTAATGATATATTGTGTAGTTTGCTTACTTAGCTGCTTACTTAGATCTATTATTGTGTAGATTCTATTTTATTGCTTATGTTGTTGCATTGTCTTGACAGGTTCTACAGCTCAGATCCGAAGACTATCAAGCTTTGGAGCAACATTCAAGGAGAAAGGATCAGCGATTCAAAGGGTAAGAGCATCTAGTTCCTTGATCTCTAATCAGATCTAGGAGAGTCATTTATGTTCTGTCTCTATTTGTTCTAGACTCGCGTTGAGCTAGGGAGATCATGCCTCGAGTCCGCTCTTGGTAGATTGTCCGTCAAACAGTTGGATGGAGGATGCAACGTTAAGGATTTGGTTTTATCTTTATCCTTTCTATGTAATTCCCACTTTTATACAGTTAATATAATCTCTTTCCATAAATGTTGTCTCATTGATAATGTTTAGAGTTTTCTTCCTTAATTGTTAACTTAGATCAATCATATGAAATGTATGCTTTCACTGCTTGTTGGTTTCTATATGCTCAACAGGGTCTTGCAGCTTGAGATCTGACGACACTGGAGCATTGGATCAACAAAGAGCAAAGGGATCTGCAAATCTGAGGTAAGTGATCTATCTATCTGTTTTCACTTCTATTTGATCTAGGAAAGTAGGTTATGTTCTGTTTGATTTGCTCTAGATTCACATTGAACTAGGGAGATCACGCCTTAAGTCCACTTTCGGTAGATTGTCCGGTAACAGTACTCTTCTTTTTCTATCCAACATTGTCTTATGTTTGTTTCAAGTTTGAAGCTAGGGTTTTCCGGTTGCCACTCTTTTTTAGACAACAAAATATTTCTAGTATTTTTACCATCTCTTTTAGCAACACCCTCTTTTTCTGATATTTTTTTGGGTATTTTCATCATATTTAAAGGGATGTTTTGTAGATTTGTGCCCTTTTCTAAGGCAATGCTCTCCATGTTTATCCCCTTTTCAATATTTTATAGTTTTCATATCCTTTTAACCCTCTTCACCACCAATGCCCTCCTATTTTTCAGTGCTCTTTGGATTCTTCTAGCAAATTTGAAGGATCTTTTTGTATTTCCAGGCTCTTTGAAGGTAGTCCACCCTTTTTTCAACCAAAATTCATCATTGTTTCTTTTTGGAATGCGTGAGTATTATGTAGTTTTCTCTTCTTCTTTTTTTAGGATTTTGCTAGTGGCATTATTAATGTAAAAACAAGAGTCTGGGATTATTCTTTTGTATGGGATATGAGATTATATTGGCTAGAGCTATTGCACTAAGGGTTGCAAATCTGGGGTTTATTGGATTTCTTATTTAGGGATTCTAAGTGGGGTGCCTTTCATATTTGATCTGGAAGATTTCTTGGTGGAAATTTTTCTATATCATTTAGTTGATCTGCAAGATCATCGACTAGTGGCATTTTCCCTTAAGGGATATGAAACTAGGGTTTCTCAATAAACTTGTATTGTAGGGTTTCAAACCCTTCTTGGCTCCTTCAATGGGTTTTCTTGAGGTATTCATATAGAGTTTCTTTTTTTGGACTAGATGCACTATTTCTTTGACATAAATATGGTAGCATACTTTGCAGATTGGGTTGTATTGGACTCAAAGAATGATATTATTGGTATTCCCTCCACCATATTGGATGCATCCTTAATATTCTAATTATTGATACCTTTGTGTTGGATATTGTGGTTGGTAAAGTGAAGCCTAATCCTCAAATTCTAGCGATGATCCATAGTGACTCTAACAAGTCTATGGTTAGTTGTTTGTGAACAGAGACTCCTCTAAGCAATTTCCACTCATAGGTTTATAGGATCCATCCCACTCAGTTTGATTGATGAATATATAAATGAATCTTAGCTTATCTTAGTGGATCATTTTTTTTGTGTGGCTCATTGTCTTCCACGCTATGTTGGTGTCTCCCTCCACGTGATCATTCAATGATTTACATGGATCTTGTCTCTCTCCATTGTGATCTTGGTTATTTTGGATGTACTTTGAGTGGTATCTCCAATGTCATCAATAAATAATTGTGTTCCTTGGTTCTTATTTAGTTCACATTTGTACTTTAATGGATCATTCTCTCATACTTCTACCAGAAGCCTCCTTTACCAAGATGTGGAATTGTGTTGGTAATGGTACTATGGTGTTTTGGAGAAGATCTATCTTTAGATGGTTTGTGTTTAATGTCAATGGGGGAAGGTGCAATATAAAGTTTTATCTTACTATACTCCTATCCATTTTCAAGGAGGATGTTGTGCATAGGGCCAACCCTACCTTGAGATGGATATTCATTAACCCTCGCACTTATTTATTTCATCTATGGTCGACCATATTTTCAAATCAGATATCCAAACACCAACTCTCACTTATGTTTCAACCACTGTCACTACTAGTTGCATTGATTTGGGTATTCATAAACATGTTCTTCTATATTATGTGCACATCTACTCTTTGTGAGAAGTTGGGTATTTATAAACCCGCTCTTCTCTTGTATTTGAGCATCCATCTAAGTTGCACTCTCTTAATTGCATATGTGTTGGATATTTAAACACCCACACCCTTATTGTATTTCATTTCTCTTAGTTGTGTTCAAGCTCTTAGATTATATTCAATCTTTCTCAGTCATGTTTGAGCTATTTCAAGTATATGGAGTTGGATCTTCCTTCTCTCATTTCAACTATGGTAGATATTATTAGAGTTGGGTACTCCCATCTCTTCTCTCTTACAGGATGTTCCTTCTAACACTTCCTCATATGGGTGGATCAATGGTAATATTCTTCCAATAGGTGAGCAATATGGTTGGGGGGTGTATTCCAACCCTCCTCCATTGGAGGAGGAGTTTAGTGATTGCATTTTCTAGTACATGGGTTATATATTACAACATTCATTTAGTATATGAGTAGTTTAGTGTTCACAAAATTCTAGGGTATGAGTAGCTCAAAGTCGATTCCTATACAGGATGTTTCTTCCCATACTTCATTATTAGATGGGTTGTTCGATATCATATGCTTCCAGATAATGAGCAGTTTGGTGGAAGCATTCTTCCAACAAATTATTGGGCCCACTTTTGTATTAAGATAGGTCATTACAAACCCACTCTCTCTTCTTCTAGCTACAACTGACATGAATTTGATATGGGTATTCCCACTCGCTTTTTTAAATACTCGCTCTTGTATTGATTTCCCTTTACAACACTCATGTATGATTTAGATGGACAAATAAGGATCATATTTCCCAAATGATGCATAGTTCACTGGAGGAATTTCTTTAGTAGTTGAGCAGTTCTATGATGGTTAGGTATCCATAAACCCTTCCTCCTTTCTATTGATTAGGGCCATAACAAACCCACTCTCTCTTATATGAATGTTCTTTTTCTTTTGAGTTAGGTATGTTCACTCCATATTTTGTTCTTCATCATATTTTCCATTTTCCATGCTCGAATTAAGGGAGGGTGTTGAAATTGATGGTAATCTAACTTGTGGTTACTTGTTATTATGACTATGTGCCCTCATTATTGTATCTCTAGGTTATGGTTTAAACACCAACCCACCAAACATTATTTTGTATTACTCTAGGTAGCTAAAGATGACTTCGGCATTTATATGGGCCCATAATCCCTTCATGGGAGAATACACCCCACCTCATTAGTTGTATATAAATACACACCTTATGAATCTTTTTTATTATAATATTAATTCATTAGTAATTTATTTTTTTGCCTAAGGGAATCATATCTCTTGTCCACGGGTTCACTTCTCTTTATGCGATATTTGTTTTCAAGGTTTATGTCAGATTAGGGTATGTTGAAGAGTTCAATGTAGATCCATGATGTCTTCATCTTTTCAACAAACTGAGCTTCCATGAACCTTCCATCCCTCATTCAAGGGTTTGTCTTGACTAAAATCCTCAATCAAGGATTTGAAAACACCCTCGATTAAGGGTTTTCCCGGCTTAATTTTTCCTACAACTCTTGTCAAAAAGTAGTATTGATATTCACAAGTTCATTTTTTTCCAAAGTTGACAACAACTAGTGTTGGACATATAGAGTAGAGGAAGAAAGACACCACAACATCTTAGAGTGATAATAAAGACCTCAAGCTCCATACAAATTTTTTTATGTAATGTGTAAATAAAACTTTAATATGACGAGGCAAAGTATATCACATTTTGTTAGGATTTCCACCCATACTAAGTTTCTTAAGAATAAATTGTGTATGGTATGTATATGATGTGTAAATAGAAGAAATAGTGCAGAACTGAATACTTCTATTTTTAGTACATAGCAAAAGCCCTCTTTTATAGGAAAATCCAAAATGGGGTGGTTAACTTTGACTGTGTCATCCCCTTGTTTTTAATAATAAAAACTAACTACTTATTAAATGCACTATTATGTTGTATCACTTCTATCCTCCAATGTCTTCCTCTCTCTCCTTAGATTTGTATAGTTTCGTCCATGTTTGAATATGCAAGCATCTCCACTTTTGAAAATAAATGAGGGAAGTGAGAAACAAATTCATCTTGCATAAACCATTTAGCGTACGCAGTTTATCCTTATTTCCCATGAGGTATGTAGTGATAATGTCATGATGAGAGGATTGGTGGTGCTTACAAGGTATCACTGTCTAGCAGCGCCTAGAAATATCAAGCATTGTACACCGGATGAGAGATGGGAATGTATTCGTCCAGCTGAGAAGGCTCATATAGCATGAGCCGGGAGATATAGACTATTGTATAAATTTTCACTACAATGGGAGCTCTACTTTAAGGAATTTTCACTAACCTACTGCAAAATATGATATGGGCCATAACGGAGTGGGTGAAGCTTCTAATGTTTATCCCCTTGGAAGCATTGTTTCTATTTAATATATAGTCATAAATTATCGCCAACCTGGAAGGATACATGGCTACGATGGAAATCACACAACATTTTGATTTCTGCTTAGTTACTTTGACGGGTTGTATCCTTGGAGATGAATACATGCTAGATCTTCAATTAAAGGAGAATAGCCTGAGATTGTGTGCACTACTCTATTATAACAACATTTCAATGTGTGTAACACCTCATCCCACTGCTTGTTCTTGGAATAGGTTGCCCATAGCAATTGGATGAAGGTGCGAATGATTACCTCAGTTTTCCCATCAGTTTTGAGGTGGAAAGCAATAGAGAATTGTAGGTTGCACTACAACATTTGTGAAAGAACCTTCCAAACATGGCCACGTAAAGAAGCATCCCTATCATAAGTGATAGTGCAGGGAAGGCCAAAAGTTGTCCAAACATGGTGAAAAACCAACTTTGTTGTTTGTTGGGTAGTAGTATGCTTGTTACATGGCATGAATAAGGTCGTTTTTGAAAAATGATATACTACAACAAAAACACAATCATGTTTCCAAAGGCTCAATAGAAATCCTAAAATAAAATCCATAGAAACGTCCTCCCAAGGATGGGTAGGAATTGGGAGTGACTCGTACAACCCAAGCTTGCGATTTTCAAGCTTATTCTAGTTGCACAAGGCACTATGTTGGGACATATAAGGCCAAAAAAAGGTTTATATAGATGTAAGAGAGTCTTTTGGACACCGAACTATCCCTGATAAAGCAAAGAATTTGCTTCCCTAATCAACAACAAACAAGCCTTAGTAGTAGGTACACAAATCTGCTACAAGTGGTACAACCAATCATCCCTAGGTGTGTAATCCAAAAATGGCATCGAATTCATTATAGTAGGGTGTTGCAAGACATATGCAATCATACCAGAAATTATATCTATGGCATATTGGTGTTCCAGGCGTCAATAGTGGGCACTCTCATCTCCAAAAATTGAAAGATGAAGGTAGATGGGAAACCCAATAGATTTTCTACTTGATTGCATGACCCCTTCTTGTATTTGAGCACTAGATGAAACCATTGGACATAGGTGGCTCATTTGAGGTGATGCTCTTCCTGAATCTTAGATTGTGAATTGACAAAGATCAACAAATGGAAATCTATGTGGAGCATGGCTTCTTTACCCCACAAATAATGATGCCAATGTTTTAAACCCTAAAACAATGCATAAAATTCCTTGTCATATATGATGTACTTTAGTTTGGTATATGGTAAGGTTTCAAAATGATACACTATAGGATGGTCTTCTTATTTGAGAAAGGTTGTAATAGCATAATTTGAAGCATCACACTCTATATGAAAGCGTTGTTGGAAGTCAGGGAGTCTAAAGATGGAAGTAGAACAGAAGAGATGCTCGAGTTGCTAAAAGGTGTCTATAGTGATTGGGGTTCAATGTTGATTAAAGAGGATGTGGCCAGTAGGGAAAATTGGAAGATAAGCATCCAAAAATTCGACACCACCCTAAAAAAATGAAGGCCAACTATAATGTGGGGTACAGGCTAGTCTAGGAGGGTCTTGACATTTTGGAGGTCTCGTTTCCTTCTACAAAACTTAAAAAGCCTAAGTATGAAACAAATTGTTGGTCAATCATAGATTTTTTGAGTTGCACCTGTAGTTGATTGGCATGCAAAATATCCAACACTTGAAAAATATGGAGGACATGGTCTTCCCAAGTCTTGGGATAAAGATTAGGATATCATCCAAATAAATAATGGAAAAACATCCAAGGTATGTACAGAGTTGGTTATGGATAAGTCATAAAAGTGGCAGGGGCACTAGTGAGACCAAAGGGCATAACCAACCTCTCATAAAGCCCAAATTTGGTCTTGAATGTTTCCTTCTATGCACAAGTTTCCTTCATTTGAACTCGATTATATCTTGAAGTTATATTCAACTTTGAAAAATAACAATCACCTTGCAAGCAATCTATAAAATCCTTAATATAAGACAATGGGTATTTGTTCTTAAAAATCACCTTATTAACATATTTATAGTCAATAACTAGCATCCATTCTTGGGTTTCCTTCTTATGGATAGTAAAAGTAGGTGATCCACAAGGTGAGGTGTTGAGATTAATCTTGCCTACTTGCAACAGTACATGAATTTGTTTGTCAATATTAGTTGTCTAGGTAGGGGTAAGACAATAGAGGTGGGTATTGGGAAGGAGGGAACTAGGCATAAGTTCAATGGTATGATCAATATGTTGTGGGGGTGTAAAAGTGGCGGGTTTAGTACAAACATCTTGGTAGTCGGAAAGGAGGGGTTCCGAAGATGTCGGGGGTGGGGAACTTGATGTACAACATCATTACTAGTTAGAGCTTTTGGAGAGGAAGCTGCAAATTATTTGAAGTGGAAATGGAAGTTTCGACCATCCTTAGTGAGGTTGTATGTGTTGGTACAGGAAGCATATGTTGCAGTGTGCTCATGCTAGTAAGGTATTCCTAATCTAGCAAAGTAACATCACATAGCATAGTTCCTTGAAAATAAGGGCCAATTGCAAACATGATATTACATTGTTGGGTCACAAACAATGACTAAGCACCCTCATTCACCTAGACGAGACAATATAGGTGAAGGTGGTAAGTTATCAGCAAGGCCAACGATTGATTAAGGACCACAAAGACTGATTTTTTTGTTGCCGTTGTCCATGATGAGCTTAGTGAGACGATATTTAATCTAGCAATTATGAGTAAAGAGCATGGGATGGGTGGAAGAGGTTGGACATGATGTCATCAAAATGAGGTTTGGATCAAATTCAATAGGATTTTTTGCATCGATGACAACATTTGGAGGGGTGGGTTGTGTTAGGGTCAGAGAATAAGGTTTTGGCAGAGAAAGGGAGTTGAAAAGCACAACACTTGGCTATGTTGTAAAAAGATGACTTATGAAGTGTGCAATATTGACCAGTTGGGGGTGGGGAGGTGGTATCCATAGGAGAAGGCATAACCATGGGAGAGGTCTATTGTGGAAGAGGGATTTGAGAAGGAGAGAAAAAAGGGACAAGGCATTTCCCTAGCTTCTTTTCGACAACTAGGGCATGTCGAAAAGCTAATGAAAGAGAAGAGTTATGCACCAAAGATATTTCATCATGACGAAAGTAGGCAGTAAACCAGATTTAAATTTAATTATTGATACCTATTATAGGTCTCAAACAGAGAGCTACACTTGGATTTTTCAAAAGATTTCAATGCATTGTTGTATTGCCTAAGTGGAAAGTTGACCAAGTTTATGCCTAGCATGTCCATATGCCCTCTACTTAGCCAATTGAATAGAAATGTGCTCGAAGTGCAGAGCAAAACTTGTGCTAGCGATTGATGGTGCTAGAGAGCGAACTAACCTTCTCCTCATTGAGTTATATGCAAAGGGAGTCTCCATTGCCACCTATATGTTTGACTTGATTCCACTAGCATTAGAAAGCTAATCCTTGCATATGGCACGTTGCCAAGGTGATTTTGTCTCTTTCTAGTAATGTGGTATGATGCTAAAAATATGAAAAGAAGGCTCATATCCAAGCCTCGACTTGATCGCCATCAAAAGCACCAAAAATTGTGGCAACATCAATTTAGGGTCCCAACGTAGTCCAAAGTTTTGTAGCCAACTCACATATCACCTTAATGTGCTCTTGAAGAAGTTTATTTTGATGTTGAATAAATTGTTTTAGAAAAAAATTATTTGTGCTTCTGCAAGGGAGGCATCCTCAAGATTGGAGTTCTTGGGAAGGGCCATAAAGTTCTTGTTGAAGTCATGGAAGAACCTAAGAAGTGTGTTCTTAGAGTGAGAGAGAGAATAGATGTGTCTCTCTACATACCTTTATTATCCTATGGAAAAAAATGTTGAAGAATGGAAAGAGCAAATCCTTGTCAAGGCGTTAAAACCTTGATGCAAAAGGGAGCAGATCCCTTTACATGACTACAACGAGCTCTAATATGGAATTGATGTGTAAACATTAAAAATAGTGCAGAACTGAATATCTCTATTCACTCAAAAACAAGTTTAAAATATAGTTTTATAAGGATAACCAAAGGTGGTTCTAATATGGAATTGATGTGTAAACATTAAAAACAGTGTAGAACTGAATATCTCTATTAACTCAAAAACCAGTTTAAAATATAGTTTTATAAGGATAACCAAAGGTGGTTATATTGTCCTTTATATTTTAATAGTTAAAACTAACTATTTATGAAATGCATTATTATACCATATTTACATCAATCAGTGTTTATGTTTTACAATTAGGGTGAACTAGGAAGTGTCTCGCTTTAATTGCAAGATATCAAAAATATTTCAATATACATGATAACTTGCAACTATCAACGTTTTAACTTGGGTTTCGTATGTTGTATGGTTACGTTTTCCCTTTAATGCTGCAAATTACTGTAAAAAAACAGGATAGAGGACATAAACCAATCAGATGTTTATTTTTGTTGAGAACCCACCTAATTTTGCATCAATATCAGAGTTGTAAATTACTAAAAAACAGTATAGAAGACATAAACCAATTATATGTTTATTTTTGTTGAGAAGCTACCTAATTCTCAAGTACAAACAAGGTAGAAGTGCGTTATGAGATAAATATTCAGTCTGCTGCAGACCATTTAATGCGGCAGCAGCAGGCCGGTAGTTAGATCTCAAACAACGACCAACAAACCTGCACTGCAGCAGGCTGAATAATATTTGCTATGATAGAACTCCCCTGCCTATCAGATCAAAGTAGCTGACAACCAGATCGACCAGCCACTTGAGGAGCAAACATTATCCATACCCTAATCAAAAGTCTAACCCATCAGAGATGCAAGTATTTTAATGTGCCGAACCAACGTATGCAACAACTCTAGGTTAAACCAGGCATTTGATAGGAAAAAATGGCGAACCAGTTGGAATAATAATTTCGAATTGCTTAAATTAGATTTTGTTAGATTGAGATCCTATTTTGGTGGAGTTTGTTAATAGTTATCACAGCTATATATTGTAACCTCTTATTTCATAATAATACAAGTCAAGTGTTATGTTCTATATGCGTTTTGTAATCTATTTTGGTATCAGAGCACAGGAGTCCAGCCGCCATTGATCTGAGCAGAGGCCGAGCCACCATTTGTGATGAGTTGTGGCAACAGGGTGTTATAGAAGGAGGCGTGAGGCAGAGTGGAAAGCCTGGAGCTGTGGGCTGTACGCCAAGAGGAGGGAGACGCTATCTGCAAGAGAGGAGCCATCACTGAAAAGGGGAGCCGTCAGACATCTGGAAAAGAGAAGCTATAACTGCAGAAGAACCTGTGTCGCTGCAGAGAGGAAACCCTGTTCATTTTTCTCAAAGGAGAATCAGTGTCATCAAAATGCAAGTGTAGTTCTACAGAATTGCAATCACTTCCGAATGAAATAGTTCTATTGTGAGGACGTCGATCAAGAAGTATATCGTGAGAGTCTTCTTTGTTCTGAGAGGGGAGTCATTATCAACTTGTTGAAGTCATCTGCAGGAGTCTTCATTTCCAGACGAGGCGATGAAGTATGTGTTGTTCGTGGATCAATGTGCATGCTATGATCCGTGCAATAAGAAGAAGGAGGAGCCACCGTAGAGGAGTTGACTGTCTTTCCTGCTGCCTGTAGATTGATATATATATTTGTTTATGGGTGTTGTGAAAGTATGTGTTGTAATGGCAGCAGAGTAATTACCAGTTTTATTAGTATGAGTTTATTTACCTGTTTAAAGTTTTCTGTGTGTAAGTGTTTATGTAAAATAGTAACCTTTGTATCTTGATATAAGCTGGTAGCCCCGGTTTCAAGAACAACTGTTATGGAAGTCACCTTGTATAAGTGACTTTTGAAGACATTCTGTACCTAGACTGCCTTTCTATAAACTGACAGATAGCCGAAAGCGAAATATCTGACAAATGGAGGTATGTTCATAGGATGGTTCATTACTTGACTGCTCTCTTGCGGAAGCCCCGACAGGACTAGTTTGTCAATATTGTCTATTGTGCTAGTGCAAGAATGATGGTCTGAAGCATTTATGCTTTAAATGAGTTGAATGGTAAGCTCTAAGAAGAGGAAGAGAAAGAGCGCAGTCCAGAGGCATCAGAGTGGCTGTAGGAGCTGATGAAGGCTAGACAACAAAGTTAAAGTGTTGTAATTTTATGTTATGAAGTTTTGTAATGTAGGCATTAACAATTAGGTGTGGTAGAGAATCCATTTCTCCATTAAGAAGAAGAGTTGGAATAATAATGTCGAATTGCTTAAATTAGATTCTATTAAGTTGAGATCCTATTTTGGTGGAGTTTGTTAATAGCTATCACAGCTATATATTATAACCTCTTATTTCATAATAATACAAGTCAAGTGTTCTGTGCTGTATGCGTTTTGTAATCTATTTGAACCCACATAGAATATATATATATATATATTTGAGTTTAATGTTTAATAAGCAATGAATGATGTGGAGATATGTTTGACAACTGAGATACAACTTGCTGCTGCTGACAACGAAAACTGTAATCTGAAGTAAGAGTGATCGATGGTTATCACACGGACCAAGCACGCGACGTTACGCGCTTTCTGCACTGAATTTTAATTCAAATTTTGACATTGGAAAATGCTCATTATATTGCCCACGGAATCCCAATTCAATTCTGTGTGCTATAGGTTATGCTTTGCTGTATTGTGTTTGTATTCAATTTACCTACTACAGATCGGATGGGTTGAATGCAATTCTTGGAAAGGAGGGGCTTTTGCATATGTAAGTTTTCTATGACATTGAAGAAAATATTGGGTTGTTTAAGAGTTAACGGTGTTTCATTAGAGAGATGAATATTCTTCCTCGCAGTGCCCTGCTTGATCAGTTTTCTTTGATATGCTTATGACATAGCCCTGGCCCATCTGATTTGTTTTTTCCTTGGTCCCTTGGAGAGTTTTTCACTTTTTCTACTTTAGAAAAAGAAGCAGTTAGAAAAAGCAGTTATGGATGATCATTTCCCATTTGTGGTTTTCTTATTATTATTATTATGCATTAACTTTGTTCTTTTGTGGGTTTGATGATGCCTGCATTTGTTCTTAATGTCGCAGCAAGTTTGACTGTTTTAATGAAGCAACTTCCTCTTTCAGTCCGAAGAATATCTGGTTATAACTTTTATTTGGATGACCAGGTTCAAGTTCATGAATAGTAGACTGACACGAAGCTTGATAAATCTTCCCATTCCCAAGTGTTGGGGCATACAAGAGACAGGCTATTGTGAAAACCGTTATGTTACCATGGCAGAGCCTTGCAAATCACCTTGCTCAATTATTGAAAGAATCATCTCTCCACCGGACAGACAGATGGAAGCATTTCAATACAATAGGCAAATAGAACAGTATTATGTGTGCAAATGCAGAGGTGTTTGAAAGTTCCAAACAGTGGTGAAAGAAAACACTGGGATGGATGGCACTGGGATGAACATTGGATCTTGCATTCAGAAGGAACTTTTAACAGCAACAAATCAATCACATAGCATAGAATTTGGATGGCCCCTTATTCCAGGTCTCCCAGATGATCTCGCTAAGCACTGTTTTGCACTTGTTCCCCGCGTGCATTTTCAGTCATTGGGGTCTGTTTGTAAGTCATGGAGGAAATTCATTCAGAGCAAAGAGTTCTCTATAGTAAGAAGACATGCTGGTACAATGGAAGAATGGCTTTATGTTCTGACTGCAGATTCAAATGGTAAAGGATTCCGATGGCAGGTTCTTAATCCTCTTTGTGGGCAATGGCAGAATCTGCCACCTATGCCTGGTCTTGCTAAGGCAGCATTCGGAATTGTTTCGATCAATGGAAAACTTCTGGTCATGGCAGGTTTAGTTGAAGATGATGATGGCATTGCTAGAGCTTCAGCAGACGTATACCAATACGACTCGGCTTTAAACAGGTTAGCTCTCATTCCTTTCCTTTCCTTTCTAAACTGAATCTAAAACTAAATAAGTGTTTATATAGAACCTAATAGAATCGTGTGCCTCGTCTCTCAATACCTAGCCATGCATTGCTTGTCATGTGCTTATGTGCATTGCAAGCCTTTAATAAGCATTTGTCGTAACAGCCTATTCAAATCCCAGGCACAGTTTTTCTATATTTCCATACAGCTTTTGTAAGAATATATTGAATGTTATCTATCACCATTCTTTCATCAAACCAACGTTACAAGAATCAGACCCGAATTGGCAGAACCGGCTGATCGGACCGGTTTTGGAATATTTTCAGTCAGAACCGGTGATCCAAACCGGTTTGGTATGGCTCTGTCTTGGACCAGTCAGAACCAGCCGATTTGACCGGGACCGGGGCATTTCCATGCTCCCAGAAACCAAAAACCTTTATGATTTACTTTTTTTTTTAAACTATGGAAACAGCAACCTTTGAAAGGTATATCCAACAGCCCGCAAGCCAGATATACCAGAAACCCCTATCCAACCATGCACATAGTGTAGAAGACAGATTAAAATGATTGTCATATGATTATCATTTTTATGAGTTATTATTACATGTTTTTTTTTTAACTTTAAAGTCCATTTTGAGTCTCTACTTTTATGTGTTTTGGTTTATTTTTATGTATTTTGGTTTAGATGTGGATTGCATTCAATGGTATTTTATATGTTATATAGATATATTACATTACATGTTATATAGATATATGAGAAGTCTGCATATTTTGTGTTTAATTTGTGTTTAATGTTTTAGATTTGTATATATGCTAATTGGGTCTAGACAGTTGAGAAGAGAGTTATTTTCTCCACCTAAAATCAATTTTTTTAAGTGACATATTGGGCTTTCAATGAGTATACTGTATTAGCCTTAAGCTTTGAAGAATTGGGTTTACCTTACTCCACTCATTATCAAGACTACTACAGCAAAAAGTTGTGAGTTGTGTGTCCAGCTTTTGTGGTGGGCCAGTTTGGTCCTAATAACATTGCATCAAACACACTAACTTTTTGAATAACCGTATCATGAGATGACCAAGGCACCTACATTTTCCCAAATCAATTGCACAAATCAACCTATTTGGAACCCCTAAACATTTTGGTTGGGATAATAAGCTAGAGCCTGAATCAGCAGAATCTAATTTGACTTCACAGTGGTGATTGCAGATGGACCATGCTTGCCAAGATGAAGGTTGCACGCTATAAATTTGCTTGTGCAGTGGTTGATGGCCTTGTCTATGCAGTTGGTGGGCATGGAGCATGTGGAGAGAATCTTTCAAGTGTTGAAGTGTTTGACCCACAGAACAACAGGTGGAGTTTGATTGGGAGTCTGAGATGTCCCAGATGGGGTTGTTTTGCCTGTGGGTTTGAAGGCAAGCTATATGTTATGGATGGCAGATCCAAATTCACCATTGGACATTCAAGATCGATTGATGTTTATAACCCTAAATGTCGTACCTGGGATAAAATTAAAAGTGGATGTGCAATGGTTACTGCGTATGCTGTCTTGGACAAGAAACTAGTGTGCATCGAGTGGAAGGACGAACGGAAATTGGCAATCTTTGATTCTTCAAACAATTCATGGAAAAGGGTGCCTGTGCCTCTTCGAGGGAGCGTCGATGTTGGATTCTGTTTTGGCAGCCTCAATGGAAAGTTGTTGCTCTTCTCTACCAAAATGGAACCCTATTACAAGACTCTAATCTACAATCCTAATGATGATCCTGGTTCAGAGTGGCATACTACAGATATTAAACCATTGGGTGATTGCATATGTAGTGTCACAATTAGTGCTTAAACTAAGTTTATACCACTTCGAAAGATTCAGATTGGAGTAAACTTTGCCACAGATATTGGATTTAATTGGGCCTAAAGATTTAAGAGAAAGGCCAACGTATATAGCTGCTCATAGTTTATAATTGGATTCTTATAATCTCTGCACCTTTGTTAAGTTTATCTAAATGATACGCTTTGCCATTCTGTTACGTTTCTTTTTTAGTTTCTTTATCTAATCAACAATAAATATTGTCAATTCTGCTACTGAATCATATGTATTACAGTGAACCCACAACATGCACTTGATCGGCAAGGATGTGATTAGTATTAATCTGAGTAGAAGTGTTCTAGCATGTCTTTTTCATATGTTGTAGTTTAGATCTTTAGCTTGGTAGCTTGGTAGTGTTCTAGCATGTTTGTATTTATACCGTGTAGTTTAGATCTTTAGTTTGGTAATGTTTTGCATTGTTTTTAGTCATGATAATGTGACTAGTTTGTATATGCTGAATCCTCCAAACTTCTCTGAACAACTTTGTACTTGGTCAATTTTGGAGTGGTTCGGAGCCTTATGAAGACTTATGTCCCTCTGAACCCCGAACTAAGTCATTTTTGGACTTCTTCAGAGGAGTTTGAAACATTTAAGCTCCATTGTTAATGCTTTCTTCTCCAACCCATACCTATTGGGACTTGGAAGATTTCAAAGATAAGGAAGACCCCAAAGTACAAAACCCTAGGGGATATGCATGACATTTATTGCTGCTGCTCTAGAGATATCAACCATTGGATCTGATCCAACGGTCAATCCTATAGCCCATATCCCCGCAGCAGCAACAATAAATGCACTGCTACAGGGTGCATATTGAACGTCATGGACTTTGAGCTGCACTCACTGGGGCATCTCTACACCTTATCACACATACCTAGATGTCATCCCAGCATGACTAGTAATTTGGTGTCACCTTGTGCCACATTAGTTCGGTGTAAGCTAAACATTCCACATTTTGGACCATTTGTTTGGTAATTTTTCCAGTTGAAATCCGGCTGGAATTGTTAAAATTGTAGATATACATTGTTGAAATTGCATAATTTACCGATTGAAATCTGGCTGGAATTGTTAAAATTGCAGATATACATTGTTGAAATTGCATAATCAGGGTGCCCAAGGGTTTTGAAGGGCACTGAATCCATTTCTGCAATCGAAAAAGCAATTTGAATCATAGTAGCATAATTCGAGTACGAATACTCGATACGGAAAAAATACGTACTGAAAAAATCTAGTACTAATAAAATAGGGAGGTAACTTGCTTATATATAATTCTTTTAATCAAATACTAAAAAATATACATACATTTATATATTACAATTTAACGTATATATATATTTTGGTTTAGATGTGGATTGCATTCAATGGTATTTTATAGGTTATATAGATATATACATTACAAGTTATATAGATATATACATTACAAGTTATATATATATATGAGAAATCTGCATATTTTGTTATTTTCTCCACCCAAAATCAATTCTTTTAAGTGACATATTGGGCTTTCAATGAGTATATCGTATATTGTATTGGCCTTAAGCTTTTAAGCTTTGAAGAACTGGCTTTACCTTACTCCACCATTATCAAGATTACTACAGCAAAAAGTTGTGAGTTGTGTGTCCAGCTTTTGTGGTGGGCCAGTTTGGTCCTAATAACATTGCATCAAACACACTAACTTTTTGAATAACCATATCATGCGATGACCAAGGCACCTACATCTTCCCAAATCAATTGCACAAATCAACCTATTTGGAACCCCTAAACATTTTGGTTGGGATAATAAGCTAGAGCCTGAATCAGCAGAATCTAATTTGACTTCACAGTGGCGAGTGCAGATGGACCATGCTTGCAAAGATGAAGATCGCACGCTATAAATTTGCTTGTGCAGTGGTTGATGGCCTTGTCTATGCAGTTGGTGGGCATGGAGCATGTGGAGAGGATCTTTCAAGTGTTGAAGTGATTGATCCACAGAACAACATGTGGAGTTTGATTGAGAGTCTGAGATGTCCCAGATGGGGTTGTTTTGCCTGTGGGTTTGAAGGCAAGCTATATGTTATGGATGGCAGATCCAAATTCACCATTGGACATTCAAGATCGATTGATGTTTATAACCCTAAATGTCGTACCTGGGATAAAATTAAAAGTGGATGTGCAATGGTTACTGCGTATGCTGTCTTGGACAAGAAACTAGTGTGCATCCAGTGGAAGGATGAACGGAAATTGGCAATCTTTGATTCTTCAAACAATTCATGGAAAAGGGTGCCTGTGCCTCTTCGAGGGAGCCTCGATGTTGGATTCTGTTTTGGCAGCCTCAATGGAAAGTTGTTGCTCTTCTCTACCAAAATGGAACCCTATTACAAGACTCTAGTCTACAATCCTAATGTTGATCCTGGTTGAGAGTGGCATACTACAGATATTAAACCATTGGGTGATTGCATATGCAGTGTCACAATTAGTGTTTAAACTAAGTTTATACCACTTCGAGAGGTTTAGATTGGAGTAAACTTTGCCACAGATATTGGATTTAATTGGGCCTAAAGATTTAAGAGAAAGGCCAACGTATATAGCTGATCATAGTTTATAATTGGATTCTTATAATCTCCAAACCTTTGTTAAGTTTATCTAAATGATACGCTTTGCAATTCTGTTATGTTTCTTTTTTAGTTTCTTTATCTAATCAACAACAAATATTGTCAATTCTGCTACTGAATCATATGTATTACAGTGAACCCACAACATGCACTTGATCGGCAAGGATGTGATTATTATTAATCTGAGTAGAAGTGTTCTAGCATGTCTTTTTCATATGTTGTAGTTTAGATCTTTAGCTTGGTAGCTTGGTAGTGTTCTAGCATGTTTGTATTTATACCGTGTAGTTTAGATCTTTAGTTTGGTAATGTTTTGCATTGTTTTTAGTCATGATAATGTGACTAGTTTGTATATGCTGAATCCTTCAAACTTCTCTGAACAACTTTGTACTTGGTCAATTTTGGAGTGGTTCGGAGCCTTATGAAGACTTATGTCCCTCTGAACCCTGAACTAAGTCATTTTTGGACTTCTTCAGAGGAGTTTGGAACATTTAAGCCCCATTGTTAATGCTTTCTTCTCTAACCCATACATATTGGGACTTGGAAGATTTCAAAGATAAGGAAGACCCCAAAGTACAAAACCCTAGGGGATATGCACGGCATTTATTGCTGCTGCTGTAGAAATATCAACCATTGGATCTGATCCAATGGTCAATCCTATAGCCCATATCCCCGCAGCAACAACAATAAATGCACTGCCATAGGGTGCATATTGAACGTCATGGACTTTGAGCTGCACTCTCTAGGGCATCTCTACACCTTATCACACATACCTAGATGTCATCCCAGCATGACTAGTAATTTGGTGTCACCTCGTGCCACATTAGTTCGGTGTAAGTTAAACGTTCCACGTTTTGGACCATTTGTTTGGTAATTTTTCTGGTTGAAATCCAGCTGGAATTGTTAAAATTACAGATATACATTGTTGAAATTGCATAATTTACCGATTGAAATCTGGCTGGAATTGTTAAAATTGCAGATATACATTGTTGAAATTCCATAATCGGGGTGCCCGGGGGTTTTGGAGGGGCATTGAATCCATTTCTGCAATCGAAAATGCAATTTGAACCATAGTAGCATAATTAGAGTGCGAATACGATTCGATACGGAAAAAATACGTACTGAAAAAATCTAGTACTAATAAAATACAGAGGTAGCTTGCTTATATATAATTCTTTTAATCAAATACCCAAAAATATATATTACAATTTAACATATATATTTAAAAAACAAAAATATAAAATCTCAACATGGGATGTGGAAGTATGAGATAGACATTTATATAATAAAATGTAACATATATTTAAAAAATAAAATATAAAATCTCAACAACCTAGGATATGGAAGTGTGAGAGAGAGAAACTAGTTATTCATAATTATTTTATTAAGAAAGTATACAATTGAATGGTATTAAAGTTTTTTTTTTAAATTGGTTTTCAAATTTTAATTATCTACTAGTAAGAATCCGTACACGAATTGAATTTGTTCTGAATTTCCTTACAGGATGTCTCAATACCGCTGAATTATGCTACTATGATTTGAAGAATGAAAACTTTGATTTCAACAAAGATTCGTTGGCGAAAACTCCCATAAATTTGTGTTGGGAATCTGTCCTAAACACCAACATGGATTCCATCCAATAGATCAACATGAACAGACCAGCATATGAAAGACAATTGGACATCCTTGTTTTCCACAACAAATTTATACGGCGTATCATTAATACAACAGTGAATTTACCAAAAGTAGATGGTAGGATATGCTCTTTATTCTCAGTAATGAATTACCGTAACTATACGGTAGGATATGCTCTTTATTCCTTTCCTAATATATCTTGTCCTTAACAATGAAATATCATAACTCAGATGGTAGGATGTGATTCTTATTCTCAGCAGTGAATTGTTGTTGCTATACGGTAAGATATTCTCTTTATGCATGTACTAACATATCTTGTCCGTGCTCCCCCCATACTGTTTTCATTTCGTATGCACCAGCTCCCTTTAAATTACTTCAGGCAACATATATTCAATGCCCACTCCTTCTACATAATAACTACAAATCATCGATTCCTTCTCTCTCGTCTCCCTACCATCGTACCTCCTCCGTATCATCCATACATGCACCATCGTCCAACAACAATAAGATTTTGGCCACAAACAAGAAGATTGAAGATAAGATAGATGTGATAAGAACCTTCGTACTGTGTTTTTAGATATATTTTGCAAAGTCATACTCAAAGCGAAATCCCAAATTACCTTAGGGTTTGAGTAATCCAAAACCTAATATTAGGGCATAGAACTTCAATGATAAATCTTTCTCCAAAGCTTGAGCCATGCTATGGCATCGAGACTATAATAATAAAAAAATTCAACAATGTAGTATGTGTTGAATTTTAATTACTTTCATAAACTCGTAATTATGAATGCAATTTTAATATTTTTTATTTTGCATAATTACATATGAAAGTGTTAGTTATATGTAAGAGCGGTATGACATTAACACATGTAATAGTAAACAAACATAGGGCGGAAAGTAAACACATCGGATGCAAGTAAACATATTACATCACATCAATCATGCACAATAGACACCATGATTTATCTTAGGAAAACCCTTCTTTCCTTTGGAAGGGAAAAACCCAACAACTTTTTTTATGATAGATTCATGATAGAAGAACAAGTGTTCATCAAATGACCATGAACTTCAAACCCTTAAATCATAGGGACCAAGTACTTGTTGGAAGTATGGCTGCCGTTACACCAAAACTTGCAAGTGATTGGTAAACTCACCACCGCCAGATTTCAAGGATCCACGAGAGGCGATTAGTCCCTTGTCACGATACACCGGGAAGTGCTGACTACTTGCAATTTCGTGCAACAATCTCCCCCTTAGCGTGAGCCGAGTGTGTATCGAACTCGTGACCTCTAGCTCTGATACCAATTGTTGGAAGTACGGCTGTCGTTACACCAAAACCCGCAGGCGATTGGTAAACTCACCACCGCCAGATTTCAAGGATCCACGAGAGGCGATTAGTCCCTTGTCACGATACACCGGAAAGCGCTAACTACTTGCAATTTCGTGCAACAATACTTATCTTTAGAGTAGAGCTTGAAGTTGTAACATCGGATAGAAGTACTGTAGTATTGAGATCTAAACAAGAGAGATTGCTTGTAAGTGAAACCCTTAGCATAGTAACAACAACCACCAAACTCTAATCATTGTCAACACTGCTTCTGAAGTTGCCATTGACTAGAAGAAGATTGTCATTGACTTCTGAGTCACCCATTGACTATTTGATGAATAAATAACTGATTGTTGACACTATTCAAACCTTATATGTCTGAAAGGAGACCATGGATCATTGCGATGCCACCTCTAATCATTGAGAGGAAATTTGGATCTCTTAGTACAACTTCGAATCATTGTGCAAAGCCTCGGATCACTGATGTAGAACTTGTATTATAAAGGTATGCCTCAACAATGTTTCATGGTGACTGGTACTAACCCTAATAGGGTGTGGCTGCCTTCAACATATGAATCAAACCTTCAGTGATGGATAGATAGAGCATAAAAGACCTATGGTTTCCTTTGACCAAGCCATTGATTGTTTGCTAATCAAGACAGTCCTGTAGCAATTTGATCCAAACCATGGATGCATGAAGGAGATCACAAAATCCTGTTGCAACAGATCGAAGCTCGGGAATGATGTTGCAAGAGACTGTCTGTAGGAGATGATTGTTGTCACCAATCAGAAGAAAGAAACCAGATGGCTGCCATTGATAGTCTGAAACTGAATTCAATTGAATTTAGACTGTTGATGTCACATAAGAGTGGGTCGTTGATTGTTAGAGGTCATTGTTGACTGCGGTTGATTGAGAACTTCCTTTAGCACGGTTCGGCCTGCTTGAATTGACTAAGACATTCCCTTTTAGGGTTGCGGCCTGCTAGAGGTGGCCGATAGAAAACCCTGTAGGGTTGTGGCCTCCTTGGAAACCCTTGCTGCTGAGAAAAGGCATCCCAAACAGGTCTTGGCCTGCTAGGATAGGCCTTAAACTTACCATGGCTGAGTGAATAGGGCCCTAATTAGGGCTTATGTGCATAAATCATCCCTTAAAACAGGCTTCCAACAATTCGGGTGGGATGTGGACAGCCCTAACGGGGTTTGGATGAAGTAGCACTATCTCCAACAAATTTAGTTGCCCTACAAAAAAAAAGCAGACCTCAAAAAATACCTGCGGCTGCCTCCAATAACTGATCCAGTCCACACATGTGAGAGAGAGAGAGAGATGATAACAGCAAATGAACTCCAAGAAATTATCTTTTTTTATTAGAGATGAAGATGTCTTGAATGTGTTATGTGTTGATGTATATGTAACTTCGGAATGTATTTCACATATATGTATATTGTATTCCTATAGAGATGTTATTATTCCTCTTTACGGAAGTGTCGTCATTTATTTTGTAAGTGTCATAACTTATACTTGATGGGTTATTAGACCACCTTGTTGGGGTCGGCCCTGTATAAGTCATGTGGGTCAAAGGGTTATTAGACTACCCTAGTGGGGGTCGGCCCAGTTAGCATTATGTTAAGTGATTAAGTTGAGGCCGACCTAGTTGAGTAAAGGTCAAGTCAAGTTAGTGTATAAATAGAGAGTGTGTCTCTCTCATTTTACACATTCTATTCTCTCACTCACACTTGGGAGAGTGGTGCACTTGTGGAGGAGGAGGCTCGGCTGCTAGGAGAAGACTATCTCTTGTATTCTGGTTGTATCATTGCTCTATCTATCTCTGAGGAAGTTATTGGGGTTTTTCACCTTTATGGTTTTCCCCAAGTAATCTATGTGTCTCTTGTGTGCTTGCATTATTGTGTCCATGATTGATATGTTGTAGATTTGTTGTACATGTTGTTCTCTCAGTTAAGATCCTAGATCAAATTGAATTAAATTTTGAAAATTTAACATGGTATCAGAGCTAGCCTGAAAGAAGGCATGATATGGCATGTATGACACTTGTTGCACCTACGATGCTAGGGCTTGATATAGCAAAAACCAGTCATCATAGCACTTTCGCTATAAATCCATTTTGGCGAAGTTTTCGGATCTGAAACTTGTACAGGTCGAAGATTAGATCCCCATGTACCTTGTGTCCAAAGGACAACCTCTAATTCGTTGTACTTTGTGATTTATGATCTGTACAATATAGGGTTTTTGCCTCTTTTAGATCTGAGTCAAAATCAGGTGACCTTGGGAAAAATATCATAACTTGGGCTAGGAAGCTCCAAATGACATTTCGTAAAAATTGAAAGGTAGTACACAGACTGTACTATCTCAGGAAATATTTTCAGAGGCTGAAGTTGAACCAGTGACACGTGGCACGCCGTACAAGTTAGCTCTCTTGTATTATCCCATAAACAGGTCATGTTGCGACACTTGGCATAACTATCTCTCAGAGAATCCAATTGAGGTCAGACCTGTCGGGATGGAAAGATAACAGGTCAGGATATCTCAAGAAAAGTTTTCAGAGGCCGAAGTTGAACCAGTGACATGTGGCACGCTGTACAAGTTTGCTCTCCTATTTTATCCCATAAACAGGTCACGTTGCAAAACTTGGCATAACTCTCTCTCAGAGAATCTAATTGAGGTCAGACCTGTCGGGATAGAAAGATGACAGGTCGGGCTATCTCAAGAAAAAAATTTAGACCCTGTGGATTGAAAAGTTCGGAGTTACACTAGAAACAATCAGGTACATATTTCTGTCATAACAGAATTATTTTTGAGCACCTTCATTCATGGCTTCCGGAATTTAGGGTTTCGGAGAAACTTGGAATTTTTGTAATCGGAGACCACGGCTGAATGCTACTCATCAAAAGTGAAATTTAGAGACCAAGATCAGAATTTTTGGTTGGGTAGAAGGTTGGGCTTGATCAGACCCTAGTTCGGGACTTTGATCAGAAAAGTGGAAAATTAGGGCTTCTACAAAAATGAGAATTTTTGAAATCTGTGACCACGGTTGGAAGCTCCTCATAAAAATAGAAGATTAGAGCTTTGGATCAAACCTTTTGATTGGGAAAAAGAGTGGGCTTCATCAAACTTTAGTTTGAGGTCACGTCCAGTGAATCTGAAAGTTTCAAAGGAAAAATTGAGGAGTGAAACTTTGCAGTTTTCAAATTCTGAATATACCAGCTTGATCAGCTCATCAAGGTGCATATTTCTATCCTTTCGGAAGTTTGAATTTTTGGGGTTTCTCTGACAAACCCTAATCCAGCTCCAGGTCCAGTTCTTGCAAATCAAGTGGATTGGGTTAATCCTAGAAGAAGATGGATTGGTCACCTGCATAAGTGAAGAAGTTCCTGTTTCAGAGGGAGATGAGGCTAAAGCCTTACATAAGAAGATTACAAGCAATCTCAACAGGTATGACTTATCCAGGTATGTTTTGAGGTTTGTTCATGATTAAGTTTATGGTATATTTGTCTTTATATTATTACGGTTAGTACAATCTTGATTAAATCTAAACTTGTCGTATCACCATAATAGAAGATATTCATTGATTAAGGTTTTGACACTTATGATTGTACTAATGCATTATGGTGTTGTATGAGGTTTATGTTGTCTACTAACATGAAAGGTACATCAAGAAAGACAAATCATGTTCTAGTTCAAGAACATATGATCATGATGACATGAGGACAAAGATTCATCCATTGTCATGGATTGCTTAGAAGATCTACTTACGAGGTATGTATAACTTGGTCCTACAATGGATAACTTATGAGACATGCAGGTTACTAGCACAAGTCATTGAAGAGAACCAGAAGACATTATGCAGGTATGTTTTTCCTATATCAAGATATAATCCTACCTTGTGTTAGGATCTTATACTATTGTGTTGTTGATAATGATTATTCATGAAGTCATAGGTTTGAATAGTCATGGTTGTATGCATATTATGTTTCTTACCATAATTGATGATATGACCAACCAGAAGAATCATGAAGGTATAGGTTTGAGTAATCATGGGTTTTATGCATATTATATCTCTTATCTTGATTGATGATTTAACTAACCAGAAGAGTCCTATGATCAAATAAGAATATGTATGAGTAAAAGAAGACTTCCTTGAAACCTTGAATACTAATGTTTATTATATGTGTTTGAAATGATCCTGACTATAGATGCTTGAGATTATTATGTTTTGATAATATTAAGATTATACTAATGAATGTTTGATTATGTATGAGACCTAGAGAATAACACAATGATGATACTAACAAGCATGCATAGGGATCGAGAATGAATATAAGTTCAAGGACAGATAATCGAGGAAGCAAAGATCAAGAGGGAGCTCACTCCAGTAGTTTTTGCAAGGATGTAGATATCCAGAGGGAGTTGACCATCCTTCTGCATTCCATAATAGAAAGGTGTAGAAGAAGCTACTTCAACAACTCCTGCAAGGAAGAAAAGACTCAGAGGGAGTCCACCCAGCAACCAAACAAAGATAAGTATTTTTAATTATCATTTCTTGCATATTTGTTTGTTTAAATAAAATTGTTCAATGATGTATATGCTCATGTTCCTAGACTTAGGATATGTATTGTGCATATTAGAATGATTGCATTAATGAACAGTATACTACTAATATGCATGTGATGGGTAAGTGGCCTATGGCACTGTACAACATTCCAGTGCTACTTATCCAGAATGAAACCTCTTTGCTGACATGTTGGGAGTAGTGCAAACTCTTAACAATGTTCTGGTAGAGACTGGAAGGCATCTAGAAAGTTGTGGATCATGGATAAATGTTGTATTGAAGCATTGGCTAAGATAATTGCATGACTGTATGACATATTTCTTTATGTGTAATAATTTGTCTGAAAATTATGAGATGTTTCTAATCATGCAATTTAACTTGTTTTGTAGAAAAGATCATATACCTTCACCTACAAAAGAAGGACTACAACATTTGTTCAAGAAACAAAATTATCTATTGAAGATATTGAAGTTCGCAGGATATGGGAAGAATGCCATGATCTGTTGATCACGAAGAATGATGTTTGGGATGCGGTCCCAAGAGCTGAAGGGAAGTTTGTTGTGACTTCCAAATGGAACTATCAGATCAAGCATGCTGCAGATGACAGCAAAGAGAAATATAAAAGTGATGAAATAGAAGATACACCAGATGGATTTCAAGACAACCTTCTTGAATGGTATAGTCATATATGTGTGCAGAACTTGGTAGGATAGACAGCTTTCTATCCAGTTTGGGATTTACCAAGAGTGAAGCAGATTCCAAACTTTACTACAAGGTTGAGGAAGGGAATCCTGTGATTCTACTCCTGTATGTGGATGACCTGTTTGTAACAGGAGATGACAGATCGATTGCCGACACACAGCGGAAGCTTGCTGCCAAGTTCGAGATGAAGAACTTGGGGATGATGCACTATTTGTTTTTGGCATGGAGGTGTGGCAGAGTGCAGATGGAATCTTCCTTGGACAAGGGAAGTATGCAATAGAGATCCTGAAGAGGTTCGGGATGATGGATTGCAAGGCCATGGCCACACCTATGTGATCGAATCTGAAGCTTCTTTGTGATGCTTCATCTGAGCCGGTTGATGTCTCTATGTATCGTCAGATGATTGGGTCTTGATGTACCTGACGAACACGAAACCAGATATTTGCTTTGCGGTGAACACATTGATCCAATTCCTGACGGATCTGAGGAGTGTTCACCTAGTTGCTGTAAAGCATGTTCTGAGGTACCTGAAGGGTACAGTGGATTATGGGCTCAAGTATGAAGCGAATCAAAAGTTTAACCTGTAGGGTTCTGTTGATTCAGATTGGGCTGGCAGTGCTGCAGATAAGAAGAGCACATCTGGATGTTACTTCAATATGGGATCAAGTGTGATCTCTTGGTTTAGCAGGAAGCAGTCCTGCGTAGCACTGAGTACAGCTGAGGCAGAGTATGTTGCATCCTGTTCAGCGAGTTTTGCGGCAGTATGGCTACGAAAGCTACTGTCTGAGTTATTTAATCTCCCATTGGATCCTACTAGTATCTTTTGTGATAACTAGAGTTGTGTGAAGTTGTCCGAGAACCCAATGTTTCATGACTGGTCGAAACACATAGAGATCAAATATCACTATATCAGGGATATGGTGCAGAGAGGAGCTGTGAAGCTCTTGTACATTGCGACAGACGAGCAGATTGCAGATGTGTTGACGAAACCACTAGCCAGAGTGAAGTTCGAGTACTTCAAAGAGAGGCTTGGTGTTCTTCGGATTGATGACACTTCGAGGAAGAAGTGATGGACACATTTGCAAAGACCATTCCAAGCATGTTGGAAGGAGGATCCTTCACATGGCTGTGGATGTAAGTGTTGGATGATGAGCATCAGGACGATGCTCCAGTTACTGCTCTGTATATGCACCAGGATGATGCTGGATATGATCAGTTGGATCATTTATATGTATATGTATTTATGCATCATGTTGGATGCTAGATATGATCAGGTAGATCATGTATGTTGATATGTATCATGTATGATAAAGTGGATCATGTATTTGTATTTGTATCAGGTGGATACATTGTATGATCAGGTAGATCATGTATGATGATATGTATTAGGTAGATACTTGGTATGTATCAGGTAGATGCATGATATGATCAAGATGATCGTGGATGACGAGCTTCAGGATGTTGCTCCAGATGACTTGCAGCAGGATGTTGCAGTGATGATGATTAGGATGATCATGTATACATCAGGATGATGTATGGTGAGTATCAGGTTGATACTCTATGGCCGTGGATCAGGTTGTGCAGATGAGCATATAATTTGGCCCTGGGAGATTTGCAGATAGTCTTTCGAGATTTTGCCTATGGCATATAATTTGGCCCTGGGATATCTGGCAAATGCTCTTTCGAGGTTTTGCTCTAGGAGGACATATAATTTGGCCCTGGGAGATCTGCAGATAGTCTTTCGAGGTTTTGCCTATGGCATATAATCTGGCCCTGGGATATCTGGCAGATGCTCTTTCGAGGTTTTGTCCTATGGCATATAATATGTCCCTGGGAGATCCGATAGGTTGGGCTGTGTGCCCGTAATAAGTCCTGGAATGATCTTGCGAGGTTTTTCCATTACCACATATAATCTGTCCCTGGGAGATCTTATAGGTAGAGCTGTGTGCTCGTAACAGCCTGGGATGCTCTTGCGAGGTTTTGTGGTGACCACATATAATCTGTCCCTGGGAGATCCTATAGGTAGAGTTGTGTGCTCGTAACAGCCTGGGATGCTCTTGCGAGGTTTTGTGGTTAGGTCACATATAATATGGCCCTGGGAGATCCTATAGGTAGAGATGTGTGCTCGTAACAGCCTGGGATGCTCTTTCGAGGTTTTGTGATGCACGTAATAAGTCCTGAGGATTCCACAGTATGGTCAGTGATGACGAAGACCTACAGGTGGTGGGCCTACATCCAATATGAAAAAGGACTGGCTCTGTAGAACTTCCTATGACGAGTAGATTCAGAGATTGATTGAGATAGCAGCAACAGTGACGATGATGATGTCTCGATGACAATTATCCAGTGACGATGATGATGTCTCGATGACGATTATCCAGTGACGGTGATACAAATAAGAAGACTTGTGCTAGAAGACCTGTGTTGAGAAATACCTTCCTAGTTAAGAGGGAGTGTTGATGTATATGTAACTTCGGAATGTATTTCACATATATGTATATTGTATTCCTATAGAGATGTTATTATTCCTCTTTACGGAAGTGTCATCATTTATTTTGTAAGTGTCATAACTTATACTTGATGGGTTATTAGACCACCTTGTTGGGGTTGGCCCTGTATAAGTCATGTGGGTCAAAGGGTTATTAGACCACCCTATTGGGTGTCGACCCAGTCAGCATTATGTTAAGTGGTTAAGTTGAGGCCGACCTAGTTGAGTAAAGGTCAAGTCAAGTTAGTGTATAAATAGAGAGTGTGTCTCTCTCATTTTACACATTCTATTCTCTCACTCACACTTGGGAGAGTGGTGCACTTGTGGAGGAGGAGGCTCTGCTGCTAGGAGAAGACTATCTCTTGTATTCTGGTTGTATCATTGCTCTATCTATCTCTGAGGAAGTTATTGGGGTTTTTCACCTTTATGGTTTTCCCCAAGTAATCTATGTGTCTCTTGTGTGTTTGCATTATTGTGTCCATGATTGATATGTTGTAGATTTGTTGTACATGTTGTTCTCTTAGTTAAGATCCTAGATCAAATTGAATAAAATTCTGAAAATTTAACATTATGTTCAAGTGAGAGTGCTTATTTATTTATATTTCACCCTTGAGAACCAATTCTATAATCTTAGGAATATACAAATGTCATGTCCCCAAATTTTCCATTGGGTCACAATGGCCTAAGCCACTTGGCCATATTCATGATAGTTTGTCAAATTGATACTAAGGGTCAAATAATTGGCAAGCATGATGTCCAAGTTAGTAATAATGTAAAATTAGATCCAAATGGACAAGGTGGGTCACATTAAGAGAACTTTCTCAATTCAAAGTTTGTAATATCCCCATCCAAATGAACTATCATGGAGGAAAATTACTAGTTCCTTAAGTTGGGGGTGGAAGCATTAAAAGTTGGAATAAAGGAGATACAAGACGCAAGATGACCTTAAACTTACAAATTCACATTAAATGGGTCAATTAAATAATAATAAAAAGAAAATAAGGTGGCATTGGATCATGAGGGCACATAAGAGGTTGTGGGACCTGTTATCACCTATTTTGTACAATAGTTGAATTTCTTGTGAGCCGCCAGTTTATTGAACATGATTCATGTTCATCATCAGTGTTTAGAAGTTCAGAAGTCATTTTCAGGGCAATTTTGTCCCATTTGTAATAACTGCATGTGCATACCCCCATGGGGAATTTGTAAAAAGTTGGTATAAACGGGGTCATTTTATAAAAGACTTGGTTATCCGTAGGTTTATCCATTTGGGGGATACTCTAGAGTGTTTTTTCCTTAGGAATTATGCGCTACTCATCGGTGGCATATAATCCTTGATTTTTTCAACCAAAACTCCAAAGCTGGAGTATTTTCCATAGTGGTCAAAACCTAAGGTGGTTATTAGAGTCTTGTGTCTAGGATTTTTTACGTGTTAGCCATCCTGATTGAGTCGTATGAACATGCACTAGGTCCCCTAGGAGTATCGTTGGATTCCGAGAAGAATAAATTTTTCCATAAATTAGATCATTTTTTAATGGTTTATTTAAAATTTTTCAAAAAGTGATAAAAACCTCATCTGGAGGCGGAATTGGGTGTGGGGAGGCTCGTTTTGATGCTCAGAGCATCCTCTATACCCTAGTGCCAACTTTTCTAAAGTTTCGGGCGATTACGTCGCCTCTGGGAGCAGTTTTCACTATTTTGGCATTTAGTGACCAAAAAATGACAAAATTCACTAAGTGACAAAATTCAAATAAGTCAAAAATTGAATTTTTTTAACCATGGAAGAGATTGAATATTAATTTCATAAGGTGTATGACTACATGGAGATTTGTGCATAGAAACTCTGAAGAAATTTGTAATCTTGTTTAGAATTTGAATAAAGTTGAAGACTTTGGAGGTCCATGTGGGAGATTTTTGTGTGCCATGCTTCATCTTGTATAAGGTGATACCATTCTTAGTTATTTACTTTTGATTCTTAAGCATATGATCTTGTGATTAGAAGGTTAACAATCTAGCACAATATTGTTTGATCTTTGCTTTTCTCTTAAGTGTGTGGCTTTCAGGTATTCTCCCAAGTGCAAGAGATCTTGTTTGGTTTACACATTCATTCCACAAGCTACCAAATGAGTCTTTTACTTTAAGAAATTGAGAAACGAAGGGCTTATTTGCCTCATCCATCAAACTACAAACACTCAATCTTTCTTTCTGGTTACTTGGTTACATTGTTGAGTAGTGGATCTTCTTTCCCACACTCTTCTTTGTGTTCTCATATGTAAGTTTTGTCTTGAGAAAGTAGCTTGGGATTTGATCCCAAGTGCCACATAATTTTGTGGCTACTTATCTTTCCCCACTAGCATCCTTGTGTGCATCCATCTAGCTGGAAGGTTTTCGGGACTAGTGTTTTAGTGGTCACCTTGTTCCAAGGTTGATCCCACCTTGTTTGTTTGCTTGTTGGTTTTTTTTTGCTTGCTTTGGCCCTCTCTTCATCCATTCATTTTCATCCTTTTGTCCTCCCTCATCTTGTTCTCGTTTTTGTCTCTTCCTAGTTTTTTTTTACCTTCTACTTTTTCCTCCTTCTTTACTTTCATCCCACTTCACTTTTTCCTTTCTTACCTTTCGTTTTCCTTCCTTCCCTTCTGTATATCCTTTTCTCACCACTTCATCCAACCCACTGTTGGGATACTTCCAGCCCAATGTTTGGACATCTTTAATCCACTGTTTGGGCACTTTTTTGTTCACCGTTGTGAGATTTCTTCATCTATGTTTTATCATCTCTTTTCCATCTCTTTTCATCTTTTCATTGGCCACTCCTTGCTTTTTCTTCGCTGCCATCTCTTCACCTTTACTTCCAACAATCCTCTCCACTATTTTTCTCCCATCTGACTGGTTGTCCTAAACATAAATTTGTAGCTTGTTTTAACAATTCCACACTTTGATTTTTTACTCATTTCTTACCTTTTGTTCGCTTCCCTTTCTTCCTTGCTTTGATAACCCTCTTTCTCTTTTTCAGTGACTGTCTCATTCTCCTTTTTGTTGGCAGCTCCTTTCATTTTATCTTCTCTTCTTCATTCCTACCTTCGCCCACTTTCTTTAAATGTTGCTTTTAGATCTTAAGTTTGCATATTAGCTTAGTTCATTGTTAGTCTTGGTTAAGTTTAGATCTCAAGTAGTTTAAAGTTAGTTCATTGCTTGTTAATTTTGCATCTAGTTTACTCATTTAGTAGTGGCATTTTTACTTAGTTTCCATTGTTGCAAGTATTCTAGATCTTAGAATTAGTTTCATTCTTGCTGATTTGACTAACGCTAATGGATGCATGAGTATTGGATTTTTTGTTGTTGTAGGTGTTGAGAAGAGAACAAATTATCAATGAGAAGCAAGAAAAAAATTGAACCAAAACCATTTGGAGATTGCCCAAAGAAGAGCTAAAAACCATAAGGAAGATCCAAAACCAATGAAGATGATTTTAACCAAGAAGATTTAAAACTTTTCATTCTCCTTTTGTAAAAGAAGTCATAAGATTTCTTGTTTCAAGTTCTTTTTACTTTCAGTTTATCTCATTGGTTGAAAATCTGAAATATTGTACTTGGTTAATAAAATAAGGCTAAGTGGGATAAAGCCTCCCATATTTGGTTTTTCTTCCCCATTTGGGGAAGAGTGTCTTGTGTGTTCTTAGCTTAGATTTACTTTAAGTACTTAGAAAATTTTCATTTGTGCTTAGAACTTTAATTGTTAATTTAGTTTTGACTTGAGAAGTGTCTTGGGTTTCGATCCCAAGTGCCGCATTGACCTTGCGTGCTACTTCTCTTTCCCCACTGTGTGCTCTGTATTTCCAGCTAGCTGGAAGTTTCATGAACAGTGTGAAGAAGTTATTTTTTACTCCTTTTTACAAGTAGCTTAGTTTATTTTTGTTGTAGAACACTAATTGATAGATTAGCTCATCTTTGCAAAGTAGTATATTAATTGCTAAATCATTGTTTCATTTTTATTATTTGAGCTATCTTTTGATTCCTTGTTCACAAACTGGTTGTATTTTAAAAAGAACCAAAGACTCTCGAACGTACCATAACACAAGTCAAGAGCACTCTCTATCAAAGAGCATAAGCACTGCATTTTCCTTACATTTAGTATATAGATTAGTTAAAGTCTCTTGAACTTCTGTCATAAGACAAAGTCAAGAGCACTCTCTGTCGGAGAGTTTTACTGTGTGCTCTCAATAAAATTTTCAACTCACATTTCCCCTTTAAAATTTATTTCGTTGCTTTCCATCACCAAATATGCTCTGTCGACCCTAAAAAGTTGGACTCGTACTCAGAACGGTGATTGGATTTGTTAATCTTGCAAGTGAAAACCATAATAAAATCTTTACCCCATAACCAACGAACCGGTGTTGTTTCGATAAATACTCAGGTAGTGGGGAAATTCTTAACTAGTGATGCCGGAGAAAGAATATCGTTGTCATTGAGTTCTAGTGCTCGTTAAGTCCTTTGGACACCTAGCCAAGAATATTGGACAGTCCGTCAGGTCACCAAGGGGAGCCACTGAAGGTATACTTTTTCGGTTGAATGCATACCTTGACTTTTTTCAGCCTTAATATTCAAGAACACCTAAAATACTCCAAAATTCACCAAGAACAATTTCAAAACGATCTCACGAATAGTTACTTTTGACTTACACTTTTCAGCATCCAAGCACTATTTTGTTTGACTCCATAAGGCACTGGTTTTTGAAACTTACATGTATCACCTAAATCTGGACCATATGTCCTTGTCATTTGTTTAAAATTTGTCTTGTGGATACTTATTTAAAATCTAAGTCATCATATATTGTTCATCTTGCAATTGTGTCTTGTAACTGCAACGTGGATTGCGTATTTTACAGTGTTCTCATCACAAAAACTCCTAAACAACACCCATCCGCATCATTTCATCACTTAAAACATTTAAAAAACAAGAGCCATAGAAAACTCTTTGTTAGGGACAACCCCCCTTGGCTTCGTTAGGAGTTAGCCTAAACGGAGGAGCTAGGATTTATGTGACAGTACCTGGCTCATTGCTTGCCTCCAAGGCCACACCTCTCCCACTTGTAGTGAGGAAACAACTTTTGAAAGATTTCCACTGCTGGTGTGCATCTCGGCGGACAACAGGACCCACATGTGGCAAGATTCCCCACTACACTTGGCATCATTCTCTCACCAATTCGAGTTCAATATGAAGGGTAACATACTTGGGGGAGTTGAAGAGATAATATCCATGGCATGAATCATGTAAGGTCGAATTGGAGTGGAAGAGTAACTCCCATGGAAGAGGAAGAGGCATCTTAGAAGAATTGTGACACTTGGAGCTAGATTACCTAACTCTTATGACAACAATGATGAATATTCTATGACACCTATGACAAAGTTCAGACCTTATTGTTGAAATCTGACAGATATGACATGTCAGGGCTAAAAATAGCCTCCAAGAGGGCGCACAAGGGGATTTATGGCAGACAAGATTCCCTCATTTGAATTGATGGAAGAGGAGAGCTAGAAAAAGTTGGACAAGTGGCATTCATGGGAATATCTCTCTAATTCAAGTTGGGATGAGTATCTTGGAGGGAATTTGAGCCAAGGAGGCCTTGGGAAGTTAATAAAAGACAAGAAGAAAGAAGGAGACTAACTTTTGATCATTTCTCATTCGGAAAAAATTAGAGAGCTTAGCTTGTCCTTGCAAGGTGGATGCTTATCCTTCTTGCCTTAGAACCAATTTCGAGGGTGCAAGATTCCCACCCTAGTTGGTTGATTGAGAGTCCATTCAGACCTATCAACAGAGCTTCATGGAGATGTTTTGATGCAGGTTCAAACCCCAACTGAGTTCGATTACATCTTCTCGCATTCTTCTCTATGCCTATTCTACTATCTTTCTCTCAATGTCATGTAAATGTGCAAGGGCGCACTTGTTGTTACATATAGTTAGTGAAGCACTATTATTTCGACTTCATGGGCATGTTAGCTGCTATATATATTTGTAATAATCATATCCTCAGAGCCACGGCTCGAAATATTATGTATTTCAAATGATATTTACATTCAAGGAAGAGATTCGAGCCATTTTCCTCATAGCATTTGCATAGTGATTTTGGAATGATATTGTACCTATTTTAAATCAGATTTTTTTGAGTTATCTATCATGTTATGAGCTGCATATGAAGTTACTTTTATGGCCCAAATGATGTGTGCAGACCTCTAAGTGTTACTATGGTTTATGAATAAATTCGAAACTCCTTGCCCACCAATTTCACCTAAAAAACTAGACTCTAGAAGTTGATGTTCATTAGGATGCTTATTCGACCCTAAAACCAAATCTAATGTTGCACATATAATATTCCTAATGTCCTCTAACAGATCCAAGTATCAGACCAATAATTAGTGAAGGTCGTATAGTGTTTGGAAGAGCATCTAATGTCAGACTTGGGGGGGATTTCCAATTCTCAAATTAACTAGTCTTGTTCCTAAACTTCTTCCCATGCAATTTGCAGACCATGGATGGGTATATCAGTTGTTTGGATGTCTGAAAGGTGTGTTAATATGTCATATTCCCCATCAAGACCTTCCTCCCCAAATTCAAAATCATTTGGAGGTGTTTGGAACCAGTTGTAAACAAAACCCTAGAGTCAAAACAAGGTGAATCCAAGGACTTTCCTTAGAAGGGATATTACATCAGATAATAAAAATACTCTTAGTTAAGGTTACATTATTTTATTTTTAACTTTTAACCTTTTGAATTTTATCTTGGACCTTTGGTCCTTTACAAGTGGGCTCTTAGTCCTTTCTTTGGTCCTTTACAAGTGGGCTCTTTGACCTTCATTGGGTTTCTTGGACCTTTAATTTGGTTCTATGACCAAAATATTTTAACCCCAATCATTATAAACTCTTATCTTGGTCTTTATGGCCCACACATGCCAACTCAAGGTACATTATCTTTCTTTACTTAACTTGGATGTTTAGGTGTTCATGACCTCTTTTAGGTGGGTGCAAGTTTGATATGACGTTATGTCTTCTTGTAATGGATATGGCCCATGTTAGGATATTCCTATACTCCATCCTAGTCCTACCATCATTTTCATCATTTGAAGTTTCAGTCTTGCATGCATGCATGCATCCCAGTCATCAGTCCCAGCACCTAGCCCTCACCTAGCTAGCCCCGGGAGCTTCTCACGGATCAGTGTTAGCCCTCCTAGAGCTTAGTGCGCCCTTATTCCTTGATTTTAGGAAGACACTCGTCCTCTCTCACCTACCACTCAGTTGCACTTCAATTACCTTTAGTTCTTTCTTTGATTTAAGGAAAAACTAATTCTCAACTGATTGTATCATTCCGATGAGACTATACTGCCCATTCTGACTCCAGTTAGCTCCTCATGCGCCCTCCACTGAGCCTCCTTCATTTAGTTAGTGCCAATTATACTCAGTTACACTTACCACACTCAGTTAAACTTAGTTTGACTGATGGTTGACAGTTACTTGAGCATTGATGATTCCACTGATGATGATGAAGACTTCTAGTTGTGCTCCGATGACACTCCAGTGATCTTTTGATCACTCCATGAAGGCTAATTCGAATTTCCACCTTGGCATTCGAATCATCATGCATTGTATTATTGATTTGTCCATTTGTGATTAATGAATTAGAGTGTGTGTGAAGTTATTTTGCTTCTATCCTAGTTCTACTGTATTATTATTCTGTTGCTCATTTACACTGCATTGACCACTCTTCTTCTATCTTCCTGCTTAATCATAATCTTTCTTGTGAGGTATACATCAGCTCCTAGATCTGTTGTGAGGATTTTCACATGGTATCAGAGCATGTTGAGAGTATTGTTTATCTCCATTTTTGAGAGTTTTTTGCAATTTATTATCAAGATTTCGAGTGCAGCAGTTTCTGCACTTTTGCAGCAGTAGCAGTTGCAGACTTTTCTATTTTTTTGCAGGTCTTCTACAGCTTCCATGTATTCAGAAGAAATTCATCATCTTTCTCCATTCAACTATGATGAATGGAAACAAAAAATGATAGCATATTTGAAGGGCCATGATCTCTTTGATTATTGTTTTGAAAGAGAGTTCGAATCCTCTAAAGAAGAGATTGACTGGTTAAATAAAGGTGACAATGTCTATGCAACAATGATGTTTGCTATGTCTCGATGCATGAGACCCCACCTCATTGATTCTGATGAATCTCCAAAAGAGCTACGGGCCCAACTAGATGAAAGATTCGGCAAGCAGAATGAAGGGATTGGTCCAAACCCTTTCGAGAGCAAGCCCAGTGATGCATTCGCCCTCCTTGATGATCTCATTGATCATGAATATCTCATGTCTCATATTGAAGTTGTCCAAAAAGAAGAAGAACTTGTAGATTCTACACTCATGCTCCAAATTCCTTCTATTTCGAATTCTATGCCAGCTCAAACTCTAGAAATTGCAAAGGTTCCTAAATCCTCCCTTGCACCAGAGTCTGTTGGTTTGCATGATGATCTCATGAATGTTTCGGAGGTTAAATTAGCCATTGGAGGTAATGCATTCTCTCTCCTTGATCAATCACCTCTTATTTACTATTGTAAGATCATTATTTCATGCTCTCATAAGGTTATTGAAGATGATGGCCATTTCCATTCGCTTGGGATAATTTCTCATGCATTTCCTAGTTTAGATCTCACCTCAAATGGTTCAAAGGAGATCTTAAGCAACCATGATTCAAGTCTTGGATCTGATTTGGATTCGAAGCAATCACTGATATTTTATGGTTCTTTTGAGCATAATCTCACCCATGATGGTTCGAAGGAGAAGACAAAGGACTATCTGCACATTCATAGATTTGATCCTACCTCAGGTGATTCGAATCATAGGTTCAAGGATCATCCTCATATTTTTGGATTTGTTCTCATCACATTGGATCTGAAGAGCAAGTACAAGCACATGCTTTCTGAGCATGATCCACTTCTTCCCAAGAAGAAGATACCTCCAGACATATGACCAAGCATCACACCTGCTGGAGTTTGGAGCATTTATTTTTGTGTGTGCCTTACAGTCTATTTTGAGGGGGGGTATTTTTCCCATAAGGTTTTCCCCATTTCCTCGATTTATTGATTGTTATTATTCATTGTATTGGGTTACCTTTGGTCTTAGTTACCAAGGCCCAGGATGGATTAAGGGGGGGGTGTTAGGATATTCCTATACTCCATCCTAGTCCCACCAGCATTTTCACCATTTACAGTTTCAGGCTTGCATTCTGCGTGCATGCATGCAATTGCATGCATCCCAGCACCTAGCCCTCAGCTAGCTAGCCCCGGGAGCTTCTCACGGATCAGTATTAGCCCTCCTAGAGCTTAGTGCGCCCTTCTTCCTTGATTTTAGGAAGCCACTCGTCCTCTCTCACCTACTACTCAGTTGCACTTCAGTTACCTTTAGTTCTTTCCTTGATTTAAGGAAAGACTGACTCTCAACTGACTGTATCACTCCGATGGACCTCCGATGAGACTAGATTGCCCATTCTGACTCCAGTTAGCTCCTCATGCGCCCTCCACTGAGCCTCCTTCATTCAGTTAGTGCCAGTTACACTCAGTTACACCTACCACACTCAGTTAGACTTAGTTTGACTGATGGTTGACAATTACTTGAGCATTGATGATTCCACTGATGATGATGAAGACTTCTAGTTGTGCTCCGATGACACTCTAGTGATCTTTTGATCACTCCATGAAGGCTAATTCGAATTGCCACCTTGGCATTCGAATCCTCATGCATTGTATTATTTATTTGTCCATTTGTGATTAATGAATTAGAGTGTGTGTGAAGTTATTTTGCTTCTATCCGAGTTCTACTGTATTATTATTTTGTTGCTCATTTACACTGCATTGACCACTCTTCTTCTATCTTCCTGCTTAATCATAATCTTTCTTGTGAGGTATACATCAACTTCTAGATCTGTTGTGAGGATTTTCACATGGTATTAGAGCATGTTGAGAGTATTGTTTATCTCAATTCCTGAGAGTTGTTTGCAGGTTATTATCAAGATTTCGAGTGCAGCAGTTTCCGGACTTTTGCAGCAGTAGCAGTTGCAGACTTTTCTATTTTTTTTGCGGGTCTTCTACAGCTTCCATGTATTCAGAAGAAATTCATCCTCTTTCTCCATTCAACTATGATGAATGGAAACCAAAAATGATAGCATATTTGAAGAGCCATGATCTCTTTGATTATTGTTTTGAAAGAGAGTTTGAATCCTCTGAAGAAGAGATTGACTGGTTAAATAAAGGTGACAGTGTCTATGCAACAATGATGTTTGCTATGTCTCGATGCATGAGACCCCACTTCATTGATTCTGCTGAATCTCCAAAAGAGCTATGGGCCCAACTAGATGAAAGATTCGGCAAGCAGAATGAAGGGATTGGTCCAAACCCTTTCGAGAGCAAGCCCAGTGATGCATTCACTCTCCTTGATGATCTCATTGATCATGAATATCTCATATCTCATATTGAAGTTGTCCAAAAAGAAGAAGAACTTGCAGATTCTACACTCATGCTCCAAATTCCTTCTATTTCGAATTATGTGCCAGCTCAAACTCTAGAAATTGCAGAGGTTCCTAAATCCTCCCTTGCACCAGAGTCTGTTGGTTTGCATGATGATCTCATGAATGTTTCAGAGGTTAAATCAGCCATTAGAGGTAATGCATTCTCTCTCCTTGATCAATCACCTCTTATTTACTATTGTAAGATCATTATTTCATGCTCTCATAAGGTTATTGAAGATGATGGCCATTTCCATTCGCTTGGGATAATTTCTCATGCATTTACTGGTTTAGATCTCACCTCAAATGGTTCAAAGGAGATCTTAAGCAACCATGATTCAAGTCTTGGATCTGATTTGGATTCGAAGCAATCATTGATATTTGATGGTTCTTTTGAGCATAATCTCACCCATGATGGTTCGAAGGAGAAGACAAAGGATTATCTGCACATTCATAGATTTGATCCTACCTCAGGTGATTTGAATCACAGGTTCAAGGATCATCCTCATATTTTTGGATTTGTTCTCATCACATTGGATCTGAAGAGCAAGTACAAGCACATGCTTTCTGAGCATGATCCACTTCTTCCCAATAAGAAGATACCTCCAGACATATGACCAAGCATCACACCTGCTAGAGTTTGGAGCATTTATTTTTGTGTGTGCCTTACAGTCTATTTTGAGGGGGGGGTATTTTTCCCATGAGGTTTTCCCCATTTCCTCGGTTTATTGACTGTTATTATTCATTGTATTGGGTGACCTTTGGTCTCAGTTACCAGGGCCCAGGATGGATTAAGGGGGTGTGTTAGGATATTCCTATACTCCATCCTAGTCCCACTAGCATTTTCATCATTTGCAGTTCCAGGCTTGCATGAAGCATGCATTCTGCATGCATGCATGCAATTGCATGCATCCCAGTCATTAGTCCCAGCACCTAGCCCTCAGTTAGCTAGCCTTGGGAGCTTCTCACGGATCAGTATTAGCCCTCCTAGAGCTTAGTGCGCCCTTCTTCCTTGATTTTAGGAAGCCACTCGTCCTCTCTCACCTACCACTCAGTTGCACTTCAGTTACCTTTAGTTCTTTCCTTGATTTAAGGAAAGACTGACTCTCAACTGACTGTATCACTTCGATGGACCTCCGATGAGACTAGACTGCCCATTCTGACTCCAATTAGCTCCTCATGCGCCCTCCACTAAGCCTCCTTCATTCAGTTAGTGCCAGTTACACTCAGTTACACCTACCACACTCAGTTAGACTCAGTTTGACTGATGGTTGATAGTTACTTGAGCATTGATGACTCCACTGATGATGATGAAGACTTCTAGTTGTGCTCCGATGACACTCTAGTGATCTTTTGATCACTCCATGAAGGCTAATTCGAATTGCCACCTTGGCATTCGAATCCTCATGCATTGTATTATTTATTTGTCCATTTGTGATTAATGAATTAGAGTGTGTGTGAAGTTATTTTGCTTCTATCCGAGTTCTATTGTATTATTATTTTGTTGATCATTTACACTACATTGACCACTCTTCTTCTATCTTCCTGGTTAATCATAATCTTTCTTGTGAGGTATACATCAGCTCTTAGATCTGCTGTCAGGATTTTCACAGTCCATGGAAGAGATATAGTGCCCTTCCTCCTTTCATAAGGAACCCCTCAGTTCTTAAATGATCCACACATGTCAAGAGATAAGCTCTCTTCCAATAAATTCTCATGAGTACTACACATTGGTCTTCTTCACACTTTCAATGGTCAAACTTGTCTTCTAAAACCTTCATAAGAAAGGTTTATTCATTTTGATCATCTTAGTCCCCGACTAGGTCCTCAGCCCTGGGCTGATGCCAATCTACTAAAGAATGGCTCTCGATGTTGTCCAAACATCAACACTCTCTCTCAGCGAGAGAGGAATTCTCTATTCTCAAATGTTTTAACCAGAGACAACTCAAAGAAGTAGCTTGAGTCACCATACACACATTGATGCATTTCACATGGCATCAATGTTCTGGTAACTAACTAGCGATCTCAACTCTAGGCTACATCCATTCTCCCAAAGAATGGTAATAAATGATGTAATCATCTCTAGAAAATGTGATCATCTCGTTCTCTCCACTAACACCAAGGTCATATGCTAGTTACTCCAACAAGGGGTGGCCAGTTCCTTGAGGAGGTCTCGTAGCTCAACCATCTCGAATGACCAAGGAGAGGAGTAAGTCACACAGCATCTGCCTAGACCTAGTACAAAACTTCTCACGTTGATCTGCATCAACGTCCTGGTCCTTAACCAGGTTCTTCAGCCCCGAGATGAAGGTTGACCGAAGTCAACATCTTGGTCACTGACCAAGTGCCTCCATTCCCCAAGAGAATGGCTCTCGGACCCAGACTGAGCTTCAATCCCAGACTGAATATTGATCAACCCCCTGGTCCCTGACCAGGTCCCCCATTCTCCCGGAGAATGGTTCTCAGCCTCAGGCTGAGCTTCAATCCCAGATTGAATGTTGATCAACTTCCCGGTCCCTAACTAGGTGCCTCCATTCTCTAGGGAATGGCTTTTGTGTGTGGTGCTCATCATCGATCTAAGCAAGTGATCCAAAGGGAAATGATCCTCTATCACATAACTAGAGACTGGCTCTCTCTTGTTTTCTTCCAAAGCAAAAACAAATCATCACTAAGACTAATGAACTTTCTCATCCACATTACTTAGTGAATTCACTAGGTATCTTCAAGTACCATACTTTGGGAGTCTTCAAAGTACACATAAATTTATCTCGGAACTAGGGGAACCAATTGTATATGTTGCATAGATCACAACTCAAGTGATCCTCAATCATCAATGCTCTTCTTATGTCACCAAAAGGATCTCCAGGCTCCCTTTGAGCCCAATCAACAGGCTATCGAAGCAATTTGTAACCAAGTCATTTCAGTACTCCTCATATTCAACCAATCCACTGAGGAAGGTGGATCACACATCCATCAAATGTAATCTCAAACTCATCATGGTACATTTGAAGTGTACTAGAGACATATGACTCCTCATAGTCCACTCACTCTATTAGAGAGTCCTCTCAATGTTGCCCGTTGTTGCATGCTCAAGCTTACGAAGCTATCAAGAACTCCTCAACAACTAATCAAAACATCTTTTGAAACATACCAGCCTACTAAAAGGCTCGAAATCAGTGATGTGTCTTGTGCAACCTCAAGGATCTCTAAGATCTTTGAATTTCCCTGAAATTCCACTGACAGTGACATGCTTCTTTTCCCTTGGCAGAGTCTCTAAGGCTATGCAAGATCATGCATTATCTTAAGTCATAATCAAATACCCAGGGAGCCTTACTAGATCCCTCTAACTGTCAGAAGGGTGAACATATGAAGTATTAAACCACACCCTTCAGGTCCTCCCGGTCCTCATAGATGATCTCCAAGTGAGGTCCCATGTACCTCTGGAAGACTACCACCATGCCAGGGTAACATCCTGGTGATCTCAATCTAACTCTGTCTCGGAGGGTGGAATCTGCAAGCATCACATAGGGGTAACCATCTCTCTGAACGATGAGAGAGATAAATAACTGACCACTCCCAAAGTCACACTATTCAAGAGATACTAATATGATCTGGGAAACTTGTCAGCTTCTCCCTCTGAGTCCCAGACTCATGAAGCTCTGCGGGAGAAGAATCACTAATTGCAGTACTCAACGAGGAAGACTATCATGGGTCCATATGCAATTGGCAGTGTTGTCCAAAACATATCTCATAATACTATAACCAAGAGTATTAACTCAGAGGTCTCATTATGCTTTTGACCAAGCTGCCATCACCATACTATTGACAGTACAATTCTCAAATGCAAATATCTGATCCAAATCATACAAGGATGCGTCTATCTGTAAAAACATACTTGTGCACAACTCATACATGGAATCTAAGGATTTTGATTACAAGGCAGGCTGACTCAAACTGACTACTTTAGTGTGTAACCTTTGCTAGGTGATTCCTAGCTTTTATTTCTAGATAGAACCTACTAAGGGAGGTCTTCACACAACCTTTCATGTTCATCAATCAAGGCATTCATTAATTGATACACTGATTCATATCACAGAACTTTCATATGATTTTCTCAATTTCTGGTCTTTCTTTGGCATGCCCTCAAACAGACAAAATATTTCAAAAGATCAATGACTGCAGGTGTGAAATCAGCCTTACATAAATGGTCCCAATGTGCCTTCTCCGAAGCCTCAGAATTTCTTCTTGCATAAATAATAAAATGTGATGAAATAAGAACACTCCTAATTATCTCCTTGTAGCTTTGGATTCTTCTTACAGGCCTTTGCTCTTCAAGATTCAATTTTCATGCAATAGCTTTTATAGACTTTTTGTAGTCCACCATCTGCAGTGTCTTCTAAGAACACTTAATCTTCTATAATGCTACAAATTTCTAGTGGACATTTTTTAGGAAGATATGTTGCCCAATCAAGGAAGTTCATCATCCAGTCTTCCATCAACTTGCATACTGCTCCATATTCAGGATCTTTCCTGCGTCGGTCAAGGCAGAACATCAGAACCATGCTCTGATACCATGTTGAATTTTAGTTACTTTCATAAACTGGTAATTATGAATGCAATTTTAATAGTTTTTCTTTTGCATAATTACACATGAAAGTGTCAACTATATGTAAGAGCAGTATGACATTAACAAATATAATAGTAAACAAACATACGGAAGAAATTAAACACATCATATGCAGGTAAACATATCACATCACATCAATCATGCACAATAGACACTATGATTTACCCTGGGAAAACCATTCTTTCCTTTAGAAGGGAAAAACGAGCAACCTTTCTTATGATAGATTCATGATAGAAGAACGAGTGTTCATCAAATGACCATGAACTTCAAACCCTTAAATCATAGGGACCAAGTACTTATCTTTAGAGTAGAGCTTGAAGTTGTAACCTCATATAGAAGTATTGTAGCATTGAGATATAAACAAGAGAGACTGCGTGTAAGTGAAACCCTTAGCATAGTAACAACAACCACCAAACTCTAATCATTGTCAACACTGCTTCTGAAGCTATCAATGACTTCTAAGGCACACATTGACTGTTTGATGAATGAATAATTGATTGCTGACACTGTTCAGACCGTGTATGTCTAAAAGGAGACCACGGATCATTGCGATGCCACCTCTAATCACTGAGAGGAAATTTGGATATTTGAGTACAACTTTGGATCACTGTGCAAACCCTCGGATCACTAATGTAGACCTTGTATTATAAAGGTATGCCTCAACAATGCTTCATGGTAACTGGTACTAACCCTGACAGGGTGCGGCTTCCTTCAACATATGAATCAAACCTTCAATGATGGATAGATAGAGCATAAAAGACCTTCGGCTTCCTTTGACCAAGCCACTGACTGTTTGTTAATCAAGACAATCCTGTAGCAATTTGATCCAAACCACAGATTCCTAAAGGAGATCATAAAATCCTGCTGCAACAGATCGGAGCTCAGGAATGGTGCTACAAGAGACTGTTTGTAGGAGATGACTGTTGTCACCAATCAAAAGAAAGAACCCATATGGCTATTGTTGGTTGTCTGAAATTGAATTCAAATGAATTGAGACTGCTGATGTCACATAAGAGTGGGTCGTTGACTGTCAGAGGTCACTGTTGACTGCGGTTGACTAAGAACTTCCTTTAGCAGGGTTCGGCCCGCTTGAATTGACTGAGAAACGACCTTTTAGGGCTACGGCCTACTAGAGGTGGTTGATAGAAATCCCTGTAGGAATGCGGCCTCCTTGGAAACCCCTGCTGCTAAGAAAAGGCAGCCCTAATAGGGCTTGGCCTGCTAGGACGGGCCTTAAACTTACCACAACTGAGTGAATAGGGCCCTAATTAGGGTTGTTGTGCATAAATAATCCCTTAAAACAGGCTTCCAACAATTCAAGTGGGTTGTGGAAATCCCTAACAGGGTTTGGATGAAGCAACAATATCTCCAACAAATTTGGCTTCCCTAAAAACAAAAATCAGACCTCAAAAAATCCCCGCGTCTGCCTTCAATAACTAATCAAGTCCACACATGTGAGAGAGAGAGATGATAACAGCATATGAACCCCAAGAAATTATCTTTTTGATCAGAGATGAAGATGTCTTGAATGTGTTCTATTCAAGTGAGAGTGCTTCTCCGTTTATATTTCACCCTTGAGAACCAATTCCATAATCTTAGGAATAAACAAATAATAAAAATACTCTTAGTTAGGGTTACATTATTTTATTTTTCACTTTTAACCCTTTTGACTTTTATCTTGGACCTTTGGTCCTTTGGTTCTTTACAAGTGGGCTCTTGGACTTTCAATGGGTTTCTTGGACATTTAATGTGGTTCCATGACCAAAATCTTTTAACCAAGTCATTATAGACCCTTCTCTTGGTCTTTCTGGCCCACAAATGCCAACTCAGGGTACATTATCTTTCTTTACTTGACTTGGGTGTTTAGATGTTCATGACCTCTTCTAGGTGGGTGCAAGATTTATATGACATTATGTCTTATTGTAATGGATATTATCCATGGAAGAGATATAGTGCCCTTCCTTCTTTCATAAGGAACCCTTCAGTTCTTAAATGATCCACACGTGTCAAGAGATAAGCTATCTTCCAATAACTTCTCATGAGTACTACACATCGGTCTTCTTCACACTTTCAATGGTCAAACTTGTCTTCTAGAATCTTCATAAGAAAGGTTTATTCATGTTGATCATCCCAGTCCCCGACTAGGTCCTCAACCCCAGGCTGATACCAATCTACTGAAGAATGGTTCTCGATGCTGCCCAAAAATCAACAATATGAACATGCCAAATGCCAAAAACTAATGACGGAACCAATGAGGAGGTTAGTACCTGGGCACCCTGCCAAAAGCTTAAAACCAATGGCGGAACTAAGGAGGTAGTTAGTACCTGGGCACCCTAACTTTAGAGGGAAGGTGGTGCTTACATGGTGCCACATCATATGCCCAAATTTCTCTCTGCCTCATTCCTTGCCTCCTTTTTTCCACTTGGTTGTGACATGTTCAAAATGGTGATTGTTAACAATAGAATTACAAGGTGTCCAAAACCCTCATTTTGAAGAACAATTGACATTAAATAAAGCAGTGATTGATTGGTATACAAATTATTAACTTTATTTTTAAATACATGTAAATATTATTTTAATATTGATGCAATTGACAGTGCCTATGTACATAAAAGCACTTTCATGATTGAGATAATTAGATAATTATAGACATTAATGATCAATTTATTATGAGATGAAAAACATTTCGAGATGCTTGCAATAGAGCTAAGCATTCACTTGTGATGCAATAGCAATATGATTGAAAACATTCCTAGCTTCCTTGACAACCAATGCAGTGGAAAATGTCTTTATCTTCCTCTCCAGATATTCAAACTGAGACACCAGATGCTCCTCTTATGAAACAAAGCAGCTTAGATCTTTAATCCTTAAAGGGAAAACTGTGCATTAACATATTGCCAGTTATGATAACTTTTTTCAAAAATAGTTCTAACCTAATCTAAGATTGGAGCCCATCCACAACTCCCCTCAACTATTGGCTCATCTCCCCTATTATAACCAATGGATTGGAGCCCAGCCACAATTCCCTTCAACTATTGGACCTTGCACAACTATTGGCTCCTCTCCCCTATTATAACAAATGGATTGAAGCCCATCCACAATTCCCCTCAACCATTGGACCTTGCACAACCATTGGCTCCTCTCCCCTACTATAACCAATAGGCGGACATTTATAAAACTAGGTGTTAGCATACATTACCTTGTTTGCCATGAAGCAATTCCATTGATCCTAATAGTGAACAATTATATGCATATGTATACCTTTTCCCATCGTAGCAACGAACACACGCACACATAACACTTGAAAATAAGGGAGTCCAAAACAAGGATTTATCCACAGAGTATGCATATTCTACGTCATAACAACTTTTTATAGTTTGCGCATGCGTTCGACAAGAATCAGTGATCACACTGTCAATTTTGTCTTTGTTACCTCCATCATTAATTTTTGTGTCCGTGTGATCCAAAATGGATCAATATATAATTTGTCATCTATTTTAGTGCTTTTAGGGTTGAAAGATTGGATGAATTGGTTTGTTGAGCCCATTCTAGGGGCAGGTCTCACTTTATAGATTTGGGGTCTAGAACCTTCCAAGGCTTGTTTGAGGGTCTAAATGATGTTTTTCGGGGTCAAAAATTTCATTGCTTTGATATGGCCCATCATGCGAGTCTATACTCTGAGACCTTTCCAACAGTTCAAGAAACACATCAAATGGAGTTCATATGAAGAAGTTATGCCTTCTGCAATTTGACCTATCCAATTGACCACCATGGTACCGAATGGATTCCATGTCAACTCTCATTTTTCACACATGCAAAGCACATGTACTTTCAAGAACATTCTAGAAGGTTCAAAACCCTAATCCTAATAGAGAGTTGGGGCATGCAAAACCCTAAAATTAATCCTAGACAACTATCGAGTTATGTTAAATACCAGGCCATTACGAGGAGTTTCATTCTTTTGATGTTATTGTATTGTTCCATAGTTGAGCAACACCATGGAGGTGGATATTAAAACAGAACAGGGGTAGGAAATCCTGTAGTAGTCAATATGGCCGCAAAGTCATAGGTAACTTCCTAGAGAGTACTATTTCCTTTGTATTTGCACTCTATATAAAAGAGCAAGGCATAGTCCTCATTGTTGGTTGGGTTTTTCCCCATAGTGGGTTTTCACAAGATAAATCTTGTGTTAGTCTGTGGGGTGTATTTTTTTGTTCTAGTTATTTTCTTTGCAATTCCACTTATTTAGCATTTTATGAAAATAAGCTAATAAAAAGGAACTAAGTTGTAAAATCCATTCTGATGAACTATTCCACAACAGTTTGCGAATCACCATGTTGTGTGACTATCGCAAAATGTAGAGTTGTACCTATGTTGAACGTATAAAAGTGTGTTTGATGTTTTCTCTTTTCCTTTAGATAATAATTTTTATTAAGTGAATTATTGCCCTGCTTTGGGTTCCATTGTGCATGATAGCAAAGGCAGAGTTGTAGACACATCTTGTCTTCAAGATCAACTCCCTCATTGTATAGATCTCGATTATTCTGGTCCTTGGTAACATTGTATTGATGTTCTAGACTTGAATCTTTAATATATCTGATCCTTCGGACATTTTTGGGGCATATGGATGTAATATTTTGTGTATGAGAATTTCCTCGAACGATCTTTAATATATCTGATCCTTTGGGCATTTTGGAGCATATGGATGTAATATTTTGTGTATGAGAATTTCCTCAATTATGTGTTAAAATTGTGATATTTGTGTGTGCTTATGCATAACAACAGCGATCTCAGAATATATTTTCCCCTTGTGTACTCTATGTATTCTTCCAATCACATAATGGCATACAATTACTTTCTCTAAATTATCAGGTAAGATTTCCTTTTCTTTTTTCATAAAGAAAAGTTTTTTCCAAATCACATAATGGCATGCAATTACTTTCTCTAAATGATCAGGCAAGCTCTCCTTTTTCGCTTTCATAAAGGAAAGTTTGGTTTTACTTTGTGCTACAATAATACCTTCGGGCACGTGCTCTCTCTAACTCCGTCTTGGATCCTTACCTTAAAGTCATGGATCCTGATATTACATGCCAGAAACCCCACTTCGCTTGCTTACAGTGGATTTGCAATATTATAGAGTTTTGGTGTAGTTTCATGGGCATAAAAGTCATTTTTTCCAATTTGGTCATGATTCCACAGTGGGATCACATTATGTTCCTCGATCAAACAAGGACCATCACAATGGGTGACACAATGACAACCTATTGTATCTAAATTGCAACCAAATGGAACTAATGATTCCCATGCCCGTTAATGTTGAACTTGACAAAACCATTATTAACAAAACTCTAAAAGCTTGAATGACTAGGGCAGCGCTTTCAGCAATGAGCATCCTTCCAAATCATAAAATGATAAAGGAAGACAATAAAAAAATTTGTTGTCCAAATTTATACATACCAGTTCCAAGAAAAAATTATGAACCTGAAAAAACATCTTGTAACATTAATCAGTCCCTGCTGCTTGATTAGTTTGAACAAGCCCCTCCTTTATCAAAGCGGATACAAATGTAACCTACTTAATTGCTACACTTGTATGTTGTTCATATATGTCTAATATTCCATAAAAGAATGATAAACTTTTAAAGGTTGTTACAAAAAAGAGAATACACCCAATTGTTACATGCGTCTAAGTTTGGAGTATGTTAATTACAGGTCATGACAGCTGTGAAACAACGGCGCATGCAGAACTAGTGCACACAAAAAGATACAGGCAAGACTGACAATATGAGCGTTAGACTACAAGGAAAGGAACTGGTTGCATTCGTAACTCCTTAAAATGGGCAGTTGTTGCTTTTACTCAATTTTCCACATATGGTGAACCAAATATGAATAAATTGGAACTAAATGCATCATTCAATTCAATATTCACGGTTCTTATAGATGTTTATTCGTGATGTCTTTCTGACAAGATACATAAAAGTGTCTTGGTGCCTAAGGAACCAGGGTATTGAGGTAGCACAAGTCTACCCAAGATAAAAATAAACATTAGTTGTCAGAGGTAAAACCCTGACTTATTTATTACTTCCCTGTAAATGGTGCATCTGTTTCTAATCGTGACATGAGATAACCATAATACCTGTAACCAGGTTTGAAGGTTAGAGGGCAAGCACATTGATATTTTCAAACAAATGAAACCAAGACATATTTCAGTTTGCAGAAGATCAGATTCTGGTGCATTTTTAACAGGTTATGATTTCATCCCTCTTGGTATGGTCCATCTATGTTGGCAAAGTTGGGCAGGGATTCCTTACTTTAAGAGTCCGCTGAAAACATTCTACGTTCACACAACCAATTAGTATCTATGAAAATCTAAAACATGTTTCACTTTTCCTTTATCAATTATCTTAGCTGTGGGTATAAGCCATTACTGCAAAGCCTCAAATAGTTGGATCATATGTTAATTTTATCAAAAGAAAACTACACAAAAAGTAACTTCCCATGATCATACAGCAATGATTCAGACATAGCTGATTACCATAGTTGCTCCTCCATAAGGGATGAGTAAAATATGGAGAGGGCATAGCAAGATGGTGATCCCTCTGTAAGATCAACAAAATATGATTGCCCAATTTGACATGGTTGAGATCCATATAATGCTATTCTGGAAAGCAACTATTATTGGTCAAGCTTTGTCCTAAGTTCCATAGTTTTAAAAATCCGAAACCGACTCAGAGTCGGTTTCGGAATAGGAATAGGAATAGGAATCGGAATAGGTAATGAATCGGTCATAAAACAGCCGATTTGAATTTAATGACTTTGTTTACTAGAAAATACATAAAATATTTAAATTTTAAAGAAAATAACATTTTCAAGATTTAAATCCATGATTCCAAAGCATTGGACACAAAATATCCAAGGTCAGACGCTCATGTATATTACCATATAAGAGTTAATATATCAAAATGGCACAACGTGTACTGTGCAATTTAACCGATTTTTAAAAGTTAAAACTATGGTCCTAACCTATCCTAAGGAATTCTCCCAGAAACTTCTTATTGACGAGGTATTTCAACAGCTAGCACAAACAATGGAGAGGTAACCCCACATTGTTGCTGACATTTGTATCTAGATTAAGGTTGATTGAGGTTCATAATCATGGAAGCTACTGCCAGCAATTTATCAATAATATTATTCGTAAAATTCTACATAACTGAACTCAATTCCTTACAGACAAAGATTGCAAGCATCTTTTTACATGTATCCTTTTTAATACAATTTTTACATGATATTTTTTTTTAATAGTTAGAGCATGGAGTTCGTCCTACCTTAAAATTCTCGTGCATTATGCTTCCATGTGATGAAACAGAAATACCTTTTGACTCCAACTATCTGGCATTTGGAATAATAATGATCACCTTGATGTCTGGCTCGGTAGATTCATCTGCTCAAATGTTAAATTTTTTCCACAAACGAAACATATATTAGATATCAACATACATATACATCAAGATTGACAAATTCAGCATCCAGAGCGGGCAGACCAGATCCCTCTTTCTACATAAGCAAGTAGAGCGAGCATATCTTCTTGGCAGAAATCTGAATAGTTTATCTACTGAAACGTCTGATCCTTTTGGTTGCTTTTCAAACAATTTATGCTCAGATGAGACAATTGAGAAGAGTGTTAGGAAAGAAATAAGCAGAATGGTAAGCTTAGTTTATGACTTCCCAGTCGGAACAGAAATCTAATTATATCGAAGTTAATGCTTAGTAGAATGCCACTGATCCTCGTCATGTTGTGGCAATTGTAAATTATAACTGACCTATTTTATGGTAAAGTTATCGGCTATCATCCGTTTTCAATTTGCTCCTAACATTTTTACACAATTAAACAAAAAAGCAACCCTGTCTCACTGAACTTAGTCATCTTCCTCCTCCGAGCTGCCTTCTTCACTAGTGTATTCACTACTATACTCGTCTTGCATATCAGGATTGATATCAAGCTGCACATATCGCACTTGAATAGGTTCAGCAGCTGGCCTTAGTGGTGGAGCTTGCGCTGCCTCTTCTGTCTTTGGAATCACCACAGCATCTCCTGGCTTCCAACCAGCAGGGACTTCCATAGCTGGAGGCAAGGGAACAGGATCCCCAGGCTTCCATCCCGGGGGCATAGCTGGTAATTCGATCGGCATTCCTGGCCTCCATCCAGGCGGCACCGGTGGCATGCCGGGAACAGACTCAAGTTTCGGCTGAACAACTTTCGCCGGCTCAGGCTCCACAATCGCAACAGGCAATGGCTCCGTAACTGCCTGTTTCGGGATTCCAACATCAAGGTCTGCATATTGATACAGCTGGGAGGCTCTCATCTGCTCTTCCTGAGGAGCAGGGGGCATGGCACCCCGGAGGGGCGCTTGCCCAGAGCCGAAGTCGGGCGGTGCAAATGTTGTGTAGCTTATTCTATGCGCATAGGTCAAAATATCATTCAATTCCAAATGACCGAGCCCTACTGCATCACCTGGACTTGAATTCAAAGACTTCGCGCGCTTGCCTATCCTGTAACCCTCGTAATCTTCTAGGGTTTGCTCCAACACCTGCTGTGCATCACGCACTTTCCTTGCAAAGACGCGCATTGCAGAATCCTTGGATGCAATCTCTTGAGCAACCGCCTTCTTGTCTTGCTCGATCTTCTGAATCTCCTGAAGCTCTGACATGGCATCTTCTAAAAGATTCTGGTGCGAATCCAATATAGATAAGATCTCTTTCGTCGTTGGGCCATGGCTGCTTCCGGAGGAATGCAAGATCCTTGAAGGAATGTGGGAATCGAACCCCGGTAAGCCGTTAGCCATGCCGCCTTGTTGTCTACATAAAAGTAAAACCCTCAATTTATTAAAGCGCTAGAAATCATAACCTGGTTTAAATGTATTCATAAATACAATGCCCTCTTGTTATGAATCAAGACCCTTAAAAACTAATAAATTCAGGACATGAATCCAAGAAAAGTACCAAAACATAAGATAAGTTGAATAACATACTTACTGGAAACCTCGAAGAGCCTGGAAGTGAGTCCAGCCATCTCGTGAAGAAGCAACTGAGCCCTTCTGTAAGGAGGTAAGTTGATTATGGGAGTACTTCGCTCGGCTATTTTCTGGGAGGAAGAAGGCGCAGAGGGCACCGTCGTAGCAGGAGAATGGGGGACAGAGAGGCCCAACCTGGCCGGAGAGGGGAAAATGGGAGGATTCTGCATCATTTTCAAAGGGTTTTAGAGCTCGCTTCAGGCCTCAATCGTGTGGAATGCTGCTCACCAATTTCTGTAAATCTCTGCCCAAATTCCACAGCCAATTTGAAACAATGGCCACAAATCACAACATACCCTGTAAGTCTAAATAACAGAAAAGGACCCGGTACTGGGCATGTACAGGGGTTTGCAAGTTTTCACTTTAAACTTTCAAATTGTTTTGTCGGATTTTATTTGCATATTTGGTTTCGAGGTTTGATGTATTAAAAGTTGTACGATGTCAACCATGATGTCCAAAATGATACGTGGATTTTATATATTTTATTTTTTTTATTTTAATTGGAAATCTTTAAAAAATAAATCGTATTTTAATTGGAAATTTTTAAAAAATTTTAGAATCACATATATTAATTATGGAAATTGTATAATTTGAGTTCAAATGATATTAAAGGGTGCTGAATTTATTTCTAGATTCAAAAACACAATTTAACACTTCCAAATTTGGATTTTATCAAAATGTTTTTTACTGGATTTCTACCAAAACCTACAGTAAAATCCAAAACTTAAAATAAATAGACTACTCCCAAAATGATATACTTTAAATTCAAAACAAGTCAAATATATTTTTATTTTGATCTGTATATGTTTTTTTTAAATGTGCTAAAATTTATAATAAAAGTCGTCTAAATATTTGATGATTTGGTCCACATGGGGCTTTCATCAGAATTTGTCATTTTCTAGTTTGCCAAATCTGAATTTAATTGTATTTTGATGGTGATTTTGATGGTAGAAACAGATTCAACACCATCAAAAACTCATAGGATACCCAAAATTAGAGTTTGACAGTTGTAGCCTCAATTGTCAATAAGCGATGCCCTTGATAGTGAATGTTGTTATTAAAAAAATCTATACCATATACATGTCTTGATAATTGTTGGGAAGTAAACTTCCCTTGCTCTCAACTAATCATAAATAATTTTAAATCTAATTCCAAAACTAAAATGCATTTATATTTTATAGGATATATTATGATCATTGTAGTATTGCATTATGATTATCGTTTACTACAAACATAGAGTTGCACGGTATTAGTCACACTGGATGTAAATATTACACTATTGGATCTCTGTGCTCATATAGAGTTGCATAGTATTAGTCACACTGGATGTAAATATTACACTATTGGATCTCTCTGCTCATATACATATGATGAAGCATTTATTCCGATAAATGTTTTGTGTTGTGGACTTTTTATTTGGAGCTTGATATGGACATGGGTTACCTTTTAACAAAATTACCATTTTTTGAAAATGGATTTCGATAGTATTTCAAGTGTGGTATTAGGCAAGCTTTATACATCTTTGGGAAGCATTTTTAAGAGGTTTTTTAACAATGTTCAGTCTATAATATTAAAATGACAATATTTTTGGGGTGGAATTTTTGTGAGGGTGCTTAAGATTCGCATATGTCGAACCTTATACAACTTTAGGAGATGTCTTTAGAATGCCTTTTAACAAACACCCCAAAACATTAAAGTGACAAGTTTTTTCCTTGGAAACTTGTACATTTACAATGTATATAGAGAGAGCAAATAATAAATGAAATGACATATTTTAACTTAAGGGCATGACATATCAATCATTGTGACTAGTTAATGCATATTAAATTAAATTTGTTCATTTCATTTGGTATTAAAGCTACATTGTGATCTTAGCCTTTGGCCATACTTTTCAAACCCAAATCTAATTTTGGCTTTTGGTCACCTAGTTCTTTTTAGAGTTTCACCAGATCTCATGTCTTTGACCACATTTAGGCTTTTTGGCTATTAAAAATTCTTTTTTTTTGTTAAAGAAAGAATTACTTGACTACAAAGAAAATTAGGGAAAATCAATAAAAAACAGTACCTTACCAAATATCTAGGAATAACGGCCATCACAGCCATTGTGTGATTGTTCTCTCCTAAATAAACACTTGCAATCACCTACAGGCTTGTTGTATTGGAAATAAAATCACAACAACTATTTTGAAAAGAAATAATTTCTTAGTTATAAGAAGGAATCATTGTCGAATTGTTGCAAGAATTAGAATGTAGTACTTGAGCAACCTGTGTTTCCTTTAATCACCATTGTATCAAGAAATGATTCAATATGATTAAGGTCGTTTCGAAAACTGCTCATAGAATCATTGTCAATCGTAATAATAGGGGAACATAATTGTTGTTGTATATCACTACCAATCATGAATTTTGGAGAACATAATTAATATTGCAAAGGTGTTGAGGTGTGCATGTAATCCAATTGAAGTAATAAGAGTTGTCTAGAGTTCTACATTTGGACTTTTCCGGCTAAAATCACTGGAATCCAGTTATTTAATCTTTAATTAAATATGAATTTTTTATTGTTCAAATTCCATTTTTTTATTGTAGAAATGGATTCAACACCCTCAAATACCCTTGTGGCACTCGGATTGTGCAATCTAAACAACTCTTAGATCTACAATTCCAATTGAATTTCATATAAAAATGGTAAGAAAAATGACCAAAAAAATAATCCAAAACATAGAATGTTTATACCACTTTTAAGTAATGAATTCATAAACCATCACCATTGTTAAAAATGTATACATTGTACAATAGCCCATACACTGAATTGTGCTACCACCTCCCATCCAAAAAGCAATGAATCAAAGTTGCAAAATCTATATTAGACCATGTGAACTGCACTGCAGCAAATCCCTACATGTAGTCTTCTTCAGACTTGATATTGATATTGCAATAAACAAGTTCAAGTTCATGTGAAGAAAACAAGTGTGAGTTGTCATGAAATTTTGAGGCCATTGTCCTAAAGAAATTATGACTAAGAGGCTTATAAAGGAAAGGTTTATATTTAGTTTGAAGTTTTAAGTACCCACTTTTAGATTTACAGAATTTTGATCAAATTCGTTAATAAACATTGGAGTCAAGAATTATCTTCATCTTATGTCAAATCCACTAAGAAAAAGATCATCGAGATGCATATAGATTAGATGTGTGATGCATCTTTGTAAATAAACGACTATCACACAAAAACAGTTTTTTGGTTTGTACTTATCTCCAACATTTCACCTCTATAAACTGAAAAGAAAAATAACAGGTTTAAAGAAATGAATTTCCATAAGAGACTTCCAAAGGCATCAACATAGAATATGCTTATTCATATATTTATGCAAACACTAGAAAAAGATATGTTAGAACTTCGGTTTATAATAATAATAAATGTAATATATGATCTCAAGTATAGCAACTATAGACATTGTCTTTATCCAATGGCCAGTATTGTCAATCCCATAGCAAGGCATAACTTCATTTTGTTATACATTGGATAGTTATTTCAAAGGAGAGAATGTTGTTCAAAGTCATATTTAAATGAAGTTTTAAAATGGCAATTTATCCAAGAAAAAAAGACATCCTACTCCATTTGGCTTCCCTTTTCTTTAAATCCACAACGCCTCCAGGTATTATATTATATTATTCGATACAAGAAACACTAAACAAATCTATCATGGTCATGGTAGATTGATTTGTCCAACCGAAAGAAAGTAATTGAAGGTATTATGTCATTATTGATACCTTGAACAAGTCGAAGTTCCCAAAGTTTCTTAGCTCGGAAAGCAAAGTTGTAGGCTGAACCATAAAGGCGCAAGTCGTTGAAAAAGTACGATCATGGTTAGGATGTTCCTGTCATGGCAAATTTTAAGGATCCATAATTTTCTCAAAGTGTAGAAACCTTGGCAAATCTTACTAAATCTTAAATTTGGAACCATAAAATGAATGGCGAATTTTTAAAAAAATATTCAAATTTCTAAGAACTTTATATAGTTTTTGGACAATTTTGGTGATTTTTAGAGTAAAAAAGAATTATTCCATGGAAATTGGGCGAATCATCTTTGAAAAAAAGGAAAATTGGGCGAATCATCTTTGAAAAAAAGGAAAATTGGCGAATATTTTTTTGGGAAAAAAGGGTCGAAAAAGAGCCCAAGGGCTAAATTTCGCCCCTAAAATTTTCCTTGGTTCATGTCGATCCATCCATTAAATAAAAATACTAAAAATTATGTTTCCAAAGGAATGAAGCAATATATAATAAAAGCAACATGCATATTATGATATCAAAACATTGTGCACTAATTCTATATAATCAAATTATGTCCACAATTTCTCCTATCCAACGCTATTCTCAATTATGCCTATGCGATAACATATACCTTTTCAAATTGTTTTAGTGACAGATTTTCCATGAAACCCTTAGTTACAAAGAATTGCAACTAGATTGAAAAGATTTGAAAAAATGAAGGGTTTCTACCATGAATATTACATGAGTATCGGCCTTAGTTGCTCTTGTTCATGGGAAAATGCTCAAATAGAAGAAAAACTACAATCACGCCCTTGCATGAAATAGGTACAGAGTTTGGTTTTGTAAAAAATATAGTGTCTAAGATCTTGTTTTCCATGAGCAAACTTGCATGAAGAACCACTTCCACACCACCCGCATCGCATGAAACTATGACACGATTTCTTTTTGTAATGAATGTTGCTCCCGGGTCCATGAGTGTGGCCAGTTAATTCAAAACTTAATTCAAACTCTATTTCTTCAATTTGTTTCAATGTTTTTACTAGGAATGGGATTTGAATTTTGAAATGCTAACTTGTGATAATGGCTAGTCAATTATAGTAGCTTTGCACAGATCTTTAAACCTCCAAGGTAAGGTGTTGTTGCTTTGAACTCCTCCACCTATAAAATAATGATCTCATTTCCTTCATTAACTACAACATTGATTTCTAGTTTTCAAAGATAAAGCTTTAAAATCATCTAATAATATAATAGATTGATCGACACTGACATATTTTCCAAGTGCATTGCTTCCAAGAATTCTTCTAGTTGACAACGAAGACCACAAGAGACTTGACTCCCCTAGAATGAATTATTATATTGAGGCACGTGTTGTTAGTTTTTCAGAAATTTCAATCTGATCTAGGATCTTAACTGAGAGAATAACATGTACAGCATATCTACAACATATCTACAGCATATCAATCATAGACACAATAATGCAAGCACACAAGAGACACAAAGTTTCATCGGGGAAAACCAAGAAGGTGAAAAACCCCGCAACTTCCTCAGAGATAGATAGAGCAATGATACAACCAAAGTACGAGAGATAGTCTTCTCCTAGCAGATGATCCTCCTCCTCACAAGTGCGCCACTTTTTGAGAGAGATAGAAGTGAGTAATGAGTGATCAAATAGAGATCTCCCGATCTCTATTTATACTTGTCCTGTCTTGCCCAATAAACTAATGGGGACGACTTGTCTAGCTTGGCCTAATAACCCATGGTTAACTTAATCCGGGCCGACCCCACACTTGGTGGTCTAATAACCCATTTACCCACATGACTCAGACCAGGCCGACCCCATCAAGGTGGTCTAATAACCCATCAAGTATAAGTTATGACACTTACAATATAAATGAAGACACTTCCGTGTAGAGGAATAATAACATCTCTATAGGAATACAAACACTTCCGTATAGAGGAATAACATCTCTATAGGAATACAATACATATGGGTAAAATACATTCCAAAGTTACATATACATCAACACTCCCTCTTAACTATGAAGGTATTTCTTGACACAGATCTACTAGCACAAGTCTTCTTCTTTGGATCATCGTCCTCGAATCATCGTCATCGTCACTGCTTCTGCTATCTCAATCAATCTTTGAATCTACTCGTCATAGGAAGTTCTACAAAGCCAGTCCTTTTTCATACTGGATGTAGGCCCACCACCTGCAGGTCTTCATCATCACTGGCCATACTGTGGAATCCTCAAGACTTATTACGTGAGTCAACAAAACCTCGAAAGAGCATCCCAGGATTGATTACAAGCACACAACTCAACCTATTGGATCTCCTAGGACCTTTCACATGCTACTGCACAACCTATCCACGGACACAAAGTATCACGAAGCACAACCCAAATGCACATCACACATGTATTGGAGAAAACTCACTATGGCTTGGGAATACCACAATAGACAGATGACTACTAGAAATCTACTCAATTCTCAAAACAATGCTATTATAGACGACAATGTTAAAACAATGGAGAAATGTAACCAACCTCGATCCAACATTTGATGTAGATCCCCGTTGGAGCTTTTCAATCCGCGCACATCCAAGCACTTGTAATCTGCAAATTAGTCTCGACAACCAATATCTAACAAGTACATGTGATATATAAATAACATTAACATTATCAATAACAATGGTCCATAATATCATAAGCAAATGTAATCCAATATATAATAAATGACATTTACACCATGAATGGACAAGAATATGAGTATTTCTATTAATGAACAAGAAGAAGTACAAAGTGATACGACCTCTTTCCAGCAACCAATCTGAACCAAGATCTAGATCAATCCACTTGTGCCTCCACCACTTCAATCCTTCATGAATGGAAAACTCAAACTAGAGAGGAGTTTGGAAGGTGAACATAACGGGTTCACAACTACAAGGATCAATGAGTGCAGACTCAAGATAGGGCAAAAATCCACTAGAGTGCCTTTACTATTCTCTTCTTCCTTCCGTCCATAAGCCATATGTGCTCAATATATAGTCCTCTCAAAGGTAGGTGAAAGGACTCATTGAGACGTTACTTGGGCGGATGGAGAGCCAAAGGTCACCCAATGACCGCTTTTTGGGAGTAAAAAGTAATAAAATAGTGGTTTTTACCATTTTACTTGATACCCATGGGCTATAGGGATGCAACTCGCGGGTATGCATGCTATAGTGATGCAACATGCAGGTAGGAACAAAAATAGGATAAACTGGTATCACTGAAGGATGAAAATGGATATGAGTCACTGAAATGGATCCTACAAGCCAAAGAATGCTGATGCTCACAGGGTGGAAGATTTTTGTGTAACAGATGCCCCCTAATGTGTGAGGTCAAAGACTGAAATGTGCTATGATGGCCGAAATACATTATAAAACTCAGAAGTGGAGTGATAGAAACACAAGTGGAAAGAACAACTCACTCGTCATAATACAATAGTATCTCTGAATACATGTCGGTATAGTGTAACAATCTGATACAATGGCCATGAATAGGCAGTACATAAGTAGATACATGTCATAAGTGATCATAGCCATGATCCCTCTACAGTAAGATATGGTCTTCTGCTGAAAAGAAGACAACTGGTGCAAACTGGAGGTACAAACTGCTGAAATTTGAGAGGTGATATCTCAGATGTAGCATACTGAATTCCATAATCGCCTGGGGTCTTCTACACAAGTCTTCAACGGTGCAAGTCCCATAAAGTGAATAAAGGAGTTGGGGTTGAACCTGATGAGACATCGTCTGATTACCGGTCATTGATTTATACCGTTAACAGACGTGAGAGGACCCACCGATAATGAAAATGGGCATCAAGGCACGGAGCACAATCATCAGAGTGTGAATAAATGGGTTGAAGTCGAACACTAGGATGAATCCATCGATCAGGGGACATTGATGTATTCCCAAAATTGTCGATGGCGAGAGAACCTGCCACTAATGACTGCAAGCCTCAAGGTACTCAACCAAACTCTAAGCCTCAAGTCCCAGAATAAATGAGTTGAAGTCGACGGAACGAGACTCGCTGGAAGGAGGGCATTAAGGCATCCCCCATCAACCAGCACGAGGTACCAGCAATGTTGAAAGATTTGGAAGATCTCAGGTGAAACGGATTGACTCAATAAGGATGGCCGACATGCAATAGTCAAGATATCTGAGGAGTGGCCAACACTGGTTTCAGGACTTCCTTTGAACAAGAGCATGAGCAGATGGATAGACTCGGGCAACATAGACTTGACATAAACTGTGCAATGCAGGAGGCATTACAGAGGGCTCCATAATGACTGGAAGCTTAACCAATTGGTGGAGAAAACTGAGAAACAAGTACAGCTCCTAATGCCCAACTATAGTCCCGACTCATAATGTACGGAGTGGAATGAATGCTCTGTTCAAAGGCGACACAACAACTGCCAACAAGAAATAATGACCATAATCTCGTCCGGATTTTTGGAATATTTGATTTTTTTTGTCTTTTTCATATTTGGGAAAAGCTTGAAAAAGAATAAAATTGCTTATAGTACAACAAGTGAGGGAACGAGTGTCAAATAGCTAACAGACTAGTCCCAAGCAGTGGAACATACCTATGCTCAATGCAAGGAAGTGCGTGTAGGATGTGGACACTCGGGGGTGTGTTCCCTCAGGGTCAAAGGGTCATCAAATTGTGAAGGGAAAATATATAAGCTCTGCAAGGCTTGACAGGGAAAGTGCTCAGGCACCAGGCTAACAGTTGAGTAAGCGGGAGCCGGCACAAGGCTCAAGCGGCAAGCAGGATGATGCAATGCAATCACAACATGATATATAACTGAGGGGAGTCCTTAAGGGAGATGGCCAGCATAAGACAAAGTAGAGTATGAGTCTTTATCGCAACATCATGGTGTGACTACAAAGGACTCCCGATCCTGAGGACAAACAATGGCATGGGCACCAAAATGCATAAGGCGTTCTAACTAGGGTACCCATGTTCGGGAAAGCCTTACCGCCACATGACGACACTTCTATAACAATGTGAAGGTTCCGTGTCAGTCACGAAGCGGGGTGGCACCTAGGGTTTATGAAAATGGTCAATAGGTCAAATGCATAATGCATACGGAAATGGCATCTAACCTATATGCCAGGTGTGAAATATACCTGCCGTAGGTGTGAAATGGATCAGAACAACTCTCGCCAAGGAAATCTGTTGAAAAAACATTACTCCATGACACGATATTAGTTCATAACAGCCCAAAATGGACAAAACTATAGAAAAGTGGGTCCAGAAAATTATAAATAGTAATAAAATTTAATAATTTTCATTTCATTTGCACTATTCACCATTTTGGAGTTGAGTGGTAAGTTTGCACCTGAAACTTCAAGCGCCGATCGTGAGAGCTACGAGCAACCGTTCAGCGAACCGTCCGGAGCAGGTTAGTGGTCACTGCCATACCTTTCATTTAAGTGCTTTTATTTCAATTTTGGTCGGTGGTATATTTTGTTTGGCCAAGCCCTAAATGGCTTCAGCGCTACCCACGGGCTGTAAGTGTGCAGGTCGCAGGTAGGGCATCAAATGCGTAGTAAAAAAACTGACTACCCGCATCTACCCGCACCTGTCTACAATATAGCCCGCGGGTACGGCCGTGAAGAAGTTTTTGAGCATGAAACTGACTAAAAATCTCTTGCTTTGCACTCCAAGATGTTTCTAGAGTGGAGGGAGAGAGAGCATGACCAGGTAGATGAGGCCATGCGCAACGATTTGCAAGCATGTGGCTTATATAAATACTGGAGTCTCGGGGGCTTAAGGGCCCAAAACCTACTACTCCGTCATTTGATCAACTACTAGGATGTGGATGCTCAACACTTCATCCTCAACGGGAAAACACTAACACTAGAAGTAGAGGATATCTATTTCATTACCGGTTTGTCCCGTAGAAGGGAAGTGGCTAGTCTTCGGTCATGGACTGTGGGTGGTGGGATCACTGTGCAAGACTACATAGCGTGGTATTGTCCCGCCAACACACGACTAGTGGGAAGTCAAGTGCCGGTCAATATCATAGTGGACTTGAGCACAAAGATCATAGTGGCAACTCTGGTGCGGATCACGGGATCCAAAGCACTACATCAGGCATCCAGACCGGTGATGTTCTATGCATCACAATGCTTGCAGCCTACTATATTCGATTGGTGTACTACTCTGCTGGTGTCTATGAAGACACAACTGACAGAATGCAAAGAGGGGAAGGCCAAAAACTTTGGGTATGGTAGCATCCTCTACAGTTTCTTCTTTGAGAGGGTTCTGGGACTTAGCCTGAGGGTGGATGTCTCTCCTCACATTCTCAGAGATCCAGCCCTGACCCGGTGGGCTGAGATATTGACACGACAGGGTGGTGGCCATCTGGCGTCACCATACACTAAAGAGTTCTTCTGTTGGTGGAACTGGCAGGTGATTACGATCGAGGACTACCCCTATGAGGGGATAGACTTCAGACAGGACTGTGACATGCCGCTCCCACCAAGTGCAGCTTTTGGAGACATCGGTGAGTACTCTTTTTGGTTTTGTGTTTTTAAATTTTTATGGATTTTTTTATTATAGTAAAAATGCAAAAATTCTTTTTGGTGGTAATGTCATATGCTAATGGGTGACTATTTGCTCGCAGACAAAGGCCCAATGAGACCCGAGGGCTTCCCGAGACATGGTCGTCGGGGTAGAGATGAGGTGGCAGCAGATGCTGCAGCAGGGCGCACACTACAGACGTTGTGGCGCAACATATCATGGATGGTTGCCCGAGTACCACTGATAGAGGTAGCCCGACTACCTGAGGCTATGCAGCGCTAGGTAGTGGGTGTTCCTGGTGAGTGGGTGCGGCTACTGCAGCGGATGGCCAACGCAGTACAGTACTACTATGAGACACATCCCGTCGATTCGACAGCTAGACCTCCTCATCATTTTTTCTATCGATATGTATATTTTTGAGGGCTACGGGCTCCAATCTTGTATGACACTACCATTTTGGACATATTTATATATATATATATATACAACTTTGGTTCTCGATTCTACTATATGTGTTTATGGTACAAATGTATGAATGTCTTTGTATTTATGTGCTTCATGATGAATGTGACAAATGCCAATCTAATACATAGTTAGCGTATGCATCAGATATATAATTATGACTTCTCGGAATGTGAATATATGTAATGGAAACAAAATGTCTTTCCAAGAGTCGTACTATAAGGAATATCCGTAATAATGTAGGGTCCCGTACACGGTACTTCCCATTCAGCTGAGACACAACTAGTTGTGAATCCAGGCGGACTTCTAAAGACTGGATGTCATGTGAAATGGCATCCCGAAGTAGCTCAACAACGACACTATACTCAGCCACATTGTTAGATGTAGGACCGAGACAAGCACCTCCTGAGGACACAACTAGATGGTCAGGTGAAAAGATAACCCAGGCAGCAGAAGCAAGCTGCTGCGTATGTCGGCTAGCACCATCCACGAAACCTAAGAACGTAGGACATCCCGCTGATATCTGTCAATCAAACAAAGGCTAATCAACAGACCCGACAACCAAAAATACAACCTAGACTATGTACAAAAAAACTATACAATAGTGTACAAAAGTATCAGCCCGAACCAAAGGTTCAAGTGTAATACTGCTTGAGGTAGAGCCCATTTCTAGGCTCCTTCAAGGCAACTCCCTAGTAATCTTCTAACTCATAAGCTCCTTTCTCAAGGACACGCCTCACAATGTAAGGACCGTGCCACATGGGATTGAACTTGCCTACCCCCAGGGGTTCTTTAGCTTGGTCATACAAGAGTAGCAAGTCACCTTCAGCATATTGCCGGGGACGGATAGACCTATCATATTGAACCTTGACACGATGCTTGTTAACATCAATGGCCACAACGGCATCTCGACGGTGCTCGTCAAGTTGCTTGAGGTGTACTAAACGTTGCTCAATCTCTGTCGTATTAGGGAGGAGCTCTATGGCTAGCTTGAGCGAAGGGATCTCGCATTCAATCAGTAAAAGTGACTCCACACCATGAACTGACTGGAACGGTGAGAACCCGGTGGCAGTCTTAACTGCGGTTCGATATGCCCACAAAGCAAGATATAACATGATATGCCATTTGGTCTTGAATTGTTGGATGGTATGATGGAGAATGGTCTTCAAAGACTTATTGACTGCTTCAACCTGACCATTCGCTTGAGGATAGTAGGAAGACGAGTGTTCTTGACGAAACCCAAGCTTGAGAGACAAATCCTCCATCATCTTATTTTGAAAGTGACTGCCATGGTCAGTGAGAATCTCTTTCGGGATACCAAATCAAGTGATAATCTGGTTGAACACGAAATGGGTTGCAGTAGCACCATCGGCTTTAATGGTAGGCATGGCCTCAACCCACTTGGAAAAATAATCCATGGCCACAATAATATGATGATGCCCCCCAGCCGAAGCTGGTTTGCAATCCATGAAATCTACCCCCCACTTAGTGAAGGGACCGACAGTGACGACCGGATGGAGGGGCGCTGGATGCGAGTGTATGTTTCGAGAAAACACCTGGCAAGGGTGACATCTCTTCACAGCGTTAATACAATATTTAAAGATAGTAGGCCAGAAATAACCTGCTCACATAATACGCTGCGCTGTAGCAAGCCCGGATAAGTGACCACCACACGCCCCTGCATGAAAATCATTAAGTACCCGTTCCGCTTCTTTGTGAGTTAAGCAATGACGGAGAATGGAATCCTTTCCTCGGCGATACAAAGTGTCACCGACGATAGTATAATCTTTAGCGTGATGTCTCACACGCCGTCGCTCGTCTCGTGAATAATGCGGAGGAAACTTCAAAGTTTGGAGATATCTAATGACATCCCCATACCAAGGGTCCTCGGTCGAGATAAGAAATAAGTGTTCATCCACAAAGGAATCTTCATGAATGACATCCTCATCAAGTCGTGGAAGGTCCGACATAAGCTCAGCGAACACCAATGATTTCATCGATTTTGCAGAAGCAAACTCGAGATCAAATTCCTGAAGGATCACAATCCATTTATTATACTTACCCCCGATAAGGCGTCGTGATAGCACGAACTGAAATGGATTGATATGAGCTACAACAGTGGTTGTTCGAAGCAAAATGTAATGCCGTAACCGCTGGACTGCATGAACAGTCGCAAGTGCCAGCTTTTCTACGTGGGTGTACCTTAGTTCAGCGTCTACTAAATTTTGACTAAGATAATAGATAACATGCTTGACGAGCGCATCATCTACCTGAACCAAGACCATGCCAATAGTCTCTTGAGACGCAGACAAATAAAGAATGAAATCTCGTGTAAAGTTTGGAGGACTAAGCACGGGGGCCGATACCAAAGCTTTCTTAAGGGTGTCGAAAGACTGCTGGGCTCGCTCATCCCAGATAAAAGGCATGTATTTCTTCAATAGGCGTGCGAAACCTTTAGTAAGACTGGGATAGATAACTATAAACCAACACATAAAAGTAGCTCTCCCTTGGAGGCTCTGAAGTTGAAACAAATTACGCGGAGGAGGCAACTGAAGTATTGCCTCAACTTTGAGAGGATCGACTCTAATACCCTCCTTCGAAACTATGAATCCTAGAAGGCAACCAGTCCTAACAGCAAAGATGCATTTGTTCGGATTCAATCGAATTTTGTAGTGGATACATCGTTCGAGAATCATACGGAGGTGCTTGGGGTGGTCCACTCTCTTGCGAGAATGGCCAGCAAGATCATCCAAGAAAACTTCCATAATCTTCTTAAGATCGTGAAAGGCATAGGTCATGGCTCGTTGAAAGTAGCTCCGACATTCTTGAGGCCGAAGGGCATTTTCCGATACGCAAAAGTTCCCCATGGACAAATAAATGTTGTTTTATGTTGGTCCACGGGTTTGATTTGAATCTGATTATAACCCGAGAATCCGTCCATGAATGAAAAAATCTCACTTCCTGCACAAGCATCCAATATTTGATCAATGAATGGCGTGGGGAAGTTGTCTTTCGGACATGCACGGTTCAAATCTCTGAAATCAGTGTATACACGGATCGTTCCCTGCTTCTTATCCACAGGAACGGGATTCGACACCCATTCGGTAAGAGGAACGGGGTAGATGAAACCAGCTTTGAGCAGTTTCTCCACCTCTGCCTTAATAGCAGCTGCCTTCCGAGGGTTCACGGCATGTAAGCGTTGTCGAACTGGTTTAGCATCAGGATACGTTTTAATCTCGTGTTCAACAATGCGGGGGTCTATTCCTGGCATCTCCTCATATGACCAGGCGAAAGCTTCCCGGAGTTCAGTAAACAAATCAATGTAAATAGCAATCTCCTCAGGAGTGCAATCATCACCGACGTAAACATTCTCAATCTCTCCGGGAGTACGGGAGATGTTGATCGAAGTGGTTGGGGAAATATTGGCCATATTCCCCTCCAAGAAAATATCATGGGACTGCAAAAGAGCCACAGGGTGACCAACCATCTCAGCTAGAGTCATCCTAAACTCCTCCTACTCAATGAGCTCAAGGTTGGGAAGGAAATAAGATCGATGGTGCATATCTTCCCAAGGCCTCTCACTACCACACATGGCTTCGAGGATAGCTTCATCCAATGGCAAAGTATCATCGAGGCAATTGTGAGAGCAAGATGAGTTGGCTGCCCAAACTGGCAGCGTAACGGGATCTTCTTCAACTGTCTGGGGAGAAGAGAGATCCAGATCTGCAGTGGTTTGTTGGATGTGATCATAAATGAGCTCCGCTACAGATAAGGGCATAGACATCCCAACGTGCACAATGTCTCCAGACATAGAATCCACAGATGGAAAAATCCATGGATCACCACAATAGGAAGTCTGGAATGGCATACTATTCGAAGGAGGAGGCGCACTGTTGGAAATGGTTCCAATAAAATTCACAGGTGCAGAATGGTTAAAAGTTCCCATCAACGAGGGGTACATTCCAACACCTATGTTCCCAGTTGCCGACTGAGAATCAGAAACTTGTGGGACTACTGATCCCATAGATGTTGTGGAAGGAGTGCCAACATAATCTAGCTGATCGATCGTCACAATTTTTCCTTCATGCGGAAAGCAAATAACTCAAAATATAGTAGATGCGACAGCCTTCATAGCGTACATCCAGTTCCGACCCAGTAAAAGGTTGTAGTCGATGGGCGCATCAACCACTTTGACTTCAATAGGCACGAACTTACCTCCCAAGGAGACAACAAGGGAAGGGATAATTCCATGCGGCGTGAAAGATCTACCGTCGAATGCAGTGAGTGTAGTTCGAGACGCAAGTAGAGGAGGAGAGCCAAGAGATTTCCAACAAGTTAACGACATTACCGACGTGGAAGCACCTTCATCAACCATAGTACGTTTGACGAAGCTCTTAAGGAAAACCACCTAGATTTGAAAAGCCACGTGGTAAGGCAAGCAAGGTTGGACATCAGTAGTGTCGAACTTGATAACACTAGGACTTCCCCCATCCTAAACTCCTAACGCACTCAAAAGGGCATGCTTCTGAGAAGGACAGGCTTGCAAAACTTCAAGAGCCGACATGGCACACGGAATTTGGCCCAAATATTCTACGATGGAGTAGTTATGGGCGGCTTGAGCATTAAGATTATGCTTGGAGCGCTTGAGAACACCTTTCAGTATCCGCGGCGTAATAGAAGGCTTCTCGACATGCAAGGAATTATCAGGAGGAGGGGGAGGCTCATTCCCCAAATTTGGTTGTGGTGCACCATAATCACGTTGACGAGTAGCAACACAAACCTCCGACTGAACCATATTCACGCATCCGTAACCACTAGTATTGGAAGAAGACGTTGTCGTTTCATTAGTACCATAACCAGTGGTGGGAGCATGCGAAGCCATGTTTTGGCGATGAGGTAGGGGATCCTTCAACACAACTGGGCTCTGTGCCAAATGCTTCGATGCTTCTTCAATACGAGGACATAAGTGAGTAAGATGATCCTCCCCACAAAGCCTGCAAGGGGATTTCACCGTATGCCTAGGTTTACGATCCTCTCCAGCATTACCGCCTTCCCGAGGAGGGTTGGCATTCTCTTTACGAGGAGTATTATGATTGCTATTATTGTTACTTCCATTGTTTCCACCCCTACGATTATTTCTCCCCTTTTTCTTACCACTAGGTTGCTGGTTACCCGATGGTTTCATTGATTGCACATTGTGTACATCAGACGACAGAGTGGAAGTGGACAAGGTGTGAACCTGTTCGGGAGCAGACTGGTTTAGCGACAAATTTTGCATTTGATTAGCTACCAAGTCTACAGGGCGAGTGCATGCAGACCCCACGATGCCATCGGCATGTGGTCCAGGAACTGACGTGGGCTCATGTCTTGTTCTCGGTGCGTCAGGAATAATGTCATACAAAATGCCAGACTAAGAATAAAGAAGATCTAACTGCTGGACTTTCAAGATAGCTTGTTCCTCAGTCATAATGCCGGACATCAAAGCATCCTTAGCAATATATGGAAGTAAAGACTTGAGAAACCATTCCAACAGGAACTCTAGAGGAATGTTGGCTTTCACTAATCTCTTCCGCCGACGCCACTCTTGAACGTGGTTAGAAATATGTGTGGCCTTATTCTGATGAAAGGTGGACAACAACTCAGTACCAGTATCATAACGAACCAGCAACTGGAAATGGTCTAAGAAAACCAAAGCAATCTCGTTGAATCCCCTATAGGTGTTTCTGGGAAACTCCACATACCACTTCGTGGCTGCCCCCATGAGGGTGCGTTGAAATACTCGTAATCGAATGGAATCATGATTCAAAGAGTTGGAGGAGCACCAAAGGTGAAGCGTCGTGTCATGATCTCCCGAGTCCTCACCACCTTTCCCCTCAAACTTTGGAATGTCCAAAGGGAGCTTGGTAGGGAACGAGGGCCAAGTAGGGTCGTGACACACTGGATCATTCGTGAGCTTCGAAATATCCAGGAGATTCAAGCATGCAAGGAACGGGAGTTGTGGCTGGAAAGCTTGATTATAAGCTCCCATAAAAGGTTGGTTGAATGGAACTGTGTTATATGATGGACCAAAAGCTTGACCATGAGGATTAAACTGTTGATACTGAGGACCTGACGACCCATAAGCTTTCCCATGGCCATAAGATGGATAACCTCCCCCTGCCTGAACCATTTGAGAGTAAGCAGGTATATGTGCGTTTTGAGCACCATATTGGGTTGGTGGGTGATACTGGTGGCCAGCACCGACTGTATTGTAGTAAGGGTTTCCACCATGGGTATGGTGCATGTATGTACTATTCATAGTGGGAACCATGTTGTATTGACTGTAATGGTATGGTATGTTCCCACCCCCAATATTAGGATTAGCTTGAGCAGTCGTGTGATGACCATAAGCATGAGAAGTATTCCCAGGTCCAATATGGGTGTGACCAGTAGCAGGGTTGGTGGTGTGATGTCCATGTGGATAGAAAATATTCCCACCCCCTACATTACTATTACTAGCGGCGGCAGTGGACGTAAAAGTATGCGGTATGTGTCCACCCCCGTGGTTGGGAGAAACGGTATCATGTGCGAAAGTGGTCCTAGGTTGACGAGTAGCGAAATGTGTATTAGGTGGTGGATGGCGAGTCGTGTTTCGGACAACATTCCGACTAGGTTGGGTATTCTTAGGAGGTGGTCGCGTTCCAACATTAGCATGGTTAGGAATCGGACCAGTCCCCATACTATGTGAGTGGGTGGATAACATAGTGCCCCCAGCTAGGGTAGTGCCCCCAGTGGGTATAGTATGGCTAACACTTTGACTAGTGCCAGCATGAGGACCAACCATAGTGGAAGGTTCGAGAGTATTGTGACTAGGCATACCAAAAGAGAGTGCGGTGGGGTTGACCATAGGGCCGGAATCATCATGATTCTCAGGCCTCCTATATCTAGAATCGCGTGTAAACGAAGGAATGAAAGGCTCATCATGTTCTTCCTCCTCGGGTAAGTCGGGCATCCCGTAAAGATAATTGTCCGGATTCGAAGGATCAAACGGATCCCTATCAAGTGGATTAGGCCAAATAGAACCAGGTTGAGTCACAGGTGGATCACCTCCCCAATCCTCACGAGGAGTCTGGGGATCGGAAGTATGTTCAACTCTACCCGAAGGAGTAGAAAGGTCTTCCCCGATATCGGGATGTGTAGCCATGTAATCTTCAACGTAAGTCGCATAAGAATCTAAAGACTCAGAGGGAGCCCTCCGGTGTCCTCTAGTAATACGTTGTGTAACCAAAGCTGGCTTTAAACTAGCCAAACGACGAGACTGGCGGAATGTAGGGCTCCGCGCCACGTTCTCTCCGGAGAGAGACACAGCGTCTCCTAAAGGCCAACTATCGATCAAAAACAGTAAATCAAAAGCACACACCTAGAGAATCTATAGCCAATAGCATACAAACAGAGTGGCTAAATGAGCTCTCCACACTAGAGCCGGTCTGTCTCGCTTAGGAGAGGCTTGAGACTCCCAAACTATAGCTGGAGGTAACAAAATCAGTTATAGAGACACCCAGGCTTCACTATGTCGACAGGGTCAAGTCCACTGCACGAACACAACTCTGTTGTCCAATCCCTATCTGACTTAGGACACAAACAACATAACCACTGCAAGTACCCTATGCGGTACCTAGGTAAGGAAACTATGTCTACCGCAATATAACCAATGCTCAGGGGAACAGTCGCAGGTGGGACCTGTCGTATGGGTATGGTATCTAAGCCCGAAGCACAAGAGGACGAACCTCCGGTACCCCCAGATACGAACAAATCCTGGATATATCTCCCACGTTCAGCCGGTATCAGAGGGATATCTCCTCAACCAACCTCCCGTGACCTCGTGCTTAACTCTGGTTTGAGTAGAGCTTTCCTGAGAACACCGATCTATACCATGGATTCCTCCACTCCCTGTCCAGACACCTAATGTTTCGTTCAGTAGTCTTGGATTGTTAACTCACAATGATCTATTCCAAGACTCTAAACCTATGCTAGTTGGTGTACCCTATAAATAAAATAAGTCTAATCAAGTTTATGATTAAGCATTAATTTTAGTGGTTGTGATTACTCAAGTGATATGGTCGTGAAACTAATGATGTGTAGACTCAATAGTATGCAACATCGTCCAATCCTAGACTCATCTATCCAATAAAACAATGTCACTAATATGCAAAATCAACCAACAATTCCGAAATAAATATGCAAACTTTTATCTTTTCAATGCACAAGCAGAACCTAAAATGAAGGCAACAAGCACTCAATGCAAAATGCAGTACATGGAAATAAAATATTTTTGTATTTTCTCTTATAAACAGAAAGGAAAATGCAAAAACTAAATGAATATTTTTGTATTTTTTCAATATATATGGAATGTAAAAATGCAAGCAAAATCCTACTATTCAGTCACTGAAGTGCCGAGAAGATCACTAAGACAACCTAGCAGATCCTAAACAACAAGACTCAGCCAAAAGGAAGAGCTCAACGGGAAAAAAACCAAGAGGTTAAAACCAAGGATTGGTAAAAAACCAAGAAGGCTCAACCAAGAGAAACAAAGAGATCTGGTCACAACCAAGGCATGAAACAGTCAAGAAAGAGGCCAACAAAGACTCAGGAATCAACCAAACTCACCTAGCAACAACCAATAGCCATAAACCAACAAAATCCGGAGTTACACGCTACTGTCGAAGGAAATCCTGCGGGTACCCGCGAGCAGTAGAGTAAACAAAGGCGGGTAGACGTGGGCAGAGCTAAGCTAGCCCGTGGGTGAGGAAAAGCAAATGGTCAAACAGAGAGTCCAGAGGCTCAGAAAAAGCAAGTTTTCTACAGTGTATATTAATGGACAATTAGTGACACAGAGCTTTGATAAACAGCAACTCTAATTATGGACTAATGCTCAAAAAATTTCCCAAACATGGATGTTTTCCCCAGCGGAGTCGCCATTTCTGTATTGGAGAAAACTCACTATGGCTTGGGAATACCACAACAGACAGATGACTACCAGAAATCTATTCAATTCTCAAAACAATGCTATTATAGATGACAATGTTAAAACAATGGAGAAATGTAACCAACCTCGATCCAGCGTTTGATGTAGATCCTCGTTGGAGCTTTTCAATCCGCGCACATCCAAGCACTTGTAATCTACAAATTAGTCTCGACAACCAATATCTAACAAGTACATGTGATATATAAATAACATTAACATTATCAATAACAATGGTCCATAATATCATAAGCAAATGTAACCCAATGTATAATAAATGACATTTACACCATGAATGGACGAGAATATGAGTATTTCTATTAATGAACAAGAAGAAGTACAAAGTGATACGACCTCTTGCCAGCAACCAATCTGAACCAAGATATAGATCAATCCACTTGTGCCTCCACCACTTCAATCCTCCATGAATGGAAAACTTAAACTAGATAGGAGTTTGGAAGGTGAACATAATTGGTTCACAACTACAAGGACCAATGAGTGCAGACTCAAGATAGGGCAAAAATCCACTAGAGTGCCTTTACTATTCTCTTCTTCCTTCATTCCATAAGCCATATGTGCTCAATATATAGTCCTCTCAAAGGTAGGTGAAAGGACTCATCGAGACATTACTTGGGCAGATGGAGAGCCAAAGGTCACCCAATGACCGCTTTTTGGGAGTAAAAAGTAATAAAATAGTGTTTTTTACCATTTTACTTGATACCCACGGGCTATAGGGATGCAACTCGTGGGTACGCGTGCTATAGTGATGCAACATGCGGGTAGGAACAAAAATAGGATAAACTAGTATCACTGAAGGATGAAAATGGATCTGAGTCACTGAAATGGATCCTACAGGCCAAAGAATGTTGATGCTCACATGGTGGAAGATTTATGTGTAACAACACAACACTTACATCTACGCCATGGGAGAACACATCTACAACCATGCGAGAATGGCACAACACTTATATTGCAGCCATGGGAGAACACATCTACAACCATGCTCAAATGGCCACAGCACTTATATTGCAGCCATGGGAGAACACATCTACAACCATGCTCGAATGGCCCTAGCACTCATATCACAGCCATGGGAGAACACATCTACAACCATGCTCGAATGGCCCCAGTACTTATATCGCAGCCATGGGAGAACACATCTACAACCATGCTCGAATGGCCTTGGCAATTACATCGCAACCATGGGAGAACACGTCGACCACCATGTTGGAAAATCCCAGCAATTACATCGTGACCATGGGATAACACATCTACAACCATGTCCGAAAAGATCATGTGCATCTGTGTCTTCGAAACTCATCACACATAATCCAACTGATTATGTAATGTATCCACCTGATATATGTCATCACATATGATCATCCTTATCATCATCACTGCATCGTCCTGATGCATGTCATCTGGAGCAACATCCTGAAGCTCGTCATCCATGATCCTCCTGATCATACAATGCATCCACCTGATGCATACCAAGTATCTACTTGATACATATCATCATACATGATCCACCTGATCATACAATGTATCCATCTGATACATACACATATACATGATCCACCTGATCATACAACGTATCCACCTAATATATATCAACATACATGATCTATCTGATCATACAAACATATCCACCTGATACATATACAGATACATGGTCCAAGCATCCAACATGATGCACATACATATACATGATCCAACTGATCATAATCAAGCATCCAACATGATGCATATACATATACATGATCCAACTAATCATAACAAGCATCCAACATGATGCATATACAGAGCAGTAATTGGAGCATCGTCCTGATGCTTATCATCCAGCGCTTACATCCACAGCCATGGGAAGGATCCTCCTCTCACCATGCTTGGAATGGCTCCTGCAAATGTGTCCATCACTTATTCCTTGAAGTGTCGTCAATCTGAAGAACACTAAGCCTCTCTCTGAAGTACTCGAACTTCACTCTGGCTAGTGGTTTTGACAACACATCTGCAATCTGCTCATCTGTCGCAATATACAAGAGATTCACTGCTCCTCTCTGCTCCATATCCCTGATATAGTGATATTTGATCTCAATGTGCTTCGACCTGTCATGGAACACTAGGTTCTTAGACAGCTTCACACAACTCTGGTTGTCACAATAGATACTAGTAGCATCCAACGGAAGATCAAATAACTCGGACAGTATCTTCCTCAGCCATACTGCCTCACAACTAGCCGAACAAGCTGCAACATACTCTGCTTCGACTATACTCAGTGCTATGCAGGACTGCTTCCTGCTAAACCAAGAGATCACACCTGATCCCATACTGAAGCAGCACCCAAATGTGCTCTTCCTATCTGTAGCACTGCCTGCCCAATCTGAATCAACATAACCCTGTAGGTTAAACTTTTGATTCGCATCATACTTGAACCCATAATCAATTGTACCCTTCAGGTACCTCAGAATATGCTTTACAACAACCAGGTGAACACCTCTGGGATCCGTCAGGAACTGGCTCAATGTGTTCACCGCAAAGCAAATATCTGGTCTCGTGTTTGTCAGGTACATCAAGGACCCAATCATCGGATGATACACTGTGACATCAACCGGATTAGATGAAGCATCACACAGAAGCTTCAGGTTCAATGCCATAGGTGTGGCCATGGCCTTGCAGTCCATCATCCCGAACCTCTTCAGGATCTCCACTGCATACTTCCCTTGTCCAAGGAAGATTCCATCTGTACTCTGCCACACTTCCATGCCTAGAAAATAGTGCATCATCCCCAAGTCCTTCATCAAAAACTCGACTGCAATCTTCCTCTTGGTATCGGCAATCAATCCATCCTCACCTGTTACAAATAGGTCATCCACATACAAAATTGGTATCACTGGATTGCCTTCCTCAACCTTGTAGTAAAGGTTGGAATTCACTTTACTCTTGGTAAAGCCCAAATTGGATAGAAAGCTGTCTATCCTACCATACCGAGTCCTAGGAGCTTGCTGCAAGGATTTATTCAACCTGCACACATATGACTCCCTGTCATGTGTCTCAAACCCGAGTGGCTGCTCCACATACACTTCCTCCTCGACTACACCATTCAAGAAAGCTGTCTTGACATCCATCTGGTGTATCTTCCATTTCATCACTGCAGTCAGGGCAAGTACTGATATGATGGAAGTGTACCTGGCTACAGGAGCAAAAGTTTCTTCATAGTCTATTCCCTCTTTCTGGGAGAAGCCATGAGCTACAAATATTGCTTTGTATTTCTCTATGCTTCCATCTGCAGCATGCTTGATCTTGTAGATCCATTTGGAAGTCACAACAGACTTCCCTTCAGGTCTTGGGACTGCATCCCAAACATCGTTCTTCATGATCGACTGGTACTCCTCGATCATGGCGTTCTTCCTGAATCCTGGGAACTTCAATATCTTCAATAGATAACTTTGTTGTTGAACAAATGTTGTAGTCCTTCTTTTGTAGGTGATGGTATACGATCTTTCCTACAAAACAAGTTAAATTGCATGATTAGAAATATCTCATAGTTTTCAGAACAAATTCTTACACATAAAGAAATATGTCATACAGTCATGCAATTATTTTAGCCAATGCTTCAATACAACATTCATCCATATCCTGTAACTTTCTAGATGCCTTCCAATCTCTACCAGAACATTGTTAAGAGTTTGCACTACTCCCAACATGTCAGCAAAGAGGTTTCATTCTAGATAAGTAGCAATGGAATGTTGTACAATGCCATAGGCCACTTACCCGTTACATGCATATTAGTAGTATGCTGTTCATTAATGCAATTATTCTAATATGCCAAAATACACAGTCTAATTCTAGGAACATCAGTATATACATCATTGAACAGTATTATTTAAACAATCAAATATGCAAGAAATGATAATTCAAATACTTATCTTTGTTTGTTTGTTGAGTTGGCTCCCTCTCAATCTTTGCTTCCTTTCTGCAACTCCATTCTGATGTGGATTGTGAGAAGTGGTCGACTCCCTCTGAATATCTGCATCCTTGCAGAAACTATTGGAGTGTGCTCCCTGTTGATCTTTGCTTCCTGTATTACCTGTCCTTGAACTTATATACATACTCGATCACTATGCATGCTTAAGTGTGCACTAGTGTCATGATTGTGCCAATCTCAAGATCTCATACATAATCATACATTCATTAGTATAGATGTTAAAACAACATAATCTTAAACATGTATAGTCATGATCATTTCAAACACAAAAAATAAACATTAGTATTCAAGGTTTCATGGAATACTTCTTTTACTCATGCATATTCTTATTGACCATAGGACTCTTCTGGTTAGTCATATCATCAATCAAAGTAAGAAGCATAATATGCCTAAACCCATGATTACTAACTTTAATGAATAATCATTATCAATCATGCCATGTATACTTATATAAGAGATTCCAACACAAGGTAGGATTCTAACTTGATATAGGAAAACATACCTGGATTAATATGTTAGCTGGTTATTGTCTAACATACCCACATGATGTCTTCTTGTTTTCTTAAGTGACTTGTGCTAGTAACTTGCATATCTCATAGGTTAATTATTATAGAACCAAGTTATACATACCTCGTAAGTAGATCTTCTATGTGATCCATGGCAATGGATGAACCTTTGTCTTCATGTCACCATGGTCATATGTTCTTGAACTAGAACATGATTTGTCTTTCTTGATGTACCTTTCATGTTAGCGGACAACATCAACCTCATACAACACCACAATGCATTAGTACAATCATAAGAGTCAAAACCCTAATCAATGAATATCTTCTATCATGCATTCATAATTTTATTAAGGTGATACGACAAGTCTAAAGTTATACAAGATTGTACTAACCTTAATGAAGACAAACATACCGTAAACTTAATCATGAACAAATCTCAAAACATACCTGTATAAGTCATACCTGTCGAGATTGCTTGTAATCTTCTTATGTAAGGTCTTAGCCTTATCTCCCTCTGAAACTGGAACTTCTTCACTTATGCAGGTGACCAATCCATTTTCTTCTAGGATTAACCCAATCCACTTGATTTGCAGAAACTGGATTTGGAGCTGGATTAGGGTTTGTCAGGGAAACCCTAAAAATTCAAACTTTGAATTTCAAACTTCTGAAAGGATAGAAAGATGCGCCTTGATGAGCTGATCAACCTGGTATACTCTGAATTTGAAAACTGCAAAGTTTCATCCCTCAAAATTGCCTTTGAAACTTTCGGATCTTCTAAACAGGATCCCGAACTAGGGTTTGATAAAGCCCACCCTTCTACCCAACCAAAAGGTTCGATCCAAAGCTCTAAAATTCTATTTTTCTGAGGAGCTTCCAGCCGTGGTCACAGACTTCAAAAAATTCCAACTTTTGTAGAAGCCCTAATTTTCCACTTTTTCGATCAAATTCTCGAACTAGGGTTTGATCAAGCTCGGCCTTCTGCCCAACCAAAAAATTCGATCTTTTTTCTCTAAATTTAGATTTTGATGAGTAGAATTCAGCCATGGTCTCCTATTACAAAAATCCCAACTTTCTCCGAAACCCTAATTCCCAGAGCCATGAATGAAGGTGCTCAAAATCCAATTCTGTTTTGACAAAAATATGCACCTGATTGTTTCTGATGTAACTCCGAAACTACGAATCCAAAGAGTCTGAAAATTCTACCTGTGGTATCCTGACCTGTCATCTTTCCAACCCCATAGGTTTGACCTCAATTGGATTCTCTGAGAGAGATTTATTGCAAGTGTCGCAACATGACCTGTTTATGGGATAAAACAGGAGAGAGAACTTGTACGGAGTTCCACATGTCACTGGTTCACTTTCGGCCTCTGAACCTTCGGCTTGTGAAAGTAAAATCCGTTCCCTACCTGTCACTTTTTATGAAATTTCATTTGGAGCTTCCTAGCCCAAGTTATGACCTTTTTTCCTAGGTCACATGTTTATGACTCAGATATGGAAGAGACAGAAACCCTAGATTGTACAGATCATAAAATACAAAGTACGACGAATTAGAAGTTGTGCTTCAGACACAAGGTACATGGGGATCTTATCTTAGACCTGTAAGCGTTTCAGATCTTGAAACCTCGCTGAAATGGATTTATAGCGAAAGTGCTACGATGACTGGTTTTTTCTATATCAAGCCCTAGCTTCGCAAGTGCAACAAGTGTCATACATGCCATACCATGCCTCCTTTCAGGCTAGCTTTGATACCATGTTAGTTTTTCAGAATTTTCAATCTGATCTAGGATATTAACTGAGAGAATAACATGTAAAGCATATCTACAGCATATCAATCATGGACACAATAATGAAGCACACAAGAGACACAAAGTTTCATCGAGGAAAACCAAGAAGGTGAAAAACCCCCGCAACTTCCTCAGAGATAGATAGATAAATGATACAACCAAAGTAAAACCAAAGTACGAGATATATTCTTCTCCTAGCAGATGATCCTCCTCCTCACAAGTGCGCCACTTTCTGAGAGAGATAGAAGTGAGTAATGAGTGATCAAATAGAGATCTCCCGATCTCTATTTATACTTGTCCTGTCCTGCCCAATAAACTAATGGGGCCGACTTGTCTAGCTTGGCCTAATAACCCATGGTTAACTTAATCCGGGCCGACCCCACACTTGGTGGTCTAATAACCCATTTACCCACATGACTCATACCAGGTCGACCCCATCAAGGTGGTCTAATAACCCATCAAGTATAAGTTACGACACTTACAATATAAATGATGACACTTTAGTATAGAGGAATAATAACATCTCTATAGGAATACAAACACTTCCGTATAGAGGAATAACATCTCTATAGGAATACAATACACATGGGTAAAATACATTCCGAAGTTACATATACATCAACAAGTGTTTCTTGCAAGAATTCATTTATGTCAGGTAAAGTAACAATGTGCAACCCAATGGCCCATGGGGTGTAGAATAGACGATGAATGGGTGTACTGTTAAGGCACTCTTTGCGTAAGGTCACGGTTTGAAACCCCACAAAGTGGGTACTATCCTACAAAAAAAATCCCACAGGGCGTAGAATAGACGGTGAATGGGTGTACTCTTAAAGCACTCCTTGTATTAGGTCATCGGTTCGAAACTTCGTGGGTACTAGCTTAAAACAAATGTGCAACCCAATGATAATACTATCAAAATTAGAAAATGAGAAATAATTTTGTGATTTGATTTGTTATATTTAGAATTAAAATAAATTTTGTTTCAATTAATTATTATTTTGAAATAGCTTTCAAGTCTAAAGGAGGTGGAGTTTAAATCTAGACTGAGCAGAAGTTTGTGTGTAACGTTTTCGTTGGTTTATCACTAGTAGCATGTACCAGGTGGCTTCATGAATAAATTCCCCTCCTAAATTGCTACAAAGAGGATCAATTTGAATTATTTTGAATGAAGATATCTTCCTCTCCCCTGGTTGAGCATTCATTCTCTCACCCTCCATATTTCCTCTTCCTTTACCAAGCACTTTGATAGGCTCTAATGCGAGGCAGTGTCGTCGATGCACTTTTTTACCCTAAGAATGACCTCCTCGTTCTTCCTGTAGGTACAAATTTTTTGGACAGCTGGATAAGATTCAAAGACAATAATTTGATTAGAGCATTACGTTAGCGAGAGGGCATCGATAAGGTGGGGGAAGAGATTTCCAACCTACATTCATTCTGTATGTTTCCAACCTACTTCTTTTTTTTGGAAAGAGGCAGGTAAGGAGGCCAACCCCTTAAGGACACCAACTTTAGGTCGAAGGAACTATTCGATGCTCCTATACTCTATGGATAGCTCTATTTCATTGGCTCGAGATTTCATTTTTGTTGGGGTTTTATTTTGTATTGTGCCCAACATTTCCAAGTGGTGTGTGCTAGTTGAAAATGGTGAATTCTTAGGTGAGGCTAAGTAGTGAGCTGGTCTGGTAAGACTAATTTAATATAATTTTTTTCATATGAATTAAAGATCATACTTGTATTGGAGTTTATCAGGTAGGCGAAGGTCTTCCCTGACGGAGAGGCGTTGATCACAAGATAGAGCTAGGTGAGGAAGTCTTACGATTTTCTATAATCATATATTATCTATTGACATGAAAAATAAAATATAGATTTTTCCTCATTCTAAATTAAGACATTTTCTTTTGTTACAATTGAAGTCTTGTACACTTAAAACCAAAGTTGAATCCAAGTTATGACTTTCAAGACTCATCATTTACATTGTTACAATGTTATCAATATTCATTGTAGGGTAGGGTATAACCAATGATCATGATTTGATTTTTGCAGGCCTAGAGCATATCATTCTTAAATAGATCATGAATTGCCAACATTTGTTGTAAAAGACTTCAATATTGTTTTGTTATGTTTGTTGATCAAAATTTGGCAAAGTGTGGTCGAGAAAGAGCATGAGAGGGAAGCTTATTCTCTATTCATTATTGTTAAATATACAACATCAAGAGACATTCTCCAAACCAATCTTGGCTACACAAGATTGATCCTCCTATGTAGAGGTGAGCACTTTGACTGCCTTCCGTGTAAAGGTTATTCCTCCCATATAGAGGTAATTGATCAAAGTAACGATGTTGTAAAGTCTTGTTGGACAAGGCTCCAGAGTTGTGTGTGTCAAGTCATGATTCTCATGTGAACCTTTCGTATAAAGGTATCCATGGGATGGACCTCCCGTATAGAGGTGGACCTTTCGTATAAAGGTCATGCTTTACTTGTTAAAAACATTTAATGTTGTGTGATGTATTATTAACCATGATCACCAATTGTTATTAACTCTCATTTATATATTGATCAACTCTAAAGTGAATTACTTAAGCATATGATCATTTGGTCCGGAATAATATAATATGATCACAACATCTGATAATTATTCTTAGTATAATGTAATGTGATGGATAATTAAATTTAGCAAATATTGACCATCCAGTAAGAGATAAAGAAATAAAATATAAAGCATAGAGATCAACAGAATTTGAAATTGCCCATGCAGACACTTCAGTTAATTAAAGAAAAAATGAATTGTTAAAGATTTAGTTATAAAGGTTCAGTTAAATATCAATGTATGCCTCAATCAATGCTTCAGTTAAAGCATCAGTTAACGATATGCCTTAGTTAAGTAAAGAACTCGCAGTGGTCACTTAAAGTAAATCAATCAACATGATTTTCAGTTAACTAAGTGTTAAATAAGAAGGACTACTTAACTAAAGTGTTTTCACTTTAGTTAAACTAAAAGACGACACTTCAGTAAATCAAGGAGAACTCGAATTGATCACTATAGTGATGTTATCAAGAATCAGTTAAAGAGAGTTAACTAAGTGACAACAAAGAAGATCTAGTTAACTAAGTGACAACAATTTAGTTAGCCACATAACTAAGTGGGCAAGCTTTCAATTAAGAGGCGAGTTCATCCTAAGTGACAGCTCAGTGAGATAAAGCACTGCATGAGAAGTGGGGCTCACTTTTGCATGCAAGATTGATACATCCAGTTTGAGGGCGAGTTCATCCTAAAGTTAGAACATAAAAATAGAAAAGAATGTATAAATATGTTATACGGGATTGATGAATTCAATGTGAAGCAAATTATCTTCTCCTTTGAAGGCAAGGCACTTATCTTTGTGTGTAGGATGTTATTATTGAATACAAGGTGTTTCTTCGATTGATCTCTCTTCTATATTGCTTTTGTTTCTTGACCAAGAGTGTTTGGTGATCTCTTATCTTCCGAAAGCAATCTGCTATGTTGTAAAAGAAGGAATTCTCTTCTATCCATTATATTATACTGAGAAGATTTTTTGGGGTTTTTGTTCTCATAGTTTTGAGGATTTTCCCCAGGGTATATCTTGTGTTATGGATGTATGAATTTCATGTGATTGAATTATTTCATTTTTTCAAGTTTCAGCATCTAAAAGAATTAAAGATCAAAGCTCAACCAAATATTAGCATGTCTCTTACAAGTGAGTTATTTGATCCCGAAGGAAGGTTGGTTCTCTTCGTTCGAGTTAAATAGAAGATTTTATGTAGCTACAAACTATAAATCAAATAGAAGTAACTAGGCAAACTGCTAGTTTTCACATAGTTAATAATTCTAGGTAGGGGGCTTAAGCTACTCCGTCCACCTGGTATTTATTTATATATAATCTCAAGCATCGCTAAATCTATAGGCTCTACATGGATAATTATACATAGTATTTTTTTCTTCTTTGAAAAACTAGTAAAAAATTTAAGCACAATCAAGATATCATGGCTATTGTATCATAAAAATAAATTAATCTAGTCTTTTGTGTAGTTTTACAAAACTCACAATGACTCACAATTTTTGTTGTTTATTCATGCATGTATGTGTTATACCTCTAGCTAGTTTGACCTTTAGAGTCATCTTATTGTTAAGTCAGGCTATTTTATACATTCATCTAGTCTGACCTTCAAATTCATGTTATTGCTAATCCATCCACGCGAATGTCGTTGTTTATAATCTATTAGGACCAGGCCTAAAAATACTCCTTAGAAAGAGCGAAGAGCACTGAGCCCACCAATCCTAGACTGGTCTTCCCATGTTGTCACTGTCACCTTCCAGGGAGGGTCTTCCATAAATTTGTTTGGTTTATGCTATCTTTGGTACATGAGCTAGATCCCTCTACTCAACTTCTGGAGTGTTTAAGCACAAACTTACCTTGGATGCCAGGCTACTAGGTGTTTTAAAGTAATATATAATGGTGCATGAAGATGTCGCATATATGGTTAAAGCACTGAGGCGCATCAAAATCCAATTGTGCATAAAGACACCACATTTATGGTTAAAGTGGTGAGGTGCATGCATGGCAATACCAATGCCACATCTGTGGTTAAAGTGGTGAAAAACGATGAGGTGCATGCAAGGAAATAGAGGCATTGTCTTCATATTACATAATACATATATAATAGTATACAAAATTTAAAATTAGAAGTAATGCTAGATTAATATCCAACATTACAAGACTTCAGAATTTGTATTGTTGGTTGTGGAGCCAGATCTTCTAGTCTCATAGATGATATTGTATCAGCCGTGTTTGTACCCCAGTTCTATATGATATGTAGGTGGACTGTACACTCACCCCAGCGGGGGGGGTGTGGGGGGGCATCGCCCCCCCACGGGGTTCCAGGGGGGACCATCCCCCTTGGATGGGGGGTCCGGGGGCCAGCGGTCCCCCGGCGGGGGTTTGGGGGCAGCGCCCCCGAGAAATGGGGGTTCGAGGACAACGCCCCCGAAGAAAATTTTTGGGGCTGCTTTCGCCAGCTGTTTTGCGGGCCCATGGTTTTGGGTATCCCGTGGTATTTTCCCATTGTATTTCCCTTATAAAAGAAGGACATTGTAATACGGCTAGGGTTGATGTATTAGGTTTTATGCATTGTAAAGATCTTTTAGATCTGGAGAGAGACTGAAAACAGAGAAGAGGAAGTGCAGCGGTTGTGCTGCAGGTTGTATCCCTTCGACTTGCTGGACGGTAATAATAATAAGGACTGGCAAATTCAGTGTGGACGTAGCCCAAGTTGGGTGAACCACGATATATCTGTGTCTCTCTTGTAATGTGTATGTGTGATTATATTTGCATTTCTGTTTATTGTTATTGCTCTGCGATCCTGTTTTTCTAACATGTATCACTATAATTGGCAATATCTGTGTACATGAACCTGAGAATTTCATGTAAAATGTGGTAGTGTGCCTCGATATGAGGCCAAATAAGAGAACCAAAAGAATCAATGGTGGATATAAAGGAGTCATAATCTTGGTTGGTTCATATAAAGTTGTTTAGATATGTTTAAACAAATACTTAGGTTAAGAAGTTATGAAATATAGTTTTTAAAATAATTTTAACCTCAAGCTAGCATTAATCCACTTAGTCCCTATGCATATATTAATAGACCTCCATCTTTCTAAGTTTTTTGAAGTTCAAACATAGGGAGTGTGAAGATTAATTCGGCCTCACATTGAGATAAGGCCAAATAAGACTAACAAATTTTTGATTGGCCAAAATAAAGGTTTTCTTCATTATGAAGCAAAACAATTGCAAAAAAATTACATAAAAAGTAATGTGCTTCGATTGATGTGCAAAGTAATAGGAAAAAACAACAAGTTGTCTCATAGAGTCCTTGCCATCCTAAAGTTAGGGACTAACAACAATTATCATAAGCACTCCCAAGTCATGTTATTTCATGACCCAGAGATTGTGACTTAGATTACCACATTAATTTTTTCTCAAAAATAAAGTAATAATTTTTTTTTAACAAAAACGGTTAGATTTTATTTGATAATAACTCGGTTGGGCCAAAGCCTAATCAACTCCTCTTACATTTTCCTTTGTTTTCAAATGTCTGTATTTCCCTTTATCCTACTCTTGCAAAGATGACAAGTAGCTGCCCACTTACGGGATAGGAGACCAAAAAGAAGTCATCATTCTTGATCAATTCTGCTTGAGCTAAGAGGCATCCCATATTGGCCCTAGCATTCGCTTCCTTGTTTAGACTCCAGAGAATGTGGAAGTAGGAGGTGGAGTTGAAGTTTTGCAGCAGTTTACAAACCCTCTCCAAGGTCTTATTGAGCGCTGATTTATTGAAGTGATCTTCCGTGTTTAAGATTTTTATTAAGATTTCCGAGTCCCCAAAAATTTGAATGTCTTGATCACCATTCCCATGGTCTAGCTGAAAAGCTTTGAGCAATCCTAATATTTCGGCCTGATTATTAGTACTCTGCCCTAGTTCCCAGCTAAAGCTGTCTTTACTGTGGCCATCCGAGGCATAGATTACCCCTCCAACTCCTGCTGTCCCTAGGTTTCCTTTAGTTGCTCCATCGAAGAAAATCATGACTTTACCTTGATTCTTCCACCACAGTTGGAATTCTGATTTAGTGCTCCGAAGCCCCCACTCAGGATTGCTGATAGGACAGGAAGAATTCTTATTCCTTTCTCGCAGCAAGGGGGCTCCAATCCAGCTAATCTCCTGAGGAAGAAGCAAATTGTCTTGTTTAAGGGGACGATTTTCCACTGTTTCCAACAACAACGCTTTGGCTTTAGCAACCACAACTGAGGGGGAACACAAGTTTTTTTGGAAGATGCCATCATTCCTGGCTAACCACACTTCCCAAAAAATGTATTTTGGGACTGCATACCAAATTTTTGACCATAAAGATTTGCTCTTAATCGCTTGAGGATAGCGCTCTTTCCATGTGGAGAATAAGATGGCAATAGTGCTCTACGATGGAATTTGAGCATTAAGACCCTGCAAAGCCTACTTCCACACTTCCTGCGTGAATGGGAAATCGATGAACACATGGTCTATTGTTTCCTGATCCGAACAACAGAGTGGGAATCTGTGTGTTCCAATAATTCCACGCTTTGCTAAATTCTCACCTGTCAAAAGTCTTATGTGCATGAGGACCCAACTGAAAAAATTAATCTTTGGGATGCCAAAGGAGTCCCAGACGTGCTTCCACAGAGCGATTGGATGAGTCTGGGAATGTTGCGGTTGGAGGGAAGCAAATCCCTGGGCTGTTTTGTTCACTCCTGCCAATCCCCAACCCCATTTATCCCTAGATCGGGTATGCACCTTCGCTAATCCAGCGAGCAGAGTGCTCAGTTGAGCTTGCATCCAATCTGGAGGATGTGGTATATTCCAAGCATGCCAATTTCCACCCAAGTCCCAAGTAGAAATGTCTGCCTTGAATGCCACAATAAGAGAGCCAGTCACGTAATTCAGAAAATTCGACTGAGTGCCTGAGAGGTTGTTTACCCATAATTTTATCTTCCCACAACCAGATGTTTTTCCCATTTCCAGGAATTCGATAGAGATGTTCTTTGAAGAACTCCCACCCTCGACTACACAACTTCCAGAGAGTGGTTCCTTTGTTGGAGATTCCTTCATCCATGTTTTTCACTGAGAGCCCATTCAAATATTTTTAATGAGCACTTGGCTTACTGAATGGATTTGATTTGAGAAAATATTCCACAGAATCTTTCCTCCTAGGGCCAAATTAGCCAATCCAGGATCTCTGACCTGTAGACCACCTTCTGAGAATGACCTTTTCACAATATCCCTAGCTAACCAAATGAATTTTTTTTTTATTCCCCTTACCTCCTTGCCACAGAAAGTTTCGAATTAGCTTTGAAACCTGCTTGATGATCATCTTTGGAACCAACAAAAATGAAGCCTGAAAAATAGGAAGAGAGGAGATAACTGATTTAATAAGAGTTAGCTTTCCGGCGGTGGTGAGCCACTATCCACCCGAGGATGCCATTTTTTCCTTGATTTTGTGGATGACTTCAAGTCGGTGAGAAGCCTTGGTGATTCCCATAGTTAAAGGCAGGCCTAGATACTTGATTGTTTCCCATGCCGCGAAGCCCGTGAAGTCTAAGGAGTGGGAAATTCAATGGATGGTAGGTTGATCTACCTTCCATCCATACACAACACTTTTTATCTTATTGACTAAAGCTCCAGAGACTCTACAGAAGCTTTGAATAAATTCGTTGAAATCCCTTGCAATTTTAACGGAGGCGCCACCTAAAAGGAGAGAATCATCGGTGAATAAAGCATGATTTAATGGTTCAAGATCTTTCATCACTCGAATTCCTGGAGTTGTCCCTGCGACCTTCTCTACTGTCAACTTTCGACTAAGAGAGTCTGCCATCAGAATGTACAGGAAAGGGGACCAGGGGAAACCCTGCCTTATGCCCCTAGTGCCTTGGAAGTAATTAGCCAGCCTGCCATTTACTAGAGGAGCAATCCAAGGCTTTCCTATACATGCTTTGATCAACCTTACAAAGTTAGTGCTAAATCCAAATGAAATGAGAACTTGAAACAAAAAAGAGCGTCACTTACCCAGTCGAAGGCATTAACCATATCAAGCTTTATGAGCATCCCTTGCTCTTAGCGTTGGTGACTAGAATGGATGGTTTCCTACACAAGAATCACATTATCCATGATATGCCTTCCTTTAACAAACCCGCCTTGACTGGGAGAGATGAGTTTTCCAAGCAATGGCTTGATTATATTAGCCAGGAGTTTGGACAAAATTTTATAAGAAGCATTGCACAACGATATAGGCCTAAACCGCTCAAATGTCCTAGGGTTTGATTCCTTGGGAATTAAAGCTAAGAATGTAGAATTTGTGCTGCCTCCAACCTTGGCTTTTTGGAGGAATCCCTTGATAATTTGAAATAAGTCCACCTTGATTATGTCCCAGCATATTCTGTAAAAATGGATGGAAAAAACATCGGGTCCTAGGGCTTTGTCCGGATCCATCGCCCAGATGACATTGCTAATTTCAGTTTCAGAGAAGGGCTTCAAAAGACTTGAATTATCCTCCTCCCCCAGTCTCAGAATGTGAGTGAGAAAATCTGAGAATTCCTCCTCAGAATCAATTCCTTCTTCAGTGAAGAGCTGCTGAAAATGGGAAGTTGCAGCCTCTCTTAATTGGGTTATTTCTTTGTGGACAGTCCCATCAGAAGAAGTGATTTCATCTATATGATTTCTTGAGAGGCAAGCTTTGAATCAATTATGAAAGAAGGTAGTATTTCTGTCGCCAGACTTAAGCCATAGGCTTCTTGATTTAAGCCTCCAATGCTCTTCCTCTTGCCTATAAGAGCGAAATGTAGTGAGTTGGGTAGCTTGCTCCTTCTGGATTTCTGAGAAAGTAATGTCTTTAAACTCCAAATCAAATTGCAAATCTAACAACTGTTTGGTGGACTGCTTTCGGCAGCTAGAGGGAGAGGCGGAGGGATTTTTTAACCACTTTTTCAAAGCCAATTTGGTTTCCTTTACTTTCTGTTCCCATACAAAGTTGGGAGACCCAGTGATAGGAGTGCACCAGGCATTCATAACAGTTTCCTCAAACCCTTCTCTTTCAACCCAGAGGGGGTTAAACCGGAAGGGGATGGGCCCCAATCTTTCTTCTTCCTCGAACTGTAGTAAAATAGGTTTTTGGTCAGAAGTCAATTTTTGCATAATTTTAGTAGAGATTATCTTCTTCTTCTTTTTTGTCAAAAAGGTACTCTAAAGTAAAAATATGTCCAGACAAGCTAAAATATGTTGCCCCCCAACACAGTTATTAGACCAGGTGTAAAGCCCTTTTTTTGGTTTGAAGTCCATTAAATCCCACTGCTGAATGAGGTCTTCAACATAAGGAAGAAATTGGTCTCTGTTGATGTTTCCTCCTCGCTTTTCTTAGGTTCAAAAACAAGATTGAAGTCTCCAGCATGAATTATATTCTTAGGAGAGCGTATCTCTAGGAATTCTGATAGAGTTTGCCAACATTCTTTCTTTTTTACATATAGGACAGGGACATAAAGATTGACAAGAGTGAAGGTCATGTTGGTTATAGCGTGTCTGAGTTCGGTGTAGATCCAGTGCTGCATCTCATAGGAGATTTCGAGATAAAATTTATCATCCTCCCAAAGAGTAGCAAGCCCTCCAGAGGAGCCCCTTGCACTTATTACTCTCCCGGCATTTCTTTTCCAATTTGAATTGCTGATATTAAGAAGGGCTTCCCCTTCTATTTTAGTCTCTTGGAGCATGAGGATCTCTAGAGATTCTGATTTCAACAGATTTTTACAGCTTCGGATTTTAAGGGATTCCCCAAGCCTCTACAATTCCAAGAGACTAGACGCATTATTTGTTGGTTGTGGAGCCTAATCTTCGAGATTCAGAGATGTTATTTAATCGTGTTTGTAACCCATGCTTACTGTACACTAATTCCCCAACCTTGGGGTTTGGGGGATCGCCCCGAAAAAGGGGGTTCGGGGGCAACGCCCTCGAGAAAAAAATTTGGGGCTATTTTTGCCAACAGTTTTCGGGCCCATGGTTTTGGGTAACCCGTGGTATTTTCCCATTGTATTTTCCCTATAAAAGAAAGACATTATAACACGGCTAGGGTTGATGTATTAGGTATTATGCATTGTAAAGATATCTAAGATCAAGAAGAGAGACTGTGAGACAGTGAAGAGGAAGTGCAACGGTTGTGTTGCAGGTTGTATCCCTTCACTTTGTTGGACGGTATAATAATAAGGCAATTTCAGTGTGGACGTAGCCCATCTTGGGTGAACCATGATATATTGGTGTCTCTCTTGTAATGTGTATGTGTGATTATATTTTCATTTCTGTTTATTGTTATTGCTCTGCGATCCTGTTTTTCTACATTATTGACTGGCAGGTGAGGGGGTAGCTCCTCCCTTGGGAGGCCTGTTTCTAGTATTTCTGCCCATGGACATCTCGATCGTTGGTTGGCTACCTTTCATTTTTCACCTCTCCGCTTCTTTTTCCCTTGTCTCCCTATGGGATTTTCTCCCAACTCTTTTCGATGGCCTCTCGAAGGCCTCATCTTCTGAGGATCCTGAAATCTCCGGAGACTTCTTTCTTGTCATTTCAGCATAGGAGAGGGGGCTAGAGGCTCCTGTTGGGGATTTGACCTGTAGAGGGGAAGTTTCTTCCAGGATTTTATCTTCAACATTTGTAGTGCGCTGTTGTTCAACCTCTTCAAGAACTGAAACTAGAGGTTCTTCTGGAATACTAATATTTTCAAAAGGATTAATAGTTGTCTCTACTCTTGAAGGTGTTGAACTCCCTTCACCTTGAAGCTATCCAGAGGAAGGGACTTCACTCCCCATGGGCATTCCTTTTCCTTTTGATCTATTATTATTTTTTGCTGTGATTGGTTTCTGAGCCGGAGTCCATTGTTCTCCCTTTGGTTTCTCAACCTCCTCCTCTCCTTTCTTTTTGCAATGCCTGGCGCAATTCCCATAACCGTGGCAATATCGACATTTAAATGGGAGTTGCTCGTAGTCTAGTTCTTGGATGTATGACCAGTCAGCCACCATGAGTTTTATTGCTTCAGGAAGTCCTACCTCCAAATCCACCTCTACACATATTCTGGCGCAGGTGTACTGGTCCTTCCTCTCTACCCGATCTATGTATTTTCCGAGCTTATTTACTAAGGCTTCTAAAGATTTGGGATTCCAACAGTGCAGAGGTAAGTGAGGTAGGCGAACCCAGACTGGGACTACCGAGGGCACATCTTGCGTCAAATCAAAGTCCGGAGTCCATTTATTCAAATACAGCCCCTAAGGGCCCATAAAATAAGGGCCATTCCTAAAGATGAGATTCATGTCCTCTACATTGTCAAAGTCAAAGACAAAGAAGCCCTTACCAACTAAATAGCTTATGATTCCATCTTGAACCAAAGATCTCAAGTTCCTTTGCACCTAGTTATCAACAGCTTTGGGGCAAAGGCTAGAGGCCGGTGAACTGCCTTATGAGCCCTCATTCAACAAGGTTTAGCGCAGATCTGCAAGGATCTTCAGTTGGTAGGGAGACTGTGGGAATGCTAGCCAAACGTTTGACGAATTTTTGCTATTGCTTGTTCGCTGGGCGTTTACCACTTGCATCCACCAGTTTTTTGAATGCAGCTAGCTCGGGAGGAATGGGAGGGGAGGCCTCGGGGCCCCCTCCAGGAGCCATGTCGAGAAGGATCAGCAAGATCCCACCGCGCAGAAGGCAACACGCAGGTTAAAAAATATTTGAATGCTCCAAGAACCTCGAAAACGCTGTAACTAGTGTAAACCAAAATCCGGTCTAGTAAAGTAATAATTTAAAGGGGTTAAGTTTTTTTCCAAAATATTAGAGGCATTTTAACCCTAAAGTGTAACGTCCCCAACTAGATCTGAACTAATTTTGGGTTAACTATTGTTGTATCTCAGTACATTTTTTGGTTGGGAACATTCATCAAACAATTTGTCAACAATGCTCAAATACCACTGTAATCCCCCCTATTGGGTATGGAATGATGCTTTATGTTGGGTTTACTGTTGTAATGTTTGGTTATATAATTTGTGTGCTTATTGCAATTTTTAGACCTTAAGATAACCTTCCACAGTAATATTGAATACAAGAAAATTGAGGAATATGGTACTAACTCAATGAGAATATGTCTCAACATTCAGATGCAAACATTAATGCACATACAATAGTTGTAGCAGTAGAATAATTAAAATCTCAGTCCTGATTTATTACTTGAAATTATGACCTATAGGTACAATAAGTTTTTACTGTTCATATAGATGCTGAAACAACCCTCCAAACATGCCCAAACTAATGTAAGTGTCAATGCTCAGCTTGTGGAAAGTGATGAGAGTACCCAACAAGTATAAGTAATTCACCCCTTGCAACATAGGGAAGGAATATCAGTGTAGGTGTTGACTTGGGTGCTCAGGTCCCTCTTCAAGATATTGTGTCATCTTGCTATGGTGAAAGAGCCTCCTCTAACAGTCACAAACTCAGATCTGAAACTCCCCACTGTGATCTCAGTCAATGAGGGCAAATCGACCCCCTTTTTAGCAATGAACCATTGTGGATACCAAAATTAATAATGGAATATACTCAATGCCCTCTTCCAATGACTATAACTTAAAAATCTCCACATGTCTGCAATTATGTTGTGATTTTGTTATTCAACCAAGTCCCAGATATAACATAAAAATAGCAGAAATATACCAAAAGAAATTAATCAATGCCTTAATAATGGAGAACTAAGATGAATAGCAATCCTCTTCGAGGGAGGAACCTCCTTACACAATGTACATAAGACAAGACAAGATACAATGATGACTAAAATGAAAAGGTCTCCTTCCTATATATAGGAGACAAAGGGGTACAATAACAACTAATAGACCCACTGATAGACACAAGCCGACATCAATAATATGTAATGCACCATAATAAAGAGGGTAATGTGCCACTACAAAGGGGGGTAATGTGCTAATTTTTAGGGCTTAACATGCCCCTCCCCTTGAGATAAGTGTTGTCCTCAACGATTGATTAGTTGTGGATGCTTCTATATGAAGGACTCATCTTCCCATGTCGAATCTTCTACTAATAGGTTCTTCCATTTGATGAGGTACTCCATAATAGCCCGATTTTGTAACTTTTTGGTCCTTATTTCAATGATTTGTTCAGGTTCCAATATGAATCTTCCTTCTTCATCAAGACCGGGCAATATTGTTTGAATTGGGATATTGTCTCCTATTACCTTATTTAAGCAAGAAACATGGAAAACTGGATGCACTCTGGAAGATGAAGGAAGCTCCAATTTGTAAGCCATACTACCAATATTTTGCAACACCTTTAAATGACCATAATACTTTGATGCTAATTTATTGTCCTTATTTAGTTGCTTGAGGGACATCTACTTGTAAGGTTGTAACCTTAGAAATACCCAAACCCGTTCTTCGAAACTCCTTTCACTTTGATGTTGATCAGCTTGTTGTTTCATCCTATTTTGTGACATAGCTAGGTTGTCCTTAAGTATCTGGAGAACTTATTGTTGGTGCTCTATGTGATCTTCCACAACTTGAACTTTAGATTTTCCCTTTAACGTATATGTGATAGATGGAGGATGGTACCCATAAAGTTCCATAAATGGAGACATTTTTTATGATGTATGGAAAGAAGTATTGTACCACCATTCTGCCAAAGATAACCATTTCACCCACTGTGTGTGTTTATCATATGCAAAGCAAAAAAGATAGCCTTCCAAACATTTAGTTCACTATCTCAGTTTTCCCATCAGATTGAGGATGATAAGATGAACTGTGAGACAATTGGGTACCCAAACAAGAAAATAATTCAGCCCAAAATTTTCTAGTGAAAATTGGATCTCTATCACTTACAATAATCTTCGGATTTCCATGTAACTTTTGAATTGTTTCTAGAAAATATGTGGCTACTGTACTTGCATTAAAAGGGTGAGAGAGTGTGCAAAAATGTGCATACTTCGTGAGTCTATCAACAACCACCATAATAACATTATCTCCTTCTAACTTGGTCGACTTGTGATCAAATCCATTGAGACTTCTTCCCAATGTTGGCAAGGTATGTCTAATGGTTGTAGAAGTTCTGGGGTCTTAACTGTTTCCACCTTATTCTGCGGGGAAAACCAATCATCGACCATGAACCTTTGAACATCAGATTTAAGACCTTCCTTTAAAAATTCCTTCTTGACCCTGTGGTAATTCTCCAGGAATCCAGAGTTCCCACCTATAGGAGAGGTGTGTAATTATGAGATGACCTTTTGTTTTAGTTGGGAGTCTTTGCATAAATATAAGTGATCCTTACACCATAGTGAATCATTTTTCCACACAAAAGTATCTGATACACAGGGATCATCCTGTAGCTTTTGAATGAGCGCCCACACAGATAGGTCATTTTTACATTCTTCCCTAGCTGCTACTATCCAATCGGGTTGTAGAATGGAAATTGCACAAAGTAATGCCTCGACATCTCATCTTTTCTGGAAAGTGCATATGCCACCACATTATGTTTCCCTTTTCGATAGATGATTTCAAAGTCATATCCCAACATCTTGGTTACCCATTTTTGTTGTTCTTTTGAAGATAATCTATGTTCCAAGAAGTATTTAAGACTATCATGATCATTTTTGACCTTGAAGTGTCTACCTATTAGGTAAGGACGCCATTTCTTAAGAGCATGTAGAATTGCCAACATTTCCTTCTCATAAATGGGCTTCTGTAAGTGCTTTCCCTTGATTGGATGACATGTGAAAGCAAGCGGGTGTCTTTCTTGCATTAGAACAATGCCAATGCCATTTCCTGAATTCCACAATAAAAAAAAATTGTGAAGTCTCGTGTGGCCAAAACATGATCTTTGCACATAGCCTCCTTAAGTTTCTCAAAAGATTGAGTACTTGCCTCTAGAGTCCAAGAAAATGCATCTTTCTTCAGTAATGCTATTAGAGGTGTTGTTATTCTTCCATAATTCTAAACAAACTTGCTGTAGTACCCTGTCAGACCTAATAATCCTCGAAGATTCTTCAAGGTTTTGGGAATCGTCTAGTCCATCATGGATTTAATTTTGTTGGGGTCTACCTTGAAACCTTCCTGAGATACAATATGACCCAAATATTCTACCTCCTTTACCTGAAAGAAACATTTGGAATATTTTGCATATAGTTGTTTCTCCTTTAGTAGTTGTAGTGCCCTGTCAACATGTTGAACATATTCTTCCCAAGACTTTCTATAGATTAGTATATCATCAAAGAATACTAGAAATTGTTTTATAAGGAAAGGCTTGAAAATGGAATTCGTCAAACCTTGAAATGTGGAAGGCACATTCGTGAGACCAAATGGCATGACCAAAAATTCATAATGACCTTCATGAGTTCTGAATGTCTTCCTCCTTCATTCTAATCTGATGATATCCGGAACGGAGATCCAACTTTGTGAAGAAAATTGCTCCATGTAATTCATCTAACAATTCATCAATGATGGGAATAGGAAATTTATCTTCAATGGTGATCTTATTGAGCTCTCTATAATTTGGACACATACGCCATGATCCATCCGTCTTGTGTACCATTACCACTGGTGCAAAGTAAGAACTTTGGCTAGTCCTAATTATGTTGGCCTCTAACATTTCTTCAACCATACGCTCAATTTCACTCTTCTGTCCATAGGGGTATCTGTAAGGTCTGATGTTAGTAGGAACACTTCCTGGAATTAAGTGAATAACATGATCAAAATATTGAAAAGGTAGAAGACCTTTTGGAATATCTTCAAATACCTTGGAATGCTTATTAATCACCTTTTGGAGATATGGGGAAATAGGAGACTTCGATGTTTGAACATCTAATGAGCATAATTGTGCAATTACACCTTGATGTCCCTTTTTTTATCAATTTTTTCATACCATTAGAGATTATCACCTTACTTGGTTTCCATGTGATACCATTTAACTCATATTATTTTCCTTCCCATAAAAATTTCATGAAAAGCTTCTGAAAATTAAAAGCCAATGTTCCCAATTTTTGTAACCATTGAACTCCCAAGACAACATTAGCACCCCCCATTGGAATAGAAATCATTGGACTATTCAATACATATTCTCCCATAGTGAGATTGATATTATGGAATTTTCCTGAGCAGTTTATAGTTCCTCCATCTGCAATCATTACTTGAAACTCCGATGTTGGATATACAAAGCAATTGAGAACCTTGGCCAATTTATAGTGAATGAAATTATGAGTACTACCAGAATCAATCAACGTCGTTACCTTTTTCTTTTTGATATATCCTTCGATCTTGAGAGTTTGAGGAGTGATAATTCCAACCAATGCATGATAGTATATGGTGGGAGTAATCTCTTCGGAAGTAGTATCCTCTATTTCTTCATCTTGAGACGGTTCTTGTCCTTTTGGTGCTTCTTGTTCATTTTCTTCCTCTGCTTCACAATATATGCAAAATAGTTTCTTCTCAGTGCACTTGTGGCCCTTACTGTATTTTCTATCACAAGTGTAACAAATCCCTTTTGCTCTTTTGTCCTCTAGTTTTTGTGGTGTCAACCTTATAGGTTGTGGATTACTCGAGACCACACTTCCTTCTTTATAGTTGTGTGTGGTAGACTTCCTTGTTGCCATAATTTTGTTTTCAACTTTTCTTGCCACCATGAATGCATGCTCCAAGGATTTAGGTTCCCACATGTGAACCTCATGTTGGATGTTTTCTCTTAAAGTTCCTATGAAGACGTCAGTTAGATGCTCTTCTAGAATATCTGTGATCTTGATATTCAATTTTTCAGAAGTTCTCAATGTGCTCCCCAACTGAACCCTTTTGTTTGAGATTTATCAGTTGGATAAAGAAGGTATTGCTCTTGGTGTCCTCATAATGTGCTATCAATTCCTTTGTAAAAAAATTCCAAGCGACAAGTGGTTTATGAGAGCAAATCCATCTATACCACACAAATTGATTAGGTTCTAAATATAAAGATGAAACACGTACATTTTGTGTGGATTGCACCTCGTGTAGCTCAAAGAACTGCTCCATATGTAGTATCCATGTGACTAGATCCGTTCCATCAAACTTCCTCATATCGATCTTTGGGATGTAGTTGGTTTTTGACCCCATGTTGGAGTCCCTAAAGTCATGATGTATGTTCCTTTTATTTTCATCATGAATTTCATGGGATTTCTTCTCACTTCTAGAAAACCCTTCTTGCAACAACTTTGACAAACCTTCTTTCAAAACTTCCATATCCCCCTTCAAACCATTCAAATAATCTATGTCATTTTTCAAATCATGCATTTTCACTTCCATTTCATTCTTGGTTTGACCTAGGATTGATATTAGTGCATCTTTTGTCACTATTTTCTCTTGTAAATAGGATATGTCCTTGTGCATTTCTTCACCTTCGTCACAAGTCCATGTAGAACTGTCTGGAGGATTATTTGGTGTAGAGGTTCCCCTTTTAGGAGGCATTTCGAACAATATAGATAGGTATCACACCCTAGGGTTCACCACAATTATATCCCTCTACTCAAGCTACTCAAATTTAAAACAATGTACCTTTTTCAACCCTGATTGGAAGATTGTTTTAGGGCCGAATTAAAACTGAGGTAAATTTCAAATTTCAACTCCTATGGGTCTAAAAATTCGTCCTATTGTAGCCTTATGTGTTTTATTTATGATTCCACGGGTCTGACCTAATTCTGATGTGCCAATAGAAATTTATTTCGAATCTCCTAACACTTCTTATTGTTTGTCCTTTCAAAAGATCAAACTTGTACGGACTACCATGTGTCCAATATTTTGGATACAAGTATGAAACTTCTACCACATATACTGTGGTATGTGTCCTTTCTAATGAAACTAGTTTCACTCAATTTGGATCTTGCATGCCCTTGATATGACCTTTTTCCCTAGAACACTTGTTTTAGACTAGTTTTTGGACTAGTAAAAAGCCATAAATTTCGAGGTCAATATATCCAAACTTGTGATGTATCAGGATTTGAATTTCGGACCACAAATATTTAGGCATGTTTTTGAGGTGGTTTTTTAATATTTGTATTTGAATCCTTGTATAAAAATAATTATAGAGAAAATTCAAAGATGACTCGTTTTGAAGAAGCCAGTCCCGAGGAAAGAGCTCTGATACCAAATGTTATGAAACCAAGTCCCAGATCTAGCATAAAAATAGCAGAAATAGACCAAAAGAAAGTAATCAACGCCTTAATAATGAAGAACTGAGATGAATAACAATCCTCTTCGAGGGAGGAACCTCCTTACACAATGTACATAAGACAAGACAAGATACAATGATGACTAAAATGAAAAGGTCTCCTTCCTATATATAGGAGACAAATGGGTACAATAACAACTAATAGACCTAGTAATAGACACAAGCCGACATCAATAATATGTAATGCACCATAATAAAGGGGGTAATGTGCCACTACAAAAGGGGTAATGTGTCAATATTTAGGGCTTAACATATTTCTTCTCTGGCAATGAAGCACAATGAAAAGATGCGAGTGATATTTCCTCTCACAATCAACTAGGTGTATAGTTTCACCACCGAAACCAATTTTTCTCTTAGGGTTTTTGTCCCAAGAGATCTCAAATTCTCTTTTTCGAAAAATAAGTCATGAATGAATGAGAGAATAGGTTGATTTGGTCTTTCTTCCCCCTTTTTACCTTTTTTCAACCTTTTAACCTTTTTCACTTAATTATTTAATTAAATTGACTTCATAAAGTCAATGTCACTTTATAACACCCATTTTTATTTAATTACTCAATGTCACTTTTTAATGTTGTTTTTTCACCTAAATGACAGCAAATAATCATTTAATTACCTTTTTCGCCAACTATAGCCTATGAGAATCAAATAGGATAAGAAGTAGTCTACCTAGAGTGATAAATTGGAAGGGGGCATTACAGTCCTCCCTTCCCAAGATTGCATGTCCTAAAGCAACTGCAAACCAGGATTCTGCAAAATTTGCTTTCCCTCCTAAGTAGCATCCTCCCCGGGCAAGTCTATCCACCTGATAAGATACTGCCTAATCACTCTACTCCTCAAATGCCTCTTCCTAAAATCTATAATTTTCTCTGGGTTTAGTTCCAACTGACCCTCCTCATCCAGTGGTGGTAACTCTGCTAAAGTAGTGACATTCTATACAACTGCCTTCTTGAGGCACGTCACATGAAAAACATTGTGAATCTTTCTCTCCTATGGCAGCTCAAGCTCATAAGCTACTTCCACAATTCTCTGAATCACCTTGTAGAGACCATAAAAGTGTGGCTTCAACTTCTTTGCACAACTTTTCTTCAATGAAGATTGTCTATATGGCTGCAATCTTAGAAAAACCAAGTCTTATACCTCAAAAATACGCTCAATCGTGTTCATGTATGCATGTATCCTCTGTTGGTTATGGGCTGCCTGCAGATTATACTTAAGGACCCTAAGAATATTCGTGGATTTCTTGTATCCATTCTTTGGATTTGGGGGCCCTTCTATCCCCAAACGCCATTTCCATAAATGAAGGACCATCATATCCATACAACACTCAGAATGGGTCATACCAATGGACATATGGTAAGTGGTGTTGTAGCAATGTTCTCCCAGGTCCAACCTTTAACCTATTCCCTCTATTTCCATAACACATAATTATATAGATACCACTCAACCCATTTGTTCACAATCTCTATCTGGCCATCCGTCTAGGGGTGGCAACTGGTACTGGGATTCAACTTTGTGCATGCCAATCTAAACAACTCCTGCCAAAATGCATTGAGAAAATTGTTGTCCTTGTCATTGATAATGAACTTCAGCAACCCATAGAGTCTTAACACCTCCCTAAAAAATAACTCAACCACCTACGATGTTGTATACTCTGATGAAATGGCGAATAAGTGTGTGAACTTGGTCAACCGATCAATAACAAGATTGATGTTCCTAATGTTGGAAGAAGTTGTCATTGATGTCAACAGGGTCAAGATATCTATGTCAGTGATATTGAGTGACGTTGTCATTGATGTCAAAGTGATAATGATCATGTGGAAGTAATGTTGAAGATGTACCAGTGATGATGAGGAGGAGGCAGTAGTAGAGGATGGTTGTTTGAGTAATGTTTGATGAATTTTTGTGAAGTCATGAAGATAAGGAAATAAGAAGTCTTGAATCCCCTAAAGAAGATCTTGAAGAAGAAGCCTTGACCCAAGTGTATATAACTCCAAAGCGGTTCCCTTATGGCGTAGTGGTTACGCATGGCCCTCATGGGAAGACACTTTGAGTTGTACAAAAATAGATCAGCAATCACTTAAAGAAGTCCATAAGGTGTGTTGGGTCCACATGACCAAGATGATTGGTCAATATGACCATGATAAGTAGCCCCTTAAGTGATAAGGATTGTTCCACAAGGCCATGTTGGTGTGAAATATGAAGAAACCCCCAAAGTAATGGTAATTTGGTCCACATAAGCCAAAAAATAATGATGTTGGGTCCACATGACCCCGAAAGGAATAAAGAGTTATCCACTTAAGTATGATGACGAGGAGATGGCCCAAAATCCCCTTGATGATGTTTTGGAGTGATCTAGAAGGCAATATGAAGTTCCATGTTAAAACTGTAAAAGTGGTCCATGAAGTTGGGATTCATTCTTTAAAGTCCCCCTTAAAATACGAAGCTCCTAATTTTAAGGAGAAGTAAAATGTTTTCCCTAAAATAAATTAAAGACATCTTGGAGAGTATAAATAAGAGTTGAAACTTCTCATTTTATCATCATTCAAGTCTCTATTTTTTAATGCACAAATTGTAGGAGAAAAGTACAAAATTTTGAGAAGGACGAAAGTTCAAGAGGAGAAAGGCGAAGTTTTGAAGAGGATTGAATAGATTCATGAAAAACTTGCATAACGTTCTCATACGGTATCAGAATCACAAAATTATTGGCTCGTTGGAAAGCTTATTCTAAGCGCTATGTGATGACATGATCTAGGGTTTCTTTCGGTGAAGGTTTTATTTCTTATTTTTTCATCTTGGAAAATGTATGGTTCTTGCTTATGGGCGTCTCTTTTGATTATACATGTCTCTCATGGACTAGGGTCCATCTTGTTAGCTTGGAAATGGTATGAATCTTGTACATGTACAAGAGCTTCTCTCTTGGTGAATCTTGTTGAAGATATTGCACATAGTATTGTGAACTTGCATAGATTATGATGATACTTATATAAATTATGGCGATTATCTTGGTATAGATCATGGTGAGGGTATAGATCATGATGATGTTATTGGCATATATCATGGTGATGAGATTCGTATAGATCATGGTGACGAAATATATCATGATGATGTTATTGGCATATATTATGGTGACGATCTTGCATAGATTGTGGTGATATTGCATAGATCATAGTGAACTTGATATGTTATGGTGATTATGGTGATGATCTTGGCATAGATCATGGTGATTATGGTGATGATATTGGCATAGATTTGTGTGATGTTTGCATATATTATGGTGGTGATCTTGGCATAAATAATTGTGAATATGGTGATTATTTTGACATAGACTATGGTGATATTGGAATGCATTATCATGATGCTATTATCATGATATATAGTTCCTTTTGGAATGAACTAGGGTTTGAAGGTGATGATGATATTAATAGTTTGAATAAGAAAACAAATGAAGTCTATGGGGGTTTGTTTATGGGATTTGATTGCGGTTTTGGGAGGCATATTTTTTGTCCTATCCTTGACGATTCTATTGAATATTTAAAGAGAAAGTTTATTTCAAATTTAAAGTCTATAGTGCATATATGTTTTGGCCTTATTCATGAAGGATTTTGTTGTAGATTTGAAGGCATTATTGAAAGAATTTGCCTGCAGATTTGGAGGACATATTTGAGGCATGTACATGTTGACAGAGATAGTGATAGTGACAACGACAGTGATAATGATTGTGATAGTGACAATGAAAATGATAGTGATTGGGACAGTGATAGTGACATTGATTGTGAGAAGGACAGAGTGAAGACAATAACAATGTGAAGAATGTGACAGGTTCATGTTGATAGAGATAGTGATACAGGTTCAGATTGACAAAAAAAATGATACAAGTACAGGTTGATAGAGACAGTGATACAAGTTGACAGAGACAATGATATAGGTATAGGTTGAGAGAGACAGTGACAGGAATAGAGACATAGAGACAGTGACAAATACAAGTTGACATTCTTAATCATATAAGGGTGGTAGGACAGGGAAAGGATAGGAGATCAAAGTCTTGTTTTGGTTGGTTATTCAGAACTATGAGTTGGTGCTCACAAGGGGGTCGATGCCTCTTTCTAGTTGGTGCTAGAGAAATCAGTGAGTCGGTGCTCACAAGGGGGTTGGTGCCTCATTTTAGTGAAAGGATCTCAAGTTTTTTCCTTTGAGAAATCTCTTTATTCTCTTGAAATTCACTTGTTAGGTCTTCTTCAATTTTCTAGGCCTATTCTATTTGAATTCGTAGACCAACAATGGTCTTTTTAGCTTCTTCATGTTCCTTATGTATTTATTCTAGTTTCCTTGTCAACATTTCTTCAAATTTTCTTGCCACTTCCTCTTCTATCATAACGCTCTTCAAATTTGTGCTTAGTTGGGAATCTTTCTCTTCTAGTTCCTTTCTTAGTGAGATAATTTCAGCTTCTTGTTTCTTGAATATTTGTTCCTTCTCCTCTAGTTGACATGTCAAGATTTGTCGTGTTTTTCAATAGTCTTTTCATCATTTTTTGTTCTTTAAATATGTCCTTTGTTCACTTCATTCCACTTCTCTAACAATGATTTCTTCTTCTTGAGATTCTTGATTTCATCTAGAGCATGAATTAGTTGGATTTCAAGATCAAATTTCTTTTCAACTTCAGAATCTTCATTTTAAAAGGGATCAACTTTTGAGTTTGTGACAAGAAATTAATTCAAGTTATTGCTACAACCATCAAATGAATTGTTGTCTTCATTGGCATATATACTCTTCTCCTTTTCTTCTTCTTCTTCGTGACATTCAAGAGCAAGGTGTCCCGTTTTTCCACAGATAAAACATTTGTCTTCTTGTTCATCTAATTCTTCATTGGAAGTATAATTCTTTGTGAAACGATCTTGTAACTTGTCCCAAAGCTCTTTAGTTGATGTACACTTTCCTATTTTGTCTTTCACATCATTGGATAATCCGTCTAGTATGGAATTCATTGCCATTATATTGTATTTACTTGACTCCTTTTTAGTTGTATTTGTTGATGGAATAGTAACAACTAAGTTCCTAACATCAACCCTAAGTGCCATCAAATATGCCTTCATCTTTATACTCCATGATACGTAATCTGATCTATCAAATAATGGTGCTCCATTATTACCAAAACCTTCTTTATTTTCCATGTGTGTTCCAAAGATATTCCTTTCGGCTATTAGAATATACTTGAAGGAACCTACTTTGATACCAATTGTTGGAATATTCACCAATACTGAGAGGTGGGGGGGATCAATATTGATCACTTTTAGCAATTTCTTACTTCAAACATTAAACTAAAACAACTTTAAGTTACTATTACATAATTAACCATAGTACATTATCATCAACACATAAGGTCAAACACAATGCACAAGAGATTTTATGTGGAAACCCAACCGAGAGAAAACCACAAAATGCTTTTCTTATATAATGTCAAGATTACATTCATAGGAAGCACCAACTTCCAAGATTCTACAACACCAACTAGAAGGAGGCACCGACCCCCTAATTTATAGGCACCAGCCTGAAGGAAGCCCCAACTCCTTGATTTACTAGCACCGACTGGAAGAAGGCACCAACCCTCTTATGGGTGCCAACTTACTCATATCTCTAGCACCAACTAGAAGGAGGCATCAACCCCCTTGTTAGAACCAACTTGAAGGAGACTTCGATCTCCTATCCTTTCCCCATCTTGCCACACTAATATGAATAAGAATGTCAACCTGTCTTTGTCATTATCTCTATGTCCTTATTCATGTCACTGTCTCTGTCAACCTGTACCTATATCGATGTCTCTCTCAACCTATATCATTATTTTTGTCAACTTGTACATGTATCAATGTATGTGTCAATTTGAATCTATATCACTATCTCTGTCAACCTGAACCTGTCACTATATTCACACTATCATTGTCTTCACACTGTTACTATCTTCACTATGTCCCTATCACAATCACTATCACTATCACTATCACTGTTACTGTCACTGTCACAATCACTATCGCTATCATTGTCACTATCACACTCACTATCTCTATCAACCTATACATGCCTCAAATCTATCCTCCAAATATGAAAGCAACTTATTCCAATATAGCCTTCAAATCTGCAATAAAATCCTTCGTGAAGAAGGCCAAAACATATATGCAATATAGCCTTTAAATTTGCAGCAAACTTGCCCTTTAAAACTGGAATAGAACCTTCAAGGATAGAACCAAAAAGATGCCTCTGAAGACTATAATCAAATCCCAGAAATAATCACCCATAGACTTCATTTGTTTGCTTCTTCAAACCTTTAATATAATAATTGTCTGTAAACCCTAGGTCATTCCACAAGGGACCCTATATCATGCTAATAACATCATCATAATGCTTGGAAATATCACCATAGTCTATTTCAAGATAATCACCATATTCACAATGATTTATGCCAATATCATCACCATAATATATGAAAACATCACACTAATCTATGCCAAGATCGTCAACATAATCACCATGATCTATACCAACATCATGTTTGATGGACAATCCACTCGAGCGGACACGAGCCGGACCTCCCTAGCTCAAAGTGAGTATAGAACAAATAGAACAGACTACAAATGTCTTTCCTAGATCTACTTAAGGATCAAGTGCTAGATGTCTTACCTTAACTTCACAATCCTTTCTCCTGGATGCTGCTCCACGTCTCACGATCGTTAGATCTTAGCTGCAAGACCTGTTAAGACACAAAGTACAACACAAACAATTAAAGAGCATCTATACAATAAGAGATCTAAGTAAACAGTTAAGCAGGTAAACTACTCAATATCATCACACATAAACAATATTGGTGGAAAGCATTTGTATTACTGTAAAATCGGGAAATACATAGTAAGGAATAGACTACAACCAAGGCTTAATGCTGCAGTCCTTCTCCATCCAAGCCATTTTCCATATCCTTCCAAGGAAGTAGAGTATCCCAATGGATGAGTTAGAGATCTCTCTAATATGATTTCACCAGCATGTAGGCAGCTATAGACTTCCTCCCTTTGGAGAGCGGTAGAGATTCACTTATATAGGACTAAGTGGGTAGGGTAGGTTGAGATATGGTAGGAGAGAGATAGGGAATCCTCCCAAAAGGTTGGGAATCGAGTGCCAGCTCCCCCAAGAGATCAGGGATGAGGATACAAGTCAGCACGCTTCGAGAATGAGCTCGAAGAAGCTATTTTTTCCCATTAACTGACTTCATTGCACCCTATAATGGAGCAAGGTGCGACATCGCAGGTTGCATGAGTGTAGCCAGCGACGACCTCTCAAAACCTAGAATAAATGCAATGGTGTCCTTTCCAGGTAAATGACTTAGCCAATAGAACTTCAGGGATGTATACACTGAATCTAATGGTGGTAAGATTTTAGGTGTAACAGAATGCCCCCCAAAGCATGAGGCTGTTAAAAAATCGGACAGGTGAAATGCTTTGACAAAAAGAATGGAAAATGGGCTTGTTGGTTGAAGGACGCTGCTGCAGTACAACTGAATCTGAACTGAAAATATCATATGATGTACAACATGGCTTCCGACCAATACAATGCAGATCCATGGTAGTAATGACCGACTGAACACAATCATTGCTACTAGACACAAGCATAGATCCATGATGAGATGATAACACAGCCACGACCAATACAAATGTGGATCTGTGTAATATGACTCAATCCATCGCAACCTGGGTAAAACATGATTCCCCAGGGTCTTCAAGCTGAACCCGTAATGATACGAATCTATCCATGTGATTACAAATGTCTTGATGTCGAACATGGTAGAAACCACTTGATTACCGATCATTGATGTATACCGTTAACAAGTGCAAGGGAAATCACCATTGATGTCAATGATTCCCAAGATATCATAGTACATATCATCAAGCATGAATAAATGAGTTGAAGTCGAACACGAGATGAAATCTTTCAATCAAGAGCCAATGATGTAAATTCATGTCGAAAGCGAGGTAACCTACCATTGAGGCATGTAGGGCCAAGGTACTTTTTTGGTTTCTAGATTCAATCCTTGGATGATGATTTGAAGTCGACAAGGATGAATCCGTCGAAGGAGGGCCATGGTGAATCCCCCATCATCGACACGAAACACGACAAAGGATGTGTAGAGTGGATCGAATGGTACAGTAACATGTGTGATTGACTCAGAGTAGGCCGACATGATGGAAGGTGTACAGACTGCAGATAATGAATAGTGAAAGTATTCTTGAACATGGGCATGGCATGACTTGGCAGTATTGGCATGACGAGTACGACACGAACTCCTAATGAAACTGATGATGGAAGATTTCTTTGAATGAATCAAAGGAGTAACAAGACTCAGGAAGTAAGCGGAACTCAAGGACAAACAGATGATCCAAGTACTGTATGCAAATGCATATGAGTGCCATGTTCAAGAACGACTAAGTACTGCCACAAATAAAGGTGTAGTACAAAAGCTTTCATTTTTCTCCATCATGAAGGATGAGTGCCTCAAGTGTTTTTTACGAGCTTGATGAGGGTAACCAGATGCTCAGTATAGCTCATCTCATAGATGAGTCCAATCCCAAATATTTTTCGAACCTGGGATAGGAGGGGTTCGTCCCATGGTGGGTCCTTCAATTTGAAAATTTAACGAGGCCATAGAAGGAAAACTCGGTCGTCATTTCATGTTTAGAGAGTCTGAAAAGAACTAAAGAAGAGTCCAATGGTCCTTTTTCGTAAAGCTAGCCTCATCGCCCGAAAAAAGGGTAAAAAAACACAGGAGAGGACTCTTCCAGTCATGATTGGATGAAGTATACCTTTTTCGTAAATAGTGCCCCCTGGTCCAAAAAAGGGGTAAACTATCACCAGGAAGACAACCATTCAAATCCTTTTACAAGCGTGAACACGTCAAGTTCGCTTGGCAATCTTTTTGTATTTCGAGAGCCTGAAAAGAGCTTAAAGATAGACTTCGGGGGGGTTCCTTTTCCGTATGATTTTAACAATCCCAGAAAAGTGATAAATCGTAACTCGGTAACGTATTCTCATAGTTTCAAGAGCACGAGAAAGAACAAAGAGTAAGCTCATAATAATTACAATCTAATGAATGAAAAGATAAATGACAAAAATTCACAAGGGGTGTTCATACCTGAGATGACTGTTCCAATGCGAAAATGACATGAAAAGACACTTAACAACTCTTGCACACTCGGAAACTAGGTCAAATAGTCAACCGAACGTTCAAATATGATAAAATCCATCCAAACTATAGCAAATGGCATAAAGGCATCAAGTATTTGAAAAAGGAATATTCCATTTTGTTTATAAATAGAAATAGAAACCAAATATAGTCACCATTGTTCTATTTTCCAAATTTGGGAGGAGTAGTACCATTTGGAGCCAAAATTTCACTCGTAGATTCCAGGAGCTACGAGCAGCCATTTCACTTGCCGTCCGGAGCAGGTAACCCTAAAATTAATCCAACATAATTGTAGTGGTTTACATTGTTAAATTTTGTTCATTTTTTTGGGTTTTGGCTGGATTTGGGAAGGGCCATTGCGCCCTCAGCTCATCGCAGTCTTCCCTTTCGGGAACTACGACGAGACTGAGTCGTCACAAGGGTCGCATATCTGGACTGCTACGACGTCGCATTGTTTGTAAAGATGGGGTGCGACAACGGAAATGTCCATCCCCAAACTCAAGCGAAGCTCAAAAAAGGAACTTTTGGTGGTTGAAGCAAGTTCTAACAATGTTAAAACTCTCCTTTTGGCAGGTTACCAGCAACCAAAATGGATTTGGAGTGGCGTGATCGGGAGCATGAGTTAGATGATGAACATGCTGCAAATGATCCATGATGTGTGGAAACACTGAGGAAATGTGGGCTCCTCAAGTTCTTCAAGATCCAGGGTATGAGGTCCCAAATCCCACTACTAACGCATATGCTTCGATGTTGGGATGCGGCCCAACAATACTTCATGATCGGTGAGCACGTGCTTACCATAGATGTCGAGGACATCTATTTCCTGATTGGATTGTCCCGTAGAGGGGACAATGTGCTTCTGACTGGATCATGTGGAAGTGATCGGACTGTGGGTGACATGATCCTGCAGCACTGTGTTCCCAACACCCGTGCTTCAAGTGGGAAGATTCCCATTAAAGATGTGCAGGAACAACCATTGCATGCCATACTTTTCACCATTACGAGGATGGCATGGATCCAAGATCCTCACTTGGCCACCAGGTCACAAATGTTATATGTGGAGGACTGCATGTCTTCGAAGATATTTAACTGGTGCGAGGGACTCCTCGCAAACATGCGAGCTCAGGTGACCAAGTGTCAGCGGGGAGAGCTCAAATAGTTTGGCTATGGTTCGATAGTAATCTCGTTCTTATTAGAACGGGTTCCCCTCTTGCGCCCTCAGGTACCACTGGATGACAGGGATCTTAGGGATCCACACATGGCTAGATGGACAAGGGTGATGACCCGTCATTGTGGGAGTCCCATCATTGGATATGGTCCTGAGTTTTTCACTTGGCTGGAGGGCCAGTTACTGATGGTAGAGTACTTCCCGTACAGTGGTATGGACTTTAGAGATGACCCGAACTTGCCGCTGCCAGAGGGAGCAACATGGGGAGACCTTGGTAAGAACAAATAACCCTTGTACTTTTAAAGTTTTGTGCATTCATGATCTTTTTTGTTATAGTGCTGACAAGTTAACAACATGCGTGTGTAGATGTGGGCCCCGTACGACCAGTGGGAGTCTCTCTTCTTGCGAGGAGAGAGAGAGGAGAGGGATCAGTCATGGGTCCTTCCATACATGCTGCCATTGTAGAGATGGACGGGGTCTACGCCAACCTGAGTGGGTTGACGTTAGATGTTCCCGAGCCGACGATAGATGAGGTTTCGCGGCCCATGCAGGTGTACATGGTTGGAGTGACTGTGCGCTTCAATGCGCTGCTTCGCAGCGCTGCGAGAGTAGTTGACTGTTTCCACACTCAGTAGGCCAGAGATGTTAGACCACCTAGGGTTGTATGATCCAGGTGCTAGGCCTTACATTGTTACTATGTATGTATTGAGAGCTTGGAGGCCTCAGATTTTTTGTACTTACTGAAAGCTATGAGGCTTCAGATTTTGTAGAGACTCACTGAAAGCCATCGTGCTTCAGATTTTGTACCAGCACTACTTTTATGATGATATATATATATATACAGACATTCCGATGATTTATACATTATGTGTTTAAAATGGATGAATGGTGTGGTCTTGTTATGTGTTTGCTTATAGTTTGGATGGATTTTATCATATTTGAACATTCAATTGACTATTTGACCTAGTTTCTGAGTGTGCAGGAGTTTTTAAGTGTCTTTTCATGCCATTTTTGCATTGGAACGGTCATCTCAGGTATGAACACCCCTTGTGAATTTTTGTCATTTATCTTTTCATTCATTAGATTGTAATTATTATGAGCTTACTCTTTGTTCTTTCTCATGCTCTTGAACTATGAGAATACGCTACCGAGTTACGATTTATCACTTTTCCGGGCTCGTTAAACTCCTATGGAAAAGGAAGCCCCCCAGAGTCTATCTTTAAGCTCTTTTCAGGCTTTTGAAATACAAAAAAGATTTCCAGGCGAACTTGATGCGTTCACGCTTGTAAAAGGATTTGAATGGTCATCTTCCTGGTGATAGTTTACCCCTTTTTTCGGACTAGGGGGAACTAATTACGAAAAAGGTATACTCCAACCAATCATGACTGCAAGAGTCCTCTCCCGTGTTGTTTTACCCTTTTTTTGGGCAATGAGGCTAACTTTACGAAAAAGGACCATTGGAGTCTTCTTTAGTTCTTTTCAGACTCTCTAAACATGAAATGACGACCGATTTTACCTTCTATGGACTCGTTAAATTTTCACATTGAAGGGACCGCCATGGGACGAACCCCTCCTATCCTAGGTTCGGAAAATATTTGGGATTGGACTCATCTATGAGATGAGCTATACCGAGCATCTAGTTACCCTCATCAAGCTCGTAAAAAACACATGAGGCACTCATCGTTCATGATGGGGAAAAAGGAAAGCTTTTGTATTACACCTTTATTTGTGGCAATACTTAGTCGTTCTTGAACATGGCACTCATCTGCATTTGCATACATTACTTGGATCATCTGTTTGTCTTCGAGTTCCGCTTACTTCCCAATTCTTGTTACTCCTTTGAGTCATTCAAAGAAAGCTTCCATCATCAGTTGCATTAGGAGTTAGTGTCGTACTCGTCATGTCAATACTGCCAAGTCATGCCATGCCCATGTTCAAGAATACTTTCACTATTCATTATTTGCAGTCTGTACACCTTCCATCTGTCGGTCTACTCTGAGTCAATCATGCATTTTACTGTACCATCCAATCCACTCTACACATACTTTGTCGTGTTTCGTGTCGATGATGGGGGATTCATCATGGCCCTCCTTCGACGGATTCATCCTTGTCGACTTCAAATCATCATCCAAGGATTGAATCTAGAAACCAAACAAGTACCTTGGCCTTGCATGCCTCAATGGCAGGTTACCTTGCTTTCGACATGAGTTTACATCATTGGCTCTTGATTGAAATATTTCATCTCGCGTTTGACTTCAACTCATTTATTCACGCTTGATGATATGTACTGTGATACCTTGGGAATCATTGACATCAATGGTGATTTCCTTCTCACTTGTTAACGGTATACATCAATGACCGGTAATCAAGTGGTTTCTACCATGTTTGATGTCAAGACATTTGTAATCACATGGATAGATTCGTATCATTGTGGGTTCAGCTTGAAGACCCTGGGGAGTATGGTCGCCATATTTGTTTGACAGACAATCCACTCGAGCGGACGCGAGCTAGATATCCCTAGCTCAAAGTGAGTCTAGAACAAATAGAACATACTACAAATGACTTTCCTAAATCTACTTAAGGATCAAGTGCTAGATGTCTTACCTTAACTTCACAATCCTTTCTCCTAGATGCTGCTCCACGTCTCACGGTCGTCAAATCTCATCTGCAAGACCTGTTAAGACACAAAGTACAACACAAACAAGTAAAGAGCATCTATACAATAAGAGATCTAAGTAAACAGTTAAGCATGTAAACTACTCAATATCATCACACATAAACAATATTGGTGGAAAGAATTTGTATTACTGTAAAATCGGGAAATACATAGTAAAGAATAGACTACAACCAAGGCTTAACGCTGCAGTCCTTCTCCGTCCAAGTCATTTTCCATATCCTTCCAAGGAAGTAGAGTCTCCCAGTGGATGAGTTAGAGATCTCTCCAATATGATTTCACCAGCATGTAGAAACTATAGACTTCCTCCCTTTGGAGAGGGGTAGAGCTTCACTTACATAGGACTAAGTGGATAGGGTATGGATAGGGTAGGTTGAGATATGGTAGGAGAGAGATAGGGGATCCTCCCAAAAGCTTGGGAACCGAGTGCCAGCTCCCCCAAGAGATCAGGGATGAGGATACAAATCAGCAGGCTTCGAGAATGAGCTCGAAGAAGTTATTTTTGCCCATTTACTGACTTCGTCACACCCTGTAATGGAGCAAGGTGCGACGTCACAGGTTGCATGAGTGCGGCCAGCGACGACCTCTCAAAACCTAGAATAAATGCAATGGTGTCCTTTCCAGGTAAATGACTTAGCCAATAGAACTTCAGGGATGTATACACTGAATCTAACGGTGGTAAGATTTTAGGTGTAACACATCACCATAATCACCATAACATATCAAGTTCACTATAATCTATGCAATATCACCACAATCTATGCAAGATCAATTCCATAATATATGCCAATAAATCATCATTATCTATGCAATCACCATGATCTATACCAATATCATCACCATAATGTATGCCAATAACATCATCATGATCTATGCCATCACCATGATTTATACCAAGATCATCACCATAATCTATGCAAGTATCATCATAATCTATGCAAGTTCATAATACTCTATGAAATATCTTCAACAAGATTCAGCAAGAGAGAAGTTCTAGTACATGTCCAATATTCATACCATTTTCAAGCTAACAAGATGGACCCTAGTCCAAGAGAGACATGCATCACCATAAGAGAATCCCATAAGCAAGAACCATGCCTTTTCCAAGATGAAGAAATAAGAAATAAAACTTTCACCAAAATAAACCCTATATCCTGTCATCACATATCCCTCACAATAAGCTTTCCAATTAGCCAAGAAGTTTGTAATTCCGATACCGTATGAGAAAGTTATGCAAGTTTTCGTGAATCTACTTGATCCTCCTCAAAACATTGCTTTTCTCCTCTTCAACTTTCATCCTTCTCCTCAAGATTTCACACTTTTCTCCTAGAATTTGACAAATTAGAAAATAGAGACTTGTATGATGATAAAATGAGAATTTTCAACTCTTATTTATACTCTCAAAGATGCCTTTAACTTATTTTAGGGCAAAATTTTTACTTCTTCTTAAAATTGGGATCTTCATATTTTAAGGGGGATTTTAATGAATCAATCCCAACTTCATGGATCACTTTTAGAGTTTTAACATGGAACTTCATCTTGTCTTCTACATCTCTCCAAAACATCCTCAAGGGGATTTTGGGCCATCTCCTAATCATCATACTTAAGTGGACAACTCTTTATTCCTTTCGGGGTCATGTGGACCCAACACCATTATTTTGGGGTTGTGTGGACCAAATCACCTTTACTTTGGAGGTTTCTTCATATTTCACACCATCATGGTCTTGTGGACCAATCCTTATTACTTAAGGGGCTACTTCTCATGGTCATATGGACCAATCATCTTAGTCATGTCGACCCAACACCATTATTTTAGGGTTTTCTTCACACTTTACACCAATATTACTTTGGAGAAACCTTATGGACTTATTTAAGGGCTTTCTCTATTTGTGTACAATTAAAAGTGTATTCCAATGAGGGATATGTGTAACCGTTATGCCATAAGGGGACCTCTTTGGAGTTATATAAACTTGTGTCAATGCTTCTTCTTCAAGAGATTCTTTAGATGCTTCAAGACTTATTATCAATATTATCTTCATGAATTCACAAGAGTTCATCAAACATTACTCAAACAAACATCCTCTACTACTGCCCCATCATCATCACTGGTACATCTTTAACATTACTGCTACATCATCACTATCACTTGTACTAGAGAATTCATCTTACAGATAGTTAAACTCTCTCATGGACATAACTAAGCCCCTAGATACTTAATCCATGACAAAAACAAAACAAATGGTGATCTATTCTCCTAGATCTAGCACAATACATAAGCTATTAAACATGGAAGAATAAGGGAAGAAGTAAAACTTACCTCCAACCTGTAGGTTGTCCTAAATCCAGCTCCAAGCTTGGTGTCCAAACTTGTAGATCTGAAAACAATATAGGAAACAAACCTTCCAATCATACAAATGTACTTAAACTAGCTCAAAATACAACATATCATACATCAAACAGGAAGCATAATATGGGAGAATAGGCAAAGTTATAATTAAGAAACCTAAAAGAAGCTTATTACAAATGATATACCTAACATTATGCTTGATCACACCTTCTCCAAGCTATCCTTCACCACCCTTGCAAGAATTATGGGATCATAATGGCCTCCTTGCTAAGTGTTCCCCAATCATAGGATCATAGGTTTCGTGTTTCCAAGATCCCCCCCCCAAAGCTCATGGATGGCTCTCTTCTTATAGGATTTGAGAGGCCAAGCACTTAGAGAAGATGATGGATCTAAGTGAAGGAGATGTGGATCAATGATTTAAACCATGCCAAGGAGGGAATGTGAGATGGGATTCAAAGGGGTACTTCATCCCAAGAAAATCTCCATGAGATCCAAGATCCAAAATCAAAGGGATAAGCCTAAAACAATATTTTCCTCCCATATAACTGAGAAAAACGCAAAAAATTTCAAATTGTTAACCCCATATAGAACACGGTGTGTAAATTTGAGGTGTAACATCACTATTGATAGATTTTAGTGTAGTGACTTGTCTACTCTATTATCTACCCTTACTATGAATTGATGAGGTTCAATTGACAGAAATACATGCAATAATCAACATTCTTTTGATATTTCTAAGTAATTTTCAAGAAAAGAGAAGGGAGGAAGAGAGTAGAGTACCTCTTGAAGTTAGCCACTTGTAGAAGATCCCCTTGCTTGAGAATCCATCGCCTTTAGGCCTCCATTGGAAGCTTGCTTGCTAGATCCTTACCTCTACCTCTAAGAACTTGAAAAACTTTGCAAAACTTGAAATCTATCTACCAAACTTGAATTCACAACTAGATTTAAAACATAAATTCAAACTCAAATTTGGGGTTAAAATTGAATTGCATCATATTGAATTGAAGAAAAAAAGAATACATACAACCTTGATTTGGAGGTCAATCCCTTCTCTTTTGCTTTGAGCCATCCTTCTCCATCCGTGTCTTTGATCATCCAAGTGCTTTGTGTTGAAGATGAGCTTTCCAACCTTTCAATCTTACAACATGCCTTTACTCTCACTTTCTGTATTTTACTTTCCCCCAAATGCCTTTCTTATATAGCATTGGGATTTGTGCACTCAATTGATAAAGATGAATGTGGGACTAAACTTTTTACTTATTTTTTATTATTTTCATAAAAAACCCACTTTCCATAGTTTTCCAGCATTTGACTTGATTTTCCAGAATTTTCAGGACAATTAATACACATGTCACGTATTCTCTCCATTCCAAGAATTGTAGAAAATAGGTTTTGGCCCTTTAAGTGGTCCTAGACTTGGCCTCTTTAGAGAAACCTTTGTCTTCACATACTTCTTCATTTGAAAAAGCGGTGGTCAGATGGGATATTAAAGCTCTCAATTTTTCCATATTTCTGGTCTTCATGTTGCAGGTGAATGGTAAAATGTGCTTCCAACCTTCACTTGTTAAGGGTGTTAATTTGATTTTTAACAAATGCCCCCTAATGTGTGAGGTCTGTAGCGGATCTAAGGGCCGAAATACATTATCTCTTCATATTGATACTCTTTAGTGATCAAAGCAGGATGGTAAAGGATTATCTCATGGGCACATGATAAGGAAAAGCACCTGCAAGTGAAACAAAGCAATTTCCCAAATATACAAAATATTCCTGAGGCGGGTATACCCATGCTCATAGTAAACAAGAATGTCCACGAACAATACACAGTGGATCCATGTCAAAAGAGAATTTTTTAGAAGTGTAAATGTGGACTTTGATGAGTTCAAGAACAAGGTATTCATCGAACTTTTGACATGGTAGTTTAATCTTGGGCAACTCAGGAAATGCATCAATGAGTGATACAGCTATTTTTCCAAGGTCTTCAATACAAATCATCGATAGTATGATTTTATATCATGTGAATATATGAGCTGATGCTAAGCATAATAAAACACCATCTGATTACCAGTCATTGATGTATACCATTAACAGATGTGAACAGACCCACCGATAATGATGATGGAATCCAAGGTACTAAGTACAAACTAGCAAGTGTAAATAGATGTTCTGAAGTTGAACACTTGTAGAATCAAATAATCAGGGGTCATTGATGTATACCCCCTGTCAGATTTCAAGTAAACCTACCACTAATGACTGCAATATCCAAGGTACTCTGGGGTTTCTACATCCATTTCCTAGATGATGATTTGGTGTCGATAGGAATAGATCCATCGGAAGGAGGGCATTAATGCATCCCACAACAACCGATACGAAACATAGATCAATAGTTTGATATAGTTTGGTAGAGCTACAAGATCCAACATTGTATACTGACACAAGGAAGTCTAACATGATTAGTCAGGAATACTTGAGGAATGCCCGACACCATTTTAACTTCCATTGAACAGATAACACGACGTAGAATAGATACTTGGCAACATAAGATTCGAGTAACTAACCATTATTAAATCCATCAATGCCATATGTATTAATGAAAGCTCCATTGATGACGGGAAGGATAACCCATTGGTGGAGATCTTTTCAAATTACTAGTACAGTTTCCTAAGGAAAATGTAAATGGTGTACTGACATCGGATACCAAATTATGTATCGTTTTCAAGGGCGACAAGGAGTTACTGTTGCCATTTTTCCAGGATACAATATGATATGATTCAATTCTCTCCTTTTTTGGATTTTTTTGTTTTTTAATTTTTATACCTTTATCATTTATTAGCTCGAAAAAGAAGAAAGAATGCTACTGTACATGGGAGGGAACGAGTGTTACATGGGAGTACTCCTATATTTCAAGGGCATGGGTCAAGCTGAGGCAAAGATCCATATTGCAAACCAAGGGCTGAGCTAGTTGTGCACACTCTTACGGATGCTCCCTCCATGGGTTGGCTATCTGAAGCAGGATTATGTGTCGACAGACAGTGAAATAATACCATGTGATTGCGTTTATCCAATTTGGTATAATGGCCAAGTAGGAATGGGGCAATGAGGTTTACTTCATGTTGAATCTTGTGAAAAATTCCAAAATCATAAATCACCATGAATCGTGGTATATCTCGAACTATTTGAATCAAATATTTTGCACTGTCAATGTCTTAGAGTCTTGTGATCAAAACCATTTCAATACTCAACTGTTTAGTTAGAAACCGGCTCAATATGTGCATTTAATATCTAAAAATAGCCCAAAATTGAAGAATTATGATTATCCTATCATTTAAATGGATACAGTTTATACACGTATGAGTGAAAGATAAGTACAACACTCATTTTCACCATATTCCTTGTAGGTGTAGCCGATGGATGAGAGGAGGCATCTCCTTTCAGCATGGATTTCTAGAAGCTGTGAACTATTATTCAGTGATCTGCCAGTTATAGGTGAGTCTTCATGCTGGACCAGGAAAATAGAAACAGTTCAAATGTTTTTTTTGAAGTTTCCAAATATTTTCATTTTTTATGAATTTTTTTGGGTTTCATCTTGAAGAAAAATAAACAAAAAGATAAAACATTTTATACTATTCTTTTTTATGTGTGCAAAGTTCCTGCCCAAAATGTCTAGAACCTTAACACATTTTTTGGTTTATGATGTAACCTAGTTATTTCAGCTTCTACTTATGTCCTTAAATGATTTGTTCAATTAAATTGCCATAAATAATGCACATGCTTGCTTTTTTCGGAAATATGTTAATGACTTAGATGCCAATCAAGTACGTAGTTGGCTAAGGAATCAACCAAACTATTCAGACTTCTAGGAACATGAATGTATTCATTGAATTCAAACTATCGTTCTAAAAGACGTACTCGTAGAAAATTTCTAAATAGTATAGGATGTCAAACCTAATACTGAACGTTTAACTGAGATACAACCAATTGCGTGTCCATTTTGATGGCTATTCGTCAAATGCCAAGGGTGTTAGCTCAATGGTTGTGTTGTATTCTGCAACATTATTGGTTGAGGATCCGAGAAAAATGCCTCTTGAACTTAGAAATTGGTCATTAGGTGTGAAAATAACCCATGCAACGGAAGCAATGTTTCGAGAAATACGATTGCCGCCATCCACATATCCCACATATGTGAAGGTTTCTTATGCCATCTACCAAAGCAACAATGCCAACCAAGATAAGTGTGTGCACGAAACAACAAGTACAAAAATATATACAAAGAATACAACATAATACAACAAGTGTTGCGAGGCATCAGTTCCTACGCAAAGTATTTCTTTAGATAGAGACCATTTCTTATCTCTGGTAGAGGTTCCCCATCATAATTGACTAGTCATAAGCTCCTCATTTTAATAAATTTTTTACGACAAGTGGGCCAAACCATTTTGGTACAAATTTCCCTTTCCCTATTTTATCGTGGTCTTGGTCATAAACTAAAACCAAATTGCCTTCAGAAAATACTTGGGACGAGCCCATTTGTCATATTGGGCCTTGACCCTTTTCTTGTGTGCTTCTACATTTAGAGAGGCCTCCCTTCTAGTTTCATCAAGAGAATGAAGATGGAGGAGTCTTTCTTCTTCTGTAGAAGTGTTAGGTAGGAGTTCAATTGCTAGTTTTAATTATGGGATTTCGCATTCAATCGGCAATACAACTTCTTCTCCATAAACCAATTGGAAAGGAGTGAAACCGGTTGCGGTTTTAGTTGTGGTACTGTATGCCCAAAGAGCGAAAAACAACATTAAGTTCTAGTTAGTCTTGTTCTTATTGACCATTCGCTGCAACATGGGTTTCAAAAATTTGTTGATGGCTTCTACTTGTTCGTTGCATTGAGGGTAATATGGAAAGGAAAAATTCCTGCCACAATCATAATCTGGCTGTAAGTTCATCCATGAAGGAATTCTTGAAATGTTTTCCGTTTTCATTGACGATCTTTCTGGGTACACCAAACCTTGCTATCAGGTGATTGAATAGAAAATATGATGCAGTTTCTCCCGTGCAATTGAATGTAGGCATCGCTTCAACCCACTTCGTGAAGAATTCCACTGCTACTATGATGTAGTGGTGGACATCATCTGAAGGCGGGTTGATTGTCATAAAATCAATGGCTCATTTTGAAAATGGACCCACGATTACTACAGGGTGTAATGAAGCAGGATGTGCACACATTTTTCTTGTGTATATTTGGAAAGGGTGACACTTTTTGATAGCATTGATGCAATATTTAAATATTGTGGGCCAAAATTATCCTACACGCAAGATTTTTTGGGCAGTTTCCATCCCAGAAAGATGACCGCCACATGCTCCAACATGGTAATCATTTAAAACTTGCTAAGCTTCCTCATGTATTAATCAACATCTTAAGATCAAGTCTACTCCACGATGGTACAAATTATCCCTGATGATGAGGTATCTTCATGCTTGGTGTCGAATGCGACGCTGTTCAATGCTAGAAAAACTGAGGATCAATCCTTTGGGTTTGGAGATATATGATAAATGTTCCATACCAAGGATCTAATGTTGCAATGATAAATAAATGTTAGTCCACCCAGGATTCAACACATATAGTATCCTCTTTATCACAGTGTAACTCAGACATTAGTTCTGCAAGTGCTAACGACTTCTTGGCTTTAGCGTTTATGAACTTGAGATCAAATTCTTGCAAAATTAATATCAATTTTGAATACTTTCCCCCAATGATATGTCGAGACAAAATGTGTTTCATGGGGTTCATTTTAGCCACTATGGTAGTTTTTCTTGGAAGTATATAATGTCTAAGTCTTTGGACAACATGAACCACTGCCAAGGCTAACTTTTCAACCTGGGAATATCTCAATTCAGTACCTACAATTCCCTTACTAAGATAGTAAATAACGTGTTCTTGTGAATATCCATATTCATGTACCAATACCATTCCTATGGTGGAACTAGATACTGCCAAATATAGCAAAAAGTCTCTACTATAGTCTGAAGGACTAAGTGTTGGGGTTGATACCAAGGCTTTCTTTACTGCATCAAATGAGCATTAAGATTGGTCATCCCATATGAATAATGCATCCTTTTTTAGGAGACGTATGAAACCTTTAGCTAGTTTGGAAAAATTAGCGACAAATCTTCTCAATAAGTTTGGTTTCCCTTGTAGGATTTGAAGTTGTCTAATTGTTTTTGGGGAAGGAAACTGTAATATTGCCTCAAACTTGATGGGATCCACTATAATCCCTCGTTTTGATACTATGAACCTAAGCAATCTCCCAGAGTCCACACAAACATGCATTTATGTGGGTTCAACCTAATGTTGTACATATGACATCGAATGAATATTGCACGTAAATGTGCACTACGTTCGGCTCTTCTCTTAGATTTAGATGCCAAGTCATCAAGATCTATTTCAACAATTTTCTTAATATCATGGAATGCATATGACATGGCTCTCTGAAAAGTGGCCCCAACATTTTTAAGGCCGAATGGAGTTTTCAGATATGAAAAAGTCCCCTAAGGGCATATGAAATTTGTTTTGTGCTGGTTTTGTTTTTTAATTTGGATATGGTTGTAACCAAAGAATCCATCTGTTATGGAAAAAATTGCACAAGTGCACTCTTCCACTTGGTGAGGGGCTAAGCCTTGTAGGTTGTTGCAATGCCTCAATCCTTAGAGCCCCTTTTGATGGTGGTTGGTATTTCCTCCAAGTGATTATGCTTGTTAGTGTAGTTCACATTCAAACATGAAAATATTAATAAAAAAAAATGAAAGATATGGAGGGAGAATGAAAACTTCAACAACAACCAAATATATGTTAAACCACTCTTGTATTTCCCAATGGAATAGTTGTACAACACCTAGGAGGTGAAGGATTCAAGGGAATCCAACAATCTCCCTTAGGGAGGCCTTTCTTGTCCAAACTAAATGCTAAGTAGGTGGAAGAACAATGGAGAGAAACACTTGCCCCTTGATGGTATGTGTAAAGCCAGCTTGGGAATGCTCACAATGGTAGGAAATGGTGGGCTATGAGGAAGCTCCAAATCAAATCCAGCAGCATAAACTTGCTCTAATTTATCTCTACCAAATGCATGTCAATGGCTTCCTTTTATAGGTCAAGACGTGGCCATCAAACAACTAGATCCAAATGTGAAATATCCTCCATGAACTAGTTTCAAGGTACACAAGGGAGGCTGATTAATTCCCCCAAGTGTGTGAGGAGCCGAATCATGATCCTTGGGGAATATTGAGTCTCTAATGCGCCATTTGGCATGAGTGGTCCTGTCGTTTTGACATTAGCGTGACTATCGAAGGAAAAGCCGCACGGGTGTAGTGCAGGAATTGTTCAGGTAACCTGCACTATAGCGCGGGTCAACTATGTAATACTCGCGCTACCCTTTGTTTTGACTGTTTCTTCGCACTTGTGGACTCATGTTTTGTTTTTGATCTATTGAGGATGCCTGTGGTTAGATGAATTTTTTTATGTTGATGATGCTTTACTGGATGAATCGCTGAAATGTCACATGTGTGTGACTTTTAGGCGTTAACAGATGCCCCCTGATGTATGAGGTTCGGAGGGTACTATAGAGCCGATAATACATCATGTTTTTTGTTGTTTCTCTCATGTTCTGTAGGACAAAGCATATGTGGAAAAAATAAAGTTCTCCCATGGGGGAAGAGTGTTGGTGGAGTTGTAATAAATAATAGTTTGTATACAAACGAGGTGGACATTCCCATGCTCGTGAAATGTTGTCAAAGTGATTTACAATGAGAGAGGACAAAGGTGTCGACTCTACTATACTGTTGGGACATGGATGAAGAAGGCTTCAATCCATGTTAGAGTAAATGCCCAGGCAGGTGCTGCAAAATATTGAAGAAGTGGAATTGCTGGTGACCATGATGAACCCACTGTGGTGGGGGACTAAGCTTGGTATGTAAATCTGCCCGAGGGCTTCACCGTACCGAATAGATTGCTATCATGATTTCCAAATGTGAAAATTGCTACCTTCAAAAGTATGTTTCCCCCTGATGCGATGATGTGTTGACGTCAAGCATAGGAGAAACCACCTAGTTAGGGAGCAACAATGACTCTCCCTACTAAGTTTGAGGTGACCCCTTATAGTTATTGAAAGGGATCCCAATGTACAACTGCAACTACTGTAACTCTTGGAATATAGTGTTTTGACGTCGATGAGAGTTGAAGTACATGAGAAGACAAGAGGCCTATCCTGAGAACTAGGATCATATTGTAACCAACTAGTGGACGAACATACCTAACATAAAATTGGTTGATAAGCATAGGGCTCATAACTTCCTTTGATCGATGTAAACATGAGGAGCAAGGACGACAAATTTTATTTCAAGATGGAACAAGTTGAAACAGATGGAGACAAACTACAAATGAAAGGGTTTTTATGGAGACGCAAAACAAAGGGTAATGGTGACAGAAAAAACAAATATTGCTGAGCATATGGAGACTTAATATACATCGATCAAAGGAAGCCATGGGTTGTTTCCAAAATAATATGGTGTTCCCTCAATGTGAGGTTACGAGGGAACTTGTTTGTACATAAAGAATATCAGTGGGATCCCCACAGTTTTTGGTGTATCAGGGGATCAATTTGATGATGGGGACAATCCCCGTGGTTTTGAGTGGATTAGGGGACACTTTCCAATGGTGAAGTGAGGGTTAATTTGTAAACACAAAGATGGGTTACCCATGAAACAATGCCATGCAATGTATGTATGCGAAGTAACTGAATGGAACTAGTTACTTCAATGGGGTGGGGGGCATGAGTGTCTTTGTGGGGGTGATGATATGAGGAAGATTACAGAATTTAATGTGCTCATGGAGGTATGAGGGGGATCTGTGAATCATTCTCAAAACATGTGGTGAGGAGTCTTACGTGTGTCTACTTGGTGGATTAAATGCGCAATTATGAAATGATACTCTAAGGGAGGGTCGTTTCAAGTTTGGTCAAATTCCTCGGACTTGTGGGGGGGCAACATCATGGGTGCCAATTGATGATGGGGATGGAAGTGGTGCGCACACCCATGGGAGAACATGCTATTCACGGAAATGATGTTGATGGCACATAAAGTCCATGAATGGGTACCCTATGATTATCAGAGGGAATACTGGGATATGCATTATAAACATAGGGTAAATATAGTCTATATGCCAGTTTCAGAATGATACCTGTGGTAGGGTGCATGCCCCTTATTGTTAGAGCTTTGGACTCTTATATGTATAGTGGACAAATGAGAGGATCCATATTGGCCTAATCATGGTCCTGCACATGTGGCGCACATACCCAAGCTAGTAGAAGACTTAACCAAGGTATTGATAATGCATAAATCGTATAACCAAAACATCGCGTACTTGTGGGGTACTTGGATAGAAAAATAGTGTCCCAATGACATCAATGGGAATCCAAATTGGTTGGTTCCATGTCAAATATATCGAAGTGCTGGTCGTCGTGGTGTGAACAGTTTTGAAAATAGAGTTACAGTTTGTCCATGGCATCAATTGGAAGTTTGGGTCAAATGAGTATAAAAGAGGGGTGGGGCCCACTTTTCCAAATTATTTGTACTTTGTGCCACCAACCTCCTATAGTGCATTTCGAACGTTTATGGGAGATCCGGTGCACCATTCGTCAATCTGCGAGTTCTGGGTAAGCCTAAACTTAGTCATGTTTAATTGTATCCGGGTAGACTTTGGTTTAGGGGACCCCTGGGTGTCCATGGGTCATTTTTATGTTTTTATGGTTGTCGTGTGAGATTTTGAGAAAATCCCACATGCTAGCGCGATATTTTTGAAAAATATCATGTTGTCAAAGCGTGATATTTCCAAAATCATGCATGGTGTAGCGTGCTCACTAGGACTGGAAATATATACTATACCGCGTGTAGCGCAGGACATATGAGCTTCAATCGCGCGCCTGGTTTAGCACGACTGTTCCTCGAACAGTTGCGCTGCATGCGCGATCGAGCTGTGTATCTCCCGTGCGCTGTTTAACGTGGCCGGATATTTTTTCGGTCGTGCTATGGGAGAATATGTTGTAAAATCTCGCGTTATGCACATACCTTTTTAGAGAAAGCCACGCTGATGTATTTTTACAAGTCTGATGGGTGATCATTTCCTTGTGTAGGTGGTTGCTGGTTAGTGATGGCACATGTCTGGGATGTGGAGTGGAGAGAGAGGGAGTATGATGCCCTGCGATATATTGTGTTGGATGACTGAGCCATGACTGAGGCCTTACGCGATGGTGGGCTCTTGAATATTTTCAAGAGCCCTATGATGCAGTCGACCAATTACTTTGCTACTGGATATGTGGGACTATGATCGCAGAGTGTTCCATGTGGGCAGAGGGGACCTAAGTATCGTTACTCAGGATATTTATTTTTTGAATGGATTGAATCCCCGAGGGGTGAGGGAGCCTCACTCCCCTCAGCTGGTGGGGGAGACGATCCACACTTTAGTGGATCGGTATTGCAATGGTGACCAGTTCTATGAACTTTGGTGGTGTGTTGGTGAGCCATCTAAGGGCTCTACCAGTGGAGGTTGTGACGACAGATTTTGTATGTGTGTTGGGGTCCATGTCCCCCAACCGAGTTACAAGAGGTCATCTCTAGCTGGTGGAGAAGGTGATGGCTAGTCAGCCCATGGAATGGGGTTCACTGATGCTGCAGTCGATGATGTACCAGATGTCAGATTTACGATGGGGTGCGGTACCTTCTTCTTCTGCAATGTACTGTGCTCCTATTTATTTGAGCATTATCCGTCCTTGAGGCCACAGGTAGTGGTTCCCTCGAGGGGATCACAAGAACCGCAGATGGAATTTTGGGGGAGTATTATGCCTCGTGCTGGGGGTGGGCCCGTGGGGGCGTATTATACACCCCAGGCGTTGGATGTTTGGGAGGGCCGCATAGGTTGGGTGGATAGGTACACTTGGAGCAGTATGGATTTCCGAGGGGATCTAGAGATGCCCATTCCTGCTGGTGGTTTCGATGCTACTGGTTTATTTTATGTTTGTGTACTTTTCGCATAAGGACCATCTGAACATCAAAATAAATGCCCTTGAGGTTCCTCCTGGAACGTTCATGAATAATAGAGCGACTGAGACCTTCAATAACTAATAAAAAAGATATGGAGAAAGAGGGAATCCTTGCCAAAGTACTCAAGAGGCCTTAAAAAAGGGGGATCCAAACACATTGTTCAACACCGAAAAAATAGGAGAAATAACACAACCCATAATCCAATTCGTTAAATCTAAATTGAACCCAATATGCAGCAAAGTCAATCGGAGAAAAAGCCATGACGCCTTATCAAATGCTTTAGAAAGATCCTATTTGATAGCAACCACTTGCAACTGTTTAACTTTGATAGAGTGAAATCCTTCATGAGCAGCTCCCACCGCCTCATGGATGAGTCACCCCTTCAGAAAACCAAACTGCTTGGGAGACATATATTCAAAAAGTAATGGCTTGAGCTGGATTGCTAATATTTTCGCTATTAGCTTGTAGACTCCAGTACAAAGCGAAATAGGTCTAAAATCTGCAAAGGTACTTGTCCTATACTTTTTAGGAATTAAAGCAATAAATTTAGAGTTCAAGGCCGAATGAGACACCCCAAAGAGATGAACCTCTTCAACCACCATCAACAAATCCTCCCCAGATAATTCAAAAAAATCTAGATATAATTATGGGGGCCATCGATTTGGACCAAGGATATTATCCCTTCTAAAACACCTGAAAGAAGCCAAAACTTCCTCTGAGGTAATAACCCTAAAGAAATACTCGCTATCGGTCTGAACCAACATCCGGGGGAATTTATGGATTACATTAAGCATCCCCAAGATGTCACAATTTGTAGGCTTCGAATAAAGACCATGAAAAAAGGAGACAACCTCCTCCGCCAAATCAGTGAATCCTTTAACCGACGATCCGTGAGCATCAAGTAGGTACCATATAGTGTTAACATTCTTCTAGTGTGAAGCCACCCATTGAAAAAACTTGGTATTCATATCACCAACCTCTAAATAGAGTGCTCAAGTCTTTAGACACCATTCTATCTCCTCTTCCTCCAGAATCTTCATTTTCTCTGCTTCCAGACAAGAAATTAACTCATTCTCCCCCCCATCAGAAAAAAATGAGTGGATCTACTGCATATAATTCCTCTAATTTCGATTCCACCCCCAATAAGACTTCATCCCTAGACTGCCTACGAGTCCCATTCCAATCCCTGACACAGACCCGAAGGATTTTAAGGTTCATAGCAAATTGATAAGCAACCCATCCCTCCTCTCTCCTCAAATGAACCCAAGACTTCTCAGTCAAAGCTTGAAAGCATGGTAAACTCGACTAGCTAGAGTTATACTTAAACAGAGCCCTAGGTTTGTTCATTTGAGACCCAAATTTAGAGAATATTGGAAAATGATCCGAGAATAGACATGAACCAACCTAGGAGCGAAAAAAATGTTTATCTTCAAACAAATTTACATTCAAGAAGAATCTTTCAAGGCGTTTAGAAATACCTTGGTATCCAGTACACTTGTTGGTCCAGGTGGGTTTGATTTTAGCATGTTTGACATCAATCCATCCATGCATTGCAAAGAGGTCCCAAAAATCAGCCGCCTGCGATTCAACACGTGCTAGGATGCCCCAAATATCCTCCACATCCATAGTAAGATTCATGTCGCCACCCACAATAAGCGACCCGGACCGAGTGCATTCCAAATTAAGCACTGTCATCCAGAAGTCAAATTTGTCCTCACAAGGCCCACAAATGTTCAAAATAAGGAATTTCTGATCCAATTCCTTATTAAAGACTTCAACCCCCAAAATAGACCATCCACCAAAAGAATTTAAGACATGCAACCTTCTGGAAACCCCAAAATTGAGTCCTCCATATCTTCCACATGCATCCACCGAAAAAAAGAAAAAGGATGGAAACATCTTCTCTAATTTTCGAACAATATCCATACCCACAAACATAGTCTCTTGTAGTAATAAAAGATCACTCTTCTTCACAATAACAAATCGCTTGAGGGCTAGTAGTTTGGCCCGCCCCCTAAGGCCTCTAACATTGACAAAAATAATTTTCATATGGTCTCCCCATCCTATGGCTTACATGCTCTAAGTACCCCTGAAATTTGTAGTTGACGACCTTGTGAAACTTCCCTCATAGCCTTTTCTTTAGCATGAAACATTAAGGTTTTATGACCAGCTTTCCTCTATACAAAAGAAGAAGATTATTCCATAGCAATACCTTCAATAACCCCTGTGTTTTTCACACACGAGTGCAGAAAGTATGGACCGTGACTCCCATTTCCAAATACACTACCTCCTCAATCTGAAACTAACATATGGGAAGCAATCAAGACCCCACCTTTTTTGGTTCCTTCATAATTACACTTCCCAATACGTTAAAAAGAGGAGACATTGAATCTACCGCCACTGGTGTGAAATCAACAGACTGAGGTTCCACCAACTTGCATGCATTCGACACCACCACATCGTCGTCGACCAAGGCCCCAGGTGTCTCCAAATCCATCTTACCACATGCTTCCCATTGCTCCACCATTTTGAATAACTGACTGCATGAGAGTTCATAACCTTCCAATAGAGACTCCATGGTCGGAAAATTATCAGCAATTGTTTTGGGCTTTGAGAGGGGGAAGAAGTCCCTGATAGTTTCGTCGCCAATCCACTCCTATACCGTCAGATGCCAAACAGTCTCTTCACTCACCGCCAATTTCAGATATTTTGAAGTTCTCTCATCCCCGCAAGGTACCTCTTTTTGTTTCCAAATTTTCTTTATAAATTTAAAGTCGCAGTCTTCTACGACATGGCCATATAAATGGAAACATGCTAATCGAAATGGGACATTTAGATAGTCCAACGGTTGAGAAAAAATGTTCTCACCATCCACCAGATCCAGGGACTCAAATATCCCTTGGCTTGCATCAACCTCCACTAAAATGTGATCCACAACGTGTCTTTGAGTTTTGAAAAGATCTGCATCCACAACAATAAATTTCCCGATAGAATCTTCGATAGCTTTAAGACCTTCCTCCGACCAGAATTATAGAGGAAGAAAGGGTAGTTTAACCCAGATAGGAAAGGATGCCAGCGAATCTTTACGTGGGTCAAGCAAGGGGTGTCACGGCTTAATAGATAGAGGGATCTTACCCAAAATCCATACCCAATGCAAAATCGCTTTTGCGTCCTCCATAGAATTAAATTCAAAATGAAACCACCCTCGTGGCAAACCAAAAACCTACGAAGAATTGGATACCACCTTTGACCATGATTTGGAAACCCAATCTTTAACAATGACCTCCGAGAATTTTATGTCACAAAATATACCGATAAGCACACGATACGTAAACTTTGGTATCACCATAACCAAAATATCTCTTCCCACCACCAATTCCTTACAGAATCCTTTAGAGAGTAGTACTTTTGTCTCTTTTGCTTAGCCAGAGAACCCAAAAGTTTAGGCCCCGAGTTCCACAGAGATTTATCATACTGTCCCTCCAATTCTTCCTGAATGAGCCAACTTCCAATGAACCCACCACCTTTGAACTCTTTCGAAGAAATGAAGGCAACCCATAAGCACAGATCGAAAAATATTCAAAAATGGGATTAGTAATAGGATACTTACCAGAAATAAGAGGATATGACCACCCATAACGTGTAGATGTACCAAATGGATCATGGTAGTTAATGGACGTCCTTCCTTCCCACTTCACCGAAGGAGAAGAAAGTTTTGATCTGGACGAAGGATTTGTGATCATGCCAAAAATACATTCCGCACATGTATCCTAATCTGGGCCATTGCACCACTTCTGTGAATGATGCCTGGGGAAAGAGTCCATCACCGATGGAGAAAGGTTTTCTAGATCCATCGTATCTGTTCCCAACCGCATCAACAGAACCAGTAATGAACCAAATCTGAGTGGAGGGCCAGGGTTTGACAGTTCCACCACCCCCTTGTCAGCAAGATTAAAGTCTCAGTTATAACCATCAAAACGGTTATTCCGATCTGGCATTGTACCTTCCCCCCACCAGAGCCTTGTTTAGAATACACCTCAAAATCAACCGAAAAAATACTAATATCCGAAATGGAATCATCTGAGTAGCCAACTAGGGTTCCGCAAACAACCTCCATGGAACTTGCCAGAGGCCGAGGCCCACGAACCAGAAACCCTAATATTCAAACCCTAGACGACGCACCTCAAAACCTCTCTATGTTAACATAGGAAGACTTTCCTTCCCCTGCTAGAGATAATCAACAATTAAGGAACATAGAAAAAAAAATTATACTTATCTATAAACATAGTTGAATCCTATGGAGTGAATGCTAGGGAATTATTTTCTTCCCAAAACTATGTGAATTTTAATGTGATTTTTACCATGAGTTAGGGCCATGGAATGAAATGGTGATGATATATTTTGTCGTGTCCCCCTCTGAATAGAAATACTCTAGCATAAGATACCCACAACAACATAAGATATCCATAATGTGCATGTGAGTCAATGACGGAGTTGAGAACTAGGGTAGGGAAGAAAAATAAAAAAAATACCTCTCAAAATAAAAATTACCTTTTAAATTCACCTTTACTTTGACGGTTAGGTGTCAACCTCACATCATGTGTGCATGGTTATGATAGAAGCTACCTTATTGGATTGGGGTGTATTTTGCACTCAAAAGGTCTTGTAATTAATAGATCAATGCCTAGAGAATATAATATGTAAGTCACTAGGGAATAGTCATGTCCCTTTCATATTCGATTTAATCCCTTCACGTCGCCTCAACACATAACCTGTCTTCATGCTTTACTTGACCATTCATGTCATGTATATTAATATTATTAGTTACATAGTCACGTCACTATCCTATGCATCGCTAGGACATATTAAACATTACTATGATATTTGCACATTATCTATTAGGATTGGCCATTATCTATTAGGATTTTGGCCTTGTCCCTCTTGTTAGGAATATTTGCATAGTCACATTCTCCATATACTTGCGTTCAATAGTCATTGGTACACTTGAATTGAGTTAGTGCCAAAGTAAGATTTGCACATAAACCTTAAATTACACATATACATCGTACATTTTCATTGGATCGCTATCCAAATGCAAGGGTGATTCAAAACAAATATTGGAACATAACTGAGTTTCCCCTCACACTCCTAATTAATAAGGTGACTCGCTATCAAATATCAAGTCCATCAAGTCTTTGAATAAGTCTAGAAATAGGTTGTAAAATCCTATTGGCATAATCTTAGATAAAAAAGACGATATAAATATTGGATTGAAAAGCTTATATAAATCTTGGATTAAAAAGATTGGATAAATCTGGAAGGTGAAAAGTATTTGAGGTAAGCTTGAGATCCTTTGAAGAATTCCTTAGGAAGGCCTTTATATAAACACTGAAATTATTTGAGATTTTGTTTTGCTAAGTTAAAGATACATATGACATGCATAAGAACAACCTCATCTATGCATGGCCTCATTCATGCATGGTCTCATCTATGCATGAATCCATGCTTTGCATAGCTCTACATTTACACATATCGTCCACCTTCAAGTAGGACAACTGCTAATAGTTTAAATGGTGATAACATGACAAATGGTGGTTGGAACTATGTAGAGAAAGACATCAAATTATGGGGGGAAAGAAATGAAGAGGTTCTTGTCTTTCATTCAAAGGAGAGGATGATTGACATTTCCATGACATAGAACAAAAGAATATCGTTGGGTGTTAGAAGGAGGTTGGAATTTACATTCAGAGTAAGTACTAAATATAATGTTTCCCATCTATCCATGAGAAAATGACTGTAGAATTTGCTAGTGCAAATCAAATGGCCATGAGATTGAGCCAATGGACTTGTCATTGAATTTGTGTTGGTATTTGTTTCAAATCAATTGGATAATGATCGATTTGAGGGAATACATTTATATAAATGAAATTTCATTAAAGAAGTTGTTCTTAACATTTAATTTATTTGACATGGGGAAAGACTAGGACATTGAACCCAACTTGGCAATTGTTGAATTAATTTGTTTTCCATAAACAAAAGTGGATATTCCATTCAAGAAATTATTTGGATTTATTTTTTAATTTTTTATGTCCATTAATATATAGGATTGAGATTTTCTATAGATGTAGACTCCCTCACCTACTGAGAAGGACTCATTAACTTGGAAATAGTGAGCTAGAGTCAGATTGCTACAAAATTTGATTCTTGGAAAATTGATTATGCATTGTTTACATTGCAAGAAATTGAGCTACAAATTGTCCATTATTGCATTTGGGTCAATAACACATCCTTATTGGAGTGAATGAGATCCATCCCTAGGAATAGAGAAGGAATAAACTTTACCATTTATAAAGCCATTAAGAGAGCCATTATTCTAGCGTAGAAGAAGGATAGACTTGTTGTTTCCATACCAATAAATCACCTATCATTTGGATGATGAGTATTTATTCTAAATAAGAAGTCGTTGTTGAATGCTTGGCCTTTATACAAAGAAAGTAAGAATCTATGTTGTACACCAATGATTTCTTAGTTGAGTGTATTGAGAGTATAATAAGGGTGGTGCACTTTCCTATAGCCTTGTTTCAACAAAATACGAATAACATAGATCCAACTAAGCTTGCTTTGAAATTGACTATTTTATGATATTATTGGAGATGAGAAAGACTCCTATTTGATGTTGGTTTTAACATTTGGGTTTGCAAGGTAAATTTCTTGTGTCCATTTTGTGGTTTCCATTTACCTTCCTTTGAATTTCTAGTTTTCTATTTCACAACAATAAATAATTAAATAACAATTAACATTGGTCTAATTATTTAGCTAGTGTACAATAGAGAAGAAAGGACAAATGTTATAATCTAATCATACATGTTGGTAAATCAAATTGAGCATAAGCCTATAGGTTATAGACCATAGTGATATTAGAGAATATAATCCTTGACAAAAGAATGTTGTAGGAAGACATTAGAACATAGTGATATTAGAGAATAGAATCCTTGACAAAAGAATGTTGTAGCAAGACATACATGTAAAAAATCTGAAGACAAAAAAACTTGAGGAGCTACAAGCCTTTAATGAGTAGATTTGGGAAGAGAACCGAGAATTGAGGAAGTTGCGAAAGCTATTTAGAGAAGATAATGAAGCATTGCAATCCAAGATACAAAAAATAGAAGACTTCCTCATCTCTATAACAAAGAAACTTGCTAAATTGAAAGGACATGTTATAAAATTGACTACTTGTTTTTTGGAGAGGATGGCACAAGTAGAATCACTACATCAACAAAGTTCAGTGAAGTTGCATGAAGAGTCGACAATGAAAGAAGTGGAATTGGCTAAGTTATTGGTATCTATCTAAGATACTAATCAAACACCATCATCTTTCATGGCTATTGCAAAACCCAACACCATAACAAAGACAAACATGGTAATATTAAGGTAGGGAAAAATTTTGAGGCAAAATTTATCCCATGGGCTAATTTTTGAGGTTTTTTTTTCCAAAATAGGATTCACCATTTTCCCTTTTTTTTCCAATATGATTCGCCTAAATTCCATAGGACTAAAAAAATTTACACTAAAAATCGCACAAATTGTCCAAAAACTATATAAAACCTTTATAAATTTGAATATTTTTTAAAAAATATCGCCCAACATTTTATGGTTGGAAATTTAATAATTAGTAATATTCGCTAAGGTTTCTACACTTTAAGAAAATTATAGATCCTTAAAAATTTCCTTATATTAAGTACCTTTCTCAATATTTTTTGGAGGAACCTTTTGGTATTCTCTAAAAGCATACTAGAGGCATATACTCCAACATAATGAGAAATATGGGTTGCAATGGAAAAGGGCTAGGAAAGAGCTGCCAAGGGATTGTAAACTCCACTGTAGTTGAACCAAGGGTCAATATGAAGGTCTAGGTTTTAGTGGCACAATTGAAAAATGAGAATGCTTAAAGGCTAAAATTTATTGTGAGTATCAAGGTGATGAAGCATACAACCCAACTATAGAGAGAATGGAATTGGGAAATGCAATGCCCACCAAGCTCACTTTTGTGAAAGAAAAATATTTTCAATATTTGGCCTTTTTCTCTTAAGAAAGGGAAAATATGCCAATACACTATAGCTCCATCCTTCTTGTGGTAGATTGTATAAGGTTAAATCTATGAGGAAAATTCAGGCACTTAGTACTCTAAACCAACACTTGGAGGACCAAATAAGACAATCATCAATAAAGAATAATTTGAACAAGAGGTATGCACCAAGAAAGTCATATTTTGTTTATTATTGCTACTAGAAGGAAGGCCATAAAGTTACTAGTTGTTGGTATTCCAAGGTATCATCCTTCTTTAGTAAGAAAGTCCATTTTGAGGCTTCTTGTTGGAAAAATCAAACCATGCGCCATAAGCCTAGGGATTTTTGGGAAAAGAATGGAAATAAAACTTCCTCAAGACAACAACAAATTTATATGAACATGAAAAAAATAAGAATTCCAAGTATCCCGTGCTGTAGTAGGATATTTTCCTACATTGCAAATTAAATGGACATTGGGAAACCAAGTGTTGAAGGATTCATATAAAACTTTATCCCAAGAATCACACAACCAATAGAATGTCTGGGGAGTGAATATTAAGGGGATTGAAAAGCTACATGTACTTCTATCCCAAGGAGTAGTAATTGTCTAGGGACTTACTCTAGCATAATAGGTCATCTTCACGAAAGAAATGGACAATAGGGTTATCCAAACATCAAGCCATCCTTATCTAGTTTATTTTTTCAATATTGCAATGGAAGCACCCATTCAATATGGATATATACCAGAGTTTGATGCAAAATGATGACATGTAGGATTTGATTTAAGCTTCATAACAACATACATAGTAGCGTTGTTCTATGGTAAATGAAGAGGAAAAAATACATATGTAGAAGATAGAGTCAACATAGATGAGTTAAAAACATTAGACCAAAATCCTCTCAATTGGGAGGTGTGATCCAAAATTACTATGGGAAGGTAACTAAGTTTCTCCACACTCTCATAATTCATAAGGTGGATCCACTCTGTTTGATTTCAAGTCTTTTAGTACATCTTGAAATAGGATTTAAAATATTATTGGGAAACTTTGGGTCATAAAGCTTGTGGATTAGTTCGAAGGTAAAATATCTTCAGGGTAGACTTGAGAACATTTGAAGAATGCACATGCAAGGTCCTTTATATTAACATTTACTCAAATTATATGAATTATTTTCCTGCAAATTAACACCACACATGACATGCAAAGAAACAACATCATCTTCACATGACCTCATCGATGCATGGTGTAATCACTACATGACATCATTATTGCATGACTCTATGTCTTTGTATTAGAAAGGTGACATCAAATAAGAAGTTTAAATGAGCATGGTACATAGAACACCAATTTTACCTTCCTTTACTGCACGCTTCTACGTGGCTTCACCATAACATGAATTCATCTTCACACAACATTGTCATTGAATGGCCTCACCCTTGTATGGACTCATATTTGCACGATACCATGATTCACATGACTCTCTCTCTCTCTCTCTCTCTCTCTCTCTCCAAATTTTTACATGAATCTTGTGTTAATGTTTTATCTTTAATTCGTAGATGCAATAATACTTGAAATCAAATACCAATTATACATATAAGTAATCACATTCGACACATGAATTTACCCTGGGGAAACCCTCTGTGACTTGAGGGAGAAAACCCCAACAAAACCTTCCTTAGTATATTGATAAATAGCAGATAATGTATTTTACATCAAGCACCCCCGATGTAATTACAGAGAAAGAGAAATATAAAGATAAAGAAGAGAGACTCAGAATAATATCCTGCACAAAGAGAAGCGCCTTGCCTTCAAGGGAGAGAGAATTTGCTTCACATTGAAAACATCAATCCTGTATAACATATTTATACATTCTTCACATGCATCGGCTTCTATTTTAATTGGCTACATTTGGGTGAGTTTTGTTACAATACTACCTTTCATATGTCCATTGGAATGTCTCCCTTGGGTGAGTTTTGTTACTCACCTTTGTTGATCACATTTTTGGTATTAGTAGAGCCCCAAAAGTTAAAGATTGGATTGAGGAAAGTCAAGAGATTTTGAATCTCTTAAAAGACAATTTGTAGGTAGCCCAAAATTGGTAGAAATAGTATGTGGATCAACATAGGAAGGAAAGAACCTTTCAAGTGAATGATTTGGTTTATTTGAGGTTTCAACCATATAAACAAACCACCTTAAAAGGAAAAGGATCAGAAAATCTTAAACCAAGGATTTATGGTCCATATAAGATAATTCGAAAGGTTGGGGAGGTAGCTTATGAGATAGAACTTTCGGAGGGAAGAAAAATCCATAATGTGTTTCATGTTTCATGCCTTAAGAAGGTTATTGGGCAGAAAATTTATATTTCAGAAACACTCCCTCCATTAGATGATGAAGGATAACTCATACTCATTCCAGCAAAAAAAATTGAAAGCAAGGGAAAGGAACTTGAGGAGCAGAACCATAAGAGAATATCTGGTACAATGGAAAGATTTTCCAAGTGAATATGCCACATGGGAAGATGAAAAAAAATTTCAACATCCCAATTTGGAATTGATTGAGGACAAGCAATCTTGGGTGGGAACAAGGGAAAGGAACTTGAGGATCAAAACCATAAGAGAATATTTGGTACAATGGAATGATTTTCCAAGTGAAGATGCCACATGGGAAGATGAACAAATTTTTCAACATCCCAATTTGGAATTGATTGAGTACAAGCAATCTTGGGTGGGGAGGACTGTAATGTCCCCATCCAAATAAATTTCATGAAGGAAAAGTCTCCACCAATCTACTGGTTCCCTAGGTTGGGGTGGAAACATTTAGACTTGGAATAAGGGAGCTATAAGACACCAAATGGACCTTAGATTGAAAAATATACATTAAAGGGGATAAATAAATAACAATAATAGGAAAATAAGATCGCATTTGTCCATGAGGGCATATAGGTGGTGTGAGACCCACATAAGGAAAGATTCTCCATGCCACATGGCATCCTTCTCTCACCCATTTGAATCCAAGGTGGAGTATAACATTCTTGGAGGAGTTGGAAAGGAATTATTCATGGCATGAATCTAGGGAGGTCGAATTGGAGTGGAAGATTAACTCCCATGGAAGAGGAAGAGGCATCATAGAAGAATTGTGACACTTGGAGCTAGATTCCCTAACCTCTATGACAACAATGATGAGGATTCTATGACACCTATGACAAATTTCAGACCCGATTGCTGACATATGACACATATGACATGTCAGGGATAAAAATATCCACCAAGAGGGCGCGTAAGGGGATTTATGGCATCCAAGATTCCCCCCATTCGAATTGATGGAAGAGGAAGGCTAGAAAGTGATGGATAAGTGTCATTCATGGGAATCTCTCCCTAACTCAAGTTGGGAGAAGACTCTTGGAGGGAAATTGAGCTATCGAGGCATTTGGAGTTTAATAAAATATGAGGAGGATGAAGGAGAGAATTTTTTGGATCATTTCTCATTTGGCACATTTGGAGAGCTTAACTTGTCCTTGCACGGTGGATGTTCATCCTCCCTGCCTTAGAACCAATTTCGAGGGTGCAAGATTCCCATCCAAGTTGGTTGATGGAGAGGCCATTCAGAACTCTCAACAGATATGAATGGATATGTTTTTATGCAGTTTCAACCCCCATATGAGTTTGAGTTCACATTCACTCTCTCTTATCTATTATCATTCTACTATATTTCTCTCAATGTCATGTAAAAGTGTGATGGTGCACTTCTTGTTGCATATAGTTAATGGAGGATTTCTATTTAGACATTATGTACATGTTAGTTGCTGCATAACTCTTTAATAGATATATCATGATATACACAGCTTGAAATACCCAGTACTTCATGTAATATTTCTCCAAGTAACATTGATATTCGAGCTAGTTTCCTCACTACATTTTCATGGTGATTGTAGCATGTTTTGTATCAGTTTGATATTAGAATTTTATGGAGATGTTGCCTATGATTTCAAATAAATATGTAATTTAAATGGATGGACACAATATTTTATTCAGACCCCTCAATTCATACTATAGTTCATGACATTAATTCATGCTCCCTTGTCCACCATTTCCACATACATTGTAGACCTTAGAAGTTGTTGTCCTTTGGGAGACATATCCGACCCTGAAACCTTATATAAGGTTGCACACATGTTTTCCTTGATGACCTATAACAGATCCAATTCTCAAACTGAATATTATGGAAGGCCGTACAGTTTTTGGAAGGGAAAATAGTGGTAGACCTAGGGGGATTTTCACCAATCCAATTGACTAGTTTTGTCCCAAGTATTATCTCCTTGAAAATTGCAAACCATGAATGTTTATAACAGAGGTTTGGGTGTCTAAAGGGTGTAATAGAGTGTCCTATTTCCTCCCAAGTCCCTCCTTCCACAATTCGAAAAAATTTGGAGGTGTTTGGAACAGTTTGTGTACAACATTTAGAATTGAAATTGGGTGAATTTGAGCAACTTTCATAGAAGGGATATTACAAGAAGGTCTAGAAATAAAATGTTCCAGATAGGGGATATGGAATTTTACAAACACGGGACAAAGGGATTTGTGGAATCTGGTTTTAATTGAACATCATGAGGGTATGTTTTCTACAATGCAAAATGTTTCAAAGCTTAATCAAAAGAACTAAGCCTATATTTTTATTTCATTTTTCCTATTTTATATTGATGGGGAGAAGTTATGGGAGTTAGAGATAATTATTTATGAGATTTGGGAAATTGGGAACGACCGTAACTGATTTTTTTTTGTAAAATAATTTTTATTTATTTTATTTTTCACCCTTAAATAGGCTCATACACAGGCTAGCCAAAGACAAGGTAGGTATATGTTGGATAACCTAGTATAGGACACATATGTCTTGGAAAATAAAATTTTAAAAGGATTTTTGCAAGATAAGTTGTTGTTTATGCATCATAGAGTACTAAGGAAGTCTACAAAAGAGGGAAAGGGATAAGATCATACCATCATAAGCATATATGGGAAAAGTGTGGCAAAAGATGTTATAATAAATTCCCCTAATGTGTGAGTTCAGAGGGGTAGACAATGGGAGAAATACATTACAGCCTTTCAAAAGTGGGTGAAAAAGTAACCATAGGTGGCAGCTACAATAGATTAAGTAAGAACACTCTCTTCTCGAGGCAGACATACCCATGCTCAAGAGTAAAAACAACCATAGGTGGCAGCTACAATAGATCAAGTAAGAACACTCTCTTCTTGAGGGAGACATACCCTTGCTCAAGAGTAACAAAAAGCATGGCCTCCAAATCAAGTACACTGCAAATCCATGAGGTATATAAGTAGTGATCATGGCCATGAAAATGAGTACATAGTGTATCCATGTCAAAAAGGGATCATAGCCACAAAAAATATACATAGTGGATCTATGTCTCAGAATCAAATGAAGATATATGTAAATAAATATTGAACGGATCAATCTCCATAAGAATCACTTTCAAAGTAGGGGTACATGGAAATCCAATGCAACCTGAGTCATATCATAAATATGTGATGCTATATAATGGAATTGACGTCTTCAAACCAAAAAATATAGGTATGAGTCTAAACTATGTGAATAAATATCTTGAAGTCGAACATAGTAAGACACTGTTTGATTATCGGTCATTGATGTATACCATTAACAAACACGATCCAACTCACTGATAATGATAATGCGAGGCAAGGTACCTAGTACAATCTAACAAGTGTGAATAGATGTGTTGTCGTCGAACACTTGTAGTCTCTAACTATCAAGGACATTGATGTATTCCCATTGTCGATAGTGAGTAAACATGCCACTGATTACTGCAGTATCCAAGGTACTAAAAGGACTCTAGATTGTTATCCCAAAATATATGTTTTGGATTTTATGGGAAGTGATCCACTAGAAGGAAGGCATTGAGGCATCCCCCATCATCCAACACGAGGTAGTATCATAAGGAAAAAGATTTGGTGGAACAAACTGATTGATTCTAAAAGGTATTTGGCATGGGAAGGCCGACATACTAAAGTCAAGAATTCTAAGGAGTGGTTGACATAGGTTAAAAACTTCCCTTAAACATAATCACGACACAATAAGTTACCAAGGAAACAAAGACTCAAAGATAAATAAGACATAAGCTTGTGACATATGAGATATCAACAAACTTCTCCATAATGACTAGAAGAGTAACTAGTCGAGGGAGATAATGCATAAATAAGTTCATATTCATAAAGCCATACTATAACCCAAATTTCAGAGACATAGACTCAAGAAAATGTGCTTTGTTCAAGGGCGACGCAACTTGCTTCCAGACATAAATAAGAACATTACTCTTCCCCATCTGTCTTTTTGGAATATTTGATTTTTTGTCTTTTTCATATTATTAAAGCTTGAAAATGAATAAAAGAATGCTAAAAATACATGGGAGGAAACGAGTGTCAAGGACAAGTGAACTAGTTCCAAGTGCAAGGAACAAACCTATGCATAATGCAAGGAGCATGAATAGGATAAAAACACTCAGGGTGAGTTTACTCCCGGTAAAAGGGTGTCAAGTGCAAAGGAAAAATGATGCAAAACTTAGTGATGATGAGATAATAAATGATGGATTTAAAGAGCAGAAATTTGGAAGCCAACATAAGGTTCAAAAGTGCAAACAAGAAAAATGCAATGCATTTACAACTTTAAAAAAAATTGTGAGAGTCCCCCTTAAGGAAATGGCCAGCATAAATGATAAGGAAGAAGAATTCATCTTCAACACAAAGTCATGCAAAAGTACAAAGGGTATTCTTGAGCCTAACATAATAAAAGTAGCATAGGTACCAATGGCAGGAGGATCAAACTATGGTACCCATGTAAAAGGAAGTCATTATTGTGGAAATTACAACAAAGATCAAAAGAAGTCAAATGTTTCAACTCCACATTGGACCCTCATGGAATAATAACGAAAATAAGGATCATGCAAGATGCATTATTGAAATGACCCTAACCTATATTCCAGTAAGAACAATTACATATGTCCATCATAGATTAAAAGATCCAACTTCATTTTCCATTGAAAAGATCATATTGATAACTGCATCCAAAAAAAACCTAACAAGACCAAGTGAATTAATCCCCAAAAACAAATAATAATACAAAAAAAATCAACTGTAGAGAATTGGGTTAGGTAAAAAGTATAAATAATGAAAATTTTATAATTTTACCATTCCACTTATAAGTTGATCAAAAGAGGGTGATTTTGAGGGGAGACCACTAGAATCTTCAAGGAGCGATTTCGGGAACTAGGAGCAATGAAATCGAGCATGACAACCACCAAGCACTTTCTCTCATCCATACCTTTCATTTCATCCATTTAAGTTTGAAAATTTTCAAAAAATTTAAGGGTTTAAAACTATATATACAAAAACGAGCTCATACATGGGATATAGTTGTAGAGTGCATATGAGGCCCCTCATATGTGCCTGGTATAATTTCTAGGGCATGTATGAGGCCGAAAATATATATTTTCAAGTTATTAACTCATTTTTTTATGTTTTCAGGGACGATGCTCATTGAATGGAGGGTACGAGAGAACGAGGACATGAACAATAATGTCCTTGAAGACCCTGAAGAACTTGAAGCACTAAAACTTTGTGTCCTATTTTATTTTTTGAAGCAAGCAACATGAGAGCACAAAAAGGCTTGCTTCAATTCCATGTGAGGTATTGGGATCCGAATACAGATGCGTTCATCCTTGGTAGTCATCCCTTAAATATAAACATTGAATACATCTACTTCTTGACGGGATTATCCCGAAGAGAGACACTTTGAACTTCAAAGGAATATCCATTGGTGGGAAGATGTAATGTCCCTTGTTAGGAATTTTATTAAGATTGCAATTTTCCACTTTTTTTTCCCTAGTTCGACCTTTGACTAGTTTTGATCTCTAGGTCCCAAATTTGCCCCAAATGATCCCAAATATTCTGAGAAGGTATATGAATGATATTAGAACATAAATATGTGTTTCAGGGATGCCTTTGGACCTTTAAAATACTTCTGCAAATCCTCTTTCAATTCTGATCAATGTAGGTAACTTTACTAGTGATTTTCCTTTGACTAGTATTGGTCTCTAGGTCTCAAATTGACTCCAAATGCCTTCAAATCTTCAAGGAAGGTGTATGAATGATATTAGAACTTGAATATTATTTTTATGGATGAAATATGTCCACCAAAAGACCTCTGCAAACTCTCTTAAGATTCTGGACCAATTATGCAATTTTACTAGTAATTTGGGGTTCAAATCCCCCTGGGGTAAGTACTGAAAATGGCTTCCCAAATGCCTCCAAACCCACTCAAATTTATGAACAGAGGTATGTAATGTGTTAAGTATTTTATTAAAGTCTCATATGCACCATTAATGGATTATTACAACTATTCTCACCCTCTCCCATTCAACTGCAAATATCCCCAATTCGACCCTTGGGGAAATGTCACTATTTCACCTCCCAATACAACTAAACTGAGTAAAAATGCTTCAAATGCTCAAGTACAGTACATGAAAATTGTAGAAGACATCCATGGCAGTATATTTATCACAAATATATCATATAATCATCCATTCATTCGAAATCATCATCAATACATTGGCTCACAACAAGGTAGTGGGGAAATGGCATTGTTCTTCCATTAAAAATGAGATTTATACATTTCTACTTGGAATTTCGACCTGAAACTTTTTGGAGATGAAGAAAAGAGTATTTAATTCATATTAAAAAATAAATGGGGCATTAAAATCTTCCCCAAGGACTACAATAGCTCACCAAAAATGTCCTCCCTCAAGGATCAAGAATATGCCATCAAAACTGGAAATGGTTGAAGGAGTGAGCTGCAATAGAAGAAAACATGAGCTACCCTGTAGCTTACACATGCAAATAAAGACTCCATTAAAGCTCCAAATTAAATGTCTGAATGGAATTTCCAATTACCAACTTGGATGGGAATCTTTCACCCTCGAAATTGGCTAAGGCAAGAAACTAGTCATCCACTAGCTCTCCCTCTTCACAAATGCAATTGCAAATTCTACAAATGATCAAAAGCTATTCTCATACTTCATTTCTACATTTTATAACCAACATTAGCCTTCTAAGGGTCGAAATCCTCTCAATAGATTCAATAGATTTCCATTTAGGAAATATTCCACATTTGCCATTTGTCTTCTAGTTCCAACCTTCCATCTTCTCCCAAATTCGATTTTGAGTCTCTTTGGCTTATCCAACTCCCAAATTCACCTTCCTTGAGCCTATTTTTGAAGCTGACATGTCATAGTGGTCAGATGTCAGAGGTCATGTCTGCAATTTGTCATAGTTGTCATAAATGCTCCATCATTGGTGTCATAGGGGCTAGGGAATCTAGCCCAAGTGTCCACAAACTTCCACTTTGACTCTTTATCTTCCATGTAGGTTACCAATCCTTCCCAATTCGACCTAATATGCTCAATGACATGTGTTATGACTCACCAACTCACCCAAGAGTGTTCACATTCCCATTAATTCAAATTTGCAAAAGAGAGATACCATGTATTATGAAAAATCAAGCTAGTGTGGGTCCCACATCCTCCATATGTCTCCAAAACCATTTGTCACCTAGGATTTCTCTTGAATTTATTTATTCACTCTATTTATTAAATACTTGAACCCTTCTAATGTCTAAACATCATTTATTATCCCCCTTATTCCAAATCCCAAAGCTTCCACCCCAAACCTAGGAAACTAGTAATTTTCCTCCTTGGCAATTATTTGACCCTTAACATCAATTTTACAAACTCTAATGAATATGGCTAATGTGATTAGGCCATTGTGACACAATTCCAAATTTGGGACATGACAGAAGACAGTGGATGAATATGTTGAAATGTATTGTTGCATAGGAGCTCAAAAAGTGGGGACCCAAGTCCCAATCAAAGATATCAAAGACTTAAACTTGAAAATCATTGTGAGCACAATACAGTGTGTGATGGGATTGGCTTCACTACACCAAGCCTCTCGTCCACAAATGTTCCATGCGGTGGAGATCTTAAGACCCACAATTTTTAAGTGGAGTGTTGCATTACTAAGCAATATGAAAATCCAACTGATTGGTTGTAAGATAGGAAAAATAAAGGATTTTGGGTTTGGGAGCATTCTATGCTCTTTCTTCATTGATCGAGTTCTGACCATAAGTCCAAGCATTTATGTGGAATTGAGAGCATTACAAAAGCCAGTTATGCTTTGGTGGACAACCCTTATGTTATGGCTAGGAGGAAGTCAAGCAACTAGTCCCTATGAGGATGAGTTTTTCACTTGGTGGGAGCGACAGACCATTGTGATCAATCACTATCCCTACGAGGGAGTGGATTTTAGTAGAGATCCATATATGGTTGTTCCTCCAGGTAATGCACTTAGTGGAATTGGTAAGTTCTTTTTGAAAACAATTTTCATGTTTTTAATTTTTTTTCTGTATTACAAAGTTAAACCAAAATGTTTTTGGAGGTAGATTACTAATGCAAAAATATGTACATCATCAACAGATATTGCACCATGCCGATCGACGGGATACCCACACTATAGACGCGATGCATGAGAAGAAGAAGTAGCACCTGCCACAATATTAGAGAGTGTTGAGACCAAAAAAAAATTGTATTCTTTTGGTTGACATTGGATTTACAGTCGATTCGAATGTTTGAGGATAGAAAAAATTAGTATTCTTTCAATCAACATTATATTTTCAGTCAATCATATCGGTCGACAGACAAATGGACTTGTCTTCTTCTGATCGACATCGGCTTTTGAGTTGATTAGATTGGTCAACGGACAAATGGGCTTGGTCTTCTTTCCACCTAAAGTAGGGCTTAGTTGATTGCTTCTGCAATGACACACACTCATGATTGGATAAATCGATTCCCACGCCTTGTCGACTGTTAACGTGGTCAAATTCTTACTCCTTCCAAACAAACATGTATTAGTTTCTTTATATACTTAATCCATCAAGTGTAATGAGAAGTTATTTGAGTAACTACCTAGTAACTTAATTAGTTAAACTATTAATTAACCTAATCAAACCTGGAAGCACAATGGCCGACTAGTGGTGATGCAGCCATCGGATGACATGAGTTCTTCTTATGTGTGATATCATTTGATTCGGCGTCGTCGACAAATTTAATGAACACTCAACCTTGCAGTGTTTTCAAACTAGTTTTTCTATTGTAATTCAATTCTTCGAAGACATATGGCCATATCCATGCAGTTTATTTCCTTGGTTTTCCTTTTATTTTACCGTCATATAGTAGGAATAAATATCCAACTGATATGGCTTTAGTTTTAATGTTTCCCTCTTGCCATGTTTTTCGCTATTTTTTCTAAACTTCATGATGGTGTATATCAATTAGTCTATGTTCTTATAGATTTTGCAAGTCAAATAACCTATCCTAAGAAGCTTGTATGACATATAAATGTAGTACTTGTGCAATTACTTGAGCTTGGTGTTTATAATGCAGGGAACAACTGCTTCTTGACTGTAGGCTATTTTAAACGGTGTCCAACCTATCGATATTTTGTATATTTTCCTATAGGACCATAGAATGGCTCAAATTTAATCATCTTATTCGTCTTTGTCAATATTACATATTTTTGTTAATCCCTTGGTAATTGTTTTGTTGAAAGACTCTATAACACCGTTGGATGGTATGTTGATCTCTCGTGGTGATCTATCAAGAATTCTTTCAGAAGGTTTGAAGGTTTGTTATGGTTTTGTTGATGAAATGTGTTACTTTGTCACTAATTAAGGTGAGGGGGAATACAAACCTTCTAATTATGTTTTCATAAATGTGCTTTTCTACAAATTCACTAGTACATGCCTCAATCGTTTCGAGTTCTTCCCATTTAGTTACATATATTTGAAGGCAGTGATGATGTACCTTGCGTTTTTTCATCGACTGAGTGTCGGGAATGGTTCGAGGAAGTCAATTTCCCAAATTTCAAATGTGAGACTTGGATTGATAGAGATTAATGTCATTTCATTTTGTTTTAATGGTTGGCCCATTCTCTGGAATTTGTCACACTTATTGATGAAATTTTTACTGCCTTTGCTAAGTGTTGGCCATCATAGTCTAGCCTAGAGAATCATTTTAATAGTCGTGTTAGGTTGGAAATGTCCTCTAGCTGACCCAAAATTTGCTTCATCAATAATCGACTCTATTTCATGGCTGAGTACACATTGACATAGGATGTTGTATTGTCATAGATTATATAGGAATCCATTGATTAATGTATACAAGGGAACTTTCATGGTTAAAATTTTCCTCTTTTTCTCAGATGTTCCCTCTAGTGCTTTCCCATATTGCAGGAATTGAACTATGTTAGCTAATTCTTCAGGTATTTCTTCGAATTTGAAGAGATGTGCACCAGGCAGGTCATCATCTATTCCTATGGGGTCCTCTCCTATTTATATCCTAGATAGGTGGTTTGGTCCAACATTAGTGTTTTGGTCTAGCATTAGTGTTTCCAGGATGGACTATGATTTCAAATTCAAACTCCTAGAATAATAACAACCATCAACATATTCTTCCATGGTGAAAAGGTTTGTTGACTAATTTTTTTAGGGGTTGATTATCCATAAAGAACCCAAAAGGGTTAACTAATAAATAATGAAAAATTGTTTTGTGGTCAAGTAGTTTGTTTGGATTTATTCAAATTCCAACTAGCCTAGGCATTTGGGTAGTCAATCACGTCTTCAATCGATTGCATCAGTACTGCACCGACTGCAATGGTCGATGCGTCAATGTGTACCTAAAATTTCTTAGACCAGTTGTGAAAGCATAATATAGGTGCTTCAACCAAATTTATTTTTAATAACTGAAAGGAATTTGTTCATTCCTAACTCCATTTCAATTCAACATTTTATTTGAGTTGTTCGCCCAAGGGGAATCGAATGTTTGAGTAATGCTAGATGAATTTTCAATAATACCATGTATTTCCTAGGAATATTCTAATTTTTGGGGGTTTGTGTGGGGTTTTAATTCAATGATGACTTTTATTATGGATAGGTCAACTTTGATTCCTTTCTTACAAATGACATGGCCAAAGAGAATCCCGATAGCCGTGGAAAAGATACATTTCTTTATATTTAGGGACAATTGGATTTATCTACATCTTTCTAGCATTAAATGGTGCCATTTGACATGATCTATGAGTAAATTATATATGGTACAGTTGTCGAAATAGATGACCATATTTTTATACATATATTCTTGAAAGGCTTTAATTACTATTAAAGAGAAGGAAGTAGGTGCATTATTTAATCCAAATGGAAGAACTTTGTAGGCAAATGGTCCAAATTTACAAACAAAGGATGTTTTGGTTTGATCTCCCTTAGCTATGGGTACTTGGTCGCATCCTGAAAATCCATCTGTGAATGAATAACATTCATGGCTTGCAACCTCATTGATGATTTTGTCAACAAAAGGTGTGGGAAGGGATCTGTCAGGGTTACTATTTATCCATCTAAAGTTGACATAGATGCATAATTTTTTAGGATCGTGCTTTTTAGATTAGACAAAAATTGGACTAGCCCATTCTGAATGGTCGACTGGGTATATAATTCTTGCGGCTAGCATGTTTTTTATTTATTTCTTAACGATGTCTTTGTACTTGTGGGATAACTTATAGGGTCTCTTCTTGATTGGTTTAGCATTTGGTAAGAGATATATTTTGATTTCTCCCATTTCTTGGACAAATCCTTTTAGGTCTTTGTAATCTCTAGCAAAGGCATCCTAGCATTCTCTACGAAGATTTGTTATTTCTATAGTTTTTTGTTCAACCAATAGTCTCCTATTTTAGCTAGCTTGGGTTTGTCATCTATAGAAATGGCTAATTATTTTATTTTTATTTTTGCATTCATCCATTATGGTGGTTGTGATTCATCAATATGTCATTCTCCTTCTTTTAATTTTATAAAAGACGGAGGGAAATATTGTTCTCCTAGCTATGTGTTCTCTTCTTTAGTTTTAGTGGATACTTTCATGACTAACTTGACTGGATGTACAATATTGGGATGATCTTTTTCCATATGAATCTCTTACATGAGACATTTTCATTTTCTAAGTCTCAGTAGTTCAGAAGTTGACCTGGTTTTTTTTATTGGTTTCTACACCGTTGCAAGTCAATATCAGTCGGTGGTCGACTAGTATTTAATCGATATTGTCTTTTCGACCTAGTTGGTTAATAAAAATTTATGGTTCTTTTATGGATTCTTTAATGTGATCCTAGGCAAGGACAAACATAAAATCTTTGATGAAGTTTCTTTCAGGGATTTCCCATTAAATGTATCACCTCGAGATTTTTTAATTTTGTACCATTTATTGGATAGGTCGTCTAGACTATTTGGAAACATGTGTGATCATACTTGTTCGTTGTGATATCCTCATCTCTTCCATTCTTTTTCACGATGGAAAATGTGGTCAGCGGGATCCCGACCTTTTATAAACCTTGTATTTTGTGCTTTTGTTGTCAGTTTCTTCCCACCAAAGTATTCGATGAAGTATGTGGAGGTTGTCATCCATGTTTGTAGTTGAGATTGATGAGTATCCCACCAATGAGAAACTTGTCCTATGAATGTTTCTACTAGACTCTATAGTCGTCCTTGATCTCCTATGTTCTTGTAAACTTAATTGATATGTATTCATAGTAATTCTTGTTCTTTATATAGGAGTGGAGGTAGTTTGGTTTATTCGTTACTAGTCGATACAAGAATGGGGTATTACCGAGATTTATTTTCCAACACTTTAGAAATGGTTATTATAACAAAGAAATTGCACACAAATTGTTGATGAATGAATTTGGTTATCCAACACTCATGGGTTTTGGCCTCATAATTTTCAATTTGTTAGTTGTAAAGCTCAAAATCTAAGTTTTGACCACCCAAGTATAGTTATCCATTTTTATTTGGCTCAACTAAATATTCATTATTTTCCATGACTTGATACAGTCACCTTACATCTGCTTCATTGTCGTTGGGTTCGGTCTAAGGTTTTCCTTCAGTTAGGTCGAGGGCTATGATAACCTTTTATCCTTTTCCTTTTAATTTTATACTATATTTTTATAGGGATATGGAGGCTTTCATTTTCCTTCCCTAGGGACGACCAAATAATTCTAGGAATGATTGAGATCCTCCTTTGGGATCAATTGTTTCAAAGTCGAATTGTGTGGATATGCCCATGTTTGTGGTGTCTCCAATTTTCTATACTCCTATGGGCTCAATTAAGCCTTGGTCCATCGGTTTAAGATAAATTCCAAACTCTAAAAGTTGTGGTTGACCCATTTTTATCGAGGGGCTTCTAGGAAGTATGTTTACTTATGAGCCAAAGTCTGTAGCTAGGGTTTTACCCCTAGCTTGTGCAAATGAGCACCTACTAAGGAGAATGGACTCCTTAGTAGCAGTTCAGTAAATGTAAATAATTAAGTTAAAACAGAAATTAAATTACTTCTAAAACATGCATGAAACATAAACATCAAATTTAAAGAATGGCTTTTTTGTATTGATATTACCTTCAATGTGAAGGTTTGATGAAGCCCTTTGCAATGTCCGAGAGGATGCTCCAAGCTTCAATATGCTCCTTCTCCTTCTCCAATGGTGGGAATGGGACAAAAGTGGCTCTCAAGGTGAAAGTAGTTCAATGGTGAACTAGGGTTTCGAGAGAGATTTTGGCAGAGTAAGGGTGCTTGTGATTGTGGATATGGAATAAGGGATCTCCATCACCTATTTATAGTTTTTTGGTGGTGGAGTGCTGACCCATGGTTTTGTGCAGCTGTATAGGGTTTTTCCCTCCTTTTCCTCATTATTTTATATTTTTCCTTCCCTTTTTAGGGGTTTTTGCTATTTTTAGAGGAAAAAGGGGGTTTTTTAGCCTTTTTGAGGCTATTTTGAGGGTTTTGTGGCCTTTTGGAGGAATTTTAGGCCTTTTGGAGGCTTTTAAATGGGATTTTTTGGAATTTTAAGGGAAATATGGTAGGAAAATGGACAAATGAGCCATATAATGTGGTAGATGAGGTAGTGAACACTTTTTGGGTGTTAACAGATTGCCCCCTGATGTGCGAGGGCAGGAGCTCATCGTATGGCCGATGGACATCATAAGTCATGCATGGGTTTCCTGGGGTGTGGAGAGAAGAGAAGAAACAAACTGAAGCCCAGAACAACGATCCCGAACAACTGCAAGAACTAAAAGTACATAACCTCAATAATGGATGAGGAATCATCTGGTCATATGGACGAGGCGGGCATTCCCATGCTCGTATCAGGATATAACATAACAATAACAATGGGGTCCAAAAAGGGGACCTGAAATATACATGACCTCAAATACTGACTAAGGAATAATCTCAATATATGGACGAGGCGGGCATACCCATGCTCGTATCAAGATACATAAACAGAACTGTGAGGCCCGAAAAGGGGGATCTGTAAGATACATAGCCACTGTGTACATCATAAGAGTCCAGAGGGGACACAAAATCTGGGACATACTGCTGGGCGGACCATGTCTGAGCTGAAAAACTGATACACTGGAATAATCAACAGTGCTACTGAGTGTGGTACCAAAGGGGTTAATAAGCTGCTGGATCAGAGTGACAAGGGGTACACTCGTAATGGTACACTGAACTGGAACTGATCTGGGACTGAAACTGGGTACTCAAGGAAGCAGGTAACTAGATGGCTTCCGAATACAAACGCCAACGCAGCCCGGACATCCACAGGAACATATAACTGGTCGTTCCGAAGTGACTCACCAATGTGCTAGAGTCGGGGGAAGTCCGGGGTCTTCGACTAAAAACTGATGGGATATAATCCTACGCGATCCTCAACGATGCGATCAAGGTGCTAAAGTCGAGCATGTGAGGAACAACCACGCGGAGAGGCAATGATGACTCCTCTCAGAATGGTCCGTAGGCACTTACCACAGATGGTGATAAGTCCAAGGCGTAGGGACCTCTGGGCCTATCCTCTGGAATAGAGGGGCTGTCGTCGACAGAGGGAGACCTGCAACTATCAAGGCAATGATGTTTCCTTGACAGGAGCGCGAGGTGAAGAACCGAAATGTGATAGTACTGGGGGCAGGACTGACAAACTGGGGGTGACAACTGGGCAAGTAGAGTGGGTGGACTCAAACTTCCTTTGTTCAAAGTATGATAATGGGAATGATCTGGCAGCATATGAAACTGACTAAGGGGAAAGGGATCATAGCTGTAATGGATCGGGGAGGGTGACTGGTCTAAGGGAGACTCTAGCTGGTGTAAAATGGCAGGAGACTGCAGAATACTCTGAACAAAGGCGACCTGATTGGGGGTGCTGCCGAGATGATCGATCATAGTGCCAGGAGGCACGGGTGGGTACATCTTCATGGGTTAAGGAACTAGAAGAAGTTTGTGTAAAATGTAACTGTAGTGTGGATTTTACGAGCCCAGGACAATTCATGCTCGTGGTTGCTTTCAATTTTAAGGAGTCTGAAAGCAATAAGAAGACTCTGAAGTGATGGAATGGTACTGTCGTGTGGATTTTACGAGCCCAGGACAGTTGATGCTCGTGGTTGCTTTCAATTTTAGAGAGTCTAAAAGCAAATAAGAAGACTCCAGGGGGTTGCTTTTTCGTAGATTTAGTCTTCAAGGCCCAAAGAAGCATAAAAGGATGCAATGAAGAACTCTTCTAGCCGATGTGACTAGAGTATTCCTTTTTCGTAATTAGTCTACCAGGTCCGGAAAAGGGTTAAACTTATACCAGATAGACGCCCTTTCAGGTACTTTAACGAGCATGAAAGGAAGCAAGATTGCTCGGCGATCTTTTCATTCTTTTAGGAGTCAGAAAAGAGCTTAACGGAAACTCCCTAAGTGCCTTTTTCGTAAAGGAGTTGTCCGGCCCGAAAAAGGGATAAAATTATACCGAACAAAAGGAATGGCCGGGCAAGGAGGAAGTGTTCAATCAAGGATCAGTAAGGATGATCAAGAGTGAGGGTAGTGGGGAATACTGGTGGGACTCCTTGCGGGGTAGATGAAATGGTGGAAAAATAACAAAACATTTGCAGTATGACAGGAGTGAATGGCTCAGGTATAAATGTGGAACAATCCGATAGTGACCGATGTGGCGCGCAAACCGAGGCAACAAGGTGTCGGGACACAATGTGGGAATTGTACCAAGTGAGAGCGAGAAATGGTCTCTAGCATCATCACAAGCTCGGAAAAATGAATCCGGCGATATAAAGGATGTCAAAAACGGGTAACGGCCGATGTGGCACGCAAACCGAGGTGACGAGGGCGTTTTGGAAAAATGCCCGAAAAATTTGGGGGTGAGAGCGAGAAATGATCTCAAGCATCATCACCAGCTCGGAAAAATGAATCCAATGATATAAAACATGTGAAAAATGGATAACGGCCGATGTGGCACGCAAACCGAGGCGACTAGTGGCGTCTGAAAAATGGGCAAAAAATAATGCAACGAGGTGACCATCATGACGGTCTCGTCGTGCTGATTCCAGTGGTGGAAACGGTGTGTAAAAACAAAAACAACAAGAAAGTACACTGTACAACGCAGACCAATGAGGCCGCAGGTTTATTTTATGGGTAAAAGCGCTTAAGATACAACCCATTACGGGGGTTGCGCAAAGGATGGCCTTCGGAGTCAGCTAAGATGTATGCCCCCTGTTCGAGGGGGGAGGTGAAGATATCACGGAACTCGTGGAAGAGTTGTGTGTAGTCCGCAATCTCCTGCTCGCTGCAGGAGGCTCCTAAAGTGATGAGTTCAGGGGCACATCTGGGGAACTTTGAGGGAGGGATAGGACGCTGTTTCTGATAGACGGGGGGTACATCAGGCCATGTGTCAATGTGGTGCTCGATAATGGCGGGGTCAAGACTAGACATTTCGGTATAGGACCAGGAAAAGACATCACGGAATTCTCGGAAGAGTCTTCGGCACTCCTCAATCTCTTGTTCACTGCAGGAGGCTCCTACGGCAATGCATTCATTGACGCCAGGGGGGTCAGAGATATCTATGTGGATAACGGGTGAGATATTAGCCATGTTACCCTCCTCGAAGGCGTCAGGAGCAGGAATAGGGTCCTTGAACCAGTCGACCTTGGTGGGGAGGAAGTCTTTAGACTCAACCGTGAATTGGGTAGCTGTGCTAGAGGAGGATTCTTCTGGGATGAAATAGGAACGGTGGTGCATATCATCCCAGGGATAATCCGGGGCGGTAGGGGCCTCAAGAATCTCCTCATCAGTACGGAAATTTTGCGTCGTCAAATCGGTTGACGAAGGAGTAGTGGTTGAAGAGATCATATAGATGATATTAACCTCTCCAGAAGGGGGAGAAACCGGGGGGTGGATCTCCTCAATGGTGGTTGGTACCGTCTCAAGATCTAGATTGTTCATCTCATAGAGAGCTGCTCTGTAATCCGGGAGATCGGGACAATGATGTGAATAATGCCCGTAAATACCGCATATGGCGCAGGAGTGGTTGGTACGTAGGGACTTATCTTTAGGCTTGGGAGTGGGGTTTAGTTCGACAGTTGGGATGTTGGGGTCATCATCGAGCATCTGCATATGCTTCTGCAATGCTGGTAACTGTGGGCATTGGTGGGTTGCATGGCCCAACTCGTCGCACAGTGAGCATTTGGGAGGAGCACGAAATACTGGGGGGTTTTTTACTGTCTTGGGAGGTGATACAGCAGTGTAAGGTTGTGGACCTCTGCCCCTAGTGGGTTTGGGAGTAGGAGGAGGAGTCGTGGAGGACGAAGGGGTAGAGACACCGGGAGGTGGCTGAGTGGTAGTAGCCATGGGTTGCACCGGTTGGAGGACGACGTCTGGTGTCGGCGGGCGAACGGGAGGCGAAAGATACCATACGGGTAATCCCAAAGTTAACCCAGGGAGGCTAAGGGTAGCCATGACCGGGGCGCTTACTACTCCCGATGGAGGAACTAGGAAGGGGATCGTATGGATAGGTGTAACACCAATGTGGCTAGGTACCAATGGTGGTTTAGGCAATAAGGGTGGTTGATTGTTAGGTGGTTGGTTGTCGTGGGACAAGGTACATAAGTCAGACACGTCCGTGGGGGCCGAGGGAGGCGGAATAGATTGGAAGGTGGAAGTCATCGGCGCGTCTGAGTAGACTCCAGGCCCCGTAGAGGAAATAAACGAGGTGGTGGCACGAGAAATAGGTTGTTCAACCATGGGGAGAACATTTTCAGGTGTCGCGGGAGCACTGGGATCATAGTAAGTAAGTTGGTCGATCTTGACCACGCGTCCATCATGGGGGAACATCATGGTACGAAAGACCGAGGAAGCGACCGCCCGCATAACATACATGTAACTGCGGCCAAGTAAAAGGTTATAATCCAATTGGGCATTGATGACCTCGATATCGATGAGGACGGTTTTACCACCTAACTGGACAGGGACATTGGCTAGGAGGCCTTGGGGCTGAGCCGAACGACCGTCGTAGGCGCGTAATGCAGTGGTGGACTGCTGGAGAGGAGGGGATCCCAGCTTCTGCCATACGAATGTAGACATAACGCAAGTGGAGGCACCCTCATCGATGATGCACCGATGGATGACAAGATTCCGAACGGAGACAGTAACTTGGAATGCTAAGCTGGAAGGTAGGCGTGGTTCAGACTGGTCTAAATCAAATGCCATCAAATTCGAATCATTTGGGTCAATCCCCCCAATGGCGGAGAGTAAAGTCTTGCGCTGGGAAGGACAGTTCTTCAAGACTTCTAACGCAGACATGGCTGCGGGAGATTGGGCTAGGTCGTCTACAATGTTGTAGTTTGACGCAGCACGCGCATTGGGGTTGTTGTTGATACGGCGAAGTGGGAAACGAGGGGCTTTGGAAGCGCCATCTAGTGGAGGTGGAGGTATACGTAATGCCTGATCGGTGGGATGGGCATTAGTGGGTTTATCCGTGGGAAGGGCTTCAGAGGTGGAGCCATATTGGTTCCGACGGGTCTGTAGGTTGACATCATTGGAAGACATCATCAATAAGTGATGGGTACCTGAGTCAAACATGGGTTGATCAGGAGCGGTGTATGTGATCTGTTGTTGTTGGGGTTGCGCGTTAGCTTGAGGGGCCAACGGCTGAGTGTTCACCACGCCTTGGGTTGGTAAGGGGTTTTGCAGCACCAAAGGTTGCTGCTGAGGTTGTGGGGGGTTGGGCGGTGCTTGAGGAGCCGCATGCCCTTGGCGATGGGCATCGTCAACCCAGAGCTACCGAGCTCGCTCTAAATGTGGGCAAGTATGTGTGTAGTGGCCATAGACCCCGCAAATAGAACAAGGGTGGTTCGTTCGCAAATTGGGGTTTTTAGCCTGCTTGGGCGGGCGATCAGGGTTTTGATTAGCGGGGGCTGCATTGTTGTTGTCAGGGGGATTCGCCGGTTGACCAGCTTGGTCTGCGGGTTGGTTGTTCCCCCGATTACGGCCCTTGCCGCGGTTCTGTTGGCCCTGGTTACGTTGGTTGTTCTGGTTTTGCTGCGGGTTTTGCTGGGCGTAAACTTGCCCTTGGGCAGCAGGTGGATTTTGAGGTTGCGCAGGTGCTGGAGCAGGCTGCGGTGGATGATATGCAGGTTGAGGCTGAGCAGGTGCAGCAACCTGAGGGGGTTGCTGATATGGCTGCGGAGCGGGTTGTGGGTGTGCCACAGGGGCTGCCTGTGGCGGATAATAAGCGGGTTGGGCTTGTGAAGGCGCAGGAGCTGGGGCAACCTGCTGATGGTAGTAAGGCTGAGGTGCGACTGGGGGAGCATAAGCAGGAGTCGCATAACCAAAGCACTGAGGTGGACATGAGGGTCCATGGTGATGTGTCATGGGAGCATACGAGTTGGTTGCTCTAGACTGTGAGGTAGCTCGCGAAAGGTCGGGGCCAGAGGTAGGACGTGCAATAGAAAATGGTTGAGGATGCGAAGAAACACGATCGATGATGCCGTCTGCGGTGTGGGATGCCCCCGGCGCATCGTGATGGGAGGACTCGCCGCGAGGGGCGTCGGGTATAATGGTATAAAGGTAACCCGACTGGGCGTAAATGAGGTCGAACTGCTGTGCCTTAAGGATGGCCTCTTCTTCAGACTGGGGTCTTTCTGAAGCTACATCCTTAGCGATAACAGGAAGAAGGGACTTGAGGAACCAATCTAGGAAGATACGGTCGTCTAGTTTGATCTTTCATAAGCTACGGCGTCGACGCCACTCATGGATGTGGTCCGTGATATGGGTAGTCATGTTTTGTCTACAAGATAGAAGGATCTCAACGCCCGCGTCATAGCGGACAGGCAACTGGAAGAACTGCAGGAATGTCGAGGCAAGGGAAGCAAAGGTGGCATGGGTCCCATGAGGTTGCTCGATATACCATTTGGCTGCAGAGCCAGTGAAGGTGCGCTGTAAGAGACGGAGGCGAACAGAGTCATCCACTATGGAGTTAGAGGAACACCATAGGTGGAAAGACATGATATGGTTTTGTGGGTCATCACCGGCCTTGCCCTCGAACTTAGGGATGTCAGAGGGGAGCTTGGTGGGCATATGAGGCCACGTAGGGTCGTGTCGAATAGGGTCGTTGGTCAGTCTGGCCAGGTCAGGTAGGTTGAGGCTAGCCATGAACGGCAAACTGGAAGAGGGATGTGACACAGTAGTGGGTTGGACCAAGTTGGGGCCAATGCCCCCAAGTGGAGGGACAGGATTTGGGATGGTGCCCCCAAGTGGGGGAACTAAGGTGGTGGACGATGGTCCAGCACCACCATGGGTAGTGTGAGCCACTGATGTAGTGGGGATAGGTATTCCCGCTGCAGGAATAGGTACTGTGAGGGGAACAGTAGATGAGGGTCCCATGGAGGGCATACCCAAAACAGGTGTAGTAACTGGTGTAATGGTGGATGTGCCACCAATGGTCCCTATCACAAACGGAGTGGAAGTCGTGCCAGCCATGGGGCTAGTAGGGGCAGTGTAAATAGGGTTCTCAGACTCTTCGTCAGAATCGGAGGTAAAGTAAGGGGCGTCACTATCTGGTCACGGAGTCCTACGTCGCTGACGAGTGGAGTCAAGTGACAAGGCTCTAGATCTGTGATGAGTGGTATCAACGGATAATGATCGGAATCTATGACGTGTGGTGTCAAGAGAACCGTGCTGTGGGGGCTTGCCCCTGAGGTGCCGAGAATGTCTCGGGGACTCAATGGTGACGGATGGTGTCAAATATCTGTGGGTTGAGGTGAGTATAAAAATAGCTCAAAAAGGCCTAATGCAACCGAGTGTGCAGAAGGAGAGCTAAAAAACAAGGCACTCAGGCCAACAACCAACTCAAAACACCCACTGCAACAGCTGTGCTAAAATAGGTGGAGTGTCAACAAAGATGGTCAGAATACCAACAAGCAGCAGGTTTCCTAAAAAGAAAAAATGGTGGACTCACTAGACCAAAGGGAGGTAAAGGAGCATGCAAACACCTAACTAAAAGTATTCTGACTCAACTAAACATATCCTCTGCAAGGTGATGAAATCCAAGTCAGACAATATGAGTAGGAAAGCCAAGTGGCTATGATATCCCCCTACCGGGAGGGACACCGGGTAGTGAATCCTAGAAGAATGGCAACTAAGATACCCCGTTCATGACACGTCCAGAAAGGTGAATCTGCCGTTTAGTTCATTGACCGCAATACCCCTATACAGGGATATCCCGCGAACCGCGAAAGGTAGCCCTTCGGTTACTGAATGGAGTGCGGTATTCCACTCAGGCCTCCGGAACCAGTCTCCCGACTTCAACCCTCCTAAGGGAGAGGCCCTCTGATAAACTGGTCGTGACCGTGCCAAAAAGTACTAGGGGATTTTGGTTCCCTATTTGGACAACAACTATGTCTCAAGTGAAAGTAACCGAGGGGTGTTATTGGAAGCCTATCCCCCCGATCCTACCTAACTACAATGATTCTTTTGTGTTCCCCAAGTAGGGTTAGAATGTTGGTTCAGTTAGGTACTTTTTAAGGCTCACTTGATTTATGTGACAGAGTGTGTGCTCGTGAGGTTATGAACCCAAAATAGAAGTGCCACAAGGGGGGCAACTTCTAACTATCAATAATGCTGAAATTGAAACTTTTAACTTGCAAAATTTTTTGAATTAAAAATACTGAAATTTTAAAAAGATTCTGTAAAGGGAACAAAAATTATGTTGCAGAAAGGCTGTAAGGAAGTGAGCTGCAGGTAGGACAGGGGGCTGTTCAGATGCAGAAAATATTGCAGCAAAAGGGGCTGGGCTCAAAACAGGAAAAATGCAGAAATCAGACCGCGGGTCTGTGGCGAAACAGAACAGGCAGACCGCGGGTTTGAGGGAAACAGTGGCGGTCAGGTCGCGGCTTTCGGGCCAACAGACGCAGTCGGGACGCAGAAAATAGGGAAAAAGACGCAGTCGGGTCGCGGCAAAAGGGCTAACAGACGCAGTCGGGACGCCCGAAAGAGGCAGATAGCCGCAGTCGGGACGCGGGAAAATGGCCGACAGGCGCAGTCAGATCGCGGCAAACAGGCTGATTAGCCACGGTCGGATCACAGGTAACAGACTTGAATCCGCCGGCAGGGCGTCGGAAGCAGTCTGAGAGCCGCGGTCGGATCGCAGGTAAAGGCCTGAAAGGTGCGGTCGGGACGCGACTGCAGAGAGAAAAGACGCGGTATGCGGCGGCCGAAAGGGACAGCCGAAAAGAAAAAATTAAAAACGAAACCAGAAATTCAAAATCTAGCGGAGTCGCCAAAACTGTAGCTAGGGTTTTACCCCTAGCTTGTGCAAATGAGCACCTACTAAGGAGAATGGACTCCTTAGTAGCAGTTCAGTAAATGTAAATAATTAAGTTAAAACAGAAATTAAATTACTTCTAAAACATGCATGAAACATAAACATCAAATTTAAAGAATGGCTTTTTTGTATTGATATTACCTTCAATGTGAAGGTTTGATGAAGCCCTTTGCAATGTCCGAGAGGATGCTCCAAGCTTCAATATGCTCCTTCTCCTTCTCCAATGGTGGGAATGGGCCAAAAGTGGCTCTCAAGGTGAAAGTAGTTCAATGGTGAACTAGGGTTTCGAGAGAGATTTTGGCAGAGTAAGGGTGCTTGTGATTGTGGATATGGAATAAGGGATCTCCATCACCTATTTATAGTTTTTTGGTGGTGGAGTGCTGACCCATGGTTTTGGGAAACACATGGTTTTGTGCAGCTATATAGGGTTTTTCCCTCCTTTTCCTCATTATTTTATATTTTTCCTTCCCTTTTTAGGGGTTTTTGCTATTTTTAGAGGAAAAAGGGGGTTCTTTAGCCTTTTTGAGGCTATTTTGAGGGTTTTGTGGCCTTTTGGAGGCATTTTAGGCCTTTTGGAGGCTTTTAAATGGGATTTTTTGGGATTTTAAGGGAAATATGGTAGGAAAATGGACAAATGAGCCATATAATGTGGTAGATGAGGTAGTGAACACTTTTTGGGTGTTAAAAAAGTCGAAAATGACTTGTGGAATATGAAACCCTTCAACTTCAAGGTCTATTAAGGGGTCAATGCCAATTTTATCTGCTTGATTTAGATGACATAAGCTATTAGCTATTCTTCCATATACTTGATTGTTTCTTAGCATGTACATTAAATCAATTAAGCGAGCAACAACATCTTATTTTGTAAGCAATTACAATAATTCATTAGGTGTTTTGTTTCTACTTTCATGAGTATCTTCTTCCATAGCTATATCTTCAAATATTTTTGAAGCATCCCTGAAAATTTCTTTATGTTTGTTAGGACTAGGATAATTAGTCGTTTTGTTTAGAATTTTATTGATATTCGAATTATCACCCTGAATATCAGTGCCTCGGTACTTACATTTGCACGACCATAATAGGGTCTAAGTACTCATACTCGCACGACCGTGCGACCTGAGATTTAATGATTTCACACAAAAAAGTAGTGTGGACAAACACACATGCAACCTGAGAGAGACATTATGGGATTGGTGTTACAAGGATTGTGCAGTAAAATAATGCAACTGAATAAAGACATGGCATGAGTGACAGTGTGACTGTCAAAGGATTAATCACGTGGATTCACTTAGAATAGATGTCAGGTACCATGTGGGATGAAAAATGAGAAGAAATTGGTCTTCAGCTTGCAAAAATCAGTTGCTAGGGATATAAATAGCAAATTTATGATCTTGCAGCAAGCCCCAAGTTAGAAACAATCCCAAAGACAACATATAGTTGATAAAATAAAGAAAAACATAAATTGGAGTTGCGAATACTATTGTGGGAAAAATGGCTCAATGGTGAGCTAAATATCCTTTCCTTACAAGTTGCAACCAAGACAATAGTACATGAGTGGGTCAATATGACCAATACTATGATGTTGAAACTATGAAATAAATAACACATTCAAGAGCTACTTATAATATTGAACATGCAAAATAACATGAAAAACATCGTAAAGGGATGAGCTTCAACCAAATGTTTATTGTCCAATGGAAAAGATTTGAATACAATAGTATCACCTTGAAGAATGTAGCTTCCAAGAGGCAACCAACATTCCCTTTGGGAGGTCATTTGAATTTTCTCTAATTGCTCACTAACTAAATTGGAATGGTGAATGAAAACACTTGTTTCTTGGAGATGAAACCATGGGAGCTTGAGATTCCAATGAATGGTAAGAATGTGGATGGAAGAGATGATTTCCAAGGAAATTCCTATAGCCTAATATTGCTCTAGATTTTTCTTACAGAATGCATGCCCATGGCTTTCTTTTATAGCCAATTTGGAAGTCTTCAAAGAACTAGTTCAAGGTGTGAATGCTCTTCTTCATGAATTGGTTTCCAAGTACAAATATGTGGTTATTGAATCCCTAAGTACCGCGTAGAAGCCAATTTGAATTTGGCATTCAAAATGCAAATCGGGATCCTTGAATGCATTGCGAGATTTATTAGTTCGTATGTATGCATAGCCATGTGGGTTTCAAAGGATTTATTGTGATGTCACGCCGACTCCCTTTGTATAAAGTCACATGGGTCCACAAAAGTTCAATTGTCCCATAGCAACTTTATTCCACATGTTGATTTTTTATAAAATTGAAGTTTTTTTAGTTGCATGTTGTATGTTGATGATGTCTTTCAATGATGAATCTTGAAATGTTGAAGGTTTTCAAAATGCAAGTGATAACACCTGCTTCCCCTTATTGCAATTTTCTTTAGGCTTTAACAGTTTAAATGTTTCTCCAAAAAAGTTGACTCAAATTTAGGAGTTTTTCCTTAATTTTGTTTATTTATTTTTTCTTTTAACAAGAATTTTGTTTATGTATTTTTTATTTTACCAAGAATCAATCAACTTTTATGGTAAAGAGGGAAATCAACAACTACATATACTGGATAATCCTGGTCTCAATTTCCATTATATCATGGTTTCAACTCCATGAGCTACCCACTAACCTTGTTGAACCTTGCTAAAGTTTTTACAACTTGCAAACATTATAATCAACAACTTATGCTTGCACTTGAAAAAACATACAATAACTTAAAAAACATAACATCATTAAACCATTGCATCATTATTATGAGAGACATTCCCAATTAACTTTAATTTTAAGTGATTTTACTATTAAATTATCTTCATTAAAAATTTTATATTTCAAATTAAAACTAAATATTTTTAATATACTATTAATTTTATAGAATACATTTATTCTAAAATACAAATATTCGCAATTTGAAACCAACCATGAATGCAAATTAAACATTGAATTTTAAACTGTTACCTCAACGCTTACCTAATATTGAATATGGTGAAAGTTTAAACTTTTGAATGATTTTAATAAGTCGAAACCATTTAAACTTTTAAAGCAATATGGATTCTTAAAGTATTATTAAGAGTGAATACATTTTATTTTATTTTTAATTTTCATTAATGGGATAGAAATTATATATATATCAACTTATTTTACTATGAAATTTTAGAAAATTGTTAATTCATTATGTTGAAGAGGTTTATTATACAATTTAGTAGGGGATGTGTAACTCCTTTCATGCTCATCCTAAAACATTTACATTTAGAATAGCATATATATATATAACTACACAAATTACATAAATTAAAACCGTTCCTCAATATTTGCACTCTAAAAGGGGTTTGCGCCTTTGAGAGATTTGATCCCTCTCGGCACTTGGTAGATCCCATTATATTGTGCCAAAGAGGTGCATTCTACAACCCAATAGGGGGATGTCTAGGTGCTTCCGTGCTCATCCTCTAGCTCACACTTGTTCTTTTTAAAAAATAATAAAATATTATAAAAAAAAACATGTCCACTCAAATTAGATTTAAAACATTTACATTTGCAATAACATATATATATAACTACACAAATTAGATAAATTAAAACCTTTACTCAACATTTGCACTCTAAAAAGGAGTTTGCTTCTTGAGAGATTTGATTCCTCTAGGAACTTGATAAATCCCCTTTTAAAATGGATCTATACTGGTTTAATATTCAGTTTCAAATATATTTTATATGAAAATATATTTGGGAAAGAAATTTCTCTAGTTATCCCACACCAAACAAGAACATGAACATAAATTTGCATCGAATATTTTATGTACAAGAGTTATTGAACAAATTAAAATTATATTCCATTATTTCCACAAACTCTTGAAAACCAAAGACTCGATTCCTTGAATTATCAATTATTTTGTTTAAATCAATTCCAACAAGAGAGGTGGTCTAAATTTTTTTTTTTTTTTTTAATTTTAATTTTTTAAAATTTGATGAAATAGATTATTTTAAAGGTCTTGTGAATCCTAAAGTTTGTACTGACTGCTAAGCATAAAGTTTAGGCACCTCGAAATTAGAATTTGAATTGTAGGATAGGTTGTGCAAGGGGTCAAGAGATGATTTACAAATTGAGAAAGTACAAGACAACTGAAAACATCAGATTCTAAGAATAACATTGGATAACTGGACTGAAGCAAAATTGATGTCAAAGATATCTCAGGTTCAAGGCTTACTAAAACTGATGTCAAAGATATCTCAGGTTCAAGGCTTACTGATCATATGTGGAACAAACAGTTCATTCACACATAACATTTAAACTCCATATTCAGAAAAACATTTTAAGTATGGAATCTGAGATACTTAATCACAGCATAAACATTTATAATAAAAACATCATTATAAAAGGAATTCATGACCATAATCAGTTTACGCAAAACCACAAGGTACTCAAAAAGGAATTCATGACCATAATCAGTTTACGCAAAACCACAAGGTACTAAGATTTAATGACAGAGAGAACCGAAAACATAAAAAACGAAGTCTCATATTCAGATTGCAAGTTTCCAAAGGAAATTACAAAGCATATGTCTAAGACCTACAAAATTTGGACTCTCAACACTTCTGCAAAAACTAACAGCCATTTGGATGGAACTCCTCCTCTCCATTGTCTCATGATAGACTTTATAAAAATTACCAAGAACTTATTTAATGCCTGCTTCCTGAAGATATGGGTTGATCCTTCTAAATGTATATGTTCTTTGCAACTTGTTTTTAAATTGCTATGCATCTGCTATCAAATATGGAATCGATCCTTGAACTACTACTTGAAATCAGAAACAAATCCATGGATATCAATCCTCTGTTTTGAGATATTTGACCACCTATGTTTTGATAGGATTGCTTAACTGCCAGGTGCCATTCTGTAACTGTTCCTGTGTCTTGAACATTCAAAGGCTTCTTGAAGATGCTCCTAGATCCCTTTGAATATGGGTGCAATATTGAAATGGCAAGATCCTCTGCCACCTTTTATAGCTGAAAATATGGAGATTGATCCTTTGATTTCTGATATCATAAAGAGATTTGAGAATTACCTCATTACCTGCAAATATTTCTTCCTGAAATATGGATATTGATCCTTTGATTTCCTATATCATAAAGATATTTGAGAATTGGAACGAAGTTCATTTTATTAACCAAAATCCTCGTCAGGTTGACATGAAGCTTGAAAACTCTTTCGAGCTGGAACTTAATAAAAACCCAGATGAAGTTGAGTGCTAGTATAAAAGTCCATTGGAGTTTCAATAAATATATCATCCCATTATACTAAGTCATCAACAGTTATTATTTGGACAGCTGAGCGATTTCCTTCAACACGTGGTAGAGCAATGGAGCAGGTGTTTGACATTTGGTTGCTTCTGGGTGCAATCTTCTTTAGCAGGATTGGACACAGTGATAATTTGGTGACGCACTTATGACATATTCTTTCATTTAGCGTTGAACAAGAATGTTTTTTGAGTATGACCAGCCTAGATCCAAATCCTAGGCTCTATCAAGTGCCGAGAGGGATCAAATCTCCCGAGTGCAAACCTCTCTTTGAATAACTTCTTGAGTGCAAAACTTGAGCCACCTAATCCTAAGCTCTAAAGTCTCTAGTTTAAGTCTCATATTTACTTTTTACTTTGTATTATTCTTTTTTGTTTATGGCTCACATAATATTTATTACTTTTTACTTTGTGTTATTCTTTTTTGTTTACTTTGTATTATTATGTCCCCAACATCTATTTTTTGGTCGGGGGCATTAGTTCAGGTTTGTGTTGATGAATATATGGTGGAGGCAATGGTTAACTTTAGATTTGGAAAAATTCGTATTTTTTTTAATTGTTGATGGGTTGTTTTGTTAGCTTTTGATTGGTGCCATCCGCGGTGACGCGTGCCTCGGGTGCTGTGGCCCAGGAGGCGGCGGCGCGATGGCGTCACAGCGTGTGGTGTGGGTTGTCCTCGGATGCTGTGACCGAGGTGGTTTTCCATGTTCGAGGTGGTTTTCCTGTGCTTCGTTCGAGGTGTTTAATGCGCGGGTTTGGTTCGAGGTTGTCATTCATATGCGCAGGTTTCGTTCGAGGTTGTCATTCATATGCGCGGGTTTCATCGTTGAACTGTGGGATGTTTCTAGGTCGTCCTTCGGCTCCTGTAGGTGCCGGTGTGGGTCGTCCTTCAGCTCCTGTAGGTGTCGGTGTGAGGCTGTGGGAATACTGCGTTTTAATCCGGTGGCAATGGCGAATTTCTTCTGGTCCAATTTAATGCACGGGCTCCTGTGCTATGTGCTTAGTTCGAGGTGTTTAATGCGAGGCTGTCCTTCATATGCGCAGGTTTCATGTCGTTGTGGTTCTACCAGCTGTGGGATTTTTCTGGGTCATCCTTCCGCTCCTGTAGGTGCAAAGAATTTGGCTGTGGGTGAGCAAAAATTCGCGATGGCGAATTTATGTTTAGCATTTATTCCGGCATGGCCGTCTATAATTTATGGCGGATTTTGGGTGGTTTTATCAGCGTTCTCGTTTCAGGCGGCTGTAATTTATGGCAGATGTTTGGTGGTTTTATCAGCGTTTTATGGCGGGTTGTTTGTGATTTTATCGGCATTGCCGGTTCAGCCTTCTCTATCATTTTCAGTTCTGTTGTTGGCTACTGAGTTTCGACGATATCTGCAGCTGTTGCTTTCCGCCGGTTTGAAGTCTCATTGCTGGTTCGTTGGACTAGGTATGCCTTTGCATTTTTTTGTGCAATTTTTAAGTGAAAGGAAAAGACAGCGTTTAGGGTTTTTCCTAGGAGAATTAACGAATTTCATTTCTTAGTGGGTGAGGCTTTTTCCTGTGTTTTATTGGCATTGAACAGTAGCAAAAATCCTGCTTTAAATTCTGGTGAGATTTTGTGTGAGTTTGTTGAATAAGTAGTTTGAACCCTGTTTCAATTTCAAGATTTGGAAAAAAAATTATCGTCCATTTCATAGAAGGTTTGAAGGTAGCCATTTTTTAATTTATAATGCATCTTCTTGTGCTTTACCGTCGCTTTGATGAAAAACATATATGGAACCCTTTGTTGTGTTCTGGTTTTTAATGGTGTTCATGGGTTCGAATAATTGTTGTGTTTTTTCACCTTAAATGAGCATGCGATAAAGCTATTTGTTGGTGTTGTTTGCTTAGGTCTGTTTATTTTTTTGTCCATGGTGTTGTCAAACGAAGTTAACATAATAACTAAAGCTTTGAAATTCAAATAGGAAGTTAATTTTTTAGAAGGAGACCAAATATGCCGAGAGCATGCAAGAAGGGTTTCAGGAACACATAAATTGACGAACTCGAGCCTGCAATCCTGGACACCCTGTCGTCGATTGCATTGACCTAGTCTTGTGGACATTGGAATCGGGGTCCTTGACCCGCTAGACAAAGTTGTCCACCATTCTTGGCAGGTGGGACGACAACTCCTTCCTTTCTTGTACATCTAGTAGTTCAAGCACCATTTTGCATTTCGTTTGTAAGGAAAGATGTTGAAAATTGACATGGCCAAGGTGTTGCTGCTACTTTTACTACTAGTCATCGAAGCATGTGAATCTATTCCGTCACCTGCCACAAACCTGTAGAAGGCTTTGTTCGTTTACACTTTGTTACCCCCCCATTTTCACATGGGTGTCTGCATGTGATTTTTGTCACACTTTCAGTGGGGATTACAGGTTGATGTAGCTGATGTATGCCTTATGGCCAAAGTGTTGCTGCTACTTTCATTACCAGCCATCAAAGCATGTGAATTTGTTCTGTCACCCGTCTCAAACCTGTAAAAGGCTTCCTTTACACCTTGTTACCCCCCCCCATTTTCACATGGATGTCTTCATGTGATTTTTGTCATACTTTCAGTGGGGGTTACAGGTTGATGGAGCTGATTTATGCGTTAAGGTTCTTGATGCTAGAGCTTTGCTTCATGTTGAAGTGTGGTTGATGGATGCTAGTAGTATGTGTTGTTATATCTCTTGATGTTTGTCTATGGATGATTATGGATGTCAACCCTTCATGCAGAAGCATTGTCTCTTTATTTTAAGAATTAAAATTTTAATTAATAGGGTTCTAGAATAATCTAGCATGTGAATTTGTTCCGTCACCTGCCACAAACCTGTAGAGGGCTTTGTTCGTTTACACTTTATTGCCCCCCCATTTTCACATGGGTGTCTGCATGTGATTTTTGTCACACTTCCAGTGGGGATTACAGGTTGATGTAGCTGATTTATGCCTTATGGCCAAAGTGCTGCTGCTACTTTCATTACCAGTCATCAAAGCATGTGAATTTGTTCTGCCACCCGTCACAAACCTGTAAAAGGCTTCCTTTACACCTTGTTCCCCCCCCCCCATTTTCACATGGATGTCTGTATGTGATTTTTGTCACACTTTCAGTGGGGGTTACAGGTTGATGGAGCTGATTTATGCCTTAAGGTTCTTGATGCTAGAGCTTTGCTTCATGTTGAAGTGTGGTTGATGGATGCTAGTAGTATGTGTTGTTGTATCTCTTGATGTTTGTCTATGGATGATTATGGATGTCAGCCCTTCATGCAGGAGCATTGTCTTTTTATTTTAAGGATTAAAATTTTAATTAATAGGGTTCTAGAATAATCTAGTGGGAGGAGGAGCCAATTGTTTGTAACCTCTCCCAGCCATGTAGGAGACAACTTTTCCAAACATAGTGTAAATCAGGGAGTTAGAACAGTTTAGGAATTAGATCTGATTTGTTTTGATAAGGGAAGATCCGATCCCCTTCTTTGCGGAACATAATTGATCTTCCGGCTGTGTATTTAAACCACACTATGACGTTGTAATCGTGTAATTTGGAGCAGTAGGGGTTGAATGGAATTGATCGAATTTGTAGTTATTTTGTGTTTTATTGCTCTCCTCTTTCCATTCTCTATCGATGAATCTATTGAGTTATGTATGAATGAGCATGGTGACAATGTTTTTATGTTACCCTTGTTCACTGTTTTATCCCTCATTTTTTATCGGCATTGGACGATGTTGATACTTTATAGTATCAGTTCGGCGGGTAATATTGGCCTTACACCTCTCCACAACTTGTTAACTAATCATGTAGATCTGATGGTCAGTATACTTCCGGCGCGTAGATCTACAGTCATTATAACATTTGGGACAAGCTCCCTTTAGTCGTGAAAGTCGGATCTTCGGATCTCTATCATCCAGACTGGTCTCAAGTTAAGGCCTTTCGAAATGACAAATCTGACTCTCGACTCCTGGATATCATTAAAATTCAAAATTGACAAAAACAAAAAATTGTTAATTTCATTAAAAAAATTCATATTAAAAAATAATAATAAAACCAAAACAAAAAGTTTCCCTTTGGTGAGTTTTTCTCCATATTCCATCGACAATCTGAATACTCTTTGGTGAGTTGGTCTCCCAGTGCTTGGATATCTGAATCACCCGGATCTGTTTCCCTTGCAATGAAAATACAATTTTGAGTTTCAGACTCTGGATTCCTTGAACTCATCGGATTTCTCAAACTCCCTGTATTTCTTGGATATTTGCAAGATATTTTTTGTGAAATGTAAATCTTGGTTCTTGTATAGAGTTATGCATAACATATCAACAGGTTGAGTGTGCTTATGTTTTTTTGAGGCAGTCTGCAAAGACCTGAGGTTACTCATGTTTCTGCATTTTGTAAAGGCCTGAGGTTACTCGTGTTTCTGCATTTTGCAAATGTTGAAAGTTGAAGGAATTTCATTTGATTCATAGATGGTTCAGTTTTACAAGATACATTTTTCTGATCAAATTATTGAAATCTAAATTCTGTCTATATGGTTGAAAGGACAAAACTTTTTCTGATCAAATAACTGGAATCTAGCTTCTCTGTGTATGTTTGGAAGTACAAAACATTGTCTTTTTCTCTTATTAAGAATAGGAGGAAACTGTGTGCTTTTCATTCTTTTTGGAAGTACAGATTCATTTCCTTTATTTAATTTTCTAAAATAGAAACCTGATTGTGTATGCTTGGGTCAACGACGATGCTTTCTGTCTAACTTTAGTTATCAAATCCATGTTTCTTCAAGGTAAGAGAGTAGGGGAATGAGTTTTGGGGACCTGCTGTGCCCAATTTTTGGGGGACGGGAAAAGATGGGACATGAGAGAAGATGGGACATGAGAGAACCCATGCCCCCACAAATTTAGAGAGTTATGCATAACATATCAACAAGTTGAGTGTGCTTATGTTTTTTTGAGGCAGTTTGCAAAGACCTGAGGTTACTCATGTTTCTGCATTTTGTAAAGACCTGAGGTTACTCATGTTTCTGCATTTTTGCAAATGTTGAAATTTGAAGGAATTTTGTTTGATTCATAGATAGTTCAGTTTTGCAAGATACATTTTTCTGATCAAATTATTGAAATCTAAGTTATGTTTATATGGCTGGAAGGACAAAACTTTTTCTGATCAAACAACTGGAATCTAGCTTCTCTGTGTATGTTTGGAAGTACAAAACATTGTCTTTTTCTCTTATTAAGAATGGGAGGAAACCGTGTGCTTTTCATTCTTTTTGGAAGTACAGATTCATTTCCTTTATTTAATCTTCTAAAACATAAACCTGATTGTGTATGCTTGGGCCAATGACGATGCTTTCTGTCTAACTTTAGTTATCAAATCCATGTTTCTTCAAAGTAAGAGGGTAGGGGAATGGGTTTTGGGGACATGCTGTGCCCAATTTTTGGAGGACAGCAGAAGATGGGACATGAGAGAACCAATTCCCCCACAAATTTAGAAGATATAAATAAATAGTAATTTATTATCGTTGATTAAACATAAATAAACACAAGGCAACCCACAAATCTCATACCCTTCTCATTTACATTGATCAAAGTGAATAGATGAAGCTTTGAAGATTGGTTGATTATCAAATATCTGGCACCATGAAATGAATATGGTACGTTACTGATAAAAATTGAAATCATCTCATCTACTCTCATATAGAATTCAGAGTTTATAGTAGGGAATTTATTCATTTGTGTAATCTCTTTATCCCTAAACTATCTGCCATGTGACGTCAGTTTCAGTGCTCGCAACAGGGTGCTTCTTTGCTGGACTTTAGACTGTATTTAAATGTTTCAACATTTGTAGTTGTTCCTTCTGCGAAAGTTATGGCTGATATGTTAGCTTCCAAAACCTCTAGGATATGTAAGAGTTTGGCCTTGTGTATTAAGAAATTGTTTATGAATAGCTGTAATAAATGTCGATAACTATTTGAAAAGTCTATTGCAGAGCTCATTGTTTATTCAAAAGAAGCAAATAAAAAACCAATTTTTTCTATTTTAATTTTTTTTGGTGGTATCAAGAGCGTGGAAGAATCCTTGGGTGCTGCCATTGGATTGGGACCCATTTGCAAAATGGTCCCTTGCAATAAGGCACTTCTTGGGAACCTTTCCTTCTTGGGAATCTCCCTGCATTGCTACCTGTAGATTGCAAGTGATATGGAACGTCCCTAAGCTGTCACCAGGTTCCATCTTCAAAACCTAGGAGATGCTGAGTGTTAAAATTTTAAAATTTGGCAGCAGAGGATGGGACATGACAGAATGCATGTCCCCACAAATTTAGAAGATATAAATAAATAGCGATTTATTATCGTTGATTAGACATAAATAAACATAGGACAACCCACAGATCTCATCTCCTTCTCATTTACATTGATGGAAGGAAATAGATTGGTCTTTGAAAATTGGTTGACTATCAAATATCTACCACCATCAAATGAATATGATACATTACTGATGAAAATTGAAATCATTTCATCTACACTCATACAGAATTCAGAGTTTAGAGTGGGCAATTTATTCATTTGTGTAATCTCTTTAGACCTAGACTATCTGCCATGTGACCTCAGTTTCAGTCCTCACAATGGGATGCTTGTTTGCTGAACTTTAGACTATATTTAAATGTTTAAATATTTGTAATTGTTGCTTCTCTCAAAGTTAGTTACTGTTGCAAACTGCCACTAGTCAACATGTACAAGCATGTGATGTCACTGTTCACTAGTGTATACACAACTGACAGTGCCGTGATCTTTTGCTGAGCTATAGTGATTTGTACATGCCTTCTCCAGATTTGTTGTAACCTGTGGATGTCTACAAACTCTGGGACAGACTCTGTATAAAAAATCGTGTGCATAAAAGAGGACCTGCTACGGACTGTTGTAGCTATAGGGTGTCTTCAATAGGGCTGCTGAAAGTTGCTGTAAGCTATGGCTGTGCTTAATAGGGCTGCTGAAGGCCAAGAAGAGAGCCTACCTGACTTAGGGAAATTTTAAACATGCAAAAGAGAAAAGAACCATGAAAACTCTGACTTCTTCAAGGAGTATGGATCAGTTATTTTAAAAGAAAAATCCTGGCACAAAATCAGCCATGGACTGTCCTAGGAGCAGAAGATACCATGAATTGAACTTTTTGCAGCAGACCCAATTCATGAATAAAAACTAAGAAATTTTACTTCTTATTTCCATTTTAGATATTTATTTCCTTTCAATAATTTAATTGAGGCAGATCCATCAATATATATATGTATTTTTTTATTCTATTTTCTTCAAATGGGGCCGACCTATGACTTCACACATTTTTTTCATCATTTTTATTTTTCTTTTCTTCACTTTGTGGATACATGGATCAAGCCAATTGGTGCTTGGGTTCCATGGTTCTTCAACAAATCATCCCTTACTATCTTTAGTACTTTCTAGTTGTGACAAAATATGGTTGTGAGTCCCATTTATCCAACTCCAACATTGGTAAATCGCATTGTCAATCATTTGAATTTACAAGCAACTTCTGTTACAGCTTCATATTCTGGTTTCATGGAAGAGAATACACTTGGAAGAACCACTAGGTGACAATGTCATCGACATTGCACTTGCTCTGACTATGATTTGCAAGGGCTAGGAGTTTTATTAATCAATTTGCTATTAACATTTAGTATCTGCTTTGACTCATGATTTGCAATAGCTAGAAGTTTTATTAATCAGTTTTCCTTTCAATAATTCAATCGACCTTGATCCATCAATATATATATGTATATTTCTTATTCTATTTTCTTTAAATGTCGCTGACCTATGACTTCACGCATTTTTTTCATCATTTTTATTTTTGTTTTCTTCACTTTGTCCGTACATGGATCAAGCTAGTTGTTGCTTGGGTTCCATGGTTCTTCAACAAATCATCCCTTACTATCTTTAGTACTCTCTAGTTGTGACAAAATATGGTTGTGAGTCCCATCTCAACTCCAACATTGGTAAAGCACACTGTCAATTATTTGAATTTACAAGCAACTTCTGTTACAGCTTCATATTCTGCTTTCATGAAAGAGGATACACTTGGAAGAGCCACTAGGTGGAAATGTCATCGACATTGCACTTGCTTTGGCTATGATTTGCAATGACACGGAACCTGCGCATATGAAGAGCAACCCAGCCCATACCTCGCATTAAACACCTTGAACTAAACACAAAAAAACCACCTTGAAATTGGACCAAAGGAAGTCCACCATTTCCACCGAATTTGACATCTGAACTACGAGAATGGTAGGTGAACTGTGAAAACGCAGTATTGCCATAGCGAACCTCTTTCCACACTGGCACCTACATAAGCGAAAGGATGACCCACAAAAATTCCATAGCTGCTAGAACCACAACAACGAAACCGCGCATATGAAGGACAACCCAGCCCATACCTCGCATTAAACACCTCGAACGAAGCAAAGAAAAACCACCTTGAAAACGAAAAAAACATAGCTATGGATTTAGGTTTTTCACCTATGACTTCACGCATTTTTTTCATCATTTTTATTTTTGTTTTCTTCACTTTCTGTGTGCATGGATCAACCTAGTTGTTGCTTGGGTTCCATGGTTCTTGAACAAATTATCCTTTACTATCTTTAGTACTTTCTAATTGTGACAAAATATGGTTGTGAGTCCCATCTATTCAACAGCAACATTGGTAAAGCCCATTGTAAATTTTTTGAATTTACAAGCAACTTCTGTTACAGCTTCATATTCTGCTTTCATGGAAGAGAATACACTTGGAAGAGCCACTAGGTGCCAATGTCATCGACATTGCACTTGCTTTGGCTATGATTTGCAACGACACAAAACCTACGCATATGAAGAACAACCCAGCCCATACCTCGCATTAAACACCTTGAACTAAACACAAAAAAACCACCTTGAAATTGGACCAGAGGAAGTCCGCCATTGCCGCCGAATTTGACATCTGAACTACGCGAATGACAGGTGAACTGTGAAAACGCAGTATTGCCATAGACAACCTCTTTCCACACTGGCACCTACAAAAGCGGAAGGATGACCCACAAAAATCCCACAGCTACTAGAACCACAATGACGAAACCTACGCATATGAAGGACAACCCAGCCCATACCTCGCATTAAACACCTCGAACAAAGCACAGGAAAACCACCTTGAAAACGAAAAAAACATAACTATGGATTTAGGTTTTTCATTCAACTTATGTCATAGATGAATGATTGAACATGGCATTGTTGTTGACATTTGTAATGTTGTGTACAACATATGCAACTCCTTTACAACATATATGTAGTAAACAAGCTATCGTCTTTATCCTGTCCTAATTTTTACCTCTATTACCTTAACTACAAGGTCTAGCTACTAGTACTTGTATATGTCATTGCATTCCCTCTTTATTTGTCAAAATGCCTTGTGTAAATAACTCTTCTCCTTTCCCACATCCCATTGCCATATCTTTAGCAACACATAGAGTATTTGTAATATGTCATATATGAAAACAACTTGGTAATTAGGAATAATACATAGGCTTATTGTTGTAATGGTTGTAATTAGTATTGTTATTGCAATTACTATGCTTGTCTTCATATAAAATGCATACTCAATATTAGAGAAATACATATCAACCTAGCTATAGACTTTATGTAAACTATATTCATAAAGCTCATATATATTAGATACTACATATGGTATGTAAAAATATGTTTTAATACAAACTTACTACTCATATTCCCATAATATATAGCACATAACTTGCAACTACTGGCCTAGTGGTGGTGGTGAGTTAATGCGGATTAAATGGCTAGAATCTTCTGATGCCAATTTCCTTTGTCATCAATTAAATTTCAATGGCATGAGAAAAACTAACAACAAGAAACTTGAAATCGACCCTATGTAAAAATATGATTTAAATTGTGCGTTTAATTATAAAACATTCCATAAACAGTAATTTTTTTTAAAGTTTACAAACATGCTTTAATTAAGTGCTAAGTGTTCTATTATTTTGGCATTTACTTAGTTAATTGTTACATGTTCCTTATATCTGATATGATAGAACTTTCTAATGCTAAATCGGGTCAAATTTCTTCCATTTTTTCCTTGCATTTGTATTGTTCATTTCAATTGCATGTTCGGAATCGGGAATAATTCCTGGTCGCTTAATTGTGGGAAGTACTTGGGCATAGCCCTAAAACTCATTGTGAGGAGTACCACAGGAACCCTGGAGTAGCTGGCTCATTGAGAGGACCTGCCAGTGAAATGGGCAACGACCCCTGCCTGATTGACTAGTTCCCACCCGTGAGGTGAACCAACAGCTGTCGTTCGTGGCAAAGCGGTTATCAATTTTATCTGGGCCGTGAAGTGAGGGGTACTTCCCCAACATGCAAGCCGTCAGACAACATTGGTACCTGAGTGAACTCCCTGAACCATTAGGAATCCAAGCATACCTGGGGTCCATCTCTTTTCCCAACTAAAAAAAGGCAGATTACATTTATCTACCTCCAAATCCATACCCAAATATAGATCTAGCCCTATTCCAAATCCATATCCAGATCTTGATCCATTGCAAATCTAGAACCATTGTCGATGCATTGTATATCCATTCCATTGTCAATCACTCTTGCATCGTCATAGATACATTGCAACCATGGTAACCAAATTTGATATTACATATTCATCTTCAAAGTGATGGCAAGCTTTTATGCTATTGGGTTATTAGTGCATCACATTTCTTGAACGATAGCCATATATTATGAACGATAGCCATACATGGAATTATAATTAGTGTGCCAATCCACTACATGTATCAATACAGAGTTACATCTGAATGCATTATGCTATTGATAAACAGTATGCAAATGGAGTTTATGTGTCAACAATTATTTCGTATAAAATTATAACGAAACTGAAGATAGTAAATATTTTTTTCATAATCCATTATTATTATACTTTAAATCATTGTGAAAAAATTGCTATTGTCAATTGCAAACATTTTTAAAACCCTGGTTTTTGAACCCTTCCCTTTATTGCAATAGACGCCAATGTCAATTGCAACCTTCTATTGCTATTGCTATTGCATTTCATCATTGCTAGTGGCTTTTTGAAATTTTCAAACTCATGTGAAGAGATATTTTATGCAATAACTAAATGCATTCATGAAGTTGTGAAGATTGACAATTATATGCACTAGCTCAGGTCTCCTCTTAAATTGTTATTCTTATAAAATGCTACATTTTTCATTTTCGATTTCAAAGACTTTAATTGATTTGTTTTTCCCTTCTATTGCATGTTCTTACTTGCAGTTCGAGCGACTAAATCTAGTTGATTAGTCAATATGTTAAGATCCATGCACTTGCAACCTGGTGCTTCAGAAGTCTTATCAACAAAAGACAAAGTTGATGATGCAATTGATATTGCATTGTCAAAAAATCATTTGCTACGGTTGGAAGCTTTCCATTTCCAAAATGGAGATTGCTTGTTCGATTCGTTTGTCGTTCTTTTGCATTTTCGATACACATCAATAGAGATAAGAGAAGCAATTGTTAATCATTTTTCCCATCAACTGGCTCAAGGAGATCCTCTTGCAATATCTTCATCAAACTTGGAACTTTCACCTGATTATTTGTTCCAGCTACATGGTTTAAAAGACAAGAATCTTTATCTACAATGGACGTCTCATTCAGCTTACCCTTCAGATAATAACAATGCGTATGGATTATGGGGTGATATATTTTGCATAAAATGGTTTGCAAATTGGTTGAATGCACCTGTCGCTGTTTGGTCTTTCTCAACAAAAAGAAGATATCTCTACTTCAATTCTACTCTTCCTGGTTACTGCTATAACATTTTGTTTCATGATCATATACCTTTTGTTGGTCACTTCGAACCATTGTTAACCTACAAATCATGTGTCATTGAAAATATTGCAATTCAGGAATTATCAATTGACATATTCAACAAATCTTGTCCAGAGACTTGGACAGAGATTCAATCTTTTAGACAAATACTTATACAATAAGATTTTGACATCTTCTCAACCATTCAAGGCCATTGTTCTGACTCTTTGTTTGAGTCGGTTTCAAAGTTGTCTAACATCTTTGACATGAGTAGTCTTCGAAAGACAATAGCCCAAACCTTCTTCAATTGCATACAATCCAATGACAATAGAGCATTGAAATGTCTGTCTACATACTTGCCATTGTCTATGGTAAATGAAACTTGTACTGTTTCTAGTTGGAAAACATTTGTCCTAAATTTGGCTGAGCCTTTTAGCATTGGACATATAGAAAGTTGTAATTTTGCAATTCAATGGATGTGTGAGATGTTGAAAATAAATATTTTCATTTGGGACACATGTTTTTGCAACGTTCAGGATCAATATCAGTCAACAAAAAGATCTACAAAAGACATTTTCCTGTTGCAACATGAAACATGCAAAGGTCATTTGCATTTCCATCCACTAGTTAAAAAAAACTTTCACATAGGTTCTTTCAACATGGAAAAAACAATGTCAAATGACTTGTACATTGATGCAAATAATAACAACAAGATCAACCAATCAAAAATTCCTTCCAGTCATAACATCAATAGAACATATTGAACAGATACACAAACACAACAGAAAAGAAAAACATATGACAATTTACAAAAACATTGTCAAATGAAAAAACAAATGATACAGAATACAAAGACATTGGACATAAAAAAAAATATGTCTAGTATCAATGTAGACTGGGTCGATGAAAATATCGACATCCTTGAGCAAAATGCAAAGCGAACATTCAAGAACCTTCGCTCAACAAAAAGTCATATGCGTTTTGCAACAATGGAAGATCCCAAAAAACAAAAACAAAAACAAAAACCAGAACAAGTCAATATCAACCAATCAAAAATTCCTCCCAACCATAATGTGAATAGAACATATCCAATAGATATACAAACACAAGAAAAGAAAAAAAACAAATGACAATTTACAAAAACATTGTCAAATGAAAAAACAAATGATAGCGAATACAAGGACATTGGACACAAAAATAGCTACGCCTGATATCAATGTAGGCTGGTGCGATGGAAATATTGATATACTTGGGCATAATGCAAAGCAACCATTCAAGAACCTTCGCTCAACAAAAAGTGATATGCGTTTTGCAGCAATGGAAGCTTTCAAAAAACAAAAAGAAAAGCAAAAAGCAGAACAAGCCACAATTCAATATTTAAAAGCAATTGAAGATACACCTACGAATGCATGTTGCATATGCGAACGCTTGCATTTTAGAAAATACATACGTTGTATCAATGAGAAAACGCTATTTTCATTGAACTCATTGCCTTGGATGAATATGCCAGCTTCTTTTGCACTTGACCTATACATTTGCAGATTTTGCAAAAAAAATGTGTCCAATAGAGAGATTCCTGTATTTGTAGTTCCATTAAATATTCGACGTAACACTTCATTAGCATCCGTAGATATGTTAACGCCATTGGAAGAATGCCTTGTTTCTCTAAGAATTGCATTTTCCGAAATACGTCAACTTGGTTACAAACGAGCTCAATTAGGTTTGACTGGTGCAATTATAAACGTCCCCTCGTCTTTGGACAAGATACAAAAGGTTTTGCCAAGAAACCTTGATGATGACATGACTATTGGAATTATGTTGAAACGAAGATTGGAATACAAAAATGCTTACATCTCTGGAAATGTGCGTCCTAATATTGTCATGGTTGCATTGAAAAGTCTCTGTACTACAGATCTTTACAAATTAGAAAAAATTTGTATCGTTCCTGATTGGGAGGCAAAGTTCACAAAGCTAGCAACGAAGGAGGCCATTGACTTTCCATTTGACAATTCCATTGACGACGAAAACAGCTCCACAAGTTCGGATAAAAGCAACAAGAACATTTCCGACGCAGAATTTGATGCAACAACTGAAACATTGGTCCATGGTTATGCTGAAACACATCTTACTGACGATTTGTCTACCAAGCTTCTAGAAATTGCACCTGCTGAAAATCAGAAGCCTCCAGGCATTTTCCAGGACAAATTCTCTAAGGATCTTAATTTCCCAACACTTTTCTATGGATGCAGTCAACCAGATGACATCTACAAGCGGTATCGACATCAGCAAATATTCCAATGGGAGCTACAACATGAAAGTATGGCCTTTGAAGCTCATCCTACAAACTTGTTCTTCAAGATAGTCAGAGTATTGATACAGCAAATTTCTAATGCTGCATGGATATCTATTCGCATAGGTGAATTGAAAGGGAAAAAACTAAAAGCAAAAGATGTCAAGTCACAAAACAATCTTGAGAACATTGTAAAGTCTCCAATTGCATTTCGTACCTTGAAAACTATTCGAACATCTCCAGACTATTTTGAAAACATGAGGAAATATATTTTTTCAATGGTTAGGCAACTAGGGCCACCAACTTTCTTTGTTAGCTTCACTTCTGCAGAACATATATGGAAACCATTGTGCAATGCTTTACAACATCTTCAAACAAAAAACGATTCCAATTCGACATTATTTCCCTCGCAAAATGATATCGATGCTTTGATTAGAAACCATCCTGTCATTTGCAGTCGCTATTATAGACACAAAATGAACTCGATGAAGTCATTGATATTGAAAAACAACTCTCTCTTTGGAACCATGAATGATTACTTTTTCACAACTGAATTTCAACAAAGAGGAAATGAACATGATCATGGTCTTCTTTGGATTGAGAATGCACCAGTATATGGTAAAAATACTAAGCATGAAATAACAACTTTTGTTGACAAATATATTTCAACGGGTTCTTCTTTGCTTACTGAAGAATTAAAAAAGATTCAAACCCATCGACACACACGTGCATGTAGAAAACAGCGACGTTCTAGTTGCAGATTCCGATTTCCTATGTTTCCGATCGATGCTACAACAATTTTAGAACCCATTGACAATGAACTGAACAATCTCGATGAAAAAACAAAACTCCTTACTTCTGCTCTTGAATCTAACCAATATGGAAAAAACATATGCTTTGAATCATTTCTTCAAAAGTTGAATTTGGACAAAGACAACTACATTGTGCTACTACGTTCCTTGATTAACCAACCCACCCTACTACTAAAAAGACATCCATCGGATATTTGGATAAATCCATTTGCAAAGAACATTCCAAAATTGTGGCAAGCAAATACTGATGCTCAATTCATTTTAGATGCTTATGCTACGGCAACATATGTAACTTCATATATAACAAAACTAGACAGACCTATGACAAAGGCATTAAAGAAGATCAAGGAAGAGTCAATTGCAAACAAATCTGGACAACTTGAAACAATACGTAAATTAGGAAACACGCTCTTAAACATGCAACAAATGTCAATTAGACAAGCGGTCCATATTATTCTCTCTTTGCCTTTGCATTCATCATCAAGAAAAACAATTTTCATCAACACTGCTCCTGACGATAAACGAGTTGTCGCCTTGAAAAAACCATATCTATTGAAAAAAGAATCGGATGAATCTGAAGACATACTTTGCCCTTCAATAATAGATAGATACATTGAACGTCCTAATGAACTTGAAACTCTTAGTCTTTCTTAATATGCTTCCTTTTATTGCTTCATAGACGAAAAAACAATCAAAATAAATAGGCCGTGCATTATTCGATATATTCAATATAGACAAGAAAAAGATCCAGAAAACTTTGCACGGGAGAAGCTATTGCTCTTTGTCCATTTTAGACACCTGGACAACTTTCTAACTCATTCGCTTCAAACTTGGACACAAGCATATGAGCAATACAAGTCACAAATATCAATTGTTGAGCAAACATTCTTCCCTAAAGCAACAAGCAAATGGGGTGATGTTGACATTGCAAAGGATATTGTCGAAACACAATTGGAAGTTGCTAATTCCTCTAAAGCAACATCGGAACCCATGTATGATTCCATGGCTTTTCAAAAAATTGATATCCATAATGATCTTGTTCATAAAAAAAAAAACTAGTTTGCAACAAGACCTAAACCTTTGCAATTTCAAAGAAAAACCTTTTCTCCCTAACATGGAACAATATATTGCAACAAGAAGAAACCTAAACAATGAACAACAGTTTATAGTAAAAGAGATTGTTACTAGAAAAAAACCAATCCTTCCAAGCCAATACACTTATTCCTAACAGGAAGTGCTGGTACAGGGAAAACACACACTGCAAAAGCTCTTTTCAATGCTCTTGTTCTGTTGTATGATAAAGCACTTGCAAGTGACCCATTGAAAAGGAAAGGGCTCATTGCAACACTTACTGGAAAAGCAGCATACAATGTTGACGGCATCACTGTCCATTCTGCTTTTAAACTTCCCCTGAATTCTGGCAACTTGCTCCCATTAAGTTCAAATACATTAGATATTCTTACAAAAGACTTTGATCAACTTCAAGTCTTGTTGCTTGATGAAGTGTCTTTAATAGGTTCGCATATGCTTTATAACATAGACAAACGTATGCGCGAAATCAAGCATGCTCCAACAAATCCATTTGGAGATGTTGATGTCATTTTCTATGGTGATTTATTTCAAGCTAAACCTGTACATGATTCTTGGATTTTTGAATTTCCAACTTTTCGACAAGAAAAGTTCCCATATAGTTTTTGGCTTGACAATATAAAATATTATGAACTTACAAAAGTTGTTAGACAAGAAAATGACATTTTCATATCAATTTTAAATAGAATCAGAAAAGGCCTACAGTCAGCTAGCGACATTCAATATTTAAATGCACATTGCCATAGACCAGCACCTATTGATCCGACATTTCCATTCTTGTATTATCGAAACAAAGATGTCGATTTCCATAATTCAAAAATGTTGTCATATGTAGAAACAGAAGCATTCACATTCATAGCACACGACAGCAAAATTGATGAAGCTGACGTCAATTATGAACGGCAAAAAACGAATCAACTTCCCCAATCAATTGTATTGAAAAAAAACATGCTTGTTGAATTGATTGGTGGAAACTATCTCATTGAAGATGGACTTGTAAATGGAACGAAAGCTATTTTCTGGCACTACGATAAAACCTGCTCAGACGTTATCTGGGTTGAGTTTCCTAGTCCAAAGATAGGTGCAATTACACGTACTAATATACATTGTCTATACAACAATTCTATAAACCATACTTGGACACCTATCAAAAGAATATCAACACAGATCTTGGTTGGCAATAAAAGAAATTTTGTTAGGATACAATTCCCAGTTCAATTGGCATGTGCTAGAACAATTCATAGAGCACAAGGTTTGACACTTGAAAAAGTTGCATTTGATCCAAAAGGGGTTACAAGGCATGGCCTTGTTTACACTGCACTTTCTCGTGTAAAAACCATTGAATGTCTCTATCTTGTAAACAAATTAGAATAAAAGAACTTTACTGTTTCATCAAAAGTACTTGTCGAATCAACTAGATTAATAAAAGATGCATCATTGCAATTTCAATATGGTCTAAAGTCAATTCCATGTAATCAACATCTTATTATATGTTCACTTAATACACGTAGTATGGTCCTGCACATTGAGGACATTGCACATGACACTGAACTATTAGAATCACGCATTCTATGCCTGCAAGAAACCCATTTGCATTCGCCTCCCATGCACACAATATTTGCAAACCAATACACATGCATTGCAACTTATTCAGTGCATGGTCTCGTAATAGCTGTCAAAAAAGGGATTCCGATCTTGCAGACCGCAACGTACAATGAAAAATTCGTTGAGGCAATTGTCATTGATCTTAAACTTCAAAACAACACCATGAAGATTATAAATATATATATCAAACCAAATACTGTATTTGACAAAGTCAATTGTGCGCTCAATTGCATTTTGTCACAAAACAATAATACCAAAATGCCTATTGTTCTTGCTGGTGACTTCAACATTGACATGTTGAAGGAAACAATGACTAAAAAATTAATCCAGTCATATATGCAAACAAAAAAACTGAAGCTAAAAACAAGTCACATCACAACTAGCTATGATTCTATGATTGATCATTTTTGGACAAATTTAGATCTTGATACAATTTCATTTACTATCTCAGATGCATATTGGTCTGACCATTTTAGCTGTTTTTTATCAATTCCTTTTGATTCAATATAATCTACCTGCATTGCATATTTCAAAGAATATATGCATGATATCGTCCTTGCCTTCTTTTATTTGAGTTTTTGAAATTTCAAAGACATTGATTCTCAATTTTTAAAACTACAAGCAAAAATTTATATAAAAAAGCAAACCAGCATTTGGCAATTAACTTCTTTCTTTTCTTTTGCAATGAACAAAGTATTGCCCAATTCCCTTGCTTTTTCAACCTTCAATTTTCTTTTTCCTCATGCATACTCTGACATGCCATCCATTATTTTGTAACGACCATTGACTAATATGCATTGACTATTATCTATGCACAATAATTTGAAAAATAAAAATTAAAAAAAAAAAACAAAACAAGAGAAAAAAAAACACTATTGCTTCAGCTATAAACATCAAACAATAGCTTTTTGTCTACTTTTATAGACCAAAATCCATGTTTTGTTCTTTTGTAGCATTATGTTTCAAATGCACTTACCTAAACTCTTTACAGTTTTTTTATTTTATTGATTAACTATCGTTTAATCAGAAACATTACTCAAACAAACTTCAATCTTATGTACTTCTATTCATAGATATTCAAATTATAGTTATTGACATCAACACATTTGTTTCTTCTTTCTTATATGCCAAAACTCAATGCAATATCCCTTTCCAAAATTCTTGATAATTCAATTTGCCTTAGTCTATATCTATAAAGATTTATGTTTTCCATGTCACTACTAATGGTTTGAGATCTAGATCATTTTTCAGAATCGGTCAAAAAAAAAAACATATTCAGAAAATATAGACAAGAAAAAGAAATTTGCCATAAGCAGATCATTGTTGCAATGACATCTACATTGAGCACCCCATCTGCTGAAGCAAATATATCTTCTTCACAAGACATTGCAGAGACAGAATCAATTGCAACAGCCTCATTGCCCATTTCCAATACAAAAACAACCAGTCCAAAGAGGTAATGTTACTTTGCATTGAACCTAGTCATTTTTTTTTGTCTTAGATTTCTGCTTCTTAATTTTTTTCTCTTCTACTCAAATCTAACTTAATTCATTTCACCAATTTTCTTGTACATAATCTGTATTCTTTTTCATGTCCTTGCCTAGAAATAATGTAATTATGTGTACATAGCTATCAACAACAGACAATTGTAAAATCTAATTGCTCCTTTCTGTGTTCATCTTCTTATGTTCACAGATTATAGCAAGCATTTGTTCAAGCTTCATCTATTGTAGAGTTATGTACTATGTCTCATGCCAATGTTTTTGAGGGAGATATTTTAATTGTCTATGGCCCTGCACAAAATCGAACCCAAAATTCGCCTGTGAAGACAAAGATTCTGCATGCAGACCTTGTAGACAAACATGGTTTCATGACAATTACTATTACCATGAATGATAACCTCATCAACAGATTCGGCAACTTCTTGTTGCCTAGAAAAAGTGTCCGAATTATTGGATTTGAATTAAAGAAAAGAGGCCAATATGATCGTGGAGATGCTATAAACTCCATAGCAATATTGCCTTCCAGCCACATTGAAACAATAGATCAAGTATGCAAGACACGTTGTCTTCCTCCAGACACTACAATTACTGAGCTAGTTTCATCTGATGAGGCATATGTTGTTGGTTCAGTTGCTGCTATAGTAGTTGCATGCGAATACAAAAACAAACAATTGGATTTCTACATCAGGGATGGTGAAACTCCAAATGACTATGCAACTGTACTGTCAACTTGCTTTTGTTCTTTCCAAAGCTCACATTAATTTTATTTTTTTCTCGTTTCATTGTTAATTGCTGATACAACTGCACTTTCCTCTCAGTTTATATGTATTTGTCCATTGCAAATTATTTATACATCTTTTTCTGACTTTTTCTTTTTCATTCTCACAGTTTCAAGTCAACGACAACTATAAAAACTTGTTTCTACGAGTGCAACAATAGCTTGCACAGGACGAGCCACCACTCTATTTATTCAAAAACATTGTTTGACCAGGCCCAAAAGGAAGTCACCTGATGAAGGCCTCCCAGGCCACATTTATTGATCCACTCAATGATGAATTTGCAGTTCAAGATTTGCTTGTGATTTTTGAAGCTAAGACACAGGTCAGAGATACATTCCATTGTTCTTTGTTAAACTATGAAATCGTTGTAACAATTCTTCTAATTCATAGCACAAAAAAAAAAAAAAAAAAAAACAACATACTCTATTTGTCTTTTCACATATGTGCTATCTTTTCAGCTGTCACCAACTGTTTTAAAAATTACCTGTTCATTATATTTTATCATAAACAAGAAACAATTCATATCAACTGTTTTACTAACAAGATTATATATCCAATCCATATCCATGAAATCAACTATGTTGTAGCTAGAAAAAATCCTATTTGAACACTGTCCCAGAACATTTGCATAGGTCCATGTCTTCTGCAAAACCCTATTTGCATTTATACTATTACAACATTTAAAAAGAAAAGATGTTGTTTCTTTTTTTTCCACCTTTTCTTTCCAATACTTTTAGCAACAGGTCTAATTTTTTTCTCCCTTTCTTCTTTGCAACTTGTATTTTCTCCTGCACTATTTCTATATACTTGTACTTATCTCATACTCTGTATATTTCCTTCTTGAAAATTGCAATAGATATATGGATCGCTCAAAATTAAAAATGCTTTTGCACCACCATTCCAATGTACATGCGCAGAATGCAAGCTTCCGATGATCCAAAGCATCACATTCTGTTCTTTTTGTAATCAAGAAACAGCTGCAGCCTATGAGCATATCTTGCAATGCAAACTGGAAACAGATCAGGGAATCCTCGAATGCAGTCTTCGAGGTGCACAGCTGAAAGAATATTGTCCACCTGTTGCAGCTATCTCATATGAACAATATTGTCAGGCTGTTACAACAACTATTCGTCATCTGCGCAAATTCAACCAACAAGTCCTTTTCACTCTTGCAATGAACAACAGAATAATCAACTGCAAAAAACTCTAGACACAAGGTATGCACAAGCAACTGTTAATATGAAAATAAACACAACTTTTTCAACTATGCCCACTTTGTATTTCATACCTTGTCTCTATACAAATCTTGTTTGAAACAAAAATATGTTCACTTTCAAATGACTTAAACAAAGAACTGCAAATTTTTTTATAAAAACATTGCAATTTGATCTTCAAACTTGGACCATGATTAAATAAACTAAATACTAGATTTCATCACTGACTCACAACCATAGTTTTTTGAATACTTGAAACAATAAAACAATAAGCTTTCTTAATTGTTGTTGATAGTTTACCCACCCTTGCTATGTGTAACTTTCAATTGCTTCAAATATTACTATTTTTTAGTATCAATGATCAATAGCTATAGTCTTCACATTCAATGATGATAGGCTAAAGTTAACATGTATTCACTTTATTAGCATACAGTTTATTTAATCGTGTTCTAGAATACAACTTATCTAATAATGCAATTGTGTTTGTGACCCAAAGCTTTTATTTTTCTCTCAAATCCTTTGATTCAGAGGCACAATTTTCGGAGTTCAAACTATGCATCTCATCTGACTGTCAACGGAATAGCTTTTTATTACGATATAATGTCTTTGTGCATTTATAGTAATTTCTCTCGATTTAGTCACAGGGATAGCAAGAATTATACATAGATTTAACATATTCATGAATGTGATCAGACTTTAGCTTCAAATTCACATGTTGAACCCCGCCAAACCCTCTCGCAAGGTTGTGCAAACCACTAGATGAAAATTGCATTCAGAACTTGCATGTTTATTGCTTTTATCAAGTTATTGTAGCCCTTGTAAATATTTTTCGGTTGAGGGCATTAGTTCGGGTTGTTGTTGATGAATACAGGGTGGACGCAATTTTTAACTTTAGATTTGGAAAAATTCATTTTTTTTTAATTGTTAATGGGTTATTTTGTTAGCTTTTGATTGGGGCCGTCCGCAGTGACGAGTGCCTCGGATGCTCTGACCCAGGAGACGGCGGTGCGATGGCGTCACAACGCATGGTGTGGGTTGTCCTCGGATGCTGTGACTGAGGTGGTTTTTCATTTTCGAGGTGGTTTTCCTGTGCTTTGTTTGAGGTGTTTAATGCGATGTTGGATGGGTTGTCCTTCATATGCGCACGTTCCATCGTTGTGGTTCTAGCAGCTGCAAGATTTTAATTAAAAATATTGAAGTTTATGTCTTCAAGGTAGCTAAAAATATTGAAGTTTTGTTTCAATTAATTAAAACCCCATGTCTCTAAGTGAATATTCTAATCTCGTAAATGTCCCTTTGAAAATTATGTTCATGCTTGTCCATAATGATTCTTAGTTGTTTCATTATATTTGTATTATTGTTTCCCCAATGAACATAACTAACAGTTTCAAGAATATCATCATGGCTTCCCTGGTGCGTTGTTCTAAATGAACTCTGAATATATACATACTAGCAAGACAGGTGAACTACGAGAACGACAGGTGAACTACGAGAACGACAGGTGAACTGCGAAAACGCACTATTCCCACAGCCAACCTCTTTCCACACTGGCACCTACAGCAGCGGAAGGACAACCCACAAAAATCCTGCAACTGCTAGAACCCATTGATACACTACTCCTTGCCCGGAGGATGAGTTTTCTAATCTATTCCACTATAAATTAACTTTAAGGAATATGCGAGTATCCCCCCCATGAGATAAATCCCATCCTAAGGCTACCTTGACCCTTGGGAGCATGAGGTTGAGAGGAGAACGCAAGAAGATATTAGCATCTTTCCATCCCCATGAGATCTTAGGGGAGAACTCATGTCCCATCTTCTCTCATGTCCCATCTTCTGCTGTCCCCAAAAAATTGGCCACAGCAAGTTCCCTAAACAGATTCTCTTATCCTCTTACCTTGAAGAAATATGGATTTGATAACTAAAGTTAGACAGAAACCATCGTCATTGGCCCAAGCATACACAATCAGGTTTCTGTTTTAGAAAATTAAACAAAGAAAATGAATCTGTACTTCCAAAAAGGATGAAAAGCACACGATTTCCTCCCGTGATTCTCCTTGCGTACTTAAACAACTTTTTCTTTCAACAGATATAAAATATTATTTTGTATCAATATATAGAAGGTGCAAGGAGTTAAAGCCTAGACCATAGCAAAAGGCATAGGCATTTCTGCTTCCAGACAGACCGTTGTATTTACAACATCCATATGTATAGATTGACTATACATGCCTGACTAAAAATACATACAATCTGATTTTTCTTTGCAGGTGATCTATTTATTGAATATATGACACCTAGAAGGAGACTGCCTTCTACTTACCAAAAAAGAACTTTCTGCAAAATGCCCATACCTCTGGGCCACTGAACCTGACTTTCAAACTGAGGGGCATTGAAATCATCCCCTCTACCAATCTTCATGTCTGAACCAACATCCTAGACTATATCATAAAAATACAAAAATAATGTGACTGCCATAATTGACTTGAACTAAAATGATTAGCAAAGATTCTGTATACCTCCTTGCCCCTTTACAGAAACTAGAATAGTTCCTTTTATTCATTCAATGAAAAGAAACTGTTTGGAATCTAACAAGGCTCTGAATATGGTCTAAATTCACACTAAAGTTGTAACTCTTGCTTAGAAAGACCCAGGGTACAAGAAAAGATCTTTCCAAGAAATTCACAAATGATACTAGAACATGCACAACCAAATATAATTTAACGCTTTTGCAATGCACCTGTCTCTTGCAAAAACCAGTCACAAATCTTTGTATTCTACACCAATCAACATCGTCGTCTTCTGCATAATACTTATGTTCTTACTTTCCTTCTCTAATGGTTCTCAGTCTTTCTACTCATTTCCATCACTCTCGCCTTTTAATTTTTTGTAACAACATGTTTTACTTTCAATTATCAATTGCTTTTGATGTTAATATTTTCCTTTTCTTCAATGTACAGGAAACAAAGTTCAGTACCCTTGTCACTACACTGACCGTGATGATTTCAACTGGTACTTTGCAAAGAACATATCCAGTTCTGGAAAATACTTATGTACATTTGCAATAGCTAGGATATAAAGAAAAGAAAAAACTTTATTGAAATTTTGTTTTTTTGATGTAATCAATGTAATTATACACGCAGCATGGTCGACTGCCATGGTTTTGTACCTATATATATACAACAACAGTCTATGCATCTGATATATTGACAAGCTATGTTGTCATCATTTTGATAAAAACCTATAAATATATATACAGAAACATAACTTTATTTGAATGCTTCTTCAAGTGTACATACTTGTCTCAAGATTACAATTCTGCTCTTTCATATTATATAATTTCCAAGCATTTGATTGCTGCACTGATATATTTTGCAAAAGTTTTAGATTCTGAGTTATGTTTTTTGGTATTGTATAAAAATATATTCTATTAAACTCAATGTCCTTTCCTAAGCATAGATATCAATATATGCACAGAACTCTTACAAATGTGAATGATGTTCATCTTTTTTGCACTGCTTGCTGAAAACACAAACAAACCAAAAACACTTATATGTATTCTTCATTTTTTTAATGTTATTTACTACATCCGTCACAATAGCTTCATAGCATTTTTGCAAATGTCATTATCTTTTTCATTTGTAATTGCAAGGCCATAGTCATTGAAAGCTAAAATACATACATAGTTTCCATGCTTCAGCAACTGATGTTTCCTTTTTGGATATTTGAAAACAATCCACCTATAAGCTTTTGTAATGTTATTCATAGTTTACAACTATTAATAGATACATGGCTTTCCAACATTTCAAATGTCAATATTTCGGTCATGTCTATGGTAGTTAGCTACAGTCTTTGCACGTGATTCTGATCAGCTGGTCTGATCTATGCTCTCTTATCTCCTGCTTTGAAGTTCAATAACCTTGCAACACACTTCGTTTCTGTAGAATTTCTTTCCAAATCATGTTTGCTTTTTAGTGCCTTTGTCGTTTCAATAAAAGCATTGTAATTGTTTTCAGTATTTCCATGTGCTAAAACATGGTTTTTATTGTTCCTAACATTCAAAATGCACTGGCAGATAAAATTTCAACTCAAATAATCACAAGAACAATTGCTTTTCAATGCTTTATGTTCAAATACACAGTACCTGTTACTTAAATTGAACCTTTTTTTTGAAAAATCAATACAAATTCTCTTGCATTTTTTAAATGATACTCACATTTGCTTCTATTTTTTTGCTCGGCAGTGTATATGCTAGCGATTTTGAACTGCGTTAATGTCATTGCTTCTTTTGTCAAATATAATTAGGTTGGAATCATTTCATTTGCAAAATGACAATGCAATTTATGTTGCATGTCTGTTACTTGATTTTATGCGCTTTGCATTTTATTTTTCAACATGCAGTAAATTGATACAGTTTCAGGCTCCCATTCTATGCAGATTGGATAACATTTACATGTCTGAATCTGAGATAAATTTTGAAACTAGGGCACACAACCATGATGCTTTCGAGTCAAGTTCTAAGGACAAAGAAATTTATATGTCGTAGTCATCGCTTTCTCTTCATATATCAAAACCAATTGTAGATGCAATGCTTCTCTCTCCCAAGAGTGTGTTACAAAGATCCATGCATAATTCTAATTCCAAGGCTGCCCACAACTATAGTATTGTTGAGGATTTAGCTAAGGAACTATGGGCCATGTCTGCTTTAGAGGTTCTTTACAATTTCCCAATCAAATGCAAGGATTTTATGTTGGTCACAAGCATGTTTGATTACTCTAATGCACACTTTACTAATTTCAATGTAGAGAATCATAAGCCATGACTCCCTCACGTTGGAGAAATTTAGGTTCTCCAGACATTGTTTCATCTCCCACCATGTTAACTGCATTTGATGATTGATCCTTTAGACCTTATGGAAGCATACTCTCATTCCCTATTGAACTGGGGGTAATACAGTCTTAGTAGAAGTCAAGGTTATTGATGTTAGTTTATATTACAATGTTCTATTGGCATGCAATTGGACATATCCCACGACCATCGTGTTCTCCTTGGTCTTTCAATCGATTTTCTTCCACTAGGGACAAATCGTCACCATCAATCAATTATCATATTGTTGGTCCGATCTAGCTGCCACCTCGGGATCAAATGTTCTAATGTTGGACAATTCTGCAATGGCACATAAAAATATGGGTGTAGGACTGTATTCCATCTCGACAGGAACCTTTGGTCTCCCTTTGCTTGTATCTCTTATTGAATCTAGTCCGACATATGTGATTTTCTTAGTCGCAATAGATTCTAGTGATTCGTCATCATGTAGGAGTTTTAAGACACCATGCTCAGTTTGATTTAAAATGACCTATTTGAACAACAATCCCTGCATCTTACCTAATTTTTGTGCTTTGTTAGAAGAAGAGGATATGTTGGAGCGTTGATGCTATTGTTTTTAGATGAGATTACTTATCAATCTATTCAATTACCTACTCAAGAGCATGATCAAGTTACTCCTCCCTGGGGAGAACTGAACCAATTTACCTTTCCCACTTGCGCCTTTAGCTCTCTAGCCTCCTAAGTCTCCCTGGATAAAGTTTTACGAGCAGTAGATTGATTTGAATGTTAAAAACATGTATCACTGCCTATTTAATACTTGTACATTTCTCATATTCAGAGAACTCAATATCACAGGTATTTTTTTAATGTTTTCATTGCTTTTCAATTATGTGCAGTGATCCCTCCAAGTAAATCTATGATGGAAGAATAATTCTTCTATTGGTTTTCTAGTATGCTACATATGACAGATACATTTTGATCTTATTGGTTGTTTTTTTTTAAGTCATACATTGGGATATTGACAATTATCTGTTTATGATTTCTGTTGTCTATAGAGGAGAATGCATTAAAAAATTAAGAAGCTCATAGTGAATTTCCCTATAAATTTAGTTTTTGGTTGTCACGTCAACCAATTGTCCTTATGGTGGTTATCTTATAATGGTGTAGAATTCTGAGACAGCTGCAGTAGCATGCTAAATTTTTCATGAAGCTCCAAAATGAGGAAAAAATAAGCTGAATTGAAATGATATTAAAAAAAAAATTGCTGCTAAAAATTATTGAAATGCAATGCTTATTGGATTTGACTTTTATTGATTTTTCAACAAATATTCGATGAAATGGTTTTTTTAAATGAATATAGTAGCATTTTCTGTCATTTGTAAAATATGCCTCTAAACAATGACTAAATTATTATTTTTTATTATTATACTCTAGAAAAGTGATGCTTATATTACTAGGACAAATGCAAATGTTTTGTTTTCAAAGAATACATAAAATGACACAATTATAAAAGAATAGTCATTTCTCTAACTACCCATGTAAGCGCTCTAGCAAACCTCTTAAATATTTAATCTTCTATGGCATTGTTAAAGACTCTATTGTTATTGATAGAAATAAAATACTCTAATAGCCCAAGGTGGAAGAATTTTCTCTGTGTCTAATGTTAATAAAATAAAATGAAAAAAAATTAACATCACATGTTTAATGTCAAAAAAAAAAGTAAAAAGACAATGCATGCTTAAAAACAAAGAACACTGAATCATCTTAGCACTTAAGCAGTTTTAATCCCTCCTCATGTTTAACAGATTCTAGATTAACACAGATCTATTCTAGTTCTACAATCTCTGATGGTCTTCATCGGAATCATGTATAGATACTGATGCTTTTTTTTCAAAATAGGGATTTGCTTCACCTATTACATGTTCTTCTTCAATGATACCAGCTTCTTGCCCCCACTACTTGTCATTCTTCAACAACTAGAGCTAGTTATTCACCCTTTTTTGGTTATGTTCTAAGGTATTGAAATGATATTCTCATCTAAATTTATCAAACACATTTTTTCCAAGCACTCTTCTTTTTTTCGGTCTCCGATTCTTGCACTAGTTCTATGTCATAAGATGGAACCTTGTTTCTTTTTCTCCATTGTGTAGTTCATCTTGTCACAAGATTGGGTTCTTTCTTCTTCTTTAATTTACCTTGATCTTCCTAATGTCTTCTTCCTTTTCCTTTCCTTGGAGCCTCCTTTTTTGCTTTTTGAAAAGGACAAAGTGCCATCAACTATTTCATAGCAACCTTTCCAATGCAATTCCAGATTTTCATACTCCAAAATTTGAACCTGGCTAAAGTCATTAGAAAACAGGATCAATTCTGATGTTAATCCTTTGATAGTGTCAATTTCCCTGCATATTATCGTGCAAAAGAACATCCCATAGTCTACAATATCGCCAGCCAAAATGTTAGCACCTCATATGCTTACCAATACTCTACAACAACCCATACCATGGTAAAATAGGCAGGTTAGGAAGCCTCACTTAAAGAACAATGGATCAAAATCTTTCAATGCTGGGTTGAAGGCAAAATGACATAACTTGTGCCATTGTTCCAGTCTTTCACTTTGTTGAATTTTGATCAATGAAGCCAATAAAAATCTTGTCTACATTCACTACAAATCTATACAACAATGTTACATAGGAATATGTTTGGGCACACACTCCTTGCAAAATGCTATGCTCACGAGACATGGATATTTCAAGAGAATGGAAAACATACTAGGGAACATCCCCCACAAAAAATGAAATGATATTGCTTTTATCAAAGTCTATTATTTTGAAACTAAATTCTAAAACTAAAATTTGACATCCGCCTTTCACTTTCTTTTTCTATCCTTTTAGTTACATTTTTACAGTACCATTAATTGCTCTAGAATGTTTGAGAATGGTTCCAACCTCATTGAACCTCATATGAAGAGCATAATTTCATATCCCATTCAAACTTTAGCAAACTTGAGACTGTTCAAGACTTTAAGATTGATCAGATTTGCAGGACATCTACAACAAGCATTAACTGAAGATAAGAAGAAAAATTCTCATTACAAATAATGAATGAATTTAATCATGTTTCCAACAAGTCATTGCCAAAATCACAAAAACCAAACCAAATGACTCTGTCAATTAGAATCTTCTCTTCTATTTTTTTTAGAAAAAGAGACTTATTAAACTATTACCACTCCATTGAAGTCAACTTTGATTATTACCATGCAATCCTTATAAGACTCTGGCCAGAGATACTTTCTTCTATTCATTAACAACAAAAATTCATAGATTTTATGCTAATTCCAACATGATTATGATTTTGGTATTGACAATGTCAAGCAAAAAGAAAAAACCTCCAACATAGAAACCACTAAAGAATTAACAATAGTGGGAGGTAAAGTTCATGACTTCTCATCATGTGCTACTATTGGCAATGATACAACACCTATTAAAGCAATGAACAGTCCTCCATAAAATATTTTGTATGTTACAATTGTCTATACAAGTGCCAATTTACATCAAATTTTATTTCCTTCTCAATCAATATTCAGTATTAAAACTATTGTAATCAATGTTTCACTATACAATTTGTCACTCTTCATATTCCGCTTTCATATCTTTTTACATTCACAATAGGAACAATTATTAAAGACATTGTCCGACACTTTGTACAATTTATTTATATTTCTTCTACTATTAGTTTATGTTATAGAAATCCATTTCTGTTGTATCTATTGCAGTTGTTTCCTATCTTATAACTCACTCTAAGCCTTACATCCTCCACCTAACTCTATTTAGATTTATGGTAAGCTATATTATGAACATAACTCCAAAGCATCTCAAGAAGAAAATGAATTTCTATATGCCTAAAATCCCATAAGTGACATCACTTATGTCTAAAGATTTCACTTATCACATATTTTAGCTTCTGATAATGACGTCTACATGCCTAACATGAATAAATATAAGTTGTTGAAACTGTAGTTACTATAGCACTCCAATTGATAAATCTATTTGTTGAATTGCTCCTAATTCTTTATGCATAAGCTTCTGATAATGATGTCTATATGCCTGACATGGATGATCTTTGAACATGTAAAATATCTTTTCATTATAGAGTGAAATTTCCTATATGCATTTCCTTCTTCATAATATAAAATATATATACAATGAATTTGTCCTTCAAATTCCTATACTACTTGTAAGACATTCAAGATCTTGCCACAAATTTATCCCACATTCAACGACTTTGTTGTATGGAAGGTTGTCTGTTTCATGGTTATTGTTTCCTTGCAAGCAATAGAAATTACTTTCTTAAGTAGTAGCCAAGACAATGTGACTTCACAACTCAAAGATACTACCAACTACATGCTTCAACATTACGTTCATGTATAGAATACCTATATTTTCCCCACTTTAAATACTTTATGCTCATATTTTTAACATTCCTAATGCTCAAACACTTTTCTTCGATTTTCTTATATCCCTTGTAAAATCATTAAAGGTTATGTCCCCAATCATATGCTTTTGTCGGGGACATTGTCACCTCGTGGCTCTCGTTTTGTTACTTGACAAACTCGAGAAACACTCTAAAGTCTCATATTTACTTTTTACTTTGTATTAAAAGTAGAAAGTAAAGTCTCTAGTTTAAGTCTCATATTTACTTTTTACTTTGTATTATTATTTTTTGTTTATGACCAACATAATATTTACCACCCAATCCGAAACTCTAAAGTCTCTAGTTTAAGTCTCATATTTATTTTTTACTTTGTATTATTCTTTTTTGTTTACTTTTTACTTTATATTATTCTTTTTTGTTTACTTTATATTATTTTGTTACTTGACAAACTCGACAAACACTCTAAAGTCTCATATTTACTTTCTTTTTTACTTTGTATTAAAAGTAGAAAGTAAAATCTCTAGTTTAAGTCTCATATTTACTTTTTACTTTGTATTATTATTTTTTGTTTATGACCAACATAATATTTACCACCCAATCCGAAACTCTAAAGTCTCTAGTTTAAGTCTCATATTTATTTTTTACTTTGTATTATTCTTTTTTGTTTATGGCAGACATAATATTTATTACTTTTTACTTTATATTATTCTTTTTTGTTTACTTTATATTATTTTGTTACTTGACAAACTCGACAAACACTCTAAAGTCTCATATTTACTTTCCTTTTTACTTTGTATTAAAAGTAGAAAATAAAGTCTCTAGTTTAAGTCTCATATTTACTTTTTACTTTGTATTATTATTTTTTGTTTATGACCAACATAATATTTACTACCTAATCCGAAACTCTAAAGTCTCTAGTTTAAGTCTCATATTTATTTTTTACTTTGTATTATTCTTTTTTGTTTATGGGGGACATAATATTTATTACTTTTTACTTTGTATTATTTTTTTTGTTTACTTTGTATTATTTTGTTACTCAACAAACACTTTAAAGTCTCATATTTACTTTTTACTTTGTATTAAAAGTAAAAAGTAAAGTCTCTAGTTTAAGTCTCATATTTACTTTTTACTTTGTATTATTATTTTTTGTTTATGACCGACATATTATTTGCCATGCTTGGGGTTTGGTTGACAATGGCGTGATGAATGCTTTGAGAGTTAAGTAAGTTATTAAGGGATAAAAATATTATTTTAATTAAAAGATAAAAAGATCTTTTTGGTTAAAATAATATTATAATTAAAAAACATAATGTATATAAGGTAAGGATTTAACTAAAAGGTAATTCTCTAAGCAATTTTTAATAAAAATATTATTTTAATTAAAAGATAAAAAGATTTTTTTGGTTAAAATAATATTATAATTAAAAAAATTAATGTATATAAGGTAAGGATTTAACTAAAAGGTAATTCTCTAAGCCAATAAAAATTTACTAGATAAAGGATTTTGCAATGATGAAAAATTTACCAAATTGATGTAACAAGAAGAAACCTGGTAAAATCTTACAAGTAAGTTATTAAGGGATAATGGATAAACCTTTTTTTTTGCAATTTTTAATAAAAATATTATTTTAATTAAAAGATAAAAAGATCTTTTTGGTTAAAATAATATTAATTATTAAAAATGATGGTATGCGAATCGCGTTTTGTTGAGCCTACGCGTTAGGGTTAATCGAGCTGAGCGTGTGCAGGTATGGCGGCGCCTGGGGGAGGGGAGGCCGCCCCCCCCCCCTTCGAGTTCGGAGGAGGATGCCTTCAGAAGGCTCCTCTCTAGCAGAGGGAAGAAATCCTTTGTCCCGGTGATTCCGAAATTCATTAAAAAGCTGGAGGAAATCCCTGAAATCGCCCTTCCTGAAGAAAAACCAATGAAAATTGCCCTGGCTCTGGCTAAGCGAGGTTTAGTGGGTCAATTCATGGGTCTATGGCCATCCACCAAGACCACAGATGACTGGATACAGAGGAACTGGAAGCCCAACCTGAAACATGGGGTAACTTGCTACCCAGTTGGGAGAGGGTTCTTTGTCTTCGAATTCATATCTGAAGAAGACCGGGACTTGATCTTTAGAAATGGCCCCTACTTCATGGGGACGCAGGGCCTTTACTTGAACAAATGGACGCCGGACTTTGACCCCACGGTTGATCTTCCCAAAGAGGTGTCGGTGTGGGTCAGGCTCCCCAATCTCCTGATGCATTGCTGGGACTTCGAATCATTGCAGAGAATAGGGAACGGAATCGGCCGCTTCATTGACAAAGCAGACAACAAAGGACAATACACATGCGCCAGAATCTGTGTTGAAGTGGATCTTGAAGCCGGCCTCCCGGAGGCAGTAAAGTTAACAGTTGGATCTTGGACCCATTACCATAAACTGGACTATGAGCACCTGCCATTCAAGTGCAGAAATTGCCAAGAGCACGGCCATTTCCAAAGGCACTGCCCCAAACTAGCCGAGGAGAAAGAAGATGTGGAAGGCTGGCAGAAAGTCAAGAAAGGGAAAACCTCTAATAGTACCAAAAGCAAGGAGAAAGCGACCCAGGAACCACCAAAGGGAGGCAACTCAAAATCCAACCCTCAAGGAAGCCCCAATGAAGCCCAAATTCCTACCAGCGCTCCAGAAAAGGAAGAAGTTAGGGCATCTCAAGGGCCAACCAGCTCAACCCCCCACCCTGCCATCCCCAGCCTGTCAAAAGAACCAATAAGTTTGGGATCAGAAACAGGAGCCGAATCATCAGAGGAAGGAGATACTGAAGTAAGCAGCCCGTCAGGCACCCCAAATCAATCAAAGTGGGGACAGAAATCTGAGAAGAAAATAAGGGAAGAGCAGTCCTATAAGGATGTGGTCCAAGGCTCACAGCATACCATACCGGAAATGATGAACACCAGATCCGGATTGAAAATTGGGAAAACCCCGAAAGGGGGACATCCCCCTCATCCAGGCAAATAATGCAGTATGTCTCCTGGAACTGCAAAGGACTAGGCAGCACCATAAAAGAAGAAGCCATAAGAGATTTAGTAAGAACAATGATGTCGGAAGTCCTCCTAATCCAGGAGACGAAGTTGGAGGAGGAGGCTCTTCTCCAAGCTAGTAACGTGTTCTAGAAGAAAGGCTCGGGAAGGGCTGTGAGTGCAAGAGGAGCATCGGGAGGCCTGGCAACGTTCTGGGACTCTACAAAGCTCGATCTTGTAGAAGAAGAAAGAACCACTCACTGGTTATTCACAAAGCTGCTCCACAAAGAATCCGGCCACCCGGTAAGTATTTTTAATTTGTATGTTCCTGTCTTGCATGCAGAGAAAAAAGAGTGCTGGGACTCCTTAAAACTTTTTCTTAACCAGCATAACCCTAAAAATTTAATAGTTTCCGGGGATCTAAATGTTACTCTTGCCTTGGCCGAGAAAAGAGGGGGTTCGATTGTCCGGGACCCTGCAAGAGAATGGGTGGAAGACTTGATGCTAGATTGGGATCTTGAAGATATCATCCCAGACAATGGGAAATTTACTTGGTCCAACAAAAGATTTGGGCCCGGCCATATTGCTGCTCGCCTAGACCGCTTCCTTATCCATTCCTCTTTCCTTACTCTTGGGCTCATGGCGAACTCCAAGATCCTCCCGCACTATACTTCTGAACATAAGCCTATCTCGCTTTCCCTCTTCCCCGTGAAAAAGTTAGGTCCCATTCCCTTTCGGTTCAGCCCAATCTGGGTAAATCTGGAAGGCTTCCATGATATTGTGTCCAACTCCTGGAAAGTTCCTGTTTATGGTTCCCCCTTCTATGTTTGGGAGAGCAAACTCAGAAGACTAAAAGCTGATCTGAAAGAATGGGCCAAAGGCCTAAGATCACCTACGGATGAAAGGAAAAGAGCTCAGAAGGCTCTGGAACGGCACCAACTAGTATTGGAAGAGTCCCCGGTTGCTCTTGCCTTGCTTAACCGGGAGGCGGAACTTCAAAGGAATTATCATAAAGCTTGTAGAAATGAGGAAATTTACTGGAGAACCAAGTCAAGAACACTTTGGCTCCAAGATGGAGATAAAAACACAACTTTTTTTTCATAAGCAAGCTCAGGCCAGGCAAATCTACAACTCCATCAATGAAATTCAAATGCAAGACCATGTTCTAACAAATTTCAATGAAATCAAGGAGGCTGCCCACTACTTTTTCAAAAACCTCTATTCTGCTCCGGATTCGGATCCAGTAGACCCAAAGTCCTACCCTCTATCAGAGATTCCTAACTTAATTAATGATGATGACAACCAGTTGCTGAATAGCCCTGTAAGTATTCGGGAAATCAAGAAAGCCCTTCTTAAAATGGATCCGGACAAAGCTCCTGCGCCGGATGGTTTCACAGCCCGTTTCTACATTTCTTGCTGGGACATCATCAAATCAAATTTGTATAGAATGGTTAAGAAAGCTCAGAACTGTTCCAAGCTGGGGGGCAGCACCAATTCCTCGTTCTTGGCCCTCATTCCAAAGAAAAAGGTGCCAGGAATTTCAGCAGATTTAGGCCTATATCCCTCTGTAACACGAGGTATAAAATCATTACCAAAATAATGGCTAACAGACTGAAAAAACTCCTGCCGAAATTGATCCCGGAAAATCAAGGAGGGTTTGTGAAAGGTAGACAAATTCTGGACAATATTATTCTAGTCCAAGAAGCCATCCACACCAGCTATAAAAAAAAGGAAAAGGGCATGGTTGTTAAGCTGGATCTGGCTTGTGCCTTTGACAGAGTCAGGCACGACTTCCTCTTTGCAGTCATGAGCAACTTTGGGTTTAATCAGAAATTTATTGTCTGGGTTAAAGCTTGCATTTCAGCCCCTTGGATCGCTCCGTTGGTCAATGGATGACCCACCAGCTTCTTCAGGGCCTCAAGAGGCCTGAGGCAAGGCTGCCCCCTTTCCCCAGTGCTCTTTGTTCTCCAAGCTGCTGTTCTAAGCTACCAACTGAACAGAAAACTCCAAAACAGATCTCTCTCAGGCATCAAAGTTGTCCCAAAGGTTAAGGATGTCAATCACGCCCAGTTCGCGGATGATACCCTGTTATTGGGTGCTGCCAATCTCATTATAGCTAGTAAATTCAAAGCAGAACTGGACTTCTACAAGAACAGCTCCGGAAGTGAAATAAATTATCATAAAAGCAAGATTTATGGGTGGAATTGCACTCCCCGGGAAATGCTGGAGATATCCCGTATTCTTGAAATGGAAGGCCTCTCAGCTTGGGATACCTTTACTTATCTAGGTATTCCAATATTCAGAGCCTCACCTAAAGTTATTCATTGGTTTCCCATGCTGGACAAGCTAAAGAACAAAATCCACGCGTGAGGAGCAAAATGGCTCAATAAAGCTGGTAAAGTAATCCTTATGAACTCTGTCCTGACCAGTCTTCCTATCTACCAATGCTCAGTTCTTCTAGCTCCCAAATCCATAACAAATAAGATAAATGAGCTGCTCCGTCGATTTCTCTGGGAGGGTGGCAGAAACAATGAAAAGAAGTTGCATCTAGTGAGCTGGGACAAGGTCACGAAGCCAAAAATGGAGGGGGGCCTTCAAATCCGGGATGTGCCCATCCAAAACCTTGCCATGGGTGGCAAAATTCTCTGGAATATGATCACCGGGAAAAGAACCTGGAGCAAACAAATTCTCAAGAAAAAATACTTCACAGGAGATAAGGAAAGATGCTTGGAAAGAGCCACAAAAGTGCAGAAAGGATCTCCGATCTTCTTGCTCTGCAAAAAGGCTATCCCGCACTTCATCTCAAAGCTCACCTGGATCCCAGGAAATGGTGCAAAAATTCACATTTGGGATGACTCTATTCTCGGAGACCAGCCTCTTAATGGAGTCAGCGAACTGGGAAATATTAAAGATTGGCTCACAGCCAATAAACGCAGCACCCTGTGGGATATTTCATCCTAGAAAAATGATGACAATGAAGCCTGGGTAAGTTGGAATTTGGGTGATTACCCAATCGAGCTTCAGGAGGAAGCGTTGAATCTGCTGGATCACCTGCAAGGAAAATCGCCTTTAAGTGCCAGAGCAAGAGATAAACGTGGTTGGGGCTCTCGATCTGGATTTTATACTGCCGCTGCTGGCTACGTTGCAATTCTGGAAATCCCTTGGGTGCCTCCAAATCCTGGACCGTGGAAAGGCCTCTGGAATTATCAGTCAATCCCAAAAATCGACATTTTCATCTGGACCATGCTCCATAACGGAATCCTGACCTCCGACAACCTCAGGAGAAAAGGATGGGCACTGCCTTCACGCTTCCCACTCTGCTGCTGCGCTGAGGAGAATGCTGAGCACCTCTTTATCTACTGCGACTTCACCAAGGAAGTCTGGAAAATCATGCTTTGGCCAATCGCTGTCAGTTTACCTGATTCAATCATGGAACTCATTAGCTGCTAGTTTTCCCTCTCTCCTTTTGACTTGAGCAAAAAAAACTTTCTCAAGACCATGTGGATGTGGATTCCTAAATTTGTTTGCTGGAAAGTATGGCTGGAGAGGAACAATAGAGTCTTTAAAGAGACTAGCAGACTCCCTATTCAAGTGGTTGTAAAAGCTAAGATCATGCTTGCTGAAGCTCTAAATTCTAAGCCAGATTTAAGCAACATGGCCACCATCTCTGCTGAAGAAGTGCGTTGGATGAAGGAGTTCCACCTGAATCCTCAAAGCCAGGAAACCAGCAAACCTCCACAAAATGCGAATTGGGAAATTAGACTAGAAGAACAGGAATTCATTATGTGGAGATCAACTCTCGAGGAATGGTGCCTCTTCTTTGATGGGGCCTCGAAAGGGAATCCCGGTCAAGCTGGGGGAGGAGGCATCATCCTTGAACCTTCCGACAATCGCCATCTGTCCTATGCTTGGGGACTCGGTCTCGCATCCAATAACCAAGTTGAGTATCTGGCATTGTGGCAGGGTCTAAGTCAAGCGAGGAAGCTGAATATTCAAAGCTGAATATTCAAAGGCTCATTGTCTTCGGCAATTCTAGACTGATTATTAAAGCTCTTCGCTCCAAGAAAATGCCAAAAGATATCAATCTCGCCCAAATTTACAGGAAAATTCTTCTTCTTTTATCTCATTTCAGAACTGTCAAAGTCTATCATGTTCTGAGGCATTTAAATGGTCTGGCAGATGTTGAAGCCAATCGGGGAGCTCGGCTGAATAAAAGCCAGCTGATAATTAATGGAGAAATTTCAAACAACATGATCCCCTAAGGCTAAAGCTGACTGCGGTTGTTTTCAGTAGGCACGTAAATTTGGAGGAGACAAATTTGATGAGGTCAAACACAGCTTTTGCCTCAGGCAGCAAGATGAAGAGGAAGCCCAGGAAAGAACACTGGAACAAGCATTGTAAGACCCAGGCAGCCCTTTTGCTAGATTATCAATAAAATTCTATCCGTTTTCGTAAAAAAAAATATTAATTATTAAAAATCATAATGTATATAAGGTAAGGATTTAACTAAAAGGTAATTCTCTAAGCCAATAAAGATTCACTAGATAGAGGATTTTGCAATGATAAAAAATTGACCAAATAGATGTAACAAGAAGAAACCTGGTAAAATCTTAAGCAATTTTGGCGAATATTTGGGTAAGTTATTAAGGAATAATGGATAAACTTTTTTTTGCATTTTTAATAAAAATATTATTTTAATTAAAAGATAAAAAGATCTTTTTGGTTAAAATAATATTAATTATTAAAAATCATAATGTATATAAGGTAAGGATTTAACTAAATTCTCTAAGCTAATAAAGATTCACTAGATAAAGGATTTTGCAATGATGAAAAATTGACCAAATTGATGTAACAAGAAGAAACATGGTAAAATCTTACGCATTTTTGGCGAATATTTGGAAGATGGGGTAAATTGCAGGATAATGGAAAGAATGAAGACTCCGAGAAAACATTTTAGTGAAAATTCTTGTGAGTATTTTGGTAGCGAAAAATGGAGTCCCTCTTTACATGCCTGCTACCCGAATTTAGAAATTTTGACGAGATCTTGTTATAGTCAACTTCTATAAACTTTATGTTTATTTAGAAAAGAATTTGAAGCAAACAATTGAATTTGTCTACTAATAAATTTATTCCATAATGAAATATCCAACAATAAATAAAGTATTTAATTTTACCATGAGTAAGTACACACTTTTTTCCATGGAAAATCTAAAAGAAATAAATAAATTGTTAAACAAACTAGAAAAGGAGTAGTATATTGGAAATAACCAAATAAATTAAACAATAATTTAATATATTTGATATGGTTTTATTTTTTTTTTATTAAATTGTAGTTTAAATATTCTAAGTTTTCAAATTTTTCCGAGCATATTTTCCGTCTTAAAATCACATATCTTAACTATGAAAATTGAATAATTTGGGTTTACCAGTTTCCCACCAAAACTTATTTTAAAGTCCAAAACGTATAATAAATTTTTTATTATTTCCAATTAACCACTTCGTTTAAATAAATTTAAAATAATATAACAATAATTTAATATCTTTAACTTTGTCTTCCTCAAATTAATTCCTTTTCAAAAAAAAATATTAATAATAATTTAATATTTTAGACTTAGTCTTCCACACTTTTAAGAATATAACAACCAAATAATTTAACCAATTAAATATTTTAACGGTTTCCTTTTTAATTTATTTATTATCTTATAAAGCTTATATTTATTCTTCATCCAATTTAATACATTGTTTTAGATAGATGCATTTAGTTTCTCTCCTTTAAATAATACATCAGTTTAAATGTATTTAAAAAAAAAACAAATAATATATTAATTTAAATTTATTTTAGAAAGGCGGGATTTAAAAAATATTTTTTTTCTAACTAATTTTTATAAAAATAGTACAGAGATTAAAAAAATAATTAAATATTATTTTCTAGTTAATATATATGTATTCTCAAGGATTACTAGCTATGGTTTGCTCGATCTACTATCCAGGATATGTGAGGAAGTTTGTTGAGATTTCCTATGCGTTGTTAGCTTTCCTTGATTCCTTCGGAATAGCAAGAAGATGATTTTTCCGCTGAAAAAAATATATATATTCTCAATATTCTCCACCAATTAACACAAAGTGCATTATAGGAGAGTTTTTTCACAGAGCATTCTATTTTTCTTGGTGCATTGCTTATGACTTACGGCACAGGACACTAAACAAGGTAAGTTGTCTAACTTAGAGAGAAATGTAGAAGTAGGCTTTGTGTTGTTTGGTTTCAAGTTCTTTTCTACTTTGCCATTACATAAAGGAAAGTAGGGATTTACATTTAAACAAAGTTTTATATAGAATGATTTTATTTTGGAAGTTATATAGAAAAAAAATTATGAAGTTATGTAGAGTTTCACTTGTTTTGAAAGCTATTTTTTCTATCTTTAAAGTAATATTTAGTGAATTTGATTTTTTTATGGAAGAGTTTAGCCTATTACAGTACATTATACTACATTATACTGTGACATGTCTTTTAGGGTTTTATGGGTATTGTATTTTCTATTTAAAAAATATTTTAAGTCTTTTTAGCTGAAAAATAGTAATTTTATTAAACTAAAAAAATTAAGTTTTTCGTATACTTCATGAGCATTGCAAGTAACTATAAGTACAAAAGTGAAGTATATATCTTCTCCAAAGCATCCAAATACAACTCTCAAAATTTCCAAAATAGGAGCTAAATGGTCATTAGTCCCACTCTATAGGAGCCCTAGAGCCCACCGATTTAACTATCCATATCTTACGGATCAAAAACCTCGTTTTCCTTAATGTCTACCTATACCCTCTTTTTCTTTAACATCACACTCGTATACCTAAAAAACAACAACAACAAGAGGTCTAAGAATACTAGCTCCCTCTCTATCCTAACCATATTAACCCTACTTTTGATAAAAGATTTGTATCATTATTTCTTTATATCTCTTTATTTTATTTTTTTGTTTGCTGCAATGCCCTTTGACTTGTTGGGTGAGCCTTTGGTTTGAGAAACCACAACTCAGGGAATCACACGCACCAACCCTTAACATGGTTGGATTTAGATGTCGCCTCTCGGGCCGCCTTGCAGAACTAAACCCGTCTTAACCATTTGCTCTACCGAAACTTGACTAAAACATCTTTTTATTAATTAACCCTACTTTTGATAAAGGATTTGTATCATTATTTCTTTCTCTATAAATGTGTTGAAAAATATACCTCCTCCAATAAAAGATGCAAGATTTGCCTTTTATTTTTTAGATTTACAAAATCACTTCTTTTCTCCAAAAAAAAATCATAATTTTATGCATGTCAAAACCATGTCATCTAATTGGTCCCAAAACTAGATCCTTCTTTTAAGCGTATAATTGATCCCAAAACTAGATCCTTCTTTTAAGTGTATAATATTTTCCTGCATTAATAAAAGTGTTTAAATTTGCTTAACCGAGATGCACTTGGTATATTTAAAAATTCACCATAACTCGTAACTCGTGAATTGGCAAAATCTTTAGACTCCTCCATTCTTTTATTCTAAACTTGATAACAAAAATTATCAAAAATAAAACATTAAAACATTTACAGATAATATACTTTTATAATCAAAAGCTTATAAACGTATAAACTTTTGTTAATGCAAATACATTTCTTCTTCCTGGTATTTTCTTCTATCAAACGTTTATATTGTTACAAAGATGGTATACCACTACACCATGTCTCTTCTAACAAAGGTTTATATTGATACAAATACGGTAATACCACTTTACCATGTCTTTATAGTGGGTATTGTATATCTTTAGATAGAAACATTATGGAAGTAATTTAGGGATATAGTTAGGATTTTGTAATAATTTAATCAAATATGTTTATGTTTAGTTAATAAGTTAACATTTTTTCCATAACTTTTTTTTACTTTGGTGTTTACTGACCACTTTATTTGTGGCTGTGCTAATAAGTTCACATTTTCTTTATAACTTTTTTTATATTTGACAAGATTAGAGAATGTCCACAATATTAATATTCTATAACTTCATATGTTAATTACACAATAGAAATATAGAAATCTGATGTGTTCTACATGTTTATCTATTCATGTTACCACTCTTCCTTATTTTCTGTCAAATTTTCCCTTCTTCTTGTCTGAATCTTTGCTCAAATTGGTATTGTTTTTCTGTTTTCCTTTCATTATGTGAACTGGTTCTGGGCAGCAAACGAATCCAGGTCATTTCCTTCACAGTAATCGTTTCTTTGTTCTTATTGTGCCATAAAATTATTCACACGCCAGAATAAGAGAGCGAGTTTTCCCAGCTATGGTGAAAGTTCAAACAAATAACTATATGATTGAGAATTTAAAAAACAAAAAGCTATGGTAAAAGTACAAACAAACAACTATACAATTAAGATTTAAAAATAAATAAAAATCAAGACAATATAGATTAGTTCTTATAGTCTGCAACTCATCTCTAATATCTTTCATCTTTGATGTGAATACTTTATCATGTTCTCCATCAATTGTCCAGACTATAATTCTCCTTCAAATTTCCAAACTATGATTGGTTTTAAAAGAACAATCCCACAAGCTTTTCAACTGTTACCTAAATCTGTGGCCCTGTCAACATCTCTAATCTGGAGAATTTGCTGTGATCATCAACGGTGAATAATCCCAAAGGCCATCCCAGCCTTAGTCCCTGATTGATATTTTTAAAACTCAGCTTTATCTAACCCTTCAACAAATCAAGTAACTTCTTTTTAATCAACAGAATTTGTGTCTTGTGCTTGCATAATTTATTCCTTCAAAGTTTGTATCAAGCTTTTAGCTTTTAAATTTTAACAAAGGATTTTTGAGCTTTATCTAACCCTTCAACAAATCAAGTAACTTCTTTTTAATCAACAGAATTTGTGTCTTGTGCTTGCATAATTTATTCCTTCAAAGTTTGTATCAAGCTTTTAGCTTTTAAATTTTAACAAAGGATTTTTGAGCTTTATCTAACCCTTCAACAAATCAAGTAACTTCTTTTTAATCAACAGAATTTGTGTCTTGTGCTTGCATAATTTATTCCTTCAAAGTTTGTATCAAGCTTTTAGCTTTTAAATTTTAACAAAGGATTTTTGTTTACTTGATTGAATTCTTCTTGTTGCATTGAAGAGGCGCATTCTACAGTCCAGTAAAGAGAGATGTGTAACTCCTTCGGTGCTCATCTTGGAGCTAACACCTGTTTATTTTTAAAAATAATAAAATATTATAAAAAATAACATGTCGGCTATTTAAAACATTTACAATGATATATATATAAATTACAGAAATTAGATAAATTGAAATGCTTCCTCAACATTTATACTCTAAAAAGGGGTTTATGTGATTCTTCTCGCCCTTGGTAGACCCCCTTTAAGATGAATCTATAGTGGTAAATATTTAGAAGATCATTACTATCCAACCAATTCTGCACTACACCAGATCTGGGTGACCTTTCTACTATCTACACCATAAGCTTCAAGGATCATGCCATGTATTCTAACTATCCATGTTAGAGACTTTAATTCTCTGAAGTTATATTTTTTCAGATTTGTTTCAATCAACAAGCATGGAAATTTAACTCCCACATCATGTTAGAAATTTCATGGTGTTGCCAAACACTCAAATGAACATTCTCTCTACCCCTGTACATGTTTTGTTCCACTTCAGAGAATACTTGAAGATATATCAATCACATAGTTGAGAGATCTGGCTCCTACATCATGTTAGAAATCTCATAATACTGTCAACGACTCAACAATAAAATGCTCGCCTTCTCAATTTACGTGCATTTGAGCATTCCCTCTATCATTTCTACTCGTCTTTCCTCTCTTTTCACTTAATATAAGAAGAATATATTTTATGTTTGGGCATATGTTACTTTTTCTCCTATTCTCATTGGAATTAAACATGGGATTCATCTGTGCCATATGTGAGAAATCAAGACCTTCTAGAAATGCTCATCAACCATAATATACATGTAACCTTTTTAAGGTGAAATAAAAGGAGAATATTTTAGGTATTGACATTCTTGGAACATACATCAGATTGAATTTGATCAAAACTGCCTAATAGGAAAGTAGCAATACGGAAAGTTTCCAAGTTCTACTCTAAAACGATGGCCGATGGATGTCTGGACAAAGAAAAACTTCAAACTTTTTAGAAGAATGGTGTGGCGTAGTAGAACGAGACATGCTTTGAACTTTGAATATACAATGACTGTGGAGGACGATCAATATCCAACTTGATGTAGATCATTTAATGTGCTCTGTGGATCATTAGATCTCAAGCTACTTGAGATTCAACTGTCCATAAACCTGTCCCAGTATTAAATAGCATGGACAAGCGCCACAAACCTGTCCCAGTATTAAATAGCCTGGACAGCATGCCTGTGGACAGTTAGCCTGCATCAAGCTGGATATCGATAGCTGTCCACAATCATTGTATGTTCAAAGTTCAAAGCCATAATATCCAGCGAGACGGCGTGCATTGTCAACGTGTGGTAACAACGGTTTACATTGTGACCATTGTGACCATTATGGGCAAATGATGATGTTGCTATGAGGAAGTTTACTTTGAAAAGAAGCCATTACTGGCACATTTAAGTTTGAAAGGAAGCTAGAAGTTTACTTTGAAAAGAAGCCATTACTGGCACATTTAAGTTTGAAAGGAAGCTATTACTGGCAGATGTGAGGGTATTTGGGTGTGGTGAAGAGAAGTGAAGATAGATGTAAATATACCTCGAAAGAACAAGTTATGAAGGGGTTAAAGGTTGTAAAATGTCAGAGTAAGACACCCTTACTCACTCAGATTAGGGACGTTATATTCTGTGAAGCGCATAAGCGGGATTTCTAAAGCATAGTATGAGAAACTTCTCAAGGGTGGCCATGGTAGAATAGAGAATCATAAGGACATGTTTTGTAGAAAAGTTGATGCAGTAGCATCTCTAAAATTACTCCCTCACCCAGCCCACAGCTAAATGAGATTGAATAATTTTATAAAAGATGAATTATCCCTCCAGCATAACACATGCCTGTAAACAGAAGATGGTGACCGGTTTTCCTCGCAGAGATGGTGTTTGTTTTGATTGTGTACTTGGAAAATGTAAACAAAGGAGCATGCAAGCTCTTAACATCATTAAGATTTAAGAGGGAAAGAAGAAAGCATTTGGGAAGGTTTACATAAGTGGGACTGGAAGAACAAGAATAAAAGAACATAGACATTTTACATAATAGGCACAAGAAATCAACTCTGCAGAACACTCAAACAATACAAAGATCCCTATCGAAATTAAAATTAGAACTGAAATCCTCAGAAGAATTGATAACATGTCAAAAAGGAAAATTAGAGATTTCGAAATAACTGAAATCCTGTCTATCATCCATAAAAATTCATAATAGCTTTACTGTCGGCCAACTAATATAAATAATCTATATATTAATGAGAAGGAGAGATTGATATAGAGTTTGAGGGTTCGAAACTTGTAGAAAAGTATGGCTCAGATCGCAGATGGTTCAGAATCACTATACTAGTTGCTGCGAACTCTCATCCTATGGTAGTCCTACAAGTTCAAGTTCAAATATTGCTTTATCATTCTTTCTGCATTTACTGATTGCTGTGGCGCACTGTCTGGCTGTGTGAAAACAGAAGTTGTTATTCCAAAGTATTGATTGTTGTGCATTGTCTGGCTAGGTGAAAACAGTAGTTTTTACTCCAAAGTACCTACAAATTCATCAATCACCATTGAAATTGAAATGGATAATGTACCTGAGAGATTTATTGACATCATCAGCAGGGAGTTCGCTTATGATCCAGTGAGATTACCCCTTCAGCAAGATCCTACTCAGTGTCTTTATAATCGAAATACTCTAGAGACCATCTGGGAAACAAGACAGAAAGCACAGAACCCCTTTACAAGACAGTGGTTTGACATCAAATGTGTCATTCCACAGATAGAATTGAGACATGAAATGAAGAAGTACATTGAACTTCACAGTTTTCCAGCAGATCATGCAGAGTTGGAAGTAATTCCAGAGTATGCTATAATTCTGGATAAAGGGCAGATGCTGCAATATTTGGACGCCTGTAATCGTGTATCAGAAATGTTGACAAGACAAAATCCCTGGATCACAATGTGGAAGAAAATAAATTTGCTGCGAGTCTGTTGTGAGTTTCATGATGAGAACATAAAAACATTTAGATCTTTAGATGGCTATCGATATTTAGAATATCTCATTTGGGAAACATATCTACAACTTTTAACAGACGAGGAGGAGGACAACATCGAAGAAGATGAGGACAACATCGAAGAAGATGTAACTAATCTCTGCAAAGAAATTGTGAGGGCTATTGATGTCATTGGCCTCAGATCATCGGACATCGTTGGAGAAAATGCCATGGGATTTCACATGATCATGGGACTAAACTCCATTCTTGAGCATGTTTTCTTTGAAACTGATGGATATATGAAAATCGAGACCATTGTGTTGCGAGTAGGCTCTGTAATTTTTGATGCTCTGGCTGCTGACACCTTTCAAGTCCTTGGCAATACTATTTACTCAGAATATCTTAAAAGAGCTGGAGTTATCGCTTCCCTGATAAAGTTTAATGAATTGAATGCTACAGATATCAGTAGCGAAGATCTGAATCACGGAGCTGCTATTCTGCGAAGAGCCTGGAACAAGGACCCCAGCTTAATATCATGTATTCTCGGGGAGAACTCGAATGTGTTGGTTAATGCAGTAATTATATGCATAGGCAGAGAAATGGAGAGCTGGGATGTCCCTGGCTCTTGGGAAGGCCAAGCGTGTGAAACAGAAGAGCAGGCGCGGTATAATTCTTTGGCCCTTGAAAAGGGTCTTTTGCTGATCAAAGATATACTTATTCATGGTGGTCCATTAGCTTCAACTCTCAGAGTTTGGGATTTATTAGAGCGCCTTGTTCGTATGTTTCAACGTTTTTCTGAGAATAGGAATGTGGGCGATCCAAAGCTTCGAGTCCATGGTCAGAAAGGACAGAAAACATTTGAGGACATTCATCTGAGAATTGCACAGCTTGGATTGGATATCAGTGCAGCCATGTTCCAAAGAGGAGGACCACAGTTTGATGTTGAAGTTCTCCATAAATTCTTGAATTCTTGAGAACCTTTTATTTCCTATTGTCACCTTGAAGTAGATGAGAATTAATTTATGTAAGAACTAAAACAATATTGATCTACAGGTGCAGTAGATATGCACTTGTCATTTTCGCTTGAATTTGGACATCAATCTGTTTGTAGCTTGCTAAGTGTTTGAATTTGGACATCAATCTATTCGTAGCTTGTTAAGTGCTGGAATTTGGACATCAATCTGTTTGTAGCTTGCTAAGTGTTTGAATTTGGACATCAATCTATTCGTAGCTTGTTAAGTGCTGGAATTTGGACATCAATCTGTTCGTAGCTTGCTAAGTGTTTGAATTTGGACATCAATCTATTCGTAGCTTGTTAAGTGCTGGAATTTGGACATCAATCTGTTCGTAGCTTGCTAAGTGTTTGCAATCTGTTTGGATGTTTGTAGCTTGCTAAATGAATTAGATATGGGTTTGCTTCAAATTGTTTTACTAAAATCATGTAGTTAATATTTTTTTTCGAATTGCAAACATGTTAACTCGTTTATGTTCAGTTATATTAAAAAGTTTTCTGTCAGATTTCTGCATTGAAGGTATACGTATCTTTCTTCAATGCAAATTCAAAGTTGGTGGGTGCAAAAAGCATAGTATATCGAAGTGTTTGCAATCTGTTTGGATGTTTGTAGCTTTCTAAATGAATGAGATATGAGTTTGCTTCAAATTGTTTTACTAAAATCATGTAGTTAATTTTTTTTCGAATTGCAAACATGTTAACTGGTTTATGTTCAGTTATATTAAAAAGTTTTCTGTCAGATTTCTGCATTGAAGGTATACGTATCTTTCTTCAATGCAAATTCAAAGTTGGTGGGTGCAAAAAGCATATTATATCGGTACTATATGCACCACAACACTTCTCTAAATCAGAGAATGTAAGCTGGGAGACTGAACACTATTGATTGAGAGAGGACTGAACATGGTATGTTGTTTTTTTTTCCTTTAACCACATATAAGGTCTATTTGAAATCTGTGTGTTTGAAAATATAATTCATATTGTGGTGATACTTTTACTTATCAAAATATGTCATAGCCATATACATTGAGTACTGAACATGGTATGTTGTTTTTTTCCCTTTAACCATATATAAGGTCTATTTGAAATCTCTGAGCAAGATAGTGTTTGAAAATATAATTCACATTGTGGTGATACTTTTACTTATCAAAATATGTAATAGCCATATACATTGTTCATAAGAAGATAACGCTACGCTACAAGAAGCTGTTGTTGTACCTAATAAGGATATTATCCAAAATGATAGAAATTATCTTATGAGGTGTATGGAGAGTCCTTGACCTAACCTATTATGTAGATAAATAAATGAGGAAATAAGGTCTAATAATGAATGTATAAATGTGGTATAAATACCCTTGGAGATTAATAAAACTTATAGATTATTTGTGTGTATATCCTCCTACTAGAGATGAGAATAAAATTGTTGAGCAAGAGTGCTATGACTATGCCTTTCAAATCTCTTTTCATTTAGTCCTATTTAGCAGGGGAGTTGTGAACTAGATTCATAGATCTTTGTTTGTTGAAATGATTAGATGTATTTTTGGTTGTTGTGAGCTTGTGGTTGCTCCAATTGAGAGTTGTGGGTATGGATATCCATTGAAAATGAACTCATGAAGCATTTAGAATGTATGATGCCTGCATAAGGAACCATATGCCTAGGTTTGAACATTGAGGGCTCACATATGTGAAGAGGTTTTATTGACGATCTCAAAATAGGCAAATTTATTGAGGGTCCTTTTAGGGGTAGTCTTAGTTATATGTGCATTCTAATCAATTTAAATATCTTTCAATTTTTAAATATTATCAACATGAAAATCTTCCTTTTAATTATTCACAACAATGATATAGATCTTGAAATTAAAAGAAACCAGAAATTTGAAAGGATAGAACCGGTTTCAAGCATTTTGTTTCGTAAGCATCTAGTAACCATTGTGAGATTCCTTAAACAACAAAAACTATTTCATCCAACATATACAAATCAACATAAAAACATGAAAGAGAAGCCACACATGAGAAGAGTCTTCACCAAAACTCAATTCCATAAGAGAGACTTCAATACAAGACCAAAACCGAGAGCTAGAGTGCCTCTCAATACCATCAACAACTCAAGGGATTCACTCAATGAAGGGACATAGCACATTTGTTTGTGAAATATTAAAGAATACCCCCAATTTACTAAACACCTTCCAAAATCCATCGGTTGAACTCCCCTCCCAATATATATTTCAAATTCAAAATCCCCTTGTATTTACTAGAAATCCTATGTATCCATTTTTCTAATGGAATTTTTAATACCATTTCTATTTCTACCCATAGTACAATGACAAGATAAAACTACTATAAGTCCACACATCAGAAAAATGTCCCAAAAAATAAGAAAACATGTGCAATGACATTCCATCATAGTAGATAGTCTTGGGTTCAAGAACTTGGTGTTATAATATTTTCAATCATATTCAATCCAATACGTGGTCTTGATTTTGTTGAGGAAGGGGTTCGTGTATATGAATATCTATTTTTATACCTAAAATGGTTAGTTGCCTCAAGTTGTAACTCTCCACCCTTTATATCTCTGATCTTGGGGACATTTTAGGAAAAATTATCTATCTATGTATAATAAAAAATGGCTAGGGTGTTTAAGCAATAGCACCTTCTTTAGTCAAATCATGGTCAAAATAGTTGTTAGGAGGCTTAGAAACAACATTGCATGTGTGTACAAGGTGAGCATTCTCCTTGGATGTACAAATAAACCAATAAAAATCACCCTCAAGTGTTTAATGATGCCAAAAACTCGATCAATTGGGTTGTTCGATGGGAAGATGGACTTGGTCTTCTTTCAATTGTCATTGGATTTGCATTCGATCAAAACAATTGACGGATAAATGAACTTGGAATTCTTTCAATCAACATTGGCTTTTAGGTCAATTGGATCGGTCGATGGATAGATGGAAATGGTATTCTTCTGATCGACAGCAGAAAACAATTGATCAAATCGGTCAACAGAAAAGTAGGCTTGGTCTTCTTTCCACCCAAATTAGGGGTTATTTGATTTCTTATGCGATGACACACACTCATGGTTGGAGAAATCAATTCCCATGCCCCGTCAACTATAAACATGGTCGAATTCTTAGTCCTTCCAAACAAACATGTTTCAGTTTCTTTATATACTTAATCCATCAAGTGTATTGAGAAGTTATTTGAGTAACTACCTATTAAATTAATTAGTTAAACTCTTAATTAGCATAATCAAACCTGGAAGCACAACAACTGAGTAGTGGTGATATGGCCACTAGTTGACATGATTTCTTCTTATGAGTGATATTGTTTAAGTCGGGCGCCATTGACAACTTTAGTGAACACTCGACCTTATAGTGTTTTCAATCTAGTTGTTCGATTGTAATTCAATTATTCGATGACATATGGCCCTAGCCATGTAGTTTCTAATTTCCCTGGTTTTCCTTTTATTTTACCACCATATAGCAGGACTAAATATCCGACTGAGAGTGTTTTAGTTGTAATGTTTCTCTCATGCCATGTTTTTTGTTATTTTTTCTGGACTTCTTGATGGTGTAAAGAAATCAGTCTATGTTCTTATAGCTTTTGCAAGTCAAATAATATATTCTAAGTAGCTTGTATGACATATAAATGTAATACTAGTGCAATTACTGGAGTTTGTTGTTTATAATGCAGGGGAATGACTTCCCATGGGGGGTAGAGTAGTTGGTAATGATTAATTGAGATGAAAATTTGTAAATGGAAGGTCACAAGTTCAAAACCATGTGGGTACTTACAAAAAAAAATGCAGGAAACAACTACTTCTTAACCATAGACTAGTTTAAACGACATATAACTGGTTGATCTTTTGTAGGTTATCCTATAAGCCCATTGAATGGCTGGAATTTGATCATGTCCTAGTAATCTTTGTCAATATTATAGATTTTTATTAATCCCTTGGTAAGTGTTTTATTTAAAGACTCTATAGCATCATTCAAATATGGATGGTATGATGATCTCTTGTGGTGATATATCAAGAATTATTTCAGAAGGATTGTCATGGTTTTGTTCCTCTTTCACTGATTAAGGTGAGGGGGCATCTGAACCTTCTAATTTCACAAATGAAATTTTCTATGAATTCACTAGTATAGGCCTCAACCGATTCATATTCTTTCCATTTAGTTACAGATTCGACGGCGGTAATGATGTACCTTGTTCATGTTCATCAACCAAGTGTTGGGAATGGTCGGACAAAATTAATTGCCCCAATTTCAAATGTGAGACTTGGAATGACCAATATTAAAGTCATTTCATTTTTTTTAATGGTCAACCCATTATCCAGCATTTGTCACACTTACTAATGAAAGTTTTACAGCCTTTGTTAAGAGTTGGACACCATAGTCCATCCTGAAGAATATTTTTAATAGTCCTATTGGCATGGAAATGTCCTCTAGTTGGCCCAAAATGTGCTTCATCAATAATTGATTCTCTTTCATGGCCGAGTACACATCAAGGAAGGATGTTGTATTGTGTTAGATTATATAGGAATCCGTTGATTAATGTATACATGGAAACTTTCATGGTTAAAATTTTCATGTTTTTCTCAGATGTTCCCTCTAGTGCTTTCCCATCTTGCAGGAATTGAATTATGTCAGCTAATTCTTTAGGTATTGACTCTGAAGAGATGTGCATAAGGCGGGTCGTCATCTATTCCTATGGGGTCCTCTCTTATTTCTATCCTAGACAGGTAGTCTAGTCCAACATTAGTGTTTCTAGGATAGAATATGATTTCAAATTCAAACTCCTAGAATAATAACATCCATCGACATTCTTCAGTGGTGTAAAGATTTGTTGTCTAATTATTTTTGGGCTTGATGATTCTTCTAGCGAAAATCATACCAAGTCTTTATTTTTCCATGGTCGAGTAGTTTCATTCGTCTTTATTCAACTTCCTACTAGCATAGGTGTTTGGGTAGTCAATCCCATCATCGATCGGTTGTGTTAGTACTGCAGCGACTGCAATGGTCAATCTGTTGATGTGTACCTGAAATCTCTTAGACCAATTGGGGAAGCATAATATAGGTGCTTCAACCAAATTTCTTTTTAATAAGTCAAAGGAATTTGTGCATTCATGACTCCATTTGAATTCAATGTTTGCTTTGAGCAATTCATCCAAGGGGAATGTAATGTTTGAGTAATGTTAGATGATTTTTTTATAATAGCTTGTATGTCCTAGGAATATCCTTATTTGTTTTGGGTTTATATGGGGTATTAATTCGATGATAATTTTTACTTTTTCCAGGTTGACTTTGATTCCCTGCTTATAAACGACATGGCCTAAGAGGATCCCAATAGGAATGGGAAAGACACATATTTTTGTATTTATGGACCAATGGATTTGTCTACATATTTCTAGCATTAGATAGAGCCATTTGACATGATCACTAAGTAAATTGTATATGATCAATTCATCGAAATACAGGACCATAGTTTTATATAGATATTCTTGAAAGGATTTAATTACTATTCTAGAGAAGGAACTAGGTGCATTCTTTAATCCAAATGGAATAACTTTGTCGAAAAAGGATCCAAATTCACAAACAAAGGTTGTTTTGTCTTAATATTCCTTAGCTATGGTTACATGGCCCTATCCTGAAAATTCCTCTGTGAATGAATAACATTCATGGCCTACAACCTCATTGATGATTTCGTCAACAAAAGGTGTGGGAAAGGGATCTATAAGGGTTACTCTAGTTATCCATCTAAAGTCGACACTGATGCAAATTTTTTTAGGATCATGTATTTTAGGTTGAATGACCATTGGAATGACCCATTCTGAATGGTCGACTAGGTATATAATTCCTACGGCTAGAATGTTTTTTATTTCTTTCTTAATGATGTCTTTGTACTTGTAGGCTAACTTATGGGTCTATTCATGATTGGTTTTTCATCTTGTAAGAGATCTATTTTGATTTATCCTATTTCTTGTGCAATTCCTTTTATGTCAGTCTATAATCTCTAGCAAAGACATCCTAGTATTCTCTAAGAAGATTTGTAATTATCACAGTTTGTTGTTCAGACCAATAATCTCCTATTTTGGCTAGCTTGGGTCTGTCATCTATAGAAATGGCTACTTCTTTTATTTTGATTTTTGCATTCATACATTATTGTGGTTGTGATTCATCAATATGCCATTCTCCTTCCTTGAATTCTATAAAGGATGGAGGGAAATATTTTTCTCCTATATATATGTTCTCTCCTTTAGTTTTAGTGGATACTTTCATGACTGACTTAACTAGATGTACAATATTAGGATGATCTTTTTTCCATATGAATCTCTTACTTGGGACATTTTGTTTTCTAAGTCTAATTAGTTCAAAAGTTGGCGTAGTTTTTTTGTTCAATTGCTACATTGTTGCAAGTCAATATCAATCAGTGGTCGGCTGGTATTTCATCAATTAGTCTTGTCGACCTGGTTGGTTAAAAAAAAATTGTGGTTCTTTTTACGGATTCTTTGATGTGATTCTAGGAAAGAAAAAATGAAAAGTATTTGATGAAGTTTCTTTCAGGGATTTCACTTCAACAAATCCTTGTGATTAGCTTCTTTTTTAGCTCCCTTTTTTGCTTCCATTGACTGTTTCAATGCATTTTTCTCCATTTTTTTGAAAAAGTCGGTGCCATTCATCGGGATTGCGCTATTTATGTCATTTTTTGCGCCAAGTATCCTAAACCAATGTTGAATTCGGAGCTAAATAGTGCCTTATTCAGCTCTAACTTTAGCTTCTAGTTTAACTTCTTATTTAGCATCCTTGTTTGCTCTTGGTTTAACTTCTAGTTTAGCTTCCTGTTTAGCTTCATGTTTAGCTTCTAATTTAGCTTCATTTTTAGCTTACTTTGTAGCTTCTAGTTTGGCTCCCTTTTTAGCCTCTAGTTTGGCTACCTATTTAGCTTCCAATTTAATGTTTGGTGTGCCTAAATAGTTAAGTTATTGAGGTCTTGGGGTTTATGGGGATAGGGAATTTAGGGTGTAGGGGATTTAGGGATTAGGGTTTTAGGGATTAAGGGTTAAGGGATTAGGGATTAGGGGTTAAGAGGATAAGGGTCAATGGATAAGGGGTTAGGGGCTTAAGTTTTCGGTATTTTAATGGTTAATGGCTTGGATATTATGGGTTAATTACTTCATGTTTAAGGGATTAGGGGTTAGTGTTAAGGGATTAATGTTTAATGGCTTAGGGCATAAGGTTTGAAGGGTCAATGGCTTAGGGGTTAGTGGATTCATGTCTTATGGGTTAAGGAATTGGGGATTAGGGGTTTAGGGCATAAGGGTTAAGGGATTAGGGATTAGGGGTTAAGGGATTAACTTTCAAGGGCTTATGCATTAGGGGCTGATGGGGTTTAAAGGGCAAGGGCCTATTGATTATGGGTTAAGGGAATTTTTTTTAAGTGGCTTAATGGTTAATTTATTATGGATTACATTGGGTTAAGGTATTTAATGTCATCCATTGGCCCTGCACAGTGAGCAGTGAATGGGGCCGACATTGATATTTCTTCAAATTGTGAATGTATGCATTGAAATTCGACATGGTGAGACTAGAAACATGCCTTAGCGATATGGAAGGGTTTTAATACTGAAGGATGTTTGATGTCCCCACATAATCTTTGAGATCGTCCACATTTCCATCAATGTTCATCATGCATGTCTCACTATCATCATTCGTCATTCCCATATATAGAATATTTGTCAGAACTATCTTGAAATTTCATGGGACTTCCAACACGCCCATCACCAATGTCATCCACCAACCCTGCATAGTGAGTAGTGAATGGAGCCAACATTGAAATTTATTCTAATTGTGCATGTATGTGTTGAAATTTTACATGGTTAGACTAGGCGCATGCCTTGACGATATTGGAGGGTTTCAAGACACAAGTACATCATCACCATCATCATCATCGCCATCATCATGGTTTTCATTTCCATCATAATCATCATCATATCCATCATGACCCAATTTTTTCATCCATGCCACAAAGATCAAACCCGACATACCGACCTTTTTTAATTTGCAAGGAAACCTAATGAAGATGTCAATTTCCATGTCTTTGCTTTTTCTTGTGGCATTGTTCAAGATGATTAAACCATGATTTTATTAAGTTAATACATCCCCAAATAATTTTATAGGGTCCAACATGAAAGTGGTTTAACGGTTAATTGTCTAGGGATTATATTGGGTAAATGTCTTAATGTCATCCATCAACCCTGCACACTGAGTAGTGAACGGGGCCAACATTAAGATTTCTTCAAACTGTGACTGTATGCTTTGAAATTCGACATGGTTAGAATAGAAACATGCCCTGACGATATGGGAGGGTTTCAAGACTCAAGTATGTCTGATGTCCCCACATAATCATTGATATTGTCCATGTTTCCATCAACGTTCATCATACACGTATCATTGTCATCATCCTTCATTCCCGTATATAGAATATTTTTCAAAACTCTCTTTAAATGTCATGGGACTTCGAACACGCCCATCACCAATGTCATCCATCGACCCTACATAGTGAGGAGTGAATGGGGAAAATGTTAAAATTTCTTCAAAATATGCTTGTATGCAATGAAATTTTACATGGTTAGACTAGGCACATGCCTTGACAATATGGGAGAGTTTCAAGACTCCAGGACATCATTGCCATCATCATCACCATTATCATAATCATAATCATAATCATCATCATCATCATCATCATCATCGTATTCATCATGACCCAATTTTTTCGTCCATGCCACAAAGATCAAACCTGACATATCGACCATCTTTAATTTGCAATGAAACCTAATGAAGATGCCAATTTCCATGTCTTTGCCTTTTTCTTGCATCATTCTTCAAGACAATTAAACCATTATTATATTAATTTAAGACATCCACAAAGAATTTTATAGGGTCCAACATGCAATTGGTTTAATGGTCAATTGCTTAGGGATTATATTAGGTTAAGGTCTTAATGTCATCCATCGACCCTTCACAGTGAGTAGTGAATGGGGCCAACGTTGAGATTTCTTCAAACTATGATTGTATGCTTTGAAATTCGACACGGTTAGACTAGAAACATGACTTGACAGTATGGGATGGTTTCAAGAATGAAGGATCTCTGATGTCCCCACATAATCTTTGAGATCATCCACATTTCCATAAACGTTCATCGTGCACATCTCATTTTCATCATTCATCATTCCCATATATAGAATATTTGTCGAAACTGTCTTGAAATGTCATGGGACTTCCAACACTCCCATCACCAATGTCATCCATCGACCCCACATAGTGAGGAGTGAATGGGGCCAATGTTGAAATTTCATCTAATTGTGCTTGTATGATTTGAAATTTTACATGGTTAGACTAGGAGAATGCCTTGACGATATGGGAGGGTTTCAAGACTCAAGGACACCATCGTAATCATCATCACCATAATCATGGTTTTCCTTTACATCATCATCATCATCATCATCATCATATTCATCATGACCCAATTTTTCCATCCATGCCACAAAGATAAAATCGGACATACTAGCCATCTTTAATTTGCAGGTAAACCTAATGAAGATGCCAATTTCCATTCTTTTCCTTTTTCTTGTGGCATTCTTCGAGACGATTAAACCATGATTCTATTAAGTTAATACATCCCCAAATAATTTTATAGGGTCCAATATACAAGTGTTATAATTGTTAATTGCTTAGGGATTATATTGGGTTAAGGTCTTAATGTCATCGATCGACCCTACACAATGAATAATGAATGGGGCCAATGTTAATATTTCTTCAAACTGTGACTCTATGCTTTGAATTGCCTTGATGGTATGGGATGGTTTCAAGACTCAATGATGTCTGAAATCCCCACATAATCTTTGATATTGTTCATGTTTCCATCAATGTTCATCATGCACATCTCATTGTCATCATTCATCATTCTCGCATATAGAATATTTGTTGGAAATATCTTCAAATGTCATGGGACTTCCAACATTCCCATAACCAATTTCATCCATCGACTCCACACAGTGAGGAGTGAATGGGGCCAACATTGAAATTTCCTCTAACTATACATGTATGCATTGAATTTTACATGGTTAGACTAGGCGTATGCCTTGACGATATGGGAGGGTTTCAAAACTCAAGGACATCGTCATCATCATCACCATCATCATGGTTGTAATTTCCATCATCATCACCATCATCATGGTTGTAATTTCCATCATCATCATCATCATATTTATCATGACCCAATTTTTCCATCCATGCCACAAAGATCAAACCCGACATATCAACCATCTTTAATTTGCAAGGAAACCTAATGAAGGTGTCAATTTCCATGTCTTTTCCTTTTTCTTGCGGCATTCTTCAAGACAATTAAACCATGATTATATTAATTTAATACATCCCCAAAGAATTTTATAGGGTCCAACATGCAATTGGTTTAATGGTTAATTGCTTAGGGATTATATTGGGTTAAGGTCTTAAATTCATCGATTGACCTTGCACAGTGAGCAGTAAATGGGGCCAACATTGAGATTTCTTCAAACTGTGATTGTATGCTTTGAAATTCGGCATGGTTAGAATAGACACATGACTTGATGGTATGGGAGGGTTTAAAGACTCAAAGATGTCTGATGTCCCCACATAAACTTTGAGATTGTTTGTGTTTCCGTCAACGTTCATCATGCACGTCTCATTGCCAGCATTCATCATTCCCTTATATAGAATATTTGTCAGAACTATCTTGAAATGTCATGGGACTTCCAACACACCAATAACCAATATCATCCATCGACCCCGCGCAGTGAGGATTGAATAGGGCCAGTGTTGAAATTTCTTCAAATTGTACCTGTATGCATTGAAATTTTACATGGTTAGACTAGGCACATGCCTTGACGATATGGGAGGGTTTCCAGACTCAAGGAATCATCATCATCATCATCATCATCATCATCATCATCTCCATCATCATGGTTTTCATTTCCATAATCATCATAATCATATTCATTATGACCCAATTTGTTTGCCCGTGCCAGAAAGATCAAACCTGACATACCGGCCATCTTTAATTTGCAGTGAAACCTAATGAAGATGCCAATTTCCATGTCTTTGCCTTTTTCTTGTGGAATTATTTGAGACGATTAAACCATGATTCTATTAAATTAATACGTACCCAAATAATTTTATAGGGTCCAACATGCAAGTGGTTTAATGGTTAATTGCTTAGGGATTATATTGGGTTAAGGTCTTAATGTCATTCATCGACCCTACACAGTGAGCAGTGAATGGGGCCAACGTTGAGATTTATTCAAACTGTGACTATATGATTTGAAATTAGACATGGTTAGACTAGACACGTGCCTTGATGGTATGGGATGGTTTCAATACTAATGGATGTCTGATGTCCCCACATAATCTTTGAGATTGTCCACGTTACCATCAGCGTTCATCATGCACATCTCATTGTCATCATTCATCATTCCCATATATAGAATATTTGCCAAAATCACTTGAGATGTCATGGTACCTCCAACACACTCATCACCAATGTCATCCATTGACCCTGCACAATGAGGAGTGAGTGGGGCCAACGTTGAAATTTCTTCAATCTGTACATATATGCGTTAAAATTTTACATGGTTAGACTAGGCGCATGCCTTGACGATATGGGAGGGTTTCAATACTCAAGTACAACATCATCATCATCACCACCATAATCATGGTTTTCATTTCCATCATCATCCTCATCATATTCCTCATGACCCAATTCTTCCATCCGTTCCACAAAGATCACACTCGACATACTTGCCATCTTTAATTTGCGAGGAAACCTAATGAAGATGCCAATTTCCATGTAATTGCATTTTTCTTGTGGCATTCTTCGATACGATTAAACCATGATCATATTAATTTAATACATCGCCAAAGAATTTTATAGGGTCCAACATGCAAGTGGTTTAATTGTTAATTGCATAGGCATTATATTGGGTTAAGGGCTTAATGTCATCCATCGACCCTGCACAGTGAGCAATGAATGTGGCCAATGTTGAGATTTCTTCAAACTATGAATGTATGCTTTGAAATTCGATATGGTTAGACTAGACACATGCCTTGTTGGTATGGGAGGGTTTCAAGACTCAAGGATTTATGATGTCCCCACAGAATCTTTGAGATTGTCCATGTTTCGATCAACATTCATCATTCATGTCTCATTGTCATCATTCGTCATTCCCATATATATATACTTTGTCTGAACTCTCTTAAAATGTCATGGAATTCAACCACGCCCATCACCAATTTCATCCATTGACCCCGCACAGTGAGGAGTGAGTGGGGCCAACATTGAAATTTCTTCAAACTGTGCTTATATGCGTTGAAATTTTACGTGGTAAAACTAGGCGCATGCCTTGACAATATGGGAGGGTTTCAAGACTCAAGGAAATCATAATCATAATCATATCCATCTTCATGGTTTTCATTTCCATCATATTCATCATGACCCAATTTTTCCATCCATGCCACAAACATCAAACCCGACATACCGACCTTTTTTAATTTGCAAGGAAACCTAATGAAGATGCCAATTTCCATGTCTTTTCTTTTTCTTGTGGAATTATTCAAGACGATTATACCATGATTTTATTAGGTTAACACATCCCCAAATAATTTTATAGGTTCCAAGATCCAAGTGGTTAAATGGTTAATTGCTTAGGGATTATATTGGGTTAAGGTCTTAATGTCATCCATAGACCCTGCATAGTGAGCAATGAATGGGGCCATTGAGATTTCTTCAAACTGTGACTATACACTTTGAAATTCGACATGGTTAGAATAGACATATGCCTTGACAGTATGGGAGGGTTTCAAGACTCAAGGATGTATGATGTCCCCACATAATCTTTGAGATCGTCCACGTTTCCATCAATGTTCATCATGAACTTCTCATTTTCATCATTCGTCATTCTTGAAATGTCATGGGACTTGCAACATGCCCATCACCAATGTCATCCATTTACCCCACACAGTGAGGAGTGAATGGGGCCAATGATGAATTTTTTTCAAACGGTTCATGTATGCGTTGGAACTTTACATGGTTAGACTAGGTGCGTGCCTTGAAGATATGGGAGGGTTTCAAGACTCAAGGAAATCGTCATCATCACCATCGCCATCATCATGGTTGTAATTTCCATCATCATGATCCAATTTTTCCATCCATGCCACAAAAATCAAACCCGGCATACTGCCAATCTTTAATTTGTAGTGAAACCTAGTGAGGATGTGAATTTCCACATTTTTTCCTTTTGCTTGTGGAATTCTTTGAGATGATTAAACCATGATTCTATTAAGTTAAGAAATCCCAAAATAATTTTATAGGGTCCAACATGCAAGTGGTTTAATGGTTAATTTCTTAGGGATTATATTGGGTTAAGGTCTTAATGTCATCCATCGACCTTGCACAGTGAGTAGTGAATGGGGCCAACGTTGAGATTTCTTCAAACTGTGACTATATGCTTTGAAATTCAAAAGACACGTACCTTGATGGTATGGGAGGTTTTCAACACTGGAGGATTTCTGATTTTTCCACATAATCTTTGAGATCGTCCACATTTACATTAGCGCTCATCATACACATCTCATTGTCATCATTTGGCATTTGCATATATAGAATATTTGTCTAAACTCTCTTCGAATGGCATGGTACTTCCAACAAACTCATCCCCAATGTCATCCATCGACCCCGCACAGTGAGGAGTGAATGGGGCCAACGTTGAAATTTCTTCAAACTGTGCCTGTATGCATTGAAATTTTACATGGTTAGACTAGGCGCATGCCTTAACGATATGGGAGGGTTTCAAGACTCAAGGGCATAATCTTCATCATCATCACCCTAATCATGGTTTTAATTTCCATTAGCATCATCATCATATTCATAATGACCCGATTTGTCCATCCATTCCACAAAGATCAAACTCGACATACTGGCCATCTTTAATTTGCAGGGAAACCTAATGAAGATGCCAATTTCCATGTCTTTTCCTTTTCTTGTGGCATTCTTTGAGACAATTAAACCATGACTATATTAAGTTAATACATCCCCAAATAATTTTATAGGGTCCAACATGCAAGTAGTTTAATGGTTAATTGCTTAGGGATTATATTGGGTTAAGGGCTTAATGTCATCCATCGACCCTGCACAGTGAGTAGTGAATGCGACCAACTTTGATATTTCTTTAAACTGTGACTGTATGATTTGAAATTTTACATGGTTATGCTAGACACATGCCTTAATGGTATGGGAGGGTTTCAATACTTAAGGATGTCTTATGTCCCCACATAACTTATCTTTGAGATCGTCGACGTTTCCATCAACGTTCATCATGCACGTATTAGTGTCATCAGTCGTGATTCCCATATATATAATCTTTGTAGAAACTCTCTTGAAATGTCATGGGACTTCCAACGCGCCCATCGCCAATTTCATCCATCGACCCCACACAGTGAGAAGTGAATGGGGCCAACGTTGCAATTTCTTCTAACTAAGCCTGTTTGCGTTGAAATTTTTCATGGTTTGTCTAGACACATGCCTTGACGATATGGGAAGGGTTGAAGACTCAAAGACATAATTGTCATCATCATCACCATCATCATGGTTTTCATTTCCATCATCATTAATGGTCCCATGATTTGTGTCCTTTTTTCCACTTATTTACCTTGTTCTATGTTAAGCAACAAATTCCCCAAAAGAGCATGAAAAGAGCATAAAGAGACTAGAAATAGTAATCCACACCTTAATAATGAATAAAAGAGATGAATAGAAAGCCTCTTGAAGGGGAAAAACCTCCTTATGCAATGTACTAAGTACATAAGACAATACAATATCAGATGATCAAATGAAAAGGTTCCCTCCTATATATAGGAGATAAAGAGGTACAATTACAACTAATGGACCAAAGACAATATAACTAATATAATAATACTAATGACAATTACCACTAATAGACCCAAGCCGACATCATAAATATGTAATGAGCCACAAAATAGGTGGTAATGTGCCCATGTTTATGGCTTAACATGCCCCTCCCCTTCAGACACATGTTGTCCTCAATGCTTGATTAGTTGTGGATGCTCCTCTATGAAGGACTCACATTCCCATGTTGAATCTTCAATTGCTAAGTTATTCCACTTGATGAGGTACTCAGGAATATCCTGATTCTGTAGTTGTTTGGTCCTTGTTTCAGTGATTTGGTTAGGTTCCAATATGACTTTTCCTTCTCCATCAGGCTCCGACAAGATAGTTTGAATTGGGATCTTTTCTCCTATTACCTTATTTAAGCAAGAAACATAGAAAACTAGGTGTGCCCTTGAAGATGAAGGAAGCTCCAATTTGTAAGCCATACTACCAATCTTATGCAACACTTTATAAGGACTGTAGTACTTGGGTGCTAATTTATTGTCTTTATTTAGTTTCTTGAGGGAAATCTGTTTGTAAGTTTGTATCCTTATAAATTCCCAATCCCCTTCTTCAAAAGTCCTTTCACTACGATGTTGATCTGTTTGGTGTTTCATCTTGTTTTTTAACATAGCCAGGTCATCCTTCGGTAACTAGAGAACTTCTTGCTAGCGCTCCAGATGATCTTCCATATCTTGAACTTTATATTTTCCTTTTAAGGAAGATGTGATAGATGGAGGATGGTACCCATAAAGTGCCATAAATGGAGACATTTTTTATGACATATGGAAGGAAGTATTGTACCACCATTCTACCAAAGATAACCATTTCACCGACTGTGTTTGTTTATCAAATATAAAGCAGCGAAGATAGCCTTCCAAACATGTGTTCACTATCTCAGTTTTCCCATCGGATTGAGGATGATAAAAATAATTGTGATCCAATTGGGTACCCAAACAAAAAAATAATTCAATCCAAAATTTTCCATTGAAAATTGGATCTCCAATAATCTTCGGGTTTCCATGTAACTTCCAAATTGTTTCGATGAAGGTTGCAACAACTGTACTTGCATTAAAAGGGTGAGAGAGTGCACAAAAGTGTGCATAATTCGTGAGTCTATCAACAACCACCATAATAACATTCTTCCCTTTTTACTTGGGTAGAATTGTGATAAAATTCGTTGAGACTTCCTCCCAGTGCCGACAAGGTATTTCTAATGGTTGTAAAAGACCTGGGTCTTAATTTTTCAGCCTTATTTTGTTGGAAAACCAAACGTTCTGCCACGAACCTTTGAATATTAGATTTAAGACCTTCCTAAAAGAATTAATTCTTGACCCTGTGGTACGTTTTAAGGAATCCTAAGTTCCCACCTATAGGAGAGGAGTGTAATTCCAAAATGATATTTTCTTTGAGTTGGGATTTCTTACATATATATAAGCGATCCTTATACCATAGTGAATCATTTTTCCACACAAAAGTATCTAATACACTGGGATCGATTTTTATCTTTTGAATAATTGTCCACACAGATAGGCCATTCTTCCATTCTTCCCTTGTTATTACTACCCAATCGGGTCATATAATTGAAATCGCACAAAGTAATGCTTCAGTATCCTCATCTTTTTCTGGAGAGTGCTTCTGCCACCACTTTCTAATTCCCTTTTTTATAGATGATTTCAAAGGAATATACCAACATCTTGGTTACCCATTTTTGTTTCTCTTCTAAAGATAGTCTATATTCCAAGAAGTATTTAAGACTATCATGATTTTTTTTACCTTGAAGTACCTACCTATTAGGTGAGGACGCCATTGCTTAAGTGCATGTAATATTTCCATCATTTCCTTCTCATAAATGGGTTTCTGTAAGTTCTTTCCCTTGATTGGTGGACTTTCAAAATCAAGGGTTCTATCTTCTTGCATTAGAACAACATCGATTCCATTTCCTGAGGCATCACATTCCACAATGAAGGTTTTTTTGAAGTGTAGTGTGGTCAAAACATGAGCTTTGTACATTGCCTCTTTAAGTTGTTCAAATGCTTGAGTTTCCTTTGGAGTCCACAAAAATGCTTCCTTCTTCAATAATGATGTTAGAGGTGGTGCTATTCTTCCATAGTTACGAACAAACTTGCGGTAGTACCATGTCAAACCTAAGAGTCCTCTAAGATTATTCAATTTTTTGCAAATCGGTTGATCCATCATGGATTTAATTTTTTTAGGGTCTACCTTGAGAACTTCATGAGAGACAATATAACCCAAATATTTTACCTCCTTTACCCTAAAGAAACATTTGGAAGTTTTTTCATATAGTTGTTGCTCCTTTAGTAGTCATGGCACCCTGTCAACATGTTGAACATGTTCTTCCAAAGACTTTCTATTGATTAGTATCATCAAACAATACCAACACAAATTTTCTACGTAAGGGCTTGAAAATGGAATTCATCAAACATTGAAATGTGGAAGGTGCATTCGTAAGGCCAAAAATCATGACCAAAAATTCATAATGACCTTCATGAGTTATGAATGTTGTTTTTGGGATGTCTTCTTCCTTCATTATAATATAGTGATACCCTGAATGGATATCCAACTTTGTGAAGTAAACGACCCCATGTAGTTCATCTAGAAACTCATCAATGACAGGAATTAGAAACTTATGTTTAATGGTGATCTTGTTGAGCTCTCTATAATATGTACACATATGCTATGATCCCTCCTTTTGTACCATTACCATTGGTGTAGAATAAGAACTTTGGATAGACCTAATTATGCCTTCCTATGACATGTATTCAACCATATGCTCAATTTCACTCTTTTGTCCATAGGGGTATCTGTAAGGTCTTATGTTAGGAGGAACACTTCCTGGAATTAAGTGAATAGCGGGATCAAAATATCGAGTAGGTGGAAAACACTTTGGAATATCTTCAAATAATTTGGAGTGATTGTCAATGACCCTTTGGAGATCCAGGGGAATAGAAGGCTTAGATGTTTGAACATCTAGTGAGCATAATTGTGCAATTAGACCTTGATGTCCCTTTTTCAACAATTTTGGCATGCCATTAGAGCTTATCACCTTGCTTGGATTCCCTATAATGCCCCTTAATTCAAATTATTTTCCTTCCCAACGAAATTTCGTGAAAAGTTCTTGAAAATTAAAAGCCATTGTTCCCAATGGTTATAACCAATGAACCCTTAAGACAACATCATACCCACCCATTAGGATAGAAATCATAGGACTATTCAACACAAATTCCCCCATAGTAAGATTGATATTATGGAATTTCCCTGAGCAATTGATAGTTCCTCCATCTGCAATCATTACTTGAAACTCTAGTGTTGGATATACAAAGCAATTGAGAACTTTATCTAATTTACAATGAATGAAATTATGAGTACTACCAAAATCAATCAACACCGTTACCTTTTTATTTTTTATATATCCTTCGATCTTGAGGGTTTGAGGAGTGCTAATTCCATCCAATGCATGACAAGATATGTTGGGAGTAATCTTATTAGGAGTAATATCTTTTATTTATTCAGCAGGAGATGGTTCTTGTTATTTTGCTTCTTCCACTTCACAATCTATGTAGAATAATTTCTTCTCACCACATTTATGTCCCTTACTATGCTTGTTGTCACAATTAAAGCAAAGGCCTTTTTCTCTTCTTTCATTCAGTATTTAAGGTGTCAACCTTTGAGCTCGGTTAGAAGAAGGAAAATTATTCTCTCTATATGTGTTGGAGGTGGTTCTTCTAGTATCTATCACCATATTTTTATGTTCAACATTCCTTTCCAAGATGAAATCCTTCTCTAAGGATGTTGGTTCTAAGAGGCATACCTCATGTTGGATGTTATAGTTCAAGGTTCCAATAAAGAGATCCAACAATTTATCTTCTGATATTCTCTCCACTCTGAGACACAACTTTTGAAACTGTTGAATTTGCTCGCTTACTGGACCCTTTTGTTGTAGATTTATCAATTGGGTAAAGAAGAAATTAATCTTAACATCATCATGATATGATATCAATTCTTTTGTAAAAATGGACCAAGAGATAATGGATTTCTTTTTACATTCACTAAATCCATTGGTACCAACAAACTGCTCAAGTTCTAAATATAAAGATGCAATAGGTACCTTTTGGATATTTTGCACCTGATGTATATCAAAAAAATTCTCCATCTGGAATATTCATGTTATGGGGTCCTTGTCATCAATCCTCCTCATGTCAATATTGGGGAGCTGAATACCCCTTGGGAACCATTTGTGGTCACTTCCATTACTAGAATCAATTCATCTTGGAATATTCTTATCCATTTAAGGTTTCTCAATGTGGAAACTAACTTTATCTTCCTGAGTACCCTGGAACACATCATCACTTGTAACGAGATTTTCTCTTGAATTTTGTATGAGGTTAGAAATATTTTTCATATTTTCCTCTATCGTATTCTCCATACGTTCCATCCTTTCCTCTAAATTAAGTAAATCAATCGTTTTCACAAACCCTTTAATCATATCTTCCAACTTGGACATTCGAAAAGATTGGTCTTCACTTTCATCATAGGTCAGGGATGAATCCTCTAGTGGTTTGAGTGGATTGTGATTTTTTCCACTTAATTTTCGTGACATTTTGAACAATATAAATATATATCACACTATGGGTTCACCTCAAATAGATCCTCTTACTAAAATTTATTCAAATTAAAAATGCATACCTTTTCAAACCCTTATTTGAAGATTGATTTGCTAGCGGACCTTCCAACTGAGGTAACCCTAAAATTTTGGTTCCTTCAAGTCTAAAATCTTGGCCTGTGGCACCCTGATATGTCCTCTTTCAAATTCCACAGGTTTCATTGAATTTGGATGTGTCAAAAACATTTGTGACAATTTCCCCAACACTTGTTATTTTTGTCCTTTTCAGAAGAACGAGAGTGTATGGCCTGCCACATATCCAATTTTTTTATGCTAATTCTGAAATTTCTACCCAAGATAGTGTGGTTTGTCTTATTTCTTATGCAACAGGTCTTACTCAATTTTGATCGTCATGCTCCAGACACAACCATTTTTCCCAAAATACATGTTTTAGACTAGTTTTTGGACTAGTCAAAAACCCTACCTTCCACTAGGTATAACTATGAATCTGTAATGAGTCGGGATCTAAAACTTTTACCACAGATAGCTCAATATGTTTTCTATATGGGTTCTAATTTTCTCTATATGAATCTTTGTAGAAAAAAATTATAGCCAAAATTCCAATATGTCTTGTTTTGGAAGCATCCAAGCTCAGATACCAAATGTTAAGCAACAAACTACCCAAAAGAGCATGAAAAGAGCATAAAGTGACCAGAAAGAGTAATCCACACTTTAATAATGAAGAAAATAGATGAATAGAAAACATCTTCGAGGGGGAAACCTCATTATACAATTTAAGTACATAATACAAGATGAGATGAAATGATCAAATGAAAAGGTCTCCCTCCTATATATATATAGGAGGCAAAGAGTTTCAATTACAACTAATGGACCAAAGCTGACATAACTAATATACTAATACTAATGAAAATTACCACTAATATACCCAAGCCAACATCATAAATATGTAATGAGCCATAAATAGGGGGTAATGTGCCCATATTTAGGGCTTAACATTCTAAGCCTCTTTGGGTCAACTCCCATCCTTTTGACATTATCCATCTTGTTATTTAATGGTCTAAAACCAAGGTACAACCTCTTTGAATATTATATGGTTTTAAGTTATGATTTAAACTGTTTTAAAGTGTTTTGTGCTTGTGTTTGGCTTATTAATCAAATCACATAAGACTATGTGCTGGCATGATAAGAATGGGCTAATTAATGCCGAATGAATTGTTGTTGTTACTTATCTGTGTGTTCAATATTGAGCTATCTTTAGGTTGTTGTTACCAACAATGTTGTTATTTCCCACTCTGCAGTGTCATCGTCACCTCGTGACACTTGATCATTTGGAATTCGACTGATCCTCGAGTGTGGATCAACGAGTTCCAGCATGGCGATATTTAGTTATCCAAGAATATAGGATTATCAACATTGTAACCATCTTTGGATGGGTTTGAAAAATGACATGATGTATTTTCTAATCAATTTGTAATAGCATTACGACTAACATATAATAAGCTATAATTTGTATGAACAACCTTGAGAATCTCCGATTCTCAAGGTGTTCAAATATTCTATTTTGAAGGAGTTGTTGCTCAAAATATAAGAAGATGTAATTCGAGCAGCCAAGGGTAGTTAAGCAATTTAGGCTCAAGTGGAGAAGACAAGGGTTGAACAGAAAACTATTGTAACTTGTATTAGACTTATTTTATAATAGCAATTCCTTTCTGATTCTCTTGAGTTTTTAAGTGTGTAATTGCATCCATAGTTAGAGAAGGACGGGCCCCCTTGATTGACCAGGATCTACCCCTGTAGTTGTTAGTTCCATAGATAGCTTTGGTGTTGTGTGTTCATTTCATTAGCTTACGTTATCAGTAATCATTGCTTGTTGCATAGTTGGTTTTATTCATATAAATTGAAGATATTAAATGATTGATTGGTTATCATGTGGTTTAGTTGATTAATTTATTGTTATTTAAATTGGCCTTTGGTGTTTCTGTAGATCAACAATTTGATTATTGGAGAGTATTATTCGATTTTCTCTGTTATAGACTGTATCCTTGATTTTTATGATAGAAGAGTTTTTCAAAGGTTGGTTCAATTGTTTTTGAATGAATTTATAGTTAAGAATCTCCTTTTAGGGATGGTGTTGATGAGTGTGAATCCTTTCAAATTCAACAATTTATTTTTACTATGTGATTTCTAACTTCGTAGTGTGCTCTTAGAATAGAAGTGTGGATTTTCTTCCTTTTTGGCAGAATGGTGAATGGTTGGATTTTATTTCTTGAAGATTAAGTGAATGAATTCCTTTTAGTTGAGTGGATTTTTATGATGTTTTATCTCAGTAGTTTCATCCGCATTTAGATTCATTCTACCAGCACTAGGAGGAAATAGTATCTGCATAGATTTTGCATGTAGCCTTGAAAGTTAACATTCATGGATTGCCAATTAATGTGTGTTCTAGTTTGGTGTTCAGTGGACCATTATTAGCCCCAACATTTTGGTGTCGTTTTCAGGGAGGTTACAATGGTGCAAAATTACAACTTGTGTTGTTTATTTTAGATGCATTACCTTTGGTTCTACTGAGGTCTGAGACATAAACACTGGAGGTAAAAACCTATGCATCTATCACCAACTCCTTGCGAGGGGGTTATCCATGGTAGACTCTCGTCTCACTTGAACTGAAGTTTTCAATTTGCATGAGTAAAGTAGTATACATAATCCATGAATAGAGAAAGAGTTCCTAGGGGTAGAGGCATACCACCACATAGTAATAAAACTACAGGAAGAGAGGATCATAAGGACCAGGGGAGAACGACATATATTCAAGAAATTATTACAAAGGTAGAATTTGAATCAGCATCACACGACACCCATAAGGTGACATCCCAAGTAAATCCTATCCATCAACGTTCTTCACAAGGTAAGTCTACTGCAATTGTAGAGGGACAATTGCATAAGCTCTCAGAATAAAGGAGTGATATTGAGGAATCAATCCTACAAAAAGAACCAATTTCACCCCTTGGAGAAGCAATATCTAAGCTTCACATATCAGTGGGATATCAGCCTCATACGCTAGCAGAAGAACACGATAAAACAGGGGAAGTTGCAATAGAACAACAACATTTAGTCCCTGAGCTTTTCTTTTCGGATTTAGGAAGTGTTGTGGAATCTTCTACACCAAAAATGGAGGGATCTGTCTCATTTGAATGGGTCCCTGCTGATTTTGGAATCCCTGAAGTATATTGGAAATTATGGGAAGAAAATAAACATAGAACAATGGTTGTTACTACATCTACTATTGAGTTTCCCATTGCTGACACTACAGGGGTAGCACCAATGAATCCCATTTTGTTGTCTACTCTCCCGAATTTTCATGGAATAAATATTGAAGCCCTCGATGCCTTCTTGCTCGAGTTCGATGTATTATGCAGGAGTTATGATTACACTAAATACCTATAGAAGCTCAAGTTGTTCCCTGCCACCTTGAAGCGAGAAGCCTTGAGGTGGTTCATGGGCCTTGGTGGTGGTTCCATATCCACTTGGGACGAGATGAAGAATGGTTTCGTTGTGAAGTATCAAGAATATTACAGATCATGAGATATTAAAGAAAAAATCTTCAAAATGACTCAAAAAGAAGATGATAACTTGGAAAAATACATGGAACATTTTCAATATAATTTATAGAGACCTCCACACCATGTTAGGAAATGAAGCCTTGAAAACAATTCTAATATGGGGGATGCGGCATGAATGGATAGATATTTTGAACATGATGGGAAAGGGAGATATCTATAAAGAGAGATAACCATTTGTGAGTGGTGCAGGAGCTCTTCACGGGGATATTCTAGGAGCAGGACAAGTATTAGATATCTTCCCACCAAGGTAACTAAGTCAGCTAATGGTAGAGTAACTCGAATGGAGATAGGGACCCTGTTGGAGGATTTCAAAATAGACATCCTTGGGATGTTATCATCATAGTTGTATGTATTCCAAACAAAGAGGTCATTTGAAGAAGATAAAGCATTGTTTATCTTTTTCCCTCGTTGTAGACAAAAAATTCCAGCAAAGGAATGCCCGCTTAATGTTGTAGAATTATGTGCAGTTTGTGATAAGGATCACCCTACAAAGTATTGTCCATTATTTCCAGGGCTAAAATCAATATGTCAGAACACCAATGAAGAGGTTGAGCCAGCACATTTATGGGTCAAAATAAACCATGGTAGAACCGACCTCCAGGTATGAACCAAGACCCATCTACTTTTTTTAATAATTGAAAAAATCAATATGTATCTCAACACCCACAAAATTAGTATATATCTTAGAAACCACGATTTCCTTTATATCCTTGGAAAAAATCACAACATTTTCATTATCCTTCTCCTTGGACACCATGGCCGGCTCAACCAGAACAAAATTCAACATGGCCTCAAAATTGGTGAAATACTCCTTTCCCCACACAACAATTTCATGTGCCATAACCTCAGTAACTTCAACAATTACTCGCATTGTTTCCTACTCAACCACAGCTGCAACTTCTCATGAATGTGCCTATCAATATGCAAATGTGTGCCCCTGTAATTCGACCCCAATTACATGTACAAGCAAACCCCAATCCAAATAACAAGATGCTTCAGCAAGCTAAAACGTCTACCTTTCCATCCTATAGCATCGACCCTTTAGGATGCAATGATGTCCATTTGAGTTATGGAAGAATAATTCGATCCGAAAATCCACAAATAATCATGGAGGAAGAACCTTTACCCCCTGATACAAAGAAACAACAAGAAATGGATATGAACTTTGATCAAGTCGTAACCCTGGGTGTGATAGAAGCCATTACCAACTCAACTCAATCACAAGTTGTTACTCCTCCTTACCTAGAGAGACTGGAAATAGCAAGGGTACCCCCACAGCTCAACTTTAACCTCTTCGGTGAACTCCATAATTTATGTGTTAAGATACCTTCGCTATAAGCAATTTAGGATGTACGAATCTATGCCAAAACTATTAGAGAACTGTGCCTTAAGAAACCGGGAAGGAAACCCAAGGATCTACCAAATATTCATGTATTGGGGAATTTATCTTACCTGATCTTAAGAAATGTTACACCCATTAAATATGATGAACCTAGGAACCCGACCGTGACTGTTAAGATTCAAGGAAAAAAAAATTATAATACTTTAGTTTATCTAGGCACAACCATTAATATTATGACAAAGGAGACCTAGGAAGCATTAAAACTTGCAAATTTGAGACAGAACCCTACTATCCTTGAATTAGCAATAAACCCACTATTCATCCAAAGGGAATAATTGAAGATGTGATCATTTCAATAGATCAGTGGGAGTATCTAGTTGATTTCCTTTTTCTATAGACAAAATGCCACCTTGAGGGAAATCCTTTAGTTTTGGTAAGACCATGGTTAGCCACTTCCAATGCTTATATCATCTACAGATCAGGAAATATGACGATATCCCATAGGGACTCTAAGAAAAACTTGACTCTTTATCCTCCAGCAAGACCTAGTATGACTTGTGAATATTCTATATGGGATGACTTTGAGATTCAAAATGAAAATTTGAATCATGTCCTCATCATCAATAAAGCTCTGAATTTTAAAGATGAGGCATAGGATGATGTTATATCTAGTTTTATTAGTAACCCACCCTCTATTTCCCACCCTGCATATCAGTTGATAGAAACTACAATGGATCATAGTATACATGACAACCTTGAACATGAACCGGAAGAAGAAGAAGGAATTCAAACTACAGTGATTTGTAGTAGCATTCCCATAGAGATTGAGCCTATAAAAACTTTGAACATAAATCCAATTATGAACCCATCATAAAAATACCAGCTATTACAAGTTTTGAAATTTGAACAGAAAGCTTTCGCGTGGGATTATAGGGATATGAAGGGTGTACATCTTGATCTCTGTACCCACCATATTTACATTAAGAAATTTTGCACCCCAATTAGAAAACCAAATAGGAGGATGAATCTTGGATGTTAATTTCATTTATCCTATATCCGACAGTGAATGGGTGTCACCTCTTTTCATAGTTCCAAAGAAGAATGGAAAATGGCGTATTTGTATGGATTACAAAGGGATGAAAAAACCCATGCAAAAAGATCATTTCCCATTTCCCTTCATAGATCAAGTACTCGACACTCTCTCCGGAAAATATATATATATATCTATATAGATATATATATATATATATATATATATATAGATATATATATAGATATATGTGTGTATATATATATATATATATATATATATTTTCTTGATGGCTTCAATGGATATAACCAGATTCAGATAGCCCTCGAAGACCAAGATAAGACTAATTTCACATGCACATTGACAATTTCGAAATATTTATGGACGATTTCACGCCATATGGAACCTCTTTTAAAGAAGCATTATCTAATTTCGAAAAAGTGTTGAAGCACTGCAAATAAGTAAATATTTCCTTGAGCACAGAGAAGTGCCATATGTTAATGATAGAAGAGATTGTGCTTGGAAATTTTCTCTCAGCTGCATGCATTCAGGTCGACCCAACAAAGGTTAAGGTAATATAAGATATGCCTTCTCCAAAAACACAGAAAGAGGTATGCATTTTTTGGGTAAGACTGGTTATTATCATCATTTTATGGAAAATTATTCAAAGATTGCCTCTCCTCTGTTTGCTTTATTAACGAAAGATGCATACTTTATTTGGACTAACAAGTGTGAATCGGCCTTTGGAAAATTGAAGGAACTGGTGTCTACAACCCCTGTTTACGAGGACTAGACTGGAGCTTTATATTTCATATCGCTTCACATGCATCAGATATTGTTGTTGGGGCCATACTGGTTTAATAAGAGGACAAGAATCCATATGCTATATAATACGCCATCAAAAATTTGACACCTGTAGAATTAAACTACATAGTTACAAAAAAGGAGTTTATCACAGTTGCATTTTCGGTTAACAAGTTTCGGCACTATATAATAGGTTATTCGAATTTCATTCACACAGACCATTCGGCAATCAAGTATCTTGCTAATAAACTCGTCATGAATGCACGAGTCACTATATGGTTGTTACTTTTACAGGATTTTGATATTACTACTATTGATCAATTGGGTAAAGACAATTTAGTAGCAAATTTTTTATCTAGATTTGTCACTACCTGAGATGATTCTCCTATAGAAGACGACTTCCCAGATGAACATCTATTTGTTGTATTTGTTTACACATCATGGTATGCAGATATTCCTAACTATCTTGCTGCAAGAAAGTTTCCACACCATTTTTATCCTAGAGAACAATGAAATATTATTCAATAGATTGCAAGGTATTGGTGGATAGGAGGATTTCGTTTCTACACAAGGCCTGATCAAATTATCCAAAGATGTATCAAAAAATATGATCTACCTGAGATCCTGAAGGAATTCCACAATGAACCCTACGAGGGGCACTTTGTGGATAGGAGAACATTCCATAAAGCACTACACATGGGATATTATTGGCCCACCATTTTTGTGATGCAAAATAGTATGTACAAAAGTGTGACAGTTGCCAAAGAATGGGTCATCCAAATCAATCAGATGAAATGCTACTACAATTCCAGGTGGTTATAGAACCTTTTGAGAAGTGGGATATTGACTTTGTAGGCCCAATTAACCCTCCATCTCATCATAAATCATAATTCTTAGTCTGCATGAATTATGTGACTAAATGGGTTGAGTAAAATGCCCTTTCAAGATAAATAGAGAAAGCTGTTAGGGATTTTCTATTTGAAGACATCTTTGTTCAATATGGAATTTGTAGGGAAATAGTCATTGATAGAGGAGCAAAATTCACAAGGAATAAGATCAAGAAAATTCTTTTAAAGTATAAAATCCAGCATAAGGTCACTTCTCCATATCATCAACAAGCCAATGTGCAAGTGGAGAGCACAAACAAAGTATTGGAAAACATTCTCACAAATACTGTGGCCCCAATATTGTGCAGTCGCAAGAGATCAATTGAGACCCTGAGCTTGTAGATTTATGGAGGATGCTTCCTCATGATCCAAGGTCTTTGATGTAGTATGTCTTCAGTGCATCCATATGTTTAGATGCTTGGAGGAAGGCAAGTGAGTATACATCATCTAAAGAGGGTGTCGATCCTAGTCCTCCCCCACCTCCTCCTCCTCCTCTTCACCATGACAAGGAATCGTCGACATCTCATGCTCCACCTCCTCCTCCTTCTCCTCACCATGATGACCATATACCATTTAATGCTCCACACCCAATCAAACCACCACCATCTATGTTCCATCCATAGGTTGACTTAATAGCCTCTCCACCATATCCTATTCCACTCATCTCAACTCTAGATAGGATGGTTGCAGTGGGTGAGATTCATCTTCATGGAGATAGCTTTGTTTCTCTCCAGTCTACTATTTTTCTTGGCAGAGGTATTGATGCCTCTGTTGGTGGAGGTGTCGATGCCTTTGGATTTGTTGGCAGAGGTAGTCATGTCTCTAGTTCCAGAGGTGGACCATATATCTTATAGCAGTTATTGGACTGCAGATGTATATTTGGCATGTATCATGAGTTTGATATTATTGTTCACACACACACACATATATACTGCATTTTTCAAGTTGATGTTGATGTTTATTATATGTTGATGGTGATGTGTATGTTAGGTCAGGTTAGATATGTTTTCTAGGTGTGCTTGATGTATGTGTATGTTAGATGTGTGCGTGATGGTTATGTTAGATGATACATCTTGTGTTTTTTAGATGTAATTATTATATTTTTGTGTTAGATGATGTTTAAATCTTTTAAATGTATAGCTTAGATGATGGTAGGTAATGTTTATATGTGTATTTTAGGTGATGTTTGATGTGTATGTTATCTATTTTGTATGTGTTTGTAAGATGGTGCTTATGTTTGATAGGTGATGATAGATGTGTATGTTAAATGATGTTTGTCATACTTGTGTGATGGTTATGTTAGATGATGTTTAAGTTTAGTAGGTGGTCATGATGATGATGATCATGATCATGATCACGAGATCATGATCACGATCATGATGATCGTGATGGTACATTATGGTACATTACATGATGTTAGGTGATGGTGGTGGTGGCCATTGATTTGATTATCACATTGAATATTTTTTATTGTTATGTATATATATGGACTTATTTTCTTATGAACTCAATGGGCTATCAAATTATTTTATGATATTTGTTTGTCATGCGTATGAATTTTTTTATGTCGAAGAGTATGATTCATGTGTGCGATGCAATTTTCTTTATTTATTTATGTATTTATGTCAATGCCTTTTAGATTACCTATAATTATAATTACAAATTGTGCACAATCACTATTATAAATTCAAGTTACGATCTCAGCTATAATTATAATTTACAATCATTATTGCAATTTCACAACTACAAATTACAATTACAATAAGAAATTACTAATTAGATTTACAAATTGAACAATTACAACTACAAATTTACAATTGCAAATTGTTATTACATTTACAATCAGAACTTGCAAATTTCAATTACAAACTTGCAAATTTACAAATTTCAGTTTTAATTGTGTACAGTCACACAATGATCTTAAAATTACAATTTTGCAATAACAAGATATATAGGGAAATAAGAAATGGAAATACCAAGTTCATAGTCCTTTGGTAAGGAAAAAGAGAAACTAATATATAAATCTAAGTAAAGCTTCCGATTACATTATTAAATGTGGGCCATGTGAAAAGGAAATTATGTTCTTTCCTTACCTACTATTTATCACAAATTTTACAAAATCAATCATCCCAATCTATTCTTTTTGGTTAAATTATTGACTAGTTTCATTATGGGGGTTATGAGCCCCATTGCTTCTATTTTTGGCAGAATTAATTTTGTTCTCTATGCACATAAAAATGGAAAATTAGTTTTGATCATTAAATTTAGGATTTATAAAATCTTTGTACTACCCATGTTCCATTTATTAATCATTTCACTATTGTCCTATTTTAAATGACATTTTACATTGAATATTCCTATGTAGGGTGTTACCACCATAAAGAATAAGATAATATTTTTCTCTTAGGCATAATTATCATAACCTTGATTTTATTCATCTTAATGCTAAGTTTATAAAAAAATGTAAAATGATTGAGAAGGTTGAGTTTCTTATTCATGAAGGGATTAAAAGTTTAAATATAAAAGTAATAATGTAATCTATGAAGGAAATAACACTCACAAGTATCTTTGTAATTGTTGTTTCCCCACAACTTCCACAATCATTACTAGTATCCATTGAAATCACTTGTTTAAACATAGCCCCTCAACCTCCTCCTACATACATCTTAGAAGTTCATGACTCTATGGAATCTCACAATTAGACTCTTGAGATAGCTATTGGACAATATTATGGGGTAAATGCTGTAAAATTAGTCACAGCAGATCTAATGAACAAGTAAATCAATCACAACAGATGAAAATAGAAAATATGGTGTAAAACTGTGCAAAACATGCATCAGTGCTCAATATCCCAATAAGGGTGAATGATTACAATAGAATACAGTAACAATGACTGAGCAATTCGAATTGCCTAAGGAGTTCATTCGAATCACTGAATGGAGTAGCTTGACTCCAACTAGGAGTCCTCATCATCAATTAGTGGTGGTCATCAATGCACAAGAAACAGTCATCCAGGTGTCAATCTGAGTCTAACTGAGTGTAACATGTGTAACAGAAGTGTGTAGCACTGATATCGGGAAGTGGGCTCAGTGGAGGGCGCATGGGAGGCTAACTGAAGTCAAAACAAGTCATCTAGTCAATCTGGAGGTCCAACGGAAGTGAAACGGCCAGTCGGGAGTGAAACTAGCCTCAAATCAGGGAGAATCGGAGCTAACTGAGTGTAACTGAAGTGGAAATGCAGTGGTAGGTGAAGAAGTGCACCCTTCTCTGGAAGTAGGTGAGAAGTGGGCGCCTTCCTGACTAGGAGGGCTAAAACTCTAAAGTAAGTGGTTCCCGGGTGCTAGAATAAGGTGGCTAAGGTGCTGGAGGCATCAACCTGGTGACTGGGATGCATGCAAAGTGCATGCAAACCCTAGAATTTGCATGCAAACCCTAATTGCATGCAAGATCCTGAAAAATATGATGTGGATATCCGAACAAATGCATCATTGAGCCATCTACTTCAACCCTCATTAGACGACAACAATGTTGATTTTTTCACAACTATGATCAAGTATGTTCCTCCCCTGTGAAGGAATGATGTTGTCTCATAGAGAAACAAACTCTCCCTAATGGGAAAAAATTATCAAACTCCATGCATGACATAAGACTTGTCAATATCCATTGGTGCTTAGCAACTTTCATCTATAAATATGGCTCTAGATACTAGACATAGTCCTCTTCCTACATGTTCACCATGTTGAAGCGCTAATACGATTCACATTCAAATAAAATCTACACCTATAGAGGAAAGTATGGGACAATTATGAATCTTTTAAATCGATTTTTTCATGAGTTGAAGATGAGAAAACATAGTTACATGGCATGTTAGGTTCAAGTTCCAAATTAAAGAAACATTGACCTAATGGAACTTTGGATAATTTCGAGGAATTTTCTTATGATCAAATTGTGTTAAGGTGTTTCCCCATGACGAATGCCACCAATATGCTCCCACGTGTTAAGGTAATAGAAATCACCGATGTTGACAAGTTTTCGGGATTATATTGGCCAGCGGGTGGCTACTCTCCCTCAACGATCTCTACTACAATTGAACTTTACATGATTTGTCATTTATGTGGCACATACCGATCTCTACTTTGATCTGGATCTCGAGTACACTCTCCTTATTACTCTCTTGTGTGTAAATTCATGGCACCTCATGCCTGCTTCAATCATGATGATCAGACTAATTGGGATAGGAAGTGGCTTGTATTTAGGAGGCGCCATTGTTTTCGTCCTCCTCACTCTATCGTTTCCAATTCTATAGGCTCTATATGCATTATGATAGATCCTTCTCAAGTGAATCTCACATTCCTCTTATGATCTCAGGGTTGGTGGAGTCTAGTCTAGCTCTTCGGCTTTGGCAATTGCAATATGGTTCGCACAAAGGTCACAAGGAAGAATACCTCCAACGGCCCCAAGAACTCCCATATTCCTCGGGCCCTTAAAGAGATAGAGAACATGAAGGATTCTTTTTAGAATAAAGTTAGTAGGTAGGCCAAGGAACACACAGAACGGTTGGAAAGGAAGCTACGTAGGGATATTCTGGGCCCTAGTTCCCAGGATTTAGTGGAGGAGTTCGGCAGTCTAATTGATGATTTTGGGTCCACTCACACCCAAGAGACACAACACACTAGAAACCTGGGATTATTCTGGTCTATGAAATTTCTCTTCAGCCTTGCTCTAGAATAAATCCAGCACGGTAACGAGCAGAAGGATATGGGAAAATAGTCGGTGAATTTCCGGCTTGCGAATTTAGAGGATGGGGTGCACCGAATTCCCTACAACCAAGTCATTGGAGACGAACAGGTAAATGATAAAATCGATGCCCTTGCTAGAGAGATCATAACAAAACGTTTCATTTGGCATCCTCCTACCTACCCTACTGCCACACAATTGGTGTTTTAAAGATGTCCTGGAGTTGTCGTGAGGGATTCCAAACAAGAAAATCCAGGTGATTGTCTGTACTAAATCACTATTTCTGATGATTAAGGCTTGTTCAAGTCTGTTTGATAGAATAGTTTTTTGGAGTCTGGTTTAAGTCTCTTTAATTTTGGTTTTTGTTGGCCATAACCCCATCCTGTGGGGGGGAAATGCTGATAAACTGATGTCAATCCTAGCAATAACTCTCAAGCATAATTGGTAGTTAATGGTTCAGAGATGAATCATAGACATTCTCAGTTTTTGATAGCATGGCATCTCTTGGACAATCAATCTCATTTTGTTGAAGGTTGCCATTGCTTTGTTATGTACAGTTCTTATCTATAGTTTAATTTAATTTCGAATCTTACCAAAAAAATTGTGTTAAGGTGTTAAAAGTAGTAGTTGACATAATTATTTGACTATTTTGCGTCAAAGTAACATACTTAAATAAGTTTGAATGTATAATATTCACTTCATGTGAATAAAGTCAAACAATGTGCATTTAGATGTGTTTCAAAACCTAAATGCAATTGAAAATATTCAACTTGCTTGTGGCTTTGAATATAGCTTTGAGGAGCATAATAATTCCAAAGCATTTAAGTATTAACTTAATTAGTAAAAAACTTATAAAAAAAGTATAGCTATTCCGAAATTTTATGTTTAAATGTCCATCATTTTTACATAATTGATCAATACAAAGTAATTAATATTGTTAAAAAAATTAATAATTTCCAAATAAAGTTATTAATTATATTAAAATTAGGTTTTGAAAAATGAGACACTATTCTTTTTCCACTATCCAAGGCAGGGAATAGCAGGTTAGGTGTTTGAATTTGGGTTTGCAATTGAATAAGTACACAATTGAATGTCAACAATGTTAAAATTCAAACTTGTTGAACTTTGGTTGTCATTGATGTCAACTAATGTCATAGAGGATTCAGTATCCTTGTGTCAATTTGAAGAAGTATATGGAATCCAATTTGAAAGAGTACATCCAGATTGCAGAAGTACATCTAGTACATCCAGTTTGAAAAAACACATAAGGTACATGCGCAAATCCTAAGTCCACCTAGTCATGTTACTTCAAGAAAAATTCAAAAGAGTTGGTTGGACAAGGTTTGGGAGTGCGCAAGAGGTTCGAGAAAAAGAAGCGATTAAATAGTTTTGCAAGTCCCGGAAAAAGCGCAAGACACACCAAACGGAAGAAGTATGCAAGCTGTTGAAGCGCGTAGGAGTATCGAAATAAAGTGGCGATCGTACAAGTCAAGTGCGCAAGAACCACAAGCAATGATACATCAAGGGCGCAAGTCCCCACACGGAGTGGTTACAAAGTGTGCAAGTCCCACAAGGTATGACACCTCAATGGCGTAGAACATGACAAGTGGCGGAAGCATGAAGAAAGTGGAATCGCTGAAGCAAGGAAGAAGAGACACTACGACCAACTTGTGGACATACCATCCATTCATGACAAGTATAAATAAGAAACCAAGACGGATAATTGAAGTAAGATTGTAAGATCAAGATTGGTAGATATAGATTTGGCAAGATTCTAATTCTTGAGGCATCAAGGGCTAGTGGAACCAGAAAAGAATGATCTAGCAGAGAGTCGAGTGCACACAAGCAGAAGAATAGAAATGTTGATGGTGCATGGAATGATGTAGTTTATCTATGACAGTTGCGCAAAGACATAAATGCATAACTATAGAATATGCGCAAGTGCGTGAGACCATAATGACAGTATCACAAATAGCACGCAGAAAGTCATGGATGATCTGAGACAAATGTGCGAAGACAGACTTGCAACACTACAGAAGATGCGCATTTTGATGAGAGTAATCTGAGACAAGTGCGAAGATCATAAAGGCAGTATCATAGTTGATGCACAGAAGGTTGCAAATTATCTAAGATAGAAGCACAAAGACAGAAGTGTAATACAGCAGAAGGTGCACAGAGTGATCTGATATAGATGCGCAAAATCATAACAGTAGCACAACAAAATATGGGTAGTATCAGTTAAGTTTGCAGATGCGGAAAAACATAACGGCATACTAAACCTGTTGCACAGATTGCAAAATTTTGTGAAGTGTAAATTCAAGTGTATGATGTTGATATAGTAAATTTAATTTCTTGATATAGATCAGTTATTGCAAGATCTTAGTTTACAGAAGGTGTGCACAACAAAACGAACAATAGTCAATTTGAAGAGTGCGTAGATCAGTAGAACAGCATAGCAATATCTTCTACAATCATATCAGGGCAGTAGGAAGGGGCAAGGAGCATGGGATCGGTGTATCCTTCCAAATGAAGATGGTAAATCGGGGGTTTGGTGCTTCCTTCAGGTTTGTGCCTGTAAAACCAGGTGGTTTTTGCCTCCTTCTAGTTGGTTCTGGAGAACTTCGGAAGTTGGTGCTTCCATGAATGTAATCTTTATATTATAAGAGAGCATTCCATGTTTTTTCTCCCATTTGGGTTTCCACGTAAAAATCTATGTGTTATGTGTTTTGCACATGCGATATTGAATGTTTCTATTTATGGTGGATGTTGAATTTAAGTTCAAATTTAAATATGATATGAAGTAAAAATTGTTCATAATTGTGTTAATATTGATTCACCCCGCCTCTCAATATTAATAAGGTTCCAACAATTGGTATCAGAGCAGGTGTCTTCAATAACAGCTTGACATCTTGAAGATAGATCCATGCACAGATATGGACAAGAAAGAAGGTCTCTCCACCACAGAGCACCAAGATTTGATGGTACCAACTAAACCTTCTGGAGGATCAAGATGGAATTGTATCTACAATCCCTCGGAGCGGATGTATGGAATTCTATTTTGGATGGCTATAACGTTCTAGCAACAACACCAGTTGACAGAGTTGAGAAAATACGGTATGAATGCAATGCAAGAGCCAGGAATGCACTATTATGTAGCTTAACGGACATTGAATTCACTAAAGTTATGAATTATGCCTCAACTAAGGATGTATGGGAGAAGCTCATAAATGTCTATGAAGGTGGCATGAAAGTAAAGAAGGAAAAGCTGCAGAATTTCTCTAGATTATATGAGTCCTTGAAGATGAAAGATGAAGAAAATTTCACCTCATATTCTCTTCGATTTTATGAGTTAGCTAATGCCATCAAAATTCTTGGAGTTACACTAGACGAAGAATCCGTAGTGCAAAAGATACTAAGAACTCTACCTCCAAGATTTGACTCAAAGGTATCTGTGTTAGAAGATAGAGCCAATATTGCAGATCTGACAAAGGATGAGCTTTAAGGAATTTTGGTTGCGTATGAGATGAGAACTAAAAGGGAAAATCCTATCAAAAAGGAAGTTGCATTTAAAGCCACCAGGAAATCAAAACATGAACATGACAAAGGCTCTTGTGATGAATCAGATGAGGAAGAATCGAACTTTGTGAGAAAGTTGAAAACAGGACATGGTAAGTACTAGGGAAAATTACATTTCAAATGTTTTAGATGTGGAAGAGTATGACACTTTACTTCAAAGTGTCCATATAAGGAAGATTGAGATAGTGACAGAGAGGAAGAGGCTAGTTACAATAAACTGAGGTTGGCACACACCCAGGACAGATCTGAGAATGGGAAGAAATTTCCAAAACAGAGGAAGAGTATGTACACTGAGGAAGACAATAGTTTATCTGAAGAGAGTGATTGCGAAGAAAGCAGTGAGGAAAAGAAAAAGAGTTGTTCATATGTCAAGAAAAATACACCAGTTTCTCAAAGTCAACCAGGAGCACTGAATAAGTATTTCTTCAGTGGATCCTTCAATATACCTCCAAACCATGTCACAGAAATTAAATTTGACAACCAATCTGAAGAAGAAGAAGAAGCTGCAGAGGTCAATTGGGAAGGTGAATTGGTCTATGCCTTGGATGAATTAAAGAAGTCAATAAGAAAGAAAAAAATCTTGCAGGACCAATTGTCAAAGTCTGAAGAGCAAGTCAAGCAAGCCAAAGTGTTTCAAGAATCTCTTGAAAAATAGGTCAGTGAAAAGGTAATGAATTGTGACAAACAACTAAATTCCGCAGTAGACAAGATCAAAATGCTTGAAGAAGAGAAATCAGTATTGAATACATATTTGGAAGAGTCAACGCATAAAAATAAATTTCTAACAATTCATCTTGAACAAAAGGATAGAGAGATATCTCGCTTAGAAGAAAATTTGACTGAGATAAAAGGGAAGAAACAAGTTCACGATCATATCATGAGAGATACCTCAAACTGCGCACATTCGGGAAGTGAAAAGGCTTGTCTTAAAGATGAAGTGAAACACAAATTCAAGGATAGCACAGCAATCCTAAATAAGATTATAAATGATCAGAGGTCACCAGCAGACAAGTTAGGACTCGGCAATGACAAAACAACTGAGAAGGTTTACGACAACAAGCATAGTCCAAATCAAGTGAAGTCATTCATGTATGATAATTCCTTCAACTCTTCTCGTTACACTACCAGAAGAAGGATTAATACAATAAAGTGCACAAGGTGCAATTACATTGGTCATATTGTGAAGTATTGTCAAACTGTGAGATGATATGCGTCTGATGGCTTTGGAAACAAGGCTATGTATTGTTGATTTTTATACCTAGGAAAGTGTTCCCCTAGGTGACTTTTGCCTAAGTCACTTAAGAGGGGGAAATAAAATGACCCTTGCATTAAATGACTTGAGATGAGCATTTAATGTGACTTTAGTGATTAAAGTCACTTTTGATAAATTTAAGTGAGTGAGTGAATTTAATTTTTATGAGATTTAAATGAGAGCATTTAATCTCATCCACCCATCTGATCTAATCTCAGCCATTGGATTAGATGGCCCCTCACTTACCTAGGGTTTCAATCAAAAGGCAAGGGAAAGGAAAAAGGTCATTATTTTTTAGAAGAGAGTGAAGGAGAGAGATGAGAGAGAAGGAGCACGAATTTCCAAGCAGCAAGTTTTTTTTTTTCTACAGCACAAATTTTGAGACAGCTCAGTTTTCGAGGCAAAGAGATTTAGAATCAACACGCATCTCGAGGAAGCCGTACAGCAGTTATCGAGGGAACAAGTTTCGAGGAAAGTTTCAGGCACATTTTTCAAGGGTTGTACAGTCTGTACGGACTGTACTTACTGCACAAATTTCATGGTTCTATTTCTGCACAGAAATTGAGCAGCAGGCACAGAAAACGTGGTTCTGTTTCTACACAGAAATCGAGCAGCAGGCACAGAAAACGTGGTTCTATAGTTGGCACAGAAATCGAGCAGCAGGCACAGAAAACGTGGTTCTGTAGTGGGCACAGAAATCGAGAAGCAGGAACAGAAAATGAGGTTCTGTAGTTGGCACAAAAATCGAGAAGGCTTGGCACAGAAATCGAGGAAGCTTCTGGGTGCATTTATTGTGGTGGAGATAAGTTGTATTTTCTACTGTAATTGTTGTTCTATATTTTGCTGAAGAAATAAAAATCTCTCTCTCCAAACAGGTTTTCCCCTTGTGGGTTTTTCCTGGGCAAGTTTGCCAAAAATCTCTGAGTCTGAAATTTTTGGTGTGCATTTATTATTTAATTTTCTGTCATTAAAGTGAGTTTCAGCAGTGTTTTATTTGTCTGAAAATATTGTGCAATTTCCATCCAACATGAAAACTGGTTTGGGCATTAAACACTGAAATTTTGACATTGAAACCAGGTGGGCTGAATTCTCAGAAAACTTACATGGTATCAGAACTTGGTGGGTAGAAAAAATAATTTATTGCAGACAGACAGAAATTTCTAGAACTCAGTATTTTTTCTTTTGTCAGTGGGTAGCACCTTGTTGAGTTGGCAGTGAAATGGCTACAGGACTTAGGTTGGAGTATAGGCTAGATGGGACAAGGAATTTTGTTATATGGAAAGCTAGGATAATGCTAATTTTGGAAGAGAATGAGTTATGGGATGAAGTGGTAAACAGTACTACAACCAACCCTATTCAGATTCTCGTTGCTAAGGATGCAACAGCATTGTCAGCCTTCAACAAGAAAGATTGTAAGGCTAGGAGAATTATTCTTGATGCAGTTAAAGACCACATCATTCCCCACATTTCAGGTAAGGACCGTGAATTTAAAATGTGGGCAGCCTTGACTAGTTTATACCAGAGCACTAATGAGAACCGGAAGATGGTTCTAAGAGAGAAGTTGAAGGATATAAAGATGAATGGTGGAGAGGGAGTGACATATTACCTTACCAGGATATCTCAGGTTAGAGATGAGCTAGCAGCAGTTGGGGAGGTAGTTTCTGACTTTGAGCTTGTGCGGACAGCAGTGAATGGGGCTTCCAAGCCTTGGGTTGATTTTGTGCAGGCCATAGTGGGGAGGGAAAACTTACCTTCCTGGGATAGACTATGAGATTATTTTGTACAAGAGGAGACCAGGAGAGGTCTTGTGCAGGGCAGCTCTTCACAGGGTAGGGAGAATGAGGAGAATGTGGCATTGACTGCAAAGGGAAAGAAGAAGAAGAAGAAGGGCCCCAAGCAGCAGCAGGGTGGACAGAAGAAATATTTAAGCAAATTCAAGTGCTTTGCTTGTCAGGGATTTGGGCACTATGCTTCACAGTGTCCAAAGAAGAAGAAGAAGCAGCAGACAGCAGCCTCAGCGAAAGTTGATGGTTTTGGAGAGAGTTTTCTCTTTGTGCTGGACATGTTGAGAGAGAGAGAGACTTTAGTATTACCAGCACTGATTTGGATACTAAGATGCAGTATTCTTTGTTGACTGGCCATCAGATGGGTGCATCCACCACTAGCACTTGGTATATTGACAACGGAGCTTCGAGTCACATGGTAGGTGCTCGAGAGATGTTCTCCGATCTTTCACAGATAGGTGTAGATGTGGAGGTTGTATTGGGATATGACACCATTGTCAGAGCAGTTGGTCATGGGACCATTACCTTTCAGAGGGAGTCCATGAGTCCTATAATTTTGAGGGATGTGTTGTTTGTCCCTGGGATGAAAAAGAACTTGGTATCAGTTTCCACTATTGAGGATAGGGGACTTGGGGTTTGTTTCTTGGATGGACGAGTGCATGTATTTTCCAAGACTACAGGACTATCTACCTCCATGGACATTGCGGTTAGATGTGGAAAGCTATACAAGCTCTTATTTCAGCCACAGCATGCTTTGGCACACAATAGCAGCAGTGAGCTCTGCGAGCTATGGCATCGGAGGATGGCCCACTTGCATCACCCAACTTTGAGATTGTTGAGGAGTATGGTTACAAGTTTACCAAAGTTCAGCACAAAGCAGAGTGATGTTTGCAAGGGGTGTGCTTTGGGAAAGTACACAAAGACTGCTTTTCCAAGCAGTGACAGCAGATCAGCAGGAGTGCTTGATTTGATCCATACAGATATATGTGGTCCTATGTCATCAGTTTCCTAGACTATATTTGAGTATTATGTCTCTTTCATCGATGACTATTCCAGGAAGACCTGGATCTACTTCTTGAGGAGCAAGAAGTCAACCTTAGTATTGAGGATCTTCCAAGAGTTCAAAGCTCTTGTGGAGAATCAAACAGGGAGGAGGATTCAAGTCCTAAGATCGGATAATGGGGGTGAGTATACCTCCAATGATTTCGATGATTGTTGCAGACAAGAGGGCATACAGAGACAGTTGACAGTTCCATACACTCCTGAGAAGAATGGAGTAGTGGAAAGGAAGAGCAGGGCTATTGTGGGAGCAACGAGAGCTATGCTTCATGATCAGAGTCTTCCTTTCTTTCTTTGGGCAGAGGCTTGCAGTACTGCAATTTACCTGCAAAACAGGAGTCCCCACCGTGCCTTGGGGAGGAAGACTCCTGAGGAGATGTTCACAGGAAAGAAGCCTGAGGTTGGCCATTTTCGCATATTTGGTTGGTTGACTTACTCTCATGTCCCTTCTGAGAAGAGGACAAAGTTTGATCCCACTGCAAAGAGAGGCATCTTTGTGGGCTATGATGAGACTTCGAAGGCTTACCGCATTTATCTTCCTGGACAAAAGAAGGTTGTTGTGAGGCGGGAAGTGAGATTTGAGGAGGAGAGAGCCTTCAAGAAGTCTAGAGAGGTGGAGCATGGGGAGCCACCAACTTCCACACCTTAGGTGACATAGGGATCTTCAATGCAGATCACAGGTTCACAAGTTTTCGAAGTTATTGGGCCACAGGTTACAGGTTCATTGGTTCAGCCAACAGGTACTCCAGGGATAGGTTCTAGTTCTTAGGTTACAGGTTCACCAGTGACTAGTTCACAGGCTACTGGTCCACAGGTTGTTGGACCATCTGCTTCTGGTAGTTCTTCAGATGAGGAGAGACCAGTTTGGGAGGATCCTTCAAGGAAGAGGAAGCCTAAATGGCTTCGTGATACCTTGGAGGAAGCAGAGGCATTTGGTAGGCCCCATGAGGAGTTCAGGATAGTAGTGATGCCGGATAGATTGGGCATGGCTCTAGTTGCGAGTCTTCATGATTCAGAGCCTTCCACATTTGAGGAGGCCTCTCAGCATTAGGTTTGGAGAGATGTCATGATGGAAGAGTACCATTCCATCATGAAGAATGATGCATGGGAGATAGTGCCGAGATCAGAGGGGAAGTCTGTTGTGACTTCCAAGTGGATCTACAAGGTGAAGCATGCTGCAGATGGCAGTGTGGAGAAGTACAAGGCTCATTTTGTGGCACGAGGGTTTTCACAGATAGAGGGAGTTGATTATGATGAGACCTTTGCGTTGGTTGCTTGTTATTCTTCCATCATAGCAGTGATTTCTATAGCAGCAGAGATGGGTTGGAAGATTCACTAGATGGATGTGAAGACTGCATTTCTCAATGGTCTTCTACAGGAGGAGGTTTACTTAGAGTAGCCACAGGGATTTGAGATTCATGGGAGAGATTCTCATGTGTGCAGGCTGAGGAAATCCTTGTATGGATTGAAGCAAGCTCCTAGATCTTGCTACTCCATGATTGATGCATATTTGACATCGATGGGTTTTCAGAAGAGTGAGGTTGATCCCAACCTTTACTACATTGTGGTTGGTGGAGATCCTCTCATTCTTTTGTTATATGTTGATTATTTTTTTTATCACTGGGGAGGAGCGTCTCATTTCACATTGCAAGAGAGATCTTGTTGTTGAGTATGAGATGATAGATATTGGGTTGATGCACTATTATTTGGGGATGGAGGTTTGGCAGGAGCCTGGTCATATTTTACTGGGACAAGGAAAGTATGCTACTAATATTCTGAGGAGATTTCGGATGGATGATTGCAGGCCCATGTCCACGCCTATGATTACCAACTGGAAGCAGCTTCATGGTTATGAGGGAGAGTTGGTAGATCCTACTTTATATCGTCATCTCATTGGGTCTTTGATGTATCTGGTCAACACCAGGCCAGACTTATGTTTTGAGGTGAACACTCTCAGTCAGTTCATGGTGGAGCCTAGGAGAGTGCACTGGACCTCCACGAAACATGTGTTGAGATACCTTGCAGGGACAGTGGACTATGGTTTGGACTACAGGGGTTCGGGTGGAGTTAGTTTGGTTGGTTTCACAGATTCAGACTGGGCCGGAAGTGTGATGGATCGGAAGAGCACTTCCGGTTGTTGTTTCAGTTTGGGTTTGGCAGTAGTGTCGTGGTTCAGTCGGAAGCAAAATTCTGTTGCTTTGAGTTCTACTGAGGCTGAGTATATGGAAGCCAATCAGGCTACTTGCGAGGCACTATGGCTTTGTAAGTTGTTGGTTGATTTATTTGATCGGGACATGAGACCTACGGTGATTTACTGTGACAATCAGAGTTGCATCCAGCTCTCTAAGCATCCATTTTTCCATGATAGGTCTAAGCACATAGAGATCAGATACCACTTCATCTGAGACTATGTTCAGAGAGGAGTTGTGGAGTTACAGTACATTTCCACTGATGAGCAGGTTGCAGATATTCTGACAAAATCTTTGGGGAGGGGCAAGTTTGTCTTCTTCAGAGACAAGTTGGGAGTGGTGCAAAACACCTTCCTCGGTAAGAGGGAGTGTTGATTTTTGTACCTAGGAAAGTGTTCCCCTAGGTGACTTTTTCCTAATTCACTTAAGAGGGGGAAATAAAGTGACCCTTGCATTAAATGACTTGAGATGAGCATTTAATGTGACTTTAGTGATTAAAGTCACTTTTGATAAATTTAAGTGAGTGAGTGAATTTAATTTTTATGAGATTTAAATGAGAGCATTTCATCTCATCCACCCTTCTGATCTAATCTCATCCATTGGATTAGATGGCCCCTCACTTACCTAAGGTTTCAATCAAAAATCAAGGGAAAGGAAAAAGGTCATTACTTTTGAGAAGAGAGTGAAGGAGAGTGTTGAGAGAGAAGGAGCACGAATTTCCAAGAAGCAAGTTTTTTTTCTGCAGCACGAATTTTGAGACATTTCAGTTTTCGAGGCAGAGAGATTTAGAATTAGCACACATCCCGAGGAAGTCCTACAATAGTTATTGAGGGCACGAGTTTGGAGGAAATTTTCATGCACATTTTTTTAGGGTCGTACAGTCTGTACGGACTGTACTTACTGCACAAATTTCGTGGTTCTGTTTCTGCACAGAAATCGAGCAGCAGGTACAGAAATCGTGGTTTTGTAGTTGGCACAGAAATCGAGCAGCAGGAACAGAAAACGTGGTTCTGTAGTTGGCACAGAAATCGAGAAACAGGCACAGAAAACAAGGTTCTGTAGTTGGCATAGAAATCAAGAAGGCTTGGCACAGAAATCGAGGAAGATTCTGGGTGCATTTATTGCGGTGGAGATAAGTTGTATTTTCTACTGTAATTGTTGTTCTATATTTTGTTGAAGAAATAAAAATCTCTCTCCAAACAGGTTTTCCCCTTGTGGGTTTTTCCTAGGCAAGTTTGCCAAAAATCTCTGAGTCTGAAATTTTTGGTGTGCATTTATTATTTAATTTTCTATCATTAAAGTGAGTTTTAGCAGTGTTTTATTTATCTGAAAATATTGTGAAATATCCAGCATGAAAACTGGGTTGGGCATTAAACACTAAAATTTTGACATTGAAACCGAGTGGGATGAATTCTCAGAAAAGTTACATGTATTGTCGAAGAACAGTGAATTGTCTAAATAAGAATATTCTGCATAACAACAATCACAATACTAGGACCAAAAGGGAAGATAGTTAGACGCAACATCAAAATGGAAGTGCGCACATGAAGATATGGGTAAGGAAAACTCCTCGATCATGCACAGAAGAAGCTAAGAACCCAAGCATGTTTGAAGCAACAAGCAATTGTTTCCCATCTTGCTAATATCTAAGAGATAAAGTAAGATCCTTGAATTCAACACGATTTTCATTAGGAATTCAAGGAGTGTGTTAAGTGAACTATTGTATTTAGAAAATATTTAAGTTGGTTATCACATCAATGTTTTGTTGCAAAAGGAAATGCGCATATAGTCAATTGTTTGCAAAAGATGTGTTGAAGATTGTCGCACATAGTGCACATACATGTAACATAATAAAGAAGAGTACAAATGAGCATTGTTGAAGAACAAACATAAGTCTGCGCAGATATGTGAATGAAGTTGGTATTATATTCAAAAAAATTCTTTACAAATTACATGATCCCTATGTCGTAGCGAATAGAGTTAAAGTACAAAAGAGGCAGCATGCCAAATCCTAAATACAATTGAAGTTCAAAAATGACGACGGGAGTAGCAAAATTGGGATTTACAAAGCAGATTCACAGTTGCAACTCAAGGTCCATTTCTGTGTTATGATCATTAGGATGTTGTGAAAGTCAAATTTTTAAATCCATCAAAACTGGCTCGTTGAATTCAAAGGATGGTTGCAGAGGATAAAACTACAGAGTTGAGGACGATGCGTTGTCATTGGACTACTCGACCCAAATCAAGTTTAGCATGGCGAGGATCTATTGTTGTTACTACTCCAAAAAGTCAAATTGCCTGCTCATACTAGATAATCCCTTAATAGTGATGTGATTAACTTGTGACTGCGTGTACCAGTGTTGAACTCGGACTCTTGCAATTGGGATTTCCAAACGCCCATATCCACTCTCATTCATGTGAACTCCTTTGCTACAATTGAACCACCAGGAAAACACTATCTAGTGAGTCATTAAATATCTAAAAGAAGGAAGATGTGATTGAAGAAGATGAGAGAATCAGAGGCAGCAAGACGCAGAACAAGCTAGACAGTGAAGGAGAAAGAATGATGAACCAGGCAATTCACAGCTCTCTTATAGAACTGGAAGGTGGTTCTTCGTGCACGCGAAAATAAATTGAAGAAGCCAAAATGAAAAAAATGGGCAAGTATGTAAAAGGGAGGAGAACTAAGATTTTATGTGATTGAAGATGGGACTGAGAAAACATGAAATAAACCTAAAATTTTGTTGAATGCGCCAACCCTCGAATGCTCTTAAGTTGCGTACAGCACTTGCGCCCAACTCCTCCTGATTGAATGTCCAACTGCGACCAAAATAACATGGCGGTAGGTAGGGTGAAGGTGAATTTCTGTCGGAATCCTATTAATACTGAGAGGGGGGGTGAATCAGTATTAGTGCAATTATGAACAATTTTTACTTCTTATCAATTGAACTTGAACTTAAATTATGCATTCACCATAAATAGAAACATTCAACATCACATGTGCAATACACAGAACACACATATTTTTACGTGGAAACCCAAGCGGAAGAAAACGACGGAATTCTCTCTTATATTAAAAAAATTACATTCATGGAAGTACCAACTTCTGAATTTCTCTAGCACCAACTTCTGAAGTTCTTCTACGACCTGAAGGAAGCATCAACTCCTTGATTTACTAGCTTCAACTGGAAGGAGGCATCGACCCCCTACTCCTTGCCCCATCATGTCTCCCTTGTATGACTGTAGAATATATTACTTTGTTGTTCTTTTGATCTGCGCACTCTTCAGATAATCTATTGTTCACAACGTTCTTCAAACCTTCTATAAACCGATATCTTGCTATCAATGAAATGTATCACATACTTCACTTCACTACATCAACATCATATATACTTCTTCACATTCTGCTGTCTGCGCTCTAGTTTTGTATATCATTTTGTTTCTACGCATCTGCAAACTCAACTGATACTGTGCATCTTCTATTGTGCTTATGTTCTAACTTCGCGCATCTGTATCAGATCAATCTGTGCACCTTCTATTATATTACGCATCTATATTGGTGCATCTGTCTTTAGATAATTTGTGACCTTATGTGCATCATCTGCGATACTACCTTTTTGTTCTTCGCACTTGTATCAGATTTCCCTCATCATACTGCGCATCTTTTGTTGTGATGCATATCTGTCTTCGGGCATCTGTCTCAGGTAAACTACTTGACTTCGCACATCACTAGTTGTGGTTCAAGTCTTTCTTCACACATATGTCTTAGATCATATGTGTCTTTCTACGTACTACCTACAATACTATCATTCTGTTCTTACGTACTTGGGCATCCTCTGTAGTCATGCATTTATATCTTCGCGCAACTATCACATATAAAATACATCCTTCTACGCACCATCAACAATTTTTCTCTCTGCTAGATCATGTTGTTCTGGTTCCACGATCCATCGATACCCTAAAATAAGAAGCTTGCCAAATTACAGAACTACCACTTTTTCATCTTCAAGCTTCAAGCTTACATCAACTCTCCAACTTGGCTTCGTATTTATACTTGTCCTGCATGGATAGTATGTCCATAAGCGTCCCTTCTTCCTTGCTTCACGGTTCTGCTTACTTCACACTTCCACCACTTGTCACGTTCTGTGCAACTCAGGTGTACTCTCTTATGGGTCTTGCACATACTTGGTCCTTTTCATAGTGGGTCTTGCGCACTTAGTGTGTGGTCTTGTGCCCTTGATGTACCATCGCTTGTGGGACTTGCGCACTTGACTTCTCCGAACGCCACTTTCTTCTGGTACTCTTGAGCATACAACTTGTATACATCTTCCAATGGGTGAGTCTTGCGCACTTATGGGGCTTGCATACCTGTCCAACCGTTTCTTTCTCCTAAGCCTCTTGCACACTCCCGAACCTTGTCCAACCAAATCTTTTGATTTTACCTTGAGGTAGCATGACTAGGTGGACTTAAGACTTGCGCATGTACCTTATGTACTTATTCAAACTAGATGATCTTCTTATGTACTTCTTTAAAGTGGTTTTCATATCCCTCTTCAAACTGGCACTGGAATATTGAATCCTCTTTGACATCAGTTGACATCAACGACCACCAAAGTTCAACAATATTCCCCTTTGGCATCGATGTCAACGCCTCATGAAGTTGTGCATGTCACCACTTCATGAAGTTTTGTGCTTCATTTGTTCTCTTCGTGGTACTCCCATTTTGTGTACTCCGCTTATGTTCTTTCCGATTTGATCCTTTTCTCATCTACACATCATGTTGTCAGTGCTTTTCTGTTGTCTTTCATTTCTACATGAATTCCTTCCACTAATGCATGCTTTCCAATCTTTCTCCTTTGTTCCTTTGCACTACACAGATCGGTACTTCTATGCTGCTTTTCATCTCATGATCTTTCTCGCATATTCATGACCTTTTTGCGTTGATCACATGCTTCATGATCTTTCTCCCCCTTTGACATCATTGTCAAAGAGGTGCCTTCAATGCGCAATACTCAGTTTCTCTTGTCTTCAGTTTTTGCGTTGGCCTTCATACATCTACCTGCTTTGATTACTCCCCTTGTATTCATGCTTTAATCTCTTCCTTTTTCTAGAGTTATTGTGCAAAGATCAGTTTCCTTGCAATATGTACATTCAATGTTGTTTCTATAGCTATCTTAGATATGCTCCCCCTATACAATTGCTCACTTCTTTTTATCTTGATCTTATGTTCTTGGCATATTTACACATGTTCATTTCCTATGAACTCTTCCATGCCATCTTCCCGTCATATTCATTGCGCGTTGCACAATTCCATCTGCTTTTGTTTGCATTGTCTTCAATGTCAATTTCTTCTAGCATCCAACTATTCCTTTTGTCGCATTTACTGCGCTATGACCGATTTTCATTGCATCTTCTGACTTTGCAAATCTTTCCATGACAACCACATATTGTTTGCACATATTTCCATCTTCCATCTAGCATGGAAACAAGGCGATGTGGAAAATAACTCATGTGGAAACATCGATCTGTCACTTTTGTACTCGAGCCTTTTGGGCAACATCATTCCGGTCGCACGGAACAATGAATTGGATTTTCGTTTTTTGTCCTCTTGCCCGAATTCATTAACTCACGCAATAAATTTTGATGTCTCCATAACCAAATTCGAATCGCGCAGACATGAATTCCATTGATCCTCAACGTCTCTTCAATTTATTTTCGCGCGTAGAGAGCTGCCTTCCAATTCTATAAAAGAGCTAAGAATTCCTTTGTTCATCATCCTTGTTCATTCACTATCTAGCTTGTTCTACGTCTCGGTGCCTCTGATTTTCTCATCTTCATTCATTATGTCTTTCTTCTTCTAGATATTTAATGACTCATTCGACAGTCTTCGCTTGACAGTTCAATTGCAGCAAGCGGAATTCACTCGAATGAGAGTGGATGTGGGAGATTGGAAAGCCCAATTGAAGGAGTTTGAATTCAACCACTGGTACATGCAATCATAGGTTAATCACAACACTATTGAGGAGTTATCCAGTATGAAACGAAGATTCAACTCCTTGGAATTGCAACAGCAATAGATTCTGGACCTCCTAAACCTGATTTGGACAGAACAATCCATTGCCAATGCATCATCCTCAACTCTGCAGCTTTGTCCACTGCAGCCATCCTCTGAATTCATCGAGCAAGCTCCGATAGATTTATAACTTCGTCTTTCACAACATCCTATCGATCATGACATGGAATTGGACCTTGAGCTATGCATTTGAATTGATTATGTTCTTCAATTTTGTTCAATTCATCTCTTTTCATCTTTGTTTTGTCTTTAGGCCTTGGCATGCTGCCTCTTTTGTACTTCAACTTTGTTTTCTGCGACAGAGGACTGATGAAATTTTGTAAAGACAAATTTTGAATATACTACAAAATTCATTTATGTATCTCTGTGGACCTCATGTTTTTTATTCAACACTTCTTTCTATGTATGATCTCTTTGAGAGACACTTCAACATATTATAACACATAACTGAATAAATGCACATTTTCCTTGTAGTATCACATTAATGCGACAATCAACTTCAAATATTTTCTAACTGCAATACTCACTAATGCATTCCTTGAATTCCTAATGAATATCATGTTGAATTCAAGGATCTCACTCAATCTCTTAGAGATCAGCAGGATGGGCAGCAATTACTTGTTGCTTGAGACGTACTTGGGTGGTTTTCTTCTTCGGCACATGCTTGAGGAGTTTTCCTTACCCATATCTTCATGTGCGAGCTTCCATTTTGATATTGTGCATGACTCTCTTCCCATTTGGTCCTTGTATTGCGATAAATGTTATGTAGAATATTTCTATCTAGACAATTCATTGTTCTTCAACAAAATTGAGCCTCGTGTCCAAAGCCATCACATGCATAACATCTCACAGTTTGAAAATACTTCGCAATATGACTAATGTAATTGCACCTTGCGCACGGCATTGTATTAATCATTCTTTTGTTAGTGTAACAAAAAGAGTTGTAAACATTGAAGGAATTATCATACCTGAATTACTTCATTTGATTTGGACTGTGCTTACTGTCGCAAACTTTCTCAAATGTTATGTCGTAGCCAAGTCTTGACTTGGCTACTGGTGATCTCTGATCGCTCAAAATATTATTTAGGATTGATGTGTTATCTTTGAATTTTTTCTTCATTTCATCTTCAAGACAAGCCTTGTCACTTCCTGAATGTGCACAGTTCGGAGTATCAATCATGATGTGATATTGAACCTGTTTCTTCCCTTTTATCTCAGTCATTTTTTCTTCTAAGCGAGAGATCTCTCTATTCTTCTGTTCAAGATGACTTGTCAGCAATTTATTTTTCTGCTCTGACTCTTCCAATGATGTCTTAATATTGATTGTTCTTCTTCAATCATTCTGATTTTGTCTACTGCGCAATTTAGTTGTTTCTCAAAATTCATTGCCTTTTCACTAAGAGACTCTTGAATCAACTTGGCTTACTTGACTTGTTCTTCATACTTTGACAGTTAGTCATGCAACATTGTATTCTTCCCTATTGACTTAAGTTAATTCATCCAAGGCACTAACTAGTTCACCTTCCCAATCAACCTCTGCAGCTTCATCCTTTTCAGATTGACTGTCTGATTTAATTTATGCGACACGCTTTGGAGGTGTATTAAAGGATCCACTAAAGAAATACTTATCCAGTGTTCCTTGTTGACTTTTCACAACTAGTGTGTTTTTCTTGATAGAGGGACAACACCTTTTTTTTTTCTTCACTGCTTTCATCTTCCAAAAAGGCCATGATAAGTACTTATTTTGGCTTATCCTCGCAATCACTTTCTTCAAATAAATTGTTGTCTTACTCAGTGCATAGACTCTTCCTTTGTTTTGTAACTTTCTTCCTATTCTCGTATCTGTCCTGGGTGTGCGCCAACCTTCATTCAATGTAGTTGGCCTCTTATTCGCTGTCACTATCTCCATCTTCCTTATATGGACACTTTGAAGCAAAGTGACCTACTCTTCACATTTGAAAGGTAATTTTCCTTTATACTTACAGCGTCCTCTTTTCAACTTTCTCACAAAGTTTGATTCTTCCTCATTTGCTTCTATTACACAGAAATCTTCCACCCTATGAGCATCAGCATTCTTTGTCCTGTAGGATCCATTTCAGTGACTCGGATCCATTTTCATCCTTCAGTGATACCAGTTTATCCCATTTTTGTTCCTACCCGCATGTTGCATCACTATAGCATGCGTACCCGCGAGTTGCATCCCTATAGCTTGCGAGTGTCAAGTAAAATGGTAAAAACCACTATTTTATTACTTTTTACTCCCAAAAAGCGATCATTGGGTGACCTTTGGCTCTCCATCTGCCCAAGTAACGTCTCGATGAGTCCTTTCACCTACATTTGAGAGGACTATATATTGAGCACATATGGCTTATGGACGGGAGGAAGAAGAGAATAGTAAAGGCACTCTAGTGGATTTTTTCCCTATGTTGAGTCTGCACTCATTGATCCTTGTAGTTGTGAACCAGTTATGTTCACCTTCCAAACTCCTCTCTAGTTTGAGTTTTCCATTCATGGAGGATTGAAGTGGTGGAGGCACAAGTGGATTGATCTAGATCTTGGTTCAGATTGGTTGCCGGCAAGAGGTCGTATCACTTTGTACTTCTTCTTGTTCATTAATAGAAATACTCATATTCTCGTCCATTCATGGTGTGAATGTCATTTATTATACATTGGGTTACATTTGCTTATGATATTATGGACCATTGTTATTGATAATGTTAATGTTATTTATATATCACATGTACTTGTTAGATATTGGTTGTCGAGACTAATTTGCAGATTACAAGTGCTTGGATGTACGCAGATTGAAAAGCTCCAACGGGGATCTACATCAAATGTTGGATTACATTTCTCCATTGTTTTAACATTGTCATTTATAATAGCATTGTTTTGAGAATTGAGTAAATTTCTAGTAGTCATCTGTCTGTTGTGGTATTTCCAAGCCATAGTGAGTTTTCTCCAATACAGCTTCATCACAAGAGCCTTTGTCATGTTCATGCTTTGCTTTCCTGGTAGCTTTAAAGGCTGCTTCTTTTCTGATAGGATTTTCCCTTTCAGTTCTCATCTCATGCCCAATCAGGATCCCTTAAAGCTCATCCTTTGTTAAATCTGCAAGATTGCTCCGTCTTCTAATACAAATACCTTTGAGTCAAATCTTGGAGGCAAATTTTGTAGTATCTTATGCACAACTGATTCTTCAGCTAGTGTAACTCCAATACTTTTGATGGCATTAACTAACTCATCAACTCGAAGAAAATATGAGGCAACATTTTCTTCATCTTTCATTTTCAAAGACTCATATAATCCAGAGTAATTATGGAGCTTTGTTTTCTTTACTTTCTCGTCTCCTTCATATATTTTTCTGAGCTTGTCCCATACATCCTTAGTTGAAGCACGGTGCATGACTTTAGTGAATTTTATGTTTGTTATCCCATATAACAATGCATTCCTAGCTCTTTCATTTCACTCCTACTATCTTTTCTCAAGTGGATCAACTGGTGCAGTTGCATGAACATTATAACCATCCTCAATAGTCTGCCACACATCAGCTGCGAGTGATTGCAAATATACTTCCATCCTAATCCTCCAGAAGGTTGGTACCATCAAATCTTGGTGCTCTGTTAGTGAATATTTCTTCATGTTTGTCCAGATGTTAGGTTGTTACTGAAGACACTCACTCGAATACGAATTGTTGGAATCTTATTAATATTGAGAGGGGGGGTGAATCAGTATTGGCGTAGTTATGAACATTTTTTACTTCTTATCAACTGAACTTGAACTTAAATTATGCATTCACCATTAACAAAAACATTCAACATCACATGCGCAATACACAGAACACACAGATTTTTATGTGGAAACCCAAACAGGAGAAAACCACAGAAAGCTTTCTTATATTAAAAATATTACTTTCTTGGAAGGACCAACTTTCGAAGTTCTCCAGCACCAATTAGAGGGAGGAACCAACCCCCTGGTTTTACAAGCTACAACCTAAGGAAGCACCAACTCCCTAATTTACTATCATCAACTAGAAGGAGGCACCAACCCCTTGCTCCTTGTCCCGTCCTACCGCCCTTCTATGACTATAGAAAATATTACTTTGTTGTTCTTCTAATCCGCGCACTCTTCAAATAATTTGTTGTTCACAAAATTGTGTGCGCCTTCTGTAAACTGATATCTTGACATCGATGAACTGTATCACATACTTCAATTCACTACATCAACATCATATATACTTCATCACATTATGTAATTTGCGCTCTAATTCTGTATGCCGTTATGTTTATGTGCATATGCAAACTCAACTGATACTGTACATCTTCTGATCTGATGTTGTTCTGACTTCGTGCATTTGTATCAGATCAATATGTGCACCTTCTATTATATTACTCTTTTGTCTTTGTGCATCTGTCCTTAGATAATCTGTGAGCTTTTGTGCATCATCTTTGATACTACCTTTTTGTTCTCCGTGCTTGTCTCAGATTTCCCTCATCATACTGCACATCTTGTAGGGACCCCCGTTTGCGGGGTCATCCCTAAAACTAATATGAAACTCATCAACATATTATGAGACAGATTAGAACATATCAAAGATAGAAAATTGAATTATAATAAACAAATTTACCTTAAGCAGATACAAGTGGAACCTCATACCTGTCATTCGTAGATCAATCCCGCTATCGAAGGAGTAGTCATCGTCAATCCGATCCATCTAGCCCATTGTCGTCCGCATCTTCCATAGGATCCCTCCAGAAAAAACTCGTTTAACCATTGGAGAAGCAACCGTTAGCTTCGCCACCCAACCATAGGCTTATGCGTTCAGTCACATAGCCACCCTCGAGCTTCGGGTCGTAGAGCTCACACACACCATTCAAGAAACTCCTCTATGGGCTTCCCCCCCATAAGAATTTCCAGCCAAACCCCAATAGCAGCAAGTCCTTACTAATTCACTATTACAATAACCATCCAATAACTGGGTCCTTTACCCATCCCCAAAGCCTTCCTTAAATAGGAAATTCCACTGCAACACATGTCGCTTCATGCAAAATACCCAATTTCTTAATATTCAAAAAGTAATTTATCTCACAAATCCATGTGTCAAGTTTCCTAGAAGAATGCACCTACTTTACTAAATTTACTCAAGTTTGTCTCTAAGATGCTCACTCTAAATTCTATTTTGTGGGTGCATGTGGTGTTAGCTAATAACTCAAGCCTAGGATTCCATTTTGCTCCTAATATGATTATTTCTAATATTTTAATACTAAAATGTATTTTCATGAGAAAGTGTTCTAAATGCAATTTTATATGGTTTTTATGCATAAAGTTTACCAATTCATCCCTTCTAGGACCTAGGTGCCACACCGTTGGGCCCATCTATCCTTTATGCTCATCTTTCGACATGGTACCACTCTGTCGGGTCCATTTATCCGTCGTATCCATTTCTCGGCAAGGTATCACATCGTCAGGTCCTTGCATCCATCATTTCCGTTTCTCGGCAAGGTATCACACCGTCGAGTCCTTCTGCCGATATCTTTTCATTTGACTTGTGGGAACTTCATGTAGGGATTTAGGATACGTTACCTTCAATCCTCTGTCTACACACTATTGGCGACTAATGGCGCTGAGGAGTAAGTCTGTTCTTACTGTGCGCCCCCCAACTTGTACATGACCAACTCCGTCATGGTCCACTACGCACGACTTCACGCGTCCCCGAGTAAGCGGCTAAGGGCTTTTGAACTCGGCCGTGGGATTCCGTAGGAAGTCGACACCGTCGTCGTTCTTCCATGTGTGATTTATCCGTACTCTACGACCCTTCAATTCCTTTGTGTGTCCGTCGGTGAATCGTCTCACCTGTCGCTATACACATCTCATAAACATATATTAATAGTCCTATTTTCATTCGTCATATTTCAATCCATAGACCTGTTAATCGTTAAGCAAATTACATTTTACTCATAACATCATACATTCCATTAATTAGTAAAGCATTTCATCAATATGTATTTCTTTTGTTCTCATCTCATAATTCATCATACAACTATTCGTTAAGCATCATATTCACATAACACATTTTTCACAATCAAGGCTAATCATTAAGCAAGATGTAATCAATCAATTATCCCATTCTACACATATCATTTAATTCATTAATTCATTTATCAATTATTGACGTCATTCACATCTTCAGGTTTTCCTCAATCATTTAAGACATATCAAGGCTCAAGAGACCACTTTATCGAATTTTGTTCAGTCGGGTCACTCGACAGGTGCCCTTAAGGTCCACAGTCATTCTAGGGGCATTACACATCTTCTAATGTGCTACATATCTATCTTTGTGCATCTGTCTCAAGTAAACTACTTGACTTCACGCATCATTAGTTGTACTTCAAGTCTGTCTTCGTGCATCTATCTTAGATCATCTATGACTTTCTGTGTATTATCTGCAATACTGTCATTCTTTTCTAACACATTTCTGCATCCTCTGTAGGCCTGCACTTCTATATTCTTGCAATTGTCACAGATAAACTACATCCTTTTGTGCACCATCGACAACTCTATTCTTATGTTCATGTCTACTTGGCTCTCTTCTAGATCATGTTGTTCTAGTTCCACGAGCCATCGATACCCCAAAATAAGAAGCTTGCCAAACCAGAGAACTACCACTTTTGCATCTTCAAGTTTCAAGCTTACATCAACTCTCCAACTCAGCTTCTTATTTATACTTGTCCTGCGCAAATAGTATGTCCACAAGTTGGTCATAGCGTCCCTTCTTCCTTGTTTCACGGTTCTTCTTACTTCATGCTTACACCACTTGTCATGTTCTGCACCGCTTAGGTGTCATCTCTTGTGGGTCTTTCACATACTTGGTCCTTTTCCTAGTGGGTCTTGCGCACCTGGTGTGTGGTCTTGCGCCCTTGATGTACCATCGCTTGTGGGATTTGCGCAATTGATTTCTTTGATCGCCACTTTCTTCTAGTACTCTTGCACATACAACAACTTGTATACATCTTCTAATTGGTGATTCTTTCGCACTTCCGAGGCTTGCATACTTGTCCAACCGCTTCTTGCTCCCAAGCCTCTTGCGCACTCCCGAACCTTGTCTACCCAACTCTTTTGATTTTACCTTGAAGTAGCATGACTAGGTGGACTTAGGAATCTTCTTATGTACTTCTTCAAAGTGGCTTTCATATACTTCTTCAAACTGACACTGGAATACTGAATCCTATTTGACATCAGTTGACATCAATGATAATCAAAGTTCAACAATTCCTAGCGCAAAATTCCTCAACACGCCAACGTTAAAATTGCAAACCCTATCTGTGGCATTTTTTATTGGCAAGGCACGTGGCATTCACTAATTTGTAGGAGGGACGACAAAAGTTGTATAATGCATCTCAAACTGCCCCTCGAAGAAAGAACACCTTTGACGTAAACATTGAGTTGTATAATGAAGGTATTCAAAAAAACAAATTTAATTGATTGGGTTAGCATTTAGATTCCCACTCTGATTAGCTTTGAGAACCTAATACTACTATGAAGAGGATGAAATAGAAAGAGATTTTAAGATTGTCAAAATCCCATGTTAACACCCTAAGGATGCAACGACTCATTTTAGTAGTTGTGATCTAAGAGACATTTGTATAGAGGGATAGAGAGCTATTAAGATGGACATTGGGGATCAAAGACAATTGGTACCCCTAGCAATGGGGGGGAAGCAAACACAAAAAAACATATTATCGATCCTACTTTCTTTCCTTTTGTTTGCACATAACATGTGCAACCCTTAAGTGGAAAGGTGTAATAAGCCCCAAAATGGAATTGTTCAACTCATCATTCTATGGACATGTTGCCTATGTTTTTACCTTTACCTCTTCGAACGTACAACTATCGAACAACAATTTTACAACCACCAAACTTAGCCACCAAGTTCAACCAACCTTGTGATTTCACAGTATGGACGTCACCTCTAAGAATTGGATATGTACATGCACAAAATTTTAGTCACATGAAGAACATACTAATCATACAATTGTTGTATAGTTCTTAGCCACCGAACAGTTTTTAAAATCGCCATACAATTATGTACGAATGTCAATCACCATATCCATATAGACCTATTCAAAATAAAAATTGAGTCGTTATATAACAAACTCTAACCCATAATATTGTAACATGAATTAATTAAATTTTTGACATGTGCGACCAAATTTCACTGTTCTAAGTGATATTTTTCTAATCGTTTACAATTCAACCAATTTGGGAGAAGATTGGATTAGTTCTTGCTTGAATTGTTCCCTAGATTTGCACATTTTGAAGATTTGGGTGTTGATTTTTTTTTTAGCAAATTCAAGGTGTTTGAAGTTTTCCATGCAAGGAAATGAAAAAGATCAAGCTTTGAAAAAAGATTAGAACACTTCAATTGGTTTATGCAAATATTTGTCAACCAATGGACATGGCATCACCGGTGCCAAACTTATTTTCTATTTGTTGATGACTATTTATAGAATTTCAAAATTATCAAGTATCAATAAAAAACTTGCTTGGTTGTCATATAACCACTCTTGTGCTTGATAATGGTAGCGAATTAATCTTTAAAGAATTCAATAATTTGTGTTAAAAACAAGATAAAAAACAATTCACTACACCCTACACTCCACAACATAATGGACTGGTTGAGACGTGGAACTACACAATCACAATGGTATGATGCAAACAAGGGTGTGCCCAACAGGTTTTGGGTCGAATCAATGTTTACAACAATGTATATGTTAAAGAAATCTCCAACAATGGGGATGAAGCAAAAGACTCCAAAGGAAGCATTGTTCAAGAGGGAATTCGAAGTTAGTGATCTCAAGGTTTTGGGTTTCATTCCCTATGCCTGGATCCCAAATAAAAAGAGAACCAAGTAAGACCCTCAAATCAAGAAATTGATTATTACAGGGTACATCGACAATCATAAACCTTATAATTTGATTGATGTTAATACCTATCAACTAAACTTCACCCATTGTGGCTTAGGGCTCAAGTGTTAAGCTTCAAGTCGCACCCCCTAAAAGGGGAGGAGATTCTAAAATTTTTGAGAAGTCTCCTAGGGCCATGCCAATAATTGCTGATGCAAATAACATGAATCAACAATAAAATGACTTAGGTACAAATAGCCCAAGTCATAATAACAATTTTGACATGGATGAGAAGGTTCCCAAGAAGAAACCCAAGTGGTGGCACAACATTGGAGATGTTCGAGCAACATAAATAATCAAGGGACACTCATTGAGAGGTAAGAGCACATTGAAACCAAGCATATTTAGCTTTGCTCTAATGGCCAATGTCCAAGAAGTGTGACAAGCCACAAGTGTTCGAGGAAGCAAAAGATAGCCCTAAATGGGAGAAAGGCATAACCACTGAACATGAAATATCGATGAAAAATCAAACTTGAGATCTCATTACTCTTCCACCATGGAAGAAACCCATTGGCTACAAATGGGTGTACAAGATCAAGTACAAGGCAAATGGCACACTTTACAAGTACAAGACAATTGGTCATAAAAGACCTCTTTCTACAAGAGGGCATTGGTTATGAGGAGACATTTGCTCCAACAAAAATGAGCACCAACCCCCTTACCCCCAAAAAAAGCATCACCGATGTTTATGTGGTAGTTCATTACCATGATAGTGGGTTGCCAAAGAAACGACTTCGGAACACTATCCTTGGTTGGTGGAAAGGGTGCTCTATTGGAGAGATGATTTTGTAGGTTGATGTTTTTTTAATTACATATAAAGAAACCAAGATTAACTCAGAAGAGTTATTTTGTATTGTATTTACATAAATGAATGCAAAAGCTTTCTTATAATATGTTACAATAAGTTGAATCAATCGACTTTATGAATTTGGGATATATCAATAAACACAATAAAGTGAAATAAAGCATAAAAGAACAAAATAACCTAAAGTTTGAAGTGAGTTTATTAATTCTTAAGGCCTTGATAAAGGGACAACACTTTTTCTTTTCTTCACTGCTCATTAACTATCTTAGAGTTGGTCTTGGATGGAAGTTTCAACCCTTTTTCCACAGGTGTAGACATGATTTTGTAGTATGTGATTTTAAACTTGTCAAGCAAACTTATGATATATTTTGTTTTTGAGACATATGTCGTGACCTATTAGCCAAACTTCAACACCTAGAGTAATGTATGAGGCCTAGATCAATTAATCCCAAAATATTTACTCATTTTGGAACTCCATTTCATCCAAGTACATGTTAATCTTAATGTACCATGGCTTGGATGCTTGCTTTGAGTCATCAAAATTATGTGCAACACAAACAATTATTATGGCCCATCAATCAAAAAGTACAATGGCAATGACCATGTCCACTCTATGCCAAACAAAGGATCATTTTTAAAATATACAATTTTAGTATGTACATATGAGCCATCTAATATCATCTACCAATGAGATCTATGGCTTTGTCTTCCAATTCTTCTCAAACACAAATTCTTTAGTGTTTGTAGGCTTTTGGATGTCATCAAAGATTACCCACCACAAATATTTATTATTAAGCACATCAACCATTATTGGGATTGTCCCCAACCCTTCATTTCAAACTACAATTTTTTTGTGTTTTTAGGCTTTTTGATGCCACACCAAAATTAATTGCCCCTAAAAAATCAATCATTTTTTTCAAATTTTATGGACAAAACCATCCAACTTAACCATATTTACAATGTGGTTTAAAATTTTCACAAAATGAAAAAACTTCCAAATGATGCAAATAAAAAAATTGAAATTAAAAACATAAATTTCTAAAAACAATAACTTTCCTCAATAAAAAAATGATGAAAATGAAAATGAAAATAAAGAAACTTCAAAATAAAATTGGGACACAAACTACTACTCATGGAGAAAAGGCAAAACAAAATCAAAAATTTGATGAAAATGGAAATTTCAAAAATAGTGAGAAACTTCAAAATGAAATTGGGACACAAACTATTAAACCTGGAAAAGGGAAAAACAAAGAAAACCCCCCTCCCCGCCAATGATCAAATTTGAAGGGATGGTTTTAAATTCATATTGAAAGACATATATTTACTAAACACTTTAATGTTGAAACACAAAAAATAATTGTACTTTGATTGAGAAGAGGAAATTAATTATAGACTTCAATAAAAAAAAAGCTTAATAAAATATTAGACTCCCAAATTTTAACAATGTCAAAATAACTAACCATTCAATGAAGAACTTGTAATTTCAATAAAACCAAAATCAAAATTATCCACAAAACTATCATTTTACACAAATGGATACAATTCAAAAAATATTAATCAATGAACTTACTTCCATTCATTTCACATTCTTCAAAATTTATCCAAATTTACATCATGGGGGAGATGAAGCTATTTTCCCAATGGAGGAGGCTTTTCGGGGTTTTATTAGTTTCCATGCATCTTAAATGGCATTCCAATATACCTCATTTAGAGAATGATGTGCACTGAGGGAAACATTAACAAATCTAATGTGTCGAAAGGAAGTCTTTACCTATCATCATTTTTTATCATATTTAATTTTGAGAAGCATCTTTCACGTGTTGCACCAGAAGGAATAATAACAATAATTTGCCATAGTCGCATTACACATGGAAAACCTTCAAACCATTCAAGTTCACCTCCACATAGATCCCATGCTCCAAACAAATTTTTAAGGTATTATTTATAAATAGTACAAATAAAGTTACTCATTTATCTCACCCACATCTAACAATATACACAATGGGTGAATCCCCAGCACCAATTTTTTCACATAAACATGTTAATCATCTTTTTGTTTGAGCATCTTTATCATCCATCTCCATAAACCTCATATTTAGAGAATCAATCACCTCAGTTCCAAAGTTTTCGCCCAAAATAATGCAATCATCTTGTGTACTTGATCTATGTGTATTAGGACAACTCTCAAACCTCAATGGATATACATGTACCATACTTGCATTATCTGAAAACTCAAGGGTTTCTTTTTGTGCTCTACTTAATAAACATGATGTGTGCACTACACCTGTTCCAAATATGCTTCCTAGAAACCACTTACAAAACATGATAATTGTAATATCTAAAGTAGTGCCAATAGAAGTAATATCCACATGATCTTCTCAAAACTTCTGATTCAACTTATTTAACTCAATAAGCACATCTATAAGTGGATGCAAAATTGCACTTGAAATATTGTTGACAAGTCATACATTTTTTCTCCCCTAGCTCCTAATCTTTCAACAAAGTATGCGAGTCTTTCCATGACCTTTCCTCTAGACAACCACCCGATTTGGTGAATTTGCAACACCTTTAACTTGGTGAATTGGAATGTTTCCATTTCACAAGAATAAGCTTTATTTGCAAATTTATAAATAATTGTAACTCTAGAAAATGAGAGGAAACACAATTTGTTGTTAAGGCTTCTTGATGAGTTGTGCAATGTATATCTAATAAATGAGGAGCATCTCAAAAAAGTTTAGTAGATAAACCTTCATGTATACCCTTCATGGCAACAGCGCCATCAAATCCAAATCCAACTAATTTCATAAAGTATAGATCAATCTCTACTAAAAGGGTTGTTACTACATCATACATAGATTGAGTTGTTCCATCCTTAATATGAAGCAAACGTACAAATTTTGTCATGTTGACCTCTTCCTTCATTTGTCAAATATGTAATATATATAATAAAATGTGGCTCCATAGTTCTATCTATACTTTCATCAAGTAAAATTGAGTAAAACAAACTATGGTGAATCCCATCTTTTAACATTTTCCAACATACCTCTTTAGCAGCTTGTAAAAACTCTTTTCCATATAGAGTTTATATATGCTTGAGTATTCATCTGTTAAAGACATGTTTGGGGTGTCTTTATACCTATTCAAGTCACAAATTGATTTATCCACTTTTAATGGTAAATAATGTATGGAAACAAAATATATATTTTAAATCACTAATATAATTCTCCTTCATATCTATTAATGTCTCTTTGATGCTTGATGGAAACAAAATATCTTTGATGCTTGATGGAAACAAAATACAAAATACATCTCTTTGATGCTTGTTTCTCATCAAAATCTCAATGGTATTCGAGTCGTATTCTTCAAGTGAATGAACATCAACATCATTTTGGAGAAGGCATGGTTGATTAAAATGTTGGCTGATATTAAATGCCTCAAGAATTGATGATTTTTTTTATCATTTTTAAGACAGCAAATGGGAGCCAAATTTTTGAAATATACACCTATTCAAACAACGAAAATTACCAAGTAATAAGAAAATTCATTATGTAAATATGAAAGATCATACAAATCATTTCTGAATTATTAAAAAAAATAAAAGATTGTGCAAATCATTTCTGAATTAAAAAAAGAAAAAAATCATGCAAATTATCTTTGATCAAAAAATCATGTTGTGAATATAAAAGTTTATTGAGGCAACCTTTAACGAAATAATAAAAAGTCACTATGCAAATATTAAATATTGAGCAATCAAACCTACAAGAGAGAATTATCATACTTATTTTCCTTCTGTAAATAATGGGTAAATTTGGAACTCTAAATTTTATTTGAAAAGTATACATTGAGCGTATTACAAAATATACTTTTAGGAAGGGTTATACCCCTCAAAAGGGTTAGGAAGGATTCAATTTTGATCACTGCTCCCCACTCATTTTTAAATAGAATTCTTGCTTACTCAATCTGAGCTACATCATTTCCACTCCAAAAAACAATTTTACCCACACCATATTCAAATTATGTGAAATTTTAACCACTTACACCCAATGCCATAAAATCTAGAACCAATTTTTTTTTTTTAAATATTAATCATAAAAGGTAGATAAAAGGAGAATCCAAAACCCTTGAAGCTTTGTCAAATGAACATTCTTCAAAAATAAAAAGAGCCCCCCATCAATGATTTCAGACCCTAAATGTTCAAATTCATTGCATCAAGGCACCATCTCAAGGTAAAAATATAGCTAATATTGTTATGTCCTCAAAACCTGAAGGGTCTTCAACATGCTATACATCGAAGACCTTGAATACTTTACTTCAAGATGAGATATTGAAATCTAAATCTATTGAATCTTTGCAATGTGTCCTTTGTTCCCGTGTCCTCGACAAATAATAAATTGAAACTTGACAATTACTCTGTCTCAAGTTTAGAGACAGATTTGAAATTTCACAATTACATGTAAGTCATTTAATGGCACTATTATTTCTCTCCTCCACACAAATTTCCTCTTTAAACTTGAAAATTTTACAAAGCTAATATATACAAAAAGAATACAATAAATAGGCCAGTATATAATGATCATACTCAAAAGGGTTAGTTCAAGCAGTGCAATCATCCGTCAAAAGCATGCTTCCAGTGAGGAGGTCACAAATCACATTCATATGCTGCTATTGTCACTGGCAATTGAGCTGCATTCCATACAGATATTTTGGTGAGGAGGTCATAAGTCACATAAAAGCATGCTTCCAGTGAGGTCATAAGTCACATTCATATGCTGCTATTGTGACTGGCAATTGAGCTGCATTCCATACAGATATTTTGGTGAGGAGGTCATAAGTCACATAAAAGCATGCTTCCAGTGAGGTCATAAGTCACATTCATATGCTGCTATTGTGACTGGCAATTGAGCTGCATTCCATACAGATATTTTGGCGAGGAGGTCATAAGTCACATAAAAGCATGCTTCCAGTGAGGAGGTCGTAAGTCACACTCATATGCTGCTATTGTGACTGGCAATTGAGCTGCATTCCATACATATATTTTGGTGAGGTCATAAGTCACATTCATATTGCTATTGTGACTGGCAACTGAGCTGCATTCCATACAGATATTTCGGTGAAGCGGAGACAATCCAAGTTTCCCAATGAAATTTTTCATCATAACAAAATAATGCTCATCGTAAATTTAGGACGACAAGATACAACTCGTTGATAGAGTTATAAAAACACTACCGAAGTTGAAATTAATCTTCTCAATATCTAATTAAAATGATCGAAGCTTGACACTCAGAATATTTTTCAAATACTACAGAAATATTAAAAAATAAAAACAAAAACCATGCTAAACAATAAGAAACTTATTTTATTATCTTCAAAGAAAGCTGGTGAATGGAACTCCAACCCTCTTCTGCAACAAAGGTCTCCAAAGGAAGGAAAGAGAAATGCTTTACAAGTCATTCTGGATTATATTTTGCAGGTGAAAGCACTAAACCTTCAAAAATAAAAATAATTTAATTTGAAGTCACGGCCTAGCCAGACACCAAAATGATGTCTGAGAGTTTGGTCAATCACAGTAATATACTTTCAACTTATCATTTTGAACAGATCAGTAAAGATGTATGACTGATCAGCATATTTATCATGAGTTTATTTCTGCACTCGCAATCAATTGTGAAGCACTACTCATTACAATTTTCTGATTACAATGCCCACTCTGCTCTAATCTTGTATAATCTTTCGTATTGCATTTTGCTTTCAAGCATCAGAGCTTCTCAATCACAATGTAATAAAACTTATCTAGATGTAAATGATATATATTCGATCTATTAATTTTTAATAAAATAAACATCATTTTCATATAACACCTGCAGACATCAAATCTAATCAATTGTGTCCAACCAATTGTCGTTACAGAAGCTCTTTTATCACAAATGAAAGTACTTAACAATTAGAAGTACGCATGGATGTCCCGAAACTCGTATCGTATTATCTCTTGCATACAAACCATATATCTGAACTGTAACAGAATCAGAATACCTTTCTTCTTCTCATTAAAAATAAATGACAAGATCTAATTTGCTTCCATAACTACACCCGTATACCACAACGTATATCCCATATACTTGCCATTTACAAATTGTATATTCGATCAGTAGTGAAGTTACAGAGAATGTTTGTTCTTATACTATAGGACAATTGACAAAGGATTGATTTGCTTTGATATTCCATTCCGCTAATACATCAGAAAAAAATTAATTTAAATTCGTCGCAATCAGTGAAAAAGAATAATCCGTCTAGATCACAAGTCATCCAAACACTCACTTGAGATTGGACCGCATGCAAAGGCCAAAATCATATACTCTCCCGGCAAACAGGAGGGGCTTCATAATACACATTCTCTCTGGGCTTGAAGCAAGAAAGCTCACTTAGAACACCTTCCCAGAATAAGTAGTAGTTGGCAAAATCTAAAAAGATACTGGACCAAACTATGGAGAACAAATATAAAACGTGAAATGGAAAAGCTATCAGCTGAATAAAACAAAAGATTATAAAGAAAGAAAGAAAGAGCTTAAAACCAGAAAAGCATTAAGAGAAAATGAGGTATATCCCCTATTAGACTTTATCACCTCAAGTAAAGTTCATACATTGCTTGTTAAAAACTAGAGGTTGATATGGAAAATGTGACAACAGAGAGGGTTACGATGTCAAGTCAAATCTTAAAAGTTAAAACAAATTGTAGGTGTGCCTAGGTTTCCCAGATGACTAATAGAGAAACTATACAGAAGATTAAAGATGAAACACAAGGGAGGAGCAAAGCTAAAACAAATTAATAAATGAAAAAGGTCGATGCACAAAGAAGGTCCAAAACAAAGTTTAGAACAACCAAAGTTTGTATGTTATGTTCAGAAACTAGAGTTAGAGGACCCTCCGTAGCTCATTACAAGATGGACCTAACCATTATTATCTTGGTAGTCTGCTCCTCATTTTGCTCAATTTAAAGCTTTCATTCTATCATATGCCAGTCCAAGCCTGAAAACCACAGAACACATTTAGCAAACACACTTCACAATGGGTGGTAACCGTATCAATTTAAATTACACAATGCATTGTTCAATTTAGTACCCTCGCCATTCATCCTCATGTCACAGCCCTTGGTGAACCAGTTTTAACCTTTCTTGTTTACATCTGGTGTACTATTCTTTGACTGCAATCCAAACCTAAAACAAGGTAGCGAAACAAAGAAATTATAACATGCAATTATAGGAACCGTGGTGAGCTCATCCAGACACAATTTAGATCTCTGATGGTGAAAAAAATAAAATTTCCCTAAGAATTCAAGTCACCAGTAACAAAGATGAAAAGCCTGCTCTTTACCTTGCAGCCCTAGCTTCCTTTTTCTCCTCTTCAATACCCAATCCAAATCTCACCAAGCGAGCTTTCTTTTTTGCCTCTTCACTATCAGCATCGGAACTCACAGGAAGTCCAAACCTATCCAAACGGGATCAAGCATTAAACACCTTGTTAATAATAAAAATTTAAACGATATATAAAAAGGATGATCACAAACAAATGCAATAAAATAAACTATAATATTAACTAATAACTACAGTCGATCAAAACAAAACCTTTCAGCCCTAGCTTTCCTCTTCTTCTCCTCTTCTACTTTTGTCACTCCAACTCCGGAGGATTTGGCCTCTGGAGCATCAGTTAAAGATCCACCAAATCTGCACACAAAAAGAAAGCAACAGTGCTATATGAAATGTTCATGGAGGACCTCATTTAGAGAAAATGCCACATAAATGACCATTAAGCATAGGACCGCATTAAACCATAGTTAACTTTAGTCAGAAAATTTCAAAAAATCAGTGTAACCTAAGGTTCTTAAAAGAGATGAGAAAACAATAGACGCATTCTATGCTTCCATAATATTCAAAAAAAAAAAACATTTCCTGTATTTTAAAATAACTTTATCTCTTTACAGTTTATTTAATTTATATTAAAGTACGTCTCCTAACCTATAAGTTAGTTATGTAATTAATTATTTACTAACCTGTAACTTGTAAGTAATTAATATAAAAAGATGAGGTTTCACTAAAATGTCATCTTTGTGAAGACATCCTAGCATGTATATCTTTTGATGTGACGGACTCAAGCTTCCAATTATTTGTAATAATTTTAGGAAAGTTCTTATCAATTCAATGACAGATGGAGTAAATGGATAGTGTGCTCAACCACAGAAAAGGGCTCCAGCCCCATTCTATTAGCAGGGTAACCGTTATGAAGCCCCTAGACAAATCCATCTTGCAGCTAAAATTCTGGTGGACAATGCCAAACCTCAAGATCAAGACGGTCTCACCATTTCCATCTGGCAGCCTCGTAACTTATTTCTAAATCAAAACCTTAGGCGATCAGCCAACATAGGTCGAGGCAATTGAAGCCAATGGAAAGCTCAGTTCATGTGGGTATTACAAAAATCTAGATAAACAGGTGACAGAGATACACAATAACACAATATTATATTATGAGTAATTGGTGCAATTATTACAGAGTTCACCTCCTTATATATGGACGGAACAAATCATTTCCACTCATGAACATGGCATAAATTTGCTATACACCAAAGTACAAAATCATAACTAAATCATAAAGTAACTTTTATTACACAATGTAAAACTTATATCCTGATGGTGGGGAGGTGCCTTTCAAGACTATTTGAATTTTGGTCTAACAGAGATGTCGAAAGCAAATGGATGTCCTTTGTCAACCTATATTGCACAGGGACCTGATGTTTCAGGGACTTTGGCATTCCTCATAAACATCCCAGATTCCCAACAATGGCAGTAAATCCAACGCGGACTTTCCAGAAACATTCCCGTCGTACCCACCTTGTTCCTTGACAAATTCATGGACTTTTCAAGAATCATCCCAACCTCCCTCAATTTGCTAGGGTACTCCTAAGTTCCTAACCATCCCCCCACACTAAAACCTTTTACAATAATTTTTGAAATGAAGATATATATATATATATCTAAGTTGCACGAAACGGGGAAACGGGGACGAGTTGGAAACGTGACCCTCCAAAATTTAGGAAACGGGGGAAACGCGATATATATATATATATATATATATATATATATATATATATATATATACAGATTATATACAGAAACCGAGTTGTCGTTGCTCCAAAAAACGAAGAAACACTGCTGTGACGCTCTCTCTGCTCCAATCGCTCACACCACTTGCTTGCTGCTCCAATCTGCTAACAACCTAACACTCACAAAAAATGCTAAATCAATTAAAAAAAAAAATATATAAATAATTAATAAACCATTCACGAATTTAAAACTATGTAATAAGTATTAAAAAAAACTATGAAATAACGATTAAATAAAAACTATGTAATAACTAATACTATTAACTATTAAAAAAAACTATGTAATAACTATTAAAAAAAAACTATGTAATAAGTTAATAACTATTAAAACAATTATAACATTTGACATAACGATTAACGATTAAAACTATTAAAACTATGTAATAACTATTATAACGATTATAAAAAATTTAAAAACTATGTAATAAGTTATTTAACATTTGATAATATTAAAAAAAATAAAAAAATATACTAACCTCAGCTTACGGCTCGAGCAGCAGCAGGTTAGGGCTCGCATCCTCGCATCCTCCTCGCGTCCTCCGAGCAGCACCACTCACAGTCGCTTACGGCGGCAGGCTCACAGTCACAGTCACGCTAAGGCCACCGGCTCACACTCGGAGCAGTAGCTTATGGCTCACACTCACAGTCGTTGCAGAAATCTCACTAACAAACAGTCATGTTGAGGCCGCCGACAGCTAAACGATCGCTGAGTATTATTTCGTGTGATAGAGGGATGCGTATTCATAAGGTTTGGAGGACAGGAAGCTTCTCGAATTAGCAGAACCCCTAACTGGATCTCACACATTCATTAAAAAATCGAAATTCTAGCTTAACCTAGCGTTGACGGGCTGACCAAACCGGAAACGTGGCAAAATTTTAAAAATCGAGATTGAAACGGGTTTCCGATTGGATGAAACTGGTTTCTGATTGTGAAACGGGTTTCGAAATTTTTGAAACGGGTTTCACTGACGTTCCGTACGCGTTTCAGAGTTTCCGTACGGAAACGGGCAGGGGACAGGGGGAGGTAGCCCGTTTCCTGCAACTTAGATATATATGCAAGCCCAATTAGTTAGCTCAATTGGTTCAAAGTTTCAAACCAATTGTTTCGAGGCAAAGTTCATTGTTAGGTCTCTGATACTACTCCAACTGGGGTTCGAGTCTAGTTGAGTGCCACTAGGTTACCAATGCCTATGTCTGGCAGTTAAGTTGCCCTCCATTTAGATTTACACATGAACATGTGGTGCAAAGATAAAGCAAGAGAAGTTTTTCCCGACCCTTCCAAGTTCAAATCTCACTAAGGTTTGTTCCAATAGAAAAGAAACCAGTTCTTTGAGCCCCATCCAAGAACACATGTGAGTTGCACATATTCATTATGAGACCCTAGATCGACTTGGAGGATGTCTTACTTGATTGACCAAATATGACCTTGTTTATGGGCTTTAGCCCAAAACTGAGGCACATTAGCATGTGGTCTAACGAAAAATGCAACCCTTAAGCCCATGCAGGAACACATGCAAAGTGCACATACATTAGTCATGAGTTCCAAGCTCAAGTTGGACCAAACCACCACCTCATTTCCAAGCTTAAGCCCAAAAGGTCAAAGCCAAGTGGGTTAGTTCAATCAATTCAATCTAACTATTTCAAGGTGGCGTTTATTGTGATATATTTGATTCTTGTGCAACTGAGGTTAGAGTCTAGTGGAGTCTCATTAGTTTACCAACCACTATTGTGGCCGGTGATTGAATATATTCCAGGAAAGTGATTGAATCCCGCAAGGTTTTCCTTATGTGGGCACAATTCCTCCTGAAAAATAAAACCTAAGATAAAACATGAAAAACCATGAACTTTTCATTTTCAGGGCAGCCTCTCACTTTCTCAAAGTTGCCATCCATTGAAGTTTTCTAACACTATCTTTTGGAGTCACCATTCGATGCTAGAGCAAATGATTTTGCTCAGAATCACAAAAGGATTTTCCCAATGTGATTCAAAGGCTCGACAACCTAATTGTTGCACAAACATTATGGTGTTTTGAAGGGCATATTTCCATATCCAGGTTTTGCCTGTTTATTGCAGTTTTTATTGGTTAAATTGATCAATTTTGAAGTCATTGAAGTTTGCATTGTGGGAAGCTAAGGCTATTGTTTTTTTTTGCATATTTTCTTGCTTGCATTTTGTCCAAATTATCAAATTAGCATGTTGTAATTTTGTAACTTACAAGCAGTTTAAAGTTTTGGACCTTTGCCATGTCAATTGAGAATAAGCCATACTAAGATATTTCAATTTGAGAATTGAATTATGTACTTGGCATTCTTATTTCTAAAAGTTGATATTTATGCAGTGAACTACTTCTATATCATGAATTCTTGCGAACACCACTTACCTCATCCACCTCCACCCCTCATTCCCCATTCCAGAAAGTTGTGCAGCATAGATGTTGACCAATTGTTTGACAAAACTCCTAAAAGGCATCTAGGCCTAGAAGAGGGATTTTGTATCTTTGTTAAGTTCTTGACTACGAGATCAATCAACCTGGAAGTGAAAGGTATGGATTTGATTATTGCAGTTAAGAAGAATATTCAAATCAAGGAAGGGATTCCCACGTATTGCCAAAGACTACTCTTCACCAATAATAGTTAGAAAATGACCACATGTTGTGTGAATATAATATTTTGAAAGAGTCAACTCTGCACCCCGTGTTAATTTTTATAACCCCGGCACTAGATAAACAATGCCTAGTGATTTTTCCTTGCTAAAAGTTAAATTTCAGCTCACTGATTTATTTGCATTTGCTAAGATCTATTAACAGAAATTTAAATAGCGGAAGCAATACCAATGAAAACAAATCTATTCAATAAAAACGCACACAGAATTTCTGCCCTTCAAATCAGTTTTTCATTCAATAATCCCCAAGCTTACAAGGGCTGCCTTGTTGGGAAAAAGGCCCTGAGAAAAATACAACAGCAAACCTGGCAAAATGCCCTCTACAAAAATATCCTCCTACTGCAAAACTACCCAGCAAACCCCCATTGCATGTTATTGTATTGTATGGCCTGTCCAGCGTTGTTGTACTGTCCGTACAGACTGTACGGACGTGCCTGCCCCTACAGATCTACCCGCACAACCGTGCCCTGCTGTACTGTGTGCCCGCGACTCTATCTGTACAGCCACAACCTGCTTACTGTGCTCACACGGCTCTGTCTGTGCAATCTGCTGACTGGTACAACTTCCGTACAGACTGTACGGATGGCTGTCTGCCTGGAACCTCTGCCTGGCTGGTACGATCCCCCTAGAAGATCTCTGACTGCTGCAAACTTTCTCTCTGCCAAATTTGACAAGTGGAAGTGCTTCTCCACTTTCTCTTGTGTCTCTCTTCTCTCCTTGGCTGCCTTTTCTCTTATTGAGATGAACCAAAACCCTAACTCCAATGGTTGAGATTAGATCTCACTCACTTGAAATCAATGGCTAAGATTCAATTAATTAACTTAAATCACTAATGCCAAAAACTTAAGCATTTCTCCAAATTAACCTCACTTAATCTAAAAAGACATTCACTTTAATAATTGACTTTAATAAAGTGAATTTCCACGTTTTTTGAGAGGTATTAGTGATGATTTCCATAAGACATACACTCACACAAATACCTATCTGAGCTACAAACATCAACACCTCATGTTTTGGTTGTGTGGAGGCACGATGAAAAAAGAAGGACCTCAGCTAGCAATGAAAAACTTTCAATAGCAAAAGGAATTCTCAAGAACAAAGCTAGGGTACCCTCCATTCCGAAAAATGCCAAAACAACACCTAGTTCACTCCCAACTCAACATTGCCCAACTCTTCACCAATGCCTAACTAATAACCTCAATGTCAATCTTGAAGATTGATCGCACATGGGTGAACTAAGAGTGGCATTTTTGGCACTCGGCTTGAATTGCGGGTTCAATGGTCAATGGCCCTGTTACCGGATGAACTAGCAGGGTTAGCCTAAGATGACAAATGTAAGAGAAGTGACCACTATCACCTTAGTCAATTCTCTAACTTCTTAGGAGCCCTTATGTGGTCTCCTTTTTGGGATAATCGTTGGAGAATGCTCTGAGATTCCGTAGCACCCTGTTCTCCTTTTTGAAGTGAATCATTACCGAATTCCCTGAAAATCGGCAGCACTTTTAAATTTTGTTTTGAAAGGTTGCTATCAATTGGAGAATGTGAGTATTAAATGTAAAATGCAATTTAATATGAATGTATGAAGTTTTACTTATATTCCATTGTTTAAAAAAATTACGAGTGAAATTTTGGGTTTTAGTGACAAGGTCATCACAATTAGAGACAAAATATCCGAAGTCTACCCATGTATATACCATATAAGGGTGAGCCCGGTGGGCTAGCTCATGTGGTTGAGCGTTGTAAGTTGTGAGCAGAAGGTCTCGGGGTCAAATCCCCGGGTGGCTATACATCGCTATATAAGGGCCTCACTTATATAGCGATGACTAGCAATGACTAGCAATGGCATCATTATCTGGCTCGAGCTTGGACTCCTCAATGTCATCTACGACTACAGTAGTAGTAGTAGTACTAGTTGAACACCTCAAAGCACGAGGTTAGGGTTCATCTTATAGCTCTAGGATTAGGGTTAGATTATAAGTTGCATGAAACAAGGAAACAGAGACAAGTTTCCAATGAGCAAGGACAATTAAAAAAATGATTGTGAAACAGAAATCATAAATCATACATGTCGACAAATCATTGCCTATATTGGAATCCTATTCATTAATAGCACCCTATGCCTTCCTCTACTAGGTTGTAGCCCTTGCCTCTACCTTGAATATCAAAGTTGATCCTCGAAGGACATTAGTCAACAACTCAACACCCTACAATTTTGATGAAACTTCCTAATCCAATCCTTAAAATAAGGTAGAAAGAACTTCCCATGCTTAATAAGTGATTTTGCTTGCGTGAAGAGTACATTTTTATTAAGGTCAAATAGGCAAGTTCAACAATCAACACCCCCAACATCAAAGTATATAGAGGGGTTGATGTGCTTGATTAAATGCCAATCCCATACCCTTGTTTACCCCATTTTTCTCACACAACGTTCTATTTAATAGTAATAGTCATTGTTCCAATGGACACATTTAAGGTTTGGAGTTGAGGTTTTGTTTTTTATGCAACCTACAACAAGGGTTTGTGACATTCAATCTTCTATTTTTTTCCAATATTTTTCGTTCTCGCGAAATGTAATTGTAAAGTGCTAAGAAGAGGGGGAAAGCATTGATCTTGAATTAAAAGTGAAAAATTTAAAAGCCTTGAAATCTACTTCTTCCCAATTATTTAAAACAGTGAAACCAATATTAAAAAACCTCAAGAGTTTTACCTCAAAAGAAGTAAACATATTTTTCCCCAAGCTCAAATCCAACCATGATTTCAATGCTTCAAACAAAAGAAATGCCAAAACACTAATTCTCCTAAACATTTTGACCAAGAAAAAATTTATTGGGTGCATCCATTGATTCTCCATTTATAGGAATAAAGAGGATGCCTTGTCAAAAACCCTAATTTGGTGTTTTTATTTAAGGATCCATATCCACATGTAAAAGATCTCAAGTTCCACCCCCCATGTGGTTTTTGCTAAATTGCAACAACTCCATATACAAGAATAAAAGATTAATGATGTGAGTACCTCACTAAACATCACAATTTGGTGTTTTGGTTAAGGATCATGTTGACTGGCAAAATATCATGAGTTCCAAACCCCAATCAATATTTCTATATTACAACAACTCCATATAAAAGATTAAAAGATTAATGATGTGGGTACCTTGTTGAACACATGGCTTTAGCATTTTTGTTGAAGACCCGTATCCACAAGTTAAAGGTCTTGAGTTACATCCCTCAAGCTTGCAATCTCATAACTCTATATACAAGATAAGAAGATAAGAAGATTAATAACATGGATGCCTTGTTGAACAACCCATTTTGGTGTTGTGCATAACAATCCATATACATAAGTAAAGGTCACAAGTTCCATCCGCCAAGCAATTTTTTCAAATCATGACTCCATACGCAAGAATAGAAGATTAATGACTTGGGCGCCTCGTCAAACAACTCGATTTGGTTTTTTGTTAAGGATCAATTCCCACAAGTAAAAGGTCATAAGCTCCACCCACCAAACGCTCTTGCTAGATAGCGACAACTTCATATATCATAACAAAAGACTAATGACATGAGTACCTCGATAAACACTTCGCTTTGGTGTTTTGGTTAAGGATCAATATCCACTAGTAGATGGTCTCAATGTTCATCCTCCAAGTAGCCTTGCTAGATAGTAACACCTTCATATACAAGAATAAAACATTGATGTCATGGGTACCTTGCCAAACACACCAATTTGGTGTTTTGCTTAAGCATGTATAGCCATTTTTAAAAGGTCTCTAGCTCCAAATGCCTAACAATCTTGCTAGATCACGACAACTCCATATAATAGAAGATTAATGATGTGGCTACCTTGTGAAACACCCCAATTTGGTGTTTTGGTTAAGGATCCATATCCTCCTTATTAAAGGTATTGAGTTCCATCTACCAAGCAATCTTTGCTAGATCGCAACAAATCTATATACATGAATAGAAGATTAATGACAAAGATACCTTGTTGAACATCATGATGTGGTGTTTTGGATAAGGATCTATATCCACAATTACATGTCTCGAGTTCCATCCCCCAACAATCTTGCTAGATCACAACATCTTCATATGCAATAATAAAAGATTAATGACATAAGTACAGTAATTTGGTTAAGGATCCATAGCCAATAGTAAAAGGTCTTGAACTCCATATCCCAACTAGTCTTTCTAGATAATTACAACTCCGTATACAAGAATAGAAGATTAATGATGTAGGTACCTTGTCAAACACCTTAATTTAGTGTTTTGGTTAAGGATCCATATCCATTGGTAAATGGAAATGAGTTACATACCCTAAAACGTCTTGCTATATCACAATAACACCATGTAAAAGAATAAAAGATTAATGATGTGTGAACTTTGACATACACTACAGTTTGGAGTTTGGGTGAAGGTTCCATATCCGTAGTTAAAAGGGTCTTGAATTATATCCCCCAAGTGGTCTATCTAAATCACAATAACTCCTATACAAGAATAGAAGATTGAAGATGTGGGTTCCTTGTCAAACACCTCAATCTGGAGCTTGGCTAACAATAAATTTCACAAGTAAATGGTCTTGAGTTATACCCTCAAAGCAAAGTCTATCTAGATCACGATAACTCCTATACAAATATAGAAGATTAAAGATGTGGGTTCCTTGTCGAACACCTCAATGTGGAGCTTGGCTAACAATAAATTTCACAAGTAAATGGTCTTGAGTTATACCCTCAAAGCAATATTGCTAGACAGTGACAATTCCATAACAAAAATAAAAGATTGATGATGTAGGTACCTGACCAAAAAACATTTAATTGTTATTTTGGTTTAAGGATCCATATCCATATGTAAAAGATGGTGGGCTCCATCCTCCAAATGGTATTGATAGATCATGGCAACTCCACATACCAAAATAAAAGATTAATGATGCAAGTACCTTAACAAACACCTCAATTTGGAGTTTTGGTTAAGGATCCATATCCACAAATAAAAGTATTAAGCTCCATCCCCCAAGAAATCTTGTTAGATCAAGACAACTCTGTATACAAAAATACAAGATCGATGATGTGTGTACCTTGCCAAATTGTAATTCTAGTGTTTTGATTAAGGATCCATATCCACAAGGAAAAGGTCGTGAGCTCCATCACCCATGCGATCTTGCCAGATCAAGACAACACCATATACAAGAATCAAAGATTAATGATGTGGGTGCCTTGGAAAAAAGCTCGACTTGGTGTTTTCATTAACAATCTGTGTCCATATGTATGTAAAGGTACTTGAGCTCTCTTAATTGATCACAACAACTCAATAAGCAAGAATAAAGGACTAATGATGCAGGTACCTTATCAATCACCTTAGGTTAGGATCCATATCCACAACTAAAAGGTCTTGAGCTCCATCCCCAAGCAATCATGCTAGATTGAAATAGTACCATGTAAAGGACTAAATGATTAATCATGCAAGTACATTATTAATCACCTTGATGTGGTGTTTTGCTCAAGGATCCATATCCACGGGTAAAGGTCTTGAGTTTCAATCCACGAGCATTCTTGCTAGATAACAACAACTCCATTAACAAAAATAAAAGATTAATGACATGGATGTTATCCACAGGTAAAGGTCTTGAGTTTCAATCCCTGAGCATTCTTGTTAGATAACAACAACTCCATTCACAAAAATAAAAGATTAATGACATGGGTGCCTTATTAAATCCTATAATGTGGTGTCTTGGTTAAGGATTCATATTGACAAAGAACAAGTCTTGAGCTCCATTCCCCCAAGCTATCTTATTGGAATTTCGCAACTCCATACACCAAAATAAAAGTTAAGCAATCAGTGACATAGGTACCTTGTTGAATACCTCAATTTCATGTTTTGTTTAAGAATAAATATCCAAAGTTAAAGGCGCTTGAGTTCCATGCCCCCGTCAATCTTGCTATATTGCATCAACCCCAAATATAGGAATAAAGTTTAATGACATAAGTACCTTCAACTTTGTCAAACCCCTCAATTTGGTGTTTGGTTAAGGATCCATAACCACAAGTAAAATGTCTTGATTTTCATCCCCTAAATGGTCTAAATTGATTACAACTACTGAATATACAGGAATAAAACATTAATGATGTGGGTACCTTGTCAAACACCCTTGTTTGGTGTTTTGGTTGAGGATCCATATCCACAATATCAAGCCTTGAGTTTCATCCCAAAAGCAATCTTGCTAGAACACAACAAGGGTACCTTGTCAAACACCTTGGATCCATATCCACATGTAAAAGGTTTTGAGTTCCAGAGTAACCCAAAAATCTAACACCATATTCACAAGTAAAGGCCTTGAAACAAGAAAAAATCCTATCTAATTTCACAACAAATAAAGATTGAAACCTTGCACCAAAATAAAAAAGTAAACCTCATGTCTTCATTAATCATCAATCTTGAGAGTACAAAGAGTTCCATCAAGCTTCAACTCCTAACTCCTAAGCTCCAATATGACATCACTTTAACTCCCAACTCCTCCATCACAAATGAAATGGTGAGAAAGCACCTTTAAATAGAGAGGGCTAGATCTCTAATACAATAAATACAATCATTTTCCTAACTAACTCCATGGCAAGTCCAATAATAATAATAAAATTGGACTTAGTTAGGTCCTACCCCCATCATGCTAAGTCAAAAGGTCTTCATCCCCTCTAAGAGAATTTGCTCCACTAGAAAAATGATAAAATAAGGAGAATCTCCAAGAGAGAGGACGAACTACTAAAATAACCCTTGATGACCAACTAAAGATGTCGAAAGGTTCATATAGGATTCACCCTCCAATAGATATGAATGCAAGAAACAATAAAATAATCCTTAACATAAAAGAGTGTCCACATAAAAACTCCTCCAAGGTGCACCCTCCAAGATGCACGAGTGAAATAACAATAAAATATCCTCCCTCTAAGAGAGTGCTCCTCAACAATGTCCTTAAACTAGTAAGATGCAACCACCCATGTATGAAGGAAGAGGACACTCGCACAAACTCCTCAAAATAGTAAATGATCAACCATCCACGTGTGAGAGAAGAAGGGCGCTCCAACAAATTCATACATATGTGTGCAAGATTCCAACTAACTCAAGTGCTCCACAAGAAAAAGTTCAACTAATCAAAATAGCAAGGCTACTTGTCCCATGTGCAACCATCTCAATCAAATATTCAATCAATTCCAAGTTGGTTACAACTACCCAAATAAAATATTCCATCATTAACCAACTCCTCATGGTTTCTCCCTAGGGAGGTGTGCCAACCACCTCACACATGTGAAAGGAGCTAGAGCGATCTAAGAGAGAGAATAATGCAATGTAGCTTTGACCATGAAGAGGAGACCACCTAAGAGATGTGCCCTAGAAGAACGTGCCATCTCAACCACCTCCAACCAACAAATGAAGTGTGGGCTAGGAGATAGTGCCAATGGTGACTGATCTCATCAAAGCATGTGCCAATACCACGTGTATTTTTCAAACCCCATCAACTAATTCACCTCAAACCAGGTGCACGAGAGAGGAGCGACCTATAGAAGTGTGCCAAGGTATTATACTCATAAATAATCCTCCACATACCTTGGAATCTATGCCATGGGCGAGCACTCCATAGAATAAGCATTCATAACCTCCAACAAACCTCCCCCATGTGTGAAAAGAAGCCAATGAAGGAAGACACTAGTGTTAGTCTTTAAAAGAATTAAATTAATCAATAAATGGTTAAATCAACCTCAACATTTGTCCACTAAGGCTAAACTTATATCAAACCATAGTTCAACCTCTAATTAGTCATCAACTCTAATTAAATCACCATGAACATGTGTGTGATTGAAGAGGGGGAAGGGGATGTGGGGGCACTCCGTCAAGTGTTGTACCATGTATTGTTCTTCCTAGTGAACCCCCACCATGATAACAACATAATGGAAAATCAGAAGCTCTACCTAGGCTTGAACCTAGGGCACACCACCAAAGAACTAACGTAATTGATATCACATCAAACCTTTAGGACAAGGTTCTTCCCAGTGAAACCCAACCATGATAACAACATAATGAAAAATCAATAGCTCTACCTAGGCTTGAACCTACAAGACAGCACTAAGGGGCAATAAAATAATTAATATCACATCAAACCTTTACGAAAAGACTTAATCATCAAGAATGTGCAGTAACCCCCTTCTCGAACTCAAACTTAGGAAATATTACATCAAAAGGCACTAACACTATTCATTACACATCCCCCTAAGCAATGTCTAGAAAATGTTACAACATCAATTCATGTCACCTGCAAAAATCCTACCAAGGCAAAGTGCACTACCACAACACATCAACACCAAAGGAAAGGGGACATGAAAAAGTGTTAACTCCATCTAGCATCAAATATGTCCCCATCACAAATTCAACCAAAGGGGACCATGTAGAACACCCCTTTCCTAGTGACACCAAGCATACAACATCATCAGATGTAACCAAGAAGCATCCATATGTTAAGAGAATGAAGAAACTAAATGAAAGAAGCATCCCATCCTAAAACAACCATCAACCAAGAGAAGTAAACGTCCTCCACCAAGGAACTTCATCAAATATCCATTCTGAAGAAGAGAGATGTAGGAAGATATAGATCCCCCAAGTCCTTCAAGATGCTCCAAGGTACCAGTTGAAAACCCCAATGTGAAACCTTTAGACAATATGAAGTGTAACAAGTACCCTATCAAACCCCTTAGTTTAGTGTTTTGGTTAAGGATCCATATCTATAGGAAAAAGGTCTTGAGCTATATCCCTAAGCACTCTTGTTAGATATAGACAACTCTATATACAAGAATAAAATATTAATGAGATGGGTACCTTATGAAACACCTCAATTTGGTGTTTCAATTAAGTATCCATATCCACGAGGAATGAGTCTTGAATTCTATCCCCCAAGTTGTCTTTCTATATCGCAACAACTCCATATACATAAATAAATACAAATGATCTAGGTACCTTATCAAACAATCTGATTTAGTATTTTGGATAAGGATCCATATCCACAAGTAAAAGGTCTTGAGCTCCATCCCTCAAACACTCTTGCTAGATTGCAACAACTCCATATACATAACATATTGATGATATAGGGACCTTGCCAAACACCTCAATTATGCATTTTGGTTAAGGATACATATCCATGAATAGAAGGTCTTGAATTCCTAAAACATCATCTTTAGTTCAAACAAACTACAAAAATTTCAAATGTTTAAGAATTCTACGTGTAAATTTGGGTAATCCAACTCAAGCTCCTTTGATGCACTTGATGCAACATATCATGATAATAAGTGACATTTATTGTTCCCTCGATAAATGTATTTATTATTGTGTATGCATTCATACATCAAATTTGACATGGGGTGTGCAAGGAGAGCATCCCAAGGAGTGAAAGAAGCATCTCCACAAGGGTATGGGATGTGCTCTTGTCGTATACTGGTCTAGGTGCCCCCTATGAATGATAAATTGCCTCTCCATGTCTTCTTAAATAGCAATTTTTGAGAGGTATGGTGTCTACTACTCCTTGAAGTAGGCCTCAATCCTCTAGACATACCATCTTTATGGCCTCATGATTTTGAGGTCATCATACCCTAGGACCCTAAGAAGGAAACCACCTTCTATCATAATTATATAGGTCATGTGGCTAAGATTTATTACTTAAAGGATCCAGCTTGGAAGGAATAACTAAATCTTTAACCAAAAAGAACCTCCCTCTATCAAGGTCAAAGAAAAGAAAATAGATATCCTTAAAGAATCCATCATGGCAAATTATTCTAAAGAAAGGTCCCACTCCTCCCTAGATCTTAGAGAACGAGAATGCACACAAAACTAGGAACTTTGTCAATGGACCTCCTCCAAGTAAAAAATATCAATTGTCTCCTAATGTAGCCCTCTTATCACCTAAACCCACTTAAAAACGATATAACCAACTTGGTCAACACATGGTAAATGTTGAAATTTTCAATGCATGACTTACAAACTAAAACCCTAGAGAGCTAGAAACTTCAAGAACTCTAAAAGTCATTGTGGCTATGCTAGATCTACAAACAAATACATGACTAAAAATTATAACCACGAGTACAATAAGAATCTACAACACTCAAATCACATCTGCTTTCTTTATTGATTGTAAAATAACATTGTACAATAGCAATCACTACAATGTGATTGCCATTGTACAATGCACAAGACCTTACCTCCAAGCACCTAGAATGGAGCACCCAATCTACATGCATGTCTGCATTTGGCTCCTAGGAATATGCATCTTACTTGGAGAAGACCAAACCATGCTAAGCACCCCACTTCTGTCTTTGGGATCATCACCCACTTTTAAAACTAAACACTTGATTAAAAATAGAAAAGTGAACTCAAAATACTAAAAAAAAACTCTAAATCTGAATTGGTTCTAATATAGTAATTATGGACAACTAAAAAAGCAAAATCAAAATAGAAAAGAACTTCTAAATCATAATTGAAGCTAATCTACTAATGGACAACCTAATCTAGAGAAGGTTGAGGTTTGAGCATGCATGCACCCACTCCTCCATAAATTCTCCACCATTACATAACCATTTTTATGCATTCATTGTTCTGATAAGTGTGTGATAAAGGTCTTAAGAATATGCGCCAACCCTCGAATGCTCTTAAGTTGCGTACAGCACTTGCGCCCAACTCCTCCTGATTGAATGTCCAACTGCGACCAAAATAACATGGCGGTAGGTAGGGTGAAGGTGAATTTCTGTCGGAATCCTATTAATACTGAGAGGGGGGGTGAATCAGTATTAGTGCAATTATGAACAATTTTTACTTCTTATCAATTGAACTTGAACTTAAATTATGCATTCACCATAAATAGAAACATTCAACATCACATGTGCAATACACAGAACACACATATTTTTACGTGGAAACCCAAGCGGAAGAAAACGACGGAATTCTCTCTTATATTAAAAAAATTACATTCATGGAAGTACCAACTTCTGAATTTCTCTAGCACCAACGTCTGAAGTTCTTCTACGACCTGAAGGAAGCATCAACTCCTTGATTTACTAGCTTCAACTGGAAGGAGGCATCGACCCCCTACTCCTTGCCCCATCATGTCTCCCTTGTATGACTGTAGAATATATTACTTTGTTGTTCTTTTGATCTGCGCACTCTTCAGATAATCTATTGTTCACAACGTTCTTCAAACCTTCTATAAACCGATATCTTGCTATCAATGAAATGTATCACATACTTCACTTCACTACATCAACATCATATATACTTCTTCACATTCTGCTGTCTGCGCTCTAGTTTTGTATATCATTTTGTTTCTACGCATCTGCAAACTCAACTGATACTGTGCATCTTCTATTGTGCTTATGTTCTAACTTCGCGCATCTGTATCAGATCAATCTGTGCACCTTCTATTATATTACGCATCTATATTGGTGCATCTGTCTTTAGATAATTTGTGACCTTATGTGCATCATCTGCGATACTACCTTTTTGTTCTTCGCACTTGTATCAGATTTCCCTCATCATACTGCGCATCTTTTGTTGTGATGCATATCTGTCTTCGGGCATCTGTCTCAGGTAAACTACTTGACTTCGCACATCACTAGTTGTGGTTCAAGTCTTTCTTCACACATATGTCTTAGATCATATGTGTCTTTCTACGTACTACCTACAATACTATCATTCTGTTCTTACGTACTTGGGCATCCTCTGTAGTCATGCATTTATATCTTCGCGCAACTATCACATATAAAATACATCCTTCTACGCACCATCAACAATTTTTCTCTCTGCTAGATCATGTTGTTCTGGTTCCACGATCCATCGATACCCTAAAATAAGAAGCTTGCCAAATTACAGAACTACCACTTTTTCATCTTCAAGCTTCAAGCTTACATCAACTCTCCAACTTGGCTTCGTATTTATACTTGTCCTGCATGGATAGTATGTCCATAAGCGTCCCTTCTTCCTTGCTTCACGGTTCTGCTTACTTCACACTTCCACCACTTGTCACGTTCTGTGCAACTCAGGTGTACTCTCTTATGGGTCTTGCACATACTTGGTCCTTTTCATAGTGGGTCTTGCGCACTTAGTGTGTGGTCTTGTGCCCTTGATGTACCATCGCTTGTGGGACTTGCGCACTTGACTTCTCCGAACGCCACTTTCTTCTGGTACTCTTGAGCATACAACTTGTATACATCTTCCAATGGGTGAGTCTTGCGCACTTATGGGGCTTGCATACCTGTCCAACCGTTTCTTTCTCCTAAGCCTCTTGCACACTCCCGAACCTTGTCCAACCAAATCTTTTGATTTTACCTTGAGGTAGCATGACTAGGTGGACTTAAGACTTGCGCATGTACCTTATGTACTTATTCAAACTAGATGATCTTCTTATGTACTTCTTTAAAGTGGTTTTCATATCCCTCTTCAAACTGGCACTGGAATATTGAATCCTCTTTGACATCAGTTGACATCAACGACCACCAAAGTTCAACAATATTCCCCTTTGGCATCGATGTCAACGCCTCATGAAGTTGTGCATGTCACCACTTCATGAAGTTTTGTGCTTCATTTGTTCTCTTCGTGGTACTCCCATTTTGTGTACTCCGCTTATGTTCTTTCCGATTTGATCCTTTTCTCATCTACACATCATGTTGTCAGTGCTTTTCTGTTGTCTTTCATTTCTACATGAATTCCTTCCACTAATGCATGCTTTCCAATCTTTCTCCTTTGTTCCTTTGCACTACACAGATCGGTACTTCTATGCTGCTTTTCATCTCATGATCTTTCTCGCATATTCATGACCTTTTTGCGTTGATCACATGCTTCATGATCTTTCTCCCCCTTTGACATCATTGTCAAAGAGGTGCCTTCAATGCGCAATACTCAGTTTCTCTTGTCTTCAGTTTTTGCGTTGGCCTTCATACATCTACCTGCTTTGATTACTCCCCTTGTATTCATGCTTTAATCTCTTCCTTTTTCTAGAGTTATTGTGCAAAGATCAGTTTCCTTGCAATATGTACATTCAATGTTGTTTCTATAGCTATCTTAGATATGCTCCCCCTATACAATTGCTCACTTCTTTTTATCTTGATCTTATGTTCTTGGCATATTTACACATGTTCATTTCCTATGAACTCTTCCATGCCATCTTCCCGTCATATTCATTGCGCGTTGCACAATTCCATCTGCTTTTGTTTGCATTGTCTTCAATGTCAATTTCTTCTAGCATCCAACTATTCCTTTTGTCGCATTTACTGCGCTATGACCGATTTTCATTGCATCTTCTGACTTTGCAAATCTTTCCATGACAACCACATATTGTTTGCACATATTTCCATCTTCCATCTAGCATGGAAACAAGGCGATGTGGAAAATAACTCATGTGGAAACATCGATCTGTCACTTTTGTACTCGAGCCTTTTGGGCAACATCATTCCGGTCGCACGGAACAATGAATTGGATTTTCGTTTTTTGTCCTCTTGCCCGAATTCATTAACTCACGCAATAAATTTTGATGTCTCCATAACCAAATTCGAATCGCGCAGACATGAATTCCATTGATCCTCAACGTCTCTTCAATTTATTTTCGCGCGTAGAGAGCTGCCTTCCAATTCTATAAAAGAGCTAAGAATTCCTTTGTTCATCATCCTTGTTCATTCACTATCTAGCTTGTTCTACGTCTCGGTGCCTCTGATTTTCTCATCTTCATTCATTATGTCTTTCTTCTTCTAGATATTTAATGACTCATTCGACAGTCTTCGCTTGACAGTTCAATTGCAGCAAGCGGAATTCACTCGAATGAGAGTGGATGTGGGAGATTGGAAAGCCCAATTGAAGGAGTTTGAATTCAACCACTGGTACATGCAATCATAGGTTAATCACAACACTATTGAGGAGTTATCCAGTATGAAACGAAGATTCAACTCCTTGGAATTGCAACAGCAATAGATTCTGGACCTCCTAAACCTGATTTGGACAGAACAATCCATTGCCAATGCATCATCCTCAACTCTGCAGCTTTGTCCACTGCAGCCATCCTCTGAATTCATCGAGCAAGCTCCGATAGATTTATAACTTCGTCTTTCACAACATCCTATCGATCATGACATGGAATTGGACCTTGAGCTATGCATTTGAATTGATTATGTTCTTCAATTTTGTTCAATTCATCTCTTTTCATCTTTGTTTTGTCTTTAGGCCTTGGCATGCTGCCTCTTTTGTACTTCAACTTTGTTTTCTGCGACAGAGGACTGATGAAATTTTGTAAAGACAAATTTTGAATATACTACAAAATTCATTTATGTATCTCTGTGGACCTCATGTTTTTTATTCAACACTTCTTTCTATGTATGATCTCTTTGAGAGACACTTCAACATATTATAACACATAACTGAATAAATGCACATTTTCCTTGTAGTATCACATTAATGCGACAATCAACTTCAAATATTTTCTAACTGCAATACTCACTAATGCATTCCTTGAATTCCTAATGAATATCATGTTGAATTCAAGGATCTCACTCAATCTCTTAGAGATCAGCAGGATGGGCAGCAATTACTTGTTGCTTGAGACGTACTTGGGTGGTTTTCTTCTTCGGCACATGCTTGAGGAGTTTTCCTTACCCATATCTTCATGTGCGAGCTTCCATTTTGATATTGTGCATGACTCTCTTCCCATTTGGTCCTTGTATTGCGATAAATGTTATGTAGAATATTTCTATCTAGACAATTCATTGTTCTTCAACAAAATTGAGCCTCGTGTCCAAAGCCATCACATGCATAACATCTCACAGTTTGAAAATACTTCGCAATATGACTAATGTAATTGCACCTTGCGCACGGCATTGTATTAATCATTCTTTTGTTAGTGTAACAAAAAGAGTTGTAAACATTGAAGGAATTATCATACCTGAATTACTTCATTTGATTTGGACTGTGCTTACTGTCGCAAACTTTCTCAAATGTTATGTCGTAGCCAAGTCTTGACTTGGCTACTGGTGATCTCTGATCGCTCAAAATATTATTTAGGATTGATGTGTTATCTTTGAATTTTTTCTTCATTTCATCTTCAAGACAAGCCTTGTCACTTCCTGAATGTGCACAGTTCGGAGTATCAATCATGATGTGATATTGAACCTGTTTCTTCCCTTTTATCTCAGTCATTTTTTCTTCTAAGCGAGAGATCTCTCTATTCTTCTGTTCAAGATGACTTGTCAGCAATTTATTTTTCTGCTCTGACTCTTCCAATGATGTCTTAATATTGATTGTTCTTCTTCAATCATTCTGATTTTGTCTACTGCGCAATTTAGTTGTTTCTCAAAATTCATTGCCTTTTCACTAAGAGACTCTTGAATCAACTTGGCTTACTTGACTTGTTCTTCATACTTTGACAGTTAGTCATGCAACATTGTATTCTTCCCTATTGACTTAAGTTAATTCATCCAAGGCACTAACTAGTTCACCTTCCCAATCAACCTCTGCAGCTTCATCCTTTTCAGATTGACTGTCTGATTTAATTTATGCGACACGCTTTGGAGGTGTATTAAAGGATCCACTAAAGAAATACTTATCCAGTGTTCCTTGTTGACTTTTCACAACTAGTGTGTTTTTCTTGATAGAGGGACAACACCTTTTTTTTTTCTTCACTGCTTTCATCTTCCAAAAAGGCCATGATAAGTACTTATTTTGGCTTATCCTCGCAATCACTTTCTTCAAATAAATTGTTGTCTTACTCAGTGCATAGACTCTTCCTTTGTTTTGTAACTTTCTTCCTATTCTCGTATCTGTCCTGGGTGTGCGCCAACCTTCATTCAATGTAGTTGGCCTCTTATTCGCTGTCACTATCTCCATCTTCCTTATATGGACACTTTGAAGCAAAGTGACCTACTCTTCACATTTGAAAGGTAATTTTCCTTTATACTTACAGCGTCCTCTTTTCAACTTTCTCACAAAGTTTGATTCTTCCTCATTTGCTTCTATTACACAGAAATCTTCCACCCTATGAGCATCAGCATTCTTTGTCCTGTAGGATCCATTTCAGTGACTCGGATCCATTTTCATCCTTCAGTGATACCAGTTTATCCCATTTTTGTTCCTACCCGCATGTTGCATCACTATAGCATGCGTACCCGCGAGTTGCATCCCTATAGCTTGCGAGTGTCAAGTAAAATGGTAAAAACCACTATTTTATTACTTTTTACTCCCAAAAAGCGATCATTGGGTGACCTTTGGCTCTCCATCTGCCCAAGTAACGTCTCGATGAGTCCTTTCACCTACATTTGAGAGGACTATATATTGAGCACATATGGCTTATGGACGGGAGGAAGAAGAGAATAGTAAAGGCACTCTAGTGGATTTTTTCCCTATGTTGAGTCTGCACTCATTGATCCTTGTAGTTGTGAACCAGTTATGTTCACCTTCCAAACTCCTCTCTAGTTTGAGTTTTCCATTCATGGAGGATTGAAGTGGTGGAGGCACAAGTGGATTGATCTAGATCTTGGTTCAGATTGGTTGCCGGCAAGAGGTCGTATCACTTTGTACTTCTTCTTGTTCATTAATAGAAATACTCATATTCTCGTCCATTCATGGTGTGAATGTCATTTATTATACATTGGGTTACATTTGCTTATGATATTATGGACCATTGTTATTGATAATGTTAATGTTATTTATATATCACATGTACTTGTTAGATATTGGTTGTCGAGACTAATTTGCAGATTACAAGTGCTTGGATGTACGCAGATTGAAAAGCTCCAACGGGGATCTACATCAAATGTTGGATTACATTTCTCCATTGTTTTAACATTGTCATTTATAATAGCATTGTTTTGAGAATTGAGTAAATTTCTAGTAGTCATCTGTCTGTTGTGGTATTTCCAAGCCATAGTGAGTTTTCTCCAATACAGCTTCATCACAAGAGCCTTTGTCATGTTCATGCTTTGCTTTCCTGGTAGCTTTAAAGGCTGCTTCTTTTCTGATAGGATTTTCCCTTTCAGTTCTCATCTCATGCCCAATCAGGATCCCTTAAAGCTCATCCTTTGTTAAATCTGCAAGATTGCTCCGTCTTCTAATACAAATACCTTTGAGTCAAATCTTGGAGGCAAATTTTGTAGTATCTTATGCACAACTGATTCTTCAGCTAGTGTAACTCCAATACTTTTGATGGCATTAACTAACTCATCAACTCGAAGAAAATATGAGGCAACATTTTCTTCATCTTTCATTTTCAAAGACTCATATAATCCAGAGTAATTATGGAGCTTTGTTTTCTTTACTTTCTCGTCTCCTTCATATATTTTTCTGAGCTTGTCCCATACATCCTTAGTTGAAGCACGGTGCATGACTTTAGTGAATTTTATGTTTGTTATCCCATATAACAATGCATTCCTAGCTCTTTCATTTCACTCCTACTATCTTTTCTCAAGTGGATCAACTGGTGCAGTTGCATGAACATTATAACCATCCTCAATAGTCTGCCACACATCAGCTGCGAGTGATTGCAAATATACTTCCATCCTAATCCTCCAGAAGGTTGGTACCATCAAATCTTGGTGCTCTGTTAGTGAATATTTCTTCATGTTTGTCCACATGTTAGGTTGTTACTGAAGACACTCACTCGAATACGAATTGTTGGAATCTTATTAATATTGAGAGGGGGGGTGAATCAGTATTGGCGTAGTTATGAACATTTTTTACTTCTTATCAACTGAACTTGAACTTAAATTATGCATTCACCATTAACAAAAACATTCAACATCACATGCGCAATACACAGAACACACAGATTTTTATGTGGAAACCCAAACAGGAGAAAACCACAGAAAGCTTTCTTATATTAAAAATATTACTTTCTTGGAAGGACCAACTTTCGAAGTTCTCCAGCACCAATTAGAGGGAGGAACCAACCCCCTGGTTTTACAAGCTACAACCTAAGGAAGCACCAACTCCCTAATTTACTATCATCAACTAGAAGGAGGCACCAACCCCTTGCTCCTTGTCCCGTCCTACCGCCCTTCTATGACTATAGAAAATATTACTTTGTTGTTCTTCTAATCCGCGCACTCTTCAAATAATTTGTTGTTCACAAAATTGTGTGCGCCTTCTGTAAACTGATATCTTGACATCGATGAACTGTATCACATACTTCAATTCACTACATCAACATCATATATACTTCATCACATTATGTAATTTGCGCTCTAATTCTGTATGCCGTTATGTTTATGTGCATATGCAAACTCAACTGATACTGTACATCTTCTGATCTGATGTTGTTCTGACTTCGTGCATTTGTATCAGATCAATATGTGCACCTTCTATTATATTACTCTTTTGTCTTTGTGCATCTGTCCTTAGATAATCTGTGAGCTTTTGTGCATCATCTTTGATACTACCTTTTTGTTCTCCGTGCTTGTCTCAGATTTCCCTCATCATACTGCACATCTTGTAGGGACCCCCGTTTGCGGGGTCATCCCTAAAACTAATATGAAACTCATCAACATATTATGAGACAGATTAGAACATATCAAAGATAGAAAATTGAATTATAATAAACAAATTTACCTTAAGCAGATACAAGTGGAACCTCATACCTGTCATTCGTAGATCAATCCCGCTATCGAAGGAGTAGTCATCGTCAATCCGATCCATCTAGCCCATTGTCGTCCGCATCTTCCATAGGATCCCTCCAGAAAAAACTCGTTTAACCATTGGAGAAGCAACCGTTAGCTTCGCCACCCAACCATAGGCTTATGCGTTCAGTCACATAGCCACCCTCGAGCTTCGGGTCGTAGAGCTCACACACACCATTCAAGAAACTCCTCTATGGGCTTCCCCCCCATAAGAATTTCCAGCCAAACCCCAATAGCAGCAAGTCCTTACTAATTCACTATTACAATAACCATCCAATAACTGGGTCCTTTACCCATCCCCAAAGCCTTCCTTAAATAGGAAATTCCACTGCGACACATGTCGCTTCATGCAAAATACCCAATTTCTTAATATTCAAAAAGTAATTTATCTCACAAATCCATGTGTCAAGTTTCCTAGAAGAATGCACCTACTTTACTAAATTTACTCAAGTTTGTCTCTAAGATGCTCACTCTAAATTCTATTTTGTGGGTGCATGTGGTGTTAGCTAATAACTCAAGCCTAGGATTCCATTTTGCTCCTAATATGATTATTTCTAATATTTTAATACTAAAATGTATTTTCATGAGAAAGTGTTCTAAATGCAATTTTATATGGTTTTTATGCATAAAGTTTACCAATTCATCCCTTCTAGGACCTAGGTGCCACACCGTTGGGCCCATCTATCCTTTATGCTCATCTTTCGACATGGTACCACTCTGTCGGGTCCATTTATCCGTCGTATCCATTTCTCGGCAAGGTATCACATCGTCAGGTCCTTGCATCCATCATTTCCGTTTCTCGGCAAGGTATCACACCGTCGAGTCCTTCTGCCGATATCTTTTCATTTGACTTGTGGGAACTTCATGTAGGGATTTAGGATCCGTTACCTTCAATCCTCTGTCTACACACTATTGGCGACTAATGGCGCTGAGGAGTAAGTCTGTTCTTACTGTGCGCCCCCCAACTTGTACATGACCAACTCCGTCATGGTCCACTACGCACGACTTCACGCGTCCCCGAGTAAGCGGCTAAGGGCTTTTGAACTCGGCCGTGGGATTCCGTAGGAAGTCGACACCGTCGTCGTTCTTCCATGTGTGATTTATCCGTACTCTACGACCCTTCAATTCCTTTGTGTGTCCGTCGGTGAATCGTCTCACCTGTCGCTATACACATCTCATAAACATATATTAATAGTCCTATTTTCATTCGTCATATTTCAATCCATAGACCTGTTAATCGTTAAGCAAATTACATTTTACTCATAACATCATACATTCCATTAATTAGTAAAGCATTTCATCAATATGTATTTCTTTTGTTCTCATCTCATAATTCATCATACAACTATTCGTTAAGCATCATATTCACATAACACATTTTTCACAATCAAGGCTAATCATTAAGCAAGATGTAATCAATCAATTATCCCATTCTACACATATCATTTAATTCATTAATTCATTTATCAATTATTGACGTCATTCACATCTTCAGGTTTTCCTCAATCATTTAAGACATATCAAGGCTCAAGAGACCACTTTATCGAATTTTGTTCAGTCGGGTCACTCGACAGGTGCCCTTAAGGTCCACAGTCATTCTAGGGGCATTACACATCTTCTAATGTGCTACATATCTATCTTTGTGCATCTGTCTCAAGTAAACTACTTGACTTCACGCATCATTAGTTGTACTTCAAGTCTGTCTTCGTGCATCTATCTTAGATCATCTATGACTTTCTGTGTATTATCTGCAATACTGTCATTCTTTTCTAACACATTTCTGCATCCTCTGTAGGCCTGCACTTCTATATTCTTGCAATTGTCACAGATAAACTACATCCTTTTGTGCACCATCGACAACTCTATTCTTATGTTCATGTCTACTTGGCTCTCTTCTAGATCATGTTGTTCTAGTTCCACGAGCCATCGATACCCCAAAATAAGAAGCTTGCCAAACCAGAGAACTACCACTTTTGCATCTTCAAGTTTCAAGCTTACATCAACTCTCCAACTCAGCTTCTTATTTATACTTGTCCTGCGCAAATAGTATGTCCACAAGTTGGTCATAGCGTCCCTTCTTCCTTGTTTCACGGTTCTTCTTACTTCATGCTTACACCACTTGTCATGTTCTGCACCGCTTAGGTGTCATCTCTTGTGGGTCTTTCACATACTTGGTCCTTTTCCTAGTGGGTCTTGCGCACCTGGTGTGTGGTCTTGCGCCCTTGATGTACCATCGCTTGTGGGATTTGCGCAATTGATTTCTTTGATCGCCACTTTCTTCTAGTACTCTTGCACATACAACAACTTGTATACATCTTCTAATTGGTGATTCTTTCGCACTTCCGAGGCTTGCATACTTGTCCAACCGCTTCTTGCTCCCAAGCCTCTTGCGCACTCCCGAACCTTGTCTACCCAACTCTTTTGATTTTACCTTGAAGTAGCATGACTAGGTGGACTTAGGAATCTTCTTATGTACTTCTTCAAAGTGGCTTTCATATACTTCTTCAAACTGACACTGGAATACTGAATCCTATTTGACATCAGTTGACATCAATGATAATCAAAGTTCAACAATTCCTAGCGCAAAATTCCTCAACACGCCAACGTTAAAATTGCAAACCCTATCTGTGGCATTTTTTATTGGCAAGGCACGTGGCATTCACTAATTTGTAGGAGGGACGACAAAAGTTGTATAATGCATCTCAAACTGCCCCTCGAAGAAAGAACACCTTTGACGTAAACATTGAGTTGTATAATGAAGGTATTCAAAAAAACAAATTTAATTGATTGGGTTAGCATTTAGATTCCCACTCTGATTAGCTTTGAGAACCTAATACTACTATGAAGAGGATGAAATAGAAAGAGATTTTAAGATTGTCAAAATCCCATGTTAACACCCTAAGGATGCAACGACTCATTTTAGTAGTTGTGATCTAAGAGACATTTGTATAGAGGGATAGAGAGCTATTAAGATGGACATTGGGGATCAAAGACAATTGGTACCCCTAGCAATGGGGGGGAAGCAAACACAAAAAAACATATTATCGATCCTACTTTCTTTCCTTTTGTTTGCACATAACATGTGCAACCCTTAAGTGGAAAGGTGTAATAAGCCCCAAAATGGAATTGTTCAACTCATCATTCTATGGACATGTTGCCTATGTTTTTACCTTTACCTCTTCGAACGTACAACTATCGAACAACAATTTTACAACCACCAAACTTAGCCACCAAGTTCAACCAACCTTGTGATTTCACAGTATGGACGTCACCTCTAAGAATTGGATATGTACATGCACAAAATTTTAGTCACATGAAGAACATACTAATCATACAATTGTTGTATAGTTCTTAGCCACCGAACAGTTTTTAAAATCGCCATACAATTATGTACGAATGTCAATCACCATATCCATATAGACCTATTCAAAATAAAAATTGAGTCGTTATATAACAAACTCTAACCCATAATATTGTAACATGAATTAATTAAATTTTTGACATGTGCGACCAAATTTCACTGTTCTAAGTGATATTTTTCTAATCGTTTACAATTCAACCAATTTGGGAGAAGATTGGATTAGTTCTTGCTTGAATTGTTCCCTAGATTTGCACATTTTGAAGATTTGGGTGTTGATTTTTTTTTTAGCAAATTCAAGGTGTTTGAAGTTTTCCATGCAAGGAAATGAAAAAGATCAAGCTTTGAAAAAAGATTAGAACACTTCAATTGGTTTATGCAAATATTTGTCAACCAATGGACATGGCATCACCGGTGCCAAACTTATTTTCTATTTGTTGATGACTATTTATAGAATTTCAAAATTATCAAGTATCAATAAAAAACTTGCTTGGTTGTCATATAACCACTCTTGTGCTTGATAATGGTAGCGAATTAATCTTTAAAGAATTCAATAATTTGTGTTAAAAACAAGATAAAAAACAATTCACTACACCCTACACTCCACAACATAATGGACTGGTTGAGACGTGGAACTACACAATCACAATGGTATGATGCAAACAAGGGTGTGCCCAACAGGTTTTGGGTCGAATCAATGTTTACAACAATGTATATGTTAAAGAAATCTCCAACAATGGGGATGAAGCAAAAGACTCCAAAGGAAGCATTGTTCAAGAGGGAATTCGAAGTTAGTGATCTCAAGGTTTTGGGTTTCATTCCCTATGCCTGGATCCCAAATAAAAAGAGAACCAAGTAAGACCCTCAAATCAAGAAATTGATTATTACAGGGTACATCGACAATCATAAACCTTATAATTTGATTGATGTTAATACCTATCAACTAAACTTCACCCATTGTGGCTTAGGGCTCAAGTGTTAAGCTTCAAGTCGCACCCCCTAAAAGGGGAGGAGATTCTAAAATTTTTGAGAAGTCTCCTAGGGCCATGCCAATAATTGCTGATGCAAATAACATGAATCAACAATAAAATGACTTAGGTACAAATAGCCCAAGTCATAATAACAATTTTGACATGGATGAGAAGGTTCCCAAGAAGAAACCCAAGTGGTGGCACAACATTGGAGATGTTCGAGCAACATAAATAATCAAGGGACACTCATTGAGAGGTAAGAGCACATTGAAACCAAGCATATTTAGCTTTGCTCTAATGGCCAATGTCCAAGAAGTGTGACAAGCCACAAGTGTTCGAGGAAGCAAAAGATAGCCCTAAATGGGAGAAAGGCATAACCACTGAACATGAAATATCGATGAAAAATCAAACTTGAGATCTCATTACTCTTCCACCATGGAAGAAACCCATTGGCTACAAATGGGTGTACAAGATCAAGTACAAGGCAAATGGCACACTTTACAAGTACAAGACAATTGGTCATAAAAGACCTCTTTCTACAAGAGGGCATTGGTTATGAGGAGACATTTGCTCCAACAAAAATGAGCACCAACCCCCTTACCCCCAAAAAAAGCATCACCGATGTTTATGTGGTAGTTCATTACCATGATAGTGGGTTGCCAAAGAAACGACTTCGGAACACTATCCTTGGTTGGTGGAAAGGGTGCTCTATTGGAGAGATGATTTTGTAGGTTGATGTTTTTTTAATTACATATAAAGAAACCAAGATTAACTCAGAAGAGTTATTTTGTATTGTATTTACATAAATGAATGCAAAAGCTTTCTTATAATATGTTACAATAAGTTGAATCAATCGACTTTATGAATTTGGGATATATCAATAAACACAATAAAGTGAAATAAAGCATAAAAGAACAAAATAACCTAAAGTTTGAAGTGAGTTTATTAATTCTTAAGGCCTTGATAAAGGGACAACACTTTTTCTTTTCTTCACTGCTCATTAACTATCTTAGAGTTGGTCTTGGATGGAAGTTTCAACCCTTTTTCCACAGGTGTAGACATGATTTTGTAGTATGTGATTTTAAACTTGTCAAGCAAACTTATGATATATTTTGTTTTTGAGACATATGTCGTGACCTATTAGCCAAACTTCAACACCTAGAGTAATGTATGAGGCCTAGATCAATTAATCCCAAAATATTTACTCATTTTGGAACTCCATTTCATCCAAGTACATGTTAATCTTAATGTACCATGGCTTGGATGCTTGCTTTGAGTCATCAAAATTATGTGCAACACAAACAATTATTATGGCCCATCAATCAAAAAGTACAATGGCAATGACCATGTCCACTCTATGCCAAACAAAGGATCATTTTTAAAATATACAATTTTAGTATGTACATATGAGCCATCTAATATCATCTACCAATGAGATCTATGGCTTTGTCTTCCAATTCTTCTCAAACACAAATTCTTTAGTGTTTGTAGGCTTTTGGATGTCATCAAAGATTACCCACCACAAATATTTATTATTAAGCACATCAACCATTATTGGGATTGTCCCCAACCCTTCATTTCAAACTACAATTTTTTTGTGTTTGTAGGCTTTTTGATGCCACACCAAAATTAATTGCCCCTAAAAAATCAATCATTTTTTTCAAATTTTATGGACAAAACCATCCAACTTAACCATATTTACAATGTGGTTTAAAATTTTCACAAAATGAAAAAACTTCCAAATGATGCAAATAAAAAAATTGAAATTAAAAACATAAATTTCTAAAAACAATAACTTTCCTCAATAAAAAAATGATGAAAATGAAAATGAAAATAAAGAAACTTCAAAATAAAATTGGGACACAAACTACTACTCATGGAGAAAAGGCAAAACAAAATCAAAAATTTGATGAAAATGGAAATTTCAAAAATAGTGAGAAACTTCAAAATGAAATTGGGACACAAACTATTAAACCTGGAAAAGGGAAAAACAAAGAAAACCCCCCTCCCCGCCAATGATCAAATTTGAAGGGATGGTTTTAAATTCATATTGAAAGACATATATTTACTAAACACTTTAATGTTGAAACACAAAAAATAATTGTACTTTGATTGAGAAGAGGAAATTAATTATAGACTTCAATAAAAAAAAAGCTTAATAAAATATTAGACTCCCAAATTTTAACAATGTCAAAATAACTAACCATTCAATGAAGAACTTGTAATTTCAATAAAACCAAAATCAAAATTATCCACAAAACTATCATTTTACACAAATGGATACAATTCAAAAAATATTAATCAATGAACTTACTTCCATTCATTTCACATTCTTCAAAATTTATCCAAATTTACATCATGGGGGAGATGAAGCTATTTTCCCAATGGAGGAGGCTTTTCGGGGTTTTATTAGTTTCCATGCATCTTAAATGGCATTCCAATATACCTCATTTAGAGAATGATGTGCACTGAGGGAAACATTAACAAATCTAATGTGTCGAAAGGAAGTCTTTACCTATCATCATTTTTTATCATATTTAATTTTGAGAAGCATCTTTCACGTGTTGCACCAGAAGGAATAATAACAATAATTTGCCATAGTCGCATTACACATGGAAAACCTTCAAACCATTCAAGTTCACCTCCACATAGATCCCATGCTCCAAACAAATTTTTAAGGTATTATTTATAAATAGTACAAATAAAGTTACTCATTTATCTCACCCACATCTAACAATATACACAATGGGTGAATCCCCAGCACCAATTTTTTCACATAAACATGTTAATCATCTTTTTGTTTGAGCATCTTTATCATCCATCTCCATAAACCTCATATTTAGAGAATCAATCACCTCAGTTCCAAAGTTTTCGCCCAAAATAATGCAATCATCTTGTGTACTTGATCTATGTGTATTAGGACAACTCTCAAACCTCAATGGATATACATGTACCATACTTGCATTATCTGAAAACTCAAGGGTTTCTTTTTGTGCTCTACTTAATAAACATGATGTGTGCACTACACCTGTTCCAAATATGCTTCCTAGAAACCACTTACAAAACATGATAATTGTAATATCTAAAGTAGTGCCAATAGAAGTAATATCCACATGATCTTCTCAAAACTTCTGATTCAACTTATTTAACTCAATAAGCACATCTATAAGTGGATGCAAAATTGCACTTGAAATATTGTTGACAAGTCATACATTTTTTCTCCCCTAGCTCCTAATCTTTCAACAAAGTATGCGAGTCTTTCCATGACCTTTCCTCTAGACAACCACCCGATTTGGTGAATTTGCAACACCTTTAACTTGGTGAATTGGAATGTTTCCATTTCACAAGAATAAGCTTTATTTGCAAATTTATAAATAATTGTAACTCTAGAAAATGAGAGGAAACACAATTTGTTGTTAAGGCTTCTTGATGAGTTGTGCAATGTATATCTAATAAATGAGGAGCATCTCAAAAAAGTTTAGTAGATAAACCTTCATGTATACCCTTCATGGCAACAGCGCCATCAAATCCAAATCCAACTAATTTCATAAAGTATAGATCAATCTCTACTAAAAGGGTTGTTACTACATCATACATAGATTGAGTTGTTCCATCCTTAATATGAAGCAAACGTACAAATTTTGTCATGTTGACCTCTTCCTTCATTTGTCAAATATGTAATATATATAATAAAATGTGGCTCCATAGTTCTATCTATACTTTCATCAAGTAAAATTGAGTAAAACAAACTATGGTGAATCCCATCTTTTAACATTTTCCAACATACCTCTTTAGCAGCTTGTAAAAACTCTTTTCCATATAGAGTTTATATATGCTTGAGTATTCATCTGTTAAAGACATGTTTGGGGTGTCTTTATACCTATTCAAGTCACAAATTGATTTATCCACTTTTAATGGTAAATAATGTATGGAAACAAAATATATATTTTAAATCACTAATATAATTCTCCTTCATATCTATTAATGTCTCTTTGATGCTTGATGGAAACAAAATATCTTTGATGCTTGATGGAAACAAAATACAAAATACATCTCTTTGATGCTTGTTTCTCATCAAAATCTCAATGGTATTCGAGTCGTATTCTTCAAGTGAATGAACATCAACATCATTTTGGAGAAGGCATGGTTGATTAAAATGTTGGCTGATATTAAATGCCTCAAGAATTGATGATTTTTTTTATCATTTTTAAGACAGCAAATGGGAGCCAAATTTTTGAAATATACACCTATTCAAACAACGAAAATTACCAAGTAATAAGAAAATTCATTATGTAAATATGAAAGATCATACAAATCATTTCTGAATTATTAAAAAAAATAAAAGATTGTGCAAATCATTTCTGAATTAAAAAAAGAAAAAAATCATGCAAATTATCTTTGATCAAAAAATCATGTTGTGAATATAAAAGTTTATTGAGGCAACCTTTAACGAAATAATAAAAAGTCACTATGCAAATATTAAATATTGAGCAATCAAACCTACAAGAGAGAATTATCATACTTATTTTCCTTCTGTAAATAATGGGTAAATTTGGAACTCTAAATTTTATTTGAAAAGTATACATTGAGCGTATTACAAAATATACTTTTAGGAAGGGTTATACCCCTCAAAAGGGTTAGGAAGGATTCAATTTTGATCACTGCTCCCCACTCATTTTTAAATAGAATTCTTGCTTACTCAATCTGAGCTACATCATTTCCACTCCAAAAAACAATTTTACCCACACCATATTCAAATTATGTGAAATTTTAACCACTTACACCCAATGCCATAAAATCTAGAACCAATTTTTTTTTTTTAAATATTAATCATAAAAGGTAGATAAAAGGAGAATCCAAAACCCTTGAAGCTTTGTCAAATGAACATTCTTCAAAAATAAAAAGAGCCCCCCATCAATGATTTCAGACCCTAAATGTTCAAATTCATTGCATCAAGGCACCATCTCAAGGTAAAAATATAGCTAATATTGTTATGTCCTCAAAACCTGAAGGGTCTTCAACATGCTATACATCGAAGACCTTGAATACTTTACTTCAAGATGAGATATTGAAATCTAAATCTATTGAATCTTTGCAATGTGTCCTTTGTTCCCGTGTCCTCGACAAATAATAAATTGAAACTTGACAATTACTCTGTCTCAAGTTTAGAGACAGATTTGAAATTTCACAATTACATGTAAGTCATTTAATGGCACTATTATTTCTCTCCTCCACACAAATTTCCTCTTTAAACTTGAAAATTTTACAAAGCTAATATATACAAAAAGAATACAATAAATAGGCCAGTATATAATGATCATACTCAAAAGGGTTAGTTCAAGCAGTGCAATCATCCGTCAAAAGCATGCTTCCAGTGAGGAGGTCACAAATCACATTCATATGCTGCTATTGTCACTGGCAATTGAGCTGCATTCCATACAGATATTTTGGTGAGGAGGTCATAAGTCACATAAAAGCATGCTTCCAGTGAGGTCATAAGTCACATTCATATGCTGCTATTGTGACTGGCAATTGAGCTGCATTCCATACAGATATTTTGGTGAGGAGGTCATAAGTCACATAAAAGCATGCTTCCAGTGAGGTCATAAGTCACATTCATATGCTGCTATTGTGACTGGCAATTGAGCTGCATTCCATACAGATATTTTGGCGAGGAGGTCATAAGTCACATAAAAGCATGCTTCCAGTGAGGAGGTCGTAAGTCACACTCATATGCTGCTATTGTGACTGGCAATTGAGCTGCATTCCATACATATATTTTGGTGAGGTCATAAGTCACATTCATATTGCTATTGTGACTGGCAACTGAGCTGCATTCCATACAGATATTTCGGTGAAGCGGAGACAATCCAAGTTTCCCAATGAAATTTTTCATCATAACAAAATAATGCTCATCGTAAATTTAGGACGACAAGATACAACTCGTTGATAGAGTTATAAAAACACTACCGAAGTTGAAATTAATCTTCTCAATATCTAATTAAAATGATCGAAGCTTGACACTCAGAATATTTTTCAAATACTACAGAAATATTAAAAAATAAAAACAAAAACCATGCTAAACAATAAGAAACTTATTTTATTATCTTCAAAGAAAGCTGGTGAATGGAACTCCAACCCTCTTCTGCAACAAAGGTCTCCAAAGGAAGGAAAGAGAAATGCTTTACAAGTCATTCTGGATTATATTTTGCAGGTGAAAGCACTAAACCTTCAAAAATAAAAATAATTTAATTTGAAGTCACGGCCTAGCCAGACACCAAAATGATGTCTGAGAGTTTGGTCAATCACAGTAATATACTTTCAACTTATCATTTTGAACAGATCAGTAAAGATGTATGACTGATCAGCATATTTATCATGAGTTTATTTCTGCACTCGCAATCAATTGTGAAGCACTACTCATTACAATTTTCTGATTACAATGCCCACTCTGCTCTAATCTTGTATAATCTTTCGTATTGCATTTTGCTTTCAAGCATCAGAGCTTCTCAATCACAATGTAATAAAACTTATCTAGATGTAAATGATATATATTCGATCTATTAATTTTTAATAAAATAAACATCATTTTCATATAACACCTGCAGACATCAAATCTAATCAATTGTGTCCAACCAATTGTCGTTACAGAAGCTCTTTTATCACAAATGAAAGTACTTAACAATTAGAAGTACGCATGGATGTCCCGAAACTCGTATCGTATTATCTCTTGCATACAAACCATATATCTGAACTGTAACAGAATCAGAATACCTTTCTTCTTCTCATTAAAAATAAATGACAAGATCTAATTTGCTTCCATAACTACACCCGTATACCACAACGTATATCCCATATACTTGCCATTTACAAATTGTATATTCGATCAGTAGTGAAGTTACAGAGAATGTTTGTTCTTATACTATAGGACAATTGACAAAGGATTGATTTGCTTTGATATTCCATTCCGCTAATACATCAGAAAAAAATTAATTTAAATTCGTCGCAATCAGTGAAAAAGAATAATCCGTCTAGATCACAAGTCATCCAAACACTCACTTGAGATTGGACCGCATGCAAAGGCCAAAATCATATACTCTCCCGGCAAACAGGAGGGGCTTCATAATACACATTCTCTCTGGGCTTGAAGCAAGAAAGCTCACTTAGAACACCTTCCCAGAATAAGTAGTAGTTGGCAAAATCTAAAAAGATACTGGACCAAACTATGGAGAACAAATATAAAACGTGAAATGGAAAAGCTATCAGCTGAATAAAACAAAAGATTATAAAGAAAGAAAGAAAGAGCTTAAAACCAGAAAAGCATTAAGAGAAAATGAGGTATATCCCCTATTAGACTTTATCACCTCAAGTAAAGTTCATACATTGCTTGTTAAAAACTAGAGGTTGATATGGAAAATGTGACAACAGAGAGGGTTACGATGTCAAGTCAAATCTTAAAAGTTAAAACAAATTGTAGGTGTGCCTAGGTTTCCCAGATGACTAATAGAGAAACTATACAGAAGATTAAAGATGAAACACAAGGGAGGAGCAAAGCTAAAACAAATTAATAAATGAAAAAGGTCGATGCACAAAGAAGGTCCAAAACAAAGTTTAGAACAACCAAAGTTTGTATGTTATGTTCAGAAACTAGAGTTAGAGGACCCTCCGTAGCTCATTACAAGATGGACCTAACCATTATTATCTTGGTAGTCTGCTCCTCATTTTGCTCAATTTAAAGCTTTCATTCTATCATATGCCAGTCCAAGCCTGAAAACCACAGAACACATTTAGCAAACACACTTCACAATGGGTGGTAACCGTATCAATTTAAATTACACAATGCATTGTTCAATTTAGTACCCTCGCCATTCATCCTCATGTCACAGCCCTTGGTGAACCAGTTTTAACCTTTCTTGTTTACATCTGGTGTACTATTCTTTGACTGCAATCCAAACCTAAAACAAGGTAGCGAAACAAAGAAATTATAACATGCAATTATAGGAACCGTGGTGAGCTCATCCAGACACAATTTAGATCTCTGATGGTGAAAAAAATAAAATTTCCCTAAGAATTCAAGTCACCAGTAACAAAGATGAAAAGCCTGCTCTTTACCTTGCAGCCCTAGCTTCCTTTTTCTCCTCTTCAATACCCAATCCAAATCTCACCAAGCGAGCTTTCTTTTTTGCCTCTTCACTATCAGCATCGGAACTCACAGGAAGTCCAAACCTATCCAAACGGGATCAAGCATTAAACACCTTGTTAATAATAAAAATTTAAACGATATATAAAAAGGATGATCACAAACAAATGCAATAAAATAAACTATAATATTAACTAATAACTACAGTCGATCAAAACAAAACCTTTCAGCCCTAGCTTTCCTCTTCTTCTCCTCTTCTACTTTTGTCACTCCAACTCCGGAGGATTTGGCCTCTGGAGCATCAGTTAAAGATCCACCAAATCTGCACACAAAAAGAAAGCAACAGTGCTATATGAAATGTTCATGGAGGACCTCATTTAGAGAAAATGCCACATAAATGACCATTAAGCATAGGACCGCATTAAACCATAGTTAACTTTAGTCAGAAAATTTCAAAAAATCAGTGTAACCTAAGGTTCTTAAAAGAGATGAGAAAACAATAGACGCATTCTATGCTTCCATAATATTCAAAAAAAAAAAACATTTCCTGTATTTTAAAATAACTTTATCTCTTTACAGTTTATTTAATTTATATTAAAGTACGTCTCCTAACCTATAAGTTAGTTATGTAATTAATTATTTACTAACCTGTAACTTGTAAGTAATTAATATAAAAAGATGAGGTTTCACTAAAATGTCATCTTTGTGAAGACATCCTAGCATGTATATCTTTTGATGTGACGGACTCAAGCTTCCAATTATTTGTAATAATTTTAGGAAAGTTCTTATCAATTCAATGACAGATGGAGTAAATGGATAGTGTGCTCAACCACAGAAAAGGGCTCCAGCCCCATTCTATTAGCAGGGTAACCGTTATGAAGCCCCTAGACAAATCCATCTTGCAGCTAAAATTCTGGTGGACAATGCCAAACCTCAAGATCAAGACGGTCTCACCATTTCCATCTGGCAGCCTCGTAACTTATTTCTAAATCAAAACCTTAGGCGATCAGCCAACATAGGTCGAGGCAATTGAAGCCAATGGAAAGCTCAGTTCATGTGGGTATTACAAAAATCTAGATAAACAGGTGACAGAGATACACAATAACACAATATTATATTATGAGTAATTGGTGCAATTATTACAGAGTTCACCTCCTTATATATGGACGGAACAAATCATTTCCACTCATGAACATGGCATAAATTTGCTATACACCAAAGTACAAAATCATAACTAAATCATAAAGTAACTTTTATTACACAATGTAAAACTTATATCCTGATGGTGGGGAGGTGCCTTTCAAGACTATTTGAATTTTGGTCTAACAGAGATGTCGAAAGCAAATGGATGTCCTTTGTCAACCTATATTGCACAGGGACCTGATGTTTCAGGGACTTTGGCATTCCTCATAAACATCCCAGATTCCCAACAATGGCAGTAAATCCAACGCGGACTTTCCAGAAACATTCCCGTCGTACCCACCTTGTTCCTTGACAAATTCATGGACTTTTCAAGAATCATCCCAACCTCCCTCAATTTGCTAGGGTACTCCTAAGTTCCTAACCATCCCCCCACACTAAAACCTTTTACAATAATTTTTGAAATGAAGATATATATATATATATCTAAGTTGCACGAAACGGGGAAACGGGGACGAGTTGGAAACGTGACCCTCCAAAATTTAGGAAACGGGGAAACGCGATATATATATATATATATATATATATATATATATATATATATATATATATATAATTATTTACAGATTATATACAGAAACCGAGTTGTCGTTGCTCCAAAAAACGAAGAAACACTGCTGTGACGCTCTCTCTGCTCCAATCGCTCACACCACTTGCTTGCTGCTCCAATCTGCTAACAACCTAACACTCACAAAAAATGCTAAATCAATTAAAAAAAAAAATATATAAATAATTAATAAACCATTCACGAATTTAAAACTATGTAATAAGTATTAAAAAAAACTATGAAATAACGATTAAATAAAAACTATGTAATAACTAATACTATTAACTATTAAAAATACTATGTAATAACTATTAAAAAAAAACTATGTAATAAGTTAATAACTATTAAAACAATTATAACATTTGACATAACGATTAACGATTAAAACTATTAAAACTATGTAATAACTATTATAACGATTATAAAAAATTTAAAAACTATGTAATAAGTTATTTAACATTTGATAATATTAAAAAAAATAAAAAAATATACTAACCTCAGCTTACGGCTCGAGCAGCAGCAGGTTAGGGCTCGCATCCTCGCATCCTCCTCGCGTCCTCCGAGCAGCACCACTCACAGTCGCTTACGGCGGCAGGCTCACAGTCACAGTCACGCTAAGGCCACCGGCTCACACTCGGAGCAGTAGCTTATGGCTCACACTCACAGTCGTTGCAGAAATCTCACTAACAAACAGTCATGTTGAGGCCGCCGACAGCTAAACGATCGCTGAGTATTATTTCGTGTGATAGAGGGATGCGTATTCATAAGGTTTGGAGGACAGGAAGCTTCTCGAATTAGCAGAACCCCTAACTGGATCTCACACATTCATTAAAAAATCGAAATTCTAGCTTAACCTAGCGTTGACGGGCTGACCAAACCGGAAACGTGGCAAAATTTTAAAAATCGAGATTGAAACGGGTTTCCGATTGGATGAAACTGGTTTCTGATTGTGAAACGGGTTTCGAAATTTTTGAAACGGGTTTCACTGACGTTCCGTACGCGTTTCAGAGTTTCCGTACGGAAACGGGCAGGGGACAGGGGGAGGTAGCCCGTTTCCTGCAACTTAGATATATATGCAAGCCCAATTAGTTAGCTCAATTGGTTCAAAGTTTCAAACCAATTGTTTCGAGGCAAAGTTCATTGTTAGGTCTCTGATACTACTCCAACTGGGGTTCGAGTCTAGTTGAGTGCCACTAGGTTACCAATGCCTATGTCTGGCAGTTAAGTTGCCCTCCATTTAGATTTACACATGAACATGTGGTGCAAAGATAAAGCAAGAGAAGTTTTTCCCGACCCTTCCAAGTTCAAATCTCACTAAGGTTTGTTCCAATAGAAAAGAAACCAGTTCTTTGAGCCCCATCCAAGAACACATGTGAGTTGCACATATTCATTATGAGACCCTAGATCGACTTGGAGGATGTCTTACTTGATTGACCAAATATGACCTTGTTTATGGGCTTTAGCCCAAAACTGAGGCACATTAGCATGTGGTCTAACGAAAAATGCAACCCTTAAGCCCATGCAGGAACACATGCAAAGTGCACATACATTAGTCATGAGTTCCAAGCTCAAGTTGGACCAAACCACCACCTCATTTCCAAGCTTAAGCCCAAAAGGTCAAAGCCAAGTGGGTTAGTTCAATCAATTCAATCTAACTATTTCAAGGTGGCGTTTATTGTGATATATTTGATTCTTGTGCAACTGAGGTTAGAGTCTAGTGGAGTCTCATTAGTTTACCAACCACTATTGTGGCCGGTGATTGAATATATTCCAGGAAAGTGATTGAATCCCGCAAGGTTTTCCTTATGTGGGCACAATTCCTCCTGAAAAATAAAACCTAAGATAAAACATGAAAAACCATGAACTTTTCATTTTCAGGGCAGCCTCTCACTTTCTCAAAGTTGCCATCCATTGAAGTTTTCTAACACTATCTTTTGGAGTCACCATTCGATGCTAGAGCAAATGATTTTGCTCAGAATCACAAAAGGATTTTCCCAATGTGATTCAAAGGCTCGACAACCTAATTGTTGCACAAACATTATGGTGTTTTGAAGGGCATATTTCCATATCCAGGTTTTGCCTGTTTATTGCAGTTTTTATTGGTTAAATTGATCAATTTTGAAGTCATTGAAGTTTGCATTGTGGGAAGCTAAGGCTATTGTTTTTTTTGCATATTTTCTTGCTTGCATTTTGTCCAAATTATCAAATTAGCATGTTGTAATTTTGTAACTTACAAGCAGTTTAAAGTTTTGGACCTTTGCCATGTCAATTGAGAATAAGCCATACTAAGATATTTCAATTTGAGAATTGAATTATGTACTTGGCATTCTTATTTCTAAAAGTTGATATTTATGCAGTGAACTACTTCTATATCATGAATTCTTGCGAACACCACTTACCTCATCCACCTCCACCCCTCATTCCCCATTCCAGAAAGTTGTGCAGCATAGATGTTGACCAATTGTTTGACAAAACTCCTAAAAGGCATCTAGGCCTAGAAGAGGGATTTTGTATCTTTGTTAAGTTCTTGACTACGAGATCAATCAACCTGGAAGTGAAAGGTATGGATTTGATTATTGCAGTTAAGAAGAATATTCAAATCAAGGAAGGGATTCCCACGTATTGCCAAAGACTACTCTTCACCAATAATAGTTAGAAAATGACCACATGTTGTGTGAATATAATATTTTGAAAGAGTCAACTCTGCACCCCGTGTTAATTTTTATAACCCCGGCACTAGATAAACAATGCCTAGTGATTTTTCCTTGCTAAAAGTTAAATTTCAGCTCACTGATTTATTTGCATTTGCTAAGATCTATTAACAGAAATTTAAATAGCGGAAGCAATACCAATGAAAACAAATCTATTCAATAAAAACGCACACAGAATTTCTGCCCTTCAAATCAGTTTTTCATTCAATAATCCCCAAGCTTACAAGGGCTGCCTTGTTGGGAAAAAGGCCCTGAGAAAAATACAACAGCAAACCTGGCAAAATGCCCTCTACAAAAATATCCTCCTACTGCAAAACTACCCAGCAAACCCCCATTGCATGTTATTGTATTGTATGGCCTGTCCAGCGTTGTTGTACTGTCCGTACAGACTGTACGGACGTGCCTGCCCCTACAGATCTACCCGCACAACCGTGCCCTGCTGTACTGTGTGCCCGCGACTCTATCTGTACAGCCACAACCTGCTTACTGTGCTCACACGGCTCTGTCTGTGCAATCTGCTGACTGGTACAACTTCCGTACAGACTGTACGGATGGCTGTCTGCCTGGAACCTCTGCCTGGCTGGTACGATCCCCCTAGAAGATCTCTGACTGCTGCAAACTTTCTCTCTGCCAAATTTGACAAGTGGAAGTGCTTCTCCACTTTCTCTTGTGTCTCTCTTCTCTCCTTGGCTGCCTTTTCTCTTATTGAGATGAACCAAAACCCTAACTCCAATGGTTGAGATTAGATCTCACTCACTTGAAATCAATGGCTAAGATTCAATTAATTAACTTAAATCACTAATGCCAAAAACTTAAGCATTTCTCCAAATTAACCTCACTTAATCTAAAAAGACATTCACTTTAATAATTGACTTTAATAAAGTGAATTTCCACGTTTTTTGAGAGGTATTAGTGATGATTTCCATAAGACATACACTCACACAAATACCTATCTGAGCTACAAACATCAACACCTCATGTTTTGGTTGTGTGGAGGCACGATGAAAAAAGAAGGACCTCAGCTAGCAATGAAAAACTTTCAATAGCAAAAGGAATTCTCAAGAACAAAGCTAGGGTACCCTCCATTCCGAAAAATGCCAAAACAACACCTAGTTCACTCCCAACTCAACATTGCCCAACTCTTCACCAATGCCTAACTAATAACCTCAATGTCAATCTTGAAGATTGATCGCACATGGGTGAACTAAGAGTGGCATTTTTGGCACTCGGCTTGAATTGCGGGTTCAATGGTCAATGGCCCTGTTACCGGATGAACTAGCAGGGTTAGCCTAAGATGACAAATGTAAGAGAAGTGACCACTATCACCTTAGTCAATTCTCTAACTTCTTAGGAGCCCTTATGTGGTCTCCTTTTTGGGATAATCGTTGGAGAATGCTCTGAGATTCCGTAGCACCCTGTTCTCCTTTTTGAAGTGAATCATTACCGAATTCCCTGAAAATCGGCAGCACTTTTAAATTTTGTTTTGAAAGGTTGCTATCAATTGGAGAATGTGAGTATTAAATGTAAAATGCAATTTAATATGAATGTATGAAGTTTTACTTATATTCCATTGTTTAAAAAAATTACGAGTGAAATTTTGGGTTTTAGTGACAAGGTCATCACAATTAGAGACAAAATATCCGAAGTCTACCCATGTATATACCATATAAGGGTGAGCCCGGTGGGCTAGCTCATGTGGTTGAGCGTTGTAAGTTGTGAGCAGAAGGTCTCGGGGTCAAATCCCCGGGTGGCTATACATCGCTATATAAGGGCCTCACTTATATAGCGATGACTAGCAATGACTAGCAATGGCATCATTATCTGGCTCGAGCTTGGACTCCTCAATGTCATCTACGACTACAGTAGTAGTAGTAGTACTAGTTGAACACCTCAAAGCACGAGGTTAGGGTTCATCTTATAGCTCTAGGATTAGGGTTAGATTATAAGTTGCATGAAACAAGGAAACAGAGACAAGTTTCCAATGAGCAAGGACAATTAAAAAAATGATTGTGAAACAGAAATCATAAATCATACATGTCGACAAATCATTGCCTATATTGGAATCCTATTCATTAATAGCACCCTATGCCTTCCTCTACTAGGTTGTAGCCCTTGCCTCTACCTTGAATATCAAAGTTGATCCTCGAAGGACATTAGTCAACAACTCAACACCCTACAATTTTGATGAAACTTCCTAATCCAATCCTTAAAATAAGGTAGAAAGAACTTCCCATGCTTAATAAGTGATTTTGCTTGCGTGAAGAGTACATTTTTATTAAGGTCAAATAGGCAAGTTCAACAATCAACACCCCCAACATCAAAGTATATAGAGGGGTTGATGTGCTTGATTAAATGCCAATCCCATACCCTTGTTTACCCCATTTTTCTCACACAACGTTCTATTTAATAGTAATAGTCATTGTTCCAATGGACACATTTAAGGTTTGGAGTTGAGGTTTTGTTTTTTATGCAACCTACAACAAGGGTTTGTGACATTCAATCTTCTATTTTTTTCCAATATTTTTCGTTCTCGCGAAATGTAATTGTAAAGTGCTAAGAAGAGGGGGAAAGCATTGATCTTGAATTAAAAGTGAAAAATTTAAAAGCCTTGAAATCTACTTCTTCCCAATTATTTAAAACAGTGAAACCAATATTAAAAAACCTCAAGAGTTTTACCTCAAAAGAAGTAAACATATTTTTCCCCAAGCTCAAATCCAACCATGATTTCAATGCTTCAAACAAAAGAAATGCCAAAACACTAATTCTCCTAAACATTTTGACCAAGAAAAAATTTATTGGGTGCATCCATTGATTCTCCATTTATAGGAATAAAGAGGATGCCTTGTCAAAAACCCTAATTTGGTGTTTTTATTTAAGGATCCATATCCACATGTAAAAGATCTCAAGTTCCACCCCCCATGTGGTTTTTGCTAAATTGCAACAACTCCATATACAAGAATAAAAGATTAATGATGTGAGTACCTCACTAAACATCACAATTTGGTGTTTTGGTTAAGGATCATGTTGACTGGCAAAATATCATGAGTTCCAAACCCCAATCAATATTTCTATATTACAACAACTCCATATAAAAGATTAAAAGATTAATGATGTGGGTACCTTGTTGAACACATGGCTTTAGCATTTTTGTTGAAGACCCGTATCCACAAGTTAAAGGTCTTGAGTTACATCCCTCAAGCTTGCAATCTCATAACTCTATATACAAGATAAGAAGATTAATAACATGGATGCCTTGTTGAACAACCCATTTTGGTGTTGTGCATAACAATCCATATACATAAGTAAAGGTCACAAGTTCCATCCGCCAAGCAATTTTTTCAAATCATGACTCCATACGCAAGAATAGAAGATTAATGACTTGGGCGCCTCGTCAAACAACTCGATTTGGTTTTTTGTTAAGGATCAATTCCCACAAGTAAAAGGTCATAAGCTCCACCCACCAAACGCTCTTGCTAGATAGCGACAACTTCATATATCATAACAAAAGACTAATGACATGAGTACCTCGATAAACACTTCGCTTTGGTGTTTTGGTTAAGGATCAATATCCACTAGTAGATGGTCTCAATGTTCATCCTCCAAGTAGCCTTGCTAGATAGTAACACCTTCATATACAAGAATAAAACATTGATGTCATGGGTACCTTGCCAAACACACCAATTTGGTGTTTTGCTTAAGCATGTATAGCCATTTTTAAAAGGTCTCTAGCTCCAAATGCCTAACAATCTTGCTAGATCACGACAACTCCATATAATAGAAGATTAATGATGTGGCTACCTTGTGAAACACCCCAATTTGGTGTTTTGGTTAAGGATCCATATCCTCCTTATTAAAGGTATTGAGTTCCATCTACCAAGCAATCTTTGCTAGATCGCAACAAATCTATATACATGAATAGAAGATTAATGACAAAGATACCTTGTTGAACATCATGATGTGGTGTTTTGGATAAGGATCTATATCCACAATTACATGTCTCGAGTTCCATCCCCCAACAATCTTGCTAGATCACAACATCTTCATATGCAATAATAAAAGATTAATGACATAAGTACAGTAATTTGGTTAAGGATCCATAGCCAATAGTAAAAGGTCTTGAACTCCATATCCCAACTAGTCTTTCTAGATAATTACAACTCCGTATACAAGAATAGAAGATTAATGATGTAGGTACCTTGTCAAACACCTTAATTTAGTGTTTTGGTTAAGGATCCATATCCATTGGTAAATGGAAATGAGTTACATACCCTAAAACGTCTTGCTATATCACAATAACACCATGTAAAAGAATAAAAGATTAATGATGTGTGAACTTTGACATACACTACAGTTTGGAGTTTGGGTGAAGGTTCCATATCCGTAGTTAAAAGGGTCTTGAATTATATCCCCCAAGTGGTCTATCTAAATCACAATAACTCCTATACAAGAATAGAAGATTGAAGATGTGGGTTCCTTGTCAAACACCTCAATCTGGAGCTTGGCTAACAATAAATTTCACAAGTAAATGGTCTTGAGTTATACCCTCAAAGCAAAGTCTATCTAGATCACGATAACTCCTATACAAATATAGAAGATTAAAGATGTGGGTTCCTTGTCGAACACCTCAATGTGGAGCTTGGCTAACAATAAATTTCACAAGTAAATGGTCTTGAGTTATACCCTCAAAGCAATATTGCTAGACAGTGACAATTCCATAACAAAAATAAAAGATTGATGATGTAGGTACCTGACCAAAAAACATTTAATTGTTATTTTGGTTTAAGGATCCATATCCATATGTAAAAGATGGTGGGCTCCATCCTCCAAATGGTATTGATAGATCATGGCAACTCCACATACCAAAATAAAAGATTAATGATGCAAGTACCTTAACAAACACCTCAATTTGGAGTTTTGGTTAAGGATCCATATCCACAAATAAAAGTATTAAGCTCCATCCCCCAAGAAATCTTGTTAGATCAAGACAACTCTGTATACAAAAATACAAGATCGATGATGTGTGTACCTTGCCAAATTGTAATTCTAGTGTTTTGATTAAGGATCCATATCCACAAGGAAAAGGTCGTGAGCTCCATCACCCATGCGATCTTGCCAGATCAAGACAACACCATATACAAGAATCAAAGATTAATGATGTGGGTGCCTTGGAAAAAAGCTCGACTTGGTGTTTTCATTAACAATCTGTGTCCATATGTATGTAAAGGTACTTGAGCTCTCTTAATTGATCACAACAACTCAATAAGCAAGAATAAAGGACTAATGATGCAGGTACCTTATCAATCACCTTAGGTTAGGATCCATATCCACAACTAAAAGGTCTTGAGCTCCATCCCCAAGCAATCATGCTAGATTGAAATAGTACCATGTAAAGGACTAAATGATTAATCATGCAAGTACATTATTAATCACCTTGATGTGGTGTTTTGCTCAAGGATCCATATCCACGGGTAAAGGTCTTGAGTTTCAATCCACGAGCATTCTTGCTAGATAACAACAACTCCATTAACAAAAATAAAAGATTAATGACATGGATGTTATCCACAGGTAAAGGTCTTGAGTTTCAATCCCTGAGCATTCTTGTTAGATAACAACAACTCCATTCACAAAAATAAAAGATTAATGACATGGGTGCCTTATTAAATCCTATAATGTGGTGTCTTGGTTAAGGATTCATATTGACAAAGAACAAGTCTTGAGCTCCATTCCCCCAAGCTATCTTATTGGAATTTCGCAACTCCATACACCAAAATAAAAGTTAAGCAATCAGTGACATAGGTACCTTGTTGAATACCTCAATTTCATGTTTTGTTTAAGAATAAATATCCAAAGTTAAAGGCGCTTGAGTTCCATGCCCCCGTCAATCTTGCTATATTGCATCAACCCCAAATATAGGAATAAAGCTTAATGACATAAGTACCTTCAACTTTGTCAAACCCCTCAATTTGGTGTTTGGTTAAGGATCCATAACCACAAGTAAAATGTCTTGAGTTTCATCCCCTAAATGGTCTAAATTGATTACAACTACTGAATATACAGGAATAAAACATTAATGATGTGGGTACCTTGTCAAACACCCTTGTTTGGTGTTTTGGTTGAGGATCCATATCCACAATATCAAGCCTTGAGTTTCATCCCAAAAGCAATCTTGCTAGAACACAACAAGGGTACCTTGTCAAACACCTTGGATCCATATCCACATGTAAAAGGTTTTGAGTTCCAGAGTAACCCAAAAATCTAACACCATATTCACAAGTAAAGGCCTTGAAACAAGAAAAAATCCTATCTAATTTCACAACAAATAAAGATTGAAACCTTGCACCAAAATAAAAAAGTAAACCTCATGTCTTCATTAATCATCAATCTTGAGAGTACAAAGAGTTCCATCAAGCTTCAACTCCTAACTCCTAAGCTCCAATATGACATCACTTTAACTCCCAACTCCTCCATCACAAATGAAATGGTGAGAAAGCACCTTTAAATAGAGAGGGCTAGATCTCTAATACAATAAATACAATCATTTTCCTAACTAACTCCATGGCAAGTCCAATAATAATAATAAAATTGGACTTAGTTAGGTCCTACCCCCATCATGCTAAGTCAAAAGGTCTTCATCCCCTCTAAGAGAATTTGCTCCACTAGAAAAATGATAAAATAAGGAGAATCTCCAAGAGAGAGGACGAACTACTAAAATAACCCTTGATGACCAACTAAAGATGTCGAAAGGTTCATATAGGATTCACCCTCCAATAGATATGAATGCAAGAAACAATAAAATAATCCTTAACATAAAAGAGTGTCCACATAAAAACTCCTCCAAGGTGCACCCTCCAAGATGCACGAGTGAAATAACAATAAAATATCCTCCCTCTAAGAGAGTGCTCCTCAACAATGTCCTTAAACTAGTAAGATGCAACCACCCATGTATGAAGGAAGAGGACACTCGCACAAACTCCTCAAAATAGTAAATGATCAACCATCCACGTGTGAGAGAAGAAGGGCGCTCCAACAAATTCATACATATGTGTGCAAGATTCCAACTAACTCAAGTGCTCCACAAGAAAAAGTTCAACTAATCAAAATAGCAAGGCTACTTGTCCCATGTGCAACCATCTCAATCAAATATTCAATCAATTCCAAGTTGGTTACAACTACCCAAATAAAATATTCCATCATTAACCAACTCCTCATGGTTTCTCCCTAGGGAGGTGTGCCAACCACCTCACACATGTGAAAGGAGCTAGAGCGATCTAAGAGAGAGAATAATGCAATGTAGCTTTGACCATGAAGAGGAGACCACCTAAGAGATGTGCCCTAGAAGAACGTGCCATCTCAACCACCTCCAACCAACAAATGAAGTGTGGGCTAGGAGATAGTGCCAATGGTGACTGATCTCATCAAAGCATGTGCCAATACCACGTGTATTTTTCAAACCCCATCAACTAATTCACCTCAAACCAGGTGCACGAGAGAGGAGCGACCTATAGAAGTGTGCCAAGGTATTATACTCATAAATAATCCTCCACATACCTTGGAATCTATGCCATGGGCGAGCACTCCATAGAATAAGCATTCATAACCTCCAACAAACCTCCCCCATGTGTGAAAAGAAGCCAATGAAGGAAGACACTAGTGTTAGTCTTTAAAAGAATTAAATTAATCAATAAATGGTTAAATCAACCTCAACATTTGTCCACTAAGGCTAAACTTATATCAAACCATAGTTCAACCTCTAATTAGTCATCAACTCTAATTAAATCACCATGAACATGTGTGTGATTGAAGAGGGGGAAGGGGATGTGGGGGCACTCCGTCAAGTGTTGTACCATGTATTGTTCTTCCTAGTGAACCCCCACCATGATAACAACATAATGGAAAATCAGAAGCTCTACCTAGGCTTGAACCTAGGGCACACCACCAAAGAACTAACGTAATTGATATCACATCAAACCTTTAGGACAAGGTTCTTCCCAGTGAAACCCAACCATGATAACAACATAATGAAAAATCAATAGCTCTACCTAGGCTTGAACCTACAAGACAGCACTAAGGGGCAATAAAATAATTAATATCACATCAAACCTTTACGAAAAGACTTAATCATCAAGAATGTGCAGTAACCCCCTTCTCGAACTCAAACTTAGGAAATATTACATCAAAAGGCACTAACACTATTCATTACACATCCCCCTAAGCAATGTCTAGAAAATGTTACAACATCAATTCATGTCACCTGCAAAAATCCTACCAAGGCAAAGTGCACTACCACAACACATCAACACCAAAGGAAAGGGGACATGAAAAAGTGTTAACTCCATCTAGCATCAAATATGTCCCCATCACAAATTCAACCAAAGGGGACCATGTAGAACACCCCTTTCCTAGTGACACCAAGCATACAACATCATCAGATGTAACCAAGAAGCATCCATATGTTAAGAGAATGAAGAAACTAAATGAAAGAAGCATCCCATCCTAAAACAACCATCAACCAAGAGAAGTAAACGTCCTCCACCAAGGAACTTCATCAAATATCCATTCTGAAGAAGAGAGATGTAGGAAGATATAGATCCCCCAAGTCCTTCAAGATGCTCCAAGGTACCAGTTGAAAACCCCAATGTGAAACCTTTAGACAATATGAAGTGTAACAAGTACCCTATCAAACCCCTTAGTTTAGTGTTTTGGTTAAGGATCCATATCTATAGGAAAAAGGTCTTGAGCTATATCCCTAAGCACTCTTGTTAGATATAGACAACTCTATATACAAGAATAAAATATTAATGAGATGGGTACCTTATGAAACACCTCAATTTGGTGTTTCAATTAAGTATCCATATCCACGAGGAATGAGTCTTGAATTCTATCCCCCAAGTTGTCTTTCTATATCGCAACAACTCCATATACATAAATAAATACAAATGATCTAGGTACCTTATCAAACAATCTGATTTAGTATTTTGGATAAGGATCCATATCCACAAGTAAAAGGTCTTGAGCTCCATCCCTCAAACACTCTTGCTAGATTGCAACAACTCCATATACATAACATATTGATGATATAGGGACCTTGCCAAACACCTCAATTATGCATTTTGGTTAAGGATACATATCCATGAATAGAAGGTCTTGAATTCCTAAAACATCATCTTTAGTTCAAACAAACTACAAAAATTTCAAATGTTTAAGAATTCTACGTGTAAATTTGGGTAATCCAACTCAAGCTCCTTTGATGCACTTGATGCAACATATCATGATAATAAGTGACATTTATTGTTCCCTCGATAAATGTATTTATTATTGTGTATGCATTCATACATCAAATTTGACATGGGGTGTGCAAGGAGAGCATCCCAAGGAGTGAAAGAAGCATCTCCACAAGGGTATGGGATGTGCTCTTGTCGTATACTGGTCTAGGTGCCCCCTATGAATGATAAATTGCCTCTCCATGTCTTCTTAAATAGCAATTTTTGAGAGGTATGGTGTCTACTACTCCTTGAAGTAGGCCTCAATCCTCTAGACATACCATCTTTATGGCCTCATGATTTTGAGGTCATCATACCCTAGGACCCTAAGAAGGAAACCACCTTCTATCATAATTATATAGGTCATGTGGCTAAGATTTATTACTTAAAGGATCCAGCTTGGAAGGAATAACTAAATCTTTAACCAAAAAGAACCTCCCTCTATCAAGGTCAAAGAAAAGAAAATAGATATCCTTAAAGAATCCATCATGGCAAATTATTCTAAAGAAAGGTCCCACTCCTCCCTAGATCTTAGAGAACGAGAATGCACACAAAACTAGGAACTTTGTCAATGGACCTCCTCCAAGTAAAAAATATCAATTGTCTCCTAATGTAGCCCTCTTATCACCTAAACCCACTTAAAAACGATATAACCAACTTGGTCAACACATGGTAAATGTTGAAATTTTCAATGCATGACTTACAAACTAAAACCCTAGAGAGCTAGAAACTTCAAGAACTCTAAAAGTCATTGTGGCTATGCTAGATCTACAAACAAATACATGACTAAAAATTATAACCACGAGTACAATAAGAATCTACAACACTCAAATCACATCTGCTTTCTTTATTGATTGTAAAATAACATTGTACAATAGCAATCACTACAATGTGATTGCCATTGTACAATGCACAAGACCTTACCTCCAAGCACCTAGAATGGAGCACCCAATCTACATGCATGTCTGCATTTGGCTCCTAGGAATATGCATCTTACTTGGAGAAGACCAAACCATGCTAAGCACCCCACTTCTGTCTTTGGGATCATCACCCACTTTTAAAACTAAACACTTGATTAAAAATAGAAAAGTGAACTCAAAATACTAAAAAAAAACTCTAAATCTGAATTGGTTCTAATATAGTAATTATGGACAACTAAAAAAGCAAAATCAAAATAGAAAAGAACTTCTAAATCATAATTGAAGCTAATCTACTAATGGACAACCTAATCTAGAGAAGGTTGAGGTTTGAGCATGCATGCACCCACTCCTCCATAAATTCTCCACCATTACATAACCATTTTTTATGCATTCATTGTTCTGATAAGTGTGTGATAAAGGTCTTAAGAATATTGCAAAAGTTGTTACTATAGAGTGTCACGTTCCATGACCTGCCTGGTGGCCTTCAGAGGCCATGGGAGACCTCTGTTACATTTTTTTTCTTCAATTCCTTCCAATTTCACCCACAGCCGCAATGGGCTCCAATCCGCAATTCACCATTGTGATCTGCAATCCGCCTTTCCGCGTTCCGCAGTCCGCATGCGGAACTCGAAAGTCAGATTGCCAAAACCAACTCTATATCGAAATCGCGCTTCTGCAATCCACAATGCGGAAGTCAGAAGCCAAATTCAGCCTCGAAAATCTATCTATCGAAAGTCGGATTCCTCTGTTTGCTATCCCGGCGAAAATTACCTCCCGCAATCCGCTATCTGCAACTCGCTTGCGAATGCGGAATTGCGGAAATCCATATTTCGATTCCGAGGAAGTTTTACCTCCCACAATCCGCATTCTGAATTCCGCATTGCGGATGCGGAAATGCGGAATTCTAATTTCGGGGAGAATTACCTCCTGCAATCCGCATTCCGCATTGCAGATGCAAAAATGCGGAATTCCATATCCCAATTTCGAGGAGAATTACCACACGCAATCCGCATTCCGCATTTCGCATTGCAGATGCGGAAATGCAGAACTCCATATTCCAATTCCGAGGAGAATTACCTCCGCAATACACATTGCGGATGCAGAAATGCGGAATTCCATATGCCACTAATGGTTGGTCCCCGACCTCCGCAATCCGCGATCCGCATTGTGGATGCAGAAAGGTCCTTGCAGATGCAGAAGGGTCAAGACCAAAGACCCCTGCTCCAGCAAGCTTCTAAGGCAAACTTCCAAGGGTCATAACTCCCTCATCCTTAGTCCAAATTGGACAAGGTCGATACCGTTGGAAAGCTCTTGAAGAGCTCTATCCAATGGTGTAATACCTGCCACAACTGAGGTCTCTAACCTTGTTATTTTTCCAACTGAAGTTGTTGCCCATAACCTCCTCTAAGTGCCTTTAACCTTCTTCAAGAACTCAACCTGCCCTCTGTCATGACTTCATCCCTTTCCATTACCAACAGAGGGATCATGGAGCACTACAAGGGCTTCCAACACCCTTCCCCATGTACTGGCGAAGTCATACAATCCATCCACAAGGGTAAGCAAAGCATAAAAATACATAAGGTGCATGAAAGTAGGTCTAACCAATACCTCTACCACCTGCAAGGTTTGTAATGCATTAAACTCATGCAATTGAATGAAGTATTCAACATGAACTCAGCCTTCTACTTAGGATTATACACAGTCTATCTATTGATCAAATTCATACAACATTCATTCAACAACTTGAGCATCAACACATAAGCATAATACATGAAACATCACAGTTTAGTATTTACACCACAGAAACACTTATCTTTGAATCTTGAAGCTGCCCAAGCAACTGGCTAAGTGAGAGCAACGTTCCACCCAACCTTAGGTCTTTGTCCAGCCTATACTCTTTCAACTGAGAGACCACCCCCGAGTTGGGTTGTGCATCCACTAAGGAGGGCTAACTAGGCTCTCTAACAGTCAAGGTCCACTCCAATGCTAAGCCAACCTACAGTTGGGTTTGTCAAGCATACAAGGGCAACAAGGAGGATGGTGCTAAGAGAGTGAGCTCAAGCACAAAGCTACAGGCATCTCAAAACTCAACAGACATGGCACCCACATTACCTACCTCACCCAACATAAGGAAGGTCCTCTTCTCTGTTGCACAGTCCCTCAAGGCCCCTTCCTTTCCAGTGTTATTTAGGGTGGGCATAGAAAGTTCCAACTACTAGTTCTATGAGATTTCAGCCTTCACTGGGTTTATCAAGCAATCCAACCCCAAATCTGACCTTCTATCTCTGTTAAACAAGTTGGGATCTTCACAGGGTTGTGGACTAAGTTTTGTCCCACAACTTGACTCTCTGCACATCGATTCCAGTCTTCCCGCAGCATCCTCGAGCCGCTAACGCTCTGTAACTCATTTTAGGGTTTACTTTCAAGGATTTTATCAACAGATAACACATCCACACAAGGTTTCCATGGGCGTTCGGCTCTATAGTTTCGGTTTTACAGAGTCATGTTTTCCTTCTCTATTTCACGACTGGGCTCTGCAACTCGAGATCAATGAAATTCTGGGTCAACAGTCACATAGCCAAAACAGGATTTCCCCGGATTCACAGGTGATGGAATGGCTTCCGGGGCGAGTTGAACAGAACTCCCAAATCTCAAGGCGGTTCCCCTTTATCGACTTCCTCCACCGACCTTTCCTCCCCACTTTCTGTAATTGAATTCTATGTTAGTATGGGGAATCAATTCGGTTCCTCCTGTACAAGTGGCAGCAGGGGTTCCCATCCCATAACCCCCTCACCTCTCCCTAGTGGATACCATAGCCCCTTCTCATTAGCCGTCTCCTTAGCCAATTTCTTGGTATTTCATTGCTATATTAAATATTTACATCAATTACAATATCTCATGGCTTAGTAGCACATGAATAGTTCAAATGTCAAATACTTGCCTATGCAAACAAACCTTAAGCATCCACTAGTGGGGCCTTGGCCTTGAGCTCCACACTAGGGCAAACACACATTGCATGTACACAATATTTACATTGAAGCCAATCAATACTAAGGCAAGGTAGGGGTATTACAAAAAGGCTACTATTGATGAATTTCCTGCTGCAAGACCAACAAATCACATTGTGCCACAACACAAACATTACTATTGTGCCTCCTCCATTGTCATCGCGATTGTACAGATCTACTGAAGCATGCCATGTTGAAGAAGAAACACCTTCAAAACAACATGCAAACTCTAACACTCCCTCTTCATGGGAAAGGTGTTCCCCACCACACCAAGATACAATCACAGTGCCCCAAAACTCCCCTTTGCCAGGGGCTTCAAAAGAACATTGACCACCCATGAATTCGAAGGAATATACACCATGACCATTGCTCTATTATGTACTATGAAATCTCTTCAATACAAAGAAATAATTCAACAAACAAATGTCCTACATGTCAACTTCATGGACCAATATCCACAATCATGCATATCCATTCTTGTACATTTAAAACTCTAACAACTAAAGCACAAGTCTCAACAAGGTTAACTCCCTCTTTCAAAGAAAAACCTATACCAACAAATATGGACTCTTCAATTGTGTCATCTACAGCATGCTTGGAATCAACCGTTGATTCCATAGTGGGTTCTAGAACAATCTCCCAGACGGATTCCCAACATACCAGTGCTATATATGCCACTGCAAAACTAGGAGATGCTCCTAGATCATGACATCCCCACATACCTACTCTGCATGTGCTTCCAAAAAGCTTGGAAGAATACTCCCCCATCATAACATCTCATTATAGATGCTCTACATGTACTTCCTCAAAGTAAAAGCCTAGATAGCTAGAAACTTAAAGAACTCTCAAAACATTGTGGGCACAGTACACCAGATCTACAAACACATAACTCACTGAAAATTGTAACAGCAAGTACAGTAAGAATCTACAGCACTGAAATCACGTTTGTTTCTTAATTGGTCAAAAATAACGTACAAAAGCAATCAAACTCTCGCTGTGTATGTCTTAACAGAGACCTCACCTACTTATAAAGAGAAGTAGGCTAGGGTTTACAATACACAAGACCTTACCCCTAGGCACCTAGAATGAATCACCCAGCCTGCACGCATGGGTGTGACGTCCCCTTCTCCCTTGAACAACAGGGAAGGAAACATTAACAACCTACCGGGCTTTTGATAAACTTAGCCCCAATAATTTTTGCACATAAATAACTAACATTTAAAACTTCTATATGCAGATTCGATTCAATATAAACACAGCGGAATTAAACAATACATCTGCACACAGTTTCATCATGCATTCAACATATAAACAACAGTCATTAATTAAAATGCTTGCAAGGCATAGAATTAACATCAAGAATACTTATCTCGAATTATAATGGCCCAAACGACTGGCTACGTGAGAGCAACGTTCCACCCAACCATAGATCTCTATCCAGCCTGTATTCTTTCAGCTGAGAGATCACCCCCGAGCTGGGCTGTGTATCCACTAAGGAGGAACTAGATGGCTCCCTCACAGTAAGGGTTTCACTCAAACAGCCATGCTAAGCCAACACACGGTTGGGTTTCTCAAGCATGCAATAGGAGATGGAGGAGGATGCTAGTCCACTGAGCTCCAACCCAGAGCCACATACCCTTCAAACTAGACTCAGCAATCCCATCCTCTATTCACACATCCACAATCGGATTTCTCACAGCTTCGTTCAGCAAATAACCCCAAATCCGTCACTCGTTTTCTGAGCTGCAAAAACTGGGTTTTCCCATGGCTTTTGGGGTAGCTATTACTCCCAAATTCGCCCCAAGGTTCCTACCAATGGATCCCCCATTGGATTTCTCTGTCCAATACCAAAACGGGACGTTTTTGGCTTCCCAAAACGTGGGTTTCCTTCAAGTCGCGATTTCTGGTTTTCTCCTTGCTGGGAGCTCGTTTTTGGTTGGGCAAAATATGTCCCATACTTCCACAATGGAATGGGGATAAGGATGGAGCAACCCCCAAGATGTAGAGTGACTTGTGGGACAAGTCAAAAGAGCCCATACCTTCCCATACGAATTTCAGGGCTGCCCATGCTCCATCAAAGTCATTGACTTAATTCTTCAACCATTCTCTTACAACAGGAATAAATGTCATCTAGAAAGGTCAAATGGGTTCTCATAAAGACATATGGCAACCTATGGTTTACTCCCATAACCCCCTCACCACTCCCTAGTGGATACACGTGGCCCCTTCTCATTCGTTGCCTCCATAGCCAGTCTTGGATTTTTATATTGCCTGATGTTTATTTACATCCTATTACAATTTCCATGGCTTAAGAGCACATGGTATCAAATATCAAATACTTGCCCTTTAAATAAAATTCGGCTTTCACTAGCGGGGCCTTGGCCTTGAGCTCCACGCTAGGAAAACATACATCACATGTACACTGATTTACATTAAAGGCTCATATATCCTAAGGGTCGAATTGGGGGTATTACAATGGGCTAGGCTCCTAGGAATCTTCACCTTAACAGGAGAAGGCCAAACCATTCAAAGTACCCCACTTCTATCTTTGGGATCAACTCCCCTTACAAAAACTTGAAAATACTTAAATGACGCACTTTTCCTAAAACTGGAAAATCAAACTTAAAATAATAAAAAAAGCAACTTATAAATCCAAACTGAATCTAATCTACTAATTCTGGACAGTAACCTAATCTGGAAAAAACTAGTTGGTGCATTCATGCCCAGCATGCACACACCCTCTAACACTTGCATAATTGCTCCACCATTAAATAACCATTGTTGCACCCACACTGCGCTCCAGTTAGCCTGCCATGAAGGTCTAAAGATGTCACAGAAGCTGCTATTGATGAATTTGCTGCTGATGAATCTGTTGTTGCAGAACTTGCTTATCAAACTGCACCAATCTCCTTAACATTCTTCAAGATGATTCTAATACAACCACATGGTGCCCAATTCTATGAAAATGAAAAAGAACTTTGTGGATTACAAACAGAAGAGAGACGCAATGTTACTCTCTAGGCTCAGACTAATTGATAAAGAAATCTTGGTCCTAGACAATGTGTGTAAAGCATTAGTTTCGGATTTTGTTCTGGATAGGAAGAATGTAAGTGATAATATTGCCCACCGTACCGCTTAGATGTTAACACAGTTTCATGCCCAGCATGCACACACCCTCTAACACTTGCATAATTGCTCCACCTTTAAATAACCATTGTTGCACCCACACTGCTCCAGTTAGCCTGCCATGAAGGTCTAAAGATGTCACAGAAGCTGCTGTTGATGAATTTGCAGTTGATGAATCTGTTGTTGCAGAACTTGCTCATCAAACTGCACCAATCTCCTTAACATTCTTCAAGATGATTCTAATACAACCACATGGTGCCCAATTCTATGAAAATGAAACAGAACTTTGTGCATTACAAACAGAAGAGAGACGCAATGTTACTCTCTAGGCTCAGACTAATTGATAAAGAAATCTTGGTCCTAGACAATGTGTGTAAAGCATCAGTTTCGGATTTTGTTCTGGATAGGAAGAATGTAAGTGATAATATTGCTCACCGTACCGCTTAGATGTTAACACAGTTTCATAAAGGAAAAGTAGTCAACAAACAAACCCCTCGGACATGTTTCAAAACAAACCCCTCGGACATGTTTCAAAACAAAAGGGTAAGAGCCATTGACAAAACAAAAAACAAAAAACAACGATCTAAGCCAATGTCTTTAATCAATTGAAATTAAATTCATTCAAAAAAGATTTGCACGGGAAGGGCGAGTACCTTGCAGCTCGGACCCTCCGTTTCTCTTCTTCAGACATCTGAACCGAAACCCCAAAACGCTCTGCCCTCCGCTGCCTCCTTTCCAGATCAGAATTAGGGTTTTCTGAGGCATTCTTAACCGGAGCGGAAGATAAAACCACAGTTGTCGCCTCTGGTTCTGCGGATTCGACTGATGTTTCCTTCCGTTGGGCATCTCCAGATTTCTCTTTGACTTCCTCCTCATGAATTTTCTGGGGCAATTCACGGCCACCAGATTCGACCACAGGCTGCTTGTCTGCGTAGTTCTCCTGCGGTTTGTGTTGGGTTTCGCGGTCTGTTAGTGAAGAAGAAGCTTTCAAGCCTCCGGCATCCATGGCGCCCTGCATCCCCTGGACAGTCAGTTTCTTCCAGTGGATGGCACCTCCCTTGGACGAACTGTCTGCCGTCGCCATTTCTGAATCCGACGCGAAGCTTTTAAACGCACTTTAAGACTTGGAGGGAATGAAAGCCCTAGGCTGCCATAGAAAAATAAAGAAGAAACCCTAACCAACCAACATCAACTCTGGGAAGGCCCTGGTAATGAAGACAGAAACGGAGGAGGGAAACACAGAGCGCAAATTGATGGTTTTTAAGAGTGAAACCGCCATCACATTCTGTCAGCAGAATATATTCTTAATGCGTTCGAATGTTTTTATATGCTTTCCATGCCTTTTCTAAAAGAATATTTGGCCTTCTATGTTTTTGAAAAATTTTAATATTTTTTTATTAATATTTATGTCCATATTAAATAAGAGTTCTGGTGTTTGAGCAATTTTACGCGGAGGGCTTTTGTTTTTGTTTAAAAAAAAATTAGAAATTATATTAAACTATAGAGAAAATTTGTATATAAGAGAGCTATGGTAACCTTTAGCAAAATGAGACTTACCGTCCAAGAGATGCGAGGCCATCAAAAATTGATAATGTCTATGAGTCATGTTTAAACCATCAACTACTAACTATGCCTTAGAGCTGCTAAGATTGACATCAGTTTAAGTTTATTGGTCTTTTCCCCCACAGGGCGGGGGTTATGGCCAATAAAAACCAAAATTAAAGAAACTCCAACGAGACTCCAAAAAACTATTCTATCTAACAGACTAGAGCAGGCCTTGATCATCATCAGAGATAGTGATATAGGACAAGCCAGCACTTGGATTTTCTTGATTGGCCGCCCTCGTGACAGCTTCAGGGCATCGTCGGAACACCAATTGCATGGCAGTAGGGTGGGCGGGAGGAGAACTAAAACTTTTTCTCGTGAGCTTTCTGGCAAGAGCATTGATTTTAGCATTAACATGCTCAACTGCAATGACTTGGTTGCGGGCAATTCGACGCACCCCGTCCTCTAAACTCGCAAGTTGGGCAATCACAAACAACGCATCCATATCCCTCTGTGTGTTACCTTGCTGCCTTTCTTCCAAAGCGAGGCTGGAGAGTGATTTCATGGACCAGAATAATCCCAAGGTTTTAGTGTGCCATGTCTCCCGAGTACAAGTGGACCCGGAATCATCAATCAGACCACCGAACTCCTCCACTAGCTCCTGGGCACTAGGGCCTGGAATCTCCCTGCACAACTTCTTTTCTAGACGTTCACTGCGCTCCTTGTGCCTGCCTATTGACTATGTTCACAAAAAAAACTTTCGCATTCTCCATTTCTTTAAGGGCCCGAGGCATATAAGAGCATCTAGGGCCATTGGAGGTCTTCTTCCTAGTGACCTTTGTGCGAACCATTCTGCAATTTCCAAAGCCAAAGAGCCAGACCAGATGCCACCAACCCCAAGCACGTAAGAGGAATGCGAGATTCCCGAGAGCAAGCTCTGTCAAAGTGCGGATAGAGCCTATAGAGTTGGTAAAGCTAGTGTGAGGAGGACACCAGCCACGACACCTCCAAAATAGAAGCCATTTCCCATCCCGACGATCTTGTCCATCGTGATCAAAGCAGGCACGAGGTGCCATGAATGTCCACACAAGGGGGTAATCAGGAGAGTGTACCCATGATCTAGATTGAAGTAGAGATCCGTACTCACCACGTAAAGACCAAATCATGACAAGTTCAATTGTACTAAAGGTCGTTGAGAGAGAGCAACCACCTGCTGCCCAACATGTTCCTAGATACTTGTCAACACCGGTGATGTCCATTACCTCCACGTGTGTGATCATATCGATGGCACTGTCATGGGGAGGTTTTCGTTTTTAAAATTAATAAGGTAGCAATTGCAAATTTTTTAAATTAATAAAATAGCAATTGTTATTGATGGAGCAAAAAAGTCATAAAAAATGATGTATTAAATTTTATTATGTAACAAATTCATGTGACCTAAATGAATTATGTAACGCTGCTAAGACATTAACTCAACTAGCATGTATTACATTAACTCTATTTGGGAACTAAATGATCTACGGGGAAGGCCTTTGAAGGATAAAAAATCCTTAGAAATTGGGGCGATGGATTTTTTAGTGATGTTTACAGACAGGATCAGAATATAAATCTTCAAGAACAGTTAAAAGTTATTGAAAAGTATCCTCGGATTTTTACACAAGAAGATGGAGATGCAATTTGTGCAGAAGTTACTCTGGAGGAGATAAGATCTGTGCTTAAACACTTTGACAAGCCAAAAAGCCCTAGGCCCGATGGCTGGACAGTTGAGTTCTTCATACACTTTTTTTATTTGATCAGGGGGGATTTACTTAACATTGTGGAAGAGACTAGGAGGAAGGGTATTGTCCCTGAAAGGTTAAATTCTACTTTTATCACACTTATTCCTAAAAAGGATAAGCCCTCCAATTTTAATGATTATAGAGCTATTTCTCTACGTAATATGGTTTATAAGGTGATCACAAAGGTGATTTATAACAGAATTAAGCCTTTTTTAGAGTTCAAGCTCTCGAAAGAGCAATTTGGCTTTCTCTCGAATAGGCAGATTCGTGATGCCATAGGGGTTGCTCAAGAGTGCATGCATTCAATTAAACAAAAGAAGATGAAAGCTTTTATAATGAAAATGGACCTAATGAAGGCCTACAATAGGGTGGAATGGACCTTCCTTCGATTTGTCTTACTGTAGTCCGTTTTGCCAGTTAAGGCATCAAACTGGATAATGGGATGCGTTTCGAGCACAAATTATGTTGTCTTGGTCAATGGACACCTTTCGGCTTTTTTCAAGGGTGATAGAGGGTTGCGTCAAGGTTTCCCTCTATCCCCTTTACTCTTTCTTATCGTGATTGAGGATTTAAGCCTTCTTATAAACTCAGCAAAAAAATAGAAGCTATTTCAAGGTATTCAGTTCGCTCCATCCCTTCAAATTTCTCATCTCCTGTTCGTGGACAATGTCCTCATTTTTTGCAGAGGAATTGTTCAAGATCGACGATACTTCTCATAAATTATAAAACTTTTATGTTCGGCATCAAGTATGAAAGTTAGCCCAGAAAAATCTACCTTATTCTACTGTTCGGAGTTGGAACATGACTTCGATCTACATCAACATATTGAGTCTCTTTTCCCATTTCATTGGCAAAATATGCAAGAAGATATAAAGTACTTGGGATTTGTACTTAAACCAAACAAATACAAGACTGATGATTGGTTGTGGCTTATTCGGAGAATTGAGAAAAGAATCAATATTTGGGCTTATAGATTTTTATCCTTAGGTGGAAGATTTGTCTTGATTAATTCAGTTATGCAGAGTATTCCAGTATACTGGATGTCTCTGGCTATGGTTCCTAGAATTGTGTTGGAAGGTATCAAGAAAAGAATGTTTCAATTCTTGCGGGCAGGTAACTTAACTCATTCCAAATTCCATTTAATTGCTTGGCATAATATAACGCTCCCTAAGCGTTTTGGTGGTTGGGGGTTGAAACATATTTTATGGTTTGAAGAAGCTTTGGGTGCAAAAACACTGTGGAGAGCTCTTTTCAGTGATATTATATAGAGTGAAGTGATAAAAAGAAATATTTAAAATCTACTCTTCCCATACTCTGGATAAAAAATACCCTTGATATCAGTTTGAATGCTTCTGCTATTTGGAAAGGTCTACACAGGAAATTTCCTATTATGAAAAAAAGACCGAGTTGGAACATAGGACGTGGCATTTGGGCTTACATTGGAATAGACCCGATCATAGGTTTGAAAGAAGACTACAAGCTTTCTCCCCAATTGATCGCGTCATTACACTCCATAAATATTGATGTCTTAGCACAAGGGTATAACAAAGATGCAGAGATTCGATCAGCTTCTGTTTGGATGAACTCAGAAGACCTTGGTCTATCGGGTAGCGAGGCTGGAGAATGGAAAAGGTTTGTCACAAATTTAAATGTTGCGGGTATTCGCCTGACGCATAATATTGACAAACTCGTTTGGGATTGGGAAGACTCAAACGGTATCATTTCAGGTAAAGTTGCTTATGATTTCGTGGTATCTGAAAATGTTGACATTATGCCATACTAGTGGTCCTTAAATATTTGGAGATGGAAAATCCCTCCAAAAATATGTTGTTTTATCTGGCTCAACATGGAGAACAAAATCCTTACTTGGGATAACTTATTGAGACGTGGTTTTGTTGGCCCAAGTGCATGTTTTCTCTGTATGCAAAATTATAAATCTGTGTCACATCTTTTTGTGACTTGTCCTTTTATAAACCATGTATGGAGATCTTGCCAAGAGATTTTAAATTTTAAAGAAATTTGGAATAGGGTAAACTTACAGGAAAGTATGAGGTTATGGTTTCTCAACAAGCCCAAATTTCTTGAACTCCCATTATTTGTCATATGGGAAGTTTGGAAAAACGGGAATCGTTATATTTTTGAAAAAAAACTGCTCAACTACTCTCAAGTGGCTTACAGAGCTATTGCACTTTTTAAAGAATTCAGTTCTAAGAAGACAAAGGTAAATAACAGATCTCTTATTCCTCCTTGTTTTGATACCTCATGCTCCGTTGGCTACTTTGATGGTGCCCAGAAAGATGGTTTTTGCGGTGCAGGCATGGTTTTAAACATCAAGTTGGGTCATTCCATCAAACTCAAGATGAGTGCAAGTTCAGGTTCGAATACACAAGCTGAGTTGCTTGCTTTATGGGGACTACTTTGGATCACCAGAAAAAAAAGGAGTTTAAAATCTTCAGGTTGTTGGGGATTCTCTGGTGGTTATCAACTGGATATCTAGTATAACAAACTTAAATGTGCTTCATCTTACTCATTGGATAAACAAAATTTTGGAAATAAAGGAAGACTTTGGACATATCACTTTCTCTCACATCTACCGGGAGTTTAACAATGAAGTTGATCTCTTATCAAAGGAAGCCATGGGCCATATGGATGGAATTCTTCACTTTGAGGAATTTATGGACGGAATTCCTATTGATGTGGGAATTTTCAAACTATTTTAGTTTTGTGTTCTTGCTTAAGTATCTTGTAACTGATGGTACAGTCTTTTGTCAAATTGCATTTAGATTATTTTTGTGGGGTCATTTTGGGTCCTTGGTAGGTGGCAGGTTGCTCCTTATCGACAATATAAGGTGTTTAATTTGATATTTTGAAAACTAGGGGTATCGATAGAACAGGCAGAATGGATAGAAGAACAAATAGTCTTCTTTTTGTATATGTATGTTGATTTGATGTAACTTTGATTCAATCTGAATATCAAGTTATCTTTTTTTGAACTTGAAAAAAAAAATCATGTTATCATTTTTGAATCAATTATTTTTAAATGTAGAAGTGCTAAGTGTAGATAATTGTTATGAGATATACACAAAAACAAAATACTAAAACATTATTTAAATGAAATAAAAATTCCATTAATATTTGGAAAAATTATTTAATGTTTGAATCCTTTTGAATGTTTTGATCCATATGAAGGAGCATAGTGTTTCATTGATACACACAAAATATATTTCATAAATGTTTGTAATTTCTTAATATCAAATTAATATTCATGTTATTACAGAACAACAACCCAACAACCAAGGTTCATGTTGTTACCTTTATGTCTCTTTTGTGAAACACCTACTCTTAGTATACATGCCTATCCACGACCACTCCCCCATTTGCATGATTCATGTGCAAATGCTCTTGTCGCACATCTATCAACTATGAATTGTTTAATTCTCATTGAATCCATGATGACGATTTTATTTTCTCATTACCAAAATCATGATAACTTTGTGTGTGTACTTTCACATTCATGGATAGAAAGCTAATTCAAGCAAATTTTAACCAACTCAAATCAATAAAATGTAATGACTATCACATGATCAATCAAATGAGTAGAATGCTAAAAGAGACAAAGGAAACCCATGGTGCAACACGACACAAAGACAATAGTATTTCACCCACGGTCATAAGGAATGAGCATACTTTTATTAAAACATTATTTGCATTACCCCTCTATTAGCTTTATCCATTTTCTCAATCATTTTATTTTAAATTAGTCGCTCCAAAATTTTATGGAAGGGGAAGTAACATTTATTTAGAGGCTAAGTGATGTTGATTTCCTTTTGTCATGATTGTATAATATTTGTGCCTCATTACAATCCTTGCCGTGCTTTATTCATCCAAAACCTATATACAATTACATTTTTCATGATCGTGAGTAGATGTATAGGAAATTATTAAATTTGTAATACATATCCCTTAGCCTTCAACACATTTTTCATCATGTTGCTTGATTTGTTGTTTCATGGTCTTTGGATTTGTTCGACAACCATTACTGTCCTTCTGATTGTCCATACTACACCACCCTATCCTACACTGCACCACCTATATTCTCTTATTGTCACAAAACCACATCGCCTTATGTGCATAGAATAAGCATTTGTTACCCAAATATTTTCGAGGACCATAGGATTTACCTTTGTTGTCCATCTGCAAAATCCAGGATCTAATTTAGCAATGGCATTGACTTTTAACGCTAGGTTTTGTGTAATAACCCACACAGAGAGAAGTAATATTCAGCTCTCCCTCTCATTCATGGTTTCAGAGCTTTGTTACATCAACAACGGGAAGGGCTTCCTTTAGTGGAAGATTTAATACTAGAGACACTCTATATGCATGGGCTATGTGTTTTATGATGGCCTTGCGAATGGCATTAGAAGCGAGTTCAGAGATGGAGACAATAATAGCTAGATTTCACCCACTGGCTCCTTAGGTGAGACCTCCAATCACTATGATGTTTTCATGTCCACAATATTGTACTTTTTGTCCTTCAAGTTATGTTCCAAAAATACATTGTTTTTATCAATGTTGTTTTGAAATGTGTATTAAGTGCTTTTTTATTGTTGAGCATGTAGTGTTCAAATGTATGGCCAACCAGGGCTAGATGCTCCTTATTTTCACGAAGGCCTTACAAATATATAGCATGACATGCCACGATGCATCCTACAATGGCAAAAACACAACATCCAATCCCCATTGCTCAATGACATGAAGGGACATTGTGAAAAGGGTTAGAAGCTTGCCATCGTGCCATGTTTCACAATGGCTATCATTGTGGCTCTAATGTGGTATTGGCAAATATTATTCTTGTCATTGCGGCTCTAATGTTGTGTGGTGTGGGATCATTGCCTTGCCTTTCTCATATCAACATACCCATGACAAGGGTTCACCGACATCATAATGTTGTGAGTGTTTTTTACTTCAATTCTCAATGGCACGGTAAACCAGGACTTTGAGATACTAAAACATTTTGGGTTTTCAAGACAAGTATGGACTATTTAAATGTCATTGTCCAAGAAAGCATCCAACCCTCTTTTCCCACCTTGTTGTCTTGCCCTCTCCAAAATGCTTCTAGAAGATGCAGGAAAATTTGTTTGATCTTGTGTTACCTAGCCAAAAACTTTATCAACAAAGCTTGACTCACTCAAAACTATTTTCTTCATTCATAATTTGGCTCAAATAGCATTCCTATCTTGTGCCAACATATATAGAGGAATATGAGTGTATATACGATAACCTCATATCATGGAATGAATTTGATGATAACTTTGGATTTTTTATTTAATTTGTTTATTTTACTATTTAAGAATTTAGGGTTTGACATTTGGCTTGTTATTTATTGTTAAAGTTTTTCATTTAAAATCACATACTTGAATGAAAAACTTCTTAATTTATATGAAAATTGATATAGTGCACTAGAGAATCCGAAATCAATACATGAAAAAAGGAAATACACACTTAACAAATTTATCCAATTTTAAGTTAGAGCCAAAACATAAAATTTGACAAAAAGACTATATTATAGATTGTACAAGTCCATACAATTAACTAAGATTTGTCTTTTAGATTTAAAAAATTAAATTACCTCTCTTTCTCTTTTTTAGGAAAAACAAATAAAAGTATATGTTTTTATATTTTATCCCTATGTTTTTATATTTCAAACCTTAATATTCTTTTTTTTAACAGAATGGAGCCAAAGAACGTGTAGATTTGATCCCCAACTTGTTCTGGAATAGTCATTGTCCACCATTCATGAACTCCCGTTCTTAAAAGATCACAGATTTCCAATAGCTTACATTCTAGTTTTTTGGGTTAACAGTTCGAGTTGAAGCAACTAGACACATGAAGCAAATCAAAACTACAACCTCAACGTATGAGTATGGAAGATGCGGCCTCATCTAGATATAAGATTGGCATAAAAATGCGAAACTGGAGAAAGTTGTGTGAATATCAAGCAGTGAAATCAGATCAAATTATAAAAAACAGTGATGAAATATCTTCACATCATATCATTGCTCGAAGTTCATAATTATTATGTTGATTTAAATATCAAATATCTAATGGATTATTATCTTGTTTGGCGTGATCATGGTTGACTCATTCAATGAAAGAGGTATTTGGTAAAACTTGTATTTCTTTATTAGCTTTGATCAAATGCTTTATTTTAAAAAACTCACAATTAGTCTTTGAATGTGGAGTTTGTTGGAAACATTTACATATTGGCTTATGCATTTCGTTTAATAAAACATTTAATTGAAGATACACCTATAAACTCGTGATCAACCATTCCCATGCAGGTTCAGTGTTAAAAGGTGAGTGAAAATGCTAAATGAGGTTTTGTATTAATAAAACATTTAATTGAAGATACACTTATAAACTCGTGATCAATCCTTTCCATGTATGTTCAATGTTTTTTTTTCAATAGAAAAAGCATATTATTGATATTCATGGAGAATCAAATAGTACATAGATGATCTTAGTCTTTTAAAAAACCGATAAACAAAATATTGTAGAGTTGAAGCTCATTTATGAGCATCCACAATTGAGACAAAAAGACCTATAAGCTTGGAAAATAGACAATACAACACAATCCAAAACTTTTCCAATATCCATAATCAGTATAGGAGTATGAATCCGATCAATATTCTTAGTCATAAAACCTCACAGTACCCATATCACAGATATGTGAATCCTGGAATTCTTTCCAAATTAAAATCCCAACTTCTCCCTCCAAGGCCATTGTAGAGAGTTTGTCTGCTAAGGAATTGTGTTGTCTGTAAATGTGCTCAAAAGATATATTGTTGAAGAGTTGAATTTTTGTATTGATCCTTTTACACCAGTGTAGAAGAGCTGTAACTTTTAAATTGTAGTCTCCTTTCACCCATTTAATAGTGACCCGCGAGTCCCCATAAACTTTAAGATCAACAAAACCAAAAATATTAGCCACCTTCAATACACACCAAAGAGCAAGAAGCTCTACCTTCAAGTTAGTACATGTACCACAGTTTAACCTCAAAGTAAAATAATGCCCATGGTTCATGTAAATAGCACCACCTGTTGCGTAGAGACCATTTGTCGCATCTCCATCAAAGAAAGTGATAGGGCTGTTGATATGAAGAACAAAATTACTAACTTTCGGAATTTTCATAGGGACCCGTTCCATCATAAGAAGTTTATACATATTTAGGATCTGGAGAAGAAAATGCTGAACATTTGGAATCAAGTCCTCGAAAATTGTCTTATTTCTGGATTTCCATATAGACCACGATATGATGATCGGAAGAAAAGGGTGGTCTCTGCATTGTCTGAACCAATTGAGTGTACATATATCAAAAATTTCATGACCCCACTCCTGATTAATCTTCAGTGATGAACATACTCTGATCCAAATATTTCTTTTGAATACACAGTGAACAAGGAGGTGGCTCGTAGTCTCCACATTGTTTTTGCATAATAAACAAATGTTAGGACCGATCCAGCCTTTCTTAACTAAATTGTCCCAGGTCTTTAATCTTCCATATAGTGTGAACCACATAAAGCATTTGTATCTCAAGGGGATATTCCATTTCCAAAGACGTTTAAACCACCATTGTTGTGGGTAAAAACACCTGTCCATAATTAAAGAGGCATAAGCTGATTTGGTCGTCACCTTTCCATTCCAAATGAGTAAATCTTTTTCATTACTGAGTCTGCAACCCGCATAGTTTAATAAACTGATATAGTGATCCCATTCTAGCGCATGCCATCTAGAGAAACCTAAATCTTTTGCATTCAACCAATACTCGGATGCCAAACTACTTCTTTTCTTAATTTTGTTAAGTGAAGCATAATCAATCTCCTGTAGATGAACAATGATATCTTCAAAGAGTTTATAGTTTTCTTCTAGCCCTAGAATAGGGTCAATACCGATCAGTATATCCTTTCCCGAGCCAACTTACCAAATGAGATCTCTCGCCAACCAATTGTAAACTTTCATGAAGCCAGACCAGATAGGAGATGTGCCCCTAATCCTTTTTTATTTTATTTCTGAACCGGCATACAATATCTTCCTTGATGTATTTCACTGCCAATACTTTTGACCAGAGAGTCGAGCCAAATATACCTCTCCATAGACTCTTAAATCTCAAAGCCTTACTGAAAATGTTTAGGTTCTTTATTCCCCAACCTCCGCAAGTTTCATATAGAGCAAGTTTATCCCAACTAGCCATGATCAAAATGTTGTGCTCCTTTCCTCTGGACCATAGGAAATTGAAGAATAATTTCCTAAGAGAATTAATAGTTGAGCAAGGGACTTTTGAAAGGGACAACCCATATCGGCTTGATTCTACATTCAACTGGAAAGGAGCCAACTATTAAACTTTCTACATTCCGACTAGATGGGACTTGGCTCCTTTCCGACTGGATTGGGAAAGGAGCCAACTATTCTACATTCGGCTGGATGGGTCTTGGCTCCTTTCCAGTGATTGATTCTACATTCAACTTTCTTTAATAGCCAAGTCCAGTCTTGGATTCTGTAATCATTGGGATTCAAGTGATAGCCAAGATACTTAAATCCATCTTTCAAATGACATATATTATAAGGCAGCCACCTTGTTGGGCCTGGACCAGGTGGGGCATTTTTTAGCAACAAAGGTGTTTTGGAACTGCATAGCTGAGCGCAGTTCGGTTGAAACAATTTTGTATAAGTTTTTGGGATGCTACGAAGTTGCGCGCAGTGCAGCATTGGAGGAAGCTGCGAGGAGGCAGTGCTGCGAAGTGTCCAGTCCACAGGATGCCAGCAAAGCAGAGTGCTGGATGGAAGATGACATGTATTCCGGCTAGACCATCGTTGGTCTATTTTTGGTAAAGATGCTCAAGGAATGTTAAGCGACGGGCAAGAGCAAATTGGGAAGAAAGCAACTGGTCGCACACGCGAAAGATGCCACTACTTGAACCAGTCGCACGAGACCATTAGAGGAAGAACGGCTTGGTGAAAGCGACCTGTTGGCATGCGCGCAACAGGAAGGCCGATAGCGACGTGATGCATGCGTGGAAGACCGCCACGATGGAATATTCGCTACCAGAGGCCAGACGTACGGTTTTGGGGAAACCGTGACAGTTTTGTAAACCTAAGGGTTTTTGCCTACAGATTGTAAAGACATGACCTACGGGCATGATCTATAAATAAGGGCATTTTTGTATGGGAAAGGGTTAACTCTCCATTTTTGTAAGTAAAACATTGCTGAATCTTGTGAGATTAATTGTAAAGGCTCTGCAACTAAGTGCGCTGAGACCTATCTGAGAGAGAAGAGAGTCTGCAGTTGAGTGCGCAGACTAAGAACTGTTGTACCCTTCCCAAAGACTAATATAACAATAGTTCTTATGGACCTAGCCTCCATCCGGGGGGTGAACAACGTTAAAACATGTGTAGTGTGATTGTTGTGTCTCTGCATTTGCTTATTTTCCTACTTTGAATGTCTGGATTCTCATTTATAAGTTGTATGTTAATGCTTTTATATGTATTCACCATAACCGAAGGATGGGAATAATATGTTAAGTCTTGCATGGATAGATAAATGACGAAGGCGCAGTACTTTAAGCTGGTAGAAGTATCTGTTTATTGAATAATCACAAGTATACGTAGAGGTTTGATTGTGTAACTCTTGAATACACCGCACTGGGGGTGCGCAACATCATATATTTCATCTGGTTGCATCCGCTCTATCAATTAATAATCTAAGACAATAGATGAATGGTTAAGTGTTAAAGTAAAACCCTTAAGACTAGTCAAGTCTGGGAAAGGAAGCGTATTAGACCATTGCGTTGTCCTATAAGTGATATCCTATTCGAACTGCGCAGTCCTTGGGTGCGCTGGTTGTGCAGCGGTTAGTCTGTGGAAGTGCGGGTCGCAACGCAGTTTATCGTCGCGCAATCCTCAGCTTGCAGCGCACGTCCGATAGTGTGCTTCGCGGTAGTCCTGTCCGAACAACTCATCACTTCACTGTGGAAACCTGATTCTGTAGTGCCCCCATAGCTACACCTCGGGTGAGACCTCAGCCTGTTCGCAGGCTGTTGTCGAAAGGGCCAGTGAGAAGGGGTTTTGTTGGTTAAGTGAAACCGCGAAGATCCTGGGTCTATATTGGAAAACCTCTAGATCAGTTTGCAAGCCAACAAATGGTTCTGTTGCCGTGCTAATAATCCATGATGAGTTGAAGACGTGATGTGTGAAGGAGAAGAAGTCGAGTTGGGCGTCGACATTTGGTATCCGGACAAGAAAGAAATCTGGGCTTGGTGTGACAAGATAGAGAGAGACTTTGCAAGAAAATAAAACAAACACCCACATCTCTCTGACATTGACTGGTTGAATAAGTACCTATGGAAAGACGTTCACGAGGTATTATGGGCATCTTTCGAAAATGAGCTACATGAGTGGTTATCAAGGCTCGTAGATCACATAACCTGTCTAGCGCGAAGCGCGCCGACCGAGTGGATGCTGGAGCTTATCGAAAAGCCCAAAGCATTAGATAGTCCATTTGTACGCGCAGTCGATTTCGGGGTTGATAGTGCATTACAAAGCTTTGTAACGCATTTCGCTCTGGACATGCTAAAGTCTTACAGCGCATCCGAAAGAGAATTTTTCAAAGGAATCATAGGTAAGTACTTGAACAACCTCAGTTTATACATTAAGATGCTCTTAGCTGAGAAAGGCGTTTTTAGATTGCTGTAAAGTTTTTGGAATCTGTAATGGTTAATAGAATTTTTAGTGATTCTGACGAAGAGACGCATAACCTAAGAAGTGGGAAAAGATATAAATACACACCTAAGAAGAATTCTAGTGGATCTGGGCTCCGCGTAGATATTGATTCAGAAATTGAACTTGATAGCCAAACCGCACCTCTATCTGCAACCTGTCAGCCTATTACGCCCCAGAATCCACCAGTTGTGAACACCGCACCTCTTATTGGCCAAACCCAACTAGTTCATAACCCCGCAGTCGTGAGCATTCAACACAATACCACATTCATTTTTGCCGCGCAGAACCCTCCACCACCTAGAAGAAGCATGATTGAGGACATTAAGCTGCCGATATTCAAAGGAACGGGTCTAGAGGACCTTGATCAACATTGGTTTCTATGTGAAGCCGTATGGAATGTAAAACAAGTCCAGGACGACGCTGTGAAGCAAGCGCAACTCATTACCACCTTTAGAGATAGAGCCTTGCATTGGTTCATGAAATACTCGCAGGGACATCCAAGAACCCTGATAGAAATCAAGGCTGCACTCCTATCATAATTTAAGAAGCCGAAATCAGAGTCATAGTGTATAACAGAGTTGAAAGAGATCAAATAGAAACCTAACGAGACAGTCTGGGAGTTTGATCATAAATTCAAGACATTGTTGGACCAAGTAAGCTTTGTTATTCCACCGCAGCAGCATAAGGAATGGTTTATAGCCGCACTGTTGCCACACATCAGACAACCGTTGATGCAACAAAAAGTGAATTCACAGCCAGAAACGTTGAAGATTGCGATGAAGCTGGAAGCTTCACCGATAGAAGAAACTAGCACTGGCATGTCTCAGATTCATAACCACTTAGCTACCCTCACACTACAATTACAAGATATCAAGCAAGGAAAGCAAGAGAGAAAGGAAGTCTGGTGTACAGGTTGTAAGGGTGAAGGACACACTGAGGATCATTGTCCTTTATTCTAAGAGTTCCTTAACATGGGAGGACCAAACCCATTGAATCCACACCTAGGACCATGGTGTGAGATTTGCAGAACCAAAGAACATCGACTAGAAGACTGTCACATGATAAAGAAATACGTAAGAACTCCTAAAAACTTATATTATAATTTCTGTAAGTCAGTAGAGCACGACGAATCTAATTGTTGCGCATACGAGCTCATGTTAGAAAGATAAAGAAGGATATTGAGCATATGTATGGAGGAATGTACACAGTCCAAGAAGAGACTCTACAGAAACAGAATAATTCCCAACCTGATCAGGGTGCATACAGAGGCCGCGGAGGATACCGCGAGAGAGGAAGAAATAACGGTCCAGCGCAGGGGCGGGGACGAGGTCAAGTAATTTGCTACAACTGTGGCCAAGCAGGTCACGTATCTAAAGACTGTACCAACCCATGCACTACATGCAGCTATTGTAGCTCATTTGATCATGTCATTGAAGACTGCCCAGTGTTGGAAGTAGAAATGCAGAAGAGAAAACGACCGGAAGCACCGAACCCAAATATCTAGTTGATCGCAGCAGAGAAGAGAACTGCGGATCCAAGTATCAACGTGGTGACGCGAAGTGGCGCTACGATCGGACGGGATAGAGGAGCAGAAGCTTCGACTTATGGGGGTTTTGATACAAGGCAGACTCCTCTTGAAACAATATGGATAAGAAAGGCTGCTGGGAAAGCACCTCCATTCGACTTGAAAAAGAACAAGGACGCATTTACAGAAGCATGGGAGATCCTCAGAGAATCGACACCCAAGTCGCTAAGAATCCCGTTGCGCAACGAAGTACCACATGTAGAAGATATGCCCACTGTGTATGACAGAATGAGCACCACAGCAGAGACATGCACCTCTGTTGTGCAGTTCCTCATAAGCTCTATGAAATTACTAAAGAGTCCAAATGCTATAGCGGAATTGCAGAAGCTGGTAGACCAGTATGAACCGCGCAGTGAAACTGAAACTACTGATAGCGCAGTTCATCATATTAAGAAACACAAGAGAACAGGGAGAGAAATGAGACTCAATGCACAAATAGGAGATTATGAAATGGATGAGATCATTCTTGATCTAGGATCAGAAGTAAATGTCTTGAATAAGCAGACATGGCAGCAGATGGGGATACCAAAGTTGTTATGGTCACCTATCCAGTTGCGAATGGCCAACCAGGAGAAGGTCATACCCTTTGGACGATTATCCAACGTGATTGTTGACATTGATGGTGTGCAGAGTCATGCAAATTTTGAGGTTATTGAGATTGTGGACGATAGTCAGCCTTTTCCTGCGCTGTTAGGAATTGACTGGGCTATCGATAACCTAGCCATCATAAAACTGAAGACCAAGAAAATGATCTTTGAAGGAAAGCATCTCAAGGTCATCGTACCATTGGACCCTGCGGATGGAGAGAGATACAGCGAGCCGATTCAGGAGGAATTCAGGGCTCAAGATTTGGACCGACTGTACCAGATGATCGCGAACGAGGAGGATTATATCAATCCAACTGCGGATGGTACACTCAGCTGGAGATGTGACAACTCTTGTATTTCAGACTCCGATGCAGGATTGGAGAATTGGCAAAGCCGCACGCATGAAGTATCAGCAAGGAGATGTGCGCAGGTAACAAAGTCACTGCGCTAGATTGGAAAGGAGGTAAGCCCAATCCCCGCCTATGATGGTTTTGCTAATGTTTATTCATTTATTAAAGAATATACTGCAGCAATTGCAGAAGAACATTGCTTACAAGCATTAGACATGGAACTGCGCGAGACACCTGCCAGATGGTGGGCTGCGCATAAGCAGACATTGACCACACGGGATCAATGCAAAATTAAAATGCATATCATGTTTGCTGATAAGGTTACCCTACCTTTTGAGAAATATAATGGACAGACAGATCCAAGACAACATATTGAGGTCTGTTCACAAGCATGGGGGGAGAGACTAAAGACAGAATGGGTGCATTTGTTTGTGCACACGCTGGAGGATGACATTCCTAACAAATGGTACTTAGATCTGGAATTGTGCAGGGATACTACAGATTGGGCCATGCTGACCGCGAACTTCCAGAAGGACTTCAGCTTCGAGGACGAGAACCCGCTTATACACAACGCTTTACAAATAATTATTGAGTACATATTCAGAGAAGAGTGTCCACATAGAAATATGACTTTAGAGGAATTCTTCGGAACAGACAGCATATCTGCGAGCCTGCAGACAAAATGGAAGGAACAGGTAGAGCATCCTATGGAATGTTACAACCTAGCTGAAGAGGTTGAAGGAAAAGAGGACAGTGATGAGGAGGACTCACGCAACATTAAGATACCTGAGTCAGAAGGTGCGCGCGACGTAGAAGGACATCCGCTGGAAATCCTAGACATGAGCGGCCCTGTGAAGACAAAGAAAGTGAACATTGGGACCAGCGAAGACCCAAAGTTTGCAGCTATTGGAGACTACTGGGACGATCAGACTGTTGCGGAGATCGCAGATACACTACATGAATATCAGGAACTATTTCCGACTAAGTTTGCAGAGATGAAGGGCATTTTGGGAGACTTAGGGGTTATGAAAATACCTCTTAAGCCAGGCGCGAAGCCCGTCGAGCAAAGGCTGTATCGACTAAACCCGTGATACAAAGAAAGAGTAAGGGCAGAACTTGACAAGATGCTAGAGGTAGGAATCATTGAACCAGTCGAAGAATCTGAATGGATAAGCCCTATGGTTGTCCAAGATAAGAAAACAAAAGACGAGATCAGGATCTGTGTGGATCTCAGGAAACTCAATGATGCGTCAATGGATGACCCATTTCCTACACCTTTTACTGATGAAGTGCTTGATAACGTGGGAGGAAATGAATCCTATTCCTTTACTGATGGTTTTTCGGGATATCATCAAATAAGAATTGATCCTGCAGATAGGCACAAGGCTACATTTGCTACAGAATGGGGGTCATTCCAATATACAGTGATGCCTTTTGGTCTTAAGAACGCACCCGCCATCTTTTCTAGAGTTGTGGTCACAGCATTCAAGGATTCATGCATAAGTTTCTAGAAGCTTATTTTGATGATTGGACTGTGTTCAGACTGCTGAAGAATCATTGCGCGAACCTGAGAATGATGCTAGAAAAGTGTAGACAACACCATATCTCCTTGAATTTGAAGAAGTGTGTTTTATGTGTTCCTTATGGGATTCTACTGGGACACATTGTCTGTAAATAGGGCTTGATGGTTGATCCTGCGAAGATCACCGTCATTGTTAACTTGCCAATGCCAAACTCAGTCAAGCAGCTACGTGCTACATTAGGACATACAGGGTATTACAGGAAATTTATAAAGGGTTATGCATAGATAACCGCAGCAATGGAGAAGCTGCTGAAGAAAGATGCACCATTCATATGGAACGCAGAGTGCGAACAAGGTTTCGACACCTTGAAGGAGAAAATGGTCACTGCGCCGATCCTAGTTTTTTCCGAATTGGGAAAAGCCATTCTACATACATGTTGATGCGTCGTGCATAGCACTAGGGGTTGTCTTAGCACAACCAGGGGAGGGTGGTATTAACCATCCTATTGCATTTTCAAGCAGGAAGTTTTCATCTGCAGAAAAGAATTACACCACTACTGAGAGAGAAGGACTCGCTATAGTCTATGCACTGCAGAAGTTCAGGCATTATTTGCTTGGTGCGCACTTCTCTATGTTCACTGACCATTCTGCTTTGAAACACCTGGTCAATAAGCCAGTGTTAGGGGGGTGAATCTGTATATGGCTGTTACTCTTCCAGGAGTATGATTTTGAAATAGTAGTTAAACTTGGCAGACTAAATTTGGGACCTGATAACCTGTCAAGGATTGAGTCAAGAGAAGAGACTACAAACCTCGAAGACAATCTGCTTGATGCGCAGTTGTTTGCAATCCAGATAGCTGATGATTATTATAAAGACATCATAGACATTTTGACTACTGGATTTGCACCTACTGTGTTCACTACATAGCAAAAGAAGCAACTAGTAGTGCGAGCCGCAGACTTCACCATTATTGTGGGTCAGCTATACAAATTGGGACTGGATGAAGTACTACGCAGATGCGTATTGGAGCATGAGAAGTAATTCATATTGGCTGATGCACACTCAGGAGCAGTAGGAGGTCACTATGCAGGAAAGGCTACTGCGCAGAAGATATTGCGCCCAGGACTATGGTGGCCTACGATCCATAAGGACTCGAAGGAGCATTGTCAGAGCTGCGATGTCTGTCAGAGGACAGGAAGGCCACCACGGAGAGACGAGATGCCACTAAATCCACAGTTGAGATTACAGGCATTTGAAAAATGGGCCATTGATTTTGTAGGACCTATAAACCCACCAGGGAAAAGAACTGGTGCAAGGTATATTATTACTGCCACAGATTATCTCACCAGATGGGAAGAAGCGAAGCCAGTGAAGGACTGCAGTGGAGTTCATTTTTGAAGACATCCTTACAAGATTTGGATGCCCTAAGATTTTGATGAGTGACCAGGGTACTCATTTCTTGAACAAAACCATTGAGGCATTGACAGAAGAGTTCCACATTCACCATCAGCGTAGTACACCGTACCACCCTCAGGTGAATGGAACTGTTGAAGCATTCAATAAAATACTAGAGAATGCGCTTACTAAAGTATGCAATGTGAATAGGGATGATTGGGACCTGCGTGTTCTCGTTGTGTTATGGGCGTATAGGACCACATGCAAAAAGTTGACTGGCCATACACCGTTTAGACTGGCCTATGCGCAGGAAGCCATAATGCCGATGGAGTACATTGTTCCTAGTTTGAGGATAGCAGCGTTTACAGGCATGGCAAATCGCGATGCGCTGGAAGAATGGCTCTTACACTTGGTTGGTCTGGAGGAGGATCGCTTCATCATAGGCTTTCACCAACAAGTGCAGAAGGAAAGGGAAAAAGCATGGCATGATCGCCACATCAAGAACAAGTCTTTCCAGGTAGGTGATCTAGTCCTCCTGTATGATAGCAAGTTTATGAAATTTCCTAGGAAGTTTAAAACACATTGGCTCGGTCCATATACTGTTGTACATGTTACTAATGGTGTTGCAGCTCAGTTAGCCACATTAGCAGGAGATAACTTGCTCGGCTTAGTTAATGGCAGCAGACTAAAACCCTATCGGGATAGTTCTGCTTCACAGAACCTGTAAAGGTCAGAATGAAGGACATTTCTAAGTGCCAAGTACAGTTGAAATTGGGCACTAGAAAGTTGAAGGAATCTGTACGCGATATATAATGAGGAAGATGTATATACCGCGCAACACTGTTAGAATATGCTGCTGCGAAAAAAGAAGAAGAGAAAAGTAAGAAAAGAAAAAGACAAGAGAAAACACGCTGTTGCAAAGTTCAAAATGCAGTTGCGAAGACCAAGTTAAAAGAGGAAAAGACTTAGTTCAGAAGCCAGAAATCAGGCACCGCGAAGGGATTGCGCAGGAGTAACAATGACCTGCCGCGTAGTTTGACGCAACACTCAGAAAAATAGCCGTTACAATGTTGGTGGAGAATATAGCCGTTACCAGCAACCGCTTGGGCATTTAACATATAGATAGCCGTTCTGAATGAGTTTATGAAGGAAAGGACCGAAGGATCCACCGGATTTGGCCAATGGATACCACAATTAATGCTTATCTAACCATTGAGGGGCACGGGGGAGGTCAGCTGTGCCGATAAGTAATGTTGCATTCAAACTCGCGGGCGTTACTGAGCACTTACAATTTTCTTCTGCATATCACTGTGTGACTTATTCTCAGTAACCTATCTGAAAACCTGTGAAGTTTAGCCAGTAAATGTCTGAGTGGTCTCCCATAGAAGAAGAGTTCACCATCCAAGAGACTGTGAAGCTATTTCACTACGGGGGGATCGAAGGGTTAATGAGAGCCCCAACTAAGAAGGTTGTCTTAGAACCAGGTAAGGCATCAAGACGATCACCAAGACACGGTCCAGTGATGGAAGATAAAGGTAAAACTCCAGTAGCACCAAGAACAAAGGTACCTAAGATGGCGTCGATAGTGCAGAAATAACCGCTAGCGGATAAGGAGATACCCTTGACATTAACCCCAGACTATATTTCACCGCGTGCTCTAGACGCATCGGTTTTCAAGTTGCTGAAGAATGCCAAATACGACATCCCGCTATCGCCAATCTCAAAACATGTCGAGGTGGAGAAAAACTTGCTGGGTAAAATCCCAAAATGCAGATGGGAGGATTATGATCTACTTGCAATGTAGAAGGAGGAGCCCAATGAACCAAAGTTCCCATAGTTCCAACCGGACCAGTACATGTGCTGGAAGAAGGACGCAAAGGGTGAGCTTAACCTGGTGACCCAAAGTTGGTTATCTGGAGTAGTCCAGTCCGGGCTGCTCAATCTGCTCAAACTTTCGCATTTCGATAGGTCACCAGAGCTGAATGTGGTGGTGCGCACGCTGATGGCACGCATTCACCAGGGTTATTTGTGGCTCGACCGCAATGTTGACCTAACTATTGACATCATCCACCGCATTACCGGGTTGAGTAAAAGGGGTAAGGATCCCAAGCAATTTTTCCAAGGGAAGAGCAAGGACAAAGAAGCTGTGGCAAAGATGAAGAAAACTCAGACGGTCGTCAAAAGGAAGAGGGGTTTCCAAACAGAAGAAATAGATGATAAAGCAACAAGATTTGTCATGCAACTGTTAGTGGGTAAGATTCTCCGCACATGCAGGCCTCTCGAGGTAAGTGCAGGCGCAGTACTGCTCGGCGCCGCGGCCACGGACGAAGAACAATTTAACTGGTCTCAGTACTTACTGAATGAGTTCATGGAAGAGCTCAATGACACGCAGCTCAACGGAGGCTATTTCCACTATACTTGGCTCATCGTGCTGATCACTTTTGTCGGCTAGGAGGAGCCGAAGGATTATGTTGGTGTAATCACTGATACTAACGAGTGCAGAGGACTGCGTTACTCAAATCTCTAGGCGAATCTGAACTCACAAAGATAGCACGTGACAGTTGAGGTCTTCTACCAGTATTATGACTAGCTGCACATAGCAATCATACTGAAGCCGCAAATAACAAAGCAAGTAACCAGTAGGTATATTCGCATTGTTAATTTTTATGCTGACATGCGTAGCATTTATATTTCAGCCAACGCGCAGAAGAAGAAGGTGGAATGGTTCCCAGGGAACTACCATATGTACGAAGAAGATATTGACACTATCATGAAGGAATGGCCTGCCGAGTTCCAAGTGGAAATTGTAGACGTCACAAGTGACTCCGGTGAGGACGAGCCTATTCCATGTCCTATTACCGAAGAGAAGGAGACAGGAAAAAGAAAGGAAGCTGAGAGCCCAGGACAAAAAAAGGGGGCAAGGAAGAAGCATAAAGATGATAAGGGCAAGTTGGATATAGTACTCAAGAGCAATGATTATGAACTAATCGGGGTAAAGTTCACAGAGCAGATGGAAGATCTAATGTCTCACAAACATAAAAAGGATAAGGCAATACAGGATAGTCTACAAAAGAATCTAACCGCGCTGCAGGGGATTACGCTGAAAATTGAAGAAGTACATAAGAGATTACCCCCGCCGCGCGACTCAGAGTCCGAAGGGAAGTCGGGAGGAACTTCGTAGCAGAGAACACCATAGTTAAACATGACCGTTCCTGCGAAGTCCCGTATCATCCACCTGGACCCGATAACAGTAAGCTTACCTATGCCGGAGCAACTAATGTTGGATACAAAGAATGTCGAGCGTGTAGAGCTTGACTTGGAAAAAATACCACTACCAGGCCTACATTATTTACATCTGCAATGTGTGGAAGAAATGCATGAGCGAACCATTGACTCGTTGAAGGGGCAGGCTGAGATGCAAGTAGCTAATCGGCAGTTGGAAGAGTCTAGCTTGCGGAACGCTATGCAGCTACAGGATGAGCATGATCGTCGGCAAAGACTAGAGTCCACGATCATCGCGGGTAGCAAATGATATCGATGACTTTGAAGTCCAGGCAGATCCTGGGGATACTATTGTTAAGAATGGCGAGCTGGTCATCGGTCTTAAAGCAGAGATGCAGGACATGGAGATTGTACATGAGGTTAACATTAGTGCTTTGAAGGAGCAGATAAACCCACAGACCCCACCGAATGAGCAGCAGCTCAGAGCATAATCAGTGAAGGCCGCAGTAAAGAATATTGTTGTTGAAGTTGCTAAGTGCCAAAGTCTATTAGATGACGTGTCGAAGGCATTCACAACCCTCGAAGAAGACCCATGATTGCTGCAAGTGAAAAATGCTGTCAAAGAGAAGCAAGCAGCACTGGAACAGTTGGATACATAAGTGAAAGCCCTGCTGCCAAGAGAAAGGCTTGCAAAGTACTGAGAAATCAATATGCTTAAGAAGGAAGTGCAGGCCTTATGGGAAAAAGAGATCGAAATGGGCGACAAGTCGCAACCAGTGCTAGAGGATGCCGACACGATCTCACAGGAGATCGAGGAGAAGTTAAAAGAGCTGCGCGAGAATCAGGAACAAGTTGAAGGACAGATAGGTGATGAGATCACACCTGAGATGCTGGATACAGTCAACCAAATCGAGTAAGACACGAAGCAAACCATCCAGAAGTTGATTGCTACATACAATGAGTTTGCCGCAAAGCTAGCTCTGCAGGAGATGAAATAGCTCGGGGAAGCCGAAGTTGCAGGTGGCTCGGGGGAGAGCCACATGTAAGTGTTATGGGCTTGTTAGGCCTGGCCTAGGTGGGGCATTTTTTAGCAACAAAGGTGTTTTGAAACTGTGAAGCTAAGCACAGTTCGGTTGAAACAATTTTGTATAATTTTTTGGGATGCTGCGAAGTTGCGTGCAACGCAGCGTTGGAGGAAGCTGCGAGGATTAGTACTGTGAGGAGGTAGTGCTGCGAAGTGTCCAGTCCATGGGATGTCAGCAAAGTAGAGTGCTAGATGGAAGATGGCACGTATTCCGGTTAGACCATCAGTGGTCTATTTTTTGTAAAGATGCTCCAGGAATGCTAAGCGGCGAGTAGGAGCAAATCGGGAACAAAGCAACTGGTCGCACACGCGAAAGATGCCACTACTTGAACCAGTCGCACGAGACCATTAGAGGAAGAACGGATTGGTGAAAGCGACCTGTTGGCATGCACGCAATAGGAAGGCTGATAGTGACGTGATGCATGCGTGGAAGACCGCCATGATGGAATATTCACTACCAGAGGCCAAAAGTCAGGTTTTGGGGAAACTGTGACAATTTTGTAAACCTAAGGGTTTTTTCCTATAGATTGTAAAGACATGACCTACGGGCATGATCTATAAATAAGGGCATTTTTGTATGGGAAAGGGTTAACTCTCCATTTTTGTAAGTAGAACATTGATGAATCTTGTGAGATTAATTGTAAAGGCTCTGCAGCTGAGTGTGCAGAGACCTATCTAAGAGAGAAGAGAGTCTGCAGCTGAGTGCGCAGACTAAGAACTGTTGTACCCTTCCCAAAGACTAATATAACAACAGTTCTTGTGGACGTAGCCTCCATCTGGGGGTGAACCACGTTAAATCCTGTGTAGTGTGATTGTTGTGTCTATGCATTTGCTTATATGCCTACTTTGAATGTTTGGATTCTCATTTATAAGTTGTATGTTAATGCTTTTATATGTATTCACCATAGTCGAAGGATGGGAATAATATGTTAAGTCTTGCTTGGATAGATAAATGATGAAGGCGCATTACTTTAAGCTGGTAGAAGTATCTGTTTATTGAATAATCACAAGTATACATAGAGGTTTGATTGTGCAACTCTTGAATACACCGCACTGGGGGTGCGCAGCATCATATATTTCATCTGGTTGCATCCACTCTATCAATTAATAATCTAAGGAAATAGATGAATGGCTAAGTGTTAAAGTAAAACCCTTAAGACTAGTCAAGTCTGGGAAAGGAAGCGTATTAGACCATTGCGCTGTCCTATAAGCAATACCCTGTTCGAACCGCGCAGTCCTTGGGTGCGCTGGTTGTGCAGCGGTTAGTCTGTGGAAGTGCGAACCGCGACGCAGTTTATCATCGTGCAGTCCTCAGCTTGTAGCACAGGTCCGATAGTGCGCTGTGCGGTAGTCCTGTCTGAACAACTCATCACTTCACCGTGGAAACCTGATTCTGCAGTGCCCCCATAGCTACACCTCGGGTGAAACCTCAGCCAATTCGCAGGCTGTTGCCGAAAGGGCCAGTGAGAAGGGGTTTTGTTGGTTAAGTGAAACCGCGAAGAACCTGGGTCTATATTGGAAAACCTCTAGATCAATTTGCAAGCCAACACACCTGTTGATATATGCGAGCTTTGTGTCCTCAACAAGATGGCAATAAAAATTAGATTTAGTTGGACTAACCCGCATTCCTGAAGCCGCACAAAACTCTTTGATAATTCTCTTATAATACAACCATTCATCAAGAGAATCGGGACCAACTAAAAAAACATCATCTACAAACAGCAGATGAGATAAAGATAACTTAGCAGAAATTTTAATACCCTTTAAATTACCTTCCAATTTGGCTTTGCTTATCATTCTGCTGAAGCTTTCAATGACGAGTAAAAATAAGAGGGGTGATAAGGGGCAACCCTGTTAGATGCCCCTGGTACACTTGAAGAATTCCGAAGGCGCCCCATTAACCAGAACAACAATATTGGTAGTGGATACACAAGCCATGATCCATTTAATAACCAATGGAGGGATTCCAATCTGTATCAATATAAACCTCAAGAAACCCCAATTCACTTTGTCATAGGTTTTCTCAAGATCCATCTTAAGGAGTAAAGCCTTCCTTTTTCTCATCTTTATGGTGTGGATAATCTCTTGTGTAATACCAACAACATCAAGTATTTGGCGATCCCAAAGTAACCCAAATTGTTCAGGAGAAATGTACTTTGACAGAGCAGGCTTCATTCTTACAACAATAATCTTAGAAATGAGTTTGTAGACCAGATTGCATAAAGCAATTGGTCTAAAGTCCCCAAAGGTGTTAGGTTTGCTGCATTTAGGAATCAACGCGAGGAAAGTGGAATTCACTGCCCCATAAATAAAACCTTTAGTTCTGGAGAATTAAACGAATTGGAGAATCTCATCACCCATGATGTCGAAAAAATGTAGGAACAACTCGACAGTCCAGCCATCTAGCCCTGAAATTTTCTCCTTATCAAATAACTTCAGAGTATCTTCAACCTCCTTTAGTGTGACCTTCCTGCCCAAATCCATAACTTCCTGTTCAGTGAATAAATTTGGAAAAAGCCTAGTCATGTTCAACTGAGCATTTAGATCACAATGCCCTGGATCAGTAAACATATTACCAAATTTTTTTTTTGCAGAAGCTTGAAGATTTTCCTGCCCTGTAATAGAATTTCCCAACTCATCATTCAATTCCCAAATAGCATTGTTATTTCTTCTGGATGAGGCATAAGCATGGAAAATTTTTGTGTTCTTATCTCCCAATTATATCCAGGTAGCTCTGCTTTTGAGCCGCCAATCCATCTCCTCTTGATTCAATAATTTTTCTCTCTCCTTCTCAAGGAGTTTTAACTCAGCCAGCTCATCCATCTCCATCTTCTGATCAAAGTTTTTAAAGTGCAGAGCCTGAATTTGTTCCTCCAACTCCTCATGATATGCTTGAAGATCTAGCCTATTTTGATTTTTAATCCACTTTGTGACAACACCTTTAAGATTCCTAAGTTTGTAAACTAAGGAATCCATATGGTTCAAGCCTTCCTCTATCTTGCAATTTAGCCAAAAATCTCGAATGGTTGAACAAAAAGACTCATCCTTAAGTTGAGAACAATTGAATTTAAACGGGTAATTCAGAGAAGATTTGGAGTCATCAAGTTGTAAATAGACTGGCCAGTGATCAGAAAAAATTGCCTCACCTACCCAATATCTATGTCATTGGAAAGTATTCAAAATGAATCCTTTGACCAAAAACCTATCAAGTCTTTTATGAATTCCAACTTTTCCCAATCTGCCATTTGTCCAAGTAGGCGAAATAACACTTGAAGAAACATCAACTAAGTCATTGTAATCCAACAAATCTAAGAAGTAGTCTGCTAGATCATCCAATCTAGCCATGTAACCCCATATTTCAGAGGCATCTCTTGTAAAGTTTAGATCGCCTGAAATAATAAGGTTGTCCATATTCAAAATTCCAGAAGCCTTGCAAGAATTCCATAATTGAAGTCTTCCCTTATACGGTCCATAGCAATTCAAAACAAACATCTTAAAATTATGAACCCTGCTCCAACCATCTAGTAATAAACCCCAATTTGTCTTAAAAGCACAAAAATGGTAAAACCGAGGGTTCCAACCCACTAAGAGGCCACCGGATAACCCACAAGCAGAAATTGCTGCAAATTCCCAACCAGGTAGAACGTTGGCAATTTTCAGAATAACTTTAGCGTCCTCACACATGGTTTCCTGAAAAAGAATTAAATCCAGGCTAGTAGAGTGAATCAATTTGGATAAGGCCCTAACCTTGGTAGCGTTACCCAACCCCTAACATTTAAGGTCAAAAATAACATTAATCAACAGATGGAGAGGGATTCAAAGCTCTAAGTGCCCGGGCGGAGAGAGAAGTATCGACAATCTTGCTAGAATCATCAAGTCTAGCAGAAATGGGTTTGTAACCTCCATCAGCCCCCACAGATGACTCCTTCAAATTTTTCTTTTTTTCCTAATAGTAACATTTTGGAATCAGATACTCTGAATAGAATTAACATCAGGGTTCGACGAAGGTTGTTTAGAATAAACAATAAGAGGAGTGATACAGGTTTCAACAGAACTAGGGTTATATCCACACTCATGCAAGACATCTCTTTCCTCTCTCTTAAAAACCCTAGCTTCAGCATCAATTATGGAAACCCCTCTACCCGAAGATAAATTTACAACACCCTCATTAAGCTCGGTCTGTGGCAAACTAACAAAGGTAGTCAATAAGGGAGAATCAGTGGGCTGACCGGTTCGAAAAACATCAGAATTAGGCCAAGGCGGGACTATCATGGGGTCGGAATTAGACGATATAGGCACTCCCAAATTTAAGGTGATTTCCCCATTAGAGATACGCTTATCTAAAGATTTCTCTGCTTCTAAATAAAATTCCAATTCAGCTTTTGAAACGTCTTTATAGGGAGTTTTCTCAGAAGGAGATGACTTACCCATGAAAATTTGTTGTGGAAAGGCCGTCCTAGTTCAAGATTTGCAATAACCAGGAGAAGCCGAAGCTAGCTCCACACCATTACCATCTTCATTTGAAACAATAGAGCCAAAGGGGCATTTGGACAAAATATGGCCCGTATTCCGACATCCAAAACATCTTAAAGGCAATTTGAAGTAATCCAGCCGCTAACAGAAAGTACGTGTGCCCCAAACCACATCCACTTCAATAGGAAGCCCCAAACTCATATCTAATTCCACCATAACCAAGTAGCAATACGTCTATCAATTCCATATAGAGAGTTCCTATCCATACGAATGAATCTCCCAACCTGATTTGCCAACCCAATTAGTATGTTTTTAGTCCATAACTCAATAGGAAGACCAGGAACCAGCATCCAGATATGTATTCGACATTGTTTCTCTCGCAAAGGGTCAAAGGTGATGTGCCATCTCTCGAGAATTAAAGAACTTTCCTTAAACAACCAGATACTGTTCAGAATATCAATCACACATTCAACATTCGGGAAAATGAACAGGATCCACCTATTTATGAGGATATTAACTCTAGGAGCCATTCCCACCAATGGAGTCCAGAATATACTAACCCAGTCCATAATTTCCTTTCTGTTTCCTGAGGTGTACTCCAGTCTTCCTACTAGTTCCCTACAGGATAACATCTCAATGCGCTCTAGATTTGTCTGAGAATCTATAATAAACTGTTCCCGTCCTTCTTTTTCCTTAATGGCTTTGAGAGAGCGACGAAGATGGGCTTTAGCTCCATACAATAGAGGCTTCCTGCAAAAAACCTTCTCCTCCAACAAGGAAACAGGCTCAGAGCACGGGTCACAAAAACCTCAGGGTTAGTCACAAAAGATTCCTTATCATGCAAAGAAGTAGGTGTAGTGTGTGGAGCCATTCCACAAAATAAACCCGCCACGCGTAAGATGGAAAAAATGTAATAGCAAAGTACAGACCCCAATGTCCGGACAGGGACCACCGCCAGATGTCCAACCAAAAAAACAAAATCCCCACCAAAAAGTGTACCAAAAGTGCACCAGGCAAAGGGGGTATCCGAAAACATAAGCCCCCAACAAAAGCAGGATCAAAAACCCCCAATGCCAAAGAGTAAAATAAATCTCCACCAAATTTAGAAAGTATCTAGGAAAAAATCCAACACTGAAAAAAGAGTAGTATTGTAAAAACCCTACCAATGGAAAAGAAACTGAAAACCCTAAGACAAGAGTGATCGTGATAGAACCAACAAGAGATGATTCCCACTTTTTTTTATACTTGGTTGGTACTAGGTTGATTCAAATGAATCAACTTGACTCCAAGTTTGCTGGTGCAAATCAACGAAAACCCCTGCCAGAATTTCCAGTAGTTACCACGAGCAGATACCCCATTGTTTCATCACCAATTTATTTTTAAGGTTAGACCATCAATGTAGGTTCAATGTTAAAAGGTGAGTGAAAACGCTAAATGAGGTTTTGTATATTAAATGAAGTTTAATTTAAATTTTATTGAAAAATCAAAATAGTGTTTTTTCTAATAAAATTATTTGTTTTAATCTTTGAAAGAAAAAAATAATGAATGAATATATGATAATAATAAAGGAGTTAAAATACGTTATCTACTTATATCATCCTCGTTTTTGAAGATTGTAGACATTAAAAAAGACCAGTTTTTTATTTTTTTAAAAATGGAAAAGTCTTGTATGAAGAAGTAAACTATGGAAAAGAATGGAAGACATGAATGTCACCCTTGGGTATGTAGGTGAATTTGTTAAACCATTTTTCTTCAAATGCTTCAAAATCTCAGGAGGTTTTAAGTTCAAGTCTAAATGCTACCCATTTTGGATGCTTGCACTAGCTTGAGGTTTAGGACTATAGATTCATTGAAAGATACATCACCCCAAGTGCCTGTTAGAGGGTCATTGATGGTAAACCATAAGGTGTTTGAACATCTTAGTGTGGGTGAAATAATTAAAATAAACCTAGTGGATTAATGTAGGAGTACCAACCTTGAATGGGGCAACTAAATTAGGCATAATCATAGAGATTATGGTCCTCCTTGTTTCTATAATTTTCAACAAGATTATGATAAACCAAACAAGCATCAATTGTTGAATAGCTTAACTATATCTTGGGGATGGAATTGCAATTCAAAAATAAAACACCAAGTCTTTGGCATGGCTGATCTTTACGAGGGTAGAAAGAATGACCATAGAGCCATTGATCTTTGAGGAGGATTAATCTTGGCGCACTTATAAAACTTAGATGGGGTGTTTGCATTGTCATTGCAACTGTCAAATATATACATCAAAATGAGGGTGGAAAAGTGTGGGATATGAAATTGTCCGTATTTCATAGATGGCGGTTAATAAAAAAATTGGTCCAAACTCCATTTCAAGTCGATATGATAGTTTGTGAATAGTTAGCTTCATTGTGATGATCGTCAAGAGTAAAAGTTGAAACACATTTAAAACCAATAGACTATTAGATGGCCAAATAACTGGAAAGCATATGACCATATTATACTATTCAAATAGTATGCCCCTTTTCTTAAATGGAATTGAATGCATCTGTATAAATACATAAATACATAAGTAAAGAAGCACTTGTCAATATCAAGGAAACAAAGTAAGGTTCAACCCTTTGTGCACACTCTTTCTTTTATATATATTTATTAACTAAACACATTCAGATATTGTCATAAGCATGTTGTCATCAAGTGCATTAGTGGCCTCATCTACCCAACACATGGCATCATATCCACTAAGGAAATCAAGTAGGTGAGGCATGATATTGTCCAAACCCACCATGGATAAAAAAAAATCTTTGTTATTATCGTCTTCATTTCTAACACAAGTCTTATGTCTTTTCTTAAGTCAAGAATGGAATCTCATCGAATAACAGTAGCTTGTTGGGTACCAATAACAAGAGTGGTAGGTAGAGGGGTTTATAATAGTAGAATGAAACACCGTGGAACCATTCATAGGCACATGGTTCAAAGTATAAATTGTAGCCGCATCATCCACATGGTATAAGCTGGTGGCCAATATGTTTAGATATATGTCTCTACTCTTGACGATGGTGCTAATTGTCTTTCTAGGAAACAAAAACCACTTTGAAGTAAGGGTTTCTAGTGCCAATGTGACCACCCCTGGGCACATCAAAGTGCTAAGCATTGTAAACATACCTCCACACGGAACCTAAAGGGGATCAAATTGAGAAACGATAACATTATTGGGACTCACCCATGACCACCATGGTGCTTTGGCTACTACTTGAGTTGTTTAGTAGGGGTGGAAAAACTATTATTTAGCTTAACACCTTGCATATATATAAACTTAATCTTTCTTGGTTAGTTTACTTTTATAAGTTAAGCAATATTATCTCTAATCTATTCATTTTTTGAAATTGGGATGATGTGGATCTTTTTAAATTAGTTGAATTTGTTCACTTTAAAATTTACTTCGTTATTCCAATATCACATAAAAATTGTACAATAATAATGAGATAATGTCCAACTACAATTTTTTGTTATTTTATTATTACCTTTAATTTAAAAAAATCCCCAATTTTGAAACGTCATTAACCAACTCTTAAAACGAAATGCCAACTGAAGATTGAAATAAGAATTTGCCATTTTCAATGTATCGATTTTTTTTATTCACTTTTGATTTTTCATAATAGAATAGTTTTCTCCCTGCAAAACCAAAATAAGAAAACTAAATCTTGTGTTTCTCCTGTGATGCAAAGCATCTCCGATCATAGAAAATTACCTTGTACACATTTTGATATGCACATTGATTTAGATTGATTAGTTTCCAGTTTATGTATGCTCTGTAGTTAAATATGGAATGAAGAATAAAAATAAGTCAAATTCTTGTCATCCTCTTGAAGAAGCCGTTGGAGAGAAATCAAGGCCTTCACTTTTTCTTGGAAATTACCAATTTGAAGCCTTTTAAACATCTCCTCAATGAAGAAGGTAGTGTTACCCTTAGGGCATGGCCTCAATACCACGATGGCATTGTTGGATTCCTTAAACACTTAGCTCTTTGTAAAAATTGTTGGAACCTAATCTTGGAAGATTAGTGAACAGTCATTAAGAAGTCCAAGAGACCACTTGGAAATATGAACCTAAGTGTCATTCTCAATCAAATGTGCTCTAACACCTATCTCTCTATCTCTGTGGTTCTTCTTCTTGTGTATTTTGATTTGTGTCAACCAATCTATCTATTTGCCCTAATGGGCACCTAACATTGGTATGAGAGCTGATTCTGAGCTTTGGCCTGTGCCATTAACTCCTAGCCATAGCCATAACTCCTGCGTACTGTCCAGTCTACCCTTTCAGACCTGCCAACTCTGTCATACATCTGTGAAGACGTTTCCACTACCCAATTTGATTTCTTCTCTGGCCTTATTATTTATGCATTGAGCATTGCTTGGTTCTTCCATGCCTATGGTATTTTGTGCTCCTCCCGGTCTGTCAACTATATGTTTATGTGATTACTATGGTCAAAGTTATTCAGATTTCAGATCCCTAGTTCATGAGCACTTGCCCACATTTTGCTAGGGTTCTTCCAGACTTGTTGTAGAGAATTCCATTCCTCCTCCCTTATTATCAACACCTATGAACGATTGCAACGGTTTTCTTTCAGACCTGCACTTTCACTTGCCATATTCTTCTCTCAGTCTACCATGCACTAACATTCTCCTCCTGACAACTTGCGACCTGTGCACCAATATCCTTTCTTTACCTGTGTGTGTTCCTATGAGCATTTCATCCTTCTACGAGCTGCATGGAGCAATAGAACTGTGTCTAACAAACTACATGACCTGCTATCGAAAACCCTAATTCAGGCATGCAATATTCCTCTCTAGCGTTGATGTGTCAAGACTAGTGCTCTCGTCGATGCATTCTCTGCAAACTCAAGTACACAACTTGTTCAAAGGTTTTGTGACTATTGTGCATATCCTTTGATTTTTTGGAGGTGGAAAACACGTCTGCTCTGGGCTATCTCTACAAACTGGCATCCAAGAAGATATGCTTGAAGAAAACTGACACCCACAAGAGCTATTGATTGAAAAATGCTTTGTGAATAACCCTCCTCTTGGGTGCATTTATGATTGCCTGATGTTCAGTTTGTGCCATCGTGCAAGTGATCAAATATGAGATCTCTGCTAACCTAACTGCGTGGATGACTACGCTATACATCTCATGTTCGAACACCATGTTGGGTTACCTCGATAGAAAAGGATCAATTATAGATATTCCTTCGGATTCTAATAATAAGAAGGATGTGTTGCATTTTGTGAAACAACTTCATCCTAGTTGACAATCGAGATTCCATGGAGCCTAAAGTATCCTCGAAGCAGGCTATCAAATTCGGCGAACAAAATTTTGGAGTTGAGGTCGATGGAGTCATTTTTTCTATGCATGTAGTTAATGACAATGACTACTCCATGTGAATAATCTACTCCGATGACAGTGTTGTTGGAGATAGTAAACCGTGGTTCACTCCGTAACTGACGGGAATCACTCAGTTCACTCCGTGACTGACGGGAATCTCTCAGTTCACTCCGTGACTGACAGGATCTCTGTAGACCACCACTATGGTGCGCTTCCTGGGTGGAGCTACTAAGGGGTATATCATGTATTGCAACCATTTTTATACATTAACGTAATTCTTTCTTTTTCTTTTCTTCTATGTTTTTCACTATTTTCTGCTTTTGCAAGCTGTGTGTTCTCTCTTGCTAGCTAGATATTTTTGTGCAGGTGTTCAACACTCATCTACATGGTATCAGAGCTGAGCTGCTATGACAAAGGCACACCAACATTTTTATATTTGCAGGTACAAAAAATTGAAAATCGCCAGAAGAATGGAGTTTCCAAAGGAAGCTATTCTCACACCATACAATTACTTTGCATGGGAAGCAAAGATGGAGATCTTTCTTCGGTGCAGAGGATTGTACAGGATTGCAATGGCCACGGAGGTTGAGCCTACATCAACAGTAGAAAAGTAAAAATACCTCAATCGGATGGATGAGGCCTATGGAGCCCTCTGCATGAACATCTCCCCTGAGCTGCTTTTCCATATTTCTTCTTGCAAAAATCCCAATGAAGTCTGGACCACCATGAAAGGACTCTTTGGCAAGCAAGACAAGATGAAAGGCCACATGCTCGAAGTGGAGCTGCTCTCTTTGGATCCACGAAGCTTCGACAATATACATGATTTCTTCACAAGATACAAGGATTTGTTGCTGCAACTCAAGGGTTGCGGGGTTGATAAATCTAAGGAGGAAACACGAATGGTTCTCTCCATTCTCTCCAAGCTTGGACCAGAATACTCTGTTTTTGTCTCCACATTTCATTTAGTGAGACTCACCTCTGGTAAGAACTGGACGATGCCCACTCTTGATGCTTTTATTGAATCTTTGACTCAAGAACAAGACAAGCTCAGTATGGGAAAAATCAAGGGCTCCAAAGCGCATGCTCTTGTTGTACATGATGGCAGTCATAACCCAAAACAGAGATCTAAATACAAAGACAAAGGAAAGGCACATGCAAATCCAAATAAGGAAGGGGACACCAAACCTTTCAACGATTCCTTCGGATCCAAAGGTGAAAAAGGGAAGAAAGGGGAGAAATGCACATACTGTCAAAGAGGATTCCATCTAGAATCCTCATGCATGAAGAAGCAAATAGATCAGATGGCATAGATACTTCAGAAGCACAACCTTGGGGATCACATTATAGAGGGCGCCAAGAAGAATCCTGGAGATCATGCTCCCGGGAAAGGTAACTCTAACCATGCTTTGATTGCCATTAATTCCTCTCCTGAAGCCTGGATTGTAGATTCAGGTGCATCTCATCACATGGCTGCCACAAAGGAAGCTTTCTCTTCATTGGATGCATGCAAAGGTCCTCCTATACTCATGGGGGATGATTCTTCTGTCGAGATCACCGACAAGGGCAGAATTGAACTCAATCATGGTAGCTTTGAGAATGTGCTTCATGTTCCAAAACTCTCGGTGAATCTTCTCTCCGTCTATCAGGTTACACATTCTGGCACCGGAAAGAGAGTTGAATTCATTCCTGATGCTGTGAATATCTTCGACATACAAAGTAACTCTAAAGTTTCCACTGGTGAGGTAAATCATAGATCTAGGTTGTACACCTTTTCTGAATTCATTGAACCAGATTCTGCCTTATTACTCACGCATGCTTATGATAGCAGTAGGTTATGGCACGAAAGATTTAGCCATCTTAATTTCAGATACATGCAGCAACTCCACAAGCAGGGAATGGTCATTGGCTTGCCCAACATTTATTTTTCCAAAGGAGTTTGTCAAGGGTGTGTTCCTGGCAAACATCCTCAAGAAACGTTTGAAAAAGGGAAGGCTTGGAGGGCCTCCTCTCCTTTGGAGCTCGTCCATAGTGATCTGATGGGACCCTTTCCTCATCCGTCCATTAGCAAGGCGAGGTAGGTGCTTACATTTATTGATGATTTCTCACGATATACTTGGGTGTATTTTCTCAAGCAAAAATATGAAGTTTTTGAGCATCTCAAAGACTTCAAAGCACTTGCAAAGAATCAGTCCGAGAGAAAGTATTGATGTATATGTAACTTCAGAATGTATTTCACCTATGTATATTGTACTCCTATATAGATGTTATTATTCCTCTATACGGAAGTGTCGTCATTTGTATTGACAAGTGTCGCAAGTGTCGTAACTTGCTGTGATGGGTTATTAGACCACCAAGTGTGGGGTCGGCCCGGATTAATGTAACCATGGGTTATTAGACTCTTCTAGAGAAGTTGGCCCTGCTAGTGTATTAGGCAAGTCAGAACAAGTATAAATAGAGAGCGGGAGATCTCTATTTGTTAATCTCATTATTCACTCCTACATCACTCGAAAAGTGGCGCACTAGTTGAGGAGGAGGAGTAGCTGTTAGTAGAAGACTATCTCTTGTACTTTGGTTGTATCATTGCTCTTTCTATCTCTATGGAAGTTGTGGGGTTTTTCACCTTTATGGTTTTCCCCAGTGAAACTTTGTGTGTCTATTGTCTCATGTGATTGCTTGGTGTGATTGATATGCATTGTTATACTTGATATGCTGTACATGTTATTCTCTCAGTAAAGATCCTAGAGTATATTGAATTAATGCTCAAAAATTAACATGGTATTAGAGCTAACCTGGGAAGAAGACATTGTGCAGTGGCAGAAACTAGGGTTTCTTGTTTATTGGGTTTCTCTCCACATATTTTGGAAAAGCAGCAAGGTAGATTGACTCTACTCATCAACGAGAATCTTTCTGTCCAATCAGAATTCAATTTTGGGCACTTTCATTTTTTGCCCTAAAAATTAGGGTTTGGATCAAGATTTTTGGTTGGGTGAAGCTCTGGGAAACTCAAACCCTAATTCAAGGTCCTCCCTAGTGAATCCAGGAAGACTTAAAGGCATTTCTGAAGGGTGAAACTTTGCAGATTTCAAATTCTAAATATACCAGGCTGATCAGCTCATCAAGGTGCATCTTTCTATCCTTTCAGAAAGTTGAAATTCACATTTTCAAATTTTAGGGTTTCTCTGACAAACCCTAATCCGGCACCAGATCCAAATTTTTGCAAATCAAGTGGTAAGACCCAAATCTTTTCTATTTTAATTTGAAGTACTCTTTAAGATGTGTCACCACACTAAGCTTGAGGATAAGCTTGAAGGGGTCGATAACTTCCGAGCATGGAAGTATAGGATTGGGTTAATCGTGGAAGAAAATGAATTAGACACTTACATAAGTTCTGAGGTCCCTGTCCCAGAGGAAGAAGAGGCTAAGGCCTTACATAAGAAGAACTTGGTCAAGGAAAAGAGTATCATTGCTGATTCTATCAAAGACCATCTCATACCACATGTGTCATCTCTAAAGACACCCAAGGAGATGTTTGACTCTTTGACCAAGCTGTTTGAAGGGAAGAACATAAATCGGAAGATGACTCTGTGGAATCAATTGAAAGGGGTAAAACTTCAGAATGGAGAGACCATTCAATCCTATTTCTCTAAGGTCTCTCAGATCAAGGAACAACTTGAAGCTGTGGATGAAGTGATGGAGAATGGTGAAATTGTTATGACCACTTTGAATGGCCTGCCTAGGTCATGGGATTCCTTTATCCAAGGAATCTGTGCAAGAAGAAAACTGATCTCCTTCAGTAGACTATGGGAGGAATGCTCACAAGAAGAAGTAAGGCTGGTGTCCCGAGAAGAAAAGATGGGGAATGAAGATCAAGCTCTCACAGCACACACCAAGAAAGGAAATCCCAAGAGAGAGCCATCCCATTTCAAGAAATCTTCTCACCACCATCAACATAAAGAGAAGAGAATATGTTTTACATGTAATGAGAAGGGACATATTGCTATAAATTGTCCCAAGAACAAAAAGAACAACAATAACTTCAACAAGAAGAAGAAGGGCACCAAAAGGAGGTACCATGCTGATGCTGCTGAGGATGATGAACCCCCCAAGAAGAAGGCTAGGGCAGAAAGTGATGCTTCATCAAGTGAAGATGAATATGTTCTGATCTCTGCTCTCATAGGTACTATCTCTCATGGATGTAATGATTGGCTTATTGATAGTGGGGCTTCCAAACACATGACCGGGTTTAAAGAATCTTTTGTAAATCTATCTGAACATGAGTCACCCCATAAAGTAAAACTTGGGGATGACTATCAATATCCCATCAAGGGAAGTGGTGAAGCCTCCTACAACCTAGACTCTGGGAAGTCTTTGAAGATGAAAGATGTACTATATGTACATGGGCTTAAGAAGAACCTACTCTCCATATCTGCATTGGATGCAAAAGGCATGAGGGTTGCATTTGTAGATGGCCAAGTTCTAATGAGGCCAAAGGGTAAAACTATAGATGATGCAGTGGTGATTGGAGAGTAAGAGGGATGATTGTACAAATTGAAGGGACAACCTGAACAAGCCATGATACATGAATCCATGGAGCCAAGTGAACTTTGGCATAGAAGGCTTGCACATGTGCACTATAGAGTACTACCAGTTCCAAGGAAAGCAGTAGAAGGTCTTCCTGAAATCAAGACAAAGCATGAAGGTGTTTGCAAAGGATGTGCAAAAGGAAAGAACACTAGGAAGGTATTTCCAAGCAGTGAAAGTAAAGCAAAAGAAATCTTGGAAATTATCCACTTCGATGTATGTGGTCCGATGTCATCAAGTTCTCTGAGTGGGTATGTATACTATGTCTCCTTCATTGATGATTTCTCTAGGAAGACTTGGGTTTACTTCTTAAAGAACAAAGATGAAGTATTTGATAAATTCAAGGAATTCAAAGCATTGATGGAAAATCAAACTGATAAGAAGATCAAGACCTTCAGATCCGATAATGGCGGAGAATTCACTTCAGGTGATTTCAAGAAGTTATGCAGTGATTCAGGTATTAAGAGGGAGTTGACTGCTCCTTACAATCCACAACAAAATGGAGTTGCAGAAAGGAAGAATAGAACTATCAGAATATTTGGTTGTCCAGTATATACTCATGTTCCAAAGGAAAAGAGAACTTAGCTATATCCTTCAGGAAAGAAGGGCATCTTTGTGGGGTACAGTGAAAGCTTGAAGGCTTATAGAATATACTTTCCAGGGTTCAAGAAGATTGATATCAGCAGGGATGTAACATTTGATGAGAACTTAACTTATATCAAATCAAGGAAGACACCTATTGAAGATCATGAAGAACCAAAGGAAATCAGATTTCAAGCTACCACTATAAATGAAGCAATTCCAGAAGCAACCCGTGAAATTGAAGATCCACAAATACGTATAGATCCACCCCGTGAGAAGAACTCTCACAAGAGGAAACCTGCATGGGCTAGAGAGCTCATCCAAGATGTAGAAAGATATGGTATTCCAGAAGAGAAACACAAAGAAAGGAAGAGGACAAGGTCTCACACTAGCTATGTTGCCTTGCTCTGTGACATTATGAACAAAGAAACTTCCAGTTATGAAGAGGCAGCAGAAAAGAAAGAATGGAAGGATGCCATGGTTGAGGAAGACCAATCGATCATGAAGAATGATGTTTGGGATGTGGTCCCAAGACCGGAAGGGAAGTTTATTGTGACTTCCAAGTGGATCTATAAGATCAAGCATGCTGCAGATGGTAGCATAGAGAAATACAAGGCAAGGTTTGTAGCTCGTGGCTTCTCTCAGAAAGAGGGAATAGACTATGAAGAGACCTTTGATCCTGTAGCCAGATACACTTCCATCAGAACAGTACTTGCTCTGGCTGCAGTAATGAAATGTAAGATACACCAGATGGATGTCAAGATAGCTTTCTTGAATGGTGTAGTCGAAGAGGAAGTGTATGTGGAGCAGCCACTTGGTTTTGAAACACATGACAGAGAGTCATATGTATGCAGGTTGAAGAAATCCTTGTATGGCTTGAAGCAAGATCCTAGGACTTGGTATGGTAGGATGGACAGTTTTCTATCCAGTTTGGGATTTACCAAGAGTAAAGCAGATTCTAACCTTTACTACAAGGTTGAGGAAGGCAATCCTGTGATTCTACTCTTGTATGTGGATGACCTGTTTGTTACGGGTGAGGATAGACTGATTGCCGACACGAAGAGGAAGCTTGCTGCCGAGTTCGAGATGAAGGACTTGGGGATGATGCACTACTTTTTAGGTATGGAGGTGTGGTAGAGTGCAGATGGAATCTTCCTTGGACAAGGGAAGTATGCAGTATAAATCCTGAAGAGGTTCAGGATGATGGACTGCAAGGCCATGGCCACACCTATGGCATCGAACCTGAAGCTTCTGTGTGATGCTTCATCTGATCCGGTTGATGTCACTATGTATCGTCAAATGATTGGGTCCTTGATGTACCTGACGAACACGAGACCAGATATTTGCTTTGCGGTGAACACATTGAGCCAGTTCCTGATGGATCCCAGAGGTGTTCACCCAGTTGCTGTAAAGCATATTCTGAGGTACCTGAAGGGTACAATTGATTATGGGCTCAAGTATGATGCGAATCAAAAGTTTAACCTGCAGGGTTATGTTGATTCAGATTGGGCAGGCAGTGCTGCAGATAGGAAGAACACTTATGGGTGCTGCTTGAGTATGGGATCAAGTGTGATCTCTTGGTTTAGCAGGAAGCAGTCCTGTGTAGCATTGAGTACAGCCGAAGCAGAGTATGTTGCAACTTGTTCAGCTAGTTGTGAGGCAGTATGGATGAGGAAGCTACTATCTGAGTTATTTGATCTCTCGTTGGATGCTACTGGTATCTATTGTGACAACCAGAGTTGTGTGAAGCTATCTGAGAACCCGATGTTCCACGACAGGTCGAAGCACATTGAGATCAAATATCACTATATTAGGGATATGGTGCAGAGAGGAGTAGTAAAGCTCTTGTATGTTGCGACGGATGAGCAGGTTGCAGATGTGTTGACGAAACCACTAGCCAGAGTGAAGTTTGAGTACTTCAGAGAGAGGCTTGGCGTTCTTCAGATTGATGACACTTCGAGGAAGAAGTGATGGACACATTTGCAGGAGCCATTCCTGGCATGGTGAGAGGAGGATCCTTCCCATGGCTATGGATGTAAGCACTGGATGATGAGCATTAGGATGATGCTCCAGTTACTGCTCTGTATGCATCATGTTAGATGCTTGTTATGATCAGGTGGATCATGTGTTTGTATATGTATTAGATGGATACATTGTATGATCAGGATGATCATAGATGATGAGCTTAAGGATGTTGCTCCAGATGATATATATCAGATGGATACATTGTATGATCAGGATGATCATATGAGCTTCAGGATGTTGCTCCAGATGATATGTATCAGGTGGATACATTGTATGATCAGGATGATCATGGATGACAAGCTTCATGATGTTGCTCTAGATGATATGCATCAGGATGATTCTATGATGATGATCAGAATGATCATGTGATGATGTACATCAGGATGATGTATGATGAGTATCAGGTTGATGCTCTATGGCCATGGACAGGTTGTGCATATGAGCATGCAAGTTGACCTGGGAGATCTGACAGGTTGGGCTATGTGCCTGTAATCAGTCCTGGGACTCTCTTTTGAGGCATTGATCTGGGAGGATATGTAATATTTCCCTGGGAGATCCGACAGGTTGGGCTGTGTGCTCGTAATAAGTCCTGGATGCTCTTTCGAGGTTTTGTCCCATGGCATGTAATGTAGTCCTGGGAGATCCGATAGGTTGGGCTGTGAGCCCGTAATAAGTCCTAGGATGCTCTTTCGAGGTTTTGTCATGACCACATGTAATGTAGTCCTGGGAGATCCGATAGGTTGGGCTGTGTGCCCGTAATAAGTCCTGGATGCTCTTTCAAGGTTGTGTGGTGGAAAATCCTAGATGCGTTATAGGTCCCATCCAGTATGAAAAATGACTGGCTCTGTGGCGGAAATCCTAGATGCGTTCTAGGTCCCATCCAATATGAAAAAGGATTGTCTCTGTGGTAGAAATCCTAGATGCGTTCTAGGTCCCATCCAGTATGAAAAAGGACTGGCTTTGTGGAGGAAATCCTAGATGAGTTCTAGGTCCCATCCAGTATGAAAAAGGACTGGCTTTGTGGTGGAAATCCTAGATGAGTTCTAGGTCCCATCCAGTATGAAAAAGGACTGGCTCTGTGGCAGAAATACTAGATGTGTTCTAGGTCCCATCCAGTATGAAAAAGGACTGGCTTTGTGGCGGAAATCCTAGATGCGTTCTAGGTCCCATCCAGTATGAAAAAGGATTGGCTCTGTGGTGGAAATCCTAGATGTGTTCTAGGTCACATCCAACATGAAAAAGGGCTGGCTCTGTGATACATCCAGCATGAAAAAGGGCTGGCTCTGTGATACATCCAACATGAAAAAGGGCTGAAGACCTGTAGGTGGCAGGCCTACATCCAATATGAAAAAGGACTGGCTCTATAGAATTTCCTATGACGAGTAGATCGAAGATTGATTGAGATAGCAACAGCAGTGACGATGATGTTGATTCGATGACGATGATCCAGAGAAGAAGACTTGTGCTAGCAGATCTGTGTCGAGAAATACCTTCCTAGTTAAGAGGGAGTGTTGATGTATATGTAACTTCGGAATGTATTTCACCTATGTATATTGTACTCCTATAGAGATGTTATTATTCCTCTATACGGAAGTGTCGTCATTTGTATTGACAAGTGTTGCAAGTGTTGTAACTTGCTGTGATGGGTTATTAGACCACCAAGTGTGGGGTCGGCTCGGATTAATGTAACCATGGGTTATTAGACTCTTCTAGAGAAGTCGGCCCTGCTAGTGTATTAGGCAAGTCGGAACAAGTATAAATAGAGAGCGGGAGATCTCTATTTGTTAATCTCATTATTCACTCCTACATCACTCGGAAAGTGGCGCACTAGTTGAGGAGGAGGAGTAGCTGCTAGTAGAAGACTATCTCTTGTACTTTGGTTGTATCATTGCTCTTTCTATCTCTGTGGAAGTTGTGGGGTTTTTCACCTTTATGGTTTTCCCAAGTGAAACCCTGTGTGTCTATTGTCTCATTTGATTGCTTGGTGTGATTGATATACATTGTTATACTTGATATGCTGTACATGCTATTCTCTCAATAAAGATCCTAGAGTATATTGAATTAATGCTAAAAAATTAACAGAAAGATCAAAATCCTCTGCACAGACAATGGGGGGGAGTATGTGAACAGGAATGTTCAACATATTTGTTCAGAGGCAGGTATACAGTTGCAACATACAATACCATACACTCCACAACAGAACGAAGTGGCTGAGCGGAAGAACAAATCCCTCAAAGAGATGGCCTCTTGCATGTTGCATGTAAGGTCTCTTCCTTCCAAACTATGGGTTGAGGCACTTAACTGTGCTAACTACATACAGAACATATCTCCTCCTAGATCTGTCAAGGACCAAACCCCTTTTGAGGCATGGAACGATTGCAAACCGGAAGTCACCCACTTCTGAATATTTGGATCACGTGCATGGGTTCGCATACCCTTTGAAAAGAGGAAAGCATTAGATCCTCAAAGCACCGAATGCATCTTCGTGGGATATCCTGATGATGTGAAGGGTTACAAGTTCATTGATCTGTCAAGATACAAGCTCTTTATTGAGCGAAGTGTCTAGTTTGAGGAAAGCTCCTTGCATGCACCATTGGAGTCACATACAGAGACCTTTGTTCCTCTACTTGCACCAAACATCTGTGATGATGAGACCACTCATTTAGATCATGATTCAGATTTGAGTTCTGAACCTGAGGAAGAACATGAGCATGAATACATTGATCCACATCCTATCTCCCTTGAGAGAACAAGGAGATTAAGAGAGATATATGCACAAACCACCCCACAGGATGTAGGCGACCTTGTGGGGGACCTAGTGGATCCGAGGAGGACGAGGTCCCAGTTTGAGGAGTCTTCTCATGCACTCACAGCGATCGAACCAATGATGCCCATGCATTGTTACATGGTTCTATATTCAAACATGCAGGCCTATGCAGAGGCTGCAGGGAATCCCCTCTGGGAAGCCGCTATGTAGGAGGATTACAATTCTCTCCTTGAGAACCAGACTTGGGATCTGGTTCCACTTCCTTCGGATAGGAATATTGTCAAATGAAGATGGATATACAGGACCAAGAAGGCAGCAGACAGACATATCAGCAGATACAAAGCCAGGCTAGTTTCCAAAGGCTTTCAACAGGTTCATGGGATAGACTATGATGAGACATTTGCTTCAGTAGCAAAGATGGATTCCATTCAATTAGCACTTACCATTGCTGTATCTAGGAGGTGGGAAGTACATCAGATGGATGTGAAGAATGCATTTCTTCACGATGATCTCTCTGACGAGATCTACATGGAGCAACCTTGGTTTGCAGACTGAAGAAGTCTCTCGACGGACTCAAGCAGGCCCCGAGAGAATGGTATGCCAAGATGGACTCCCACCTATTGTCCCAAAACTTTGTACGATGTAACTCAAATCCGAATGTATACATGCTTAGGACAACTGACTCACTTCTGCTACTAGTCTTATATGTGGATGATTTGCCGATCATTGGCAGCTCGACTTCAGCACTTGCTACAGTCAAGAGGATTTTGCATGACAGGTTTTTGATGACGGACATGGGTCCATTACATTTCTTCCTTGGTCTTGAAATCATCCAAGATGCCTCAGGCATCAAACTACCTCAGGCCAAGTATGCACGAGATCTCCTAGAGAGATTCCATATGACAGACTGCAAGTCTGCACCGACTCCTTTCCTATCTGGGGTCAAACTTGAGGATGGCGGGGACACTCCATTGGTTGACAACACTCTGTACAAACATCTAGTGGGGAGCCTGTTGTATCTTACACACTCTAGAACAGACCTCTCGTATGCAGTTGGGGTAGTCTCCCAGTTCATGTAGGAACCACATGAGCTACATTGGAAGGATGCCAAGCGGATCCTTCGATACGTACAGGGCACCATCACCTTTTGGATTCACTATGCAGCAGATTCTGCATTGGATCTCATTGGATTCATTGATTCTGACTGGGCTGGCGATAGCATTGATCGCAAGTCCACATCTGGGTACTCACTCAGTCTAGGTTCAGGGCCCATTGGTTGGTCGAGCAAGAAGCAGGATGCTATTGCTTTATCTCCAGCCGAGGTCGAGTACAGAGGGGTAGTCAACATAACCATTCAGGCTTTGTGGCTACAAAATTTTCTCACTGAGTTAGGCATCCAGTTCCACCGGCCTATTGTCATCTGGTGTGACAACCAGAGCACTCTAAAGGTTTGCAGAGATCTAGTACAGAGGCAGCGGATGAAGCACATAGAGATCCACATGCACTACATCAGAGATTTGGTACACGATGGGATCATCGACTTGCAGTTCTGTCCTTTAGCTGAACAGACAGCCGACATCTTCACCAAGACCTTCACTGAGCAGAAGTTCCACTCTCTGCGCGATCGTCTTGGAGTGAAGGACATAGTTTCCTAGCAATTGTCTTTTTATTCTTTTGCTACATTGTATCTTGAGGGGGGGTTTTTCCCATGAGGTTTCCCTCTTTCCTCATTTTATTTCAATGTTCATTAGTTGCTTTTTTTTTGCGGGGGGGGACCTATTATGGGCTTAGTTGTCGGGGCCCTTTCTTTGTTACTCCATAGTAGTGTTCAGGGGGGGTGTTGGAGATGCTAAACCGTGGTTCACTCCGTAACTGACGGGAATCACTCAGTTCACTCCGTGACTGACAGGATATCTGTATACCACCACTATGGCGCGCTTCCTGGGCGGAGCTACTCAGGGGTATATCATGTATTGCAACCATTTTTATACATTAATAGAATTCTTTCTTTTTCTTTTCTTCTCTGTTTTTCACTATTTTCTGCTTTTTCAAGCTGTGTGTTCTCTCTTGCTAGCTAGATCTTTCTGTGCAGGTGTTCAACACTCATCTACAACCTAAGATGTGTTGGAATGGAATTCATTGCATGGCTTGTTTTGTGGTGGGCATATTCTGCCAGGTGAAGACACCAATTTTTCCATCCATAGAAGGAAATATTGTCCCCTTAGAAGTGGCAGTTAAGGTCTTGCAAAAGGGAATGTAGGAAAGTGAGAACAATACGTTTTTTTATTAATGAGTTTCCTTGAAATGAAGAAAATCGTGCAACATTTCAAAATGTTATAGGGATTCAACCAGAATTTATTCTTTTCTTTGATGGCCGTTGCGATTTGAAATCGAGGCCAAGGGAGGATGCGATTTGAAACTGGTTTACAAGTGTTAACATTATGTTGAGACTGAAGATGCATTGAAGACATCATACTGAAGTTGCGAATTGGGTTGTGTATAACACTAACCCTAGCTCCTCCTCCTCCTCATTTGGTGCGTAGAGATTGAGTAAGCTGTGTTTAACCCATTGAGAAGTTGAGTTTTTTTATCTGTGCATTGGTTCATTCTCAGACCTGCATTGATGATACTATTACTACATAAAGATTGTTGACCAGTGTTGTTGAGATTGTTTGCATTTGAAACCCTATTTTTTGTGAAGTATGTTGAAGCTTGAAGACTTGTGTTGCGTAGTGGAGACTAGAGGAGTTGCAAGGTCTCAACAAGAGCTATCAAAACTGGACGTGGAGATGTGGTGTAGAACATGGAGCTGTGCTTCGTTGCAACAACAGAAATATGTGAATGGTGTCGCTCAATAATTGCTTATTTGAATGGTATCATTTTATTTTTGAAGTCTAGTTATTGATATTGATAAATATTGCAATATTTTGAGTTTCACTTGTTAAAGACTAGTATTGTTGTTGCCCTAGAATATAAGGAGAAACCCTATCTCTTGAAGCCTTGATAGTATTGTTGGTGAAATCCCTGCTGCATATTTCCTCCACAAACTACACTGATGTATGTTGCAATGCAACCTATTGCAACATATTCTGAAATCTTGAATCTCTCCATAGGTTTTTGTCCTTGCATTGTGAAAGTTGCAGCTGGTTGACACTATTAAGCTTCCATAGAAGATTTGGGACTGGTTTGGTGTGTCCATTTGAAGGATTCAAGCAAGTTTGCAGTTGTTGCTACAGTTGCTCCAAAAGAAGAAGCTGCAAAAGCAGATCATCATCACAAAAGAACTGAAGTATAGTAGATTCATCAATTCAACATTCAGAATTGTAACTTGCAAACTGTTGTTTTTGTATGTTATAAGTGCATTCTTTGGTACTTGCATGTGTTTTTTGTAAGTATCAAATTGGAAGAAAGTTGAATTGCATTGTACTTAGGTGCATTCTTGGCTGAGACCGACACCCTTCACTTTTAAATTTGAGTCTGACAAGTCTTGTTTATAAAGGGCAGAGTTGCAAGAAGCCCTTAGTTTGTTGATTGAGTCTACTTGGTCCTTCCTACACAAGGAGGCCTCATACAATCCTCACAATGTCTCAAATTGAAGAAATATTAGAGTTGCTAAACACTCTAATACTTATTGTTGTAGATGACTCAATCACAGTCAACAAAGAAACTCTCCAAAGAGGATGAGTTACATCAAAGGAATCAACATTTTGAACTAGTGTTTGTTCAGAACAACCTTCTCTTTGAAGATGACTCCTATCAGCTACCAACACACAATGAAATAACGTCAGAATATGTACAACTTGTTCATATTTCTAGATGCCAACATTGTGATCGAGTTGGTCATGTGAAAGATCCATGTTTTGATCTTCGTCCTTGTCAGCACTGCGGGAAGCATAACCATTCTTCAGATAGATGTTCGACATCGAAGAAACCTGCAAGATTGAAACTTCCAGTAGAAAATTTTACTGCTTCTTATCTTGTACTTGATATGGGGGACATTGTGTCAGGATTCAATTTTCGAAGTCTTATCATTTTGACAACAAGCAGTCATGGCCTTCCTCAAGTAAGCCAGAACAAGCAAGCATGAGCCACAACTAGTTTCAAAGGCCAGATTCAGATATGTAGCCAAAAGACAGAAGAGATCCATGCTCTAGAGTACTCATGAGTTTGTGGTATTATGTGTCTAGTTTTGACACTCACTATGAGATTTTACACTCCTCATGCTGTTCCTAACAGGGGGAATGAATACCGTCAGAAACAAGCGAGTGAGAGCAAGCGAGTCTAAACTAGCGATCTTGAACAGAATTAGAGGCATGTTAGAGTGAGATCCAGTTGGTTTCTGGTCAGCCTAAAACCACCCATTTAGTAGAAGACATTAGCCTCTTGTTGCTTCTGCTAGATATCAAATGGTGGTCCACATTCCACCACTTTCCAGAGAACCATTGAGCCTTCGTGCCAAGTTCTAGAGAGAACCTCTAAGTTACAACCAGAGTTGTCTCCAAGTTCGAGAGTTTGTGGTTAGCCTTAAACTAGCCACTTAGTATAAGACTTCAGCTTCCGATATCCCTTTTGGTTTGTGGTTAGCCAAAACCACCTTTTTAGAGAGCACTTGTAGTTAGTAGGATATGCTATCTTCTGCTAACTTACTTGGAAAATACAGATTGTCAAGTTGGAAATGTTTAGCCTTGGCAGTTTCCCACTTCTAGTTAATCAACTCTCTTTTCTTGGACTTATATACACCCCTTCAGATTATGGGGGGGTTTGTTGGAACCTAATCCGTTAGGGTTGGTGGATAGTCATTGAGAATTCTAAGAGACCACTTGGGAATATGAACCCAAGGGTCATTCTCATGTATTTATGTGTACATTTGATTAATGAGAAACATGCTTAATGCCTATCTCTCTTTGTCTTTGTGGTTCTTCTTCTTGTGTATTTGGATTTGTGTCAGCCAATCGTCTATTTTCCCTAATGGGAACCTAACAAAAATATCCAAATCGTGTTGATCACAAATTGAGTTTGATTACGAGCACATCCACGTCACACCGCATCAAAGGCTTCTTGTTGTACGAAATATATTTGCATCTCTTTGCATGTTCTCTTGCCTCTTGGAGATTTAATATAACATTGGGCATAAGCTCCTTCAATAATGAATTCTCATCGTAATAACATGAACAATCTATATTAATGCTTGTTATGGTCCGATTCAAAACTTCTATCTTCCATATGTTCATTTGCCATCTATCCAAATAGAACTTAGTGGAAAATGCCTCTATGATTGGCGGTGGAATCACATGTCCCACATGATAAATATTTTGTCCGGATAATGTGGCATGATTGGATGATGGAGACACTTTAGATAGTCATCGAATACATCCCACTACTCTCAGTTATCTAATTGTCACAAAATTACAGAGTACATACTCCATGAACAAGCCAAGAATTCCATGGGCTATTTTGTAAGCTAGTACCCACAGAGATTTGAACTTGTGACCTTCCATTTACAACTTCTCATCTCATTTACTCATTACCAATTGCTTTTCCCCATGTGGGCATAATATAAGACAATTTTTAGCTTATGCTACCATTACTTATATTTTCCCTTGTACCTTTATGTATGTATGTATGATCTTGCATATTGTTATGTATTACTGTGCTATTGGTAATATTATATAATCCCTTAGATTACAACATTGGTTCCATTACTGAAGTACTAATCGGTATTAAAAGATGATCATGTCTACGTAAATGGTAAGCGGGGAAGAAATTCGAGAGTGGTGGAATCGAAAGACAACAAATTACATCCAAAATTATGCTAGAAGGAACAAGTTAACCATTCCTAAGGCCAGAGAAAAGTTTTTCATTTAATCACATGAAAAAATTATAGAAGCTTAACCTCATGAGATAAAGAACTTGGTTGATCGAATTCATGAGCAAACTCGACCCTCAGAATGAATGATTGTTAATGCACAAGCTTTACAATAGAGGAAGGACATATATTTATGAGTGGATTGAGAAGATAAGCAACGAATACTGTGAAGAGCGAGCTATCGAAGAAAGGACCTTGCTTGACGAAATCAAAACTAGATTTTACAACGATTTCCATGGTTCCTTTTTTGTCACAATGGCAACTTTGATGTACAAATTTCTAATTGAAAAAGGAGCGAGTCATATAGTCGAACCTTGACCTCTATTGGGGCTTGGAGGAACTTCATACTAGGAACAAAAGCAAAAAGACTGGGAGCGCTTTGTCCACGAACGCAAGTGGTAATATTTTCTAAACAAATGAATACCATTAATGACCTCGCTTTCATCACTCAATAATAGTTGAGTCGGCGATGGGGGGGTAACCACCTGCATTAGATGAATAAATAGACAATGATAGTCGACAAAAGTGAAAAGGGTGAATCCTAGTAAGAAACCAAGTCTGATTTGATGAGATAAAGTGGTGGCCAACCATAAACAAAAAACTAATATTCAGAAGATTGAAAGAGAAAAAAGATAGAGGAAACAGGAAGAACTTATAAATATTTTATGTCCGCTTCATGACAAGAGAAACATGAAGAATTCGGTTAGGATGGTTGAGCAGCCAAAAGGCCTACCTAAGTTGAGGGGAGTCGACTAGATGATAGAAAGGAAGAGGCATCGGCGCCAATAGAAGGGTCACAGTCGATTTCTGAGCCCGCAATCCCCATGGATTGAAATTCCTGATGTCACGACTCCTGTCGAATCTATCCTAATGATTATGACAATTGGATCAAGTATCGGATAAATCGTCAAGAGCGATATCAGAATTGGATCTAGTGGTAGTAATATATGATGTCGACTAGATCAATGTGGATGAATTGCGGATCGAATGATGATTTAGAGACCACTGCATGGGAACTAGAATACGTTTACATATGAGTTTGGAAGACACAGTTTTAATCTATTATATTCTGAACACATAAAGGTACCCCCTTCCAACAAGATTATTGATTGAAGCTCCTAGCTCATCGAAGATCCAACCCGTTGAAAAATATTTTGTAGTAGAAGAAGTTAGACTGTCTTGGTACAAAATTCACCAACCAGAAGTAAGTACAAAAAATCAACATAAAGAAGTAAGTCCATCTATAGTTGCGCACTCATCTCCTGTAAGTAATAAAATCCAAAGGGTAAATTTTGCTAAAATGGCCTTTCACCATTGTTATACCTCAAATTATCATACTGTGTACCATTGAGAGTCTTCATGTCATATCACCATGAGAAACATGATGTTTGTGCCTCCTAGGGATGTTAGGACCCTTTTTCATCATGTTGGTTCCTTCCCTAGTCACACTTGGAAGCAAATCCAACAACTTAGGGGTCGAAAACCACTTGACCTAACCCACTTCTGGGCCTCCTAGAGATATTTTCGCGCCCTGCTAGTGGTGCAAGGCACGAAAATTCCTTATTTTCGCGTTTTGCATGCCTATGGGGGTGCGAAAATTACAACATTTTCGCATTTTGCTCAGTTATGGGGGCGCGGAAATCCCTGAATAGCCATTATCCCTAGATTTTGGATCTTGGATTTCGAGGATATTTTCATGGGATGAGGTACCCCTTCGAATCCTCTCTCACATTCCCTCCTTGGCATGTTTCAGATCCTTAATCCACATCTTCCTCACTTAGATCCACAATATCCTCTTAGTGGTTGGCCTCCCAAATCCTATAAGAAGAAGGCCATCCATGAGCTATGGGGGGTGATCTTGGAAACACCAAACTTATGATCCTATGAGTCTTGCAAGGGTGATGTTGGAGAGATTGGAAGGAGGTGCTGCTACTTTAGACATCAAGGTATAACATTGTAATCAGATTCTTTTGGCTTTCTTATCATTAATATAACTTATCCCATTCCTCTCATTTTCATGTCTTTAATGATGAATGCATGAAATTGTCTATGTTTTTATAGTTAGATCTTTGTTTATACATGTATTGATTTGGAGAAGGTGTTGTCTTTATTTTGTGAACAGGTTCATAAGTCCATAATCAAAGGCTAGAGCTGGAGCAACTTAGGAGCAACAAGGACAACCATCAAAGTAAAGTACGCCATCTACTTGCTTTGTCTTTCCATAGCTTGTTAGCTGATGTGTGAGCTAGATCTATGTAATGTCCCTTATTAGGAATTTTATTAAAATTGCAATTTTCCACTTTTTTCCTTGGTTCAACCTTTGACTAGTTTTGATCTCTAGGTCCCAAATTTGCCCCAAATGATCCCAAATATTCTGAGAAGGTATATGAATGATATTAGAACATAAATATGTGTTTCAGGGATGCCTTTTGACCTTTAAAATACTTCTACAAATCCTCTTTCAATTCTGGTCAATGTAGGTAACTTTACTAGTGATTTCACTTTGACTAGTATTGGTCTCTAGGTCTCAAATTGACTCCAAATACCTTCAAATCTTCAAGGAAGGTGTATGAATGATATTAGTACTTGAATATGATGTTTATAGATGACATATGGTCACCAAAATACCTCTGCAAACTCTCTTAATATTCTGGACCAAGTATGCAATTTTACTAGTAATTTGGGGTTCAAATCCCCCTGGGGTAAGTACTGAAAATGGCTTCCCAAATGCCTCCAAACCCACTCAAATTTATGAACAGAGGAATGTAATGTGTTAAGTATTTTATTAAAGTCTCATATGCACCATTAATGGATTATTACAACTGTTCTCACCCTCTCCCATTCAACTGCAAAAATCCCCAATTCGACCCTTGGGGAAATGGCACTATTTTACCTCCCAATACAACTAAACTGAGTAAAAATGATTCAAATGCTCAAGTACAGTACATGAAACTTGTAGAATATATCCATGGAAGTATATTTATCACAAATATATCAGAGAATCATCCATTCATTCGAAATCATCATCAATACATTGGCTCACAACAAGGTAGTGGGGAAATGGCATTGTTCTTCCATTAAAAATGAGATTTATACATTTCTACTTGGAATTTCGACCTGAAACTTTTTGGAGATGAAGAACAGAGTATTTAATTCATATTACAAAAGAAATGGGGCATTAAAATCTTCCCCAAAGAGTACAATAGCTCACCAAAAATGCCCTCCCTCAAGGATCAAGAATATGCCATCAAAACTGGAAATGGTTGAAGGAGTGAGCTGCAATAGAAGAAACCATGAGCTGCCCTGTAGCTTACACCTGCAAATAAAGACTCCATTAAAGCTCCAAATGAAAGGTCTTAATGGCCTTTCCAATTACCAATTTGGATGGGAATCTTTCACCCTCGAAATTGGCTAAGGCAAGAAACTAGTCATCCACTAGCTCTCCCTCTTTACAAATGCAATTGCAAATTCTACAAATGATCAAAAGCTGGTTTCATTCTTTGTTATTGACATTTATAAAGTTCTAATTTCCTCCATGGGTTGAATTCCTTCCAAGAGACTCATGCCAACTCAAGTTGGGAAGAGATTCCAAAGAACGCCACTTGTACAACAATTCCTAGTCTCCCACTTCCACCAAATCACATGTGGAAGCATCTTAGCTGCCCTAACACCCTTGAGCGCCCTCTTGGAGTCTATTTTTAGCCTTGAAATGTCATATATGTCATATGTCAGCCTTCAGGTCTGATTTGTGTCATAGGTGTCATAGCATCTTCATCATTGTTGTCATAGAGCTAGGGAATCTAGCCCAAGTGTCTCACTAGCTCCAAATTGCCTCTTCCTCTTCCATGGGAGTTACTCTTCCTCTATATTTCGACCTTGGATGAGTCATGCCATGAATAATACCTTTTGGACTCCCCCATTCACCTTGAATTCGAATTGGTGAGAAAATGATGCCAAATGTAGTGGAGAAATCTAGCCATATGTGGGTCCCACTTCCTCCATGTGTCTTCATGATGAAATGCCACTTTTATTTTAACTTGTATATATTTATTTAGCTCCTTTATTAAATATTTATTCCATTCTAATGTTCAAACATCATTTATTATCCCCATTATTCCAAATCCCAAAGCTTCCACCCCAAACCTAGGAAATTAGTAATTTTCCTCCTTGGCAATTATTTGACCTTTAGCATCAATTTGACAAACTCTAATGAATAGGGCCAATGTGATTAGGCCATTGTGACCCAATACCAAATTAGGGACATGACAATCTAGGAGGACTATAGTGTCTATTTGTTTCCTCTCTGTCTTGGGTAGGCAACTAGGGGCCTTTTCTAATACCAAGGGGTTTTCATCTTACTCGTAGGAAGAAAATCTCACCACAACCATCCAATTCATACCCCTATTTATGAAGGAGATGAAGACCCAAATAAACATTAGTTTGTTTGTGAAACACTTTGGAAATCTAATCTTATTGATGACAAAAATCAATAGATTGCACAGTTTGCAGGTGGTTTTCGCAAAAGAGCACTTAAGTGGTACATGAAATTCATTGAAGATTGAGTGAAAACGAAGAAAGAGATCAAAGAAAATTTTATAGACTTCTTCAAGAGCGATGATAGAAAGCATCTGGCCTATCATAAACTAAAAGAAATTATGCAAAGACTGTGTGAATGGACCATCCAGCCAAATTCCATCGAAAAAGGACCAGTCAGTTGTGATTCCGTTATTTTTTGTATGTATGCAGCCAAGAATTAAAACATCGATGCTATTGCATGAATTTACAACATACGATGACGTTTTAAAGAAAGATTTAAAAGTCGAGTCGAAGACAGACTTTTCAAGCAGACTTGCCGACATAAGACTTGAAGAAAAGTTAGAAATTATGCAGTGATCGCTTCAACAACTTGCTCTAAGACACAACGAATTATGGTGCATGACTTACTTGACATAAGGTCATACAAAATATCACTCTCAATACGATGACTGACGATTTCAAGAAGGATAAGACCATATCCAAAGGAAATAATATTTCAAGAAGAACCTCGAATCTTTCTTGAAGAAAGACGACCAAAAAACTTATGAATTGCTTAAACAACTTACTACTGCGATATATGTGAAAGTTTTGAGCCTCATCCAACTATCGAGATCCCATATAATGAAGGCATCATTAAACCCAAATGGTATGGCATTTTTTGAACTATGCAACACACCACTGCAAAATGTATCAAGAATCTTAAGGTCAATATGAACTACCAGATAGTCTACCAAGCACAATATGTCGAGCAAAATAACCAAAGAGATTGAGACTCCAGATAGAACGACTAGCGTAATAATGGATACAACCGTCGGGGTGACTATAATGGTTGAGGAAATACAACAATAAATGAGGAAACCACTCCTTCAGTCGAGGGAAATCTTGTTTCTATTGTTGTTTTAGGGAAGAACACTTGAGCCTCAACTATCCCTGGAAAGATAGGACTGAACTCAAGTGTTATACAAAATGTGGGGTGGGAGAGCACAACTTAGAAGAATGCCCCATCACACTTGAGAAACTCAATAATAAAAAGAGTATTAACCTCTTGTCAGGTGTCCCCAAGCATGAAGTGTTAAATCATAAAGACTTGTAAATCGTTACAAGGCACGACACAAGGATTGGAGATGATAATCCTCAAATTACAAAGATTCAAAATAAGGAAGATAGATATCCAAATCCACACAAGCAGAAACAAATATTTAAGAATGCTTAAAAAATTTGAAGAGTTAGCACATGAAGAAGAAAATGTAGAATCTAAGAATAAAACTCTTAACGAATTGTTAAAACTTCTTACGAAAGAAGAAGTTGTCGACATACTCATTGATTTAATGTATATCATAAGGAATAACACAAGCAATGCAAAAATCGCTAAAAATCTACGTAGTCTTAACCAAAAAGAAAAAATTGATATCGACCCATTAAGGAAGGATATTGTATCTCGCAAGTCATCCTCGACTTTGGTTCACGAGCTAACATAATGACAAGATTGTCGTGCGAATGACTCAGTTGACCACAACTATCAGAGTCAGTCATCAACCTTAAGTTAGCCGACCAAGGTCTAATCAAGCCCATTGGATTCTAGAAAAATGTTAACTCTGGCATCATGAGCATCAACACACAAATTGACTTTGAAGTAATCGACCCAAAGGAAGGATCCAAGTTGTTCCATGCGTTGGTCAGATAACCATGGGGAAGAAAGATGAAAGCTTCCATCTCACTTGAAAAAGATAGAATAAAACTCAAGGGAGATGACAAAAAGGTTATTGCCCCTATTTATCCATCTCAAGAAAAACCATGGGCATAACTAAACAACCAATATATAGACATTAGAAGATTATATCAAGTTATGTAAAACAATGAAGATTTGATTGAACCTAATGAGTACGGTGAAATTCACTTGGGGTTTCCCATGTCCATCGGTTAAAATTATGACTCTAAGATTTATGACTGGAAAATATAAAATTATGAAGCACATGCAAGAGACTGTTGGTCAGTCGAGGTCATCCCTCATCACCCAACATAGAAGTGTTTTTCAATATTTGTCATTCCAATTTTTTTTGAAAAAAGAGCAAGGGAATACTCGACCCTTATGCTAACAAAAAGTGAACCGACTAATTTACCTCCTATGTGGTACAAAGAACAAGAATCACCTTCGACTCATGTCAAGGAGGTTTCTAAAAATGTTGGTGAACAAGGCGGACTACAAATCCTAGTCGAGAATTTTATGGGACAAGCGACTAGATGGTGGGACACCCATCAATTGTACATGCAAACTTGGATGGCTGCTTCAACACATTTTAGTGAATTATTCGGCAGGAATAAGTTAACAACTCAAGTGCAAATTCAAAAATTCATCCAAGGATTAGACCCCATTGTACATATTGAAAATTGTGAAAAAAGAATGGAAAACACTTGGTTATAGGGATGAAAGAGTATGGCCCCATCTATTCCCAAGTATGTTGGACGATCTTCCTAACAAATGGTACAAGAAGGAAGGAGCAAGAGGAGAAAATTTCAGTTGGCAAACACTTAAAGAGAATTTTATTAAGGATTTTTCATTCTCCCAATGCATAAGAATGCATAAGAGAAGCAATCCAAGAAATAGAAAAAAATATTAAACCATCAGAACAACCAGTCGGTACAACCGAAAAAACTAACCGACCTAGTTCACACTACAACATAATCACAACTACCCAAAAGTAGTTGGCCTATCTTCCGACTTGACTGGATGTGGAGAATGAGCACACCCCTAGAAAAATATTTCGATGGAAAAGAAATCATCCCTACATAACTCAACCGGTGAAGTCAGTCTTGAAAATATCTACCGAGAACAAAGAAGGAGATGACGAGCATAAGGATTCCTCCCCATACTTCACAGAATTAAAGGAGGGAGACAAACCAATTAATGAATCAAAAGCACCAGAATGGATGGATTTTAAATTAAAAATAAAAGAAGTCGACATCTCGACTGATGGGAAACTTAAGATGGTGAAAATAGGCGACTACTAGTAAGAGAAACAAACTACAAAAATACCAAACCTATTGAAAGAGTATCAGGACGTCTTTGCCCGTGACTATAAGGAATTGAAAGGATTAGTACAAGAAATGGGAGAAATGAAGATCAACATAATGCTTGATGCAGATCCTATAAAGAAGCAACCTTACAAGTTAGCTCACAAGTACAAATATATAATGAATAAAGAAATATAAAACATGCTAGCTGCTGGTATAATATACCCTATGGAGTAGTCGGAATGGGATATCCCCATGGTTGTTCAACAAAAGAAGCATGACCCTAAGCGTCTGCATTTATGTGTCAATTTTAGATGCTTGAAAAAGTCACACTTACAGATATATTTCTGACAGCCTTCGTCGAAGAAATTATCAATGAAGTCACCGGTCATGATTGTTATTCCTTTATAGATAGATTCTCTAGATACAATCATGTACCCATAGTGAAGGAAGATCAACACAAAACAACTTTTGTCTGTGAATTTGGATTATTTGCATACAAGGTCATGCCTTTTGGATTGAAGAATGCACCAGTAGTTTCTCTCAAATCATCATTAAATCCTTTCAATATTTCTTGTACAAAACAATGGTTGTTTATTTCAATGTTTGGACCATTTACACACTGCTTAAGACCATGTGAAATGGCTTCAACTGATGCTAAAAATATATGGACAATTCTAGTTGTCCCTAAACATAAATAAATGCATTTTTTCCACACCCATTGGAGTATTGTTGGGCCATGTCGCCAATAAAGAAGGCATCAAAGTGGATCTAGCAAAAATTAAAGTCATCCTTGATCTGAAACCTCTAGTCAACCCTAAACAGGTCATAATTTTTCTAGGACATACAAGATACTATAGGAAGTTTATCCGACATTATTCAGATATGACATTTCATCTAGAAGAATCACGTAGACTAAATATTGAGTTCAAGTGGACCCTAGAATGTGAAGAATCATTTGAGCTGCTCAAAAGAGCATTGGTAGAAGCTGCTCCAATACTCAGATTTCTGGATTGGTAGAAGAAATTTCATGTCCATATCAACGTGTTGGGTATTGTAGACAATGCGATACTCACTCATAGAGGAGACGATGGGATGTACCATCCAAACGTATATACTAGTCAGAAATCAATTAAAGTAGAAAGAAACTACTCGACTACCGAACGTGAAGGGTTAGCAATGATATTTGCATTGAAAACATATCGACACTACCTGCTAGCTAACCCGTTCATTTTCTTCACAGACCATCAAACACTTAAATATTTGGTAAATAAACCATTGCATCATGGTCAAGTATGTTGATGGCTTCTTTTATTCCAAGAATTTTAATTTAAAATATTAGTCTGACCAGGCAAGTCGAATATCGGACTTGACCACCTTTCACGCATAGAAACTATTGAAGACTCAGTCGGAATAGGCGATGAACTTCTCAATGCTCACCTTTCTAGAGTTGATGACGTGCCGACTGAATTAGAACACATTGCATAATTTTTAGAGGAGGGTCAATCCCCAGTAGGAACATCAGATAAAAATAAGAAAATTCTAGCAATGAAAGCAATGCCTTCCATATTAATTAACTAATATCTATAGAAGCTAGGTCCTAATGACATATTATGTCAGTGTACAATCGACCACAAACAAGAATCTACCATACAATAAGCACATTGGGGACCCGCAGGTGGACATTTTCATGCCGACATGATTGCCAAGAAAGTGTTACAATCCAGACTATGGTTGCTTTCACTGAATAAAGATTGTAAAGCATATGTAAACACATGCAATAAATGGCAGTGAATGGGTCGACTGTTATGACGACATGAAATTCCCCTCATCTCTGTCAACCCAAGTCTTACATTTGAAATATGGGAAATCGACTTCGTTGATCCTTTCCCAACCCCTGGTCATCGAACGAGTGCACGATATATTATCACCACAATCGAATATGTAACTAAGTGGGCTGAAGCAGAACCAGTTGAAGCTTGTACGAGTGAAGTTGCTGCCAAATTTATCTATGAAAATATAATTACAAGACTTGGATGCCCACTCACTTTAATCAGCGATCAAGGCACACATTTCATCAATAATACCATCAATGTATTACTCAAAGAATTTATGATTGATCATCATAAAAGTTCAGCTTATCATCCATAGTCGAATGGAGCAGTCGAGTCATTTAACAAAACATTGACAAAATGTCTAACAAAAATATGTAGTATTAACAAATATGACTGGGACGACAAAATACCTACAATACTCTGGGCATATAGAACAACATACAAGAGATCGACGGGTCAAACACCATTTAAATTAGTATATGGTCAAGAAGCAGTCGTCCCTCTACACTTCAAGCTACAATCTCCAGCCACTGCTCAAGTATTGCATCTAGACGCTATTCAAGCTACATAAGACAAAATGTTTGATCTGAAGAAGTTATTAGAACAAAGAATGCTCGCCATCCATCATCAAGAAGGTCAAAAATTACAACAAAAAGCATGGCATGACATTAATATCAAAAGGAAATATATCTCAGTCAATAACTTAGTACTCCTATATAACAGTTGAATAAAAGGCAAATCTAAAAATCTTGAGACTAGATGGTTGGGACCTTACATCGTCGAAGAACTTAACAATAATGGATCGGTCAGGTTAAAAACATTGCAAGGTTGAGTCTTTAAAAAAGGTTGTGAATGGAGCATGAATGAAATGCTAACGACTATGAAAGAGGCATGACACCAACTGGTGATCATATCATCACTAGTTGAACGTCGTTTCCCCAAGTTTGCATAGAATTAGGAAATTAACTAACTTACTTAAAAATACCTTTATACAACTAATTCTAGAACACATATAAATAAGAAACTAAGACATGCATTTTGACAGGTTAGGAACACATTGGAGCTTATGATGGTTGTCTGGATAGAAGAGGTAGAGTGCAAGAACGAGAGAATGCAGCCAAATCAAAGCAAACCATCCATGAAACCTGAAAAATAAAAGACAAATACGAGAAAAAGGACGCTTGAGTTATAAAGGAAGAGGGAAGAGACCAGACTGAGCAATTCGCTTCCCCGACGACCAACATACAACGACAACGGACAAGAATCTAGGATCTGATGAGAGTATGATCGGGAGCATAGATCATCATGTGATCTGACGATTTCGCGAATGAATCTTGCCTCGCAAGTTTCCTCAAGCTTGCGAAATAACTGTCCACCACCACAATCAGCGTTAATGTGTTCACCTACTTGCACTAAATGCACACCGGAGTCCATGCCTACAAATATGTTGTAGCTTGAAGACTCATGTGTTAATTTCTGCACAGAGCTAGAAAGAGCGCATTCCATCCCGAAAATTATTTGCATCTGATCCCTCCACCATCGATTGCAAGAAACCAACCATGGCACCCAAGAAGAACATAGCAAGAACTAAAGTCAAAGAAACAGAGGAGAAAGTAATAACCATATTGGAAGAAGCCACCATGACCCCGTTGGAGGCCCAACTGCATAGAATCAAAAAGGAAAAAATGGATGAACATAATTGGGCAAAAAGGTATGCAGAATGGGCAACTCCCTATGTCTCATAAGATCTGGTTAACCATTCGACTTGAATCTTAATATGTTGGAAGAAGTCTAACAGATTGTCTATGATGCAAAAAATTTCAACTGGGCAGAACAAGTCACACAAATAGTTAAAACCTTTTGTGTGAAATGGCAGGAGTCAGCGCAAGCAATCTGATTCCCGTCATTGCTAATATGGATAGTAATGGAAAAAAATAAGTATAGTCGGTGAAGTAGAGTTCACCAATACAAGACCACCACTGATGAACAACTTTAAGGTTTTTTCACCAAAAGGGAGTGCATAGGCCAATAAAGCAAAAGTTTACTTAGAAAATTGGTTCCAATTCATCAAGAGAAAGTGTGATCGATGGTGGGTACCTCAAAATGTTTGGCACAGTCTTCCTCTAGAGGCACATATTGAGATTTTTCTTGACCATACCAAATTATGGTACATGCAGGTCAATCTGGTGAACAACCACTAGAACTTGATTACTACCCCAATGTTGAAGAAACGTTCATTGATCTAGCTAAACAATCAAACACTATATTCCCGGTGCCAGCCATACTTTATGCTACTCAGTGGGAAATGGTAGAACCATTAACTGATGGAGAAATAGTAGACGAGAAAGAATCATCCCTATACATCACAACTTTTGGGCCGGATGATGAAGTTGACAATAGATTGGTAATTGTATGTGTTGGAGGTCAGAGCAACCAACCTATCATTGAACTGACTAGAGAAATGAATGAGGAAGACGATGAAGAATATCTGATAAAAGAGAGACTCGAACTTGATTTTGAATAGCCTTGACAAAAATAAAAAGTAGAACAAGTGACCCAACAAATACTTATATTTTAGCAGGACATCAGAGGCAAAGCGACTAGAAAAAAAGCAAAGAAGAGAAAGCAATTTCTTTTGGAGTCAACGGAAGATGACCTTAAGGAGATTAGAGAGAAGGCCAAGCATGTTATAAAAGAGGTCATATAAAACAATGTCACAATAGATCTTAGATCCAAAAGCATTGTGGACAGAGGCAACCAACACCGTCAACAACCTTGAAGCCATCCACTATAACATTTCCCCCGCCACCAAAGAAACCTAAGATTACCAACAAGCCACGTGAAGAAAATCCTGTCGAAGTAACCAACGAGTATCCACCTCCCTCTCTGAACCAAATTGAAGAAGAACAACCACAAACTTTACCACCTATCTCGTTTGAATAAGGTATGTCACCAGAGATATCACAATTCATTAAAAATATTCATGTTTACTTACCGCATTTGCAGAAGTTAACCCAAATAAAGCCAATTTTGGAAGCCTTGTCCCCTTTTAAGGAATTATATGTTTTTTCGGAAGCCTTCCATACCAAGAAAACTATGAAGAAAACAAAACATCCAACTATACTTAACACTTAGCATCCCCCTTTGAATTCCATCACAATTCCATCCATCACTTATTATACAACTGTCCAAACCTTTCTCTCTTATCCCCTCCCTTTTCCAACACCCCTCCTTCAACCCAGTTTGCAAGTCCTCCACTACTTGAAGCTACGTCTTTACTGATACCTTCAATAGTAAATACTCCTCTATCCTTAGTCAACATAACTTCCCTCATCGTGTCATTACCCTTGTTGACTGCAATTGAATCCACCATTATTGCCACTATATCTACTTCAAACACAACCATACCGACTGTTCCTCTGGAGACTACATCTACCGAAACCATTTAAGCGACTTCCACCACACCATTTTAAACCATCCCAGGTACAACCACAACTTCGTCGATTCCTCCCAACAATCACCACTTCCCCGTCGACTACAGTGACCATGACTATTCCCACCACAACTGTTCCTGTCACCACTATCCCTGCGTCAACCGCTACTATGCTGGCCAGTTCTGCAGCAACGACGACGATCTCCACAACATAACAAACAACTCTAGCATCAAAGACAGATAAGAAGAAAAGTTCAAAGAAAAGTTGCAAGAGCAAAAAGACAAAAACTCCTTCACAAATATCCCTACCAATTGCACCAGTGTCAGGATCCTCCTCTACACAGGCACTATTTATTCCAACCAAGGCATGAGACCAAGAGTTGGATGAAATCATCAAAGACGCTTCTAAAGAAAGAGGGAAAATATGGTCAAAAGATAACAAAAAGTTAAAATTATGAAAGAAGAACAAGATAATGCATGGAGAATTTGTTAAAAAAAAGAAAAATAGATCATTTTGAACCTCGTCCAGAATCTCAGTCGAACAAAACAATCGAAAAATTGCAGAACTTGATGGAAAAAATCTTAGATAGATTGCAAAAAACCCAGGAACATGCAACACAATAGCGGCAAGATGAAATTGGTTTCCTCGTGGCCGACTAGTTTTGCAAATTTGAAGGAAAGGATGCACAATTAAAAGAATACGAATCTAAAGAAACAAGAGCAACCTTGGTCCTAAACAATTGGTATACTTACTATGGGAAAATTTGTGTGTAAATCCATACTATACAGACCACTCTGTTAGACTTGTATATGAGACAAAGCTCATCAAATCCGACCACAACATAGATGATTGAAGAATAACTGGTTATGGAGCATTAGAGTCAAGACGACTTAAAAATAAAACTAGTGGTCCACTGAAGGGAAATGTGCATAGGAAGAAGTCCACTAACTTACCACCATAATGTATAGACTGATGAGGGCTACCGAACTATTGCATTAGAATTTTGGATCAAATATGCAAGGCGTATTGAATAATCCCCCTCGATTCAAGCTGCTCTGTCTCTCTGAGCTCACAACAATTACAACATATATCACGACTGTGCTTGCCAACTGGGACCAATTTCAAGACCACATACCTCTGTCTACTTCAACAATTGTTGAAGCCTATGTTGCTTGTATCCCTCCAGGAGAAGCATCTAGCTCCCAACAACCATAAATCAATTGATTTTTTTTTTAATTTTTGTCAAAATTTTGTAAAATTTTTACATTCCCTTATTCTCTTCGAGATGAAGAAATGTTTTGGGGTGGGGGGGATGTTGGAGGATCCTAGTTAGCCAACTAACTAGGTTTTCTATTGGTGCATGGCCAGACCCAAGGTTCAACATAAATCACACCAACAAAACCCCAGACACCAACCCTTTCGGCATCACTTGTAAGCAAATGAAGTCTCACTTAAGGTATCAGAGGGGACTGCAGGAACCGAGCTTCTACAGTGCTGAAGGGATGTGAACATACATTCAATAGATTTACTTATCCATTCAATTATTGCATAGCATAACATTACTTTAACTATAACAGAAGTATCATTCATGATAGTAATTATATCAATCGTGTGTGCGACAAACACAAGCATTCATCACATTGGGCACAAGTATAGAAAAATACAACCAGAGTTCCACATTCTCATAATAAATACGACAATCTTACATAGCCTCCACAATGCACATCAATACTCTATTCAATCTTCAACTACCCAACATTATAGCATGACGATACAATAATTTCTATCTGCCAACATACGCTAACCCTTTACCCTTAGATATCCTACATATTTATACATCAAAACATGGGCAGAGCTCGTTACAAAGTGGACACAACTGCTAAGTAACTTCCGCGTTTTGTGCTTTTTTGGTCCATGTAATATCCCTTTTTCAAATTTTAATAAAATGCCCAATTTTCCACTTTTTTTCCCAATTTCGACCTTTGACTAGTTTGACTGTTTTGACCTCCAAATCAACCCAAATGCTCCCAAATATTCTGTAGGAGTGTATGAATGGTATGTAGACTTGAATATAAGGTTCAGGGATGTTTTATGGCCCTACAAATACTGCTGCAAACTTGATTTGTATTCTGATCAATATATGTAATTTTGACTAGTAATTTGTGCATCAAATCCCCCTCGGGTAACACTGCAAATGGCCTTCCAAATGCCTCCAAACTCCCACAAATTTATGAACAGAGGTATATAATGTGTTAAGTATGTTATTAAGGTCTCATATGCACCATTAATTTATTTTTAATACTGTTCTAACTCTCTCACATTCAACAGCAAAAACCCCCAATTCGACCCTTGGGGAAATGGCACTATTTCACCTCCCAATACAACTAAACTGAGTAAAAATGCTTCAAATGCTCAAGTACAGTACATGAAACTTGTAGAAGACATCCATGGCAGTATATTTATCACAAATATATCAGAGAATCATCCATCCATTCGAAATAATCAACATTATAGTGTCATACATCAATGCATTGGGGAAATGGACATTGTTTGCTCATTAATCAATAGTTTTGCATACAACCAGTGGGTATTTCGACCTGAGACTTTCTGAATATGAATAACAGAGCATATGAAGCTATTACAATCATAAATATGTAATGAGAAGCTCTCTCAAGAAGCATAAGTGCTCACCAAAAACGCCCTCCCTCAAGGAGCACGAATATGCCTTCAAAACTGGAAACGGTGGAGAGAAAGTGCTGCACTAAACCAAACCATGAAACTTCCTGTAGCTTCTACCTGCAAATACAAACTCCCTTAAAGCACCATGAAAGACCTGAGTGGCCTCTCCAAACACCAACTTGGATGGGAATCTTTCACCCTCGAAATTGGCTAAGGCAAGAAACTAGTCATCCACTAGCTCTCTCTTCACAAATGCAATTTTTCTCAAATCATCAAAATCCATTCTCATACTTGATTTCTACATTTTATAACCAACATTAGCCTTCAAGGGGTCGAAATCCTCTCAATAGATTCAATAATTTTCCATTTAGAAAATATTCCTCATTTGCCACTTGTCTCCTAGTTCCAACCTTCCATCTTCTCCCAAATTCGAATTTGAGTCTCTTTAGATTCCTCCAACTCCATGAGTGCCTTCTTGAGCCTATTTTTGGGGCTGACATGTCATAATGGTCAGGTGTAAGAAGTCAGGTCTGAATTTTGTCATAAAATGTCATAGATGCTTCATTATTGTTGTCATAAAACTAGGGAATCTAGCCCATGTGTCCACTAGTCTCCAATTTGACTCTTCCTCTCCCATGGAGGTTACTATTCCTTCCCATTTCGACCTAATATGCTCAATGCCATGTGTTATGACTTACCAACTCACCCAAGAGTGTTCACCTTCCCATGAATTCGAATTGGCAAGAGAGAGCTGCCATGTGTCATTGAAAAATCAAGCTAGTGTGGGTCCCACCACCTCCATATGTCTCCAAAACCACTTGCCACCTAGAATTTCTCTTGAATTTATTTATTCATCATATTTATTAAATGCTTGAACCCTTCTAATGTCTAAATATCATTTATTAGTTTCCTTATTACCATCCCACATGTGCTCATCCAACCTGGGAAACTAGTAGGATTGATGGGATTGTCTTACTATGCATTTATTTGAATGGGAACATTACAGTCCAATCACTGAGTTGTCACATGGTCCATCTCTAGCGCATGACTTCCAAGATAGGTCCAAAACCCACTCCAACAGGCACCCAACATTCGTCTGTTTCTCATCCCAAGCAACTTCAGCTATTGCGCAGACTCTTTGACTAGAATTCTTCAGTGCAGTAGCCTGAATGCCACTGCATAACACCTTTCTAACTAGAGTTATTACCCTTTGGGAACTATGTTCTGAACCTCAGATTGAGTAGAGTTCCAACCATCATTCATCTTGACAAAACTTCTTATCCCACTTCTTAGCCGCGCCTCAAAATCCTATATCTTGGTCTTCACATTATCAATGGTGTCCAAGATCATGACCTTCAAGACTCCCATCCTTCTAACCCATTGGTCGGTATTATTCTAGTTACTCCAACTACTCCCGCCTGAAGCAAACCTTATTCCTCATTAGGATTCTCTATATATTGTCACTCCTATTTACATTAGGGCCATGACTTTCTGCAATGCAGATGCTTCAACTCTTGATTTATTGTGACTCTCCTTCTTATACCATCTGCCTATTTTTGTTGCTCGAAACCTCAGCTTCGCCCCTCGGTTCTGCATCCCTTTACTCTTTTCCCAAAATTGCATCATCAGCTCTCCAAGCCTCATAGAAAGGGAACTTAGTTGTTCTGGTTTACCTTCCTTTATATCTATATAGTCGATCCCTATGTACTCCACCTTATCTCATCATGATTGAACCATATGTCATCAATCCAGGCTTCAAGATTTGATGCTGATTCAATATCCTTTCAAAACTTTGGCTACCATTTTCCTTCATGATGACCATACGTGAAATATGACGCACATCACTTCGTGACTTCTTTTGCACCACTTCCACTGTCTCCGTCATCTTCTAAAGTATTTCCTTTGCTTTTACGACTTAAACCTTTGCTTGAGTTTCCTGCTGCATGATGCCTTCCACTATCTGTGCATTGAGAGGTGTTTGTAATTGCTGATCTGTCTCAACAATTTTCTACTTTATAACTTCCTGGATTGTAGCGAGGTTCTGTATGACTCTATATGATTCCTCCTGCAATGCCTCCAACTTCTGCGTAATGCCTTGGTTCCCAGTCCTTAGCTGACCGATTTCTTGTTATTGTTTCCTATTTTCAACTAATGTAGTGACCTTTTCCGTCACTGCTATATTGTTCATTGCTTCCTTCATTCTCTATGCCTTTTCTTGCGCATCATGTATCTTATGCTCTACTATTTGCAACTGAGTATCCTCTAGTAATTGAGTCTAGATCTACATACTTTCTTCACATAGCTTCACGAAATTCTCCTTCAAGGTCTTGATATTTTCTATTGCGGCAGTTGCTCTATCCCTCTGCTCCCTTTCCTGCCTTTGTTCTGGTGGTGTACTTGGTGTTACCTTTGCTTCCAAGTCCACACTCTTTGCCTGGAACCCTTTAATTACTTTCCCTATTTTCATAACTTTTTCCTCAACTGGGATATCCACCTCTAGTTGGTCCTCCGAAATTGTGTTGTACATCATTTCCAATGCCTGTTGTAATTTTTCACTTTCCTGAACCGCCTCTTCTTTCTCCTTCTCCGCGTCTTGTTTATCTCTGCACAACCTTTCATTTTCCTACTGCAATACCATCTTTTCTATTATCCCACTGACCTTCACAACTAGAGTTGTAGCTATGTGCAACTGCGTCTCCCTTGCTACTCCTATCTGCAATGTGTAAATCTCTTCATCTAGATTTCAGGAAAAATTAAATTAACTGAGCTTACCATTACTGTGCTTTCTTTTGATTCCTATGTAGCGAACTCAATGGCTTCCGCTGCTATCTTCACAGTTCTCTCCGCCATTGATGTAACTAATGGTCGAGAAACCATCTCCCTTGGTTCCTATATTCTCTATGCGCTCTTCTCCCGATCTTCCTGATGTCACTTTTGCTGCTTCTAATACCTATCGCAGCACAATTAGCTGCTCCTGCATACTTGTTTGCATCTCCTCTTGGTTTTTCACCATTTCTTCCCATGCTTCTTATGTTGCTTCCCTCACTTGTTCTCCTATTTTGTCCAAATATTCTTTTGTTAGTGAATGGACAACTGATTCCTTTACAACCTTCCTCTTCTTCCTCTGTTTGGAAGAGACTACCTCTGTACGTTCCTTGTGCTTCTCTCCTACCTCTGGTTGCGTCTCCTGCACATTGTCACATGCGCCATCATCTTGTTCAGGTTCACTATCTTGCTCGTCATGGTCTCTATTGTCTCGGTCTTCATTATGTTCTTCTTCTATATCATTGATCTACGCTTCATCTTGATTTCTCTACTTTTCATCTGTTAGTGGGACTCTCCACTCATCATCCCAATCATTCACAATGGATCTAACATCTTCGTGTGTCAGTCTAAATAATGTTGGCAGTCATCTTCTTTCCGGATCCTACCTTGCCTTAATGTACATGTGATGTATTCCAACTTTGAAACGCGCAATTCCTTTGTACATCTCTACCACCTAAGGCGTGATGCATGGTATTGTCCTGATGACGTTCCGAATAACATCATTGTATATGAAGAACATAACATTGTTCTCAATCTGCCTTCTCTTATTGTTTGTAAACCACAAATTAATATACTTTCCCGCCAAACATGGTTTATGCACATCATCCAAAAACTGCGTATCCTTTGGTTCCCTCCATGAACTAGGGCAATCAGTATTAGTGACCACACGTAGTGGAATGGTTGCCCCTTCTCTTGTGCTTCTTTGCAATCCTCCAAAAACCCATTTACTATAAATGTTGCCCAATTCAATTGTACGCCTTTTGCCACTTTTCTGTTGCTACTATGATCCCTGCTGCGACCTAATCCTTCCTACTCTCCTTGAATAATTTGCAAGCTAAAACTTGTGTTGAAAACCTCACTGCGCTATCATTGATACTTGGCACATCCAATCCTCATGGGCTCCTATGCGTACCGAACTTATCCTTCATTCAATTAACTAGCTCTTTCTCTTGCTTCTTGTTTTTAAACAATAGCGTGAGATCCTCTCTTGCTATCCGTAGTCTTGTTATATTTGTAATCAATTTACTATGAATGGACACCGCTGTATCCAACCATAGAAAACCCTCATGCACGTAGCTTAGCAACTGTTGTACATAGTTATTTACTTCCGTAGTTCTGCCAAAATGTGGTATCTCTAGCAGATTCAACATGCTTATGCGTTGTAACCCAACGGCCATTGTTGTGGCTCCAGTGTAATTATTGGTGAGTCTGGGCTAGTTTTCTGCTCCATATACTTATCCTTTATCAATTCTAGGAACTGCTCAGTAATGGTGATGTCGTGGTCTGTATTCCTCAATTTATTTATAGCTCCCAACAGAGTTCCCCAAATCGACATTTCCTACGGAATCTATGGTATGTCCACGGGATACTTTCGATGATTCTACAAATTAACTCGTTTCGCGTCCATCTTCCTTGGAGGCACACAATCCATTTGATATTTTGTCGAGGTGGAGGTTGATGCTTCTTTCCCCACTCTCAAACTCGATGCCGATGCTCTAGCTATTGATCCTAACACTCCTATTACTGGTACCTCCTCCTCTATCACCACATACACGCTCTTTATTTGTGACTTCCTCTACACTGGTGTTGGTACTGGTGCTTTCAGTGCCATCTTCCCACTCCTCCACAGCTACACTCAGCTCGGCTCGACTCTACCCATTTTAGTTCTAACTGTTTCCAACTAATGTCGAGCACCCATCATTCTACTCATGCTTTTAAACCCTACTCTCAGCTATCTTGTCTGCCTTTATTCTCACCCATGCATTCAATGGTACCCTAGATTTGAGCATAATTGCCTAGATCTGGTCTTAAATATGTTCAGGATTTGCTCTCTTCCCGCCGATGATCTCAAGCATTTATTACGCTGTGTCCCCTCACTTCGGCCATTACTATGCCCTTTAATGTTCACACTTGCAAAATGTGCCACCTTTATCCTTGAATTCCTTCCCATGCTATCCAATTTTCCTGCACGCCTCCTCTTTGCATGGTCCCTTGATCTTTTACCTTGTGACGTGTTGCATCTCATCTACAACACCTCTCTCTGCAATTTTTTTTTTGAATCTTACCTTAAATATTGCGTGGAAGGAAGAATGTCCCTATATAGTTTCAGCCGGCTTCCATTAACAAATCCTTCAAGGGGTTCCCCATTCAACTTCTCAAGCTAAATGACCCCTGCCTCTGTCACAACTTTTATAACATAATGACCTAACCAATGCATTCCGAACTTACCTGGATGTTTCATGAACTTTCTATCATACATTAGAACCAAGTCTCCTCTCTTGAATTGCTTTTGCTTAGTATTTTTGTCATGCTAGGATTTCTCGCGTGCTTTCTAGACTTGTCGATGAAAATCTGCAACAAACCGGTCTTCCTCTAGTTCCAACAATTACGACATTTTTCTTTCCACTGTGCCATTATCTGTGAATTTAGCCAGCGCAACAATGCGTAGACTTAGAACAATAAACTCCATGGGCATTACTACTTCCTGCACATATACCAACCTAAATGGTGTCTAAGTTGACAAATTTCTTGGATGTCGTCCTATACAACCATAACACTGCATGGATCATCAAGTCCTAGCCATCCCTATTGACATTGCAAATATTTGTTAGCGCATTCTCCAAGATCTTGTTAAATGATTCCACCGTGTCATTTGCTTGAGGGTGATAAAGGGTGCTCTTCTTGTGGTAGATATTCAATTCTTCGGTTACTGCTGCTATTGTCTTATTAAAAAAATGGGTCCCTTGACCACTCATCAAAATCCTTGGACAACCAAACCGAGTCACCACATTCTCAAATAGAAACTGCGCAGCTGTCTGTGCAGTGCAATCCTTCATTGGTTCTGCTTCATCCCACCAAGTCAAGTAATATGTCGTGGTGATGATGTATCTTGCTCCTGAGTGATTTTTCGGTGGATTTATTGGCCCGACGAAGTCCACTACCCACTTATCAAATGGTTGTAGTGTCACATGGGGCATCAATAGCATATTGTCCCTCCTTGATGGTTTTCCCACCCGCTGGAAGATGTCGCATGTATGATAGTATTCCTTGGTATCCTTGTGCAAAGTATGCCACCACAGTCTTGCGCGGAAAATATTTTGCGTAGTTACCTTCCCTACATAATGGCCTCCTGCTACTCCTTCATGGGCCTCTTTTAGAATCATCGATCTTTTTTGTTCTAGGATGCATCGTCATAGAATCCCATTTGCACCCATCTTGTTCAAATTTCTGCAATCAACTGATAATATGTCGCCTTGACTACTAGTTGCTTTTTCTGCACGACAATATATCCCTCTGGTGCCACTCCAGTTGTTAAGAACTACACAATATCTGAAAAATAGTCATCCACCATATGAATTACAAATAAGTGTGCATCTGGTAAACTATCATCTATGTTCCCTGCATCCTCTCCCGTCTCTATGCGCGACAAATGGTCTAGCCGTGAGTTTAGTTTCCTGGGTTTGACTACTACTTCAAAATCATATTCTTGGAACAACAGTAGCCATCTACATATCTTCTCCCCCAACATTGGCTTGTTGACGAGGTATCTCAATGCAGAATGGTCATTGTACATCTTAAATTGTGAGCTCAACAAATAATGTCTGAACTTCTGCAACGCATACACCATTGCCAATGCGTCACGCTTTGTAGTGGTGTATTTCTTTTTCACAGTAGACAACTTCGTTCTCACAAATGCAATGGGGTGATCAAAATCCCCTTCCCCTGATTGCGCCAGTACTGCACCCAATGCTATTGATGACGCATCCACATGTACATGAAACTCCTTTTTCCAGTTCGGAAATACAAAGATTGGTTGAGTCACCAATTTTTGCTTCAACATATCCAAACCCCGTTGACACTCCAAGTTCCATTGGAACTTGGCATCTTTCTTCAACAACTTCTCGAGAAGGGATGCGATCTACGCGTATCCTTTAATGAACTTTTTATAGTACCTTGTGTGCCCCAATACAACCTACAATTGTTGCACCGTCGTAGGTGGTGGTAATTATACAATTACTGCAATCTTCACCCGATCCACCAACAATCCCTGTCTGTAGACTACATGGCCCAACAAGATACCAAATGGTACACAAAAAATGCACTTCTTCAAGTTTAATGACATCTGATACTATCTACATCGATCCAACATCAAAGGCAGAGCCTCAACGTGATCCTTCAACAGGATAAACACTGTCTAGGCATCCATGTACACTTCTAGAAATTTAAGGATAAATTCTTTAAAAGATGCGACAACCACCCTGGAGAATATTGTAGGTGCATTCTTCAACCCAAATGACATGAATGTATATTTGTAACACCCCCATTATGTTGCAAAGTCATCTTATGCCTATCCTCCTTTGCGATCTTTTTCTGATGGTACTCGGAAAAACCATCAAGCTTCTTGTCCACTCACATTCTCTAGTACCTCATATGTAAATGGTGTAGGAAAAGGATCATGTAGATATGCATCATTTAGTTCGCGCTGATCCACACATATTCTTATCTTGCTTGTCTTCTTATCCTGGACTACCATCAGACTAATCCACTCCGATTCTTCAACTGGTTCAATGATTCCTGCATCTAACATTCTGTCGATCTCATATTTGACTTTCTCTTTATACCTTGTGTTTAGTTGATATGGTTGTTATCTGACTGGTTTAGCATATGGTTTCGGGGGGGATTTTAATTTCTCTTAATTATCCTGCAATGCTCTTCATTTCTGAAAATTTGGTAGGAAAAAGATCATGATATTCGCGTAGTAAGTCGACAACCTTCTCAACTGTGTCCTCGTTCCAATAGTCTCTTATGTTGGCAAACTTTGGATTCTCCTTTGTGTCGGTGTTCACTTTGCAGATCTTCAATGGTTGTCTATAACTGTTGGATCCTAGCTCTAGTCCTTCTATTGCGCACTCACCCTCAGTTTCTGGTATCTGTATGTTTCTTGGATTTATCGTCTTCCTGTCCTTCTTCATTGACATTGTAACATTCCAAAATTTCATGCACCATGGGCGGGGGTAGGTGCGTGGTACATAGGGGTCTTGACCCCATTATCTATCCTGGCGCAAAAATATTTGCTTTAATAGCTTGTAAGGCTGTATCTAATGCTGGAAATTCGTCTTCAAAACTAAAGGTTATCTTTAAATTGTTACCAATTTCCTCTGTGCATCTCCAGCTTGGTGTACCAATTTCTTGGAACTGTGTCTGATGTGTGCAAAAACCGATGTGTCCATTCTTCCTTTGGAATTGTACCCCACATTGGACTACTCTGTACAACATGGTCCGATGGGTAGCTCAACCCTGTAAACTTATGCGCAGTATACTCAAACCCAAATCTGACCTACAACATCCTCTTACACTGCTGCCAATTAGCCATTCTTTCTTTATGAGTAACCCACCATTGTGTGGGTATCACTTTCAGTGCAGCATCTAATGCTAATAATATTTGTTGTTCTGGTATTTGTACTACAAATTTTGTTATAAACAACGCTAGATCTATTAATCCATCATATTTTGGAGGATCACATACCTCTGTCCCAATCCAACGTAATGAAGTTATTACTCACGCACTCTTCCTCATATGGAATTCATGCATTCTTTGTTGCCAACCTTCGAGTGCTACGTCAGAGTATGACACAAAAGAACTAATTTTGCGCCAACTTATCACACCTTTTGCAGCGGGGTTCACATAGTCCTCTATTCTACTAGTCATGTTGTACAAGTTTTCTAGCTCTCCATTCCTTACTGGCTCTACGTACCTCTGTCCTTCTGTTGGGTCCAATGGTGCAGTGACCCTAAAATTGTTCCCTTCAAATCTCATTTGCATTTTCTTCAAATCAATGATGGCCTGATTTGCAAAATCCCAACCAAGTCGTAACAAGGCAGGATATGGTTTACTATCATCCACAATCTCTACGACTTCAAAGTCAGCGGTGTTGTGCACCCCATCAACATCCACATGTACCCTTGCCATCCTTCCAATTGGAATAATTTTATGTTGGTTAGATAGTCTAAACTGAATATTGGACCATATCAATTGCGATTTGCCCATCATTTCCCATGTCCGCTTGGGTAGGAAATTTACATCTGAACCCAGATCTAAGATTATATAATCCATATCATAATCTCCTATCTGTGCATTTATGCATAATTCCCTATTGGTCCGTCTGCCACACTGTACTTGATTAACAACAACATGTTCCCCTTTTTCTTGTGTACAACAATCGATCATCCAGTGCAATACACCTAGAGAAGACTCATCCTTTATCAATTCTAAGGAACTTTTAATTTTTTTTCTCAAAGTACTTACCTTTTCATTCGGTCCTTCTGGTGATGACAAATAGTACAGTGGTGGCATGTCAAATATTTGTTGTGAAGATGATGATCCAATATCCGACCTTAGTAGTGCCTGTCTTGCTTGCTTTTATGTGTCTTTATCCCTCTCTAGTTCAAACATTAGTGCTTTTCCCACAAATTTTCTTACCTAGTGTCGAGTGCGCAGATCTTGTTCTATCACATCAGATACCATCTTGGCCCCTCCTTGCGCGACCACTGCAATCCTTGGTTGGTCATCACACTCTTCTTCCACGATCATTTGCACATTCTGGTTTTGATTTGGATTCAGAATCATGTTCTGGTTCGGGTTTGGAATTTGGTTTAGATTATGGTTCAGGTTGTGATTCTGTTTCGAATTTGGATTAATATTTGGATTTGGATTCTAGATATGATTTTGGACATGATTCCTCCTCTATTTCATGGGAAACCCTCTATCACATGGTCCAATTGTCTACAATATGTACATGTCGAGCACGGATTTTGGAAATCCCATGCAAAATGTCCTTGTTGACCACAGTTATAATAAATTATTGGTCTTCTGCCTCTTCCAAATCCTCTACAGCCGCGACCTCTAAATCCTCCGTGATCCCCTTGGTTGAAATCTCTCAGAGCATTTTTCTGCTGTCATGTCTTCTAGTGCAACTTCCCCTTGCACCTTGTATGCATCTAATGTGTGCTCTCTCATAAGGTTTAACGTGCGACAATCCTTCTCATCATGCCCCACATATTTGCAAAAATTACAAAATAGAATTCGTGGGGTACTTACATATTTATGTAATGTAGGAAAAACTAGGGGAGACTGAGGTCCTCTAAAAATCTCACACCATATACCTCTACCTGTAGGAAAGGGATTTGGATGTCCCATTGCCAAATAGTATTTGTATGTTGGACACTCATTCTTATTATGACCCTCCATCCTATAGGTGGTACACCATACCTCCCCACACTTCTCTTTCCCCTTGGTAATTTCCTGTAACTGAAGCGTCAGAGCAACAAGCTGTGTCTGAACTTGAGCTATCCCCGCGTTGCTCTCTCATATTGGGGATGCTTCCAACTTCATAGCCAGTTCCAATGCATCCATCTGTGTTGTAATCTTATGTTGCATTAATGGGCCTCGTATATGTGGCAACAACCCCGCAATAAACCGTTCTTTGTGTTGCTCTTCTGGGATCTGAAATGTCACCTTATCCATCCATGCTTTGAATCATTGGTCAAATTCCCAGACTGTCTCAGTTGAAAACTGTCTAATTTCCTTTAACTCAATGATATACTATGACTCCTACTTTGGCTTCTAAAATTCCTTTATCAATGCATCCTTAACGCCTCTGAAAGTTTTTTTTGGTACAGAGGTTTGATACGTCATATACCATGTCATTGCGCGATCCCTGAAAGTGGTTACCAATTGAGCTAGTTTGGTAGCATCATCTTGGACTTGCTTCGCCTACCATATAGCCTCACATACAAATAAGTGTTGATTTGGGTCGTCTATCCCCACCCCATGGAAGACATGCATCCTTAATCTAGGGTCTATCCCCACCATCGTATTTTGTGCACTATTGCTACTCTTCGTTGCAGGTTGTGTTTGACCAGTCGACTTAGCTCCGCTACTCTAGCTACTATTGCTTTTGTTACTAATTGGAAATAACATACTCGGACTTCTTACCTCAGGTGTTGGGGATGTGCGCAGGTTCATGGGTTCGACGCAGGTCCATATATGAACAGGACTATGTTTCACGGACAATCTACCGAGAGTGGACTCAAGGCCTGATCTCCCTAGCTTAACGTAAGTCTAGAACAAATAGGACAGAACATAAAATACTTTCCTAGATCTTGTAGAAGTACAAATATAAGGGTAGATCGCTTACCTTAGATTTGTAGATCCCTTTCTCCTTCGTTGATCCAATGCTTCAACGCTGCCAGATTGTGAGTAGCTAAACCATGTTGAACATGTGACAGACCATGAGAAGTGAAAGCATATATCTCATATGACAAAACTAAGTTAATAGTTAAGGAAGAAAACTCTAAACATTATCGAAGAGACAACATTTATGGAAAGCAATTATATTAATTGTATTGAAGAGTAGATAAGTACAATAGAAAAGAGGACTACAACCATTTCCTTAACGCTGCAAGCTCCTTCCGTCAAGCCATGCCAAAGCTCCTAGAGAGAAGTAGATGTTCCCCAAGCTAGAGTATTAGATCTATCAGGCTTAGTTTCACCAACATAAGAGTACCATAGACTTCCTCCCCCTAGAATGGGAGTGAGCTTCATTTAAATAGGACTAAGTGGATATGATATAGATAGGATAGGTTGAGATATGATAGGAGAGACTTAAGGGATATTTCCAAGGTGTTAGGAATCGAGTGCCAACTCTCCCAAGAGGTCAGGGATAAGGTCCCTAGTCAGCAAGCTTCGAGAAGGAGCTCGAAGAAGCGATTTTTGCCATTTGACTGACTTCGTCGCACCCTGTAATGGAGCAAGGTGCGACGTCGCATGTTGCAAGAGTGCAACCTGTGATGACCTCTCAAAACCTAGTACAAAATAGGTACAAATCCTTCCAGGTCAATCACTCAATCAAGGTAACTCCAGAGGTGTATACACTGAATATCATGATGGGAAGATTTTAGGTGTAACATAATGCCCCCCAAAGCATGAAGCTGTTGAAAAACAGACAAGTGAAGTGCTTTGACAGAAGGAATGGCAATGGACTTGTCGGACGAAGGATGCTGCTGCAGTACAACTGACTCTGAGTACACAGTCTCAAATGACACACAACATGGCTGCCGACCAATACAATGCAGATCCATGGTAGTAATGACCAACTGAACACAATCATGGCTACTAAATGCAAGTGTAGATCCATGATGAGATGATAACATAGCCACGACTAATACAAATGTGGATCTGTGTAATATAACTCAATACAAACTCCATCGCAACCTGGGTAAAACATGACTCCCCAGGGTCTTCAAGCTGAACCCGCAATGATACGAATCTATCCATGTGATTACAAATGTCTTGACGTCGAACATGGTAGAAACCACTTGATTACCGGTCATTGACGTAAACCGTTAACAAGCGCGAGGGAGATCATCATTGATGTCAATGATTCCCAAGGTATCACAGTACATATCATCGAGCGTGAATAAGTGAGTTGAAGTCAAAACCAAGATGAAATATTTCAATCAAGATTCAATGATGTAAACTCATGTTGAAAGCAAGGTAACCTGCCATTGAGGCATGCAGGGCCAAGGTACTTGGTTGGTTTCTAGATTCAGTCCTCGGATGATGAGTTGATGTCGACAAGGATGAATCCATCGAAGGAGGGCCATGATGAATCCCCCATCAATCGACACGAAACACGACAAAAGATGTGTAGAGTAGGTCGGATGGTACAGTGACATGCAAGACTGACTCAGAATAGACTGACATGGTGGCAGATGTACTGACTGTAGATGATAAATGGTGGATGTATTCTTGAACATGGGCATGGCATGACTCGGCAGTATTGACATGACGAGCACAACACTAACTCCTAATGCAATTGATGGGGGAAGCTTTCTTTGAATGAATCAAAGGAGTAACAAGATTCAAGAAGTAAGCGGAACTCGAGGACAAACAGATGACCCAAGTGCTGTATGCAAATGCAGATGAGCGCCATGTTCAAGAACGACTACGTACTGCCACTAACAAAGTGTGTAACATAAAATATTTCCTTTTTCCCCGTCATGAACGATGAGTGCCTCATGTTTTTTTACATTCTTGATGAGGGTAACCAGATGCTCGGTATAGCTTCATCTCATAGATGAGTCCAATCCCAAATATTTTCTGAACCTGAGATAGGAGGGGTTCGTCTCATGGCAGGCCCTTCAATGTAAGATTTAACGAGTCCATAGAAGGTAAACTCGGTCATCATTTCATGTTCAGAGAGTCTGAAAAGAACTAAAGAAAACTCCGACGGTCCTTTTTCGTAAAGTTAGCCTCATCGCCCGAAAAAAGGGTAAAACAACGCGGGAGAGGACTCTTCTAGTCATGATTGGCTGGAGTATACCTTGTTCGTAACTAGTGCCCCTTGGTCCGAAAAAGGGGTAAATTATCACCAGGGAGACGACCGTTCAAATTCTTTTACAAGCGGTAACGTGACAAGTTCACTTGGCAATCTTTTCATATTTCAAGAGCCTGAAAAGAGCTTAAAGGTAGACTCCAGGGGGTTCCTTTTCCGTAGGAGTTTAACGAGCCCAGAAAAGTGATAAACCGTAACTCGGTAACGTATTCTCATGGTTTCAAGAGCACGAGAAAGAACAAAGAGTAAGCTCATAATCATTAAATAATTAAAATCTAATGAATCGAAAAGATAAATGACAAAATACACAAGGGGTTTTCATACCTGAGATGACCGTTCCAATATGAAAATGGCATAGAAAGGCACTTCACAACTCCTGCACACTCAGAAACTAGGTCAAATAGTCAACCGAACGTTCAAATATAATAAAACCGATCCAAACTATAGCAAATGGCATAATGGTATCAAATATTTGAAAAATAATATTCCATTTTGTTTATAAATAGAAATAAAAACCAAACATAGTCACTATTGTTCTATTTGCCAAATTTGGAAGGAGTAGTGCCAATTGGAGCCAAATCTTCACTTGTTGATTTTGGGAGCTATGATTAGCCATTTCACTTGCCGTCAGGAGCAAGTAACCCTAAACTTCATCCAGCAAAATCATAGTGGTTTACATTTTTGAATTTCAGTCATTTTTTTTGGGTTTTGGCTTGATTTGGGAAGGGCCATTGCGCCCTTGGCTTGTCGCAGTTGGCCTTTTCGGGAACTGCGACGAGACCGAGTCGTTGCAAAGGTCCCACAGGTGGAATGCAACGATGTCGCTCTGTTTGCAAAAATGAGGTACGACGACGGTGACGTCCATCCCTAACTTCAAACCAAGCTCAAAAGAAAGACTGTTAGTGGTTGAAGCAAGTTCTAACATTGCTTATACTCTCCTATTGGCAGGTTCCAAGCATAGAAATGGTTCTGGAATGGCGAGAACAGGAACATGAGTTGGATGATGAACAAGCCACAAATGACCCATAGTGTGTAGAAGCATTGAGGAACTGTGGGCTCCTTAATTTCTTTTGAGTCCAGGGGATGAGATCCCAAATCCCACTCTTGACTCACATGCTCCGATGCTGGGATGTGGCCCAACAATACTTTGTGATTGGTGAGCGTGAGCTTACCATAGATGTCGAGGACATCTATTTTCTGACCGGATTGTCCCGAAGAGGGGACAACGTGCTACTTATTGGATCACGTGGGAGTGATTGAACCGTGGATGATATGATCCAGCATCATTGTGTTCCCAACACTTGTGCATCTAGTGGGAAGATTCCCATTAAATATGTATGAGAACGCCCATTACATGCCATACTTTTCACCATTACGAGGATGGCGGGGAGACAAGCTCCTCACTTAGCCACCAGGGCACAGATGCTTTATGCGGAGGATTGTATGTCTCCAAAGATCTTTAACTGGTGCGAGGGGGTCCTCGCAAACATGTGAGCTCAACTGACAAAGTGTTGGCGGGGAGAGCTCAAACAATTCGGCTATGGATCCGTAGTGATCTCGTTCTTATTGGAATGGGTGGCCTCTTTTACGTCCTCAGGTACCATTGGAGGATAGGGATCCTAGAGATCCTCACATGGCCAGGTGGATCGATGTGATGGCCCGACATGGTGGGGGCCTTATTATTGGATACCCTCCTGAGTTCTTCACTTGGCTGGAGGGCCAGTTACTAATGGTGGAGGATTTCCCATATAGTGGCATGGACTTTAGGGATGACCCAGACTTGCCGCTGCCTGAGGGAACAGCATGGGGAGATCTCAGTAAGAACAAATGACCCTTGTACTTTTTAAGTTTTGTGCATTTATAATTTTTTTTTGATATAGTGCTGACAGATGAACAACATGTGTGTGCAGATGTGGGACCTGTACGACCTATGGGTACCTCTCTTTTGGCTAGGAGAGAGAGGGGGGAGGCAGTAGTTGTGGGTTCGGCTGTGCATGCTGCCATTGCGGAGATGGATAGAGTTTATGCCAACCTGAGTGGGTTGACATTAGACGTCCCTGAGCCATTGGTAGATGAGGTGCCGTGGCCCATGCTGGTACACACGGTTGGAGCTACTGCGCGCTTCAACGAGCTGCTTTGCAAGGTTGCGAGAGCAGTCGACTGTTTTCAGACTCAGCAGGCTAGGGCTGCTAGACCTCCTAGGGTTGTATGGGCCAAGCGATAGGCCATATGTTGTTATCGTGTGTGTACTGAGAGATTAGAGGCCTTAGATTTTTGTATTACTAAAAGCTGCGAGGCTTCAAATTTTGTAGGGACTTATTGAAAGCCGTCGTGCTTCAGAATTTTGTATTAGCACTACCTTTTTGAGATTATATATATATAGACATTCCAGTGATTTATACATTATGTGTTTCAACAAATGATGATGTGATCTTGTTTGTATGCTTCGCTTCTATACAGTGTATTATTTACATGTTGTGAATGCTTTTACATATTATGAGTATTATGTGTGTGCGATGTACCAATCTAGAATGAAGTTGGCCATCGAGTCAGCAACTATGTTTAACTCTCGTGGAATGTGCAGGTATTGAATGGATTCAAATGACCTTTCCAGGAGATGAACTCATCTAAAGAGATGGAGTAGGGTAGGATCACGGATAGCGTAGACCCGGTTAAGATGGGAAACCACTAGTTGAGAATCCATGTGGATGACAATGTGGTTCATACCCAAGGAAATGGCCTCGGTTAAGGTTCCAATTACTGCCAAATATTCTACGGCATTGTTGGTTGCAAATCCAAGGCAACTTCCTCCTGAGTTGATGAGCTCGCCTATTGGGGAATATAGTGTTAGGATATTCCCATACTCCATCCTAGTCCTAGCAGCATTTTCATTATTTGCATTTTCAGTCATGCATGCACTTTTAGGGTTTGCATGCATTATTTAGGGTTTGCATGCATTTACATGCATCCCAGTCATCAGTCCAACACCTATCCCTCAGTTAGCCAGGCCCCGGGAGCTTCTCTCAGATCAATTTTAGCCCTCCTAGTGCTTAGTGCGCCCCTTCATGCAATTACATGCATCTCATGCGCCCTCTCTCACCTACCACTCAGTTGCACTTCAGTTAATTGAGTTATCATCAGTTCTTTCCTTGATTTAAGGCTAGACTGACTCTCAACTGACTGTATCATTCCGATGGATCTCCAGTGAGACTAGAATACCCATTCTGACTCCAGTTAGCTCCTCATGCGCCCTCCACTGAACCTCCTTCATTCAGTTAGTGCCAGTTACACTCAGTTACACCTACCACACTTAGTTAGACTTAGTTTAACTGATGGTTGACAATTACTTGAGCATTGATGACTCCGCTGATGATGAGATAGACTACTAGTTGTGCTCCGATGACACTCCAGTGATCTTTTGATCACTCCATGAAGGCTAATTCGAATTGCCACCTTAGGCATTCGAATCCTCATGCATTGTACTATTTATTTGTCCATATTGTGATTAATTAATTAGTGTGTGTGAAGTATTTTTGCTTCTATCCGAGTTCTACTGTATTATTATTCTATTGCTCATTATACTGCATTGACCACTCTTCTTCTATTTTCTTGCTTAATCAATTACTTTCTTGTGAGGTATACATCATCTCTTAGATTTGCTGTGAGGATTTTCACGTGGTATCAGAGCATGTTGAGAGTATTGTTTATCTCCATTCTTGAGAGTTTTTTGCAGGTTATTATCCAGATTTTGAGTGCAGCAGTTGCAGCAGTTTCTGCATTTTTGTAGCAGTAGCAGTTGCAGATATTCTCTATTGTTTTTGCAGGTCTTCTACAACTTCAATGAATTAAGAAGAAATCCCTCTTCTTTCTCGATTCAACTATGATGAATGGAAACCAAAAATGATAGCATATTTGAAGAGCCATGATCTCTTTGATTGTTATTTTGAAAGAGAGTTCGAATCCTCTGAAGAGAAGATTGACTGGTTGAATAAATGTGACATGGCCTTTGGAAGAATGATGCTTGCTTTGCCTGAATACATGTTATACCAAATCATTGATGATGCTGAAACTCCAAAAGAGCTATCGGCCCATCTGGATGAAAGATTCGGAAAATAGAATGAAGGATTTGGTCCAAACCCCTTCAAGAGCAAGAAAAGTGATGCATTCGCCCTCCTTGATGATCTCATTGATCATGAACCAGTATCAAACACAATTCATATTGAAGTTGTTCACAAAGAATAAGAACTTGCAGATTCTACACTCATGCTCCAAATTTCTTCTCTTTCTGTGCCAGCTCACACTCTAGATATTACAGACGGTCCTAAATCCTCTCTTGCACCAGAGTCTGTTGGTCTGCATCATGATCTATTGAATGTTTCGAAGGTCAAATCAGCTATTGGAGGTAATGCATTCGCTCTCCTCAAGCAATCACCTCTTATTTACTACTATATGATCATTATTCCATGCTTTCAGAAGGTTATTGAAGAATATGGCCATTGCCATTCGCTTGGGATAATTTCTCATGCACATCATGGTTTTGATCTCACCCCTACTGGTTCAAAGGAGATCTCAAGAAACCATGGCCATTTGCTTGGGATAATTTCTCATGCATTTACTGGTTTTGATCTCACCTCTTATGGTTCAAAGGAGATCTCAAGAAACCATGATTCAAGTCTTGGATCTAATTTGGATTCTAAGCAATTACTACTTGGGATAATTTCTCATGCATATGATGATTTTGATCTCACCCCTGCTGGTTCAAAGGAGATCTCAAGAAACCATTTATCAAGTCTTGGAGCTGATTTGGATTCCAAGTAATCATTATTATTTGATGGTTCTTTTTGGCATAATCTCACCCATGATGGTTCGAAGGAGAAGACAAAAGACTATCTGCACATTCATAGATTTGATCCTACCTCAGCTGATTCGAATCACAGGTTCAAGGATCATCCTCATACTTTTGGATTTGTTCTCATCACATTCGATCTGAAGAGCAAGTACAAGCACATGCTTTTTGAGGATGATCCACTTATTCCCAAGAAGAAGATACCTCCAGACATATGACCAAGCATCACACCTGCTTGAGTTTGGAGCATTTATTTTTGTGTGTGCCTTACAGTCTATTTTGAGGGGGGGTAATTTTCCCATGAGGTTTTCCCCATTTCCTCGGTTTATTGACTGTTATTATTCATTGTATTGGGTGACCTTTGGTCTCAGTTACTAGGGCCCAAGATGGATTAAGGGGGGGTGTTGCGATATTCCTATACTCCATCCTAGTCCTAGCAGCATTTTCATTATTTGCATTTTCAGTCCTGCATGCACTTTTAGGGTTTGCATGCATTTGCATGCATCCCAGTCATCAGTCCAGCACCTAGCCCTCAGTTAGCCATCCCCCGAGAGCTTCTCTCAGATCAGTTTTATCCCTCCTAGTGCTTAGTGTGCCCCTTCATGCAATTACATGCATCTCATGCGCCCTCTCTCACCTACCACTCAGTTGCACTTCAGTTAATTGAGTTATCATCAGTTCTTTCCTTGATTTAAGGCTAGACTGACTCTCAACTGACTGTATCACTCCGATGGATATCCAGTGAGACTATACTACCCATTTTGACTCCAGGTAGCTCCTCATGCGCCCTCCACTGAGCCTCCTTCATTCAGTTAGTGCCAGTTACACTCAGTTACACCTACCACACTCAGTTAGACTTAGTTTGACTGATGGTTGACAGTTACTTGAGCATTGATGACTCCACTGATGATGAGATAGACTACTAGTTGTGCTCCGATGACACTCCAGTGATCTTTTGATCACTCCATGAAGACTAATTCGAATTGCCACCTTAGGCATTCGAATCCTCATGCATTGTACTATTTATTTGTCCATATTGTGATTAATTAATTAGTGTGTGTGAAGTATTTTTGCTTCTATCCGAGCTCTACTGTATTATTATTCTCTTTCTCATTATATTGCATTGACCACTCTTCTTCTATTTTCTTGCTTAATCAATTACTTTCTTGTGAGGTATACATCATCTCTTAGATCTACTGTGAGGATTTTCACATACAGTACCCAAGCTGCCGAAGCAAGGTTACGAGTATGCTGGCTGGCACCGTCAGCAAATCCGTAGCATGTTGCCATTTGCACACGCAGGCAGAACATGGTATAAGAAACAGAAACAAGATCTAAAGGCACTAAAAAAAAAACAAGCATGTCACACCACACAAAAACACACGAAAACGCCATGTACAGTATATACAAGAAAGTCTATGCATGATAGGTTCAGGCATAGTACCTCTTCAGGTAAAGCCCATTATGGGGTTCACCCAAAGATATTCCGTCATAGTCTTCAAGCTCGTAAGCTCCCTTTTCCAAAACACGTTTGACAATGTAAGGTCCGTGCCACATGGACTCGAACTTTCCTGCCCCCAGCTTGTCATGTTTCTGGTCGTATGTGAGGACCAGATTGCCCTCGTTGAAGATACAATGTTCTACTGACTTGTCATAGTGAGCTTTGATGCGTTTCTTGTGTGCTTTGTTAGCAAGGGCAGCATCTCGGTGGGACTCGTCAAGTTTTGCTAAGTATAGGAAACGTTCTTCCTCGGCAGTAGTGTTAGGAAGAAGTTCAACAACGAGTTGTAGAGACGAAATTTTGCACTCTATAGGAAGGACAACCTCCAATCCATACACCAATTGGAAAGGAGTAAAACCTGTGGCGGTTTTAACGGAAGTTTTGTAGGCCCATAATGCTGAAAAGAGCATATTATGCCAGTTGGACTTATGCATACCTACCATCCTTTGGACCATAGTTTTCAAGCCCTTGTTAATGGCCTCGACCTGTCCATTGGACTGCGGGTAGTAGGGTGTTGAGTTTTAATGGCGAAAACCCAATCTATCACTCAGTTCATCAACCATATGGTTCTGAAAGTGAGAATCATGGTCGGTCACTATCGCCCGTGGAACTCCAAACCGCGCTATTACATGATTGAACATGAAGAGTGCGGCGGTTTTTTCGTTGTTTTGGTATGTAGGCATTGCCTCGGCCCACTTTGTAAAGTAATCCACAGCTACTATGATGTAACTATGCTCCCCGACCAAGGTAGGCTTACAATGCATAAAATCGATGCCCCATTTTGCGAAGGGGCCCACGGTAATAACCAGGTGTAACGGGGCGGGATGGGTGCGCTTCTTTGTATGGAAGTGTTGACATGGAGGACATCTTTTCACGACCTCAATACAATCTTTGAAGATAGTAGGCCAATAATATCCTGCGCGTAAAATATTCTGGGCTATAGCTATCCCATCCAAGAGAGGTGACCACCACATGCCCCAGCGTGACAGTCATTCAGAAAGTGTTCAGCCTCATCGTGAGTTAGACAACGTCGAAGAATTGAATCGGCGCCACGGCAGTACAAAGTATCGCTTATGATCAGATAATACTTCGCATGGTGACGTATTCTACGACGGTTGTCGCTAGACAGTTGAGGATTGAAGTGTTGGGTTTGAAGATATAATGAAATATCTCCATACCACGGATCAGTCGTACTGATGAGAAACAACGATTCGTCCGTAAAAGAATCATTGTGCTCAACTTCTACATCAGGACGGGGAAGGTCACAAATAAGCTCAGCATGTTAAATTTTGAGCATTAATTCACAATACTCTAGGATCTTTATTGAGTGAATAACACATATAGTATATCAATGCATATCAATCATAACAAGCATGACAAGCATCATAAGAATCAAAAGCATGAGAGATAAGAGACACAGAGTTTCCGCGGGGAAAACCCTAAGGTGAAAAACCCCACAACTTCCTCAGAGATAGAGAGAGCAATGGCTCAACCAAAGTACAACCAAAATACACTAAGATAGTCTCCTAGTAGCAGATGATCCTCCTCCTCACTAGTGCACCACTTTCTGAGTGAGAGAAGTATGTCTTTCCGAATGATCCAAATAGAGATCTCCCGATCTCTATTTATACTTAACCTGTTTGCCCAGTTACCCTATGGGGCCGACTTGTCTATCTAGATACATCCACAATATAATATATATTTCAGGGCCGACCCCACACATGGTGGTCTAATAACCCATCAGCAAGTACACACACTTGCGACACTTGTTAATCCACATGACGACACTTCCTTATAGAGGAATAACACATCTCTAATAAGGGTACAATAAATATATATGAAATACATCGGTGAAATACATTCCGAAGTTACATATACATCAACACTCCCTCTTAACTAGGAAGGTATTTCTCGACACAGATCTACTAGACAAGTCTTCTTCTCGGGATCATCGTCATCGATGCATTGTCATCATCATCATCACTGCTGCTGCTATCTCAACCAATCTCTGACTCTACTCATCATAGGAAGTTCTACAGAGCCAATCCTTTTTCATACTGGATGTAGGCCCACCACCTGCAGGTCTTCATCATCTGTGCGAATGGTCTGATAGAGGTGGCCTCTCAGGACTAATTTTATGTGCGGATGCAATACCAGAAAGAGTATCCCATGAACATTTATGTGCCTAAGCATGACCGAAAATATCTCCCAGGACTGATTACATGCATCTCCTCCACAATACCTTTAAAGAGCATCCCAGGAACATTTATGTGCCGCAGCACGACCGACAAGATCTCTAAAGAGCATCCCAGGACTTATTACGAGCATACAGCTCAACCTCTCGGATCTCCAGGACTGACTACATGTGGATAGACAAAACCTTTAAAGAGCATCCCAAGAACATTTATGTGCCGCAACACGACTGGCAAGATCTCTAAAGAGCATCCCAGGACTAATTATGAGCACACAGCTCAACCTCTCGGATCTCCAGGACTGATTACATGTCTCCGTAGTAATACCTCATCCCAGGACTGATTACGAGCACACAGCTCAACCTATCGGATATCTGAGGACTGATTACATACTACATAGAAATACCGGAAAGAGTACCCCAGGAACATTTATGTTCCACAGCACGACCGACAAGATCACCCAGGACTGATTACATGCTATTTGCACAACCTGCCACATATCATCTCTGACCTCCAAGTATCAATCTGATACTCATGATCCAACAGATCATCATCGCACGAGGCATCATCTTGATGCCCATGATCATATTGATCATTATCACTGTACCATCTTGGTACATATCATCTGGAGCAACATCCTGAAGCTCATCATCATGATCAACCTGATCATACAATGCATCCACCTGATGCATACCAAGTATCTACCTGATACATATCATCATACATGATCCATCTGATCATACAGTGTATCCACCTGATACAAATACAAATACATGATACATATCAACATACATGATCTACCTGATCATACAATGTATCCACCTGATACATATACAGATACATGGTCCAAGCATCCAACATGATGCATATACAAATACATACAAATGATCCAACCGATCATATCCAGCATCCAACATGATGCATATACAAATACATACAAATGATACAACCGATCATATCCAGCATCCAACATGATGTGTACATACATATAAATGATCCAACTGATCATATCCAACATCAATATGATGCATATACAGAGCAGTAACTGGAGCATCGTCCTGATGCTCATCATCCAGCGCTTACATCCACAGCCATGTGAAGGATCCTCCTTCCAACATGCTTGGAATGGCTTCAACAAATGTGTCCATCACTTTTTCCTTGAAGTGTCATCAATCTGAAGAACACCAAGCCTCTCCCTGAAGTACTCGAACTTCACCCTGGCTAGTGGCTTCGTCAGCACATCTGCAATCTGCTCGTCCATCGCAACGTACAGGAGCTTCACAGCTCCTCTCTGCACCATATCCCTGGTATAGTGATATTTGATCTCTATGTGTTTCGACCTATCATGAAACACTGGGTTCTCGGACAGCTTCACACAACTCTGGTTATCACAAAAGATACCAGTAGCATCCAACGGGAGATCAAATAACTCAGACAGTAGCTTCCGTAGCCATACTGCCTCACAACTAGCTGAACAGGCTGCAACATACTCTGCCTCAGTTGTACTCAGTGCTACGTAGGACTGCTTCTTGCTAAACCAAGAGATCACACCTGATCCCATACTGAAGCAACATCCATATGTGCTCTTCCTATCTACAACACTGCCAGCCTAATCTGAATCAACATAACCTTGCAGGTTAAAATTTTGATTCGCTTCATACCTGAGCCCATAATCAACTGTACCCTTCAGGTACCTCAGAACATGCTTTACAACAACCAGGTGAACACTCCTCAGATCTGTCAAGAACTGATTCAATGTGTTCATAGCAAGGAAAATATCTGGTCTTGTGTTGGTCAGGTACATCAAGGACCCAATCATTTGACGATACATAGAGACATCAACCAGCTCAGATGAAGCATCACATAGAAGCTTCAGATTCGATACCATAGGTGTGGCCATGGCCTTGCAATCCATCATCCTGAATCTCTTCAGGATATCTACTGTGTACTTTCCTTGACCAAGGAAGATCCCACCTGCACTCTACCACACCTCCATACCTAGGAAATAATGCATCATTCCCAAATATTTCATATCGAACTCGGCAGCAAGCTTCCTCTTAGTATCTGCAATCAATCTGTCATCTCCTGTTACAAATAAGTCATCCACATACAGGAGTAGAATCACAGGATTCCCTTCCTCAACTTTGTAGTAAAGGTTGGAATCCGCTTTACTCTTGGTAAAGCCCAAACTAGATAGGAAACTGTCCATCCTACCATACCAAGTTCTGGGGGCTTGCTTCAAGCCATACAAGGCTTTCTTCAATCTGCACACATATGACTCCCTGTCATGTATTTCAAAGCCGAGTGGCTGCTCCACATATACTTCCTCTTCAACTACACCATTCAAGAAAGCAGTCTTGACATCCATCTGGTGTATTTTCCATTTCATTGCTGCAGCCAGGGTAAGTATTGTTCTGATGGAAGTATACCTGGCTACAGGTGCAAAAGTTTCTTCATAATCTATTCCCTCTTTCTGAGAGAAGCCACGAGCTACGAATCTTGCTTTGTATTTATCTACACTGCCATCTACAGCATGCTTGATTTTGTAGATCCATTTGGAAGTCACAACAGACTTCTCTTTAGGTCTTGGGACAACATCCCAAACATCATTCTTCATTATTGATTGGTATTCCTCAACCATAACATCCTTCCATTCTTTCTTTTCCGTTGCTTCTTCATATCTGGAAGGTTCCTTGTTCATAATGTCACAGAGTAAAGCAACATAGCTGGTATGTGATCTGGTTCTTTTCTTTGCTCTGTGTTCTTCTTCTGGAATGCCAAATCTTTCTGCATCTTGAATGAGCTCTCTAGCCCATGCAGGTTTCCTCTTGTGAGAGTTATCCTCACGGGGTGGATCTACAGGTTCTTGTGGATCTTCAAACTCACAAACAACTTCTGGAATTGCTTCAGTCATGGTAGTGTCTTGAAATCTAGTTTCCTTAGGTTCTTCATAAACTTCAATATGTGCCTTTCTTGATTTGATGAATGCTGAGTTTTCATCAAATGTTACATCCCTTCCGACATCAATCTTCTTGAACCCTGGAAAGTATATTCTGTAATCCTTCGAGCTTTCACTGTAACCCACAAAGATACCCTTCTTTCCTGAAGGATCTAGCTTGGTCCTCTTTTCCTTTGAGACATGTGTGTATACTGGACAACCAAATATTCTGAGATGGCTGACTTCAGGTTTCTTACCAGAAAAGACCTCTTCTGGTGTCTTGTTGTCCAATATCTTGTGGGGTGTTCTGTTCTGCACATATATAACTGTTCTAGCTGCTTCTGCCCATAGATGCATAGGCATATCCTAATCATGCAGCATTGCCCTTGCTGCTTCCATGATTGTTTTGTTCTTCCTTTCTGCAAATCCATTCTGTTGAGGGTTGTAAGGAGTAGTCAACTCCCTCTTAATCCCTGAATCACTGCAAAGCTTCTTGAAGTCACATGAGGTGAATTCTCCACCATTGTCGGATCTGAATGTTTTGATCTTTTTGTCAGTTTGATTCTCCATCAAGGTTTTGAATTCCTTGAACTTATCAAACACCTCATCTTTGTTTTTCAAGAAGTATACCCAAGTCTTCCTGGAGAAGTCATCAATAAATGAGACATAGTAAACATACCCACTTAGAGAACTGGATGACATGGGACCACAAACATCTGAGTGGATGATTTCCAAGATGCCTTTTGCCTTGCTTTCACTGCTTGGAAATGCCTTCTTAATGTTCTTTCCTTTTGCACATCCTTTGCAAACACCTTCATGTTTGGTCTTGATTTTAGGAAGACCCTCTATAGCCTTGCTTGCAATTGGAAGTGCCCTATAGTGCATATGAGCAAGTCTTCTATGCCAAAGTTCACTTGGCTCCATGGATTCATGCACCATGGCATGTTCAGGTTGTCCTTTTAATCTATACAAACCTCCCTCTTACTCTCCAATCACAACTGCATCATCTATGGTCTTTCCCTTTGGCCACATTAGGACTTGGCCATCCACAAATGCAACCCATACCTTTTGAATCCAATGCGGAGATGGAGAGTAAGTTCTTCTTGAGCCCAGGTACATAAAGGACTTCTTTCATCTTCAAAGATTTTCCAGAATCTAGGTTGTAGGAGGCTTCACCACTTCCTTTGATCGGATATTGATAATCATCCCCAAGTTTCACTTTATGGGGTGATTCATGTTTAGATAGATTTACAAAGGATTCTTTAAACCCAGTCATGTGTTTGGAAGCCCCACTGTCAATTAACCAATCATTACAACCATGGGAGATAGTACCTGTGAGAGCAGAGATTAGAACATACTCTTCTTCACTTGATGAGTCATCATTACTATCATCACTTTCTGCCCTAGCCTTCTTCTTTGGAGGTTCATCATCTTCGACAGCATGAGCATGGTACCTTCTTTTGTTACCCTTCTTCTTCTTGCTGGAGTTGTTATTGTTGTGATTGTCCCTTTTGTTCTTGGGACATTTTGAAGCAAAGTGACCCTTCTCATTACAAGTGAAACACCTTAGATCTTTCTTGTCTTTGTGAAAATGATGAGAACATTTCTTCTTGTGATGGGATGGCTCCCTCTTGAACTTGCCCTTCTTAGTGTGAGCTATGAGAGATTGATCTTCATTTTCCATCTTCTCTTCTCTTGCCACAAGCCTTGCTTCTTCTTGAGAACATTCCTCCCATAATCTGCTGAAGGAGATTAATTTCTTTCTGGCACAGATCCCCTGGATAAAAGAGTCCCATGACCTAGGTAGGCCATTCAAAGTAGTCATAACAATTTCACCATTCTCCACCATTTCATCTACAGCTTCAAGTTGTTCCTTGATCTGAGAGACCTTGGAGAAATAGGATTGAATGGTTTCTCCATTCGACATCTTGACCCCTTTCGATTGATTCCACAGGGTCATCTTCCGATTTATGTTCTTTCCTTCAAATAGCTTGGTCAAAGAGTCAAACATAGCCTTGGGTGTCTTTAGAGAAGACACATGGGGTATGAGATGGTCTTTGATAGAATCAACAATGATTCTCTTTGCCTTGAACAAGTTCTTCTTATGCAATACCTTAGCCTCTTCATCCTCTGGGATAGGGATGTCTTCTTTTATATATGAGTCCAACTCATTCTCTTCCAGGATTAACCCAATCCTATACTTCCAAGCTCGGAAGTTATTAGCCCCTTCAAGCTTATCCTCAAGCTTGGTGTGGTGAGACATCTTAAAGAGTACTTCAAATGGAAATAGAAAAGATTTAGGTATTACCACTTGAAATCTTGAAAACTGGATCTGGTCCTGGATTAGGGTTTGTCGGAAAAACCCTAAAAATTCAAAATGTGAATTTCAACTTTTTGAAAGGATAGAAAGATGCACCTTGATGAGCTGATCAGCCTAGTGTATTCAGAATTTGAGATCAACAAAGATTCACCCTTTAGATTTTCCTTTTTGTCCTCCCGGGTTCACTAGGGAGAGCCTTGAATTAGGGTTTGAGTTTCCCGGAGATCTACCCAGCCAAAAATCTCGATCCAAAGCTCTAAACTTTGATTTTTGCAAGGAGCTTCTAGCTATGTCTTCAGATTTCAAAAATTCCTATTTCTGTGGAAACCCTAATTTTTAGGGCCAAATCTGAAAATGCTTAGAATGGAATTCTGATTGGATAGATAGATTCTCCTTGATGAGTAGAGTCAATCTACTATACGGCTTTTCCAAAAACTATGGAGAGAAACCCAATAAACAAGAAACTCAAGTTTCTGTCACTATAAGATGTCTTCTTCTCAGGTTAGCTCTGATACCATGTTAAATTTTGAGCATTAATTCACAATACTCTAGGATCTTTACTGAGTGAATAACATGTACAGTATATCAATGCATATCAATCATAACAAGCATGACAAGCATCATAAGAATCAAAAGCATGAGAGACAAGAGACACAGAGTTTCTGTGGGGAAAACCCTAAGGTGAAAAACCCCACAACTTCCTCAGAGATAGAGAGAGCAATGGCTCAACTAAAGTACAACCAAAATACACTGAGATAGTCTCCTAGTAGCAGATGATCCTCCTCCTCACTAGTGCGCCACTTTCTAAGTGAGAGAAGTATGTTTTCGAATGATCCAAATAGAGATCTCCCGATCTCTATTTATACTTAACTTGTTTGCCTAGTTACACTATGGGGTCGACTTGTCTATCTAGATACATCCACAATATAATATATATTTCTGGGCCGACCCCACACATGGTGGTCTAATAACCCATCGGCAAGTACACACACTTGCGACACTTGTCAATCCACATGACGACACTTCCTTATATAGGAATAACACATCTCTAATAAGGGTACAATAAATATATATGAAATACATAGGTGAAATACATTCCGAAGTTACATATACAACAACACAGCAAACACCAAAGAATTTTTAGACTTGGCTTTCTCAAAAAGAAGGTCGAATTCTTGCAGTATCACAATCCAGCGTGAGTACTTTCCCCCAAGCACCTGTCGTGTCAATACGTGGTACATGGGTTTCGAGTCTGCAATGATGGTGGTGGTGCGGAGCAGGATATAGTGCTGGAACTTTTGGACGACAATGACTGCCGCGAGAGCAAGCTTCTCGACATGTGAATATCTAGTTTCAGCGTCAATGAGACCCTTACTTGGCATAGTATATTACATGTTCCTGGGCGTTTTGATCCTCCTGTACCAAAACCATGGCGATAATGGTAGCAGAAGCAGCGAGATATAAGATGTAATCTCGGAAATAGTTTGGCGGTTGAATTATGGGGGCATGCGTGATGCTGTCGAAGGATTTTTGAGCTTGATCGTCCCAAATGAATGGGAGGTCCTTCTTAAGCAGATTCATATACCCCTGAGTATTCTCCGCGAAGTTACAAACAAAATGCCTTAAATAAGTCGCATTCCCTTGGAGACTTTGAAGTTTCATCACGTTAGTCGGAGGTGGTAGGTTGGCAATGGCCTCCATCTTTAAGGGATCGATACGGATCCCATCCTTCGAGACAATAAACTCTAAGAGGCATCCCAACTCGACGCAAAATATACATTTATGAGGATTCAAATGGATATTGTACCGTCTACATCTGAGGAAAATGATCGTTAGATGATCCATGTGGAACTCACGCTGCTTTGAATGAGCAGGGAGATCATCCAGGTAAGGTTCCACAAAGTCCTTAATGTCATGGAAGGCATACGACATGGTCCGCTGGAACGTGGTGCTAGTGTTTTTAAGGCCAAACGAGAGTTTGCGATATGCAAACGTCCCCCAAGGACATATGAAAGCCGTCTTATGTTGGTCAGCTGGGTTGATCTCAACCTGGTTGTAACTGGAGAAGCCATCCATGAATGAAAAGATGACGCTCCCGGCACAATTGTCGATGATCTGGTCGATGAACGGGGTCGGATAGTTGTCCTTTGGACAAGCCTTGTTAAGGTCTCGATAATCGACACAGACGTGAATGGTACCCTGCTTTTTGTTCACAGGGACAACGTTTGAGACCCAATCCGTCAACGGGATAGGATAGATGAAGCCAGACTTTAAGAGTTTTTCAATCTCTGCCTTGATCCCTGCAGTCTTCCGGGGGTGTGCCGGGTCGCAACTTTTGACGTACAAGTTTGATGTCGGGATAGGTTTTTATTTCGTGAGAAACAATCGCGGGGTCTATCCTAGACATCTCCTCATAGGACCAAGAGAATACGTCTCGAAATCGCTTGAATAAGGCTGTACCAACATCTATTTCTTCAGGGGAACACTTCTGGCCTATGCGAATGTGTTCCACTACACCAGGTTTCACCGAAATGTCTACCGGGGTGGTAGGCTCAACGTTGGCCAGGTTGCTCTCAGAGTCTGAAAGACATGTAAGTATGGGAGAATGAGGGAATGGGTAGATATCCGGTGAAAATATGGCGCTAATGTTGTCCTCTATGTATTCCCAAGGCGGAAGAAAATATGACTTATGGTGGAGGTCATCCCATAGACCATGATCAACATTCATGACTTCCATGATGGACTCATCTGAATGAAAAGTCCGAAGTAAGAGATCAGGGAGAGATGATGCCCGTTGTAGAGAACAGGGTGGGGAGGCCAAAGTTAAGTGGTCCTCCGGTGCTGATTGGATAGCCTCATAAATACGTTCAGTGGGCGAAAGAGGCATCGCGTCTCCAATCAGGTGTGTTGTGGCTTCGTCTGGTACAAGCCAAGTATCAGTGGAGTAAGATGAAATATCGTGGAGATCATGTTCACTGAGGCAACATGATTAGGGGGGTCCGAAGTGGGAAAAACGCCCATGAGAGATGAATCTTTCAAAAGGCCGACCCCTATAGTCTCATACTATTTTGACGTTTGTCCGATGGAAGGAATATAGTCACCAGGATGAGTAGTAGCGTCCGGTGTGCAAAAATCTAATTGGTCGACGGTAACAATTCGTCCTTGATGGGGGAATTGTACTATGTGGAAGACTGAAGAGGCTACCGCTTGCATGGCGTAAAACCAGTTGAGACCAAGCAAGAGATTATAATCTATCGGGGCGGAGACCACTTCCACATTGATGGTCATGGTCTTTCCGCCTAACTCGACTGTGAGAGATTGTAAGAGCCCATGAGGTTGAAAGCCACATCCGTTGAATGCTTTCAACATGGTAGGAGAACGATTCAATTCGGGAGAGCCGATGGCTCTCCAACAGGCGATCGACATCACAGAAGTAGAGGCACCTTCATCCAAAAGAGTACGATGGACAATTTTCCCAGCAATGTTTGCAGCTACTTGGAATGTGAGCTGATGGGAAAGCCTCGGCTTGAAGTAGTTAAGTCGAAACATGATGGTATTCGAAGAATCAGGGTCAACTGCACCGATTGCTGAAAGGAGAGTTTTGCGTTGATTGGGACAATTCTGCAAAAATTCCAGCGTGGACATGGCGCAAGGGGCTTGTGCCAAGTCTTCTACGATATTGTAATTTTGTGTTGCCCGAGCATTAGGATTGAAAACAAATTTTCTAATCGTGCTCTTGGGTGGTCGCAATATCGAATCTAAGGACGGCTTCTCAATGGTGAGAGATGCTGATGGTACAGTGACATCATGTATAGAGTTGGAAGCTTTTTCAGTATTACTTCCAACAGGTTCTTTCGAAGAGACCGGGTCGTATGATCGCGAACGAGTGTTCAAATTGATCGTTTCGTGACGCACCATGAGAACATGCGCGGTGTTAGATGGTTCCCCCTGGGCTAAGGGAGTTTGAGCAATCATCTGCTGGTTTTGAGTTGGAAATGGGTCGTTGAGGACTACGGGAGTGGGTTTACCCCTAAGAAACTTTTGGACTTCGTCTCTATGGGGACACTCTCTGGAGAAGTGATCATCTCCACACAGTAAACAAGGGTACTTTAGTCTTTGCTTCTATTTGGTGTCCTCAGGAGTGTTCTTTTGTTCCTACTAGGCAGAAGGTTTCTTAGGTTTTCCCTTGTTTTTCTTCTTATTACTGGACTTCTGAGGTGAAGCTGATGAGACAGAATTCACTTCTTCAGTAGCAGCAGGAGCGGATGACTTGGTGGTGCTGAGACCAGCCTGTGTTGGTGATGGGGACGAACCCTTGGGGTGCAAAGAACCAATAGTTTGATGAGGAGGCTGGGTGTGAAGGGATCCAATGATGCCATCAACTTGGGGTCCCTTGAGTGGTTTCGCGGGGTCGTTATCATCACGGGGTGCGTTGGGAAGAATATCAAACAATGTGCCAGATTGAGTATAAACTAAGTCTAGCACATGGGCGGGCGCGATGGCTTGTTCTTCAGTGACAACACCTCCCATGGCAACATCTCGTGCTATGACAGGGATGAGGGACTTTGTAAACCAGTCTGCTAGGAGTTGGTCTGGGATAGGAGATTTAATGAGACGACGTCTCCTTCGCCACTCATGAATATGATAAAAAATGTGAGTGGCGGTATTCTGACGGAGCGAGGTTAAAAGCTTAGTACCAGTTTCATACCGTATAGGTAGCTGGAAATGAGTCAAAAAGTTCATGGCAAGAGAACCAAAATCATGAAAAGAGTGGGGTGGTAGCTCGATATACCATTTGGCAGCCGAACTGGTGAGAGTCCTTTGAAACAATCTAAGACGGATCGAGTCGTCTATTAAGGAATTAGATGAACACCATAAATGGTATGTCATCACATGGTTTTTAGGATCTTCACCCGGCTTACCATCAAATTTTGGGATATCAGATGGAAGTTTCACCAAAATAGGTGGCCAATTAGTTCCATGGTAAATGGGGTCATTGGTTAAACGAGATAGGTAAGGCAGGTCCAAGGTAGCCAAAAAGGGCAACTGTGGATTAGGCTGCGCGTATTGATAGTATGGATAAGGCGTGTAAGGACCAGTATGACCGTAGGGTGTACCGGGAGGAAACTGGCTGTAGGGGGGGTGTGCCGCCCGGACCGTAAGGGGGTCTGCCACCATAAGGTGGTCTATTCCAATAAGGTAGGGGTCCACCTCCACCATCGGGAGGAGGTGGAGGTTCGACACCACCGCCGGGAGGAGGTGGAGGTCCGCCGCCTCCAGTAGGGGGTGGGGGGGGGACCGATCGGGGGTGGTGGCGCTTGAGGGATAGTTGGTTGGGGTCCATGCTGTAAAACGGGTTGTTGCCCCCATAGAGTGTAGGGATTTCCGGGATAGGGTATCCCGTATGGTGCATTTCTGGGATTAGATTGGCCCGACGCAGGGTTAATAGAACTTGTATATGCTTGACTCCATGAGGGTAGAGTTACATTGGATGGACCCCCAACATGAGATAATCCCATGGTGGATGGTTTAGCGGGTTGGGGAGGTCCAACGGGAGGTCCATTGGTGATTCCACCACCTACGTTCTGGTTAGGAAACGGGGGTTTCCCCCCAGCCACAATAGGCTGACCACTATTCAAAGATTCAACCAACATAGGTTGTTGATTATCTACCATAGTAATAACGTTACCAATGAGATAATCCGGGGGAATGGAGTATCCTCCCCTCGAATTTTGAGGTGGGGGAGGAGCTGGTAAAGTAACCGTGGTAGTAATAGGTGTGTTGGACCATTGTCCTTCAACCGGTTGGTTCACTTGAGGTGCAGGACTGAACTCTTGCGAGGGTTTACCAGTCTCATTAATGGTCAGGTGAACCAAAAGATATCGGATGGACTGAGGTATCTCTATACCCAGGTTGTTGCTCGAGACTTTGTCTTCGAAGTTCATTACCCCTAACCCGTAATCGTTCCAGACGATCCTGGATAGGGCCAAAAATCTCGGTGGGGTCAGGCTTGTAGAAGGGTCTAGAGAGTTCCGGAGTAGTCTAGTTGGGTGGGGATGCGATGGCAAAATGAACCACTGGGTGACCGGTGGAAGATGTCCAATTGGATGCAGCTGGACCAACAGCTGCTATGGGGTCGTCCTGGGGTTGATTTATCCATTCCAACAATCCAGGCTCTCCTGGCATAATTGCCGGGAGGGTATTGTCTTGTGAAGTAGAAATGTCCACCTCTTCACCCTGTGGGGGGTTGGAGGTGGATGAATCTGGTGGAGTTGAGGGAAACAAAAGTCCCCCAACATTCAGGGTAGGGTTTTCAACTTCAGTAACTACGATCGTGTTACGCTGATCCATTCTTACCCTCGAAATAACCTCCGAATTAAGGGGATATTCGGGTGATAAGTTCAAGATCCTACAGGATCTTCTCCAAGGAAAATCCTCCAGAATGTCAGGAAAATCAGCCAGGGTGGCTGAAACAACGTTTCTCCTAAGGGTATGCTACAAAAGAAAAGCAGTCCAGAAAAAACCTACGCAAACTAAGGCAACAAGCAAACTTATGTGATAAGAGTGGATTTAAAGTCTGGAACCTCACGGGATTATCAAGGCATTGCAAATTGCTATATACTGCAGGGTCCAACAATATGACGCGACAAGGAGGATTGGGACCGTACCCTTGCCTGCATACCCGATTACCTGGACAGTACGTGCATGCTAATCTCCCCGAGTGTTGTTCTCGGTGTATTGCTTTTCCAAGATGGCCAAATGGTTAACTCAGTTGGTTTCAGGAATCCTAGTGGTGTCTCCCGATATACACAAGGTATGTGGGAGCTCAAATCCGTAGTGGTGCTGTCTAATGCACAACCGTTCGGAAAGAGACCTTCCAATATACTACCAAGTACGTGATACACCCTTCGATATATGCCAAGTATGGATTATGGTACTTGGTGGGTACATGAAGGAGCTCGATATATCGATAAGTATGTGGAAGACTACAATACCCCCCGGATACAGTGCTGGCAAATAACGACAACTGCCATGCTTAACGACGCCAGAACACGTCTCTAACTTACACACAAGTTTCTAAATATTTTACCCTAGTTCTACCGTTAATTTTATCTTGGACGGTTAGGTGAATGCATGAGGTGAGTACATACTCGGAAACATAATGCAAGCCCTAGCTACATGCAAAAAGTATGCTTTTCTTTCGATGAATGCTACCTATGGGAAGGAGAAATCTTCTTTTTCTTTCCAATAATTTTTCCAAGGCAATGCAATGTAACACAATCCCAACTCTATGAAAAATGATACCGAAACATTCTTTTCCTTTTTCAACGAAACACAAAAATCACAACACTACTAATCCAAATCACAACATTTTTTCCTTTTCTTTTTCGTTTCAAAGCAAAATGACACTAAGTAATGAAAAGATAGGATTCTAAGATGGAGTATGCAAGCTTTTCAATTTCACTTTCAATGATATAAAAGCAATAAGAATTAAAAATGCATCTATCTTTTCTTAGCATGGAACTAATTTTGCAAGAATTGAAACATGCTTCGAGTCTTTCAAGAAGATGAACGATTCATAATTCAAGAAGAACGCAACTGATCACACATTCATTCAATTTTTCCAAAAAATGCATGGGAAAAAAATTCCAATGCACAAATTTTCTTAAACAATGCTTGAAAATTGATGGGAAAGAAACACTTTTAACTTTTCAATGGATGCATCACAAGATTAGCTTGATAGCAACTGCGCTTTTAGATGTAAATGACTGAAAAGAAAACACTACTTGCAGCACTCAGTACACTCAGAAAACTCAAGAAAAGACAAGCACTTAGTCAAACTGGAAGACACACAAGACTCAAAATCAGACAGTAGCAAGCAAACCAGGCAATCCAAGCTCAAAAAGATAATGAAAACGAGGTCTGGGAGTTGATCTAATGAAGTAACCGGATCGGTTAATGGAGAGGAGGGAATTCAAGGGTGAGCGGATGAAGGTGGAGGAGACAAAAGTGTCCACCACTACCGGTCCTCAGGCTTGTCCGAAGCGGAACCCAAAACCAATCCAAACTAAGCCAAACACTCGACACACAAATCAAAGATGGGATTTCTGGCTGGATCTTGCAACACATAGTGAGTTCATACAACAAACCAAAGCTCAGATCAATAGATGGAGAGGGGATGCCTGCATTCCAAATTCGATAAATCGACGCACTTTGTGTTTGTACACAGTGCAACGTCGCAGTTCACCAATGTGGGAAGTGCGACGGTGTCGTAGTATACCAATGAAAGGACTGCGACGAGTGGCTAACAGACAAAGAACAGAGACCAGGAAAGACACAGTGTCACTCTGGTTTCACTAACTAGTTGTGACAGGCGAGATCTAAGTTCTGAAATGGATCAAATCTCCAATCAATGAACCATGAAATGGTTTGGAAATGAGTAGTATAAACTCAAAGGAAGCAGATCATAGTCTTCGATGTGAAGATTTGATGGTGAATATCGACTCAAGAAGCAAGTGACAAATAAAAGGCTTGTGTCAAGCAATCAACTGAAAATGACTCCCAGATTGACAACTATTAAGACAAAATGAACACTCCCCAGTATGGTCACCAGATTTGTTTCGTGGACAATCTACCGAGAGCGGACTCAAGGCCTGATCTCCCTAGCTTAATGTAAGTCTAGAACAAATAGGACAGAACATAAAATACTTTCCTAGATCTTGTAGAAGTACAAATATAAGGGTAGATCACTTACCTTATATTTGTAGATCCCTTTCTCCTTCGTTGATTCAATGCTTTAGCGCTGCCAGATTGCGAGTAGCTAAACCCTGTTGAACATGTGATAGACAACGAGAAGTGAAAGCATATATCTCATATGACAGATCTAAGTTAACAGTTAAGGAAGAAAACTCTAAACATTATCGAAGAGACAACATTTATGGAAAGCAATTATATTAATTGTATTGAAGAGTAGAGAAGTACAATAGAAAAGAGGACCACAACCATTGCCTTAACGCTGCAAGCTCCTTCCGACAAGCCATGCCAAAGCTCCTAGAGAGAAGTAGATGTTCCCCAAGCTAGAGTATTAGATCTATCAGGCTTAGTTTCACCAGCATAAGAGTACCATAGACTTCCTCCCCCTTGAATGGGAGTGAGCTTCATTTAAATAGGACTAAGTGGATAGGATATGGATAGGATAGGTTGAAATATGATAGGAGAGACTTAAGGGATCTTTCCAAGGTGTTAGGAATCGAGTGCCAACTCTCCCAAGAGGTCAGGGATAAGGTCTCCAGTCAGCAATCTTTGAGAAGGAGCTCGAAGAAGCTATTTTTTCCATTTGACTGACTTCGTCGCACCCTGTAATGGAGCAAGGTGCAACGTCGCATGTTGCATGAGTGCAACCTGCGACGACCTCTCAAAACCTAGTACAAAATAGGTACAAATCCTTCCAGGTCAATCACTCAATCAAGGTAACTCCAGAGGTGTATACACTGAATCTCATGATGGGAATATTTTAGGTGTAACAGACTACCTCCTTCAGACGGATTGAGCTATTTTCCTACTTCTTTCTCTGAGTGTGACAAGCCTTTGAAATGGATTCTTGCGCATAAATCTCTTTTTTTACATTCACTTCGCTGCTTCTCTACCTTAGCCGTAGTCCTCTTCCTAATGTATTTCTGAAACCTTTTCCCTCCATGCAGTAATCTTGTCTCTCCTACTGTCGCTTCTCCTTCTCTGCTTAGCATCCTCAACTCATCCTTTCTTCATTCATTCCCACTCCTTTCATTCATATCACCCTCTAGTAAGCTCCTAGTTCCCAACTGCGTCCGTAAGTGCTTAGCTGCTAGGCTGATTTGATTCCAATATCATCGTTCACTTGTCGCACAATAACATCTTAATCCAAGTACTTAGTGACTTTAGGTATCTTCCGCATAGACCCTTAAAGAACTCCCTCTCGACGACGCTGTAAGACTAAGTATAGTCTATGACAAACTCTACAACACACCCCTTCAAAATACTATCCAACCAATAGTCTACTGCGCGTGATATAGGGTCACATACAGTGTTAACCGGTCAAATCTCTTCTGGGGTTCAACTCCTCATACCCGGGCCACTATATCTCGAGTTCACCTCAACCAACCTTAAAAACCACTCTGCCAAAAGTATGGGAAACTCACAGAAGAACCATTCATACAAGTCCCAATAGACATACCTTTGCAACCAGTCTACCTCATTGAACCAGGGGTTCATATTCTGTTCTCTGGCGAACTAGTACTCCTTTTGTTTCAGCCAATCTTCTATTTCTTCTCTAGTCAGTCTCCAAAAAACTATTAGTCAAATATTAGGTCCCTTCAGTCGTATATACCGATCCCGCCAACGTAACCATTCGTTGGCACATGGGAAGACCCAAGGTTTAACATAATTCCTACCAACAAAACCACAGACACTGACCCTTTCGGCATCACCTCCAAGCAGATGAAGTCTCACCCAAGGTATCAGAGGGGATTGCAGGAACCAAGTTTCTATAGTGCTGAAGGGATGTGAACATACATTCACGAGATTTATTTATCCATTCAATTATTGCACATCCTAGCATTACTTTAACCATAACAGAAGTATCATTCACGAGAGTATCATATTATATCAACCATGTGTGCGACAAACACAAGCATTCATCACATTGGACACAAGTATAGAAAAATGCAACCAAAGTTCCACATTCTCATTATAAATAGGATAGTCTTACATATCCTGTGCATTGCACGCTAATACTCTGTTCAATCTTCAACTACCTAACATTACAGGACGAAAATACAGTAATTACTATCTTCCAACACACGCTAACCCTTTACCCTTAGATATCCTACATATTTATACATCAAAACATGGGCAAATCCCGTTACAAAGTGGACACAACTCCTAACTAACTTTTGCCTTCTATGCGGTTTTGGTCCAATTGCTGAGTTGTCACATGGTCGATATTTGGCGTGCGACTTCCAAGAGAGGTCCAAAACCCGCTTCAACATCTTCCAGGCCAACTGGAGATCAATTGGTTCAGTCAATCGAGTCAGTTAGGCCAACCAACTAGACAGTTAGGAAGTTATAACCGTATTACTATTTATATGCACTATATAATAGGCTGGTGAGCCAAGAGATACAATGCTGCTTTTTGTATATGATTGTCTCATAATATAAGACAACTTGTTGCTTCTGGTACCATTACTTATATTTTTCCTCATACCTTTATGTATGTATGTATGATCTTGCATCTTGTTATGTATTACTGTGCTACTAGTAATATTATGTAATCCCTTAGATTACAACATAGAGAAAAAGCCATAAATGCCAATATTAAAAGAATAAGCAATCAATTCCTTCGTCAGTGGTTACTGTTATTGTGTGAGGAACGATGGACGGTATTAAGCAATGCAATGGTCATCTAACAACGATGGACAACTATTGATCTTCCTCATGCTCCAAGAAAACATAAGGTCACCAAAGAGAAAAAACCTTACGACATAATTATTAAACTTTTGAAAATAATATTTATTTGATTATTATTTTTAAATATATATTTTTGAAATTTTATTGTTTTAATACATTATTTTTTAATTTTGAACAAGATTTAAAAATAAAAATAAAAATAATTAATATGTTAACAAAGATGTTATTAGTTAAAAGTAATCAAAATAAAATAAATTTTATTACATCCAAAAATTATTTAATGCTCTTTGTTTTAATAGCCTTGCAATTTGGGGCGTAATTTGAGAGATTCAGAAGAACTCTAGTGGAAAAATGACCCATATAAATCCTACCTTCTTGGTAATACCTAATGAGGTAGACAAATAGATTCCATGGGGGTTTAAGGAGGATTCATGGGATTTGGGATTGGGCAAAGGTTTGGATCCTGTAAACATGTAAGACATAGTATTCCTTATGAATATGAGATAACCCACATAGACTCCTACCATGTGGATAATATAATTTTATTAATGTCTAACTAATGACCACAAAAGTAGCTCAAAGGGATTGTTGAGTACAATGATGACATGACAAAGTGGAAGTGCCAAATGGTATCCTAAAGACAAGATGTATGAAGTAAAATACAATAAAGCAAAAATGCGAGTTGTGCGAAAGTATGGAGAAGCATCAGCCGCAACCGCAAGCCCAAAATTCCACAATGGGGTGGAGATGTTCAGGAGGAGCACCTAGATCTTTTATGGAGCATAACTATATCTCCTAACATCCGAGGCTGAATGAAGAAAACTCAATAAAGTCTGCTGACCCGAAGAAGAAGAAGAATTCATGCGAGGCCCAAACTGTCCATTGCATTGCTGTTTGGAGGATTTTTCCTGCTGCTTGGGACTAGGTGATCTCTGTTGGCAGGCGGTTAGGATGGATCATTACCGCAGCACCGTGAGTGCTGCAATACCGTGAAAGGCGGAAAGTCGAGCACAAATGATGTTATTTTTTGTATTTTTGGGTCAATTGTACCGTGGTATGCGGGTTTTTGGGTCATTTGGACCATGATAGTTAGATTTTGGGTCAACTGCTCGAAGTGTCGGTTAGGAAGTTGTTAGTAGGTGGACAAGCAATGTAAAGGCAGAAGCCTATATATAGTCATAGATTTGTAAGTATTGGATCATCTGGGATTATGCGTCTTTTGATTGTGTATTTGAGATCGAGTGATATCTATGAGATCTGTATTTTGCGGAGATGTTGTATCTGGGTTTTTGCGGAGTTAATATAATATGACAGAGCTGTTTTGCGGAATCCCCGTGTCTCTTCTGTTCACCTGTGGTAATGCATGTTGTGATATATGAATGATTCTATGTTTTCTCGCTGCAATTAATACCTTACTGTTATATTTGCTGCAATGGTGAATGTTGAAAGATGATACAAATATAAATGATGTCTGAGTTAAATGCATAAATCTGTTTTTGAAATGTTGCAATAAGTTAAGTAGTTGAGCCGCAAACATCCTCCTTCATTCGGCGGAAACATGGTTCCGTCAACTCTCCCTTGAACATCTCGGGTGAGACCTCATCTGCTCTACAGGTGTTGCTAGATGTGGTAAAACCTGCCTGGGCCGGTGCTTAGGGAGATCGCGGTGGTCTGCGTGTTGACAGTGAGTGGAACCTCTGTCGATTGGGTTTGAGTCAACAAATGGTTCCGTTCCTGGGACCTTGCGCGAAGTGAAAGGAGGATATGTTGTGGCATCTGACGCAACCGGGGATACAAAATTGGTTTGATCAGAAGTTGCAGGAATTTGCTGAAGAAGAAAGTCGGAACACTCGACTGTCGGTAGATCAGTGGGTGGAAAGATATATTCACGACGGTCCACACACATATTTTTTTTGTGAGTTCCCAGTCATCTTGTATGAGTGGTTGGCGAAGTTGACCTTTTAGAAGAGGAACTTCCAAGGTGGCGAGCCGACGACCTGGACCCCAAAACTGATCCAAGAGCTGCAGGAAGTCGACAACAAAGCGTCGCGGGCTGTCGAAGTTTGGCTTGACAGCATATTGGAAGGCTATATCATTGAATTTGCGGTTGATACAAACAAATCCTATAGTGAAGCTGAAAGATACTTCTTCCACGGGCCACGAGAAAGGTTTATTCTGTCGCTCCAACTATCTATTAAGATGCTTATTTGTGAGAAGGGTATATTGAAGATGCATCTGGCTTAGTAAACAGCTTGGTGGGCGGAGGCCGTGGGCACCGCGATAGTAGGGGGGAGGTACATGGAATGATAAGGGTAGATGGGTGCAGGTCATGACGAGACTGTGAGTGAAGCCGAGGAAGAGAGTGGTCTTACAAGGGGAGGAGCAAGGTTTCGACAGGAAAAGAGGCAGAGGACGGGAGAAGGTCCTGCTGTGATCTAACCGCAAGGCCGCGAAGGAAGAATACACGGGACGAAGGGACCTCACAGTCCAGATAAGGAAAACCAGGCTACGCCCAGGATAGAGGCAGGACCAAACCCCAACAACAATGTGTCCACACCTTCGCTCACTATCTGTCAACCAGTGAGAAACAAAACCTCGACACCACCGTGTCAACAAAACTTGATTGCTAGTAGTTCAACGACTGCGGGAAGGAAGCCCAGGATAGCGGGCGAGGATACGAAGTTGCCGCTGTTCCATGGAAATGGAACAGACAATCCTGAACAATACTGGTTCTTATGTGAGGCAGTATGGACCGTAAAGAAGATTACTAATGGTAATGCTAAGAAAGGACAGTTAGCGACAACTCTGTGAGGTCGCGCATTAGACTGGTTTATGAAGTTTGTTCTAGTCCCTACAGGAGCTCCGGAGAAGACGCTAGACGATATCAGGAACAGATTGATTGCAGAATTCAAAAAACCCAAGTCTGAAGCACAATATATTATAGAACTAAAAGAGATTAAGCAGTATCCCAATGAAACGGTGTGGGACTTTGACTAGTGATTTAAGACGTTGATTGCGAGGGTTAGTTTTGATATGAGCACTGTCCAACATAAAGAATGGTTCATCGCGGCACTGCTATCGCACATTTGACTACCGCTGATGCAACAGAACATTACAATGCCCAGTGAAGCTCTGGAGATTGCAATGCGAATGGAAGTGTCACCGATTGGTGAAAACGTAGCCGGGATGTCGCAGATTCAGACACAGCTGGCTAACTTGACCATACAGCTGCAAGATCTTAAGAAGGGTAAGGAACAACGAGAAGAAGTCTGGTGCACGCGATGTCGAGGAGAAGGACATACTAAAGATAACTTCCCAGACTTCCGCAATTATCTGGTTTCAGAAGCACCGAATCCATTGAGTGGTGGTGGCATGCCGTGGTGTCGCGTCTGTCAGGTATATGGGCACCGCCACGACGAATGTCAATACATGTAGAAGATGGTCACAAAACTGATGAATCTGTATTGTACATTCTATAAATCTGTGGGACATGAAGACAAATATTGCTAGGCATATGGGTTGCTTCATGAGAGACCGTATGATGCATTCTATGTGAAGGACGACCAGCGTGCCGTACAACAACCGCAACCGCAGCCACAGGTAGTCTAGCCGCTACCTCAACCGCAGGTGCAATTTGTACCGCAGCAGCAACCACAACAGTTTATGCCGCAATATACTCTGATACAAATGGCTCCACAACAGCCACAACACGTTCAGCAACGGTAGTATGCGTAGCAAGGGCAAGGCATGCAACCGAATCCTATGCAGCGGCAGTTCAATCAACCGCAGTACCAACCGTAGGGTGGACTCCATGGAGGATTCCGAGGCGGACGTGGTGGAGGATTTGGTCATGGAGGAGGACGAGGAGGTTGTGGGCCTGTTGAGTGTTATCACTGTGCAGTGTGGGGACACTACCAGCGAGATTGCCCACTATTACAGACACAGTGTACGTTTTGCTTTGTTACAGATCACATAGTGGAAAACTGCCCACAATTGATTGCGCGGTGGAAAGCAGGGAACGTTCCACATTTGCAGAATGAGACTCAGGCGCAACAGCCAGTACAAATCAAGTGTAGAAATCGGCACAGAACCAGAACCAACGCCCGAATCAGCATGCTAATCAGAATGTGAACCAACCAGGGAATCCACCGCTGAACCAGAATCAGGGTGCGAGTGTTGTAACAATTTCTGCGAAGCCAAGGCCATAAGATGCGGCTATCGTAGTTATTACTCAGGGTGGTGCAACAACGGGAGAGGATAGCCCACATCCACTTATTTGGTTAGCAGGACAAAAGAAGGTGTCGTTTGACATTGATTCCGAGCGCGATGCATTCATTCAGGCACGACAGGCGATGGAAAAGGCTTAAGGTAAGGCCATAGTCTATGACATGCCCCCTGCCTTTGATGCCACTTCAGAGGTAGGTCCATCTGCGTAGTCTGGAACCTTGCAGAATTTTTTTGAGAGCTGTTTATCGTTGGCAACGGATCCTGCTGCTCTCGCCGATATTGAGGGATTGTTGCAACGACTAGCCAGGGGACGGCAAGAATCTGTGGTAAATTCTTTACAGCGGCAGAAGACAGGTAAGGAGATGCGTATGAACATTCAAATTGGAGACTATGATGTTGATTCTGTTATTCTGGATCTTGGTTTGGATGTCAACATATTAACCAAGCAGGCATGGCAGAAAATGGGGAGCCCCCCATTGAGCTGGTCTCCTGTCCAACTCCGACTAGCTAATCACGCCAAGGTGACACCAATTGGGAGAGTTCCACGCCTGGTAGTGGACATCAAGGGAATGAAGACTTATGCTGACTTTGATGTCATCGAAGTAGTTGAAGGGGGAAGCTCTTATCTTGCGTTGCTGGGGATTGGATGGGCTAATGACAGTGGAGCGGTAATCAACTTTAAGAGGCGGATGATGACTTTTGAAAACCGTGATCTCAGAGTTATAGCTTCGTTGGATCTGGCTGAATGACATAGATACATTGAACCAATGAAGGAGAAAGATCCTAGTGGATGGGACCATGCATTCAATATTTCTGAAGATTACATTCATCCGACTGCCAACGGTGAGCTTGGATGGCGCAGTGACAGCTCTGTGTTTTTTGACTCTGACGATGCTTTAGAACATTGGCAGAACCACATGCACGAGGTTTCGCTCCGCAAGTGTGGGTTAGTCACGCAGTCGTTATGCCGCGTTGCGACTAAAACGGTTACACTACCAGTATATGAGGGGCTACCTGGCTTGTTTGACTTTCTGGCGGAGTTCGAGGTAAGAGTTTCAGAACCACAGTGACTGTTGGCATTAGAGGAAGCACTGAAGGCTGCTCCAGCATGCTGGTGGGTGACACATAAGAAATCAATTGATGGATGGTCGCAATGCAGGATATTGATGACGGTTCACTTCGACGATACCGAGGTTTACCACACAGGGAAATATGATGGTCGAAATAAACCCTGGAAATCATTTGATGGAGTGTTAGACATTGTGGGCATCACGACCAAGAGATGAGTGGGTCCATGCATTTATCCATACTTTGGATGAAATGCCGTGATCATGGTACATTGCAGCTGAATTGTGGGGAGAAATCACTACTTGGTTGGAGTTGACAGTTTGTTTTACTCATACATTCAGTTTTGCAGATCCCAACCCGGATGTCCATAACGCGTTGCAGCTCATCCTCGATGTGGTTCTGAAGGTCGTTCCAGTGGCATATCCTGTGGATCTGCACATGCACTGCCAGATGCAATCCATAATGGAATGTTATAATATCACTGGTGGCCCCGAAGACGGCGATGATCCGCAGAATGTCAATATTCCGGAATCTGAAGGGAGCCGCGATGTGGTAGCACCTGATGCGTCAAGTGATCCGATCAGCCAGCCCTTGAAGCTCCGTAAGATCAATATTGGGACGGAGACCACTCCCAAGTTCGCGAATGTTGGATATTATTGGGATGATGAGATGATGGGAAAGGTCACTGACTTGCTGCATGAATTCCAAGACCTCTTTCCTATGAAGTTTTCTGAGATGAAAGGTATTTTGGGTGACTTAGGGGAGATGAAGATCCCATTGAAACCAGTTGCTAAACCAATCCGGCAGCGGCCCTATTGGCTGAATCCACGCCATAAGGAGAGGGTCAAGGTAGAACTTGATCGCATGTTGGATGCTGGTATTATTGAACCGGTTGAAGAGTCAGAATGGATCAGTCCTATGGTGGTGCAGGACAATAAGACTGGCGAGGTGCGCATTTGTGTCGATTTGCGGAAGTTGAATGACGCCTGCTTGCATGATCCCTTTTCGACCTCATTTACTGATGAGGTACTCGAAGGTGTGGGCGGCCAGGAGATGTATTCTTTCATGGACGGGTTCTCAGGTTATCATTAGATCCGCATTGCAAAGGAAGACAGCCACGAGACGACTTTTGTGACAGAATGGGGCTGTTTTCAGTACATAGTGATGCCGTTTGGGTTGAAGAATGCACTTGCGATATTCTCGCGGGTTGTTGTTGCTGCATTCAAGGATTTCATTCAGAATTTTTTGCAGGTATACATGGATGACTGGATAGTCTATGGTTTGATCTGCGATCATTTGGAAAACTTGTGATTGATGCTTGAGAGCTATCGACAACATCAGATATTGCTGAACTTGAAGAAGTGCATCTTTTGTGCACCATTTGGCATACTGTTGGGTCACATTGTGTGCAAGCAAGGATTGTTAGTTGATCCAACAAATATTGCTCTTATTTTGAGCTTAACACTGCCGACTAATGTTAAGCAGTTGAGAGCGACGTTGGGACACACCGGGTATTATCGTAAGTTCATTAGGGGGTATGCAGCGATCACTGCCCCTATGGAGAAGTTATTGAAGAAGGATGCGGTATTCCAGTGGAGCCTTGAATGTCAAGATAGTTTTGAGATGTTGAAGGCTAAGATGGCTTCGGTGCCGATACTTGTATTTCTGAACTGGAGTAAGGAATTTCATGTCCATGTCGATGCCTCATTGATCGCGTTGGGAGTGGTGCTGGCACAACCAGGAGAGGGGGATCTAGATCACCCCATTGCTTTCGCAAGTCAGAAGTTGTCCTCAGTAGAAAGGAACTATACAACTACAGAGCGGGAAGGCCTAGCGATGGTTTATGCGCTGCAAAAGTTTCGACATTACTTATTGGGAGGACACTTTAAGATGTTTACAGACCACTCTGCATTGAAATACCTAGTCAATAAGCCTGTGTTGGGGGGGAAGATATGTCACTGCTACTTCTTTTTCAGGAATTCGATTTTGAAGTGATTGTGAAGCCAGGGCGGTTGAATGCTGGACCTGATCATCTATCGTGGATTGAAACAGGAGAGGAGCCAACTAACATCGAAGATGGGTTGCCTGATGTGCAACTTTTTAAGGTTGAAGTAGATGATGGCTACTTTGAAGAAATCATTCAGTTTCTGGCAATAGGTACCGCACTCGAAGAGTTCACCACTAGTCAGAAGAAGCAGTTGGTGGTCAAGGTTGCATATTTCCAGCTCATTGTAGGCGAGTTATACAAATTGGGTTCCGATGAGATATTGCGGCATTGTGTTTTGCCTCATGAGCAAGGGCAGATCTTGTCAGAAGTGCATGCAGGAGTGGCTGAGGGGCACTAAGGTGGTTGTGCGACTTCCAGGAAGGTGCTTGGCATGGGGCTATGGTGGCCCACGTTGCACAATGATGCGACAGACTATGTGCGGTCTTGCAATGTTTGTCAGAGAACCGGGAAGCCATCTAGGCGAGATGAGATACCGCTGATACCTCAACTAACACTGCAGCCATTTGACAAATGGGCAGTGGATTTCGTGGGACCAATCAACCCACTTGGGAAGCGTATTAGTGCAAGATACATCATCACGGTGACATATTATTTGACGAGATGGGAGGAGGCTGCACCGGTCATTGATTGTTCCGCGGCCATAGCCGCATGGTTCTTGTTCGACAACCTCATCACTTGCTTCAGCTTCCCCAAGATATTGCTAAGTGATCAAGGCATCCACTTTCTCAATCGTACCATCAGCGCATTGACGGAGGAACTGCAGATATAGCACAAGAAGAGTACGCCGTATCATCCACAGGAAAATGTCACAGCGGAAGCTTTCAAAAAGATATTGGAGCATGCACTGACAAAGGTGTGCAATGCAAACCGCGATGACTGGGGTCTGAAAATCCTAGCAGTCTTGTGGGCGTATCGCACCACGTGTAAAAGGTTGACGGGATAGACACAATTGAAGCTAGTGTATGGGCAAGAAGCGATTATTCCTATGGAGTACATCGTTCCGAGTCTGCGCATAGTAGCAGCGACAGGTATGGATGCTGCAGCGGCATTAGAAGAGCGCCTAGCACAGTTAGTCTAGTTGGAAGAAGATCGCTTTATCGCAGGATTCCTTCAGAGTGTGGAGAAGGATCCCCAGAAGGCTTGGTATGATTGCCACATAAAAAACAAACAGTTTCAGTAGGGTGACTTGGTGATGTTGTATGACAGCAAGTTTATGAAACACCCAGGAAAATTGCAGATGCATTGGCTGGGTACATATCACATCAGTTGCCTAACTTCAGGAGGAGCAGTTCAGTTGCAGCAATTAGACAGAGTGATGCTCCCCAAATTGATTAATGGTAGCAGGTTGAAGCCCTATAGGTTGGGATTGGAGCAGCGTGATGCCTGAGTCGCATCAAAAAAATAAATAAAAAAATGCAGGTTGCTTAGTAGCAGGACGACGCACCGACAGGGACAAAACACACAGGAAAAGAGGCTTGTGCCACAAATTAGGAGCGGTCTGCGACAGTGGCAGGGTCACGACTAGGTCAAATCAATAATAGATGTCTTAAGTTAAGACAGTTAATTAACAATGCTCGTTTGAATGATGGGAATTAATGGCAGATCCAGCCGATCGACTGACAGGATCGACGACAGATTTGGGTCATTAATCCAGGATTTAGTCCGAGTTAATGCAGGATTTAGTTATGATTACGAGGGATTCAGCTCGGTGCTATAAAAATGGGCCGAAGTTGGTCGGAAGACACCATTTGTGACAAGTGAGTTCAGTTGCCAGTTGAGGAATTGTGCAAGGTTGAGATTGTGTTGCAGAGAGCCGTTGAAGTGTGTTGGGCAAGTTCTAGGTTGAGCGCGGTTGAGCCATTTGTTGGCATTGCGGGAATTGAGCGCGGCATGCCAAGTGAGCTGGAGATGGTGGAGATTTCTAGTGAAGCTGAGTCACCTCTCATCCCTGCTCCCATTGAGGAAGAGGTCAATTTACTGGACGAAGTAGCTAACATGCCGGTGGGATCATCTTCCATGGTACGTCAGAAGAGAGGAGGGACGCATCTTAGCTCCGACCAACCCGAGAAGCGGAACACCCGTTCCACTGCCCAAGTGCCGGAAGGTGTCCCTGCGGAGAGCCCATCGAGCTCGGGGGTTGTGGAATCCGCAGTCCGTGCAGGCATTTTTTCCGCGGATATCCCAGGCTATTGGCCTCCATGTCGAGCTGGGGTGCAGCCGAGGAAGGTCACTAAGAACCAACGGTATCTGATATGGATGCCGAAAATCCCGCCAGGCATGAGTTGTACCATCGACATCGTACCAACGTTGATGCAGCTGCAGTATGATGATCATGACTTACTGGCACTAGAAGATGTTATGACGGAGCCATTTAAGCCACGAGAAGAAGGGCAGACTGGATCGACGCCACACATTCCACAGGACTGGGTGCGCAGTTTGGCGAAGTCTGGGCTGTTGGGTTTGATTTACATGCCACATTTTCGGCGATTGACGAAAGCTAATGCCTACATCAAACAATTGCTAGCTTGTTTTCATGGCGGGGTGTTATGGTTGGACAGGTAGGTCATAGTGATGGTGGACCTGATTTATGAGATCACAGGTGTTAGCACTCCGATTTTCCTTGGGCTGTATCAAAGAAACCCCAAGGTAACCTATTTCAAACCAATATTTAGACTGAAAAGTTGGCCTCTTTCATCTAGAGAGGGCTCTCTCAGCAAATCTGTTATCCAATGTCACCACGACAGCAACTTGACAATAAATTCAATGGCCAAATTTGTAAAATCACAGTAAAAACTTTGTAGGCTTTAAATAATGTGGTTAGATCAACAGGAAAAAGATACGATTGGGCAATGGAGTCGAGAAACAGAAAAATAATAGATCAGCAGCAAAAACATAATTTTTGTACGAAGGCAAGGTAATTGTTAGGTTACGGTCAAAGCTTTTTGCAGGCGAAAAGAAAGAATTAAAGACAATCCACCAATCAATGGGCATCAGACTAGGATGAATCCATTATCGATTTTAGAGAAGCAAATGGATACTTAAATGCAATAAACTGAGGCATAACAATATGAATCCCAATTTATTTTAGACGTTCGTCTAAGTATAGAAGAAAAGACAAAATGGACAGCATAACTAGGAAAGTAAACATGCACAAGTGAGAAGAGAAAAGATACAGACTGTAAATACCAACAACGCATGAATCTTTGATTCAAAACTGCTCAAACTTTGAAATCTTTATTCATTTCTGGAATAAACTTCAAATGCCTTGAACGGGTCTCCTCATTCCTGAAAAATTCCCCCTGTTTACATTGCAAAATGCAAAATTTATACAAAAATTTGCTCTATGAGCAAACCCTAACTGTATTCTTCTAAAAATAAACCGTCGATACTAAATAATGACAAATAACTAATCACTACTTTTTACAAGAATTAGTTTTTTAAACAATAAATGACAGAAAATATGGAATGTTGTTTCTGTCATATCCTTTGAAACTAAAGATGGTTTCCAGTTGCTTTTAATTTTTCACTTCTTCAATTAAGTCTCCCTCGCCAACAACCAAGAAATATTCTTTGATCAACGTTCCTGCAGACCCAATCAATGCCTGATTTTGGGGGCTCCGACGAGCATACTGCTCAAGAAAAGGTTTTGCCTCTGAAAGGTATGTTGCAGAAGATAGTTGTCTGTTTCCATGTTTTCTTCATATGTATATGGCCCATTCATCTAAAAGCTTGCTCATTTCCTTTATCTTTGCATACGATATGCCCTGGATCTTCATTTGCCTCAAGTAGCACTCCTTATAAGCAACAGGTCCATTTTTTAAAAGAGTCGATAGACCATTATGAATCAAGAAAGTCTTAAGCTTGTATATCAATAATTTCAACTTAATCATTAGATTCTCAGCTTCATTAGCCAAGTCACTATCCTCAAACATCCTTGCCTCAAAACTAGACTCCACATGATTTATTAGCACTAAATATCTCACGTATCCTTTGTCCAGGCTCGCATGAAGCTTTAGGGATGAGCGGAGGTGGCACTTCCTCCAGCGCTTTATTTAGATGTGTCACAATCTCAGAGTTTACAATTCGGGCCACAAGACCCTCTAAAATTTCACCCTGCACCTCAACATGATCTTTCGTTCCTGGCACTCAAATGTCAGCAATTTTATCCCTAGCTTCACACGCTGTACTTGCAGTACCCCCTTCACAAAGTGCATCATAAGCTACACATATTTCCTTGTTGTGAATAGCCATACACTATTTGTTGGTGACCACCATTTTCGATAGAATGAAATTATATCAGCTGTTAACTAACCTCGTGGTTTTCCTGCTCCTAATTCTGCAGATGAATGGCGTTAGGGTTCTCAGAACTTTAGAGAAAAGTATGAAAAAATAAGATGACTTCTTTTATACCCTGCAAAAATGACCAAGGTGGTACCGCACGACCTTTGGAGTAGTTTGCAATACAACTTTTACATATACGAACGCATAAAAAATGGACAAGTTGGATGGTGGTTTTTTACCGTAACCATCAACCGTCCTTATCTCGCGTGCATGTAGACAATGCGGGATAAATAAAGAGCCGTCGATCCCTTCTTTATGGCCTTTGCAAACACCCTAAACAATGCATTTTTCTCCATGATATGTGATATGACAATTTAGATGCCAAATTTCAATAGACTCAATCGATCAGACTATATGACATGGATAGAGTATCATCGTTTCCTTTATTTTTCATAGCAATATGGTTATTAATAGTTTGCAAGTCTTCGACAGTTGGCTCTCCTTGGCGTAATTTAGTATTCGATGAGTTGGCCAATGTTGCCACTTTTTAGTGTTTAGATACGCCAACAAATTTCTTTGCCTCGTGCATTGCGATGGAAAGTGCACTGGAATTGGAGTTCGACCTTCGAGCCACCTTTTTGGAGAAATAAAATTGACAGCTGCAAATATTTTATGACGGGTATCTATTTGTTAATCCAGATGCGAGAGAATAGTTTCCAGAGTATCATTTTCTGAAAGTGATATTAAGTGAAAAAATGGATCGTCATTTTGTGTCAAAAATGCCCAATTTTTGCCATCATATTGCCTGTCCAAAAATCCCTCGAGCATGTAATGAGATGCATATAAAATAAGAATTGTAAATATTGGGGTGAATTGCAACAAAAATCCTGACTAATTCGACTTTGACATTTGACGGAGTGCTTTGGGAAAACTGATTCGAGAGTGAGGTTTGGCCCAGTACCCTTTATTTTTATATAAAAATGAACTTTAAACCCTGCTAAACGAAGAGAAAAGCAAACTCGAACCATGTATCATATCCATAAGGGACATTTCTCTTGAGCAGTGGAGCAAATGACTCCATGACCGCTATATATTCTTGAAATCTGGTGGCTATTGATTACGTTGACATTTGCAATAATTGGCAAATGGTACATATCCTTCTCTTGTCAATCTGGACTAAAAATCTTCGACAGCTGCAAAATTGTATTTTACTTTTGTGAGCTTCTTCTCATGGTTTGATTCGTATTAGAGCAAAATCGTTGTTGATAAATGTTATATATTTGTTTTGTAGGTACGAAGAACTGGAGTGGGAGAAAAACTTGGCCCTCGGGAAAATTCATAATGAACAATCTAAAAACCCCGTAGAATATGCCAGCGAGGTGATTTGTCTTTTGGAAGTTTTCAAATTATAGTGCTAACAACAAGCTTGCCAAAGGATGGGGTCAACCCATCGAAATACTTTCGAGGGAAGAACAACGACAAAAAGCTCGCATCGAGATTGAGGAAGCGGTACAAAATGCAGAAAGATGGACGGGCTTATTGCTTGGACACTATCAACGAGCCCGTAATCAAGATTGGGGCGCGAATCTTGGCTACCAAAATTTTGCGGAACACTCGACCTAATCAAGGTAATCCAGGGTTGTCGCCTGCGCAGAGTTATGTGCGGCAGGCGTGCAGATCAAATGGTCCCTATTTCTACTTAACCAGTTGACGGAGGACACGTTGGCGGCCCAAGCAGGAAAGCGGGCATTCACCTATATCTAGCTGCTGATATTAGTTGCATTGGTCGCCTAGATGGAACCTGACGATTACCAAGGCATGGAGGTGGACGGGGTGGAAGAACGCAAGGGAGCGCGCTACCAAAACCTGTGGTGGGTGCAGGAAGCATAACAACTCAAGGATTGTGCTACACAGTTTTGGCTGTTTTGGGAGGCTTTGCAGGTGGTCGCTGAACGGATTCCGCGGTTGACTTAGGCCATTGCAGAGAAGTATAAGGGTATTTCCTGGTTCGCGATCGGTCCACATAGTATCTATGTGCAAGCGCGTCGCGATCCGGATAGACAGTGGTTGCAGACCCCCTATAAGATAACAAATGAAGACTTGGATCTGATTGTCGACGAATGGTTGGTTGAATGGCGTGTACCAGTTATGTAGGAGGAAGAGTCTATGGGGATACCCTCCGACGTGCCAGCCATGGATGAATCGCATCATTTGTCAAATGAGGAATCATCGCAGACCCCTTCGGCTGAGGAGCGTCATCTTGAAGAAGGCAGAACAAAAGGGCACCAAGACCTTGGGACAATAAGTGGGATACCCTTGTCGTCGGAGGCCCAGTTGGGTCGACTAATACTAGCCATCACTAACACATCCATTGCCGCAGCTAAAACAATGACGCTGAAGACAGATGAAGGTTTCCATGCATTCATTGCTCGTCTGGACTCCTTGTGTGATATGGTTTCAAAGAAGGCACCGGAAGAAGCATCGATGTAGCCAATTGGCACAATCAACACAGAGCCACGGGTCAGGAATGTTGATATTCCCTCGACTGCGATTTTGACTGACGATGAGGCTTTGAAAGCCTTGCTGTAGCCGTTAGAGAAAGTGACCATCAATGTTAATGAGCTTCCCGCGACGGTGTTGACGACGATGCAGACGGTTTCCAGCTGGGAGATGGCTGACAGGATGCACAAGGTCAGCGGTAAGTACCTACACTTGTGAGAGAGCGAGGCAGTTGCGAAGGAAGCGATTGAAGAGTTAACCGGAAGGGCTGCTACAGCGCGACAGGCTGTGGACTAGTTGGAAGAGGACATCAAGAAAGAACGAGCTGAGAAGGATCGAGTGATTGAAGAGTTGAATCAGGAACAGGATCACCTCATTGTGGAGAAGGCCACCTTGTGGGACCAAAATGTGTAGATCGAGACGACCGTTGCTGAGGCTTGTCATCATGTGCTGGAGCCCACCACAGAGTTGGATGTGATTCAATGCGTGCAGCGACTTGGGGCTGTCATTGCCCAGCTATGGCATGAGAATCAGGAGTTAACAGCACTAGTCGACCTTGGCACACCCCAAGAACAGGTGGACGATCGCAAAGGTTCTATTGAGGAGGTCACAACATAGATGGGGGAGCTATAAACGGCAGCGACAAAACTCACAGCCGACACCGTACAGTTTTGGGGCTGAATTGTTCAGGACGAGCAGATTGAACAATTGACCAAGTTTCGGCAGGAGGCGGAAGGGAAGTTGGAAACACTAAAGACGATGATGCGCATGATGCCTCCAATGGAGCAGGTTTCCAAGTCCACGGATTTAAAAGAGTTGTAGCAGCGCGTCACCAAGGCTGACGAGCGTAAGAAGAAGCGCGCTGTGCAGCTGGAGGAGTTCTAGGAAGTTGTCGGTCAGTTTATGACAAAAGCTGGTGAAGTACTCCAGGCTGTACAGGAAGGTCGCCAACAAGTCTTGGCGAAGCTAACTGAGCATACATCTACCTAGGATGTGATCGATAGTCAGGTGGTGGCTATGGCAGTAAAGGAGCAGGTGATGACAGTTGAGCAATAGTACGAGGATTTCAGGGTCAAGACCACCGAGTACACCATGTCCTGCTGATGTGGCTCGAGGGCGAGCCACAAGATTGTGTTGGGGGCCTATTGGCAGGCGGTTAGAATGGGTCATTATCGTAGCACCACGAGTGCTGTGATACCGCGAAAGGCGGAAAGTCGAGCACAAATGATGTTATTTTTTGTATTTTTGGGTCAATTGTACCGCGGTATGCGGGTTTTTGGGTCATTTGGACCATGATAGTTAGATTTTGGGTCAATTGCTCGAAGTGTCGGTTAGGAAGTTGTTAGTAAGTGGACAAGCAATGTAAAGGCGGAAGGCTATATATAGTCATAGATTTGTAAGTATTGGATCATCTGGGATTATGCGTCTTTTGATTGTGTATTTGAGATCGAGTGATATCTGCGAGATATGTATTTTGCGGAGATGTTGTATCTGGGTTTTTGCGGAGTTAATATGATATGACAGAGTTGTTTTGCGGAATCCCTGTGTCTCTTCTATTCACCTGTGGTAATGCATGTTGCGATATATGAATGATGCTATGTTTTCTTGCTGCAATTAATGCCTTACTGTTATATTTGCTGCAATGGTGAATGTTCAATGATACTATGGATATAAATGATGTCTGAGTTAAATGAATAAATCTGTTTCTGAAATGTTGCAATAAGTTAAGTAGTTGAGCCGCAAACATCCTCCTTCATTCGGAGGAAACATGGTTCCGTCAACTCTCCCTTGAACATCTCAGGTGAGACCTCATCTACTCTGCAGGTGTTGCTGGATGGGGTAAAACCTGTCTGTGCCGGTGCTCAGGGAGATCGCGGTGGTCTGCGTGTAGACAGTGAGTGGAACCCCTATCGACTGGGTTTGAGTCAACAATCTCTACCGTCTCCCAGGGGGATTTGCTATGGTTTTGTTGTCAAGATCTCGTGTAATGGGAAGCATGATCCTTCACTAACTTGGAGTCTAGATTTGTACTAATGTCCGTTAGTTGATTGGCTTCCTCTTTCTAAAGGTATCACTATGAAAAATGAAGTGATCCTCTGCATAGAATCTGGTTTGATGTGAGGTTGACAAGTATGTGCTTGGAACCTGAGGGAATCCTTCATATATAAGGACAAACATCTATGATCAGGGTATTTGAATAAGTCAGTGAGGGTCCGAGGCCCTCTAAACAAACAATGGAACCTTCCTTTGATATCATAGTAAACGGGGCAACGAAAAATAAGGTGTACCTCGGTCTCCACCTCCTATAAATGCCACACCTAGCAGATTTTGTTTGATCTATCCATCTAGTGGCTTGTCTCTACCCGAAGACTATGGAAACCCACTCTGAACTGACCTAGCGGAATGCGAAGGGCATGCATCTAGTGACGAATTGTATACTAGGGTCGAACAATGAGCTGATCATCTCTCAACTCCAAGAAGTGCTCATCATAAAAGCCATATTTGGGTGCAACCCTCCTGAGGGTTGACCCAGGTGATTTGGATGAAATACATGTATATGTCATCCCTGATGATCTTGTTCAACTCCTTTCTGGTGGGTAGAAGGTGACCAGGTGCATCTAAGGAGTATCTGAATGGAGCGAGATGATCCAACTGAATGCGCACTAACTCTAAAAGATATGAAACCCCTGCAAACCAACCTCTAGCCGAACCCAAAGGACTAGAAAGGGAAATGGTATCTAAATAATGTTAGGATATTTCAATACTCCATCCTTTTCCTACCAAGCATTATTTATTTTTCCTAGTTGTTGATGATGTCATTTCCCCCTAGTGGTGTGCAAATGTCATCCAGGATCCATCTACCACCTTTTGAGCCCCTCATGCATCATTTTAGGACCACTTCAGTCAGTTCCCTATTTTAAAGGAACCTATTGAGTGTTCCAGTGCAGTCCACCTGAGTCTTCAACTCGATAATATAAATCCCAAACAATGTGGGGGATAGTGCAAGCCTGCTTAACCCCAATAGTACTTCAGATGAATTTGGACACCCCATGAGCTGTACGGAGATGGCCAATGACCGAATAATATAGGTGTATGATGTCCGTCAATAGGGTTGTGGAGATGCCAATATCTCTAAGCCTCTGAAACAAGGCTTCCCACGATATAGAGTTGAAAACTTTCTGAAAATATACAAAGCAGTAGTAGACTTTCGAAGAGCAATGCTGTGCCTCCTCAATGATGGCCTAGAGAGTGAATATGTGATCAATAGTCTGATGAGTAGGTCAGAAACGTGCCTATACCCTATCTCTAATATATATCTTCTTAAGTTCACTAGAGAGACTCATATGAAGAACCGTAGCATACAACTTCTAGAACATGTGGGCCACCATGATCGTCCTATAGTTGTTGGGGTCTGAGTTGGGACCTGATTAATGTATCTAGTGGATGATATGATGTGACCATTGTTGGGCATGGCCCAAGTTGGCATACTTTTGAAGAAGGACAATTTTGGGAAAACTGCGTAGTTCGGGCTGCGAAGTCAGATGGCACAATTTTGGGGAGTGCGCAGTTCGGATTTGCGTAGTCAGAGAAGCAAAGTCATGCTGATGCGCAGTGCCAGCGCATATGCTAGTTGGGTAAAGAGTATAAGGGAAGGTCGAGCTGTGAAAGTGACCGTTTTGAGTAAAAATGCCTCCAGGATTCCCGGTAGTGGGTAAGGAGCAGCATAACGGCAAATGAAAGCGATCTGTCAAAGAGAGTGGCGGAAAACCGTTAGAAGCTGAGCCACTAAGTCAACGACGACAGGCAGGCTAAAGGGGTGGAAAGCGATAGGGCACGATGCAGTTGTAACCATTTTGGTGATGACTGTGGATGTTAAAAGAATGGGTGAGCCACGAGTGGCCTAGTAAGGCGGCCTGAAGCGAGTGGAGCAAGCTGTCGATGGTGACAGGCAGGGTGGCAGGTAACCGCACCAATTTTGGGGAACCTTAGGGTTTGTCGACCCACTTGATTGTAAAGATGTGACCTTAGGGAACGATCTATAAAAGGGAATATTTTGTAAGATAATGGGTTAATCTTCATTGTTGAATCTTTAAGTAATACTTGTTTTGTTATTGCTGAAGGCTATTGTAAAAAGGATTTGCAAGCTGCGTGCGCAGAGACCTACTGAAGAGAGAAGAGAGTCTGTAGCTGAGTGCGCAAACTAGAACCGTTGTACCCTTCCCAAAGATAATATAACAACAGTTCCTGTGGACGTAGCTCCCATCCTGGGGGTGAACCACGTAAATTCTATGTCATGTGATTGATTATGTGCTTGAATCTGTGTATTTTCTTATGTTGAATGGCTAAGATCTGGTTTATGAGATCTTGTGTTCTTGCTTTTATATGTATTTGCCATAAGGATAATGATGGGAATAATATGTTAAGTACCCACATATGTGAATGAATGTTAAATGCATAAGTATCTCTAAGTCAAATGAAAGCATAAGTCAATCGGGTAAACACTTAAGCCCACGAAGTCGGTAAAGTGCGATCCCCTGAGCATAGCACCGGAAGTGCGCAGTTCCATTGCAATCCATCATATTGTTAAAGTCGAAAGGTTCACAAACTATTGTGCTTGTTAAATGCATCAGTTACACTAATTAAAATCTATTGAAGTTGCATAAGTGTGGGGAGGAAGTGCAGCTCTCTATGGCACTGTCCTACCGACGAAGAATCATTCCACATCACATAGTCCTTGGATGCGCGACAGTCTAAGTATTAACCGCAAAGAAGGTGAACTTCGTGCAATCCCCAATTCGCAGCGCGAGTCCTGTAGCGTGCTGCTCACTAGCTTCGTTAAAGCGCTCATCACCTGGTTGTGGAAACCTGATTCTGTAGCCCCCCCATTACTTTGCCTCGGGTGCGACCTCAATATGTTTGCAGGCTATTGCCGAAAGGGCTGGTGAAAAGGGGTTTTGTTGGTTCCTCTAACTGTGCAAAACCTGTGTCTTTCTAGAAAACCTCAAGAACAGTATAAGCAACCAACAAATGGTTTCATTGCCGCGCTTGAACTGGTGATGAGTACCGGTACTGAAAATTGACATCCAAACAAGAAAGAGATTTGGAGTTGGTTGGACAAGATAGAAAGAGAGTTTGCCAGAAAGGAGAATAGACATCTGTGTCTCTCTGACATAGATTGGTTAAATAAATACCTGTGGAAGGATGATCATGAAATTTTTTGGGCAAGTTTTTGAAATGAGTTGCACGAGTGGTTATCAAGACTCGCAGAGCGAAAGAACTGTTTCCAAGAAGGAGCACCTACCGAGTGGAATCCAGAGCTTATTCAGAGCCTCAAAGCAGTAGATAATCCACTCTCGCGAGCAATCGACTTTTGGGTTGACAATATACTAGAAGGATTCGTGACAGAGTTTGCTGTGGACACTCTAAAGTCTTACATCGCAGTAGAGGCAGATTTCTTCAAAGGATTCAGAGGTAAGTATCTGAACAATCTGAGTTTATACATCAAAATTATTTTAGCTGAGAAAGGAGTTTTAAGAATGCAGTAAAATTCCTATAAGTTTTTGAATCTGTAATGGTCAATAACATATATAGTGACTCTAACGAAGATACACACAATTTGATAAGTGGGAAAAGATATAAGTTTAATACCGAGAAGAGTGAACTCCGCGTAGACATTGAGTTAGAAGTTGAGACTGATATCCAGACAACACCTCCATCAACTACCTATTAGCCTATCACCCCGCAGAACCCACCGGTTGTGAATACCGCGCCTCCTATTGCACAGAATCAGAACCCTCCAGTTGTTAATATTCCTAATCCTCAGAGCGTCAATACCAGTAACACCGTGGGAGTGAGCACTCATACCATTCCAACTCAGAATATTCCGATTCAGAACATGCCGCGCAGTAACATCCCTAACACCACTCAGACCACCGTGCATAATATTGTACCCCCAAGAAGGAGAATGACTAACGATATCAAGCTGCAGATATTTAAAGGGATGAGTCTAGAAGACCCTGAGCAACACTAGTTTCTATGTGAAGCCGTGTGGAGTGTCAAGCAAGTTCATGATGATGCTGTGAAGTAAGCGCAACTCATCACTACATTCAGGGATAGAGCCTTGAACTGGTTCATAAAGTATTCTATAGGATAGAATAGAACCTTAGCGGATATTAAGGCTGCACTCTTAAGAGAGTTCAAGAAACCAAAGTCAGAATCACAATGTATAACATAATTAAAGGAGATTAAGCACAAACCTATTGAAACAGTCTGGGAATTTGACCAGAAGTTTAAAACATTGTTAAACAAGGTCAGTTTTGACATAGCACTGCAACAACACCAAGAATGGTTCATAGCTATGCTGTTGCCCCATATTAGACTACTGCTGATGCAACAGAAGGTTGCTTCGCAGGAAGAATCCCTCGCGATCGCGATGAAATTAGAAGCTTCACCCATAGGAGAGAATAGCACTGGAATGGTCCAGATCCAGAACCAGCTAGCTACCTTGACATTACAGTTGTAGGACATGAAGAAGGGAAAAGAACAAAGAGAAGAAATCTGGTGTACCAGATGTAAGGGAGAAGGACACCCAAAGGAACGATGTCCTTTGTTTCAAGATTACCTAGACAGTGGAGCACCAAATCCACTGAATTAGAACCAAGGGCCATGGTGTGAGATCTGTAGAACTAGAGGACACCGACCAGAAGATTGTTACTTAATCTAGAAATATGTGCGAACAACTAAGAATTTATATTGCACATTCTGTAAATCCGTTGGATATGATGATTCCAACTGTAGGGCATATGAGCTCATGATGGAGAGAAAGCAAGATGTAGAGCATATGCGTGGTGGAGTTTACAGAGTTCAAGAAGAAACACCACAGAACAAGGATAATGCGCAGTATGATTAAGGTGCATACATAGGCCGTGGATGATTCCGCGGAAGAGGAAGAAACACCAGCCCAGGAGAAGGAAGAGGAAGAGGCCAAATGATCTGTTATAACTGTGGCCAACCAAGTCACTTATCTAGATATTTCACCAATGCATATACTACCTGTAGTTATTGTAAATCTTTTGACCATGTCATTGAGGCATGCCCAGTGTTAGCAACAAAAATGCAAAAGAGAAAGCAAGAAGCACCTAATCCGAATATACAGATGATCGCCGCAGAGAGAAGGACTAGAGATCAAAATATTAATGCTGCGACGAGAAGTGGCATTGCCACAGGAAAAGATAAACAACCAGAAGCTTTGACTTTTGGAGACTTTCAAACTAAGCAGACCCCTGCTAAAGCGGTCTGGATCAAAAAAGATACTAGGAAAACACCTGTTTTCAACTTGGAGAAGAACAAATAAGCCTTTGAAGAAGCACAAGACATCTTCAAAGAGCCAGCACCTATGTCGCCAAGGATCCCATTGCGAAGTGAAACAACACACATACAAGATATGCCAGCATCATATGATCAAACCAATAACGCAGCAGAGACCGGGACTTCTGTTGCGCAGTTCCTGCAGAGTTGCATGGAATTATTGAAAAGCGCAGATGCTGTGGTGGAATTAAAGAAGTTTTTAAACCAATATGAACCGCGTAGTTTCATGGATAATTCCTAAAGCGCAGTTCATCGGATAAAGAGCCATAAAAGAACAGGCCGATAAATGAGGCTAAGTGTGGAGATTGGAGATTATGAGATGGATGAGATAATCCTTGATCTAGGATCAGAGGTAAATGTCTTGAGGGGGAAACCAAGGTTAGCATGGTCACCCATACAGTTGAGGTTAGCGAATCAACAGAAAGTCATGCCTTTTGGGAGATTATCCAATGTACTTGTGGACATCGATGGACTTAGAAGTTCCGTGGACTTCGAGGTTATCGAGATGACTGAGGACAATAACCCATATCCAACATTATTGGGGATAGAATGGGAAATGGATAAACTCGCAATCATAAACCTGAATACCAAGAAGATGATCTTCGAAGGGCAGGATATTAGGGTCATCACACCCTTGGACCCTTCGCAAGGAGAAATATACACTGAGCCGATACACAAAGAATCCAGAGCACAAGATCTTGATCTCATTTACAAGATGACTGCGAATCAGGATGACTACATTAATCCTACGGTGGATGGAGCACTTAGTTGGTGATGTGACAGTTCTTGCGTATTAGACTCCGACGCAGGACTGGAAAATTGGCAAAGCCATATGCATGAGGTATCTGCAAGTGAGATGCGCGCAGATCACCAAATCACTGCGCTGGATTGGAACCGAGATAAGTCCAATCCCCACTTATGATGGTTCCACTAATGTTAATTCATTCATTCAAGAATATACTATATCAGTTGCAGCTGAACACCGTATACCAGCATTAGATATAGCACTTCGCACTACACCTGCCAGATGGTGGGCCCTGCATAAGCAGACTTTGACCACATGGGAACAGTGCAGACATATGATGCAAATCAGATTCACAGAGAAAGTTGCACTGACATTTGAAAAGTATAATGGACAAATGAATCCGAGGGATCACATAGGAACTTGTTCACAAGCATGGGAAAACAAACCATAGACAGAATGGGTTCATCTATTTGTGCACACACTAGAGCAATTCCCGAGGATTGGTATACAAACACGGAGCTTCGTAGAGGAAAAAAAGATTGGTCTATCCTAACTGCGAACTTCTAGAGAACTTTCAGCTTTGAAGATGAAAGTCCAAGCATAAACGAAGCTCTGCAAGTTATCAAAGAAAGAATATTCAGAGAGGAATTCCCAAGTATAAATGAGGCATTAGAGGGAATCAAAGAAAAGATATTTGAAGATGTAAAAGTACCTGTGAAACTACAACCAGAATGGGAAAGAATGATAGAACATACCCTTGAGTGTTATAATCTCGCTGAAAATGAAGAAGAACAAGAAGAGAGCGATGGGGAGGATCCACGCACATTAAACATACCTGAGTCTGAAGGAGCACGCGATGTAGAGGGACCTCCATTAGAAATTCCAGATATGAGTGGACTTGTCAAGACAAGAAAAGTGAACATTGGCACAAGTGAAGAGCCAAAGTTTGCGTCCATTGGAGACTACTGGGATGATGAGACGGTCGCGTAGATCGCAGACCTTCTGCATGAATATCAAGATTTATTTCCAACAAAGTTTTCCGAAATGAAAGGCATTTTGGGTGACTTGGGGGTCATGAAAATACCGCTCAAGCCAGGCACGAATCCCATGAAGCAGAGGCCCTATAGACTGAACCCCAGATATAAAGAAAGAGTGAAGGCAAAGATTGACAAGATGCTTGTTGCAAGGATCATTGAGCCAGTTGAAGAATTTGAGTGGATAAGCCCTATGGTTATCTAGGACAAGAAAACTAAAGGTGAAATCATAATCTTTGTAGATTTGAGGAAGCTGAATGATGCTTCGTTGCATGACCCATTTCCTACTCCGTTTATAGATGAAGTACTAGACAATGTTGGAGGAAATGAGGCCTACTCATTTACTAATGGATTTTCTAGATACCATCAGATCAGGATTGATCCAGTGCCAGACAGACATAAGACCACATTTTCTACTGAATGGGGATCATATCAATATACAGTTATGCCTTTTGGGTTGAAGAACGCACCTGCTATATTTTCCAGAGTTGTTGTTGCTGCATTCAAGAACTTTATCCATAAGTTCTTAGAGTTCTATTTTGATGATTGGACTATCTTTAGTTTTCTCAAAAACCACTTTGAAAACCTGAGAATGATGTTAGCTAAGTGTAGACAACATCAAATTTCATTGAACTTGAAGAAATGTATCTTTTGTGTACCCTATGGAATTCTGTTGGGACATATTGTCTGTAGACAGGGTTTGATGGTTGACCCTGTGAAGATCGCAGTTATTGTGAACCTTCCAGCGCCGAACTCAGTGAAACAAGTTCGCACCACGTTGGGACATACGGGATACTATAGAAAATTTATTAAGGTTTATGCGCAGATAACCACACCGATGGAAAAAATGTTAAAGAAGGAAGCGCAGAATGTGAGCAAGGCCTAGACACACTAAAGGAGAAAATGGTAACTGCGCCTATTCTTGTCTTTCCAGATTGGGAAAAGCAATTCCATGTACATGTTGATGCTTCGTCCATTGCACTTGGTGTGGTGCTAGCACAACCAGGAGAGGGAGGCATTGACCATCCCATTGTATTTTTGAGCAGAAAGCTCTCATCAGCTGAAAAGAACTATACGACCACAGAAAGAGAAGGTCTAGCTATGGTGTATGCACTGCAGAAATTCAGACACTATTTTCTTGGTGCGCACTTCTCAATTTTTACTGACCACTCCGCTTTAAAGTATCTGGTCAATAAACCAGTGTTAAGGGGGAGAATATGCAGATGGCTATTACTCTTCCAAGAGTATGATTTTGAAATTGTGGTTAAGCCATGAAGATTGAACCTAGGACTTGACCATCTCTCAAGGATCAAGTCAGGCGAAGAACCCACCAATCTTGAAGACAATCTGCCTGATGCGCAGTTATTCTCCATACAAGTCGCCGACGATTATTACAAAGATATTGAAGACTTTTTGACTACGGGGTTGGCACCCATAGGGTTCACTACACATCAGAAGAAGCAGCTGGTAGTCAGAGAAGCAGACTTCACTATAATTGCAGGACAATTATACAAGTTGGGACCAGATGAAGTGCTGCGCAGATGTGCGTTGGACCATGAGAAGCCATTTATATTGGCTGATGCACATTCAGGTGTATTAGGATGTCACTACGCAGGAAGAGCTACTGCGCAGAAGATATTGAGAGAAGGGCTATGGTGGCCTACAATCCATAAAGATTCAAAGGAACATTGCTAGAGTTGCGATGTTTGTTAGAGAACAGGAAATCCGTCGCGAAGAGATGAAATGCCGCCGAATCCGCAATTGACTCTACAAGCATTTGACAAATGGGATGTTGATTTCCTGGGACCTATTAACCCACCATGAAAGAGGAGTGGTTCCAGATACATTATCACTGCGACTGATTATCTCACCAGATGGGCAGAGGCTAAACCAGTGAAGGACTGTAGCACATCCACTGCCACGCAGTTCATCTTTGAGAACATCCTTACTAGATTTGGATGCCCAAAGATTTTAATGAGTGATCTAGGAACTCACTTTTTGAACAGAACTATTGAATCCCTTACTGAAGAGTTCCACATCTACCATTAGGGGAGTACACTGTACCATCCTCAAGCCAATGGAACTGTTGAAGCTTTCAACAAGGTACTAGAGAATGCGCTGACAAAGGTATGCAATGTAAACAGGGATGATTGGGATCTGTGCATTCCAGCTGTGTTATGGGCATACAGGACACTTGCAAGAAGTTGACAGTCCATACACCTTTCAGATTTGCCTATGGACAAGAATCTATGATGCCTATGGAGTATATTGTACCCAGCTTAAGGATAGCTGCATTCACAGGCATGGAAGCTCAAGAGACAATAAAATAAAGGCTTCTACACTTGGTTGGATTGGAGGAAGATCGCTTCATCGCAGGCTTTCACCAACAAGTGCAGAAAGACAGAGAAAAAGCATGGCATGATCACCATATCAAGAACAAGTCCTCTCAAGTAGGTGATCTTGTCCTCCTGTATGATAGCAAGTTTATGAAATTTCCTGGAAAATTTAAAATGCATTGGCTTGGCCCATATACTGTTATGCATGTTACTAACTGTGGCACAGTTCAGTTAGCCATGTTAGCTGGAGATAACTTACCATGTTTGGTGAATGGAAGTAGACTAAAACCCTATCGAGATAGTCCTACTTCACAGAACCCTCAATGATTAGAAGAGGAGGAAATTTCTAAGTGTCAAGTACAGTTGAAATTGGGCACTAGAAATGCAAAAGAGTCTGTACACATTTTTGGACCGATACGCGAAGTTTGATAGAAAGAATGCATGTACCGTGCAACACTAATCGAGAAGTGAAGCTGCACGAATATAAAAAAAAAAGAGAACTAGAAAAGCGCAGTTGCGATGTTCAAAAGGCAGCCGCGCAGATCGAAAGAAGGTGGACAAATGCAAAGACCGGTATGAAGAAAAGTACCATCGCGCAGTTGTAAGGCTCAAAAGGTTGCTACATAGATCAAATAGAATAGGACAACTACAAAGAACGAGAAGCTGCGATGCGAGGCATGAGGTGGAACCACAGCTGCGAAGTTAAAGACAAAGAAGCACAGGTACGCAAGAGAACCTCTTGTCAGAACTGCTAGCGCATCACAACGGAAAAAGGTAACCGTGACAACTGTCGGTTGGTTAGTGGGCCGTTATCCAAAATGACGACACCGACAAAATCTCGTATTAATAAGAAATATGGCCATTAGAACACAATTAAGAATGAAATGACCGGGATCATACCGTGATCCGCCTAACTGACTTGGCACTTAATGGATGATTTAATTGTCACATAGTCTGGCGGCACCGACAGCTTTTAGCATTTAACGAAACAACACTTGATCAGAGTTAATGATTGGTGGAAGTGACCGAGATCTCAGGGGAGATCTGGCCGAAGGATACGTCATTGAATGAACCAATAACGGTTAATCAACACGTTCCAGGCTAGCAGGACCTATAAATACTCATCAGCCAGGGACTTATGGCCCTTTACCGTGATTTATTTATCGTGACTGCAAGAGAGTCCAAAGCGTTATCAGTTTCAGAGCCGAGCAGTCTGTAAGTACATGAATGAGACATTTACAGTCGATGAAGTTGTGAGAATATTTAAACACTCAGGAATTCAAGGGGTGATGTCGACACTAGGAAAGAACCCTATAGCAGAAAAGGGAGGGTCATCTAGAAGTTCACCAAGAAATACAACTGCAATGCAAAAAGATATGCAGAAGGCTAAAGAATTAGAGAAGCCGAAGCCAGCAAGTGTGTAGATGCCACCACTGTCAGAGTTACCTTGGGCTCGACCCATTTGTCCGGTGCCTGAGTACATGACGCCGAAAAAAGATGATGCACCACCCATCGATCTCGAAAGAAATTCTCGTTACGAGATTCTGGTACCGCCCATCTCCAACCATGTCAAGGTTGCTGGGAACCTGTTGGGGAGAGTGGAGACCTGGAAGTTTGAAGATTACGACTTGTTAGAAGCAAAGGAGCCAAAGGAGCCAAAGGATAGGAAATACCACCACTTTCAACCTGACCAATACATGATTCGACATGTTGATGAGCAAGGCAACGAAACATTACAGGTAAAAGATGAGCTTCGGGGGCTAGAAAAGTCGGGATTGCTTAATATGATAAGAATTCCCCATTTTGACAGGAGTCAAGAATTGAATGCAGTAGTGCGCACACTACTTTCATGCACACACTCGGGATATCTTTGGTTAGACAGGAAAATCGATATCAACATCAATTTGATACATGGTATCACAAGGCTGAGTAATAGGGGCGCAGATCCCAAGCTTGAGTTCGCTGACAAGACACAAGACAAAGAGCTTGCAGCAAGGATGCAAGAAGAATTCGACGCGATAAGGGGAAAGCACGGCTTCCTTACATCCACCATCCAGGATGGAGCTACATGCTTCACACTTCAGTTATTAGCCGGAAAGATACCACACAAGTGCCGACCAGTAGAAGGACCGGCCGCAACCATCCTCCTCGCAGCGCAAGCGGAGAATAGAACTGTATACAATTGGGAGAAGTATTTACTGAACGAGTTCTTGGATGATGTCCAGGAAACTCAGGATAAAGGCTCACCGTTCCATTACAGTTGGATAATAGTACTGATCGCATTCGTTGGTTGGAAAGAGCCGATTTTATACTAGGGGCATACACTTTACGGAGAAGAATGCACAGGAACATGCTATGCCAACCTTTGGGAAAATGCGAAGGCCGATAGACAACGCAAAAACAATGAGATATTTTATATCTACTATCAAAGTCTATGCGATGCGTTTCATCGAACACCGCGCATATCTCAGGAGGTTACCACCGCATATAGAGGAAGGATAAGGTTCAGGGCTGACCTCCATTTCACATACATTCAGTCGAGGGTTGATTCAGATAGAGAATCATGGTATCCAGGATTCTATTGGCTGGATGCAGAATCATTAGAGAAGATGATGCAGGACTGGCAGGCGGAGTGGAAGGTGGACGTCCTCGAGGATATCGACTCTGACTACGAGGAAGACAAAGATAAAGATAAGGAAGAAATCAAAGGCACACCTATTGAACATGAAGGAGAAGCCGTGCAGGACAAGCCGAAAGGCCAACCAGGAGATAAGAGAAAAGCGACTGCGAGCCCTTCATCGGCAAAAGGCCAACATAAGAAGCGGAAGGCTGTTAAGCCCAAATTGGTGCCGATGCTGCACGTAGACGATTGTGAGACCATCGTGACAAAAGTACTGGAAATATGGGAAGAAAAACGCGTAGAGAAAGAGGAAAAGCAAGAGGAGATGTAGCTAAGCCTCCTTCAGGCGGTCGAAACAATGAAAACGATGGTCGCGGACCTTCGAGAAGCCCAGCTAGATTTGGTCTGAGACTCAACCTCAGAAGGAAAGCCAGGTGGCTCAAGCAAGCATAAGAGGCAATCCCTTGCTTTGAGCATGCACCCTCTGGTGGCGCATATTGAACCCGCGCACCTCATTTTTCCAAATGATGAGGTAACCAAAGCAGCGAAGAACTTGGAACATTTTGACCTCAACATTGGGTCATTACCAATTGAGGACTTGAACAATTTGCACATGCAGATTGTAGAGGAAATTCATGAAAGAGGCATCACTTCATATGACCAGAATGTCCAGCTGAGGGAAAGCCTCGATGAGATGAAACAAGAAACAACGCGGAACACCAAGGAATTGGCCGAGGATCAAGAAAGAAACCACAAACTCAAAGAAACAGTATCAACGGTATGCACCAAGATCGACAAATGCGAAGAAGAAGCAAATGTCGAAGACACAATAATCAAGATTGGGGCCAAAGTGGAATCCCTTACAACAAAAATGATGGGAAGAGAGATTTCCTACAGGGGGAAGATCGCAGATTTGGAGGTTCGGAGACCCAGTACCCCACCGGATAAGCGCGCAGCTCCAACTGAAGAGTTAAGGGCCACGTTAGACAACATTTAGGCCGAGGTGGCCAAATGTCAAACTTTTCTAGAAGAAGCAAATACAGTATTGGTTGGATTGAATGAGGATCCGGACCTTATGCAGTTGAAAGAGGATCTACAACAAAGGCAGTAGGCAATTGATGCCGCAAATGCAGAAATGAAGACTTTGCTGGCAAGGAAAAAGATGCAAAAATTTAATGAGGTAAAAGAGATGCAAAAAGAGCTGACGGTGCTAAGGGAAAGAGAGGCTTCCACTTCAGCAAAGTTGCATCCCATATTAGAGGATGAAGGGATGGCACTAATGCAGTAGATTGATGAGAAGTTCATTGAACTTCAATCTATGGAGGGCACATTGAAAGAACAAGTCCAGGAGAAGGTCTCGCAGGCGATGCTGGAGACGGTCAAGGAATTTGAGAACAAGGCAAAGTTAACGGTCACGGAGCTCACTGTTACTTTTTGCAGCTTCACAGACAAGCTAAGTCCCGCTGAAGAAGCATAGCACAAGTCGACCAATGAAGGTGGATCGGGGACGATCCACATGTAAGTGTTAGGGCCTGTTGGGCATGGCCCAAGTTGGCATAATTTTGAAGGACAGTTTTGGGAAAACTGTGTAGTTCGGGCTGCGAAGTCAGATGGCACAGTTTTGGGGAGTGCACAGTTCGGATTGCGTAGTTAGAGAAGCAAAGTCATGCTGATGCGCAGTGCCAGCACAACGGCTAATTGGGTAAAGAGCATAAGGGAAGTTCGAGCTGTGAAAGTGACCATTTTGAGTAAAAGCACCTCCAGGATTCCCAACAGTGGGTAAGGAGCGGTGTAACGACATATGAAAGCGACCTGTCAAAGGGAGTGGCGAAAAACCATTAGAAGTTGAGCCACTAAGTTGATGACGATAGGCAGGCTCAAGGGGTGGAAAGTGACAGGGCACGATGCAGTTGTAACCATTTTGGTGGCTGTCAGAAGAATGGGTGAGCCACGAGTGGCCTGAAGCGAGTGGAGAAAGCTGTCGACGGTGACAGGCAGGGTGGCGAGTAACCGCACTAGTTTTGGGGAACCTTAGGGTTTGTCGGCCCACTTGATTGTAAAGATGTGACCTTAGGGTACGATCTATAAAAGGGAATATTTTGTAAGGGAATGGGTTAATCTTTAATGTTGAATCTTTAAGTAATACTTGTTTTGTTATTATTGAAGGATATTGTAAAAAGGCTCTGCAAGCTACGTGCGTAGAGACCTGCTGAAGAGAGAAGAGAGTCTGCAACTGAGTGCACAACCTAGAATTGTTGTACCCTTCCCAAAGATAATATAACAACAGTTCCTGTGGACGTAGCTCCCATCCTGGGGGTGAACCACGTATATTCTGTGTCATGTGATTGATTATGTGCTTGAATCTGTGTATTTGCTTATGTTGAATGGTTAATATCTGGTTTATGAGCTCTTGTGTTCTTGCTTTTATATGTGTTCACCATAAGGATAATGATGGGAATAATATGTTAAGTACCCACATATGTGAATGAATGTTAAATGCATAAGTATCTCTAAGTCAAATGAAAGCATAAGTCAATCGAGTAAACACTTAAGCCCGCGAAGTCGGTAAGGTACGATCCCCTGAGCACAGCACCGGAAGTGCACAGTTGCATTGCAATCCATCATATTGTTAAAGTCGGAAGGTTCGCAAACTATTGTGCTTGTTAAATGAAACGGTTACACTAATTAAAATATATTGAATTTGCATAAGTGTGGGGAGGAAGCGCAACCCTCTGTGGCACTATCCTACTAACGAATAATCATTCCACATTGCGCAGTCCTTGGATGCACGATAGTCTAAGTGTTAACCGCGAAGAAGATGAACTTCGCGTAGTCCCTAGTTTGTAGCGCGAGTCCTGTAGCACGCTGCTCGCTAGCTTCGTTAAAGCGCTCATCACCTGGCTGTGGAAACCTGATTCCGCAGCCCTCCCATTACTTTGCCTCGGTTGAGACCTCAGTCTGTTGGCAGGATGTTTCCGAAAGGGCCGGTGAAAAGGGGTTTTGTTGGTTCCTCGAACCGCACAAAACCTGGGTCTTTCAAGAAAACCTCAAGAACAGTATAAGTAGCCAACAACCATGTTGATGGAAACCTAGTACATACTACATGATTGAAGATATTATCCAGGTAGATAACCAAAGCATAGAGGCCATGCTTGAAGATCTATGCTTGGAACCCTTCCTCATCTACTTCTTTGTTGTTGGTCATCACCCAAATGGCCTCTTTGATTTCGTTGTCTGAGAAGAAGTGGCATGAGGATGGTGGAGAGGTAACATGAATTTGGGGCTGCCCGTGAATATCATAAAGAGTGGAGGTGTGGAAGAACATGGATGCAGTGTCAATATTAGATGAGAGGGGGGATTGTCGGGGGAGGATGGTGCACCAAAAGTGTTTGAGGTAATGGGAGAGGAGAGCACAAAGGTCCCTTCTCCTCCGAGAAATGAAAATTTGTTTCTTGTGGTGGAGGAGGTGATGATAGGTGTTATCACTCCAGGTAACTCTTCTAGGTTGTAGCTTGAAGATGCCTGGTAACTTAATCTTATTCTCAATGATGGATGAATAATTGGATCAAGATGGAATGACCAACTCACTGAATTCCTTACTCAAGACAATCTAGGCATATCAAGGGTTACAAGGCTTTCAAAAGCTATACTCAGATAGGTAGTTTAATCAAGATGAATGAAGAAGCCAACTCTATCAACCAGAATATATATATAAAACAATACATATGGTGGGTTAATAAAACTAGTAATGATTACTTATGATCCCTGCTTACAAATCAGTAGGTAAGAGGACAGTCACCAATGGATTATGTAAACACAGCTAAAGAATATAATTCAACTCATAAGCATAGAATAGGTATGAAAAAGAGAAGTCTGATTAACAACAGTGGAAGAAGCTTGTATCTCAATATATAAAAGAAAGTGTCTCCTCACAAAATATAGTAAAGTAGACTATCCAAAATCGAACCTTTTGTTCATCAATAATCTGTGACTTTATAGCCTTTACATGAGAAATATAGATCCTAAAAAGTTGGATCGGATTTACTTAAAATAGACAGTAAAAAACTGACACAAGAGAATAGGACTAAAAACTAAGTCACCTCCTTATCTCAAATAATCTTCAACAAATATGCAATATCTTCAACAGTCTTCAACACTTTGATGAGATGATCAAGTAATCGAAGTCATCCTTTGATAGCTGGATGCTTTTTGACCAAAAATAGAAAGGCCTTTTATCTTGTTTACCTTAATATCTGCCTTAAAATCTGGAAAGGGATATCCTTTTAATATTTATCTTTCATTTAAAATTATTTCCACATGATTTGGAAACGAGAATCTTCAATCTGGGCAAAGAGAAGAGTAATCTGCCAGTTTTTTGCACTTTCGGTGGCTTAAGGCACAAAATTTGTATTGAATAAGCCACCGAAAGCTCCGTTTTCGGTTTCTAAGGGAACATTTCAAAACCCCTGATTTTTACTTTGCTTCAGCTTTTATGATCACCTCTTCACACCAGATTCAACAATATCTACATATGCAAAATGAGCACATCCAGTATCTCTACGAGATTGTAAAGGGAAGCTACAACTGCTACCTATGCATCTGCTTCAAGTACTGGGTCGACAAGAACTCTGTTTATTCGGCACAAAGAAAATTTTGAAAACCATTTGTAGCTCAACGCAAATCCCTTTGATTTCAACATACAATGCTTTTAATTCTGGCAATTTTTTGATGGATAACTCAAACTCTGTAAACAACTAAATTCCCTAATCGACATTTGCACATTTGCAAACTGAAGACCAGGTCATTCCATGAGCAAAACTCTTTGAGCTCTGTGTAGCCTGCGATCTGGCACTTGGAAATTGAGCTTCCTCCTCATGGCACCTGCACATAGCCTATTGCTTTCAACCTATCAAAACACTGTAAAAACACAACTATCCTCAACATAAAAAAAATCGGCCTTTTGCCATCTGGAAATCCTAATGAAAACACTGCTGTCGATTTGCTGAATATTCAATAGCAGTTTTCAAATGTGAATTGATTCTTAGCTTGACTCGTGACTTGATTTATTGCGTGGTAAGCATAAGAATTGGACATGTAATTTGATTCATAACTTGGCTTGACCTGTCATTCTTTGGCATGCGATTTAGAGCTGTAGGTTACCTTCGTAGCTTGGTTTGTCTATTTGTGGCTTGGTTAGACACTTTGTAATGCACACACCACTTTTTATTTTGGTAAAAATAAAAAATTACAATCTAAAGAAATAAAACTAGGAATTAGGCAATACTAACAATGTTTTTGAAATGCAGGTCAGAGGACAATCTTAGGAGAAAATGATCAACGAGAGCTTTGATGAAAAAACTGAAGCTTAAGACACTCGTCAGAAGACTTAGAAAATGACAAATCATATAGAAGGTGATGAAAACACTCTAAAAAAATATCATGTATTTTTTTATCTCTAACAATAGGAAGATTTGAAGTTGGAGTAGGAGGATTGAGAGTGGATAAACACATGTTGAAGTTAGAGGTGGAGAGTCTTACATTCTTCATCATACCACTTGTTCACGGGACTGGAACCAATATTTTGGGAGGGGGAAGCAGGGCAGGTGGAGTGAGGGAAGGACTTGATTGGTGCTTCCCAAATAATGATGAAATGTAGGTGTACTTGGTAGATTCAGAGTCAAGCGAGGATAGATAGGTCTTGGATGGAAAAATTTGGAAAAGGTTATGATAAAATATGTCTGGGTCTCCCTCATCAAACTGGAAGGTAGTGTGGGGTAGGCCCCAGGGGGAGGGTTTGGGTTGGGGTGGAGGGAGGGATGAGAGCATCATCTTCTCTCTAGACATGACATAATTAACCACATTCTCCCATCTTCCGTGAGGCCGACATGTGAAGAAGCAAGAATTCATAAAATAGGGGAGCTCGTTTAGAATAAAAAAATATTGAGATTCCCCTAGCTATAAAAGGTGTCGAACATAATCAGTAATAGGTCCCAAAGCATCTTAGAACATTCAGTGAAGCCCCGGTAACTCTAGATCCGTCTCTTGAGTGCAATACATGTCCTATAACTGATCTTGAAGATGCACATGGAGGACTTTGGTACGGGCATTGAAATCCCCTAATGAATATTTTTCCTAATTGCTAAGTACTAGGTGATGCTGGAATACAAATCTATAAAGGGGTCCCTGTTATGACCATTATGTATATCATAGGGAAAAGAGGGTAGAGGGAAGTAACATACTGCAATGTAAATGTCCCTAGGGATGTTGACGCCTCTAACACGAACCCGACCACCATAGATATCTTGTTTCAAAGAGAATCTCTAGTCAAACAAGCAACTCCCCATGAACCTTTGACTCCGCTTGAGCTCCTTGTCTGCTGCTTGCAGGTTGAAAACCAATGGTATCCTGTAATGTCTTGGAGAGGAGGAACCAAGATCTCATGAGTCTTAGCTATGAATATGAGATCAAATGACCCAAGAGAGTCATTCATGAGACCCGGTGATGACCCAAGAGAGTCATATATGAGACCTGATGATGACCAGAAGGATCCATTGTCATTCCAACAACTAATGGAGATGTCTAGGACCCCACACCTCCCCTAGTGTGCCATTCATTTGGAGGTCCATGATTGGGGTTCCCACCTAGGTGGGGGGGGGGGGGGTTCTCGGATGACTACTTTGAGGTTCTTGATGACTTCCCATTTACCCGCTTGTCGCGTTGTTGTAATTGTTCTCTGGAGCGTTTGAGCTCCGTAGGAAGTGATCTAGTGAGATCTTCGTTAAGGAATATCTTACTTGGAAGAGAGAACATCCTTATCTTAGATCTAAGAGCTCAAATTCGATCATCTACAGACCCGAATCGAATGAAAAGAGTGGATTCATACCCAAGACAAGATCTATCTAAGATCACATCAACGAGATCTAGATTATTTGTGAGAAATAAGGTCCCAACTACCATGGGGACCGAGGATGGAAGAGGTAAAGGGACCCCTCACTTTGAGGTTCAGTTTGCATGCCCGCCTTGTGCACTCCTAGCAATTTGTACTTCCAAATACAAATACAACAAATCCCATATCGCCAAAGTTGTCCATTTTATGTAACCCTTGCATTTTCAAGGCTCTCTTAGACCACTCTAACAACTTAATGCCATAATAGGCAATGCACTCCACCAACATTAATATAATTAGGCATAGGATCCATCTAGTCTTCATGAAAGTATAGGGCAATATCAGGACTCTTGCTCCTATAGTTGATACTAATATATTCCCAAATGTTTTTCCTATAGAGGATAGATTTTCAAAGGACAAGATGCTACCTAGGGAAGTAACAAAGATTTCTTTGTGGTTTCCTTATGTGTCACCATTCCCAATCATTTCTCTATCAATAGTGTAAAATTTGGATAAACATGAATATCATAAGCTTGCACTTTCACCTAATCGACACACAAAGAAATTGTTAACATTTCTCCATCATATTGCAATATTTCATGTTGGATTCATTTATGTGTTAGCTTACAAATCTCTGAGGTAGACACGACTCTTCAACACTATATACAAGTAGTGATATGAATGTATTGACATTATATACAAATCTTTGACACAAGAGAGAAGAAAAGTTTTGAAAAAATATTAAAGGATGCATGAACATGCAAATCCTGAGTCCCTGGGTTCTGAGAGTCCATCGAAACCTGGATAAACCAAAATGAAGAATCCCAACTCTTTTGCAATTTTGGGTTTGGCTAAGGGTTTGGACAAACCCCAGTGTGTGGGTTATCTCATATTCATAAGGGATACTATGTCTTAGATGTTTATAAGATCCAAACCTTAGCCCAATCCCAATTCCCATGAATCCTCTTTGAATCCCCACGGAATCTATTTGTCTACCTCATTGGGTATTACCAAGAAGGTAGGCTTTATATGGGCCATTTTTCCACTGGAACTCTTCTGAATCTCTCAAATTATGACCTAAATTGCAAGTTTATAATGTCAAGGCATGGTGGGGGTGGTAGTTGTAGGGAGATAATAGTAGTAGTAGGGGTGTAATTACAATCGTTGCACGTGGCTAGAGTGGGAGGTAAAGACAAAGGGGACAATATTTGCTTCAAGCCTTTTAATTTGAGGTCATAGGTCTTGATTCCATCAAGTTTAAGGAGCCCTATACAAGTTCAACATGGGATTCAAATTCTCATTGGAGAGCACAAAAATGAAGGCTTGCATGCTCACATTGGGTTGCAGGGGAGTCCCCTCCTTTTCTAGAGTCTCTCTAGAAGGTTCTTGTTGTACACCTTGACATTTTCAAGTGTGTCCCCAATCTCGTCGTTGTCCTCTTTGGAGGGCCACCCAATCTTTGAGACCTTGACCTTGAACTTACCATAACCCAGCATGGCAAGTGCCGAGTAGGTGGCGTTGATATAGGCATAGAACATGTTGTCTCTTTTAGGCCTAATTCACTAGGGAAACCTTATGTGCACCAGGGATGCTCGAAAAAACCTCTTTCATTTGGCTCTTGATCTACTAAATGGGCAAAAATTGGTGTCAGCAGGAATCATTTCGATGGTCTTTTTGCTGCTTATGAACGTGGGGATGGGGATCATCAAATATGCCATGACTATTATAGCCCAAGTAGTAGGCTGCAACAAGAGCACATAGGATTATAAAAGATTCTTTGGAATGAAGTTTTGATGGATTTGTTGGACACTACATTTTCATCATATTAAATTTATTGTCATTTGTTATTGAATTTTAGAGAATTTGAGGACACTGAGGGTTTTGGAATTTTTCATAAACATTTCCATTTTCGATCTCAGTGCAAGCCTTATTTTGAAGACCCCTTAAATATCTTCTAGCTAGCCTTTGCTTTGTCTATTTCAAGCCCTAATTTTGTATTTTTTTATCCAAGTTATCAGGGTTTTGTGTATTGGTAGAATTTTCTACTGGATGTTTTTTAGTTACAGATATTTAGGGTTTGGACTTTGAAATCTAGCGGGAATCAATGGTTTATTCCAGGCATGGAAAGCTTTGTAGTAGAGAAAACTACAAAGGAGATCCATAATTAAATTGAAGAACTCAATTGGAAACAATGGGAGGTTGGTTCTGTCTAATTGTTGTTCTCGTATTTAACATTTAATTAAATTGTTCTCGTATTTAACATTTAATTAAATTGGGAACAAGTTACACACATGGATTTAAAGGGGTTTCAATGTTATTTGTGGTGTCTATTTGATATTTTATATATGTGGTGTCTATAAAAATATGTAGTTTAAGCCAACTTTTCTGAGTGTTAAGTATTTTTTAATCTTTTCAAAGTAGACATGCTTGAGGTTGAAGAGCATCCATTGGCTAAGAAGCGACTTTGTTCAATTGTAGTTAAGGTTAGTTTACAACTTTGTTGATTGATATTTCATTTTTTTTTATACATTGAAATTTATATAACGTAAACATTGTTTTTGTTTTCTCTGCTCGAAATAACTTGATTCATGTCTATGTTCTACAAGTCAAGGATGGAAAAATTGTTGAGGATACAAAAGAGAAAGAGAATAATAGGGAGTGATAACAAGGAGAAAAAGAGAAAATTAATCAAATTCAAACAAATTGGAGACGCTTTAATGTACAACACAAAAAAGTGGCCCAATGAGAGATAGAGGAAACCAAATGGTAAGAGATTTCTTTAATTAATTTATCTCTTTTCATGTTTGCATGTGTGTAATATGACTTTGTTTGTGGATCTTTAACATGACTTATGTCATTAGGGGAAACTATCATAAGTAGGCTTGTAATTTTATGAAGTACCAGGTATTATCAATATGCATTACATTTTAAGAACTGATCTCCCTAATGTAACAACATTCATTTTGTTCTAATTTTGATTTGTATCAATGTGTATAATTTTTTTCCTGGTGTTTTTATTTTTATTTTTTAAAGAACGAGAGAGTACATGTGTATAATATTTCTCTCCTTAAATACAATCTTACTTGATATTAGTCTTTAATTTTCATAAGAGTTATAATACCTCTATATAAAAAGCTTATCTCCTTGTAAGCATGTGTTTTATGTGTATTTATCTCCTTAAATACAATCTTACTTGATATTAGTCTTTAATTTTCATAGGAGCTATAATACCTCTATATAAAAAGCTTATCTCCTTGCAAGCATGTGTTTTATGTGGATGCGAGTAATAAGTTGGGTCAAAGGCTTGATGGATTTCATTAGCCTATTTGTTATGCACTAAATTCTCAAAATATCACAAAAATAGAAAGAAAGAGTGACCTGTCACCCAATGCCCTGAGAATAAAATAAAGAGATGAATAAGAAGCCTCTTTGAGGGGGAAACCTCTTTATACAATGTATCAAATGCACAAGATAAGATGAGATGATCCTAAAACTAGGTCTCCTTGGTGTATATATATAAGAGACAAAGGATACAATTACAATTATAGTCGACCATACAATTACCACTAAAGTCCTAGCTAACCCATACAAACAATACTAGTATAAAAATAAAAATGTAATTTCACGATATATAGGGATTAACACTATTACTTTTGACTCAATTCATCTCGTGGATCCATAGTACTTTAATTATCTTGTTATTTCTATCTAGGTTCATTTTATTTGGATCACAAATATATCCTTTTATTGTAGTTAGTCTACTTGAATGGCTACGTCTTTCTGAGAATGTAGTTTTTATTAGGTACTCATTTATAGGGCATTATGAGGCTTGATACCAATAACCTTTATCAAGATATAGAGATGCATTTTCTTGTTGTTACATAAGCATAATATGTGAATTGATATTTTTGGGCTCTTGTCTCCTTTTTCTAGGGAATCCATGTATTTTGATAAGTATTAATTGTTTTCCTTGATGTTCTAGGAGTAAGAAGTCCAACCAATTGAGAATGTAGCAATGATTTTACCTAAGGAGAAATATTCAAGCCCGATGAAGCAAAATAAGAGAATGCTTGGACAACTTTTGAGAGAAGTATGTCAAAATGCTTTAATTTTTATCAATCCCTTTTGTAATGTTAACAAATAATGTAATATCATTTGTTTTTGAACTTTAAAATGGGAATTTATGTAAGATGTTCACAACATATACATATAGTTCTAGGGTAGGAACCTTATTGGTCTAAATTAGATATATTGGTAAAAAATAGATGGAGCTATTCCATTTGATATGCAAGAAAGTTTTATATACATGTGATTTTTAAGGTTGTAATAAACTAGGATATATTAGTCACTCACCTTACATATATGAAACTCATCTTTATGTCCCATAACTTGAGTGTTTGATAAAAGAATTTTAACTTTTAGCATTAGTAGCAAGAAAACACTAAACCTTGGATATTTAGTGTACAAAGAGATCTTTAAACATGCAATGTGTTTTTTTCCATCATATCACAACATAATAAAAGTATCCAAGAATATCTTGCAAGAAAATGTTTCATGGATGATGACTTATATAAAAATATCTATATACTATCTAAGGATGTACATAGTGAATGATTTGGAAAATCTAATGTAACATGTTAATATTAATAGGAAAAATACAACATATCAAAAACCCTAATTACTAAAGCTAACAATAAATGAAACCCAAAATTAAAACAAAAGGAAAGAAAAGCCTAATACTAAAAGGGAGGTTATACATAACTAAATATTGATAAAATATACATAATATATTTCTTTAATTTAAAACATTCATATTACTAATCTATATACAAAAGTTAGTTTTATATATATATATATATCTTGGTGGGTTAGTTCAAGTGGTTGAGAGCTGTAAATTGCAAGGAGGAGGTCTCAGGGTCAAACCCACGGGTTCGTTGCGTGAACTATGCAAAGGGCTTCACTTGATGTCACTACCAAGTTAGATTACCTACTCACTACAACCGACCAATTTACCTTGGATACTGTTTCCAACTAAGTTGTACTTGGTTGGATTATCAAGCAAGCGAGCAAAGTTGAACATGTCAATGTTCATTCTCGATGATTTGATGTCCATCAGGCCTTTATAGGGGCCCCTTTTTTAATTTTTTTACCACGTGTCCATGGCCTTGCGGGGTTTGTAATAAATGTACTAGCATGGTGTTTTGTAAAGGACTTGGTTCCCTAGAAATTTTTGACTAAGTCAGGTATTCCAAGGAGTTTTTTCACCTATTAATTATGTCTTGCATTAGTGTGTAACATAATTTTTGGCTTTTTCTCCTGCTCCTCCAAAGTTGGAATGCTTAATGAGGTTAACAAGCCTTAGGGGATTATTAAAGTCCATGGGTCAATGCATATAAACATGCTAGGCATTATTTTTGAGTCATATGGACATGTGCTAAGTCCTCCTAGGTCGTTTTTTAATTTTCGGCGAAGTTTATTTTTTTTTTGTTCCGTAAATTGGGCCATTTTTTAATGGTTCAATTATAATTTTTGTAAATGGAATAGAAATGTCATCTAGGGGTCTTCTTTTCCTTGAGGGTGCTTGTTTTCCAACTCAGAGCACCCACATTACCCCAGAACCCACTTTTTATAATGTTTGGGTCTTTAATTTTTCACTTAGTCATAAAAAAAAGTGAAAAAATCATGAAAAAATGGAAAAAAGTGAAAAATGACTTTCAAAAATTAAATATTTTTGGAGTGATTTATGGTCTAATTTGTTTCAGCACCAATTGGGGAGCATGTTGGGCTGATTTTTCAGACATGTGGGTAGCCCATAAAATGGGATTAACTCCCCCATATCTTGTTGGTCGCATTCCTTTAGTTGGGCGCAATTCCCAAGGGAGTGGGCTCCCATGTGTGGTCTTGTTTGCAGCTAAGAACGTGGCAGCTGTAGTGCTGCGTTTTTGCAGCATGGTAGAAGGAAGGAGCAACCTCATTTGAGCCTTGAATCACTCCCCCATTCGTGACACTCCCTCCACCATTCTCTCCTTCACTTGGGCGCCTCCCCTTTGCTCATGTTTTCTATAAAATGACACTCACTCCATTTTGCTCTAGTTGGAGTTGGAGCATGCCATATTGTTGTATTTGTCATTTTGATTAATAAAAAGACTTTGGAGGTCACTCATTGTGTTGGGCTTTGTGAGTGGATGAATGTATTGGTTTAACATGAGGTAACTTGTATTAGTGCCTTTTGTTTCTCTAAGATCAAATCTAGCTTTGGGAAAGATCAGTATTGGTTTATGAGGGAGGTTAAGTAATTTGCTTATTGCTTAGTCTTTTATTTTACGCACATGTAGAGATTAGATTTAAATGTATCATTTGCTTATGAGCATTTCCTTTTAATTTCTACTATGTGTTTTATCTAGATTTGATATTTTTGTTGCAATTTGTTGTGTTTTTACAGGTTGTCTCAAGTGGATAGGTGGGAGAACTTGTTTGTTTCTTCTACGTCTCTAATCTCTTATGCAGATACAGTCCCTCAGCTCACCACCAAAAAGGATCCAAAGGTTTCTTCAAGAAAATTTTGATAAAAAAAAATACTCTCCATCTCTTCCTCCTTATACTTTTATTAAAACTCTGGTTACTGGTTACTTATGAAAAGTATTTCTGATTTATATGCTGATATTCATACTCTAAATAGATCAGAAGTTGCTTTCAAAGAAGTCTAGTCTTTTTTATTTACAAAGCATTCATTTTTCATAGATTAGATCTTCTTGGTTATCTGGCATTACTTTTTAACTTGTTGAAAATTGTTAAAATCTTAAAAAAGTTTAAAGTAGTGTTAGATCTGATTGAAAAGTCTATCTAGTTGATTAAAAGAGCTTAGAATTTGCAGCTCTTAAAGCTTGCAAAGAGCCCAAGTAAACAAGCCTCACTGCTTGTCTTACTTGGTCATTTTCTTGCATTTTTAACTAGTTTTACACTTAGATTTTTTTTGGGTTTTTAGGAGGTGTTCCCAAGACACTCTTAAAGTGTTTTTGGGCATCTTGTACTAAAGTTTACTTTCTGTTTTGCAGCAGAATACGAACAAACAAGAGGAAGTGCTGGCAAAAAATCGAAGATCCAGGCCATCCGGAGTACCAAAACTTATTTTTTAAAAAACCGGTTACTTTTCTTTTCAATATTGTAAGCCACCAAGTCATTATAAAGAGACCGGGGCATTTCTCTGTTTCGTTGTAAAGAATATTAAACGAGAGCAAGTGGGCTAACCAATGCCCACACCCCATCCCCCCAGGGGTGGTCCGCGTCGTCTCAATTTTCATGGCGTGATTGTTAGATTAGTTTCATTTCTTTCATTTCAGCATTAAATAAAATTAACTAGGGATAAAATTTACCTCGTTGGACCATTCCATTGGTGGGCCATGAGTTCACTCAGGACTTAGATTTTCTCATTTTTTTTACAATCTCAAACACCCCCATGCTTTCTCGAAGTAAGGTTTCAGGATAAGGGCTTGCCCGAGTACTGGACCAAAAAGAGACTCTTGGGGCTCTAAAAAAGTAAAATACTGGTTCTTAAAAAATTTAAAAATTTCCAAGGTCTTCTCCTGTATGCTCTGTGGCCAACTTGTAGCTCAGTCCGAACATGTTGGTACACATCAAAAAGGGGAAGATGAATAGTAATAGGTTTTAACATGCCCAAATAAACAAACCTACTTGTGAAAATCCGGCACAAAGCAAACATTCTTCTGTTGTGGGAAATTTTTTCAAAGGGCTTGGGATAACACTGGGTAGTGACCTCTTGGAAACCGTTAGGCTTGCCCTCGTTGGTATAGCATCTGAACACCTCCTTGAGACTCTGATCCAACATAAGTCTGAGTGAGAAACCACACAGCTGAATACCAGACATATTCCCTGTACCTTTCTGTATATCAAGAATTCACCAGCTTTTAATAAAAAAGATCATTACCACAATAAAATAAAATAAACCAAGAACAATCGCACAACACTTTCTTTTCAGTTCATGCATCTTTATTGACTCCATTTATCGGCACTGGTTTATATTTCTATATTTCAATTTGATGATGAATGTTTTTAATGACAATGAGAATGATGGATGTTTGCAAATGAAATGATGATGAATGGTATTTTCTTTACTCATATATATGCTGCATTGTCTCGGTTTACAAAAAATATCTAACTCCTAGTTTAGATGCTTTGCCTTTCATAGATTAGTCACCATAGTTTATTTTTCACCTTTTAGGGTCCACCCCCCTTGGCTTCGCTTGGAAATCCTAGATGGAGGACTCGAGTTTCAGGTGACAACACTTGACTCTGACTTGCCCCCAAGGCCACACCAGCAGCTTGAAGACTTCTGCTGTGTTTTCCCAGGTGTGGAACTAGGCGGCAACATTTTGGTGCCATTACCGGGGATAAGTCTTTCTATTCCCCGAATACAACTTTTGAGTTTTCCTTTTTGTTTTTGCTTTGTTTGATGTATGTAGTGATTTTTTAAAATTGACTAAGAACATATGGTGACTCCACTGTCAACAAATTTACCAAGGCGTTTTTCAAGAAGGAATCCTCAAAGCTTGCTTCAGTTCTTTCCCGAGCCTGAAAAGGTTTACCATAGAAGGAAAAGTAAGTTATCTTCTCAAAAAACCCTTGAGGAACTTGGTTCTCAGTCAATTTTTGATATTCACCTTTTATTTTTGGAAAATAATTTGAATAATCCCCCTTTTAAAATGGCTGAGTTTGTTCCTTATGATTTTACTGCTATAGTTGGTTATCCTCATGATGTTACAGAAAAATCTATTGATAAATTGCCATCTTTTCAAGGGAACAATGCTATTAATGCTAATTCTCATATAACTCGTTTTTGCCACTGTTTTGACAAGTGGTGTTTGAATGCCAAGCATGAAGATGTGAAACTGAAGTTATTTGCTTTATCTTTGGAGGATGATGCTTATGAATCGTTCAATAAGTTGGAAGATGACAAGTATAAAACTTATAAAGAAATTGAAACTACTTTCCTTACGAAATGGGGGGACATCAAAGAAGACCGCTACCTTCTAGCTGCCTTGACCAACACTAAAAAGAAAGAAAATGAGACAATGGAAGAATTTAACAAAAAATTCAATGAAATTGTGGCAAGAATTCATGTTGATGTCAAGCCACCTGATAATTCCATTCTCATTTACTACATGGAGGCTTTTGATGGAGAATTGAAATATCAATTGAATGATAAAGAGCCCACCAATCTCAAAAAGGCCATGGAAATTGATGAGAAAATTGATAGGAATATGCTAAATTGTGGCAAGTCTCATCTTCCTAGTTTCAAAAGGGCAAATTTTCCTATGAAGCAAAATGAGAGTAAAGAAAAGACCATTAATGCTGAGATTAAGGATCCTTTAAAGGAAAATTTGAAAGAAATTGCTCAACTTTTGAAAGAAGCTATTTCAAATCAAGCTTCTCACATGATTGCCATACAAAACAGATTGATCTCCATTGAAATATCTCAAACCAACCATGTCTCAAGCCAGTATGTGCCTAAGCCTCAGTATGCTCCTAGACCTCAATTTTAGAGAAAGGCACCCTTTCAAGATCAAAGGACCCCAAATCCTTTGGAAATTGCAAATGCAGTTTTAGAAGAAGTTCCTCCTTTTTGTAGAGCATGTGACAATTTCCATGAAGAGTCTACATGTGCTGTGTTTAAATAGTAAATTGAAAAAAATCCGTCAAAAGCCAGTAGCAATGTCAGATCAGCAAGCGAGCCTAAGAACCAGCCTGAATATATCAATGTTGTAGGCCAAACTCACCCTGTCTCCAAAGAAACTTGGGAACAAGCAAGACATTACAGTCAAGAGAAGGATAAAGCAACCCATAGATTTGGTGAGATGCCTCCTCTAGAGAAGATTCTAGAAATGTCAAGATTCAAAGGCTTAACTTATCAAAGAAAGGATAATGTTGGAAGATCAAACTCAAATCAGAATATTCCTAAGGTAATACCTTCTCCCAACTCATAAAAGTTTCATGTTGATTTGGCTCAATGGTTGTCTTCTGCAAAGATTCCTGTTCTTGTTACTGACCTTATCAAAATTCCAAGCTTAAAAGAAGATTTTATGAAGATAATAGATCATCCTCAACAAGAAAAAGATAAGGCTCCAATTGAATCAATGAAAGTAACTCCTAGCAAGACTAGAGAAGAACCTAAGCTTCAAAAGATAGTCAACCATGAAGATGATCTTGTTATTTTGCATAGATTGGATCCTAAAAAAGAAGATCACCCTCCTTTCTACATCTCCTTGCTTGTCAATGATATGCTTTTGCACAACTGCATGTTGGATTCTGGGGCCTCTTCAAATGTTATGACCAAAAAGGTTATGGATCGATTGGGATTAAAGACAACTGGACCCTATCACAATGCGTGTGCCATGGATTCAAGGGTTGATACCATTGGTATCATCCTAAATTTACCTGTTAGGTTGGCCAAGTACCCCAATGCCCATTTGACTATGGATGTGTTAGTAATTGATGTGCCAGGCAATTAGGGAATGCTTTTATCAAGAAAGTGGGCTACATCTTTAGGAGGTGACATAAGAATGGATTGGTCATATGCTACTATTGTTACATCAGAACATACAATAGTTAAGTTATATAATGAACAAGCTAGAAAACTCCATGTTGAAAACCCACAGAATCTGGCTAATGAGTTTGTGCATGAAACATAAAACTTTGGAAACTATTCTATCTTATCAAATTTCATAGCACCTTTTAAGGAAGCATCTAAGGATGAAAAACATGATGAAGTATGGAGGATGAGTTTTGATGGGGCATGTTCTAGATATGGAAAAGGAGTTAGAATTGTTATAACTTCTCCCTCTAAGCAAACCTTTAAATTTTCTTTCAGACTTGAGTTTGATGCATCTAATAATGTGGCTGAATATGAGGATCTTTTGCAAGGGTTGGAAATTTCCAAGGACATGGGGATTAAAATTTTATCTATCAAAGGAGATTCTGAATTAGTGGTTTCCCAAGTTAAAAACATATTTGCTTGCAAAAGTGAAAGGTTAAGAAAGTATAGGAATGCTGTTTGGGACACCATGGAGTTATTTGATGCTTTAGATATCATGGCAATTCCTAGAGAAGAAAACATTGAGGCAGATCAACTAGCAGTGGCAGCTTCTACACTTCAACCAACTGAGGAATTATTAAAGGGTAATGGGAAATTTGAAATTAACTTTAGAACTTTAATTCCAGACAACATAGATCATTGGCAAGTGTTTGATAATGACAAGCAATTCTCAACTTCATTCATAATCTTCAAGAGTTTTCAGATTGTAAAATCACCTATCAGGAAGAAGGCAAAGAGTATAAGGAGGAAGAGGATCAACCAAGGAACAAAATTCCCAAAAGCATCACCCGGCTAGAGCATCTTTTTGATAGACAATATGGCCATAAAAAGAAAAAGAATTCAATAAAACCAGGGGAGTTTATTGAAGTAAACATAGGAACTGAAACATAACCAAAAATGATAAAAATTGGAAAAGGAACATCTGAAAAGGAAAGAAAAGACTTGATTGATTTGGTTCATGAATACAGAGATGTATTTGCTTTTAACTATGATGAACTTAAAGCATATCGTGAAGATGTTTTTCAGCATACAATCCCTTTCAAACTAGATGTTAAGCCTTTTCGCCAAAAATTGAGGCGAATAAATCCCAAGTTGTCCCCCATGGTTTACAAAGAACTTCAAAGATGTTGGCAACAGGCATCATTGCTCCAACAAGACATTCTACATGGTGTTCTAACTTGGTTGTTGTTAGAAAAAAGAATGGGGATATCAGATTGTGCATTGACTTCATAAACTTAAACTTGGCATTCATGAAAGATAACTATCCTTTGTCAAACATGGACACTTTGCTTCAGAAGATAACTGGATCCGGTATGATGTCTTTTCTTGATGGTTTCTCTGCACATAACCAGGTGTTAGTAAGCAAAGAGGATCAACATAAAACTACTTTTACTACACCTTGGGGTACCTTCATGTACCTTAGAATGCCTTTTGGTCTTACAAATGCCGATGATACCTTTCAACGTGCTATGGATGTTTCTTTTAATGGGTTGATTGGTAAAATAATTGAAATATATCAGGATGATCTAACGGTGTATTCTAAGGAAAGATCAGATCATGTTGGTCATCTTAGAAAGATCTTTGAAAGATGCAGAAAATATGACATATCATTAAATACAGCTAAATATGTGCTCTATTTTGATGAGGGAAAACTATTGGGGCATATTATCACTAAGGATGGTGTGAAGGTTGATCCTGAAAGAGTTGAGGCCATTAAGAAGGTTCCTATCCCTACCAATGTCAAAGATCTCCAATCCTTTAATGGACAAATTAACTTCATCAGAAGATTTATTCCGAATTTAGCTGAACTAATGAAGCCTTTACAACTCTTACTTAAGAAGGATGCTAAATTTGAATGGACCAAACAAGGGAAAGAAGCTTTCTCAGGTATCAAGGATGCCATATCTAGATCCCGTGTGTTGATAAGCCCTGATTATTCAAAGGAATTCCAAGTCTTTTCCTTTGCTTCTGAACATACTATTGCTGGATTTTTACTTCAGAAAAATCACCAAGGCCAAGAACAACCCATAGCCTTCTTCAGTAGAGATTTACAAAATTCAGAACTTAAGTATACTATAATGGAGAAGCAAGCTTATGCCCTTATTAAGTCTTTGAAACATTTCAGAATATATATTTGGTATTCCAGAGTTGTGGGTTATGTTCCTCATACGGCTGTTAAAGATATATTAGCTCAACAAGATTGCCTTGGTATTGTTAAATTTTGAGCATTAATTCACAATACTCTAGGATCTTTGCTGAGAGAATAACATATACAGTATATAAATGTATGACAATCACAATAAGCATGACAAGCATCACAAGAATCAAAAGCATGAGAGACAAGAGACACAGAGTTTCCGTGGGGAAAACCCTAAGGTGAAAAACCCCACAACTTCCTCAGAGATAGAGAGAGCAATGGCTCAACCAAAGTACAACCAAAATACACTGAGATAGTCTCCTAGTAGTAGATGATCCTCCTCTTCACCAGTGTGCCACTTTCTGAGTGAGAGTGAGATACTTTTCCGAGTGATCTAAATAGAGATCACCTGATCTCTATTTATACTAATCTGTTTGCCCAGTGACCTTATGGGGACGACTTGTCACATACCCCAATTTTGTAAAAATTATGTAATTGTTTTATTATATTCCTGAGACATTATGTTAAATTTAATGCTAAGTAAGGATTGATGACTCAACAGAGTCAATAGAAATGGAGTGTAATTCAGAATATTTTATTATTAATAAATAAATTGTGGAGACAACAACATGGGAGAGCTGTTAAAAAGAGGTTACTGGTCAAACTGGTGGATGGAACTAGGTGGAAAGGCAAAAGACAAGTGGCAGCATCCTCAAACACTTCCTAAGTTGCAGGTGGCAACTTCCCTATATTTGGGGTCATGAGTCCCCAAGAAAGTGGAATCAGAGCAGGTGGCTCATTAAATGACAGTTAACCCAACAAAGACCTAGGCAATCTTTTAAAAGAACTCAATGAGGAGAGCTAGGGGCTCGGATAATTTCCAGAGAGAATTCATTCAGGTGAATGTTATTCAGGAAATCCATTGAGGAAGAGGGAAATATAGTAAGGAAGTTGTTTTAGGAGGATTGCTGCAGTAACTTGGTTCCATTACAGCTTTTTGGGCTAAGAGAATTGACTTTGCTACACCTAGTTCCAACCAGGGAGACCAGAGCAAGCTCGGAGGTCCTGAGAAGTTGCTATCTGAGCACTCTCCAGGAGTTGGTAGGGAGGAACGGCCTCCCATTGCTGTTGTTGTCCACAGCTTAAACAGGTTCTGTCACTTATTCCTTTATGATTACTGAGTATGAGTGGATGTCTGTTGTGTTTATTCTTTATGTCTGAGGAGTTAGTTAGTTTAGTAAAGTTAGTATCTTAGAATATCAGTAGTTAAATCTGTTAAGAGTTACTGAGTTTTTCCATATCCCTAGTAAGAAGTAATATCAATATTGTATTACTAATAATGTATTTACAACTCATACAAAATAATAGTAACACTTTAAGTAATAATTTAAAACTGTATTTATAAAACCTAATTTATTTATATTTGATGAATAAATAAATAAGGATTATATACTCTGCGTATTACAAATTAAATAAACAATCTTAGAAGGCAATAGTAAAATACAACAAGATAAAATACAGTATTGACATCATGATCAAGAACAATGCAGGAGAATTATATTCACAGCTAGGATATTTTCATAAGGGTACAAACCCTATATATAAATTTAAGAAGTTATTACATAACAAATAAATCAAAGTACATAACCCTAACAACATTTTTTATTAAAAGACTTTATCAATAGTTAAAAGAAATAACGGAACATAAATTAGCTCAATCGTCGAGCTTAACCATTACGGTTAATATCATTCTTTTAACTCACAAATACCAACATAGTCATAATTTAAATGATAGATTAAGCGACCGAACTTAAAACTCAACTGTAAAATAATTTGGGTCGAACCCTACAGTCCAGCTTGTACAAGTAAAAATAAATACTAAGAGATACGATAATGTTTCCACCTACGGCTGCATAATAAGTTCACAGTATAAGTGGTTATACACTTAATTTTACTTGTTCCTGTACAAAGCCTAGAATTAACAAATGCACGCGATAAAACAAGCCTGAATATACAGGAAAGCTTTATATTAAGTCATATTATAAAACCCTGGGTGAAAACCCTGAACAATTTAAGAGTACAGTAAAGAAAACAAGATGACGAGGCCGTAACCTCATCTACAGGCAGGCTTACAGCCATTGTTTTTTTTATATACACAGTATTTCTTCTACAGAAAACCTTAAATACAAAAGAAAGATGAATAATTACAATATAGACTGAAGCCGTAACATCCTTATACAACACAGGGATAAACCTGTAATAATTCATTTTAACGTGCAGTTAAAAGACTGAACAGAGCTGAGGTAATCACAGAGTCACTTCACTCAAGACAAAACCCTCACCGTCCTAACAACCAACAAGGAGTAAACGCCATGGTGAAAACCAGGCTTACCAAGTAAATCCAACCACCGAAGCTTGTTGTAGTGCTCTGGTTTTTACAGCAAAGCACTATGTAAAATTTCTCAGTTAATTTTCTACGTTTTGAACTTTATCAAGTGTATGGGAGTAAATTTCTAACAATTACTATGCGTCTAAATGATATTCAGTGTACTGTCGTGTTTTTATCAACCTTACATTCGTAGTTTAAAACAAACAAACATATCAATATTTTCTTTTCAATAATCATGTTCCAGTAAGTTTAAGCATAATAATCAAATAACGTAAATAACACAGAAATTACCTGATGCATCAGCATCTGTCGGTTGTAGCAGGTTGTATATCCTCTTAGACAGCCAAACTGAAGTGTCCACCCTACCGACCAGCTATTATCTTGCTGGCCCTTGGAAATCAAAGGATTTCCAAGCCCCCGAGCCCACAATCTGATAATCCCGAGAGCAGTCCTCTCTTTTGTTCTCCAAACTTTCCGTTCTCCAAATTTTCTGTTCTCCAAACTTCTTTTCTTCCCCAAAAAAAACCTCTCCCTTTCTCCAAGCTCTCCCCCTCTATATAATTTCCATTCCTCGAGAATATCTTGGGCTTACTCCACCGCCCCAAAATCCCCCTCTCGAGCCCCTCAACATTTACTCCTATCACCAGTTCATTCATACACGGTTCTTTTTAAAAAAAAAGGAAAAATTAATTACTCTCATGGAAAAATTAGTTGGTTTTGGATTGACGGTCGTAAGTATTTATTACGGTGGGAATTATCACCCAAAGGTTATCCATTCGGGACAAGCTTCATTAATTACAAGTCTATTCGCCATCCTTGGTTTTTAATGTTATAAATGTAATTAATAAAATATTATATAATTAGTTGACCCTTTTCAACTTGGACATGATGTGTCTTAATGGTCTACCTTATCCGTCGAGATCACTTATCTTGAGGTTCAAATTCCAAGATTAACATTGAATAATTAAATAACCATTTTCCATCACATCACGTTCATTCCAAAAATAGTTATCCTATTATGTCTAACTTAGAAATGTAAAATAATCACATTCTAATCATTCATTAATCAATATTTAAATTTCACCTATTTTTCAATTGTTACGACATGGGTAGTAGTATTATTAAAATAAAGTTTAGGTAATAATATTAATTTAAATCCCCATAAGGTAATAATAATGGTGAATTTAATAAAGATGTCTTTTACATCATTTGTTTATCACATGAGTACCCTAACATCTACATGGTATCATCGTTCTTCTAAACAAAGCACCCTTAAGTGCTTAAACAACCTTACTAATTAACTAAACAGTACCCTTACTTTATTTACAACAATTCTCAGACGACAATGTTAACTGATGACACTTGTCTCAATTGTATATCACAATGTTTACCAACGGGTAATGCGTAGCTTAATTGACTTGTTTTACACATCTTAGATAACTTTATATTCATTATCTGAATTCGGTCAATGCATGATTAAGCTATTTACTTATGACAACTTACACATTTATTCAATATGTTAAGTGTTTGTATCTCGATACTAGTGTACATGTGCAAGGTGTGCATGCGTGGCCAGCGTATGCACACATCATAAATGTACTATAGACAAATCCCATCCGGCCTATGCATATCTGCTAACTAATAGTAGTATTTACCCCCATGTAGAAGAAAACATAATATATATAGTACAATTACTTCAACATTCTCAGTTATTTAATAGTTAATTCTTTACGATTTCACATCATTCTCTTTATCTTTACATTAGTTTAATCAATCATGTACAATGAAGGGTGCCTACTTCCACTAACTCGGAATCAAGGAATACTAAACCCCCAACAGTACTAACTAACACATCCTCCCATCATAACCTACGTCCAGCATCCTCCCTATCCTTCCTCTGCTAGTACAATAGTGGATGTCGGACTCACCGATCTGACCACATAGAACTTGAGAGCGATAGCGTCGGCTGAACAGCGGACCTATCCTCCCCTAGCAGGCATCCGACCATCGTCATCACAACAACATGGGGAGCGTGTCTCAGCACGGCCCTCCCACGACCTCGGGTCTCATGGAAACACAGGGTGGGAAACACATCCATCCCTCTCAACATACTGGGCCTACGCCCTTATCAACTCATACTTGCTGCTATCGGGATTATCAGTTTGTGTTATCGTATCCTCATTTTGGCTGCTAAGGTTTGCTGTATGAACATGTTTTTCCTTTCCAATATATATCAGATCAAGTAACTGGCTATCCCATAGCCCTTGTGTCCTGTAGGTTAGTATTTTGCAAAATACAAATTTATAGAAAACATTTCCCATTGATCGCCAATTGATCCATGCTATCAAAAATCATTTTATTTCATGCAACCCTTTTAGCTCATCATAGATGCGTATGACATATAACACTTCAATAATTCATATAAGAAGATGGTATCCACGTACCGAATCATATATTTCACATTTCATTAATGAAAACATATAAACATATACTGTAATCGTAAAATAACGAAATCATATGATAATCATGACATTATAACTGCATAACATAGTAACATCATAATCATGGTGAAATCATAAGACAGAGTAACATCATATAATGAGGTCCAATATAGTTTACTCAGTCGAGCTGAGTTCAACAGAATATATAAGAAATAAAGTATGGTGTGTCTAACTAATAAATATGTCGAATCAAAATATGGGGCATTACATACACCCACCCTTCGGGAAACTTCGTCCCGAAGTTATGGTCAAAATGGCGAGGGAAAGTCTCGATGCATGGTTTCTGTGACTTTGTAGGTAGCAGACCTTGGTTTATACTAGTCCTATTGGGATTTACTTGACAAGACATGTCGATGCTATATTATAGTTTTACTTCTTTATCTCATTAAAGAACATTTAGATTTAATCCTCCTGTCGAATCTCATATTATATCTAGAATTATTAAAGGTTTTAATCAAGTGCTATCCACCTTAGCAGCATACTTTTAACCTATAACCATATCCCTTAAGTTACCTCATCCATATCAGTTTATTCGTCACACAACCAAGTCTTCATCATAAGCATATATTGATCCAACTTAGCATAAAATAATCAATGATTAAAATGGAGGTCTTTAGAACTCATAATTTGTATTCACTCAACACGCAACTACCAAGGACCCTTAAGGTTGGCATACCTCTCTCAGGGGAAGAAGGTTCATTTCCTTTAAATCCTAAGGTCATACATTATTATTTCCTTATCGGTAATAAGCAATAGCAAAACTATTGTAACATTTATTAAAGTAGGAGGAATTTTATTTTTTTTACAAGGTTTTTATGACTATCATTCTCCACAATACCTCAATTCATCATCTTTCAACTCTGGCAATGCACTACTGCTCATTAGACATAATCGTTATTTACAAATTTCAGAGTACTTGATGTGTTATTTCTGTTTTAGACTGTGGGTTAGACATTATTGACTCTTAGTTGTCTTAAAAAGGTTATTATTAGGGGCGACCACTCTGCAATTTGTAGACACCCTACCATGTCCTTTCTACATTTATTATCTATTTAAACTCATGTCATTTCATTAATTACTTACCTTTCTTATCTTATTTATTCCAAAGCCATGTTTCCCTTAAATTACTAGTCTTTTAATAAGCTCTATATGCAATCTCCTCGTTAAGTACATTGTGTTTTCTATAATGTGATTCAAAAGGGATACCTTGTCCCTTTAGTAAGCAATTTGATTTCCATCCATTATCTTGTCTTTAAAGAATATATAACGCATTTTCTAAGTTTTAGCTTTCTTTGAGTTCATTAGGCTCGACCATATCTCCTTGTCGTAGAATTTCAACATGATATGCTCTCTTTCTCTCCCTTAATCCAAAAATTTAGTTTTTAGCAAATAATTCACACTTAGATTATCATAATAAATAGGCACAATCTCCAATATCTAATGATCTAAAAATAACTTATAATTAACATATTTTATACAACTTCTTCTTCCTTTTTTTTTTTTTTTTAATCCAAAAATAAGAATAGTGATTAATGGAATTACTAAAAGCTTCTCCTTCAATCATTGTGGCTCCTACCTAATCATATGAGTAATAACATAACTTCCCACAAGTTAATGCATGGCATTCTAACTTTCGCTCGTGAAAAGATTTTTTTTTTTTTTTTTTTTTCACCAATTTTATGCACATTAAAATTAACTTCTAGTTGTAATTATTGTTTCAACTTAAGGGCATCATTATCACTTGCATAGGGATTGATGGTGATCATTATCCTTATCACTTTATAATCTTGAATAGATTTAGGATCTTTGGCACTTCTTTCTCCCAACTAGGCGTCTTCCCTTGGTTAGATTCCTCTTTCGAAATAGAACTTGAACTTGATGCATGGGGCATCTTACAAGTAGTTTCCTTCTTGAGCCTCTTCGTTGTGATTAAGGAGACAACATTCTTGTTCGTTTCTACCTTGCATAGGGTCAATCGAAATATATTCAAAAGATATTTAGGTCACCTAAGTCTTGTTTCCAACTTGCCTTGCCATTGACTATCCGCCTTGTTGATTATCTCACACGTATTGTCCTTCAAAATGGTTTATTTCTACTTCTTACTTAATATAATAATTTATTATTATTACTATTCTGTATATATATATATATATATGAAAACTCCAAAGAGTTATCTATAGCTACACTCCTCTAAATAAGCTATTATCCTTGTAAATCTTAACTTAACCTCGAGTTCATCTATACATAAGGTGGCGACACCAAACCACTATTATTTTAGTTAGGACCTAGTACCTTGTACACTTGCTCAATGATTTGATATATAATTAATATGTGAATCAACTCAACCTTCACCTTGTCTAATCTAAACAAAACAAAATCCTTTATCACACATCATGATACACTAAGGTTTAAATGTCACGAGTCATAGTTAAAATGGTTTTCCCTAGGCGAATGCATGTCGTCACATCCTCCCTTCGGCGTAAGCAGTCACCAACGACTACCACTACTGTGGGGCCACACCCGCGGCGACTTCGAGCTGAAACCTCCTATGCTACTTCATTTGACCTTATATCAAACTAACTTGATTCGTCTCTTAACCTTAACCTAATTCAAATTAATTTATCTTAAAATTTTGAATCCTCTAATCAACTTTAGGTTTAATTAAAGTTAATCCTAAACATATAAGACTCTAATCATAATCTAACTTTTATTTATGTGAATTTTAAATCAACCTAAAAACTATTATATATATATTGCATTAAATTTACAATTATATCTCACCGCACCATATTTTTAGCAATTTATATATATTATAAATATCAATTTGAAAGAACTACAATTGAACTTTTAAATAATTAAATTTTCAAAATTAATTAAATTTAAATTTTATAACAATTAAAATTTAAAATTTAAATAATTTTAAACATTAAACAATTTTAAACACTAAACAACTTATTTCAAGTTTTAACCCATTTATTATTTTTTTTCATTTTTAAACATTATAACATCTCACGCGGACTTCGACGTGCGTCCACCCTACCTAACTCCTCGTGTCTCCCACTCCACCGTCACCTTCTCCTATCCCTTTCCACAATCGGCACCTCCATCCGCCTTTTCCAGCCTAGCCACACTTGCCCTTCCTCACACCCAAGACCTCCTCCGCCGTTTACCTATCCAATGGCACAAGGGAGCCCACAGGGACGGATCGGGCTGCATGCATGCCACGCGCTGGTGTGCATGCTACCAGGCGGACTCCGGCGAGGAGCCCCAGTTGAAGGCAATCTTCCTTATATCAAATCTCCACCTCCCTCGCGCGCGTGAACTCCCTTTTCCTCTCCTTTCTGGCTCGGCAACTCCGTTTCTATTAATTTTGGGTCTGCAACTCTGCAACGAGAGTGCTAGGTGTGAGGGCTGTGTAATAGGGAGGAAGAGATCTCATGAGACGTGTTTGGACGCTGTGTCAAGGATGAGATGTCAAGAAGGGAATCTTCAGTATTCATAGAAAGAGTCCGCGAGCTTGGTCAGGTGCAGCTCGGAAGGTAAATAAAAGAAATCATTTTTATTTACATAACTAATTGCATCCTACTGTAACTGCAATTGCACTGAGTTTGGTTGTGCACTAGAACGCTCCTTTGCGGAATCATCCCTTAGTGGCTTAACGCTTTGTCTTAGTGCTGCATGTTGTATGCTTCCTTTTTTGAATGCTGCACACTCCCGCGGCTGGTCCAATATATATAGATGAAGAATCAACCCTATGCGCATGCTAAATTGAACTTCTCTGCTGTTTCAGTGTTGCAACCTGATTATTTCCCCAATCTAGTTTGTGTCAATTTGGCAGCTACATTATTATTTCGTTTTCATTATTGTTCCCTTCTTATTTGTTTACAAAGATCTATTTCAAGGTTGTCACATGATATAGGGTTCTTGTACGGTGCTATATTTATTATTTATCAATTCTTTGACTGATTGTTCTTCCATTTGCTTGGTGCTGTGTTTTCATCACCTGGGTTTTTTTTTTTTTTTATATCTTCAATATTGAAATTGATTTTTTTAATACCTAAAATTTTTGGAGCGAAACGTTAGTAACGTATCCATGCGAAGAGTATCTCGGATTTATGCTTCTTCTGTTAATTTTGTTTCTTTTCCATATGGAAGAGGCCGGTAAGGTCTGAGTGTTCCAGCTGCGCTCTGATATGGCTTGGTTCCCAATACCTCACGAGAATGGTTGGGCTGTGTTGGCTTTTCGCTCACAACAACTCCCCTGATACTAGATGCTATGCTCGGAATAGCAGCACCGAAATCATCATCAAAACGAAAAGATATATATGGGAAATGATGAAAACCCTAGCGGGAGTGTCAAAGATAGCACGAGTTAATTTAATTGCACGGGAAGCTTATTGGGGTGTTAGGAATCAAAGACTGTGTGATTGAAATTGAAGCATCTCATTGAGAATTTATTTCGATCAATTAAGAGAGATTTAGAGCTAGTTTCCGCAGATTGATTTACTTATCAAGAAAGTTTTGTTTTTTTTCTTTTTTAAATAAAAATAAAGTTTATGGGCAATAACGCGACAAGGACTAAGCACAGCAGACGCTAACCCGGAGGCGGCTGGGGTGTTTTTGGCAGCCCTGCTAGTCATCTGGGCCAGGCTTGGTTGGCCGCGACTTCACAGTTTAGGGGTTGGTGCTGAAGCCTCCAAGACCCAGTGATTTATTCTGAAAATAAAGCTACAAGTTCACCCGTAAAATCAATCATCAGGGAGCTACGCGAACAGCTTCCTAAATATACCCCGATTTCGGGATAATTTTGTATTACAATTCCATCATCCATCCGTAGTTCCATCATGCATGCTTTATGGTGAGGAGGAGCTGGTGGCACTGGCTTTTATATACAATAATGTAATGCCCGCGGTTCATGCGTAAATTCATCACTTTGACGAACAGCTGGCCTATCTTTTGGCACAGGTGTAGATGGAGCTGTTTCATCAGTCCTATAATTCTATAATTATATCGATCACATTCATATCTTTCGTAATGTCTTCCTCCAGTTGGAAATAGAATGTCATCCTCTTGTATGACCTAGGACGATATGTATCAATGATAAATCACTGCGAGCACCTACCGAACGAAACACTCAAACTAGCCATCTGTCTATCGATCACAAGCGCTACCTTTCGAAAGCGATTGCGATTGTGACAGGTCTTTTTCCAATCGTTTACTTTTTCCCTTCTCGCGTAAAGCTTTTTGCATTTATACCATGCCAGGGAGGTAAGCGCCCTTTCTTAACTAAACTAAACCTTCCGTAGTGCGATGGCTTTTTTTTTTTGTGGAGTGCTTATCCCTCTGCTGGATCATGCCAGTATGGAGCGTTCTGGCCTAAACCAGAGTCAAACTTCCTTGTACCATTGTTCCTTGGTGAGTGGGATGGGATGCGCTCTCAAACTTCCTTGTACCATCTGTAGTGCTCTCTCAAGGGTTCTGTGGATTAAATAGATTTATACTATTCTGTTATAGTAGGCATGTATGTTCATTGTGTAATAGCGTATATAGTAAGTACGGTCTAGCTCATCTCGTAAAACCTCTTACTTAGACGTCTGCGCCCTGAGTAACGGTATGCCTGGTCGGATGTTATTGTCTTTACCGCGATATAACTGTTCTCTCTATCCTCCTAAGACCTCTTTGGATACCCTTTTCTGGGTTCTATACCCAATTGAGTAGAACCATCCGTTTAAGCACCGGCTATAGAGGCAACAAATCGGAATGGAGACCTAGAAACCACCTTGCAGAGCCCGTTCGAGTTGAGTAGCGGGTTCCCCATTGACTAATAAGGCGTAAGCACCGATGAGAAACACACTCGAAGATGTATGAGGACTGACTTCTCTTTTCTTTTTCCCTTTGTTTTTTTTTTTTTTTTTTCTCTATTAAATTTTTAATGGTCATCCCACCGCTTAGGAAGAGGAATAATTCTTTCCATGCCTTCTCTCCGCCGTTGTTGTTCTATTGCCTGCTCTGTGTAGAGTTAGATTGGCATTCCTAAAGGGGGTTGGATAGTCAAACTATCCATTCACTAATTTGTCACCCGACCTACTCTTCCACGCCTGTTATCTCCTATTGACTCTTTTCTCCTACACCGTAAGAATCGACAAGGCATTTCATTCAAATTCAGGGATAACACATAAATATATTAATTTTCAGAGTCATTGTTATCGGAGCTTAATATTACTAACATTCATATGTTAGGTAATCTCCATTTATCCCGTGGAATTGCGCTACAACATCAATCCGTACAACCTAATTCATTTTATATCAAAGCAGCGAAGATGAATAATATATCTACTCTTCCAAACTGACTTTCCCCCATCAATGCCAGCAGCAAAAACTGAACGAAAGTTACTTTAAAGCGAAAACTGCATCTGAATCGTCTAATGCTGGGCATACTGCTCTTTCGAACTTCTTAAGCGAGTGCTCGTCTCTAATAAAACCATATCCTTATTTATATACCCAGGATTTTTTATAAGTTAGGTTATTTATTCAACGTGTTTTAACAGTTCTATTTCGCCATGCCCAGTTTATATTCTCCATTTGTGAACAAATTACAGCAATGGCAAGCACCGGTTAGGGGTTTATTTCCTGCATTGGCAGTCCCATATTGGCAGATTGAATAGCTTTGGAGGTGAGGCAATAAAATAGTTGGTCAGGTAGGTTTAGATCTACAAATATTTATATACGGAGAGCATCTATACATTATACTCTTACATATCCGCGTTTAACCTTTCCACCATAACCCATCTTCCTTTGAAAACACTAATTGCTCCGATCAAAACGGAGTTCTCGGAAATTATTTCATTAGCAGTAAAGAGAAAAACCCATTGTGCTATAAATAAATCTATGATCCCAGGTATTTACTGTCAAAATAAATAGAGGAGAACAAATAAAATAAGTACGATAAGGAGACGAGGAAAAGCATCATAGGTGGAAAAGGATAGGAAAGGTGGGGCAGGTCAGTCCGCTAAGGTGGAGTATTATAGTTTGGTCACCAAGTAGTATGAGAGCAGCTTGATCCTTCCGTAGGTCGGCCTTAGGAAACACGAAACCAATAACAATTCATTTATCACTTGCCAATACCAATAACACTTGCAAATACTACCAATAGATTCTTTCTTGGATAGATAGATAGCTTGGTCTAGCGCCTGGAGACTTGATCCTTCCTAACGGCCTGTAGAGCTTGCTAAAGTCGGGGTTTTCATCTCTGTAAACCACAAACTAAGATAGATCCTAGAATCAACCTGAAACTAAGATAGATCCTAGAATCAACATAAATATAATAAGAAATATTATATTATATTAAGAGGAGCTAGCTATGAAGCATCATTACTTTCTTTGCATCAAACCATCATCGTGTTGAATCCAGGGTGTGACGTATATAAAAATAATTACATATTTGGCAAACTAAGCAAATATAAAACCCCTTTTTTTTGTTTTTCTTATTCTTCTTCCTTCTGTACTAACCATTGTCACACGTTGGATAGAAAAATACTTGCACTAATTATTCACTTTCAGGTTTAGTACACTTTCAAATTCAACTTTAATGGTAACTCCAAACATATATATATATATTCTCTTTGTTTATGTTCTATGTTCTATGTTTATTCCAAATCTCCTTATTTTTTCATTCAAGGATTAGGATATTTTTTTTTTTGCTGTCATAAAATGTTCCTTTAATGGAAGGAAGTTCTAAATACTAATGCTAAAACATTGATAAAAGGATCCTTTGATAAGACTGTATGCATTTTGCACAATACTGCATCTAGTTTATATGTGCATAGTGATCATAGTATTAGTAAAATATAGAACATAATTTCTACTTGTATTTTAATATTTTTGACCGAGGTTTTACTAATGTGATTTGTGATTTGTATGTTTTGCAGGTAACTTATTGAGTTTCCGGGTGTTAGTGTTCAAATTTTCCACACAAGGTTTTGTCCTAAGTTTCATGTCATTATGTAGGCTTTAGACTTAGTAAAATTTCAGGATAGTTAGCTGTGTACAGGCCTCTTTAAGGTCCGAGTTTTTGAGCCAGTGGCTCTGATACCATCTGTAGTGCTCTGGTTTTTACAGCAAAGCACTATGTAAAATTTCTCAGTTAATTTTCTACGTTTTGAACTTTATCAAGTGTATGGGAGTAAATTTCTAACAATTACTATGCGTCTAAATGATATTCAGTGTACTGTCGTGTTTTATCAACCTTACATTCGTAGTTTAAAACAAACAAACATATCAATATTTTCTTTTCAATAATCATGTTCCAGTAAGTTTAAGCATAATAATCAAATAACGTAAATAACACAGAAATTACCTGATGCATCAGCATCTGTCGGTTGTAGCAGGTTGTATATCCTCTTAGACAGCCAAACTGAAGTGTCCACCCTACCGACCAGCTATTATCTTGCTGGCCCTTGGAAATCAAAGGATTTCCAAGCCCCCGAGCCCACAATCTGATAATCCCGAGAGCAGTCCTCTCTTTTGTTCTCCAAACTTTCTGTTCTCCAAATTTTCTGTTCTCCAAACTTCTTTTCTTCCCCAAAAAAAACCTCTCCCTTTCTCCAAGCTCTCCCCCTCTATATAATTTCCATTCCTCGAGAATATCTTGGGCTTACTCCACCGCCCCAAAATCCCCCTCTCGAGCCCCTCAACATTTACTCCTATCACCAGTTCATTCATACACGGTTCTTTTTTAAAAAAAAGGAAAAATTAATTACTCTCATGGAAAAATTAGTTGGTTTTGGATTGACGGTCGTAAGTATTTATTACGGTGGGAATTATCACCCAAAGGTTATCCATTCGGGACAAGCTTCATTAATTACAAGTCTATTCGCCATCCTTGGTTTTTAATGTTATAAATGTAATTAATAAAATATTATATAATTAGTTGACCCTTTTCAACTTGGACATGATGTGTCTTAATGGTCTACCTTATCCGTCGAGATCACTTATCTTGAGGTTTAAATTCCAAGATTAACATTGAATAATTAAATAACCATTTTCCATCACATCACGTTCATTCCAAAAATAGTTATCCTATTATGTCTAACTTAGAAATGTAAAATAATCACATTCTAATCATTCATTAATCAATATTTAAATTTCACCTATTTTTCAATTGTTACGACATGGGTAGTAGTATTATTAAAATAAAGTTTAGGTAATAATATTAATTTAAATCCCCATAAGGTAATAATAATGGTGAATTTAATAAAGATGTCTTTTACATCATTTGTTTATCACATGAGTACCCTAACATCTACATGGTATCATCGTTCTTCTAAACAAAGCACCCTTAAGTGCTTAAACAACCTTACTAATTAACTAAACAGTACCCTTACTTTATTTACAACAATTCTCAGACGACAATGTTAACTGATGACACTTGTCTCAATTGTATATCACAATGTTTACCAACGGGTAATGCGTAGCTTAATTGACTTGTTTTACACATCTTAGATAACTTTATATTCATTATCTGAATTCGGTCAATGCATGATTAAGCTATTTACTTATGACAACTTACACATTTATTCAATATGTTAAGTGTTTGTATCTCGATACTAGTGTACATGTGCAAGGTGTGCATGCGTGGCCAGCGTATGCACACATCATAAATGTACTATAGACAAATCCCATCCGGCCTATGCATATCTGCTAACTAATAGTAGTATTTACCCCCATGTAGAAGAAAACATAATATATATAGTACAATTACTTCAACATTCTCAGTTATTTAATAGTTAATTCTTTACGATTTCACATCATTCTCTTTATATTTACATTAGTTTAATCAATCATGTACAAGGAAGGGTGCCTACTTCCACTAACTCGGAATCAAGGAATACTAAACCCCCAACAGTACTAACTAACACATCCTCCCATCATAACCTACGTCCAGCATCCTCCCTATCCTTCCTCTGCTAGTACAATAGTGGATGTCGGACTCACCGATCTGACCACATAGAACTTGAGAGCGATAGCGTCGGCTGAAATGCGGACCTATCCTCCCCTAGCAGGCATCCGACCATCGTCATCACAACAACATGGGGAGCGTGTCTCAGCACGGCCCTCCCACGACCTCGGGTCTCATGGAAACACAGGGTGGGAAACACATCCATCCCTCTCAACATACTGGGCCTACGCCCTTATCAACTCATACTTGCTGCTATCGGGATTATCAGTTTGTGTTATCGTATCCTCATTTTGGCTGCTAAGGTTTGCTGTATGAACATGTTTTTCCTTTCCAATATATATCAGATCAAGTAACTGGCTATCCCATAGCCCTTGTGTCCTTTAGGTTAGTATTTTGCAAAATACAAATTTATAGAAAACATTTCCCATTGATCGCCAATTGATCCATGCTATCAAAAATCATTTTATTTCATGCAACCCTTTTAGCTCATCATAGATGCGTATGACATATAACACTTCAATAATTCATATAAGAAGATGGTATCCACGTACCGAATCATATATTTCACATTTCATTAATGAAAACATATAAACATATACTGTAATCGTAAAATAACGAAATCATATGATAATCATGACATTATAACTGCATAACATAGTAACATCATAATCATGGTGAAATCATAAGACAGAGTAACATCATATAATGAGGTCCAATATAGTTTACTCAGTCGAGCTGAGTTCAACAGAATATATAAGAAATAAAGTATGGTGTGTCTAACTAATAAATATGTCGAATCAAAATATGGGGCATTACACTTGTGCCATCCACACCTTTAAGAGGAGCCAGGGCCTGCAGTGAAAGAATAGTATTAGTTAAAACTTTATTTTTTTAAAAATGGTTAAACTATTTCTTTTAACTAGAAAGACGAAGGAGTAACCATAACTTACCAGTGATTTTGAAAGAAGCTCAGTCACCGTAACAGCCTGATAACTACGAGCAGAGGAAACGTAAACCCTTTCCTTGTCACCGAAAAGAACGAGCTGGCATAAGCAAGGGATATCTTCCACAATGGAAGCATTGACAGTATCAAGTCGAAAGATACACTCACGCCGTGATAGGGTCAGAAATGGTGTAGAAAGGAAAGACCCTAGGTTTTTCAACAACCCTATGGCCGCCAACAGTAAAATATTGACTCCCATACAAAACAATTGATGAGCACGAAGGACTTAAGCAGCATAGAAGCTGCTACCAAACAGTGTAACAACAAAGATTGGACCAGGAGGGTTCATAGAGTGACCAAGCCCGAAGGCGAGGGAGAAATGGAAAAGTAGGGTTTAGTCAACGACTTTATATCACCAACGCATGGCTCTGGAATGAGCACGTCGCGTTTCATATTTTTCATGCAAGTGGGTCGAAGTTCTAATGTCCAACGACAAGATTCCCATTGATTGTTTTTCCAAACAAAATCATAACATGGATATCCCTTATGGTCGCGATACCATAGTTTTCACCTGCCATATATTTCATGTTAGGGCCAGGCTTTTGAAGCTTGCAAAGTAAACATTAAAACTTTGCCTTATAATTATTAAAAACATGCATTATAAATAGCATTCAAGGTTAAGTCTTGAAGTATTTAGACATAGAGGATTTGATCTTTAATTATAAAAGTTATAAGGATATGGGTATAATGTTAAGATATAAGTAGTCCATAAACTTATCACTAGATTTCCATTTCCCCTAGTCTCATGTGTAAAGACAAGAGATATATCATTTCTTTTTAATCTATAAGATAATGGAGTGATGTTAGGTTTAGTTGTTTACAATTCTGCTACTATAATGAAAATTGCTATAGCTATTGTCCCGATGGTAAACGACTTGTCATTCTTTCTTTATGTGACTTGAACTCGTAGAATTCAAGCTATATAACCCACAAATTTGGATTAAGGTTACTCTAGTCCATTGTACTTGTTGTTACCATTATAATAACAATCTCTTAATAGTCTCAGATTCCTTGTGATAACAAGTAGACTTTTGTTATCGTTAATGCTCAACGAGTTTAATCATGATAGCTTATAGATTTTATTCAAATGTCAATCATGGAAATAGGAGTAGTTTTCCAATCCATGCAAACCCTTAAAATGTTAAGAGGAGACATGTATCTAACAGTAAACCTTGTTATTGCTAGAAATAAGAAAAGTATATATTGATAACTCCAGATCCTTTACAATTGAAGTTGTAAATCAAAATATATTCTAAATTTAAACTTGGCATGATGCAATAACAATGGATGAGTAAAAATTGGTCTGAATATGGTAACCCAGTCATATTCTAAAGTGCTAGTTAAGAAATTATTGCATTTCAGTAATCTCATCAATGGACCAATACTCCATAGGGTTATTTAATTCTTTTATTATCAAGGAAAATAGCTATCATATTATCTAGTAATTTCCAACTTTCTATCAGTAAGATCTTGAGGAGATCATATAAAGAGTTCTAACTTTAAAAGCTTGATAAACCTGGCTAGCATGCTTATAATTTTACTGAATGATTTGGTACAGCAATCTGTTTTATAATACTTTAAAGATTTGTTTGCAGCGACCTGAACATTACCTGTATATCTGTAAGAGAAAGAAAATATGCTGCATTAGCTCGGAAGCTAAGTAAGCCCAGTCTGTTATGGCAATTCCCCCCTTGTGGTTGCAAACAAGAAAACAATCAGTAATTGACAAGAAACTCATCTTTAAATTTAAGTATAATAAAAGATCATTCAGTTACAATCCTGGTAACATAAAAAAATCAAACAGTTAATGACTGCATTTAATAAGATCATATGTTATTTTAAAATTTTTAAATTTTTTGGAAAATTTGGGGTTTTGACATGTGGTATCAGAGCCAGGTTCAAATACTAGGCCTTGATGTGGCCCAACTAGTTTCCGCAGAACAGTAAAAGAAAAAAATAATGTACTAACTTGTATTTTGTTTCATGTAAAAAAAAGAGCAGAAAAATTTCTTTTTTTCTTAATCTAACAGGCAGGTATGGAGAAGCTGGGAGAATATGCTGAGGAGGAATCTCCAAACATTGAGACAAGACAGATGTCTAGAGAACCTGTGATAGAGGAGGTAACTGCTCACTCTTCAGAGCTGATGCAGACTATAAAGAGTTTAAAGACTGAAATAGAAGCATTCAAGAAGGATAATGAAAGGATTCTGAAAACTCAAGAGGAGTTAAATCAAATTTTGATGGAAAAATTTCAGACTGAAGGGAGAAGCAAAAGATCTGAATCTGAAGAAGCTAGCCATCAAAAAGGGTCTAAAAATATGAAACTAGCTAAACCAGATAGCAGTTCATCATCTGAAGGAAGTAAGGAACAACAAAGCTATTACACTACTAGTGACAGTAGTGAGGCTGAGTTGTATAAAAGAAAGAAAAATTTGGGGTTTTGACATGTGGTATCAGAGCCAGGTTCAAATACTAGGCCTTGATGTGGCCCAACTAGTTTCCGCAGAACAGTAAAAGAAAAAAATAATGTACTAACTTGTATTTTGTTTCATGTAAAAAAAAGAGCAGAAAAATTTCTTTTTTTCTTAATCTAACAGGCAGGTATGGAGAAGCTGGGAGAATATGCTGAGGAGGAATCTCCAAACATTGAGACAAGACAGATGTCTAGAGAACCTGTGATAGAGGAGGTAACTGCTCACTCTTCAGAGCTGATGCAGACTATAAAGAGTTTAAAGACTGAAATAGAAGCATTCAAGAAGGATAATGAAAGGATTCTGAAAACTCAAGAGGAGTTAAATCAAATTTTGATGGAAAAATTTCAGACTGAAGGGAGAAGCAAAAGATCTGAATCTGAAGAAGCTAGCCATCAAAAAGGGTCTAAAAATATGAAACTAGCTAAACCAGATAGCAGTTCATCATCTGAAGGAAGTAAGGAACAACAAAGCTATTACACTACTAGTGACAGTAGTGAGGCTGAGTTGTATAAAAGAAAGAAAAAGTACAGGCCTTATGAAGAGATTTTTGGGGAGTTTAAGAAAATAAAACCCCCAACTTTCAATGGAGAAACTGAAACAGGAGAAGAGGCAGAATCCTGGTTATCCGGGATGAGAAAATATTTTCAGATATACAACTATTCAAATCAGCTGAATGCGAGAATGGCCATCTATAACCTTTCTGTAAAAGCAGATATATGGTGGCAAGACTTGAAAAGGGTCAAGGGGATCAAAGAAAAAGAGGTCAATTGGAGTACCTTTAAAAGTTACTTCAAAAAGAAATTTCTGTCCGAACAATACTATGAAGAAAGGGCCAAGGAATTTTATGAGTTAAAGCTAGGATCTATGACTATGAAGGACTTAAACAGTAAGTTCTTAAGTCTGTTAAGATATGTGCCGTATTTTGTTGAAGAGAAACCTAAAGTACAACGGTTTCTCAGCTGCCTGCCATATCATATAAAGGACAGAATCGAATATGATAACCCCAAAACTTTGGAAGAAGCCATGCGAAAGGCTAATTTCTGTTTTGAACAGAACAAAAAGAAAGAAGGAATAGCCAACTGGAAGGCTAAAAAGAACAGTAATCAACCTGAGTTCAGGAAAAAGGAGTTTGTACCCCAGAAAAATTTCAGGAATAACAAGAACAGAAACCATTCTAATGGTAAGAACTTCCAGGGAAACAAAAACGGTGCTTCTAATAATTCCAATAACTTCAAAGGCAGCAAGGAGACTACTAACAATCATGGAAATTTCACTAAGAATTTCGAACAGAAGGAGCCTGTTAAGTGCTGGGAGTGCAATGGCCCACACTATGCTTCAGTTTTCCCAAATCGGAAGAAACCAAACAGCAATATCCATACTATACAAGATGAAATGACTGTTGGAGACTTTGCAAGGACTATGCCCCAAATCAATGCAGCGTTGGAGAACCGCCAAGCTGATTATCAAACTTCCATGGTGGAAGTAGAAGGTATGGTTAACAAAACCCCTGTAACTATTTTAATAGATCCAGGTGCTAGCCTTAGTTATATTTCACCGCAGATAGTAGAAAAGTGTAATTTGATTGTTGAAAGGTTTGATAACTCTTGGTTAGTACAACTAGCCATTGGGGCAAAAAGGAAGGTGATCTGTTATGTTAAGGAATGTGCTCTAGATATGAATGATTTTAAAACTACTGTTAAATTAAATGTTTTACCACTTGGCTCGTATGACATACTTATTGGTATGGACTGGTTAGAACAGCATAAGGTAGTTTTAAACTGTTTTGATAAAACCTTTACGTGTGTGAATAATAATGATCAGCCTGTAACGGTTAAGGGTATTCCTAGGAAAACTGTAATCAGGCATATTTCTGCCTTACAACTTAAAAGAGCAGTCAGAAAAGGGTGCAAAGCCTATGCTGTAACTATTACAGATGAGGCAGTTAAGTCTGAAATAAATAAGATAAAAATAGAGGATATTCCTGTAGTAAACGAATTTACTAATGTTTTTCCGGAGGAAATTCCAGGATTACCTCCCAAGAGGGAACTGGATTTCACAATTGAGCTGGTACCAGGTGCTGTACCCAGCTCGAAGGCTCCGTATCGTATGAATATTCTGGAGCTTAATGAATTAAAATCACAGTTAAAGGAATTAATAGATAAGAAATACATTCGACCTAGTGTGTCCCCTTGGGGAGCACCAGTAATCTTTGTTAAAAAGAAGGACGGAACTATGCAACTTTGCATAGATTACCGTCAACTAAATAAAATGACAATTAAAAATAGATATCCATTGCCCCGCATAGATGATCTGTTTGATCAGCTACGTGGAGCTACGGTGTTCTCTAAGATAGACCTGAGATCAGGCTATCATCAGGTGAGAATTAAAGAAGAGGACATATTCAAGACAACTTTCAGAACAAGGTATGGACATTACGAATTTGTCGTAATGCCATTTGGGCTTACTAATGCCCCAGCCGTCTTTATGTGTCTAATGAATAACATAATGCATAAATACTTGGATAAATTTGTTGTCGTATTCATCGATGACATCTTAATTTATTCTAAAAATGAAGAGGAACATAAAGAACATTTACGGATAGTCTTACAAGAACTACGAGAGCAACAGCTCTTTACGAAGTTCAGTAAGTGTGATTTCTTCAGGGATGAAATCCAGTACTTAGGTCACGTGGTGACTAAGGAAGAGATTTCAGTTGATCCTGAAAAAATCCGGGCAATCGAAGATTGGCTAGTACCAAAAGACGTAACAGATGTTAGGTCCTTCATGGGAATTATCGGTTATTACCGGAGATTCATAGAAGGCTTTTCAAAAATAGCCAACCCAATCACTTACTTGCAAAAGAAAGGCAAGAAATTTGATTGGAACTTAAAATGTGAAGAAAGCTTTAAAAAATTAGAGACTTTATTAACAACTGCGCCTATTCTAAGAATAGCGGATCCTAATAAGGATTTCGTGGTTTGCACCGATGCTTGTAATGACGGCCTAGGCAGAGTGCTGACTCAGGATGGGCATGTTATCGCCTATGAGTCCAGGAAGCTAAAGATTCATGAAAAGAATTATGCCACTTATGATTTAGAACTAGCTGCTGTTATTCATGCCTTAAAAATGTGGCGACACCACTTAATAGGCAGAAAGTTTACTTTAATGACTGATAATAAGGGTCTAAAATACCTTTTAGATCAGCCTAACTTAAATGCAAGGCAAGCAAGATGGTTGACCTTCTTAAGTGAATACGATTTCGAAATTCAGCACATAAAAGGAAAGGAAAATAAGGTGGCTGATGCTTTGAGCAGAAATGCAAAGCTGAATTTTACAACAGCTATCAGTACTTATATCTCTGATTTAAATGAACAGTTGACTGAAGGGATAAAATTGGATGAAATTTATCAAAAATTACAAGCTACAGCTAAAGAAGAACCTACATAAAGTTTAATAAAAGGTTATAGCCTAAATAAAGATGGATTTTTATTCTTTAAGGACAGACTGTATGTGCCTAATGTATATAAGGTTAAATCGCTGATTCTGGATGAAGTTCATAAAACCCCTTACTCAGGGCATCCAGGCTACGAGAAGACTGTCACCATGTTGAGAAAAGATTATTTCTGGCCTAATATGAAATCTGAAGTAGCTGAGTATATAGCTAGACGTTTGGACTGTCAACAAGTGAAAACAGAACATCAACATCCAGCTGGGTTACTACAACCTTTGCCTATTCCTAGTTGCAAGTGGGAGATAATCAGCTTAGATTTCATTACTGGATTACCCAGAAATCAAAATCAGAATGATTCAATTATGGTGGTAGTAGATAAATTAAGTAAAGCAACACATTTTATTCCTGTTAAAACCACTTACAAGGCTGCAAACATAGCTGACATATTTCTAAAGCAGATTTTTCGGCTACATGGTGTACCAAAGGTTATTATTTCAGACAGGGATCCTAAATTCACAGGAAATTTCTGGAAATCCTTGTTCAAGGGATTAAACACAACACTGAATTTCAGCACTTCTTTCCATCCTCAGACGGACGGACAGACTGAAAGAGTTAATCAGGTATTGGAAGATCTGTTAAGAATGTATGTTAAGGATCAACCAGGTAAGTGGGAGGATTATTTGCATTAGAAGAATTTGCATACAATAACAACTATCAATCGTCAGCTAGGTTCAGTCCTTTTGAAATTCTGTATGGGCGTAAATGTAACACTCCTATCTCCTGGAATAATCCAGTAGATGGATTAGTGTTAGGACCTGAATTATTAAAGGAAATGGAACAGATTGTGAAACAAGTACAGGGGAATTTGAAGATTGCCCAGGATCGGCAAAAGAGCCAAGCAGATTTGAAAAGAACTCCTAAAGAGTTCCAGGTGGGTGAGCATGTGTTCATAAAGGTAAGACCAAAGAAGAGCTCCCTAAGATTGGGGAGTTGTGCAAAATTAGCGCCATGTTACTGTGGTCCGTTTGAAATTTTATCTAGAGTTGGTTAAGTGGCATATCAGCTAGCGTTACCACCTAATTTAAAAGTGCACAATGTTTTTCATATTTCTGTTCTGAAAAAGTATGTTCATGATGCTACTCATGTGATTGATTGGAACGTTGTACAGGTAGAACCAGAAGGGGAAGTTCTGGTGGAACCGGATTGTATCCTCGGGAGGAGGGAAATTACTTTGCGGAATCGCACAATTGGACAGCTGAAGGTGCAATGGAAGCACCTTAGTCCTGAAGAAGCTACCTGGGAATTGAAAAATAAGATGCGGGAAGCATACCCAAATCTGTTCCAGAAGGTTGCGGAGGATGAGGAATAAGTAACATTGAGGACGATGTTACATTTTAAGGGGGTGCGTATGTCACATACCCCAATTTTGTAAAAATTATGTAATTGTTTTATTATATTCCTGAGACATTATGTTAAATTTAATGCTAAGTAAGGATTGATGACTCAACAGAGTCAATAGAAATGGAGTGTAATTCAGAATATTTTATTATTAATAAATAAATTGTGGAGACAACAACATGGGAGAGCTGTTAAAAAGAGGTTACTGGTCAAACTGGTGGATGGAACTAGGTGGAAAGGCAAAAGACAAGTGGCAGCATCCTCAAACACTTCCTAAGTTGCAGGTGGCAACTTCCCTATATTTGGGGTCATGATTCCCCAAGAAAGTGGAATCAGAGCAGGTGGCTCATTAAATGACAGTTAACCCAACAAAGACCTAGGAAATCTTTTAAAAGAACTCAATGAGGAGAGCTAGGGGGCTCGGATAATTTCCAGAGAGAATTCATTCAGGTGAATGTTATTCAGGAAATCCATTGAGGAAGAGGGAAATACAGTAAGGAAGTTGTTTTAGGAGGATTGCTGCAGTAACTTGGTTCCATTACAGCTTTTTGGGCTGAGAGAATTGACTTTGCTGCACCTAGTTCCAGCCAGGGAAACCAGAGCAAGCTCGGGGGTCCTGAGAAGTTGCTATCTGAGCACTCTCCAGGAGTTGGTAGGGAGGAACAACCTCCCATTGCTGTTGTTGTCCACAGCTTAAATAGGTTCTGTCACTTATTCCTTTATGATTACTGAGTATGAATGGATGTCTGTTGTGTTTATTCTTTATGTCTAAGGAGTTAGTTAGTTTAGTAAAGTTAGTATCTTAGAATATTAGTAGTTAAATCTGTTAAGAGTTACTGAGTTTTTCCATATCCCTAGTAAGAAGTAATATCATTATTGTATTACTAATAATGTATTTACAACTCATACAAAATAATAGTAACACTTTAAGTAATAATTTAAAACTGTATTTATAAAACCTAATTTATTTATATTTGATGAATAAATAAATAAGGATTATATACTCTGCGTATTACAAATTAAATAAACAATCTTAGAAGGCAGTAGTAAAATACAACAAGATAAAATACAGTATTGACATCATGATCAAGAACAATGCAGGAGAATTATATTCACAGCTAGGATATTTGCATAAGGGTACAAACCCTATATATAAATTTAAGATGTTATTACATAAAAAATAAATCAAAGTACATAACCCTAACATCATTTTTTATTAAAAGACTTTATCAATAGTTAAAAGAAATAACAGAACAGCAATTAGCTCAATCGTCGAGCTTAACCATTACGGTTAATATCATTCTTTTAACTCACAAATACCAACAAAGTCATAATTTAAATGATAGATTAAGCGACCGAACTTAAAACTCAACTGTAAAATAATTCGGGTCGAACCCTACAGTCTAGCTTGTACAAGTAAAAATAAATACTAAGAGATAAGATAATGTTTCCACCTACGACCGCATCATAAGTTCACAGTATAAGTGGTTATACACTTAATTTTACTTGTTCATGTACAAAGCCTAGAATTAACAAATGCACGCGATAAAACAAGCCTGAATATACAGGAAAGCTTTATATTAAGTCATATTATAAAACCCTGGGTGAAAACCCTGAACAATTTAAGAGTACAGTAAAGAAAACAAGATGACGAGGTCGTAACCTCATCTACAGGCAGGCTTACAGCCATTGTTTTTTTTATATACACAGTATTTCTTCTACAGAAAACCTTAAATACAAAAGAAAGACGAATAGTTACAATATAGATCAAAGCCGTAACATCCTTATACAACACAGGGATAAACCTGTAATAATTCATTTTAACGTGCAGTTAAAAGACTGAACAGAGCTGAGGTAATCACAGAGTCACTTCACTCAAGACAAAACCCTAACCGTCCTAACAACCAACAAGGAGGAAACGCCATGGTGAAAACCAGGCTTACCAGGTAAAGCCAACCACCGAAGCTTGTGCCATCCACACCTTTAAGAGGAGCCAGGGCCTGCAGTGAAAGAATAGTATCAGTTAAAACTTTATTTTTTAAAAAATGGTTAAACTATTTCTTTTAACTAGAAAGACGAAGGAGTAACTGTAAATTACCAGTGAGTTTGAAAGAAGCTCAGTCACCGTAACAGCCTGATAACTACGAGCAGAGGAAACGTAAACCCTTTCCTTGTCACCGAAAAGAATGAACTGGCATAAGCAAGGGATATCTTCCACAATGGAAGCATTGACAATATCAAGTCGAAAGATACACTCACGCCGTGATAGGGTCAGCAATGGTGTAGAAAAGAAAGACCCTAGGTTTTTCAACAACCCTATGGCCGCCAACAGTAAAATATTGACTCCCATACGAAACAATTGATGAGCACAAAGAACTTAAGCAGCATAGAAGCTGCTACCAAACAGTGTAATAGCAAAGATTGGAACAGGAGGGTTCATAGAGCGACCAAGCCCGAAGGCGAGGGAGAAATGGCAAAGTAGGGTTTAGTCAACGAATTTATATCACCAACGCATGGCTCTGGAATGAGCACGTCGCATTTAATATTTTTCATGCAAGTGGGTCGAAGTTCTAATGTCCAACGACAAGATTCCCATTGATTGTTTTTCCAAACAAAATCATAACATGGATATCCCTTATGGTTGCGATACCATAGTTTTCACCTGCCATATATTTCATGTTAGGACCAAGCTTTTGAACCTTGCAAAGTAAACATTAAAACTTTGCCTTATAATTATTAAAAACATGCATTATAAATAGCATTCAAGGTTAAGTCTTGAAGTATTTAGACATAGAGGATTTGATCTTTAATTATAAAAGTTATAAGGATATGGGTATAATGTTAAGATATAAGTAGTTCATAAACTTATCACTATATTGCCATTTCCCCTAGTCTCATGTGTAAAGACAAGAGATATATCATTTCTTTTTAATCTATAAGATAATGGAGTGATGTTAGGTTTAGTTGTTTACAATTCTGCTACTATAATGCAAATTGCTATAGCTATTGTCCCGATGGTAAAGGACTTGTCATTCTTTCTTTATGTGACTTGAACTCGTAGAAGTCAAGCTATATAACCCACAAATTTGGATTAAGGTTACTCTAGTCCATTTTACTTGTTGTTACCATTATAATAACAATCTCTTAATAGTCTCAGATTCCTTGTGATAACAAGTAGACTTTTGTTATTGTTAATGCTCAACGCGTTTAATCATGATAGCTTATAGATTTTATTCAATTGTCAATCATGGAAATAGGAGTAGTTTTTGAATCCATGCAAACCCTTAAAATGTTAAGAGGAGACATGTATCTGACAGTAAACCTTGTTATTGCTAGAAATAAGAAAAGTATATATTGATAACTCCAGATCCTTTACAATTGAAGTTGTAAATCAAAATATATTCTAAATTTAAACTTGGCATGATGCAATAACAATGGATGAGTAAAAATTGGTCTGAATATGGTAACCCAGTCATATTCTAAAGTGCTAGTTAAGAAATTATTGCATTTCAATAATCTCATCAATGGACCAATACTCCATAGGGTTATTTAATTCTTTTATTATCAAGGAAAATAGCTATCATATTATCTAGTAATTTCCAACTTTCTATTAGTAAGATCTTGAGGAGATCATAGAAAGAGTTCTAACTTTAAAAGCTTGATAAACCTGGCTAGCATGCTTATACTTTTATTGAATGATTTGGTACAGCAATCTGCTTTATAATACTTTAAAGATTTGTTTGCAGCGACCCGAACATTACCTGTATATCTATAAGAGAAAGAAAATCTGCTGCATTATCTCGGAAGCTAAGTAAGCCCAGTCCGTTATGGCAATTCCCCCCTTGTGGTTGCAAACAAGAAAACAATCAGTAATTGACAAGAAACTCATCTTTAAATTTAAGTATAATAAAAGATCATTCAGTTACAATCCTGGTAACATAAACAAATCAAACAGTTAATGACTGCATTTAATAAGATCATATGTTATTTTAAAAATTTTAAATTTTTCGGAAAATTTGGGATTTTGACACGACTTGTCTAGCTAGGTACATCCACATTATAATATATATAATTCATGGCCGACCCCATATGGTGGTCTAATAACCCATCGGCAAGTACACACACTTGCGACACTTGTCAATCCACATGACGACACTTCCTTATAGAGGAATAACACATCTCTAATAAGGGTACAATAAATATATATGAAATACATAGATGAAATACATTCCGAAGTTATATATACATCAACACTCCCTCTTAACTAGGAAGGTATTTCTCGACACAGATCTGCTAGACAAGTCTCCTTCTCGGGATCATCATCATCGATGCATCGTCATCGTCATCGTCACTGCTGCTGTTATCTCAACCAATCTCTAACTCTACTCGTCATAGGAAGTTCTACAGAGCCAGTCCTTTTTCATACTGGATGTAGGCCCACTACCTGCAGGTCTTCGTCATCACTGGCCATACTGTGGAATCCTTAGGACTTATTACGTGCGTCACAAAACCTCGAAAGAGCATCCCAGGCTGTTACGAGCACACGGCTATACCTATAGGATCTCCTAGGGCCATATTATATGTGACCTCACCACAAAACCTCGCAAGAGCATCCTAGGCTGTTACGAGCATGTAGCTCTACCTATAGGATCTCCCAGGGACAGATTATATGTGGTCACCACAAAACCTTGCAAGAGCATCCCAGGCTATTACGAGCACACAGATATACCTATAGGATCTCCCAGGGACAGATTATATTTGGTCATGGAAAAACCTTGCAAGAGCATCCCAGGACTTATTACGGGCACATAGCCCAACCTATCGGATCTCCCAGGGACAGATTATATGCCATAGGACAAAACCTCGAAAGAGCATCTGCCAGATATCCCAGGGCACAAATTACATGCCATAGGAAAAACCTCGAAAGACTATCTGCATATCTCCCAGGGCCAAATTATATGTCCTCCTAGAGCAAAACCTTGAAAGAGAATTTGCCATATATCCTAGGGTACGAATTACATGCCATAGGAAAAACCTCAAAAGACTATGTGCAAATCTCCCAGGGCCAAATTATATGCTCATCTGCACAACCTGATCCACGGCCATAGAGTATCAACCTGATACTCACCATACATCATCCTGATGTACACATGATCATCCTGATCATCATCACTGCAACATCCTGCTGCATGTCATCTGGAGCAACATCCTGAAGCTCGTCATCCACAATCATCCTGATCATATAATGCATCTACTTGATGCATACCAAGTATCTACCTAATACATATCATCATACATGATCCACCTAATCATACAATGTATCCACCTGATACAAATACAAATACATGATACATATCACCATACATGATCCACCTGATCATACAATGTATCCACCTGATACATATACAGATACATGGTCCAAGCATCCAACATGATGCATACAAAATACATACAAATGATCCTACTGATCATATCCAGCATCCAACATGATGCGTACATACATATACATATAAATGATCCAACTGTTCATATCCAACATCCAACATGATGCATACATACATATACATATAAATGATCCAACTAATCATATCCAGCATCCAACATGTTGCGTACATACATATACATATAAATGATCCAACTGATCATATCCAGCATCCAACATGATGCATACATATAAAAATGATCCAACTGATCATACAAAGTAGAAACCAGAACATCATCCTGATGTTCATCATCCAGCGCTTACATCCACAGCCATGTGAAGGATCTTCCTTCCAACATGCTTGGAATGGCTTCAGCAAATGTGTCCATCACTTCTTCCTCGAAGTGTCCTCGATCTGAAGAATGCCAAGCCTCTCTCTGAAGTACTCGAACTTCACCCTGGCTAGTGGCTTCGTCAGCACATCTGCAATCTGTTCGTCCGTCGCAACATACAGGAGCTTCACAGCTCCTATCTGCACCATATCCCTGATATAGTGATATTTGATCTCTATGTGTTTCGACCTGTCATGAAACACTGGGTTCTCGGACAACTTCACACAACTCTAGTTATCACAGAAGATACCAGTAGCATCCAACAGGAGATCAAATAACTCAGACAGTAGCTTCCGTAGCCATACTGCCTCACAACTAGCTGAACAAGCTGCAACATACTCTGCCTCAGCTGTACTCAGTGCTACGCAAGACTGCTTCCTGCTAAACCAAGAGATCACACCTGATCCCATACTGAAGTAGCATCCAGATGTGCTCTTCCTATCTGCAACACTGCCAACCCAATCTGAATCAACATAACCCTGCAAGTTAAACTTTTGATTCGCTTCATACTTGAGCCCATAATCCACTGTACCCTTCAGGTACCTCAGAACATGCTTTACAACAACCAGGTGAACACTCCTCGGATCTGTCAGGAACTGACTCAATGTGTTCACAGCAAAGCAAATGTCTGGTCTCGTGTTCGTCAGGTACATCAAGGACCCAATCATCTGACGATACATAGAGACATCAACCGGCTCAGATGAAGCATCACATAGAAGCTTCAGATTCGATGCCATAAGTGTGGCCATGGCCTTGCAATCCATCATCCCAAATCTCTTCAGGATATCTACTGTGTACTTCCCTTGACCAAGGAAGATCCCACCTGCACTTTGCCACACCTCCATACCTAGGAAATAGTGCATCATTCCCAAATCTTTCATATCAAATTCATCAGCAAGCTTCCTTTTAGTATCTGCAATCAGTCTGTCATCTCCTGTTACAAATAAGTCATCCACATACAGGAGTAGAATCACAGGATTCCCTTCCTCAACCTTGTAGTAAAGGTTGGAATCCACTTTACTCTTGGTAAAGCCCAAACTAGATAGGAAACTGTCCATCCTACCATACCAAGTTCTGGGAGCTTGTTTCAAGCTATACAAGGCTTTCTTCAATCTGCATACATATGACTCCCTGTCATGTATTTCAAAACTGAGTGGCTGCTCCACATATACTTCCTCTTCAACTACACCATTCAAGAAAGAAGTCTTGACATCCATCTGGTGTATTTCCATTTCATTGTTGCATCCAGGGCAAGTACTGTTCTGATGGAAGTATACTTGGCTACAGGTGCAAAAGTTTCTTCATAATCTATTCCCTCTTTCTGAGAGAAGCCACCAGCTACGAATCTTGCCTTGTATTTCTCTACATTGCCATCTGCAGCATGCTTGATTTTGTAGATCCATTTGGAAGTCACAACAAAATTCTCTTTAGGTCTTGGGACAACATCCCAAACATCATTCTTCATTATTGATTGGTATTCCTCAACCATGGCATCCTTCCATTCTTTCTTTTCCGCTGCTTCTTCATAACTGGAATGTTCTTTGTTCATAATGTCACAGAGTAAAGCAACATAGCTGGTATGTGATCTGGTTCTCTTCTTTGCTCTGTGTTCTTCTTCTTCTGGAATACCAAATCTTTCTGCATCTTGAATGAGCTCTCAAGCCCATGCAGGTTTCCTCTTGTGAGAGTTATCCTCATGGGGTGGATTTACAGGTTCTTGCGGATCTTCAAACTCACGATCAACTTCTGGAACTGCTTCAGTCATGGTAGTGTCTTGAAATCTAGTTTCCTTAGGTTCTTCATAAACTTCGATAGGCGCCTTCCTTGATTTGATGAATGCTGAGTTTTCATCAAATGTTACATCCATGCTGACATCAATCTTCTTGAACCCTGGAAAGTATATTCTGTAAGCCTTCAAGCTTTCACTGTAACCCACAAAGATACCCTTCTTTCCTGAAGGATCTAGTTTAGTCATCTTTTCCTTTGGAACATGAGTGTATACTGGACAACCAAATATTCTGAGATGACTGACTTCGGGTTTCTTACCAGAAAATACCTCTTCTAGTGTCTTGTTGTCCAATATCTTGTGGGGTGTTTTGTTCTGCACATATACAGCTGTTCTAGCTGCTTCTGCCCATAGATGCATAGGTAGATCCTGGTCATGCAACATTGCCCTTGCTGCTTCCATGATAGTTCTGTTCTTCCTTTCTGCAACTCCATTGAATTCTCCACCATTGTCGGATCTGAATGTTTTGATCTTCTTGTTAGTTTGATTCTCCATCAAGGTTTTGAATTCCTTGAATTTATCAAACACCTCATCTTTGTTCTTCAAGAAGTATACCCAAGTCTTCCTGGAGAAGTCATCAATAAATGAGACATAGTAAACATACCCACTCAGAGAACTGGATGACATAGGACCACATACATCTGAGTGGATGATTTCTAGGATGTCTTTTTCCTTGCTTTCACGGCTTGGGAAAGCCTTCTTAATGTTCTTACCCTTTGCACATCCTTTGCAAACACCTTCATGTTTGGTCTTGATTTCAGGAAGACCCTATACAGCCTTGCTTGCAATTGGAAGTGCTCTATAGTGCATATGAGCAAGTCTTCTATGCCAAAGTTCACTTGGCTCCATGGATTCATGTACCATGGCATGTTCAGGTTGTCCCTTCAATTTATACAAACCTCCCTCTTGCTCTCCAATCACTACTGCATCATCGATGTTCTTTCCCTTTGGTCACATTAGGACTTGGCCATCCACAAATGCAACCCTCATACCTTTTGCATCCAATGCAGAGATGGAGAGTAAGTTCTTCTTGAGCCCAGGTACATAAAGGACTTCTTTCATCTTCAAAGATTTTCCAGAATCTAGGTTGTAGGAGGCTTCACCACTTCCTTTGATTGGGTATTGATAATCATACCCAAGTTTCACCTTATGGGGTGATTCATGTTTAGATAGATTCACAAAAGATTCCTTAAACCCAGTCATGTGTTTGGAAGCCCCACTGTCAATCAACCAATCATTACAACCATGGGAGATAGTACCTGTGAGAGTAGAAATTAGAACATACTCTTCTTCACTTGATGAGTCAACATCACTATCATCACTTTCTTCCCTAGCCTTCTTCTTTGGAGGTCTATCATCCTCGGCAGCATGAGCATGAAACTTTCTTTTGCTGCCCTTCTTCTTCTTGCTGGAGTTGTTGTTATTATCCCTTTTGTTCTTGGGACAATTTGAAGCAAAGTGACCTTTCACATTGCATGTGAAGCATCTTAGATCCTTCTTATTCTTTTGATAGGATCTCTTGTGGTGAGAGTGCTCCTTCTTGGGCTTGCTTCTTTTGGAGTGAGTTGCAAGAGCTTGATCTTCACCTCCCATCTTTTCCTCACGAGCTATAAGTCTAGCTTCTTCTTGAGAGCATTCTTCCCGCAATCTGTTGAAGGAGATCAACTTCTTCCTTGCATAAATTCTTTGAATAAAGGAATCCCATGACCTGGGTAGGCCATTTAGAGTGGTCATCACCACTTCACCATTCTCCACCATTTCATCCACTGCTTCTAGTTGTTCCTTGATCTGGGAGACCCTTGAAAAATAAGATTGAATGGTTTCTCCATTCTAAAACTTTACTCCTTTCAGTTGGTTCCGCAGGGTCATCTTCCGATTTATGTTCTTCCCTTCAAATAGCTTGGTCAAAGAGTCAAACACCTCCTTGGGTGTCTTTAGAGAGGACACGTGGGGTATGAGATGGTCTTTAATAGAATCAGCAATGATTCTCTTTGCCTTGACCAAGTTCTTCTTATGCAATACCTTGGCCTCTTCATCCTCTGGGATAGGGATGTCTTCTTTCACATATGAGTCCAACTCATTCTCTTCCAGGATTAACCCAATCCTATACTTCCAAGCTCGGAAGTTATCAGCTCCTTCAAGCTTATCCTCAAGCTTGGTGTGGTGAGACATCTTAAAGAGTACTTCAAATGGAAATATAAAAGATTTAGATCTTACCACTTGAAATGCTGAAAACTGGATTTGGTCCTGGATTAGGGTTTGTTAGAAAAACCCTAAAAATTCAAAATGTGAATTTCAATTTTCTGAAAGGATAGAAAGATGCGCCTTGATGAGCTGATCAACCTGGTGTATTCATAATTTGAGATCAGCAAAGCTTTACCCTTCAGATTTTCCTTTTTGTCCTCCTGGGTTCACTAGGGAGAGCCCTGAATTAGGGTTTGCGTTTCCCAGAGATCTACCCAACCAAAAATATCGATCCAAAGCTCTAAACTTTGATTTTTGCAAGGATCTTCCAGCTATGTCTTCAGATTTCAGAAATTCCTATTTTTGTGGAAACCCTAATTTTTAGGGCCAAATCTGAAAATGCTCGGAATTGAATTCTGATTGGACAGATAGATGCGCCTTGATGAGTAGAGTCAATCTATTATACTTCTTTTCCAAAATCTGTGTAGAGAAACCCAATAAACAAGAAACTCAAGTTTCCATCACTGCAAAATGTCTTCTTCTCAGGTTAGCTCTGATACCATGTTAAATTTTGAGCATTAATTCACAATACTCTAGGATATTTGCTGAGAGAATAACATATATAGTATATCAATGCATGACAATCACAATAAGAATGACAAGCATCACAAGAATCAAAAGCATGAAAGACAAGAGATACAGAGTTTCCGTGGGAAAAACCCTAAGGTGAAAAACCCCACAACTTCCTCAGAGATAGAGAGAGAAATGGCTCAACCAAAGTACAACCAAAATACACTGGGATATTCTCCTAGTAGAAGATGATCCTCCTCTTCACTAGTGCGCCACTTTCTGAGTGAGAGTGAGATACTTTTCCGAGTGATCTAAATAGAGATCACCTGATCTCTATTTATACTAATCTGTTTGCCCAGTGACCTTATGGGGCTGACTTGTCTAGATAGGTACATCCACATTATAATATATATAATTCAGGGTCGACCCCATATGGTGGTCTAATAACCCATCGACAAGTACATACACTTGCGACACTCGTCAATCCACATGATGACACTTCCTTATAGAGGAATAACACATCTCTAATAAGGGTACAATAAATATATATGAAATACATAGATGAAATACATTCCGAAGTTACATATACATCAACAGGTATAAGGGGTAAGTAGGTATCCAAAATACAAGAGTATGACTTGGAGATCAAACCTACCAAGTTAATCAAGGGTCAAGTTCTTGCACGCATGATGACAGAAAGCAATGAGAAAGCTATAGGAATGATTTGTCAAAATAATGAGTCGGCACCTGTCATATCTGAAGAGCTTCAAAGATTAAGTCAAACACAATGGTATTCCGACATTATCTACCTTCTTAACAATTTTGCTTGTCTTGAACATCTTGTTGGTCACAAAAGAAGGTCTCTAAGACTTAAAGCCACTAAGTATTGTATAACTCAGAATGGATTAGGTTGGAGATATCCTGATGGCTTAGTTCTTAGATGTGTTGATGAACCATATTCCAAAAAACTTCTGGTTGAGTTTCATATAGGATTTTGTGGTGGTCACTATGCACCACATACAACAACCCACAATATTCTTAGATCATGTTACTATTGGCCCACTTTGTTTACTAATGTGTATAAGTTTGTCAGATCTTTTCTCCAACGTCAGTTGTTCACTGGGAAACAGAAGTTGGCAACCTTGCCTCTTGAGCTAGTAGTTGTTCAAGCCCCTTTCCAACAACGGGGTCTTGATTTCATCGGCCAGTTTAAGGAACATTCAAGCAATGGTCATACCTGGATCCTTACTGCCACCGATTACTTCACTAAATGGATGGAAGAAATCCCCACTAAGTTTGCAACAGATAAATAGTTATGGGCTTTCTTGAAAATCATATCATAACTAGATTTGGGGTGCCATCCAAGATAACAACTGATAATGGTCCAAGCTTTAGTTCCATGGATTTCTCTTCATTTTGCTTCAAGTATGGTATAATCCTTTCCCACTCATCCAACTATTATCCACAAGGAAATGGATTGGCTGATTCAACCAACAAGACCTTAATGAACATATTAAAAAAGAATGTTGGGGATAATAAGAAGTCTTGGGATTCTAAGATAAAATTTGCTATATGGGCTGACAGAATAACACATACACGTGCCACTGGGAAAACCCCTTTTCAGTTGGTTTATGGTTTGGAAGCTTTTGTTCCCATTCATATTCAGTTGCCAGTGTATCAGATGTTGCATGATTGTTGGGCCCTGGAAATGCCCCTTTTTGACCATATCTATTACACCATTTTGCCCAGTTACACTCTATCTTCATAAACCATATACATGCCTTTTTCCAGATTAATCAACAATCCTGACAAGGTATACAGCATTATTGTTTCAATTAATTAAATGCCTAAGATTGTTATGGTTATGAATTCTGGCCTTTGATTTATGCTAACTTGTGTGTTCATTAAGATAAGATCAAATCATAGGTGTATCAGTCGCAATGCCTTGGGAAATAATCATACGTGGGCCAGTTGTTACTCTTCTAACTCCATTTCTCATATTTTCAAGGGACAACGCATCTCTCCACGTGAGCTGTAACAGGTCGCTGAAACATACAGGATGCCTCCTGATTGGTTGAACCGTTGATCAATTGAATTCCAGTGTAACAACATCCTTCATGACTAACGGCCTCATTCATTATGGCTGTAACAGTCAGCTATAACTATGCAGCATGAATATCGTAGATCTTCATTGATGCATGAAATTAGTGGATCATGAACTGTATTCCTCATGTATAAATTTGGGAAGCCTTTCCAAGTCTGGGGTTGGATAATTATTATTTTGTACAGGCTGTAATAGAGAACTGAGACTATGAATTACCATCTTTAATGAAGAGCAGAGTTACTTCCATTTCTGTGTCTTAATTCGTGGTAGTTCACAGCATCTTTGTTAGAAGGCCAGGGCTCTCCTTCTCACAGAGATTACCGAGTTAAGTAGGTAGTTATATTTATTCATTTCTTGTTGTGTGTTATGGAATTTCATTAGGTGTATTTCTAATAGCTGCAACAGAGAGTTTATGATTGCATTCTTTATTGGTAGTTTATTTCTTTGCATATGAATAGTTGCAACTGCGTGGTGTGATAGTCGACTGTGTAGGTTAGTTTGATTAATGCATGTGTGTTCAATAGCTGTTACAGCCAAGCTCATCTCCATTCTTTTCAGTCATTTATGCTTTCTAGTATTTCTAATGGTTATCAATTTATAGTTCAAGTTTATTTCTTAGTTCTGGTTGCTATTGTATCTTTCATTGAAGTTCATAGATTAGGCAGATCATGGTTGAGTTACAGTAGTTACTGGATGGATCATTTTGGTAAAGATTGAATACTGTAGTTTGATAATTATAGGATTTAACTTCTTGCAAAAGTAATCTAGTTCAATTTCATCCTTAGATCAATAACTGCTAGGTTGATTTCTGTAGGAAGGTAGTTGCACTTTGAATTCCTAGATGTATGAGTTAGATTAGTTTTTTTTATGGAATGAGTTTGGATGAGCAGATAGGTAGGATTATCATCTTTCTTTATTTAATCAACTGCTAAAGATGTTTATACATAGATTGTGCTTATTTCCATTGAAATAAAAGACCTCCCTGGGTTTGACAATTTATATTGAGCATCCTGTGTGTTAGTTGTAATTAATTGACATATAGGGTGACCAACATTTTGGCGCCGTTTCCGGGGATGGTAATAGATAGACACAGTTAGTAGTTGGTTTTTGATTTCATTTTAGTTCAATCATTTACAGCATGCATGAATACAAGAAAAACAAATCGGGAACCCCCTTTGAATACTAACACTGCAGGTGGACGAGGTCGAGGTGATAATGCAGGTCTGGGAAGAGCAACGTTCATTGACGATATAATTGATAAGGATGATTCTTCTACCAGACCACTGCGGACGTCTACAAGAAGAGGAAATTCTGTTCCTCCCCATCTTGAGAATTCAACATCAAAGTGGAGAATACAATGGGACCTTCAACTCCCGTCGCAGAAAATAAACCTCCTGAAGATAAGGGAAGCGCTGTGGGTGTGCCGGATAGAGAGGAGATTTATCATATCAACGGAACCATAGTTACTAAAGAAGTGTGTTTGAAGACTCATTGAATAGCAGAGGAAGAGAGGAGGCGAGAAGGAGAGAGGAGAAGAGAAGAAGAAGCAAAAGCAGAGGAAGAACGCATAAAGGAAGCCATTGAATTTTGGACTAAAGCCATGGTTGATAGAGAACAGGAAGGCGAGAATGAACATAGGGAGAACCAGGAAGAAGAAGTGGAAGATAATCATCCTGGTAATACTGTGGCTACATTTGAATTCCCTATCCTCCAGACACCTGGAGCAACTCCCATGAAAAACATCTCACCAACAGTTCTCCCGAATTTCCATGGTAAATCTTCTGAGGATCCCGATGAATTTCTTTTTGAGTTTGATATCCTTTGTCGCAGCTATGATTACGCCTCTAGTTCTCAGAAGATGAAATTATTCCTAGCCACCTTGAAAGGAAATGCTCTGCGCTGGTTCATGAGTCTAGGTCGTGAGACCATTACTACTTGGGACCAAATGAAAAACACCTTTCTCTCTAAATATCAAGAATATTGTAGAACCAGGGATAGAAAGGAAGAGTTGTTTAAAATGGTTTAGAAGGAAGAAGAGAGCTTGGAATACTTTGTGGAAAGATTGCTATACAATTTACAAAGGTCTGGACACACTGAGATTGGAAAATATGTGCTTAAGATTATTTTTCTACGAGGAATTAGGGAAGATTGCCTTGATATGTTGAATTTGTTGGGGAAATGATATAACTCAAAAGAACCTTTTGAGAAGATCATTGAATTATGCCGAAGGTACTCAAGGGGATCCTCTAGAACTAACAAACGAGACAAGTATCGAGATCAGGATGTCTTCACTAGGACACAGAAGTCCGCTAGTGGAGGAGCCACTCGATCAGAGATAGGCAACTTGTTGGAGAATTTTAAAACTGATATGATGAGCTCCATTTCCTCAGAGTTGGATGTCTTGAGAGAAAAACAGAGGGAAGTAGTAGAAGATCTTACACTTGGTGTATTCTGTCCCAAATGTAGGAAAAATCACCCATTGAAAGAATGCCCGCTGGACAAAGCAGAAATGTGTAGAATATGTGAGTTGGAGCATGACACCAAGGAATGTCCCTCACTACCTAAGGTCAAGGCAGTTATGCAAGAATCCACTTCAGATGTGGAACAAGCTTACTTCATTGCACAAAAGAAACCATGGCAGCCTCACACTCAAGGTATGAATCAAGACCCATCATTTTTTTTGAATGATATGAATGGTATGAACAATATGAATAATATGAATACACAATTCCCTTCACATTATTCTAGTAACCAGTGGCATACATCTCAGAATCCAATGCAAAATCCCAATTCTTGGACACCATGGTCACAACAGTCAAACAATCAATCTCCTTGGAATTCCAACTGGAGAAATTCTTACCAAGGAAATAACTTCCCCCATCACCAGACTCAGTGTCAATAGTATCCTCCTCAACAGTATCCTCACAAACAATACCAACAACCACAACTACAATTCCAAAACAATGCTGCACCTATGAATGCACCACTTCGACCACAACTACCTGCACAACCTAACCCAAACCCGAACAATAAAGAAGTCCATCAGTTTGAGACTGCCAACATGACTGCGTATTCCATTTCCCAAGTTCCCTGTAATGATATACAATTACGATCAGGGAGGGTAGTGGAACCTATCATCACTGAGGATGTTCCATCCCTAGTGATTGAAACTGGAGTGAGTCAGCACTATGAGAATATTGTTCATTCAGCAATCCCCATTATTGAGGATGCTGACATTCCTAATGAAACAGTGGCTGAAACCCAGGAAGTAACACACGACGAAGCACAACCTACACAATTGATGAGAGAACCGCCATACCTTGAATGATTGGATCTGCATAGAACAGTGGAACAACCTCGATTCAATCTCTTATGAGAATTGAAAATTTTGTATGTCAAAATTCCACTGTTCCAATCCCTCCATGATGTGCCCATTTATGCTAATACTATCAGGGATTTGTGTATCAAGAAACCATGAAGAAAGCCTAGGGATCCTCCCACTGTCCATGTATTGGGAAAACTTTCCGAATTGATAATGGGGAAGACTCCTGTGGAAAAATATGATGACCTTGGAAATCCTACTGTGACAGTTCACATAGGAAACATGCAAATCCCCAACGTCTTGGTATACTTAGGCGTGGCTATTAACGTGATGACCATAGAAACTGTGAAGAAAATTGGACTCACTGACCTTCGGCCAATCCCTACTATTTTGGAACTTGCTGACAGATCAACAATCAAGCTTGAGGGGATCCTAGATGACCTCGTAATCTCAGTTGACTCGTGGGAATACCCTACGGATTTCTTGGTGTTACAGCCGAAATCTCAGTTGGGGAGACACCCACTGATCCTGGGAAGACCGTGGTTGGCCACAACAGATGCGTGTATCAGCTGTCGGTTAGGATCTATGACCATTTCAGACGGGACTGAGATCAAGAGCCTAACCTTGTACCCTCCAGCTCGACCAAGCACAGAAGATGAAACTCCACTTTGGGAAGATTTGGAGGAGGAAGAAGGTGTTCAGCCGTTATTAACAATAGGGAGAGCCTTAACATTTAAAGATGAAACAGACGACGATGCCATTAACAATTTCATCAGTGAGCCCACGTCTGTCAAAAACATGTTTACCAGATTCTTAACAGTACGTTAGATGGAGCAGAATAGGAAAATATTACAGAAGAAACTCTAGTCAATGATGCCAGTATAATTCCAGTACTTCAGAATTCGAAAAGTGTACCAATGGAAATTGAGCTAGGGAAAATGTTAAACGTCAATTCAAACCTTGTGCCCAGTGAGCTGGAACAGCTAGTCACTTTGCTAAAACAACATAGAGGAGCTTTCGCTTGGGAGTATATAGACATGAAAGGGATTCCTTCTAATCTGTGTACCCATCACATTTACATTAAGAGCGACTCCAGGCCTGTGTGTCAACCACAACGAAGGATAAAACCGAACCTAAGAGACATTGCGAAAGAAGAGATCCAAAAACTTTTGGAAGTATGATTTATATACTCGATTTCAAACAGTGAGTGGGTTTCTCCACTTGTGATTGTGCCAAAGAAGAATGGGAAATGGAGGGTCTGCATGGATTACAGAGAATTGAATAAGGCAATGCAGAAGGACCACTTCCCCTTACCTTTTATCGATTAGGTCCTTGATACATTGTCTGGGAAGAAGTATTTTTCCTTTCTGGATGGTTTTAGTGGCTACAACCAAATCCAGATTTCCCCAGAAGACAAGGACAAAACCACTTTCACCTGTCCATGGGGGACTTTTGCATACCAGGTACTTCCTTTTGGGTTGTGTAACGCACCATCCACATTTCAGAGAGCAGTGATTGGAATATTTTTAGAGACGGTAAATGATTGCATGGATATTTTTATGGATGACTTTACTCCATATGGTGATAGTTATGAAGAAGCACTGAAAAATTTAGAAAAGGTCTTGAAATGCTGTGAACAAAGCCAACTCTCTTTAAGCACTGAAAAGTGCCATATGATGATGAGCGAGGGCATAGTGCTGGGGCACTTCATCTCTTCTGATGGTATCCAGGTAGATCCATCCAAAATCAAGGTAATTGAAAACATACCAACTCCTGGAACACAAAAGGATGTATGTAGCTTCTTGGGGCATGCTAGCTATTACAGAAGGTTCATAGAATTTTTTTCTAAACTAGCTTCTCCTTTGTTCACTCCGTTGATGAAGGATGCACAGTTTGTCTGGAATGATGCATGCCAAACATCATTTACTGAGCTAAAGAAAAGGCTATCTACAACACCCATCTTACGAGGGCCCAACTGGGCTCTGCCTTTTCATATTTCCTCAGATGCTTCAGACACTGCCATTGGAGCAGTTTTGGGACAGCAGGAAGGTAATGCTCCTTATGCAATTTATTACATTAGCAAGAACTTATCTCCTGCTAAACTAAACTATACTATCACAGAAAAGGAATTCCTTGCCATTGTTTATTCCATCAATAAATTTAGACATTATATTACCGTATATTCTACTTTTGTGCACACTGATCATTCTGCTATAAAATATTTAATGAATAAACCAATCACAAATGCTAGAGTTACTAGATGGATGTTACTGTTACAGGAATTTGATATCACAATTATTGATAGACTAGGGAAGGAAAATGTTGTTGCAGATTTTTTATCTCGACTTACTAATAGTGATGACAATTTACCATTCGAAGATTCCTTTCCTGATGAACATTTGTTTGCAGTATCAGCTCATTCCCCATGGTATGCAGATATTGCTAACTTTTTGGTTGCAGTTAAGCTCCTAGCACATCTATCGAAGAGAGAAAAAAGAAAGATCACATAACATATTGATAGGTACTGTTGGATTGATGGCCATCTTTTCTACACAGGGCTTGATTTAGAAATCAGAATATGTGTTAGAGAAGATGAGATCTTTAGTATTCTTAAATCTTGCCATGATGAGCCCTATGGGGGACACTTCGCTGACAAAAGGACAGGTCATAAGGTTTTGAGGATGGGTTATTTCTGGCCCACATTGTTTAGGGATGCAAAGAAGTATGTTCAGGCATGTGATATCTTCCAAAGGATGGGCCAACCCAATAGATTAGATGAAATGCCTTTACAGCCACAGCTCGTGGTTGAACCATTTGACAGATGGGCTCTAGATTTTGTAGGGCCTATCAACCCTCCCTCAAAACAGAAAGTTCACATCTTGGTTTGCAGAGATTACATGACCAAATGGGTAGAAGCTATAGCCTTGGTTAAGGCTAATGATCAGGCTGTGATTGATTTCCCGTATGGAATTTTTTTTACTTGGTTTGGAGTACCCAAGGAAATCATCACAGATGGTGGACCGCAGTTTATGTCTCACAATCTGGAAGCACTGTTACAGAAATTTCATATTCAGCATAGAATAACCTTGCCATATGATCCACAGGACAATGGCCAAGTGGAGAGTTCAAACAAGGTCATTGAGGCTATTTTGACAAAGACAGTGAAAAGCCATCGTAAAGATTGGGCCGAGAGACTTCCAGAGGCACTATGGGCCTATCACACTACATGGCGTAACACCACTGGTTTTTCCCCATATGAGTTAGTGTATGGTAAGAATGTTGTTTTCCCAATTGAATTTGAAATCAGGACTTTGAAAATAGCTGTAGAAACAAATCTAGATTTATTAGAAGCACAGAGGAACCGACTGAATCAACTTAATGAATTGGATGAAAAGCGTACAACAACAATAAATCATACAACTTTAATCCAACAACAGCGCTCTAAGTGGCATGACAGATTCATAAAAAAGAAAGTCTTCCAGGAAAGAGATTGGGCTCTGTTATATGATTCACAGTTTAAGAGGGATTTCAAAGGCAAGCTACGTACTCATTGGTTGGGACCTTATCAAATAGATCGTGTATTTGAAAATGGAACAGTTCGGTTGATCACCATTGATGAAAACAAGACACTGGTCATCGGCTGTGACTGTATCACAAACTGATCTCAAGGGATGCTTTCATTTCACAGGTTACAACAGATCCAGATTATCAGTTAATGCCAAGGCAGGGAGTTTTCTCAACCCCTGTGAATTTTTAAGAAATGCAATATCCACATCATTTGTACATAAATAATTTATTTTTCATTCTGTATTTTATCTATTTTTCATTTTGCACTTGGTCGGTTTGTTTTGAAGATTTGTGTGCAGGGATTAATTGGAGGAACAATAGTCGTGACTGGGCCAGACGATTGCAGGCACCTTACATTGTTTCCTAATTTAATAAAGCTCTTTGAAGAAGATGGATGATTCATTAGTTTTTCAGTAGCTAGCTGAAAGTCTGTCTGTTACTCATTTTTGCACAGCTGCGACTCCTTACCTTGCTCATTCTTCCTATTTCCGCAGCTGTAACTCCGCCATTTTTCCATTCACTTCATTTTTGCCAGCAGCTGCGACTTCGCTATTCTTGCTTATTCCGCCAAGTCTAGCAGATGCGACTCTTCTATTCTCACTTCATTTTCTCCTTTTTCCAAGCAGCTACGACTCCGCTACTATTGCCTATTCCGCTAAGTCTAGCAGCTGCGACTCCGCTATTCTCACTTCATTTTCTCCTTTTGCCAAGCAGCTGCGACTCTGCTACTTTTTCCTATTCTGCCAAGTCTAGCAGCTGCTATTCCGCTATTTTTTCCTTTTCTCCAAATTTTTGCAACTTGAACTCTGCCATGTTTCGCCCAACTCTGCTTAAAATCCTCTTATTCATCATCTGCAACTCTGCTAGATTGTCTGCCTTTCGGGACAGTCTCGCTGTCAATAATATGACCTGGCTCGAATTTAAATTATGAATCCACAATTTCAATCACATCCCACTAAGAATTCAGCACGACTGTATTTATTAGCTTGGTTGGCGGCGTCCAACTCATCTTGGCACATGCGTATTCTACCAGAGATGCGACTGTGAAACATCATGCCACGGCGGAATGGCAACTTGAGCATTAATTTTGAAGGTACGGGTAACTATAATCATGATTAGGCATATATTAACATCGCAATCAATAATGGTTATACTTGTTATTTATCCCTATCATCGATCAACAACAAATCAACTGAACCAAAATGACGATAAAAGCTGTTACCCGTACTTATGATTTGACCGTCATTTTCCTTGACTTGTGCGATAATCCTGCCACGGGTTTTATCTCATAACTAACTGTGCCACCTTTCCAACAATGCTCAATCCAAACTTCGACTATCCATTGACCATGTCTGCATGCAGTCAGTTGATGTTCGAAACTGTAACTGGTGTATTCATTATGATATTTTGCAAAAAGCTCAGTGGTATGGGTATCCCTGTGAGGTATGAGCCATTAACAATAGAATCTCTGTATGAGAACAGGGATGTCTTTTCTATCTTTCAGGAAGCAGGATGGACAGATTATTTTCAACGCTTGAATGGTTTTCATGAGGAAACAACCCTTGAATTTGCTCAAAATTTGACGAGCACTCATTCAGAGGTTCGAGGCATAAGGGTAGATGTTTCAGAGGTAATCTTGGCAGATGTAATGGGACTTCCCAGAATCGGGCAGCGCTGATTTAGTCGGAAACGCTGTCACCCGACTGCAACTGAGGATTTCCCGGCGGCAGGAGAGAGTGTTCGACCACGAGGCAGAGGAACAACGCTGGAGACTCTTCCAAGTCCTTGGGATTAAGTTGCACTCTTCTTAAAGAAATATATCACATGTGAAGGGAGGTACAGTGTTATTTACATTTATGAATTTTTCCTCCTATCACATTTGCGTTATCGCAAGCTGTTAAATATGTCATACTATCTTCTTAGATCCTTGCAACGCGTGGCTTATTACACTAAAAGAGCTCAACACCCCCTATCATCCCTCTCAAATCATGGGTTAATTAAATTATTAACCTTACGGGCCCTGGCACATAACAAACTGACCCGAGGGCAATTTCTGGTTCGTCCGGGAACACCCCGTGATTTTTTTGCAAGGTTAGTGGATGAGGACTGGAGTTCCTCAAATTTAGTTGGGGGGAGGACTGGAACACCAAACGTTTGATTGGAGGATGAGGAGGAGATAGATGAAGAGGAAATTGAAACTGAGGCAGCTAAAACTGCAATAACAGAGGAGGAACGTCAAGTGAGAGCAGTAGCAGAAAGCGATCTAGAAGTCCTAAATGTGGAAACCTCCCATAAAATAAGAAATACTTTAATTCAAAAGAAAGGATTTGGCCCTGTATTTAAGGCAATAGAATTTTTTCTGCCCCAGGGGAGAAAAGAAGGGCTAATGAGAAAGGGCCAGACATCCAGCCCAACAAAAAGGAGAAAAACTAAAACGGCTACTACAGCAGAAGTAGGTCAATTTATTGAGGTAGAAACCGGGATTCCCATCTTAAAACCCCGACCACCTGCTAATACACAAGAACCTACTGTAGAAGACCCGCAATTAGAAAATCTTTAGTTTGAAAATGAGCTGTTAAAAGAGGAGGTGCAAGTGCTTCGTGCAGAACTAGAAAAGTGGAAGGAGACATGCTGAAAACAAGCAAGGAAACATGCGAGTTCAAGGGTGGAAGATACAGACCAATTGGGGATTTTATCGTCCATTCATGGGAATGAAGGACAACCAGAACTGATATGCCCGGAATGTGGAGATATTTTTTATATGGCAGTGCATAAAGTTACAGTAGTGGATCTAGCATTACAGAAACCCTTAGGAGCAAGACAATCAAAGGAACTATCCCAGGACATAGCCTCATTGTTTCAAAAACATTGAACCGACTCAGCAGGCCAAAGGAATCAAGAAATAGGATGTTGTTACACAAGAACCAATGCCCTCAAAATTTCTTTTTGGAATTACAACTCAGGAAAAGATATTGAGAATGAGGACATAAGGAAAAGATATTGTTTTAGAAGGACCATATGTCATATTTGAACTAGCAGGAGTTAATTCTTTTTTCCTTTGCACTATGGATGGAGAAAGATTGACTCTACCAGTCAATGGACAACATCTCAAGCTGTTCTTCAAGGAAGATCTTCTAATTCCCATGGGGGCAGATTGATAGCAGGGTCATTTCTAAACCTTTGCCTTGCATTTTTTGTATATTCATTAGTACAAAATGAGAAATTAATGACTAAAAAAAGGACTAAAATTCGACTATAAACGACTATTTTTGAGTCGGTGACTAATAGTATCCGATTTCCACTATCTTACCTCTAGTCGTATTTCACTAGTCATTAATTGGTTGAATTATTAGTCATTAATTTAGTCATTGACAGTGAGTGATTAAGTCATTGATTTAGTCATTAATACTCAATGATTTAGTCATTGATACTCATTGATTGTCACAATTAATGATCAAATATACGACTAAATAAACTACTAAATGATAACATATTAATGACTAAGCTAAATACGACTAAACGTTAGTCACGCTATAAGATATTGGAAATTAGCTACTAATAGTCGTATACACGCGAATTTAGTCGTTTTCTTAGTCACTAATTTATGACAGGGTACAGAGGAATCAAACCACCAATCTCCTGCCTATAGTTAGGCAGGTGCTCTACCATTGAGCTAGCACCATTTAAGAAGTTGTTATTGCTTGACAATGATGACATTCAAACAAATTTCGCATGAGAATAAAATGAATGTCAAACATATTCAAGAATAATAGAATATAGATGAAGGTTCGATACATATGCAACAAAATTTTCAAATAAATACATGATAGGAATGAGTATTTATATGCTTGCAAAATACAAACTTCTATATACAATTCAATGAGAACTAGGGTTTTCAAACAATACAAACTTCTATATGGTTTCCGATCAAAATCCTGAACTAGGGTTTGATGGAGCCTGGGGTTCTTCCCAACCAAAAAGTTCGATCTTGGTCTCTAAATTTCGATTTTCTTGAGGAGCATCCAACCGTGGTCTCAGATTCCAAAAATTCCAACTTTCTCCAAAACCCTAATTTCTCGCAGTAGTGAGGGCCAAAAACTGAAAGTGCTCAGAATTGAATTATGTCTCGACAGAAATATGTGCCCTTGCAAGGAGAGTCATCCTAGCCTCTTGCCTTTGATGATATGTGGAGAGAAACCCAAAAATTAAGAAGCCCTAGCTTCCACAGCTGCATAGTGTATTCTTCTTAGCACCGCTCTGATACCATGTTAATTTTTCGATAATTTCATTCAAACAATATCTAGGATCCTACTAAGAGAATAACATGCACAACATAACAATCATAAACACAAGAGACACAGAGTTTCCTCGGGGAAAACCAAGAAGGTGAAAAACCCCGCAACTTCCTTAGAGATAGAATAAGCCCCAATACAAAGATCATAAAGATCAATCCCCAAAAGATAGATGACTCCAACAACTACTCCTCCTCCACTTGTGCGCACTCCTCTCTCTCAACTATGCAAGTTGGATGAGTGAGTGAATGAATAGAATGAGAGACACACACTCTCTATTTATACATTAACTTGACCTACCTTTAACCCTAAGAGGGTCGACTTCCTAAGGAAGCCTAATAACCCATCCACATGACTCATACAAGGCCGACCCCACACCGGTGGTCTAATAACCCATAAAATATAAGTTGCAACACTTACAATAATACTTGAGACACTTGCGACACTTGCGACATTTACAAATACAAATGACGGCACTTCTGATTGGAGGAATACTACATCTCCATCAGGAATATAATAAAGTACAAGTGTAATACATAGAAGAATATCTTCCAAAGTTACAAATACATCAACATAAATATCATACCTTTTAAAATAGAAGGATAGCTTGCTCTAACAGATCCACAACCCATCAAAGATCCCCCCCTTCCACCTCGACCTTGATTTCTAGATTTGGGTCTTGCATCCATAGAGTTTTGAATGCTTGTGTTATGTACAAATAGAATGCATTATGAAGCATAAGATCTTTGCATGTATAAGTGCATTAACCAAAATCATCACAAGCAAAACTATGTTGAGAATTCCCTTTTAATATTAATGCAAATACATCATAGAAAATCTAACCAACATACTAGACCATAAGAGAGAAAAAATAGAATTCCTAACCCTAAAAAGACATTTGCACTAGTTAAATTACCACAATAATCATCCCCAAAAAAATGATAAGGGCTTCAAAATATGTTATTTCATATAACAAACAAAAGAAAGCATAGGGAGTAATTTGGGCTCTTAGTGGTAATTTACAAGAACAACACATGCCAAGAAATTAAAATAGCATCCGCATAATATAATCTCTATTAAAATTAATGGAATTCTGAAGAAAAAAATCCAGAATTTTTTTTTTTAAATAAAAAAGGACAACATGAAGAATTACCTCACTCCTTGATGTAGTGTCCATCATGACAGAAGGTCTAACAGGAGGAGGGGGGACTGGGAGAACCTGCAAAATCATCCAATCTGGGAAAGCATATTTGGGATTCAAGTCCAACATTTTGCACTCTTCATCAGTTATTCGCTTTAAAACATTTAGAACCTGCATAGGGTTGAGACAAACTGGATTACATCATTATAGATAGAAAAATCAAATATCTCTATACATAGTATTACAATAATGGAACCCAAATCACCCAACTCGCCTATCAAATGATATGGGATACCCGTTCTGCCGAAAGCTGTTGTTTCCTCTCCGCGGGCTGTGGTATTAGTTGTTCTTGGTCATCTCCTTTCTTGCGTGGAGATTTATATTCAACAATTATTTCCATGCCATCAATATATATCTTGGGTTGCTGAGCACCACAACCTCCATGATGCTTCTTCTTAACCTCTTCATCACCATCATGTCCTTGATCCTCATCAATCACATCTCCACCCTCGCATTTTGTTTTATTCTTACAACAACCCAAAACATTTTTTAACTTGTGTTTTGGGTTCTTGAATTTCAATGCTTGTTTGAAACGATAGCCATCCTGTCAAAGAGAAAGAAGCGTTAGAACAATATGCTTAAGATATGCAAGACAAAACTAAAGTTATAATAAAATATCCACCAAAATTTTATTGTTTCAAGTTTTTCTTTGACCAAAATTAAGCCACTAGAATAAAAAAATACAACCTATGTCATGCCCTATAAGCACTTAGCTCAAAATATACCTTCCTAATCCAAATTCTAGGCTCTATCAAGCACCTAGAGGGATCAAATATCTCGAGGTGCAAACCTCGCCTTAGGTATTGCACTCAAAAAAGGGGTTTGCACTTCGAGATATTTGATCCCTCTCGATAAAGCCTAGGATTTGGATCTTTTTATAAGATTGAAAACTCTAATTCTTCATTACACAAATTGAGTAAGTCATACTAAAATGATCTATTAAGTATTAATAAGACAGTTCATATACCCTTACTGGTGGATTGCAAATATAGCAATCTTTTTTAAAAACACAATATATTGACATGAAACGGAATCCTACACTATCTACAACATTTAGAGGGACAAAAATCAAATGTTCTTCCTAACTAGGGTTCTATACTCACTGCATGCTACCCTTCAGGTTCAATTTCACTTGGTAAAGTGGAAGAAAGAATTACAACCCCCCCAAATATAAGTACTACCATTGCAGTAAAATTTACTAGCATGGCTTCGGAAGCATATTTGTATAACCCTGGACTCTCAAGGAAGGTAATCTTCTCTATAAACCCAAGTTCTGTTGTTGCTATCGCAAACAGATATATCAAAACCCCGAAGAAGACATGCCATGGGAGAATAACAGCGTTTATGGGATCCGGTGCACCAGGATAGAAGAAAATGAAGAATCCAAACAACCACTGAAAATAATTTTAAAAAAAATCAGCATATGAACAAAGCAGGACTATGTTTGGATTTCATAATAGAATGCAATGAGTATTTTGACAGAGGAAATCTAAATGAAATTACAGGAAATACATTTACCTGTATAGAAAATAAGCAAATGGAGTCGATACCTAACCATGAGTGCCAGCTATATAGATTCACGATTCTGCTCTCATTATGGTATTTAAAAGTTGTGTATATTCCAATGATTCCTAAACCCAAAGCAAGCAAATGTAGAGAAAAATGTACTGTTTTTTTGTACTATCTGTCTCAAGGGAGGACTTTGTAAGCAAGAATTGTTGTTCTCAAAACAAAGCCATATTTCGAAACCCATAATCTGCAAGTCAGAATCCAAAATAATATGGATGCAAAATATGACAAGCAACGTCAGGAATAAGATTCATATTGAGTACATAAATTTCACAAGGATATTCTTCTTACCTTCACTCGCAATGAAAATGAAGCCTATGAGCATTAGAACAGGATGAAGTTGTCAAGAAACCCAATTTCACCAAATTCTGAAAAATGCCAGTAATCTCTCCATTATACCATACATTTGAATCACCTGCTATTTCAACTATTATTTTCTAAGGTTCTCCTACACCGCAATCAATGATTCTTATATTTATGCAATCCTAGTCTCTAGATGAATAGTTATTTAAATTTTCCAGGCCTTTGTAATCTTCACTCCAATATAGATGAGGGTATACAATTAAAAAATGTTGAGATCAAAGAGTCTTAGCACATCAAGATATACAATTCCATGAATGCAATAATTAGCCCAATCAAGAATCGTTAAACATACAATCTCAGATGATATTTGAATTTTAACTTCAATTTAATGATCTACTTATTTCAAAAATAAGTTAAATACTTGCAGCAAGTATAGCAGAACGAAAGGTATTTTTAACATCTTGCTCATCAAGAAAACTTGCAACATTTACATCATCCTTTTGGCGGCGCACATACCGCCCAGATGCATTTGACTTCAGGTCAGGTAACAGTGAGGGCTTCTGTAAATCACTTGCAGAAGATGAGGAAGAAGCAATCATATTTTGCATGTGGGAAGTAGAACCAATAAGGTTGTATTTATCTTGAGTCAAATATGTAGATTCATCCAACCTCCCTTTTCCTTTGTCATTTTTGCTTACAGGTTGCTTTTTATTGGGTTTCGATTGAAGAGATGTGTTCAAATGTAATAAGTCAGGATGAAGTGTCCCCTCAAAGATCCGCTGAATTACTTCCTCGGGATTTCCATTATAAACATACAAACAAGAAGATAAAAATCCGTCACCATAATCTGGAAAGATTTCCTTAATTTGACTAATTTTTTATTGAAGAATGGCAGTTTGTTCATTTGTGGTGATCTGATCTTTTAGTGATAAGGTGGAACTGCTAAGAATTTTCTTACTTGCACCATTCTCAATTTTGGACTTAAAGCGGCCTACTAATAGTGATACATGATCATACTGTGACTCATCCAAATGAATCCATCCTATGCAGAAAAACAAAAATTCGAGATTTAATGCTTGAAATTTAATATTTATTTACATAAATAGAAAATATGGATTAGTTTTTCATGGGACCAATTTTACATAACCTAGTCATAACCTAGTCATGGACCATGGCCAACAAAATGCAAATGCAAATATAAGACTCTTTAACCAAGACTTGATAGGATGTGAAATAAAGGGTCAAAGAGAATTAGAGTTTAATCAAGAGAAAATACAAAGTTTTAGCAGTGAAAAACAATAGCTGTATTTATCTACATATTTAATCCAGTACCAAACATACATGCTATTACCTTTTACAAACATGACATCATGGAAATTTTTGTAATAAAAATAAATAATTGCAAGTATTTACCATCCTTGGAGATCTCATCAAGCTTGCTAATAAGTTTGTTCCTCCTCGCAAGATTTGAGAGAAATCATCCACTGCTAATAGGCCCATCAACACCACCAGAACTTCCTAGTGCTATCTCGCCAAGTACTTGTATTATAATATCTCCCTTGACAACTAGATCTTCTACCTGTGCTGGAAAGATCTTCGTATTTGGAAATTGATAGTCATCCTGACAATTTTTTTGACTAAGATAGCATATGTAAAACAACAGCCAAGCAAATTTTACAATTCTTGCACCCAAAGTTTTCAAGCGTGGTTGCACAAGAAGCTCCATATCATCATAAGCAGACTTGAGGGCATTTTCCATTGTCAGAGTAAAACCTTTCTGTAATAATGGCAGCAGCGAATCATATATATTTTCCAAGGAAGGGAGCAATTATTGATTATCTTCACTGAGCCCATCAAAACATTTTTCAGCGAATCATCAGAATACCTTCTTTCACAATCAGGTTCATTCTCATCACTCTAAGAATACCTTTCATGATTTCCTAAACAAAGATGTCACTTTTTATGGAAAAATGAGTACTAGCAATTCCTTTTGTGATCGCAATGTATGAAGAGAGCAACTTCAGAGCACTGCTAGATCTTGAGGTTTGAAAAACCCGCGAATCCATTGAATTGCACTTGCTAACAACCAAATCCGTCAGACTCACATGATCAAATATCAATATTATACGCGACTTCGAAGGGCTCTGCTAGTTTCCATTAGAAATGCGCCTGTACGCACTATCAAACTGTATATCCAACAAAAACAAAATAAGAAAATATTCAGAAACTGGTAGCGCAGACTGCAATACTATAAGCAACGGCGTGTGCTGATATGGTGCTTGGAGACATCAACCAAGGATTGCAGATTGCATTTCATGATGGTATTCACAAATAAACATGTCTCCTCTTTTGTATTCCCATGTGGCGCATCAACCACTTAAGATTCCATCATAATGGTTCCGGGTTTCCCATTTATAAGCCTCTCATGTAGACTGGTGATGGATCGATAATTGTTGAGCCTATGATCACCTCCCAAGATGCTGAAGCTCAGAATATGCTGCTTATCATCCAGAATGTCCAGTCGCTCAGTACTGGTGGCTATAGGGAGACTGGAGACGACTTAAACCTCTCTCACGTTGCTGATGTTGACCTTCAGATCCTGCTCACCCGATAAGAAACATCCACAGACGATTTGCTTATAGATTTGGGGCTCGTGAAAGCCACGCACCAGCGACCACGCGACGCTTAATGGTGCCTCCACTCGCTGCACCACCACCGATGAGCACCTGATGAAGTGGCTCCACTTATCGTCATGCGAATAAGAATGGGAATACGCAGAGTAGAGTTATGAGAATGCACCTGATTGCGGAAAAAAATGGAGACTCCGATAGCATCATTTATGGATTGGCACCACCTAGATTTTTCTCTTGTTTGCATCAGATATTTAGAAACCCTCCTCTGCCGTCATCTCTTTCCCTCCTCCAACAGCCCAGCGTGGTGGGAATCTTCTACCCAGATCTGCCTCTTTTCAATCTCCACACTCTAATAATTCTTTCCGAACAACTTCTTCTGAACATGCTATAAGCAGGACCTCCTCTGTAAAAGAACCTTTCTTAAGACGAGCCTGCTTACATAAAGAAGTTCCTGTAAATATTCCCTTTTCTGTTGTTTGTCCTGAATGTCAGGACCTAGTTCCTCCCAAACAACCAAAAGATAAAGAAAGTTCACACAAATATCCATGTCCAAACCCTGAATGTGAACCTTCTCCTCTAAGTCAATATCCACATGAATCAGAATTAGTGATGGCATCATCTCCCTCTAGCTGGTGGGAAGAAAATTTCAAAAAAGCATCTACAGGTATCACTGAGATCCACAAGGATGAAATTTCTGATGCCACATCCCAGTTAGATCGCATTTTGTCTGTCCAGAAACCCCATATGGATAAATTTGGTCTAGGATTCTGCCCACTCTCCAGCCAAACCAAAAAATTACTAGACCTACCTGCTCAAGAAATGGAAAAAGGTGAGCAATACAGACTTCAGGCCAGAGAACATAAGATCCAACAAAGAATGGCACTCCCGCCATCCAGGATGAAGCCTTGTACCAGGAAAGACATCAAAGAACCCTCTTTGGCCCAGAAAAAAATATTTGAGATAATAAAGTTCGGCCATGCTCCTTTTGATCCTAAAGATAAGATCATGAAAAATCTGTTTTATTGGGATCTCTACACTCATCCAGAAGCTGAAGGATTCTGGAAACAAACATTGCCCCCAGGAGAAAGGAGAAAGATGTCTAAAAGATGGCACTTTGAGATGGAACTAAGAAATGAATGGATTTCCTTCTATGAATGGCGGAAGGAATTCAAACAGACACTGGCAATGATGCAGTCCTCTGCAAAGGCTGAGGACAAGAAGCCTGAGTCCAAAGGAGAAAAGACTCAGAGCGGCCATCTATGGAAAAGTCTCCAGGGTGAAGAAATCTACACAGAAGTAAACTTTCCACCCTTCAGGCCAATTAAGCTTGAATATGAAGAAGGATCAGCACCTGCAGCTCCCATCCTTCTAAATAATGATAAAGCCGAACAAGCAAATTGGTCAAACTTGGCATTAAAAGGATTGGCCATCCAAAACATAGAAATACAAAATAGAATGCCAAGATCTACACAGATTGATTCTCTGCAATATACTTGCAGAAAAATTCATGATGAAGTTCAGCATATTCGATTGAATACTGTTGAACATATCCCAGTCTCTGCTCAAGAAGTCAGAACGGCAAATGATTCTTTAAAGGATGATTTGACAGATTCCATATCTGACTTAGACAAAAATGTAGGAGAAGCCTTTTCCTACATAGCAGAGAAAGTTAATTACACTGCCAAAACAGTTGGCAAGATCCAAGCAGAAATTGCTAAGCCAAAAATTGATTCATCTAAGCTTAGCCGTCCTGGTGAAATATCTCTTGCTAGTTCACTACCTATCACACCTTCTGCGCCCCTCACTCCGAAGATCTCTGGCAAAGAAGTCATTCTCATGGCTGCAGAATCCAGTTGGAATTATAATAAGCTGCGCAAATTTGTGCCTCCAGATCTCCACAAAGAAGATTCAGGTTTCCAGGAATCTTTTAACCCAAAGAATTTTTATTCATCGAATTTGGATGATAAGAATGAAGGTGAAATATTAGATATGGTCAATAAAATGATGATATGCTTTCAAGCTTATATGTCTACAGGCAGACACGACCATGCAGAGGCAGTAAATGTTATTGTCTCGGGCTTCAATGGAAATTTGGGTGTTTGGTGGAATGTCCATCTCCCAAATGTTCAGAAAATGGAAATACAGAACAACACTAAAAATGGTGAATCAAATATCATTTGTGCACTCCTGGCCGCGATCATTGCAGAATTTTGTGGCTATAGTGCGACCATTGCAGAAAAACATAAACAGATTCTGTTGCAACTCAGAATCAAGACAGTATCCCAGTATCACTGGTATCATAAGCAATGGATCAGAAGAATCTATAAGATTGAGTTTGATAGAGCAGAAGAAAGAGTTTTCAAAGAAAAATATTTTGTTGGTTTACCCTCGGGGTTCCGGGAACTCCTGCGAGAAAAATTTGAGGAAGATCTGTCTCTCCACACATGGGGACAGTTCAGAGCTGCTGCAGAAAAAATCTTCCTGCAATATTGTGAAAATAAAAAGCTAGATAAAGACCTCTCCCACTCGGTCTCTTTTTGTGGCGGTAGGGAAGTATGCTGGATGTTCGGCATTGAGCCTCCAAAAAAAGCTCACAAACATCACTTTGGCCATAAAACAAAAAATACATATAAAGGAAAGTCTTCTAGCAGATGGAAGGCAAAACATCCTCCAGACTCAAGAAAAGAGCCAGAGAAAAGAAAAATGAAATGCTTCTATTGTGGCAAAGAAGGCCACTCTGCTACTGATTGTTACAAACGAAATCAAGATTATCATAGGAAGCAGAAAGGAACAAGGACCTGGTCTAACAGAGAAAAGGTATTCCCCAAGGTAGAACCTTTTGATGATAATCTCAGAGGGATACCTAGAAGAGCCCCTCCAAAAAGACACAACTTGATGCATGTAGCAGCCTCAGATGAAGAGAACACAGATGAGAACACTGAATCAGAAAGCAATGAACCAGAAAATACTGATCTCATGCATGTCCACCAGATGTACAATAATCCTTGCAAATGTGGTGGAAAATGTATTGAATGCCGAGAAGAGCAAGTGACTTATGACTCAGATAGTTCTTTGCAATCAGACGAACAAAAGTTGTTTGCTGCTTGGACTAAACAGAATATTAGAACAGAGTCCTCCTCTTCCTCAAGTGACTCGGAAGCAGCAAATTGTTTCATGGCTGGTACCGATGATGAAGATGAAGAAGATCCTAAAAGGCTGATAAAGAAAGCTATTGCCAAAATGAAAGAAGGCAGTAAAAAGGATGACTTGGTAAATAGCTTTAACAAGATTTTCTTGGGCGACAAGAAGGGAAAAGGAGTACAAAGCCCAAAGCATAAATTTAGGAGAAAATATGTCCAAGATACAGAATCAGAGAAAGAAAGCTCAGGAGAAGAAAAATTCAAATGGTCATGGAAAGCTGCTAATCTCCCGAGCATGGAAAAGAATGTATATCCTCTCTTGGCTAAAATGCAGCAAGAGGCACAAAAGATTGACCTGGCCACCCTTCATAAAGAGCATCTAAAGCTGGTACAGGAAGTTAAAGAACTCAGGTTCTTGATTGAAGAAATGAAACAACATCGAGGATCATCTCAGTCAAAGCCTGAACAGTTTGAAGAAGATATGCATTTAATGGTTGCTGTACATCAGCAAACAGTAGTCAACTTGCATATCAAAATACATGAAGATGAAGTCAAAGTGCTTGCACTCATTGACTCTGGAGCAGACCTGTGTTTCCTAAAAAGAAAGTATGTTGATCCTCATTATTGGGAACCTTGTCGAACTCCAGTTCGAGGATTTGGAGGAAGAAAAGCAATCAAGTACAAAACCAGTTTTGGAAAGGTATGTCTTGGCAATTTTTATATAAACTGTATCTTTCTACTGGTTGAAGATGACTTTACTCATGAATGTATTATTGGAACTAGTTTGCTATCTACTACTATTCCTCACGGTGTCAAGTATAATAGTAGAGGCCAAATTGGTTATCATTTTACTGTTAAAAGAAAAGAAATATTTCTTCCACTAGTGTCATCTGAAGAAAAAACTCACTCAATATGGACCCTAGAAGTAAATACTGTAAGGGAAAAAATAAAAGAAAAAGGGATCCAGATTAGAGCAATCAAGAAAGCTGAGCACCTATACAGGCTAGAAGAAGAATTAAAGAATCCCGGTGTACAACAAAAAATTGAAGAAATAAGAAAAGAATTTGCTGACAAGGTTTGCCACACGTCTCCTAATGCATTCTGGCATAGGAAACAGTTTTGGGTAAACCTAAAATACAGAGAAGGGTTCCAAGGAAACCCTAGTAGAAGCAGAGCCATCCCAATGAATAAAGAATACAGACAACTCTGCAAAAAGGAAATTGAGGATTTGCCGAACAAAGGACTCATCCAAATATCAAGACGTCCATGGTCATGTGCAGCATTCTATGTCAACAAACATTCAAAGCAGGTTCGAGGAGTTCCTAGAATGGTCATCAACTACAAACCTCTGAATGATGCTTTGGAATGGATCCGGTATCCAATTCCAAACAAATCTGATTTGATCAAACAGATAGCAGGAGCCAAAATATTTTCAAAGTTTGATCTCAAGTCTGGCTTTTGGCAAATTGGCATAATACCAGAAGATCAGTATAAAACAGCCTTCAATGTGCCTCATGGACAATATGAATGGAAGGTAATGCCATTTGGCCTGAAGAATGCCCCTTCAGAGTTCCAGAGAATTATGGAGTCTGTTCTGGAACCATACATGGATTGGTTGGTGGTATATATTGATGATATTTTAGTATTTTCAAAGTCCATTGAAGAACACATAAAACATCTCAGAACACTATTGCATGTTGTACATAAGAATGGGTTCGTTCTTTCAGAAAAGAAGATGAAATTGTTCCAAACTGATATTGAATTCTTGGGACAGAGAATTAAACATGGAAAAATAGAAGTTCAGAAGCATGCCATTGAGTTTGCAGAAAAATTCCCTGATGTAATCACAGATAAAAAACAATTATAGAGATTTCTGGGATGCTTGAACTATGTTGCAGCCTACTATGAAAATTGTGCTCAAGATAGAAAGTTGCTTAATAAAAGATTGGGAACAAACCCTCCTCCATGGTCAAAACAGCACACTGAAGCGGTACGAAGGATAAAAGCAAAGGTGAGAACTCTTCCTATCCTTCATGTTATTGATGAAGATCTCATGAAGATCCTTGAGACTGATGCTTCAGAAGAAGGTTGGGGAGCAGTACTGAAGCAGTGCAGGAAAGACTGCAATGGCAAGGATGAAGAAATAGTATGGTTCACTTCAGGAACTTGGAACAATGCACAGAAAAAATACCATACTATTGATAAGGAAATAAAGGCTTGTCTGAATGCAATTCAGAAATTTGAAATTCATCTAATGAATAAGAAGTTCTTAATAAGAACAGACAACCAAGCAATGAAGTTTGTATTGGAAAATCCAATACGAAACTCTACTGCTAAAGCAAAGTTTGCTAGATGGCAGGCAATGTTTTCTCAGTATGAGTTTGAAATTAAACACATAAAAGGTTCTCAGAATTGTATTGCTTATTTTTTAACCAGAGAACATTTGCAGGAAAAATATGGAATTCAGACCCCAAGTTGCATGGTGATTATCACAGAATGGCATGAAGGAAGCAACACATGCAGATATTTAGATGAACAAATGAGCTGGAGTGACTACGCTAGCCAATGGAAGCCAACCTGGCAGCTTAGGTCTACAGAGGTATTGGATGAAAATCTGCAGCATCCCAACCTATTAATAAACTTGGTCCCAGGGCATCGACGGTATCCAACGTCAACAGTCACCGTCCCAAACATGGTTTACGGCCGACAACTCCGACAAGCAATAGATGCCTCCCATACTCTCCAGACACATTTCCAAGATTTGCGTCTTATCAGTACAGAATCTGCTTTAGGTCAAGTCCTTGAGCAATATTATTGTATCAATCAAATGCGTGGTCTGGCAGCTTGGCCAGGAAATGATGGTGCCTTAAGATTCCCCCTCACGGATATCAACTATGGCAGCTATCAGAAGATGTGGTGGGATTTCTTAAAAAAGGACAATAGAGACCATGATTACTTTGCCAAATCAAGTTTGGCCTCCAGTGAGCCCATGTGATCCATGAAATTCCTGACTGGATTCATTGTTGGTGGAATGATTTTGGCCTCAGCAAAAGCGGAGTGGACCCTGCAATAATTCAGCATGAACATAGCCAGTATTGTATCCCGTGCTCCAAGGTGGAAGACATGTATATAAGTGATGTGTGTGATAATACTCATTTACTACATACTTTTCTTTCAAATAAATTCCAGTGGCTTGTGAAGACCAAAATCCAAGTACAAAACAGAAATGGGCAACGCATCATCATCCGGAGCATCTATACAAAAATGTGTGACCCCACTTATCAGCGTCGGTATGGCCATCCATACGACGATATGATAGAATGGCCCCAGACTCGTACTGCCTACAGTTTTTTGATTGATGACAATTGCTAGTGTCCTCATCATGAAAGGTTTTTCGTGGGATTCCTCTTTCAAAATCTCCACTGTGTAATGTCACTTCTGTCATAAAAGGTTTTCCGTGGGATTCCTTAATAAAAATCTCCACTATGTATTGTCGTCTCGATAATAAGTAATTTCCGTGATCTCCACTTTGTAAGGAGCCACGATCATGATTTGTCACATGGAGACTCAGGACACTTTCCTGACTTCTGGTGCGGTTTGACCCACATATCCGACACAAATCTAACTGGCCATCTTTAAGGACGATTTGATTCGATTTCACGGGACCTACAATGGATTCTCCCAAAGGATCCAAGGCTCCCCCATGTTATAAATAGGAGCTTGCCTTCTTCATTTGGCATTCGCATTCTTAGAGAGTCTAGAATTGGAGTCTGCAAGTGTTTCAATAGTTGAAGCTTGCAAGGTCTGATAGGTGTCTAGGCAAGATTGTATGCGCTGCGAGTTGCCAGCACTGGTATAACATCGCATCAGAATATCTTAGCCTGTGTGTCCAAGATAGGTGTCGTTCTGATCTGTAATACCCCAATTTTGAACCCTTAGGCAATATTGGCTCTAATGTAAATATTGCAAATACGCGATGTATGTTTCCCTAGCGTGGAGCTCAAGGCCAAGGCCCCGCTAGTTTATGCTCGGATTTTATTTAAATTAGACACGCTTGATATTTTGTTACCCACGTGCTATTAAGCCATGGGATATTGTAAATTGATGTAAATATTTAACATTGAAATAAAATACCAAAAACTGGCTATGGAGGCAACGAATGAGAAGGGGCCACGTGTATCCACTAGGGAGTGGTGAGGGGGCTATGGGATTAAACCCTAGGCTGCCATTTGTCATTATGAGAACCCATTGACTTTCCAAGGTGACATTAAACCCTGCTGTAAGAAGGTGGTTGAGTTTTCAGCCCATGGCTTCAATGGAGCATGGGCAGCCCTGAAATTCGTATGGGTGGGCATGGGCTCTGATTGCTTGGGCAAGAAGTCACTCAACCTCATGGGAGGTTGCTTCATTCTCACCCCAGTCCATTGTGAAACTACCTAGCATCATTCCCATCCAAAAACGAGTGCCAGCAGTGAGGAAAAACCAGAAATCGCGACCTTGAGAGAACCCAGTTTTTAAAAGACCAAAAACGTCCAGATTTGGCATGGGACAGGGAAATCCAATGGGGGATCCAATAGCATGAACCTTGGGGCAAATTTGGGAGCATTAGCTACCCCGAAATCAATGGGAAAACCCAGTTTTTGCAGCTCAGAAAACGAGTGACGGATTTGAGCATTTGGTGAGCAGAATGGTGAGAAATCAAGTTGGGATTGACTATGCAGAGGTTGGGTGTGCTTGATAAACCCAGTGAAGGCTAGGATCTCAAAGATCAGCAGCTGGACCTTTCTATGCCCATCCTGAAGAGCACTGGAGGGAAGAGTTTCCTGAGGGACTGTGTAACAGAGAAGGGGATCTTCCTTGTGTTGGATGTGGTAGGTAATGTGGGTGCCTAACTGTTGAGTTCACTTGAGATGCCTGTAGCTCTGTGGTTGAGCTCACTGGCTTAGCACTACCCTCCTCTATCTGCTTGGATGCTTGACTGAAGCCATGACTATGAGTGAACCCAGCTAGTCCTCCTTAGTGGATACACGGCCCAGCTCGGGGGTGACCTCTCAGCTGAAAGAACACAAGCTGGACAGAGGTCTACGGTTGGGAGGAACGTTGACCTTCCATAGCCAGTCGTTTGGACCATTACAGTTCAAGATGAGTAATCTGTGATTTAATTTATATACAGTATGTGTTTTGCATTGCATTCATGATTAATGGAATGAAATGCATCATGTTTTATGCAGTGTAATAAATTGTCCATGCTTAATGAAATTTAGTAACTGTTACATGTATGAATGATATGGGTATGCTGAATGTGTGAAGAAATAGTGTGCATACGTAATGATTAATTTCCGCTGTGTTTAAATTGAGATGAATCTGCATAAGGACGTTTTTAAAATGTTAGGATTTTATGTGCAAAAATGATTGGGGCTAAGTCTCCGATAAGCCCGTGTGTTGTTAACGTTTTTCCTTCCTTGCATCCAATGATGGAAGGGGGCGTTACATGATCTGTCTACGTAGTGCTTCCAGAAGCCTTCGAGTAGGTTCGGCGCTTCGGCCCTTACCCAAAGATAAATGAGCCTGCGTGCATAAGACAGAGGAATATTAGAAGTCTGAGAACTATTTGTAATCTGAAAGCTCTGTAATTATTCCGCTGCAATTAATATAAAGTTTGGGTACCATTCCCAGTTTCGAATTTGTGTATTTCTGGTTTGTCTAAGCCGTATCACCCATTAGCCTGGGTCTGGAATTCCTTGCTATCTCGTAAGATTCATCGTTCTGGTTGCGAGTAGCAGTAAGTCACAAAGTAAGTCTCGAGGGAGCAGCAGTGCATGTTCAACAAGTTAAGGAGCGGTCGAAGAAAGATAGCAGGCGTGTGAGTTTCAGTCATTCAAGCCAGGAAAAGCAAGCCCGACGCTGGAAGTTGCTCCAGTCTACCAGGTGTAGAGGCGCCTGCTATACTCCACCTTTAAATCTTAATTTCCTCTCAACTCCTTTCAATGATCTTTCCCGCTCTTAATATTGAGCTTCAACCTTCAAAACCCCAAGCTCCTCTCAACTCCTTTCAACAATCTTTCCCACTCTTATGACATTATCTAAAAAGTTAATACTATTAAATGTTACCTTAAATATTAAAAAATAAAAAATATCAATTTAATAAGTTACTAAAGGCCCGATAGATTTAAAGACCCCGTTGAAAAACCCACTTATAATAGACCGCAAGACCAACCATAAGGTGAGGTAAGGACAACTATATTTATAAATAGTGGTGATTCATAAATGCTGATAAGGAGACATTCAAGACTTAGATCCTAAGCAACGGTGACCTTGTAACTCCACCTATGCATGTACTGCTCCGGTGCACTCCTGGTGAGGGAGGGTTCTTACTTACAACTAATTAGTGGGTTGTTTCCATTTACCTTTAAACTTCTAGTTTTTCCTCCAATAAATTCTCCGGCTTCATTGTCAAAGAAATATCGATCCTTTACATGAAAAAACCTTCCTTTTTTCCCTTATAGACAATGATGACTTCTCCCACACATGTCACCCATACATATTTTGAATGTAGGTATAACTATTAGTGTTTAGCTCTAGGGAGGAGAAAATAGTGGGCTTTGATGCACACATTTTTTTTCCACACATGTGGGGAGGGAATGTAATAAGTTAATATATAATATTATTAACAATAATAGAAATTAAAACATTAAGAGTTTAAAATATTAAAATAATATTAAAAAGGTTATTAATTTAAAAATTAGAAATTAAAAAATATAATAAGCGAAAATATAATTTTAAAAGATTACAAATTTAGAAAATTAAAACATTAAAGTGAGATTAAAAATATTAATAATTAAAAGTTTAAACTCACAATTAAACCATGACCTCCACCCTCCGACCATGTTAATCATAAATCATGACCTATAATGACTTCCAACTATATTGTTAATCATAAACACCTCCAACTATGTTGATAAGCCATGAACTCAACTTTGTTAAATTAGACCTTCAACTATGGTATAAACTTGAAATTTCATTATCATTAAGTTAATCAACATTATAATAATTAATCTGTAGATGCGGGTGGAGACAACTAGCAAGAGGAGATTATTATGGCACATGGAATTCGAGATTTCCGCGTGTAGGATGGACGGAGCTCTAGTCTGCATGTAAATGCATTATATCATGCCCATGGGAAGGTACTTTGAATCAGAAGGGCAGGGAGATGGGAGGTACGATAGTAGTTATGGAAACTAATGGCGAAGTTGGATGCAGGTGCGAAATGTGTTTTTATGTCCCATTTGAGGATGAGCCCTGGTATTGGCATAGTTATGATAGTGGATGCATTGTCCTCAGGTATGATGCCCTCGTCCTCATCTCCGAGGTCATCAAGTTGACGGCTCGTGCTATATCATTGCTTGGAATTATTGCCTATTTGTTGAAGGGGGCAAGTCTAAGCTCATTAACGACTAGTTATAGTGGTTCGAAGTGTGGTGAGGAAGACATGTATGAGCTAGAGAATGTTGAGGTGTCCAGCCAGGGAAGGCTTAAGGGAGGAAATAAAAGAGTGATCTGAGAGCAGTCGAGGGTGGCTCGGGACACTTGGGACTACATGGCCACAATTCCGAAGGAAATTAGGGGAAATACTAACTCTGTGGAGAAGGATTTATGGGCAGAGCTGGAGCTTTCGAATCCAACTAAGGAATTTTCTATACTTGAGCATTGGATTTTGGACCTTGGGTCCACTCAATCCCACTTGTTGTTGTATGAATGGGTTGTCTCCATGTTCTGGGTAATTGGCCACCTACTTCAGGAGCGCGAGCTGAAGATTTTGGGGGATAATATCCTTGCTCACTTATGGAAGGAGCATCTAATGGATTCATGGCTCATTCACATGAAAATTGATGTCATCACCCACCACTTGGGAATACCATTTCTTCCTCGCTTGAAGAAGGGGGGAGCTCCTCCTGTTGGTGTCTTGGTTGGGATGTGTGCGGGTGAGTGGGGAGATTTCTACCAAGCTGCAGATGGCGTGGGATCCCCAACCAACCCTTAGGAGGATTTCCAGGCTGGCATGTCGTCGAGATTTCAGGTGTGATAATTGGAAGCGTGTCTATATTTGATCCTTTTGGTTGTAATTAACATTGATATTCTGTCATATGCAACATCTCGGTCCTAGTGCTTCGGTAGAAGTCTTATACAGTCATCACAACTATAGTGAAATCTTTAGTCTTGGTGCTCTAATATGGGATGAACGTTTTGTTTGGATTAATGCTTCCTTTGAGGTGGAGCTGTTGGGATGTGGGGAATAGCTTTTTGGGCCGACATTGTCTATAGTTCTGTGTCGAATGATGATCTTGAGCTATAATGGCTAGCCGATGTAATTTTCTTTTTGCCAAGTAATATATGAATTTATAGCTTATAAAAAAACCTTATATTAGAAACCATATCTAGTGTTCTAAACTTAAAAAATATGAGCACCACATCCCACTTCCAGGACAAATATCCCCTATGGAGGGCCAATATGGTGGTCTGGGACCACACACATGGACCATGACCCCCATAATAAGATCTCTAAATCCATCTGCATTATTAAAATTTAGTAAAATATTGTACAAATTCATTATCAAAATTGTAATTTTCCATTGTCAGTGTGAAACAACTAAAAGTGACTAACATAAATGACTAATTCACATTAATCGTTGTTAAATAGTCATATTTATATTTCCATGACTAAATTAGTCATTTATGTTAGTCATTTTTATTTAAGTCACTTGTTATCTAGTCATATATTTTATCTTGTGACTAAATTAGTCGTTTATCTTAGTCATTTTTAGTTGCCTTATTTAAAATTGCTCAATTTTAGTCATTTATCCCTTGAAAAAACAGTGGTGACTAAATTTTTAAGTCGCCTAGTCACTTATCTCTCATTTTGTACTAGTGATTATGTTTTTGTATATTATTGATGTATATTAGTTTCATTAGCTTGTTTTAGTTTTATTTTTGGAATAATGTTGCAACTTATGTTTCATTTGGAAAAGATATGTGGGACTGATGCATTCTCATTTTCATGCAGGAACCAGAGATTCTTGGATTCTCGCATACCCTCTTTGATTGAGAGAATCATATTGAGTACGCGTCCCGCAGTTAGAGCCAAATGTTGCCAACTAAGTTGTACTTGGTTGGATTATCAAGCGAGCGGGCAAAGTTGAACATGTCAATGTTAATTTTCAATGATTTGATGTCCATCAGGCCTTTACAGGGGCCCCTTTTTTAATTTTTTTCCCACGTGTCCATGGCCCTGCGGGGTTTGTAATAAATGTACTAGCATGGTGTTTTGTAAAGGACTTGGTTCCCTAGGACTTTTTGACTAAGTCAGGTATTCCAAGGAGTTTTTTCACCTATTAATTATGTCTTGCATTAGTGCGTAACATAATTTTTGGGTTTTTCTCCTGCTCCTCCAAAGCTGGAATGCCTGATGAGGTTAACGGGCCTTAGGGGATTATTAAAGTCCATGGGTCAATGTATATGAACATGCTAGGCATTATTTTTGAGTCATATGGACATGTGCTAAGTCCTCCTAAATCATTTTTTAATTTTCAGCGAAGTTTATTTTTTCCGTAAATTGGGCCATTTTTTAATGGTTCAATTATAATTTTTGTAAATGGCATAGAAATGTCATCTAGGGGTCTTTTTTTCCTCGGGGGTGCTCGTTTTCCAACTCAGGGCACCCACATTACCCAAGAACCCACTTTTTATAATGTTTGGGTCTTTAATTTTTCACTTAGTCATAAAAAAATAAAAAAAGTGAAAAAGTCATGAAAAAATGGAAAAAAGTAAAAAATGACTTAAAAAAATTAAATATTTTTGGAGTGATTTATGGTCTGATTTGTTTCAACACCAATTGGGGAGCATGTTGGGATGATTTTTCAGACATGTGGGCATCCCATTACGTGGGATTAACTCCCCCATATCTTGTTGGTCGCATTCCTTTAGTTGGGCGCAATTCCCAAGGGAGTGGGCTCCCACGTGTGGTCTTGTTTGCAGCTGAGAACGTGGCAGCTGTAGTGCTGTGTTTTTGTAGCATGGTAGAAGGAAGGAGCAACCTCATTTGAGCCTTGAATCACTCCCCCATTCGTGCCACTCCCTCCACCATTCTCTCCTTCACTTGGGCGCCTCCCCTTTGCTCATGTTTTCTATAAAATGGCACTCACTCACTCCATTTTGCTCTAGTTGGAGTTGGAGCATGCCATATTGTTGTATTTGTCATTTTGATTAATAAAAAGACTTTGGAGGTCACTCATGGTGTTGGGCTTTGTGAGTGGATGAATGTATTGGTTTAACATGAGGTAACTTGTATTAGTGCTTTTTGTTTCTCTAAGATCAAATCTAGCTTTGGAAAAGATTAGTATTGGTTTATGAGGGAGGTTAAGTAATTTGCTTATTGCTTGGTCTTTTATTTTATGCATTTGTAGAGATCAGATGTAAATGTATCATTTGCTTATGAGCATTTCCTTTTAATTTCTCCTATGTGGTTGATCTAGATTTGATCTTTTTGTTGCAAGTTGTGTTTTTACAGGTTGCATCAAGTGGATAGGTGGGAGAACTTGTTTGTTTCTTCTACGTATCTAATATCTTATGCAGATACAATCCCTCAGCTCACCACCGGAAAGGATCCAAAGCTTTCTTCAAGAAAATTCTGATAAAAAAAAATACTCTCCATCTCTTCCTCCTTATACTTTTATTAAAACTCTGGTTACTGGTTACTTATGAAAAGTATTTCTGATTTATATGCTGATATTCATACTCTAAATAGATCAAAAGTTGCTTTCAAATAAGTTTAGTCTTTTTTATTTACAAAGCATTCATTTTTCATAGATTAGATCTTCTTGGTTATCTGGCATTACTTTTTTAACTTGTTGAAAATTGTTAAAATCTTTAAAAAGTTTAAAGTAGTGTTAAATCTGATTGAAAAGTCTATCTAGCTGATTAAAATAGCTTAGAATTTGCAGCTCTTAAAGCTTGGAAACATCCCAAGTAAACAAGCCTCAGTGGTTGTCTTACTTGGTTATTTTCTTGCATTTTTAACTAGTTTTACACTTAGAATTTTTTTGGGTTTTTCGGAGGTGTTCCAAAGACACTCTTAAAATGTTTTTGGGCATCTTGTACTAAAGTTTGCTTGCTGGTTTGCAGCAAAATATGAACAGACAAGAGGAAGTGCTGGCCAAAAATTGAAGATCCAGGCCATCTGGAGTACCAAAACTTAATTTTTTAAAAACTGGTTACTTTTCTCTTCAATATTGTAAGCCACCAAGTAATTCTAAATAGACTGGGGCATTTATGTGTTTCATTGTAAATAATATTAAACGATAGCAAGTGGGATAACCAACGCCCACACCCCATCCCCCCAGGGGTGGTCTGTGTCGTCTCAATTTTCATGGCGTGATTGTTAGCTTAGTTTCATTTCTTTCATTTCGGCATTAGATAAAATTAACTAGGGCTAAAATTTACCTCGTTGGTCCATTCCATTGGTGGGCCACGAGTTCACTCAGGACTTAGATTTTCTCATTTTTTTTTACAATCTCAAACACCCCCATGCTTTCCTGAAGTAAGGTTCGAGGATAAGGGCTTTCCCGAGTACTGGCCTGAAAAGAGACTCTTGGGCTCTAAAAAAGTAAAATACTGGTTCTTAAAAAACTTAAAAATTTCCAAGGTCTTCTCCCGTATGCTCTGTGGCCAACTTGCAGTTCAGTCCGAACATGTTGGTACACATCAGAAAGGGGAAGATGAATAGTAATAGGTTTTAACATGCCCAAATAAACAAACCTACTTGTGAAAATCCGACACAAAGCGAACATTCTTCTGTTGTGGGAAAATTTTTCAAAGGGCTTGGGATAACACTGGGTAGTGACCTCTTGGAAACCATTAGGCTTGCCCTCGTTGGTATAGCATTTGAACACCTCCTTGAGACTCCAATCCAACCCAAGTCTGATTGAGAAACCACACAATTGAATACCGAACATATTCCCTGTACCTTTGTGTATATCGAGAATCCACCAGCTTTTAATAAAAAAGATCATTACCACAATAAAATAAAATAAACCAAGAACAATTGCACAACACTTTCTTTTTAGTTCATGCATCTTTATTGTCTCCATTTATCGGCATTGGTTTATCTTGCTATATTTCAATTTGATTATGAATGTTTTAAATGACAATGACAATGATGGATGTTTGCAAATGAAATGATGATGAATGGTATTTTCTTTACTCATATATATGCTGCATTGTCTTGGTTTGCAAAAAAGATCTAACTCCTAGTTTAGATGCTTTGTCTTTTGTAGATTAGACACCATAGTTTATTTTCACTTTTTAGGGTCCACCCCCCTTGGATTCGCTAGGAAATCCTAGACAGAGGAGTTGAGTTTCAGGTGACAAAACTTGACTCTGACTTGTCCCTAAGGCCACACCAGCAGCTTGAAGATTTCTGCTGCATTTTCCCAGGTGTGGAACCAGGCGGCAACATATACCATACTCGAAATGAGGGGAAGTGCCTAAGGGTTCCCTATGATGTTTTCTATCAAAAAAAATATATGTGTGTGTGTGTGTGTGTAAACATATAAATATATTTAAAAGTATAATTCAAATATGGGAATATATGTTTAAAAGTATTAGTAATGTGTGTGTGTGTGTGTAAACATATAAATATATTTAAAGGTATAATTCAAATATGGGAATATATGTTTAAATGTATTAGTAATATACATATAAATATACTTAAAGGTAGAATTCAAATATGGGAATATATGTTTAAAAGTATTAGTAATATATATATTACTAATACTTTTAAACATATATTCCCATATTTGAATTCTACCTTTAAGTATATTTATATGTTTACACACACACATACTTTTGTGCTTGAGTGGACCTAATGATACAACTTGAGTCAGTCTAATGGTTAAGAACATGTGTTTCCTCCTAGGAGGTCATAGGTTCAAATCCAAAGGTGGGTAGGGTATGTACACCCGAGTAGAATTTAGTAACCAAATCGCTACATGGAGGGGGTCCCTTATCCCACAAACAAAGGGTTCTCATACATTGATTTGGTGTTTAGATTGGTTGTGACCTTAAAATTAGATCATTATTATTATTATTTATTATGACTAATGTAAAAATTAAAAAGGTTATATAGAAATGATCCGCACATGGCTAGGAAGCATGAGGGGGACAACAACTCGAATGAATGAGTTGACTCTATTACGGTGGAAGCATAAGAGATAGAATAAACAAAGCAGGAATACACTACGCAGATAAACACAAGTACACACTGAAAATATGCAGGAATGTGAACTGATATTCTCTATTACTGGATATGAGATCATGACTTGTATATTACAATATTATACATGCTTATATAGAGAGCTAAGATGCTTGGGTGCCTGCCCATTACATTCAGTTACAAAAGAAGTTAAAGTGGTTCGGAAGTTCAACCATTACAATCAACTGGAAGACATAGAGACAATATGCTGTAGTGTGACAGTAGCAAGACGTAAGTTGATGTTGCATGTCGACGTCGCGAAATTGTTGAGGTCGCTGAACTTGTCGAAGCTGCTGATTTTGTCGAAGTCATGTCGAATTTAGAACTTGTCGAAGTTGTGTCGAAGTCGATGACTTGTCGCAGTCGATGTTAGCATCCGACAATAATTCCAACTGCTGAGTGGATCAGACCTCCTTCCTTACGAAACAATGGTCCCCATTGTTTGCTCGGTCAAGTGAGGAAACTTGTCAGTCAGTTCAGTAGAAGAGTACCACTTTCCTTGGGATGGGAGCTATTCGACTTTAGCAACCTGAAACAAGGGAATTGTGTTCGTCCTTGTATGGCGTACTCGTCATCCCACGACGATGCTGTCGGTAAGTCGTTATGTTCCAACAGTGGTGCATGGTATGGTTGAAGTAGATCCACATTGAATACTGGATGCAGACCCAGGCATGCAGGAATGTCGATATGGAAAGCATTTTCTCCAATCTGTGTACGAACCATATCGCAAAGGTTTGAGCTTCTTGTATGGATCAGTGAAGCGTTCCCTCTTAATATGTAACCAGAACTTATCCCCAATTTGGAATGAATGAGGAATATGATGCTTGTCATGTCGGGACTTAGCTTTCGCATTTGCTCGTTGCAACATTTCCTGTTCTTGCTTCTGGATGTCGCAGATTTGATCTCAAAACTTCAAGGCTTTATCAACTTCCTACTTGTTGTAATCGGTGTCGGGGTTCGACCGTGTTGAGGAGCTGATCAAGTCGATAGGAACTGAGGGTTGAAATCCGTAACAGATATCAAATGGGCTCTTTCCTGTAGAGCTATGTTGAGCATGATTGTAGATGTGCTGTATGTATGGAAGACTTTCATCCCATGTTCATCGATGCTTGTGGTTGTACATGCGAAGCAGTTGTACTACCAAGTGATTCACAACTTCCGTCTGTCCGTCGGTCTGAGGATGGAAAGCTGTCGACAATGAGAGTCGCGTGTCCAGTTGTTTCCAAAGAGTCTTCCAAAATATGTTGATGAATCTGGCATCTCGGTCGGAAGTAATGGTTGTCAGTAAACCAAAGTGTGTCCAAACATGTGAGAAGAAGAGCTGAGTAGTCTGCTGCGCTGTCGTGGTCTTCTTACATGGAATGAGAATGTTCATATTGGAAAATCTATCGACTACTACTAATATCACATCATTCTGATGTTTGGTAGTAGGCTATCCTATCAAGTAGTCCATAGAAATAGATTCCCATGGTTGACTAAGAATTCACAAAGGTGTGTACAATCCCTATCGTCGATTAGGCAGTTTAGCAATGGCACAAACCATGCATGATTGAATGTACTTGTTGACGTCGGTTTTAAGTGTAGGCCAAAAGAAATACTTCTGGAGAATAAAAAGTATCTTTGCTACTCCAAAGTGTCCTACAGTCTTGCTGTATTGCACGTCCCAAATGAGCTGCCGTTGATGCTCACCGGTCGGTACGCAAAGCTGTCCAAGCTTGTATAGCAAGGTGTCTTTCAGGAAGTAGTCGGAGGTCGATGACTTGTCGGTCTGAAGTTGTCGATAGAATGATGAGAATTCATTGTTGTCCTGATACAATTGAGTCCAAGTGGTCATGTCGTATCCTTGCATACTCATCACTGTGAAAATGAGAGTAATGGGTGGTCAACTTAGACAATCGACGTCGGCGTTAGCTTTACCTTTCTGATACTTAATCACCAACTGGAATTGTTGTCGGTAATTAATCCACTTGAGTTGTCTAGTTGTCTGTTGTTAAATTTTCAGAATTTACTTCAATTTGATCTAGGATCTTAACTGAGAGAACAACATGTACAGCATATCTACAGCATATCAATCATGGAGACAAAAATGCAAGCACACAAGAGACACAAATATTTACTTGGGGAAAACCATAAAGGTGAAAAACCCCAATAACTTCCTCAGAGATAGATAGAGCAATGATACAACCCAAACATGAGAGATAGACATAACCTAGCAGCAGATCCTCCTCCTCCATAAGTGCGCCACTCCTCCTTGAGTGCATGTGTGATTAGTGAGTGAGCAAATAGAGTGCCTCCCGCACTCTATTTATACTTGACTTGACTTGCCTTTTTACCTAACTCATGTAGGCTCGAACTTAACCAAATAACATAATGCTGACTGGGCCGACCCCCAATAGGGTGGTCTAATAACCCTTTGACCCACATGGCCAACCCCCAATAGGGTGGTCTAATAACCCTTTAACCCACATGACTTATACAGGGCAGACCCCAAACAAGGTGGTCTAATAACCCATCAAGTATAAGTTACAACACTTACAATATAAATAACGACACTTCCGTATAGAGGAATAATAACATCTCTATAGGAATACAATATACATATATGTGAAATACATTCTGAAGTTACATATACATCAACACTCCCTCTTAAATAGGAAGGTATTTCTCAACATAGGTCTTCTAGCACAAGTCATGTTCTCTGGATCATCGTCACTGTTGCTGCTATCTCAATCAATCTCTAAATCTACTCGTCATAGGAATTTCTACAGAGCCAGTCCTTTTTCATACTGGATGTAGGCCCACCACCTGCAGGTCTTCATCATCACTGGCCATACTGTGGAATCCTCAGGACTTATTACGTGCGTCACAAAACCTCGAAAGAGCATCCCAGGATGTTACAGGTACACAACTCTGACCTGTAGGATCTCCCAGGGCGCTATTACATGTGACCCCACCACAAAACCTCGAAAGAGCATCCCAGGATGTTACGGGTACACAACTCCAACCTGAAGGATCTCCCAGGGCACAAATTACATGTGGTCACCACAAAACCTAGCAAGAGCATCTCAGGATGTTACGGGTACACAAATCTGACCTGAAATCTCCCAGGGCACAAATTACATGTGGTCATGGCAAAACCTCGAAAGAGCATCTCAGGATGTTACGGGTACACAACTCCGACCTGAAATCTCCCAGGGCACAAATTACATGCCATAGGACAAAACCTCGAAAGAGCATCTGCCAGATATCCCAGGGCACAAATTACATGCCATAGGCAAAACCTCGAAAGACTATCTGCAGATCTCCCAGGGCACAGATTATATATCCTCCCAAGCAAAAACTCGAAAGAGCATTTGCCAGATGTCCCAGGGCACCGAATTACATGCCATAGGCAAAACCTCGAAAGACCATCTGCAAATCTCCCAAGGCACCGAATTACATGCTCATCTTGCACAACCTGATCCATGGCCATAGAGTATCAACCTGATACTCACCATACATCATCCTGATCATCATCACTGCAACGTCCTGCTGCATGTCATCTGGAGCAACATCCTGAAGCTCGTCATCCATGATCATCCTGATCATCAATGCATCCATCTGATGCACACCACGTATCTACCTGATACATATCATCATCCATGATCCACCTGATCATATAATGTATCCACCTGATACAAATACATGATACATATCACCTCACATGATCCACCTTATCATACAATGTATCCACCTGATACATATACAGATACATGGTCCAAGCATCCAACATGATGCATATACAAAATACATACACATGATCCAACTGATCATATCCAGCATCCAACATGATGCGTACATATAAATGATCCAGCTGATCATATCCAGCATCAACATGATGCGTACATACATACATAAAAATGATCCAACTGATCATATCTAGCATCCAATATGATGCGTACATACATACATAAAAATGATCCAACTGATCATATCCAGCAGAAACCAGAACATCATCCTGATGCTCATCATCCAGCACTTACATCCACAACCATGTGAAGGATACTCCTTCCAACATGCTTGGAATGGCTTCAGCAAATGTGTCCATCACTTCTTCCTCGAAGTGTCCTTGATCTGAAGAACGCCAAGCTTCTCTCTGAAGTACTCGAACTTCACCCTGGCTAGTGGCTTCGTCAGCACATCTGCAATCTGCTCGTCCGTCGCAACATATAGGAGCTTCACAGCTCCTCTCTGCACCATATCCCTGATATAGTGATATTTGATCTCTATGTGTTTCAACCTGTCATGAAACACTGGGTTCTCAGACAGATTCACACAACTCTGGTTATCACAGAAGATACCAGTAGCCTCCAACGGGAGTTAAAATAATTCAGACAGTAGCTTCCGTAGCCATACTGCCTCACAACTAGCTGAACAGGCTGCAACATACTCTGCCTCAGCTGTACTCAGTGCTACACAGGACTGCTTCCTGCTAAACCAAGAGATCACACCTGATCCCATACTGAAGCAACACCCAGATGTGCTCTTCCTGTTTGTAGCACTGCCAGCCCAATCTGAATCAACATAAACCTGTAGGTTAAACTTTTGATTCGCTTCATACTTGAGCCCATAATCCACTATACCCTTTAGGTACCTCAGAACATGCTTTATAGCAACCAGGTGAACACTCCTCAGATCCGTCACGAACTGGCTCAGTGTGTTCACAACAAAGCAAATGTCTGGTCTCCTGTTTGTCAGGTACATCAAGGACCCAATCATCTGACGATACATGGAGACATCAACTGGATCATATGAAGCATCACATAGAAGCTTAATATTCGATGCCATGGGTGTGGCAATGGCCTTGCAATCCATCATCCCAAATCTCTTCAGGATATCCACTGTATACTTCCCTTGACCAAGGAAGATCCCTCCTGCACTCTGCCACACCTCCATGCCAAAAAAAAATAGTGCATCATCCCCAAGTTCTTCATCTCGAACTCGGCAGTAAGCTTCCGCTGCATGTCGGCAATCAATCTATCTTCACCTGTAACAAATAGGTTATCCGCATACAAAAGTAGTATCATTGAATTGCCTTCCTCAACCTTGTAGTCAAGGTTGGAATTCGCTTTACTCTTGGTAAAACCCAAACTGGATAGAAAGTTGTCTATCCTACCATACCAAGTTCTGCACACATATATGACTACACCATGCTGTCTTGAGATCCATATGGTGCATCTTCTATTTCATCACTTTTATATTTCTCAATGCTGCCATCTGCAACATGCTTGATCTAATAGATCCATTTGGAAGTCATAACAAACTTCCCTTCACATCTTGGGACTACATCCCAAACAATATTCTTCATGATCGACGGATCATGGCATTCCATTTCTTCATCCCAGATCTTGGGAACTTCAATATCTTCAATATCTTTAATAAATATCTTTGTTGCTGAAAAAAATATTGTAGTCCTTTTTTTAGGTGAAGATATACGGTCTTTCCTACAAAACAGGTTAAATTTCATGATTAGAAACATCTCATAATTTTCAGAACAAATTCTTACACATAAAGAAATATGTCATACAATCATGCAATTGTCTTAGCCAATGCTTCAATACAACATTTATCCATATCCCGTAACTTTCTAGATGCCTTCCAATCTCTACCATAACATTGTTAAGAGTGTGCACAACTCCCAACATGTCAGCAAAGAGGTTTCATTCTAGATAAGTAGCAATGGAATGTTGTACAGTGCCATAGGCCACTTACCCATGTACATTAGTAGTATACTGTTCATTAATGCAACTATTCTACTATGCACAATACATATCCTAAGTCTAGGAACATGACCATATACATTATAGAACAGTATTATTTAAGAAATGACAATTCAAATACTTATCTTTGTTTGTTCGTTGGGTGGACTCCCTCTGAGTCTTCGCTTCCTTGCAGGAGCTACTGGAGTCCTAATCTGAAGTAGCTTCTTCTACACCTTTTGATGTGAAATGTAGAGAGATGGTCAACTCCCTCTGAATATCTGCATCCTTGCATAAACCACTAGAGTGTACTCCCTCTTGATCTTTGCTTCCTGTATTACTTGTTCTTGAACTCATATTCATCCTTGGTCCCTATGCATGCTTATTAGTATCATGATTGTGTTATCCTTGTGATCTCATATAAAATCATGCATTCATTAGCATACTATTAAAATACAATAATCTCAAGCATGTATAGTCATGACCATTTCAAAACAGAAATAATAAGCATTAGCATTCAAGGTTTATGTAGTATTCTTATGGTTAGTCAAATCATAAGAAGCATAACATGTCTAAACCTATAATTACTCAAACCTATGACTCTTCGGGTTAGTTGAATCATCAAACAAGATAAGATATATAATATGCATAAAACCTGTGATTATTCAAACCTATACCTTCATGATTCTTCTGGTTAGTCATATCATCAATTATGGTATGAAACATAATATGCATACAACCATGATTATTCAAACCTATGACTCTTCAGGAATAATCATTATCAACAACAGTATAAGATCCTAACACAAGGTAGGATTCTAGCTTGATATAGAAAAAAACATATCTGGATTAGCATGCTAGCTATTTATGTCTAACATACCCGTATAATGTCTTTTGTTTCTCTTCAGTGACTTGTGCTAGTAACCTGCATGTCTCATAAGTTAACCATTGTATAAACAAGTTATACATACCTCGAGAGTAGATCTTCATGACAATGGATGAATCCTTGTCTTCATGTCACCATGATCATACGTTCTTGAAGTAGAACATGATTTGTCTTTCTTGGTGTACCTTTTGTGTTAGTAGACAATATAAACCTCATACAACACCATAATGCATTAGTATAATCATAAGTGTCAACACCCTAACCAATGAATATCTTCTATTGTGCATTCATATTTTTGTTAAGGTGATACGACAAATCTAAAATCAAGATTGTACTAACCGTAATAACATGAAGACAAACATACCATGAACTTAATCATGAAAAAATATCAAAACATACCTCAATGAGTCATACCTATCGAGATTGCTTGTAATATTCTTATGTAAGGCCTTAGCCTCATCTCCCTCTAAAACAGGAACTTCTTTACTTATGCAGGTGACCAATCCATTTTCTTCTGGGATTAACCCAATCCACTTGATTTGCAAGAACTGAACCTGGAGCTGGATATGGGTTTGTCAGAGAAACCCCAAAAATTCAAACTTTGAATTTCAAACTTCCGAAAGGATAGAAATATGCGCCTTGATGAGCTGGTCAAGCTAGTATATTTAGAATTTGAAAACTGCAAAGTTTCACTCCTCAATTTTGCCTTTGAAACTTTCGGATTCACTGGACGTGACCTTGAACTAGGGTTTGATGAAGCCCAATCTTCTACCCAATCAAAAGGTTTGATCCAAATCTCTAAGCTTCTATTTTTCTGAGAAGCTTCCAGCCATGGTCACAGATTTCAAAAATTCTCATTTTTACAGAAGCCCTAATTTTCCACTTTTCTGATCAAAGTCTCGAACTAGGGTCTGATCAATCCCGACCTTTTGCCCAACCAAAAATTCTGATTTTTGTATCTAAATTTTTATTTTGATGAGTAGCATTCAGCCGTGGTCTCCGATTACAAAAATTCCAACTTTTTCCGAAGCCCTAAATTCCGGAAGCCATGAATGAAGGTACTCAAAAATAATTCTGTTTTGACAGAAATATGTACCTGATTGTTTCTGGTGTAACTCCGAAATTTTTGATCCACAGGGTCCAAAAACGTTTCTTGAGATAGCCTGACCTGTTATCTTTCCATCCTGACAGGTCTGACCTCAATTGGATTCTCTGAGAGAGAGTTATGCCAAATGTCGCAATGTGACCTGTTTTGGGATAATACAGGAGTGCGAACTTGTACGGTGTGCCACATGTCACTGTTTGAACTTCGTCCTCTGAAAACATTTCCTAAGATATCTCGCCCTGTTATATTTCCATCCTGATAGGTCTGAACTCAATTGGACTCTCTGAGAGAGAGTTATACCAAGTGTCGCAACGTGACCTGTTTATGGGATAATACAGGAGAGTGAACTTGTACGGTGTGCCACGTGTCACTGGTTCAACTTCGGCCTCTGAAAAAGCTTCCTGAGATAGTACAGTATGTGTACTACCTGTCACATTTTATGAAATTTCATTTGGATCTTCCTAGCCCAGGTTATGACCTTTTTCCCAAGGTCACCTGATTTTGACTCAGATCTGGAAGAGGCAGAAACCCTATATTGTACAGATCATAAATCACAAAGTACAACGAATTAGAGGTTTTCCTTTGGACACAAGGTACATGGGGATCTTAGCTTCAGTCTGTAACAATTTTAGATCCAAAAAATTTTCCAAAACGGATTTATAACGAAAGTGCTACGATGACTGGTTTTTGATATATCAAGCCCTAGCATCGTAAGTGCAACAAGTGTCATACATGCCATATCATGCCTTCTTTCAGGCTAGCTTTGATACCATGTTAAATTTTTAGAATTTACTTAAATATGATCTAGGATCTTAACTGAGAGAACAACATGTACAGCATATCTACAACATATCAATCATGGAGACAAAAATGCAAGCACACAAGAGACACAAAGATTTACTTGGGGAAAACCATAAAGGTGAAAAACCCCAATAACTTCCTCAGAGATAGATAGAGCAATGATACAACCCAAACATGAGAGATAGACATAATCTAGAAGAAGATCCTCCTCCTCCATAAGTGCGCCACTCCTCCTTGAGTGCATGTGTGAGTAGTGAGTGAGCAAATAGAGTGCCTCCCGCACTCTATTTATACTTGACTTGACTTGACTTTTTACCTAACTCATGTAGGCTCGAACTTAACCACATAACATAATGCTGACTGGGTCGACCCCCAATAGGGTGGTCTAATAACCCTTTGATCCACATGGCCGACCCCCAATAGGGTGGTCTAATAACCCTTTGACCCACATGACTTATACAGGGCCGACCCCAAACAAGGTGGTCTAATAACCCATCAAGTATAAGTTACGACACTTACAATATAAATAACGACACTTCCGTATAGAGGAATAATAAAATATCTATAGGAATACAATATACATATATGTGAAATACATTCCGAAGTTACATATACATCAACATCTGTAGTTTCGACTGGATCGGAGCAAACTGTACTAGAGGCTTATGGTCAATGAGGATGGATGTTTCCTTTCCAAGGATGTAATGCCTCCATTGCTTGAGAGCTTGCACAATGGAGTGCAGTTCTTTTTCATATGTCGAATATCTTCTAATTATGTCGTTAAAAGTTTCGCAATGAAAAGCGACTGGGTGACCAGACTGAGTGATCACTACACCCAAGGCATAATCTGATGCGTCCGGCTCAATATCAAAGACTTGATGCAAATTAGGTAAAAAAAGTACTGGTACAGTGCAAAGCTCATGTTTGAGATGTTCAAAAGCTTCTTGTTGTGTCGATGTCCATTTGAAGACAGTTTTCCCATTTCCCTTCGTCAACTGATTCAACGGACAGGATATGTGACTGAAGCAATCGTCGATAAAAATTTTCCAAACCAAGAAAATTTCTTAGTTCTTGAATGCTTTGAGGAATGGACCAATATTTGAGGATCTGTACTTTGTATGGATCAACGTGAATGCCAACAGAGTCAATTACATACCCCAAATATTTGATGATGATCATCACAAAGGTGCACTTGTCCATGTTCAAGTAAAGTCGATGTTGCTGGAGAGTGTCGAGGACTTGTCGAAGCTATCTGACATATTCTTCCCATGATCGACTGGAAATCAATATGTCAACAAGATAGACAATGACCAATTTGCCGATGAAAGGTCGAAGAATGCTGTCCATGTATCGCATGAAGGTCATAGGTGCATTGGTTAAGCCGAAAGGCATGACTAACCATTCAAACAATCCTTCCTTGGTTTTGAAAGCAGTTTTGCACACATCTAAGGGCTTGATTGGAATCTGATGATATCCCGACTTGAGGTTGATATTAGTAAAGAATTTAGCACCTTTTAGACAGTCAATGAACTTGTCTATCCGCGGTAGAGGGTATTGATTCTTTACCGAAATTTTGTTGAGTGCCCTTTAGTCGATGCACATGCACCAAGTCCTGTCTTTCTTTGGAATGAGGACGAATGGACTTCCACAAGGAGAGGAGATGGGTCGGATATGACCTTTGTCGATCAAGTCTTGGATTTGTCTGCTAATCTCTTCATTTTCGAGAATGGATATTCTGTAAACAGACGCGTTAGGCAAAGAAGAACCAGGATAAAGTTCAATGGAGTGTTTTACTTGGCAATGTCGAGGTACTCCGTCTGGCTCTTGGAATAAAATCCGATACTCGTCGAGAACGTTGTCAATCAACTAATTCTATCGGCAGCTTCACTGGTCGGTGAGTTGACTTGTCGCTGCAGTCTTCCTAGAATGTTGCGGTTTGATCATGATTAATGTGAACTTCTGAGCATGGTTGATAAGCTTCTTTGTCTGTTTAGCAGATATCATTGAGACTGTTGGTGTAGGTCGTCAGTCTAGTATGCCGTACCATCGATTTTGGATTCTGAAAATCACCTTCTAAGGCCGTGACTGGTAAGTTCCATGGTGATCCCATAAGTAAGGTTTCCAAAATAAGGCATCGGCTACGGAGAGTGGTGCCATGCCACAGAGTAATTCATCTTCAAAAGGATTTATGAAGTAGGCGAGTTTGCATTGTCGGGTGATCCATAGTTCCTGTCCATCCTTCATCCAACCGATGTTGTAAGGCTGAGGATGCGAAGTGGTGACAAGACCTAGTTTCTTCACGAGATCTTTAGAAATGAAGTTCTTCTAGATACCTTTATCCACAATCAGATGTAATGGATTGTGCTGAACCCATATCTGTGTATGGAACATGCGCTCTCGTTTCTCCTCATCGATGATAGTTGAGGCTGCTGGAGTTATCGATATCGATGTCAGAAGGGTTGTTGTGTCTAGATCAGATTCTTCCATTGTCTTGTCGAACGCATCAGATTTCAACACTTTTGCCAAAAATATCTTCCTAGCTTTCCATTCAGATGTATCATGCCAAGATGAGTGGTGGTAATCGCACCATTTCCCATTAGGAGGTTGTTTGCTACGTTTCCTTTTATGAAAAGGATTCTTGCCGTGATATGGCTTTGGCATGGTCAGTTGAGAAGATTTTGACTTATCGAAGTTAGCTGGTGTCTTCTTATCGGGTGGTCGTCCTGATATCGGCTTTGTCGCGAAGCGTGCTTTTCCTTTCTGCTTGGTTTTGAGTTTGCTGGCATAGTGGAATGCATCCGCTAGTGTATTGACAGTTATAAATTCCATCTCCTACTGAATGTACTGGGGAAATCCGCTGATGTACTTCAGAACAAGAAATTTCTCTTCTTCTTGGACGCCAAGTCTAACCATGAGTCGATAGAACTCGTCGGTGTAACTCTGTACTGATTGGTCTTTCCATTGCATTACATGCTGCCACTTATAATATTGTTGTTCAAGGTATTTGGGAGGGTAAAATTCCTTTCGAACGTATTCAAAAAATTTATCCCATGTGTCGATGGGGTCTCCTCTTTTCTCCATATTTGTCGAGAGGTTCTCCCACCAACAGTGCACAGATGTTGACATCTTTAAGGATGCAATGGTGATCTTTTCAGCTTCTGAGAGTTGATTCACAGAGTAATATTATTCCAATTGTTGTACCCAATTGTCGATGGATTCCATGTCAATATTTCCTTCTAGATTCGGTATGTCCAAATTCATTTGCACTTTGAAGGGGCTGATTTTTTCGGGGTTAGTTCTCGTCGAAAATCCTCCGGATGTCAAAGCAAATCGTGTGAGAATTTCATTGAATTGGGAAAACATTTCAGTCCATTGTTGAGTCAGTCCTTGCTCAATAAGTTGTGCTATCTCTGTAATATCACTGGGAAAGTTCAACCAAGATATTAACTCAACTCCAAAATTTTTCTAAACTTTACTAGTAAAATTTCTGTCAATTTCTTCAGATAGTGCAGGAGGTAAGTGAGGGGTACTGAGGTAAGGAATGAGGATGGTGGGATGAATATTTAATTCTGGAAAATGTATGAGGTTAGGTGTATCAGCAGGTCAGGATATCATATCATATTTGTCTTATGCACAAGGTACCAGTACCATTCACTTTTCAACATAGAGCAAGTCTATGCCTACTTCGAGGCTCCCTGGGTAGCTGGCATATGCATACTGGACAGGTAGGGATACTGGAAGTTAATAATAGATTTTATATCAGTCAAATGAATGATGGTTCTGTTCGGGAAGGTATTTTTGCAGACTTGTGAGAGTTTGGAAAGATTTGGCGTTTTTGGGCTGTCTCGGGATTGCTAAGCTAGTAATTTTCCAAACTTTACAAACAGGGTCTAAAGGCTTCAAAGTTATGGATTTAAGAACTGATATGGATACTATACTAAGTTAATAACCTTATCCAACTGACAGAATGTAAAAATATTTCTTAGAATGGATTTGGCAGTAAAAGTGGCGAAACTACTCTAGAATTGTCATCAATCTAGCTAGTCTTGCATTTTAGCTTCACAAACTGCTTTTAAGAATTACAAAATATGTTCTGATATTAATTTCAACTCTGATATAACATATTCCATCCATAAAACTTGAAATCTAACATTCATAACATTCCTTCTTTTATTAATGCTTGCTTCTCAAATAATGATGCCTCACAGTCTAGTTTTCTGTTACAATAGTGGAGAAATAGAGAAGAGAAGAAGGAGTTAATTTTGGTTCTGTTAGGGAATGTTAATATCAGTCCATCTACTGATTATATGGTTTATCTTGCTGCATCCTAGGCTGATGGTCTTCGGTAGGGCGCCATCATGAAACTGTCTCACTCCTTTAGTGAAATCCTCTCCAAATCTAGCTGTGGGAGTGGTAGAAATAGAAGAAGAGTGGAGAATGGTTCTGATATGAGTTCTTTGGATATTAGAAGCCACTAATATCTGCAAACATAATCTTATGGATTCCTATGAAAGTCCTGGGCGCACCTCTCCAGATCGTCTTCATGATCTAGTGTTCCTACACCAAATCTAGCTGCAAAACTTCTTCAATGGTAGCCTCCTCTTCAATCTGGCATAAAATATTCAATGCTGCTCTATACTGAATGTTACTGGCTGTAATAATGATTTTTGGACCTGCATAATACTCATAGGAAGCTCAGAGGGCCTTGGGGCACATCACCCAAGAGGAATTGTTGAGGCACACCTCTCAACATGTGAGTAGCTCAGAGCTCTCATTCACAAATTACAAATGATCAAAAGTTATTGAATGAAGTTGGAAACATTCTTAAATAGAATTCCTGTTGACCTGTTGAGCAAGTTAATTAGCTTGGTGACCTGTGAGAATAGGTCACCCATGAGTGGACATACTTTCCTTGCTTTTCTTTGGCTTTCCTTATTTTTTCCTCTTTTTCTGACTTTCCTTGTTTTCTGAACTTTCCTGTTTTTCATACTTTCCTGCTTTCTGGATTTATGCTGCTTTTCCTGAAATATTCCTCTTTTCTCATTTTTGGCAACATTTTTGGACTCTAGTGCTTACTTGACTTCTACTCCAAGTAATTCCTTGATTTTTTGAGTTTTCCACTTAGGCAACTTTGGCTCACTTGAACAATTTGAATTTCCTAGCCCATTCACCAACCACTTGGCACATTTATTAGCAATAACCATTTAAATAAAATAGTACAAATCAGAAATAATTTAACTTAGCAATTAATTAATTATCCAGTAATTAATTAATTAATTAATTATTATGGTGCAATGCCTCAAAAAATATCTCCATTAATTTAATGATAACTCCATTAGTTTCCTTAGAACCTTAGTTTGGGCATTAATATCTTCCAGGAGCCCAACTTAGACATCTTCCATAAGATAGTTTCCATACTTTCTCATCAATTAAATAATTATTTCCTAGGTGACTTAGGCCAAAACTGTTAAGATTTAATATGCTAAGACAGAAAATAGTAGCATTGCATTCCATTTCACAATAATAGCATATACAGGATCACTGAAGAAACAACAAGCACAACATAAACATAAGAGACACAAATTTATCCTGGGAAACCCTCATGGGGTAGAAAACCCAGCAAAGCTTCCTCAATATAGATGACCAGCAATATACAAAGATGTAACCCTGAGCATAAGCTCCTCCTTCTCCATAGCATACCTCTCCTCCACAAGTGCACCACTCTCAAGTGAGTGAGTGTGTGTAAAATGAAGAATACACCTCCTCTATTTATACACTACTTCGACTTGTCTTTTACACAAATCATGTAGGCTCGTATTTAACCAATGGGTTAAATACCCCACTACAACTGACTGGGCCGACCCCTCTAGGGTGATCTAATAACCCTTTGACCCACATAACACATACAGGGCCGACCCCCACTAGGGAGGTCTAATAACCCAAGTTACCACAATCTGATAGAGGAATAAACATCTCCGGATTTACAATAAGATCTTCATGGAGGAATGAAACATCTCCGGAATAATAAAGTACAAATATAATATTCTTTGAATTTACAATATCTCAACACTCCCCCTTAACGAGAAGGATATTATAACAACATCTGCAGGAGCAAGGAGTCATCAACATCATACATGATACATCTATAAATCATTGGAAGCTTTCTCAACATCATCAGTAACTCAAGCAGTTACTGGAACATCTTCAATACTGGAATATCAACATCTTCAGTACTGAGTCTTTATCTTCTGCAACACTCGAACAACTACAACAACATCAACATCTGGATCCTCACGATCATCAGCATCGTCATCATACGATCATCAGCATCGAGATCATCTCGATCTACAACATCTGGATCATCTCGATCTACAGCATCTGGATCATCTCGATCTATAGCATTTGGATAATCACGATCTACAACATCTGGATCATCTCGATCTATAGCATCTGGATCATCTCGATCTACAACATCTGGATCATCTCGATCTATAGCATCTGGATCATCTCGATCTTCAGCATCTGGATCATCTCGATCTACAGCATCTGGATCATCTCGATCTACAGCATCTAGATCATCACGATCTACAGCATCTGGATCATCTCGATCTACAACATCTGGATCATCTCGATCTACACAATCTGGATCATCTGTATTAGTATCCACACCAATACATCTATCATCAAAACATGTATTCTTACTAATACATATATCATAAAAAAAACATGTATTCTCACTAATACATCTATCATCAAAAGCATGTATTCGCACTAATATATCTATTATCAAAAGCATGTATTCTCACTAATACATCTATCATCAAAAGCATGTATTCTCACTAATACATCTATCATCAATACATAGACACATACTTTGCAACACACAAGATCCTATTACGGGATGATCAATGCCTCTCACTTTAGGACATAGGTCCAAGGATGATACAATCCTGATCCGCTTACGGGATGATCAGTCCCTCTCAGTTTAAGACATCTCTCATGTCTATGGATGATGCAATCCAGATCAACTTACAGGATGATAAATCCTTATCCTTTTAAGACACCTCACCATGTCTAGGGATGATGCAATCCCAATCTACTTACAGGATGATTAGTCCTTATCACTTTAAGACACCTCACCATGTCTAGGGATGATGCAATCCCAATCTACTTACAGGATGATTAGTCTTTATCACTTTAAGACACCTCACCATGTCTAGGGACGATGCAATCCCAATCTACTTACAGGATGATTAGTCCTTATCACTTTAAGACACCTCACCATGTCTAGGGACGATGCAATCCCAATATACTTACAGGATGATTAGTCCTTATCACTTTAAGACACCTCACCATGTCTAGGGACGATGCAATCCCAATCTACTTACAGGATGATTAGTCCTTATCACTTTAAGACACCTCACCATGTCTAGGGACGATGCAATCCCAATCTACTTATAGGATGATTAGTCCTTATCACTTTAAGACAAGTCTCATGTCTAGGGACGATGCAATACCATCACGTACATTTTGAACCTAGTTCATGGACGATGCAATACCATCACGTACATTTTGAACCCAGTTCATGGACGATGTAGTCCTCACACATACCTTTAAGACAAGTCTCATGTCTAGGGATGATGCAATCCCGATCAAGTTCCAGGATGATCAGTCCTTATCACTTTTAAGACAAGTCTCATGTCTAGGGACGATGCAATCCCGATCAAGTTCCAGGATGATCAGTCCTTATCACTTTAAGACAAGTCTCATGTCCAGGGATGATGCAATCCCGATCAAGTTCCAGGATGATCAGTCCTTATCACTTTAAGACAAGTCTCATGTCTAGGGACGATGCAATCCTGTCATGTACATTTTGAACCGAGGTCCAGGGACGATGCAGTCCTATCTTCAATTCTCGGAGACATCAGTCTACGGATCAATTCTGGGACCAAAGTCCGGGGAAAATACAATCCCCTACCTGTTCATTCAGGACTACATTCTCAGAGACATAGTCTACGGCTCACTTTAGGACTGAAATCCAAGGATGATTCAATCCTCACATGTCCACCAAGGACTTCATTCTCGAAGACATATGTCTACAACTCTCTTTAGGACTGAAGTCCAGGGATGATGCAATCCCCTCATGTCCACCAAGGACTTCATTCTCGAAGACATACGTCTATGGATCTCTTTAGGAATGAAGTCCAGGGATGATCCAATCCCCTCATGTCCACCAAGGACTTCATTCTCGAAGACATACGTCTACGGCTCTCTTTAGGATTGAAGTCCAGGGATGATCCAATCCCCTCATGTCCACCAAGGAATTCATTCTCGAAGACATACGTCTACGGCTCTCTTTAGGACTGAAGTCCAAGGATGATCCAATCCCCTCATGTCCACCAAGGATTTCATTCTCGAATACATATGTCTACGGCTCTCTTTTAGAACATGTGTTCAAGGATGATGCAATCCCCTTGTCACCTTAGACCTTGTCTAAGGACCATCCACCAACCTCTCTGTCGACATCACCAATATAGGTATCCACATCATCGACCTCACTGTCGATGCGGGCAATCTCATCATAAGTGATCACATCGCTCCCCCTTTTGAGGAGGGTCCTTCTGAACTATTTTAAGTTTGTCTCGAAAAACTTTACTTGAGGTAGGGGTTTGGTTAGTACATCGGTAACTTGTTACAAATTCAAACTTTATTTCTTTTCTGCACCATATCTTGTATATAGAAATGTCAGATCTCTATGTGCTTTGACTTATCATGGAATACTGGATTCTCTGCCATTTTGGTACAACTCTGTTTGTCACATAGGATCACAGTTGGGTCCATTCTAAAGCCATACCGCTTCACAACTAGCAAAGCAAGCAGCCATATATTCCGCTTGTGCTGAGAGCCACACTAGATTGCTTCCTTCTAAACCATGAGATCATGGCTGATCCCAGATAGTAACATCCTCTCAATGTGCTCTTCATGTCTGATACAATTTATGCCCAATCAACATCTATGTAGAGAAACCATATTCAACCTTGTAGCAAAGGTTGAGATCCACATCACCCATGGTGATCATTAAGCTCATCAATTGATTATCGATCCTGGGAACCCATACAGAACTTGATTCACACTTCTTCTTTAATTACACCATTAAGAGAATGGTCTTATCTAGCCACTCGGAGCAAACATCTCATCATGATTCTCTTCCTCTTTCTAAGAGAATCTTCTAGCCACAAGCCTTCTATAGTGTGTTTGATTTGTAAATCTTTTGTTGAACATCCATCGCTTGTTCAGTGTTCATCATTCATCATGATCTTTCCTACAATTCAAAATTAAGTACATGATTAGTAATACTTCATAATCATCAAATCATATTGACATGATAACCTATTATGCATACAGATATCATTTACATAGTTATGCAACTATTTTGACCAATACTTTGGCACAACACTTTCCCATATCCTGTATGCATACAGTGGCTATCTAGATGCCTTCCATCTCTACCAGAACATACTATCGAGAGTGTGCATAGCTCTCAGCATGTCAGCAAAGAGGTTTCATTCTAGACAACCAACAATGGAATGTTTGTCCAACTTACCAATCATATGCATATTAGTAGTATACTGTTCAATGCTATATGAATGTTTACACTCAGCATGATATATTCTAGGAATACAAATATGCATACAAGCAATATCATTTACTATTTCAAATAACAACTCAAATACTTATATTTTATGTTTGTGTGGTTGCCTCCCGCTTGATCTTCTATATGTCTTTTGAACTTCTATTCATTCTGTACCACTGTGCATGCTCAAGTGTGCACTAGTGCCATCCTCATGATCTCATACAAAAACATACATTCATTAGTATATTCTCAAAACATTCTAATTCTAAATAATCTTGAATATGTATAGTCATGATCATTAGTATTCAGGGTTTCAAGGAAGTCTTCTTTTACTCATGCATATTCTTGTTTGATCATAGTACTCTTCTGGTTAATTAAATCATCAAGACAAGAGACATAATATGCATAAACCCTTGATTACTAACTTTATGAATAAGCATAACCAATCATACCAAGTATACTTATATAAGGGATCCTAACACAAGGTAAGATTCTAACTTGACATAAGAAAACATACCTGGATTAGTATACCTGCTTAGTTATGTACAACATACCTAAACAATCTCTTCAATGATTTAGAGATCATGAGCTAGAACTTGCATGTCTCATAGGTTAAGCATAATATAACAAAGTCATACATACCTCGTAAGTAGAACAAAGATTATGGATGAGTCTTTGTCTTCATGTTGTCATGTTCATGGAACTTGATTTGTCTTTTGTGATGTACCTGTATCTTGTTAGCATACAACATCAACCTCACACAACACCATAATGCATTAGTACAATCATATAGCCCTGATCAATGAATGTCTTCGATCATTCACATGCATTCATACTGTTACTAGGGTGATAAGACAATTCTAACATTAATCAAGATTGTACTAATAAATAATATGAAGACAAACACATCATGAACTTAATCAAGAATCAAATTTCAAGACATACCTGAACCTCCTTAAGTCATACCTGTTGAGACTTCTTGTAGTCTTCTTATGTAAGGCCTTAGCCTCAACTCCCCCTGAAACTTGATCTGGAGCTTGATTAGGGTTTGCTAGAGAAACCCTAAAAATTCAATCTTTGACTTTCACACTTCTGAATGGATGGAAGGATGTGTCTTGCTAGCATACTTCAATTTTGAAATCTCCAAAATTTGACCCCTCAAAATTGCCTTCGAAACTTCTGGATCTTCTGGACAGGAACCCGAACTAGGGTTTGATGAAGCCCACCCTTTTGTCCAATCAAAAGGTTCGATCCAAGGCTCTAAACTCTTATATTTCTGAGGAGCTTCCAGCCGTGGTTACAGACTTCAAAAATTCCAACTTTTGCTGAAGCCCTAATTTTCCATCTTTCCCATCAAAATCCGGAACTGGGGTTTGATCAAGCCCAGTCTTCTACCCAACCAAAAAATTTGATCTTGGTCTCTAAATTTCAACTTTCCTGAGTAGCATTCAGCCGTGGATTCCGATTCCAAAAATTCTAACTTTCTCCGAAACCCTAAATTCCGGAAGCCATGAATGAAGGTGGTCCAAAAATAATTCTGTTTTGATAGAAATATGTACCTGATTGTTTCTGCTGTAACTCCAAACTTTTCACTCCACAGGGTCTAAAAACGTTTTTTGTAGTAGCCTGACCTATCATCTTTCCATCCCGATAGGTCTGACCTCATTTGGATTTTCTGAGAGAGAGTTATGCCAAGTGTCGCAACGTGACCTGTTTATGGGATAAAACAGGAGAGCCAACTTGTACGGCGTGCCACGTGTCATTGGTTCACCTTCGGCCTCTGAAAACTTTTCTTGAGATAGTACAGTCTGTGTACTACCTGTCACTTTTTACGAAATTTCATTTGGATCTTCCTAGCCTAAGTTATGCCAAGTGTCGCAACGTGTCCTGTTTATGGGATAAAACAAGAGAGCAAACTTGTACGGCGTGCCACGTGTCACTGGTTCAACTTCGGCCTCTAAAAACGTTTCTTGAGATATTACAGTCTGTGTAATACCTGCCACTTTTTACAAAATTTCATTTGGAGCTTCCTAGCCCAAGTTATGACCTTTTTTCCTAGGTCACCTGATTTTGACTGAGATTTGGAAGAGGCAGAAACTCTAACTTGTACTGATCATAACTTCCAAAGTACAACGAATCTGAGGGTTCCCTTTGGACACAAGATACCTGGAGATGTTATCTACGACTTGTAAAGGTTTCAGATCCTGAACCTCTTCCAAAATGGATTTATGGTGAAAGTTCCACGATGACTGTTGTTTGCTATATAAAACCCTAACCTTCAAATTGTCGTAAGTAAAGCAAGTGTCGTAAGTGCCATACATTGCCTTCCTTCAGGTTAGCTCTAATACCATGTTAAGATTTAATATGCTAAGACAGAAAATAGCAGCATTGCATTCCATTTCACAATAATAGCATATACAGAATCACTGAAGAAACAACAAGCACAGCATAAACATAAGAGACACAAATTTATCCTGGGAAACCCTCATGGGGTAGAAAACCCAGCAAAGCTTCCTCAATATAGATGACCAGCAATATACAAAGATGTAACCCTGAGCATAAGCTCCTCCTTCTCCATAGCATACCTCTCCTCCACAAGTGCGCCACTCTCAAGTGAGTGAGTGTGTGTAAAATGAGGAATACACCTCCTATATTTATACACTACTTCGACTTGTCTTTTACACAAATCATGTAGGCTAGTATTTAACCAATGGGTTAAATACCCCACTACAGCTGACTGGGCCGACCCCTCTAGGGTGATCTAATAACCCTTTGACCCACATAACACATACAGGGCCGACCCCCACTAGGGAGGTCTAATAACCCAAGTTACCACAATCTGACAGAGGAATAAACATCTCCAGATTTACAATAAGATCTTCACGGAGGAATGAAACATCTCCGGAATAATAAAGTACAAATATAATATTCTTTGAAGTTACAATATCTCAACAAAAATTACCCCATGGACCATAGCAAAAATCTGGGGATATGACAGTCTCATCGGCTGCATGTCTATCGTCTGTTTATCCTGCCATCTTTGGAGGTAGTGTTGCTTGGATTGCTGAGATTGCGAGCGTGTTTGAACATGCATAAGTCAGGTAACTTCGCTAGAAGTGTGTACGGAAAACTTAAGCATGAACAAACCTGAAAGCTCTGATACCGATGATCTACACGTGGCCAAGAAGCACGAGGGGGACAACAGTTGGACTGAATGAGTCAACTCTGTTATGGCAGAAACATAAGAGATAGAATAAGCAAAGCATGAATACACTACGCAGATAAACACAAGTACACACTGACAATATGCAGGAATGCGAATTGCTCTTCTCTAGTACTGGATATGAGATCAGGACTTGTATATTATAATATTATACATGCTTATATAGAGTGCTGAGACGCTTGGGTTCCTACTTGTTACGTTCAGTTACAAAATAAGTTAAAGTGGTTCGGAAGTTTAACCGTTACAGTCAACTAGAAGACAGAGAGACAATCTGTCATAGTGCAACAGTCGCAAGGCGTAAGTCGACGTTGCAGAACTGTTGAGTTCGTTGAACTTGTCGAAGTTGTTGAGTTTGTCGAAGTCATGTCAAATTCAGAACTTGTCGAAGTTGTGTCGAAGTCGATGACTTGTCGCAGTCAATGCTAGCATCCGAAAATAATGCCAAATGCTGAGTGGATCAATAAATAAAGAAATAACAAATCCCACGGGGGGTAAAACAATTGGTAATGAGTAATTGAGATGAGAAGTTGTAAATGGAAAGTCACAAGTTCAAATCATTGTGGGGACTTACAAAAAAATAAAATAAAGTAATAACAACAAAATAATAAAAGATAAAACAATAATTCCAAAAGGACAAAAGAGGATAAAATTGAAACATGAGAGAGGTCATAGAACTAGAAGACCAAGGAAAAGGAAGAAAAATCAATAGGACAAACAAAACCAAAGGCTCAAGGAAAGAAAAAGGAGAAAACAAAAATCAAAGGAGGAGAAAGAGAAAAAAAACGAGAGAGGAAAATGAAAATTATAGAAGGATTACATGTAAACAAATCTTGTTGAAGGTGTTGGAATCCAATTACTACTTATATTACAACTATAGTCTCTATTCAGATTATTTGGCCACTTCTCAATTTCAATAGTTTCCTTAAATTTTCTTGTATTACTTCAACATGGTAGCCATCACTTTTACATGGGACGTTGGTTCCTTGTCTTGCTTTCAAATTATAGTTAATACTTGTACCTTCTCACTACAATAATTTAGGGAAACACTTTTCGAAGGCGGTTGGAGTGTTGGGATCCTCCCCTGTTAGGATGTCTCATCATTCGGTTATGTACTTTGCATGCATGCATGCATTTTCATGCATCCACATGCATCCCAGTCACTAGTTTGATGCCTCCAACACCTTATCCTCAGTCTTCCAGCACCCGGGAGCTTCTTTCTGATCAGTTTCATCCCTCCTAGTGCTTAGTACACCTTGCATGCAATTGCATGCATCCCAGGCACCCTTCCTCACCTACCACTCAGTTCACTTCAGTTAGCTAGTTGTCTTTCCTTAATTTAAGGCTAGATTGACTCCTAACTGCTTGTATCACTCCGTTGGACCCCCAGTGAGACTAGAATTCCTATTCTGAGTCCAGTTGGCTCCTCATGTGCCCTCCATTGAGCCTCCTTCATTTAGTTAGTGCCTACATGTGCCAGTTACACCTACCACACTCAGTTAGACTTAGTTAGACTCTGTTTGACACCTAGTTGACAGTTACTTGTGCATTGATGATTCCACTGATCTGATGATGAGGACTCCTAGTTGGAGCCAATCTATTCCATGCAGTATACTCGAATTACCTCCTTGGCTAATTCGAATTGCTCAGTCATTGTTACTGTATTGTATTGTATTCTCACTATTTTGAGTTATAGAGCATTGATGCATCTCTCTTGCACAAATTTTACTCCAATTTGTTTACATCATTGTGATTAATTTACTTGTTCAATAGATTTGCTGTGACTAATTTTACATGGTATCGGAGCCATGGTCGGGACAAGACTTCTTTTTTGCAGGTGTTCTACATGAATATTGAGCAATTTTTGCTCACTTTGCAGCAGTTTTATGCAGGTGCAACACTTTCTGTAGTTGCAGCTATTGCTCCATAATGGTTCTTGTTTGCTTGTGATTTGTAGGTTTCTTACTTTCTCCATTTGCATTCGATATTGTAGAGATGGAATATTATTCTTCACAAAATATTCTTACTCCATTCAACTATGATGAATGGAAACCAAAGATGATAGCATGCTTGAAGAGACAATGTCTCTTTGATATGTGCATTGGTATTACAAGAGATTTTGATTTCGATGAAGAGGAGAATGATTGGCTTAATGATTGTGATAGAGATTTTGGGACAATATGTCTTGCTATGTCTCCTTGTATGCGCTACCTCAGTACTACTACTGAAAATCGAAGATATCTATGGGCCCAACTCAGTAGAGAATTTGGAAAGCAGGAAGAAGAGGATCATGCTAGCCTTTTGGAGAACAAGCCCAGTGAGATCTCCTTATGTGCTCTCTCCGATTATGTCTTGGCCTCATCCATTGTTCAAGATGAAGAATAAACTGTAGATTCAACACTCATTCTCTCAAAGTCTTCTATTTCGAATTCTGAGCAAGATAAACCAGCTCATACTCTAGATTCCGAAGACGTTCTTGAATCCTCTCTTTCACATGAGTTTGCTGACATGCATAATAATGATCTACTTGATGTTTTGGAGGTAAAATCTGATTTTGGAGGTGAAGCATTGGTCCTCATTAATTGCATGCCTCCTATAAACTTTTGTTCTATCATTTGCATAGTTTCTCAGAGTTTTACTGAATATGAAGAGCACTACCATTCGTTTGAGTTCAATTCTCATGCAATTTTTGCTGATTTTGGTTTTGATCTCACCCCTGTTGGTTCAAAGGAGATCTCAATAAACCATTTGTTAAATATTGGAGTTGATTTAACTTCCACTGATAATAAGTTCAAGTTTCAAGATCTATTTGATCTGATTGGAGCTATTCCTACCTCACTTGGTTTGAATCACAGGTTCCAGGATCATCCTCGTATTTTCAGATTTGTTCTCACCATTTTCGGTATGAAGAGCAAGTTCATAAAGTATCCACATTCGCTTGCATCCATTGATGGAGAATTCAAGCACATGTTTTTGGAGCATGATCCATTTACTCCCAAGAGTAAGATACCTCCAGACATATCTACTTGAGTTTGGGGTAGTTAAATCTTTTGGTGTGTTACAGCCCATTTTGAGGGGGGGTTTTTCCCATGAGGTTTTCTGCATTTCCTTGGTTCATGAACTGTTCTTTATTTGGATTATTATTGTATTGGGGTGACCTTTGGTCTTAGTAACCAGGGCCCTATTATTTATTTTTTACATCATAGTATAGCTTGAGGGGGGGTGTTAGGATATCTCATCATTCAGTTATGTTCTTTGCATGCATGCATCCGCATGCATCCCAGTCACCAGTTTGATGCCTCCAACACCTTATCCCCAGTCTACTAGCACCTAAGAGCTTCTTTCTGATCAGTTTCAGCCCTCCTAGTGCTTAGTGCGCCCTCCATGCATCCCAGGCGCCCTTCCTCACCTACCACTCAATTCACTTCAGTTAGCTAGTTGTCTTTCCTTGATTTAAGGCTAGATTGACTCATAACTGCTTGTATCACTCCATTGGACCCCCAGTGAGACTAGACTACCTATTCTGACTCTAGTTAGCCCCTCATGTGCCCTCCACTGAGCCTCCTTCATTCAGTTAGTGTCTACATGTGCCAGTTACACCTACCACACTAAGTTAGACTTAGTTTGACACCTGGTTGATCGTTACTTGTGCATTGATGACTCCACTGATCTGATGATGAGGACTCCTAGTTGGAGCCAATATATTCCATGTAGTATATTTGAAAGACCTCCTTGGCTAATTCGAATTGCTCAGTCATTGTTACTGTATTGTATTGTATTCTCACTATTCTGAGTTATAGAGCACTGATGCATCTCTCTTGCACAGTTTTTACTCCAATTTGTTTTACATCACTGTGATTGATTTACTTGTTCAATAGATCTGTTGTGACTAATTTTACATCCCCATGGGTGTAAGGGGGGATCAAATGTCCCTTTAGAGTAATAATATTGGAGTCCATTCAATATATGATGGAGTAGGTCCACTATATTTGTTACTATTAAATAATTCCTCCTATGAATAAATGTAGTGTGGCCTCATTAAAGAAGGTCCACTAAGTACTTAGGAGGTATTTATGATTAGGGTTATCTTTTTAGTTATATATAAGCACATGCTCCTTATGGGGTATGCGTGGAAGAATATTGTATTTGGTGCTAAGCTCATCGAGAGGTCACCCAACCTTAAGAGGCAAGTGAACACTAGTGGGTTCCTTCCATACAAGGATCATTGTAAGGTGTTGCTCTACTTAAGGGTTTTTGATATTAATAAATAGTGGATAATTTCTTATATCTTTTTTATGATTCAAGTTTAAGGGTTAAAGATAATAAAAATTGTTATTGAATATTTTTCTTCAGCCAAAAAAGGAACAAATTTTTGTGTTGAACTTATGCATATACTGAGACCTAGGGGGGGGGGGTGAATTAGTATAAGCCACTTTTTCTTACTTTAAACATTCATCAATCATTCATTTACTTTGAAACAATAAATACACATAAACTCAAATCATAGTACACATAATTTAACATGGAATCATAATACACATAATTTAACATGGAAACCCTTTCAGGAGAAAACCACAAAAACTTATCTTTATATATTCATGCAGACTCCAACTTAGTGATGATCAAAATGACATGGTTCAAGCAACAATACTGTAAACACCCTTTGAGGGAATTTCAAGGGTAGAATGGGGATGGAAGCCTGGGTTGCGTTTAGAACCCTTGAACATATATGATTCACAAGGTCAACAAATGACACTAAGTACATAGATTAATAACTAAGATGATAAATGATCTTAAATGAATGTGCAATTAATCATGATGAAGTACTTTAGTGCATTAAATGCATTATGAACAATCTACGTACTCCTGCGTGCAATAATTTCTAAAGAAGGAATTGATTAACTAATTAACAACTAAAGAAATTGATGATGAAATATTTACAAGTACATAAGCAAATCTATTAAGTAAAGTTTTATGAGAAAGTAAATGTTAATCATTAGCATAAAAATGCATCAATAATGAATAACTTTCTGACACCTATGTAAATTAAACTAGCTATTGTAAAAGCACAAAAGAAATCCGCAATTCCATTAAATTCCATAATTTATATAGACATGCAAAGTCAAATTTCCATTTATGAAATAATGAGCTAAATAAGCATGAACTTAGTATTTTAGACGTTAGTATAAAATTGCAAAACAAAAATGCATTCTTTGACGCTTAAATAGAGTTGAAAACAACTTAAGATGTGCAAAAGAAATCTTCGATTTCATGCAATTTCAGAATTTTACAATTAGATCAAAACATTGGTTCTCTTAATGTAATAACATCCATTCAATGCAGTTCAACTTTGCATGTTGGTCCTTTTCTGAAAATTGACTTGATAAATTAAATCGCACGAAATGAAATACAATTCAAAACTAAATATAACAATTATTTCTGTTTGAAAAATGTGACGTTAGAAAGCCTAATGACTAAAGGTTAAAAAAATTTAGAATTTTTATATACATGTTAGTACAAAGATAAAAAAAAAAGTATTTACAGTCCAAAATATACATATGGTACAATTTGTAAAGTATAAAAAAATGAAAATAACAATGAAGCTGAATGATAAAATGGTGGAGTAAAGATGCATATATGCCAAATAAGATTTTTTATATGATAGTCATCTAGTACAATAGGCTGCAGCCGGTTCAACTCCTGAGAAAAAGGAGGTTTAGTACTTGACCCTAGGTAGATCTCAAAGACTCAGGATCATCCGGGTAAAACCGAGGCAACAAGAGTACTCCCCACTAAGATTGTATTGACTGTAACCTGTGTGCATGAAAACATTAGTAGCAAAAATATACAAGAAGAAATAAAATACATGCAAAAAAACAGAACTTACCTTCGGCGGAAGGAAAGTCTGCCTTTACCCTAATGGATGGACCTAAAACATAGTCTTACCTACAATTGTATATCGTTAGGCTCATTGATAATCGAGTGTGAAGGAAAAAATGCAACAATGGAACCTAGCAGTACCTACTTCTTACCTTTGGTGTGAGATGTTGGTTTCGACAACTTTGTTTTAGTTTTGAAGGCTACGTGCAAGGTAGGCGAAGCATTTCATCTTCCTCAAAAGCTGAAAAGTTGTTGTGTCAATTGGTTTTCTGAGTGAGTCGTGAAGAGGGTGAGTCACAAGTAATTGACACTCACCCTTGGATGCGAAATGAACGCTTTATGTGCAAACGAGGAAGATGAATTGACATGATAATGAAAATTGTCCAGGGACCCAAATGTTTTCGCTGGTTTATGCATTCGTCACTAGAGAGAGTTACTTCAATGGGCTTCACAATGTGAATTTCATTTGCAGAAGAGTGGAAATAGGGTCTTATTTATATGCTACAAAATATGTATTGGTTCTCTTAAACAAATTGATAGATTGAGATAGGTTGCAGTTAAGAAGAGATTCAAAAACAAGATTAGGTGCCTTGTACAAGAGCGAGGTGAGATATGTACAACAAACCCTATCTCCCATGATATTGTTTTAAAAGTCAGCAAAAGTAATCCTATGACCGTGAAAACATATGCCTCTTGCCTCCTCTTGAGTTTATACATGGGGAGATGTGGCTTGGATTGTGAGTTTTGACGCTCACCTTTTCAATGATTTAATCAGGTGCTATTTCAAATGGGGACAACTTCATGTATGTCCTCCGTAGTAGAATATAGTTAATCATATTAAAATGAGCCAACATTGGGGTGCGATTGCCTTCACTGTTTCGAGAATTTCTCTTAGAACAATAGTGGGACATGAAGAGAATGTTGTGCTTTGTATAGATACCCTACAACGTTGATACCTTCTCGATTATGTGTCAACTCATGCCACCTATGTTTAGTTCCTGGTTGTGAATAACCTGGGTACATGGCCATGCCTGATGTGTCTCCTTTTGCTTGTAGTTTTCTCACTATGCATTTCCCATTTGTTCATTTTGGGCTTGCATCTACTTTGCTATAGGTTGGTGCATTCCATTTGCTTGGCTTGACGATTTAATAGGCCTCAGTATGAATGCATTCTGTGTGTTGCATGTCTAGTGTATCATTGCCACTCAACTTGTCACTGCTTGCATTTTTTATGATTCACTGTGCATCCTCTCTAACATTTTCCATGACATCCAACGTTTCTCCTTGCTTCCAAACATTATTCATGCTACGATCCAAATTCCCACGTTCTCACTTTCGCCTTCCAGATGCCCTCAACGACTCTTGTTTTTTGATATGTTCCCTCTGCGTAGGTTATAAGCCATGTAGATTTGTTTAGGGTTTATCTAAAGCATTTTTTTTGTGTTCTTTGGGTTATAATTCTCTATCACTTAGATGTTGTGTATGATTGTTATGTTCGCGGTGGCTTCCCAGTCTTGTGACCAACATATATCATCTCTCCGTTTTCCAACTTGGATTTTGCAGCATGGTGTTTGCTGGGTTTTGGTGGATTTTTTTAATATTGCGTGCGGCATGTGCTCACCTAACTTGTGCATATCCTCCATGTGGTAGTTGAATCTTAGCATGGGAATGCCTGTGAATCCATGTTCACTATGCAAGCCCATTATTGCTCAATAGTTCTCTTTGCGAAGGGTTCTTACTTGGGTATCCTTTACATTTCTGCCATCATTCTATTCTCACTATGTGCATTGTCCATTTCTAAAATCATTGTCGTTTTTCCCTCTATCAGTTGGAATTAGGGTTTCGGCCCTTCACATGTTTGGCATGTATCCATTGGTTTCCATGTGTCTGCATGGATAAACGTTTCATTTGCCAAGTGTAACCTCTTTGTTGTATAATTTGTGTTTGAGTATCAATTTTATTTTGTGTGTCCAATCGTGCCAAGCTCTTCCACATTTTCATGTGCCTTAACGGTGGCTCTTCATATGCCACGCCTTCGTGCCATTGGGTCCCGTGTGGTACGCATTATCCTATCTCTTTCCACTTATGCCATCCTCTATACATTTACTGTATTGCAGTTTGCATGGTATTTTTCCTTCTCCTATTGTGTTGATTATTATCCACTTGTTCCGTTGGTGTAATGTGTCGTGGATCCCTTACATTTGCATGGGAGATTGCCCGACTCTTCAAGGAAAAAGCACACCGCACAGTCAAAAGAAAGAACTGCGCAGTAAATAGATCAACTTTTTTTTTTCTTCACTTTAGGACTTCGCAACTTCTAGCATATACCTTGCGAAGTAAACTTCACAAATTAATTGCTTGGAAATTAATTGCGCATTTAAACTATTTACTGGGCAGTTGAACTTCGCATAAATGCGCAGTTCTTTAACTTCGTGAACTTGAATTCGCAGAATTCTCAATTACTTCACAAATCCTTTTTACTGTGCGTTACTTCTTAACTTTGCGATCTCACAAACAAACTTTATCTTTGAAATATATTTTGCTAAGACATAAGAAGTAAAACATTTACAATGAAACTTATGCGCAGTTATTCTTTGTAAAATAGAACTTTCACCATGGTGAACTATTTGGAACTCTTGATTTCTTTTACACACAGTAAATGTAAACAACATTTACAGAAGTAAATCTAGAGAAGATGTGCGACATGCAATATTTAACATTCTTGAGAATGAATACCTAAAACTATAGACTTGTATATATTACCATAGTAAACTGTGCAACTTGCCTCAATACATGGAAATGAGATTTACTTTGATTTCTCACTTCTTACAGAGCTTGGGCTCTTCATAGACTTCATGACTCTTCTCTTATTTTCTTCTTCCCTCACACATCTCTCTTTGATATTCAATTAACTTCTTCTATATATAGGAATTGCATAACCACTAACTTAAGATCACTTCAACTTGAAGCTACATTGATACATTTAAGACTGTAATAAATTTCTACCTAAGAATTCTTGATATGCAGAATACTAACGCGGTTACATAAATACTAACTTGGCGTGCACCGGATTGGCTACAAACTGACTGACTGTCTGACACTGTAGACTGACAAAACGATTGAGTGACTTACTGACAGAGCTGGCACAGACTAGATACGCCATTAGCTCTTAATTACATTTCTCCAACACTCCCCCTTAATTATGAATGGATGGGGATCATTAAACAAAAATAAAATTTTACAAAATATTTCAGAGCTGAAACATGCTATGTGCATGACGAAGTTCACTGCGCAGAACTAGTCACTCCTAAACAACTTCACAGATATTGAAATGTGTCCCTTGCTAATGGTTTTGTAAAGATGTCTGCAACCTGATCTTCAGACCTACAAAATTCTAAACATATTTCTTTATTGTTTATCAATTCTCTGATAAAATGATACCTTGTGTTGATCTGCTTGGTTCTCTTGTGGACCACATGATTCTTTGACAGTGCGATAGCTGAATTTTTGTCGCAGTAAATGACTGTAGGTTCTTTTTGGTTCTGTGACAGATCACTTAACATCCTCCGCATCCAAACGGTTTGACATGCAGTGCTTGTATCTATGACATACTCTGATTCTGCTGAAGAAAGAGTTACTATGGGTTGTTTCTTTGAATCCCATGATACAACACCTGTTCCTACATGAAATGTATTCCCAGATGTGCTTTTTCCGTCATCCATGCTGCCTCCATTATTTCTATCAGTGTATCCAATGAGTTTGAAAATTTTTGAGGTTGAATACAAAATACCAAAGTCTTTTGTTCCACTTACATACCTTAGGATTCTTTTACTTGCTTGCCAATGAGATTCTTTTGGTGACTCCATGAATCTTGAGATTAAACTGACTCCATACATGATGTATGGCCTTGTTGCTATTAGATACATAAGGCTGCCATCAATCCTTTTAAATAGTGTAGGATCTACATTGGATCCATCATCATCCTTGCTCAATTTCAAACCTGTTATCATTGGTATTGGAGATGTCTTGCAATTTAACATCTTAAATCTGTTCAAGACATCACTTGCATACTTCGACTGAGATATAAATATACCCTTTCCAGTCTATTGGACTTCAATGCCCAGAAAATACTTCATAATCCCCAAATTAGTCATTTCAAGTTCACTTTCCATGACTGATCTAAATTCTTCTATGCCAAAATCACCAGCAAATGTTAAATCATCTACATACAGGCAGACAATTAGCTTATTACCTTGCTTGTTGATTTTTGTGTACAACGTTGGCTCACATTCACTTCTGTGAAATCCATTCTGAATGAGGTAAGAGTCAATGCGTCTGTACCAAGCTCTAGGAGATTGCTTCAAACCATAGAGTGCCTTTTTCAACTTGTATACTTTGTGTCCTTGTCCTGGAGCTTCGTAGCCTTGAGGCTGCTCCACATATACTTCTTCCTCCAAATAACCATTTAAAAATGCAGACTTAACATCAATTTGGTAAATAGGCCATGTCTTATGAGCTGCGATGGCCAAAACTGTTCTGATAGTATCCATTCAAGCTATAGGTGCAAAATTTTCATTGAAGTCTATGCTAGGCTGCTGTGTGAATCCTCTTGCTACTTGAATCTTGCCTTGTGCTTCTGCACATTTCCATCAACATCTTGCTTGGTCTTATAAGTCCATTTCACGCTTATCACATCCTTGTTCTTAGGAACATCAACTAATTCCCATGTTTGATTCTTCTCAATGCATTTTATTTCTTCATCCATGGCTTGTGCCCAAATTTGATCTTCAACAACTTATTCAAATGTTAGAAGATCATTAACTTGAGAAAATAATGAAAAAACTGAGAATGAATTAGGTGTACTAGTCTCATATATCTCATGCAGAGTTCTTGTCTTTGTTGGAGTTGTTGGTGTTGAACTACGCGAACTGCTTGATGGAGTTTGCTGCGCACTTGGTGTGCTTGTCGGAGTAGCTTGATCTGCGACTTGTGTTGGATTTACTTGTGCTTAAACATGTTGCGTTGTCCTGGGAGTAGACGAAGCTGCAAATTTTTGATTCACATGCGGAGTCTCAACCACATCTTCTGCGATGTCATCATGTTCAACATGTGACATGATTTTAACATTCTTCTCTATAGTTCCATCCCATGCTTCATTTTCTAGAAAGTGAACATCTCGACTGATAATAACTTTTCTTGCAACAAGATCATACAACTTGTATGCTTTTGTGTCTTCAGAATACCCGATAAAAATGCATTTTTGTCCTTTATTATCTAATTTTCTTCTTAGTTCATTTGGAACATGTGTGTATGCTACACAACCAAATTTTTTTAAATGTGAAACACTATGTTTCATACCTGTCCATGCTTCTTGTGGAACTTTGTTCTTCACGCTCTTCGCCGGACATCGATTCATGATGTAAACAACAGTTGCTACTGCTTCAGCCCAGTATTCATTTGACAGATGCATGGCTTCCAACATACTGCGCACCATCTCCATAATGGTTATGTTCTTCCTCTATGCGATACCATTCTGCTACGGTGTATACCGCGCAGTGAATTACCTGTGTATGCCATGATTTTTACAAAATTTTAAGAAATCATTTGAAACATACTCACCACCTCTGTCCGTTCTTAAGATCTGTTGGTCACCCTATATGCTAATCAATTACAACTAACACACATGATGCTCAATATGTATTTTCAACCCAGGTAGGTCTTTTATTTCAATGGCAATAAGCATAAACAATTCAAGTAGCTGATTGAATAAATGGAGATAAACTATCCTACCTATCTATTCAGTCAAACTCATCTCATGGCTAAAACTAATCTATTTTATCCATATAGGAAATCAAAATACATTTAGCTTCCTACAAATACCAATCCAACAGTTACTGATCTAGGAATGAATAAACTAGACTTACTTTTGCAAGAAGTTAAATCCTAAAGATATCAGACTACAATGCATTAACCACTCCTGTCTAAGATGATCTAAACTGGAAATTATAAATGACAGTAAGAAATCAAACCAATTGCAATCATAATATGACAAATGAAAATAAACTTCAAGAAAGATAAATAATAGAAATGAATTAGAGTCTGAGCTTGACTGTAACAACTAACTAGCACACTTGCATAAAGGAACTAACCTACACAGTTGACTGTCACACCACGCAGTTGTAGTTATTCAGGATGCAATTGTAAACTACCAAAGGAAAATGCAATTCTCAATGATTATTGTTGTAGCTAAACTATAAAATGTACCTATTGCAAATCCACACCACACAACAGGAAATAAACTAAGCTATCTACTTGACTCGGCTATCTCTGCGAGAAGGTGGGCCCTGGCCTTCTAACAGAGATGCC